>CANQJN010000020.1:2701666-4052500 GCA_947623535.1 Coelioxys conoideus | reverse complement strand
CATAATCATCATCATAATCGTCATCATAATCATCATCATAGTCATCATCATAATAGTCATCATAATCGTCATCATAATCATCATTATAGTCATCATCATAATAGTCATCATAATCGTCATCGTAATCATCATCATAATCATCATCATAGTCATCATCATAATTGTCATCATAATCGTCATGATTATAGTCATCATAATCATCGTCATGATTATAGTCATCATAATCATCGTCATGATCATCATCATAATCATCATCATAATCAGCATCATAATCATCATCATAATCATCATCCTAATCATCATCATAAACGTCATCGTAATCATCATCATAATCATCATCATAATCATCATCATAATCATCATCATAATCATCATCATAATCATCATCATAATCATCATCATTGTCATCATCAAAATCATCATCCTAATCATGAGCATAATCATCATCATAATCGTCATCATAATCGTCATCATAATCGTCATCATAATCATCATCATAGTCATCATCATAATAGTCATCATAATCGTCATCATAATCGTCATCATTATAGTCATCATAATCGTCATCATAATCATCATCATAGTCATCATCATAATAGTCATCATAATCGTCATCATTATAGTCATCATAATCATCGTCATGATCATGATCATAATCATCATCATAATCATCATCATAATCATCATCATAATCATCATCATAATCATCATCATAGTCATCATCATAATCATCATCATAATCATCATCATAATCATCATCATAATCATCATCATAGTCATCATCATAATCATCATCATAATCATCATCATAATCATCATCATAATCGTCATCATAATCGTCATCATTATAGTCATCATAATCGTAATCGTAGTCATCATCATAATAGTCATCATAATCGTCATCATTATAGTCATCATAATCATCATCATAATCATCATCATAGTCATCATCATAATAGTCATCATAATCATCATCATAATCGTCATCATTATAGTCATCATAATCAACATCATGATCATCATCATAATCATCATCATAATCATCATCATAATCATCATCATAATCATCATCATAATCGTCATCATAATCGTCATCATTATAGTCATCATAATCGTCATCGTAGTCATCATCATAATAGTCATCATAATCGTCATCATTATAGTCATCATAATCATCATCATAATCATCATCATAGTCATCATCATAATAGTCATCATAATCATCATCATAATCGTCATCATTATAGTCATCATAATCGTCATCATAATCATCATCATGATCATCATCATAATCATCATCAAAATCATCATCATGATCATCATCATAATCATCATCATAATCATCATCATAATCATCATCAAAATCATCATCATAATCATGAGCATAATCATCATCATGATCGTCATCATAATCATCATCATAATCATCATCATAATCATCATCAAAATCATCATCATAATCATGAGCATAATCATCATCATAATCGTCATCATAATCATCATCATAGTCATCATCATAATAGTCATCATAATCGTCATCATTATAGTCATCATAATCATCATCAGAATCATCATCATAATCATCATCATTATGATCATCAAAATCATCATCATAATCATCATCATAATCATCATCATAGTCATCATCATAATCATCATCATAATCATCATCATAATCATCATCATAATCGTCTTCATGGTCATCATCAAAATCGTCATCATAATCATCATAATAGTCATCATAATCATCATCACGATCATCATCATAATCATCATCATTATCATCATCATGATCATCATCATAATCATCATCATAATCATCATCATAACCGTCATCGTAATCATCATCATAATCATCATCATAATCATCATCATAATCATCATCATTATCATCATCAAAATCATCATCATCATCATCATCATGATCATCATCATAGTCATCATCATAATCATCATCATAATCATCATCATAATCATCATCATAATCGTCTTCATGGTCATCATCAAAATCGTCATCATAATCATCATAATAGTCATCATAATCATCATCACGATCATCATCATAATCATCATCATTATCATCATCATGATCATCATCATAATCATCATCATAATCATCATCATAATCATCATCATAATCATCATCATAATCATCATCATAATCATCATCATAGTCATCATCATAATCATCATCATAATCATCATCATAATCATCATCATTATCATCATCAAAATCATCATCATCATCATCATCATAACCATCATCATAATCATCATCATAACCGTCATCGTAATCATCATCATAATCATCATCATAATCATCATCATAATCATCATCATAATCATCATCATAATCATCATCATAATCATCATCATAATCATCATCATAATCGTCTTCATGGTCATCATCATAATCGTCACCATAATCATCATAATAGTCATCATAATCGTCATCATTATAGTCATCATAATCAACATCATGATCATCATCATAATCATCATCATAATCATCATCATAATCGTCATCATAATCGTCATCATTATAGTCATCATAATCATCACCATAACCGTCATCGTAATCATCATCATAATCGTCATCATAATCATCATCATGATCATCATCAAAATCATCATCATGATCATCATCATAATTATCATCATAATCATCATCATAATCATCATCAAAATCATCATCATAATCATCATCAAAATCATCATCATAATCATGAGCATAATCATCATCATAATCGTCATCATAATCATCATCATAGTCATCATCAAAATCATCATCATAATCATGAGCATAATCATCATCATAATCGTCATCATAATCATCATCATAGTCATCATCATAATAGTCATCATAGTCGTCATCATTATAGTCATCATAATCATCGTCATGATCATCATCATAATTATCATCATAATCATCATCATAATCATCATCAAAATCATCATCATAATCATGAGCATAATCATCATCATAATCATCATCATGATCATCATCATAATCATCATCAAAATCGTCATCATAATCATCATCATAATCATCATCCTAATCATCATCATAATAGTCATCGTAATCATCATCATAAACGTCATCGTAATCATCATCATAATCATCATCATAATCATCATCATAATCATCATCAAAATCATCATCATAAACGTCATCGTAATCCTCATCATAAACGTCATCGTAATCATCATCATAATCATCATCATAATCATCATCATAATCATCATCATAATCATCATCATAATCATCATTAAAATCATCATCCTAATCATGAGCATAATCATCATCATAATCGTCATCATAATCATCATCATAGTCATCATCATAATAGTCATCATAATCGTCATCATAATCGTCATCATTATAGTCGTCATAATCGTCATCATAATCATCATCATAGTCATCATCATAATAGTCATCATAATCGTCATCATTATAGTCATCATAATCATCGTCATGATCATCATCATAATCATCATCATAATCATCATCATAATCATCATCATAATCATCATCATAATCATCATCATGATCATCATCAAAATCATCATCATAATCAGCATCATAATCATCATCATAGTCATCATCATAATCATCATCATAAGCATCATCATAATCATCATCATTATCATCATCATAATCGTCTTCATGGTCATCATCATAATCGTCATCATAATCATCATAATAGTCATCATAATCGTCATCATAATCATCATCATAGTCATCATCATAATAGTCATCATAATCATCATCATAATAGTCATCATAATCGTCATCATTATAGTGATCATAATCATCATCATGATCATCATCATAATCATCATTATAATCTTCATCATAATCATCATCATAATCATCATCATTATCATCATCAGAATCATCATCATAATCATGAGCATAATCATCATCATAATCGTCATCATAATCATCATCATAATAGTCATCATAATAGTCATCATAATCGTCATCATTATAGTGATCATAATCATCATCATGATCATCATCATAATTATCATCATAATCATCATCATAATCATCATCAAAATCATCATCATAATCATGAGCATAATCATCATCATAATCATCATCATGATCATCATCATAATCATCATCAAAATCGTCATCATTATAGTCATCATAATCGTCATCATAATCATCATCATAGTCATCATCATAATAGTCATCATAATCGTCATCATTATAGTCATCATAATCATCATCATAATCATCATCATAATCATCATCATAATCATCATCATAGCCGTCATCGTAATCATCATCATAATCATCATCATAATCATCATCATAATCATCATCATAATCATCATCATAATCATCATCATAATCATCATCATAATCGTCTTCATGGTCATCATCATAATCGTCATCATAATCATCATAATAGTCATCATAATCGTCATCATTATAGTCATCATAATCAACATCATGATCATCATCATAATCATCATCATAATCATCATCATAATCATCATCATGATCATCATCATAATCATCATCATAATCATCATCATAACCGTCATCGTAATCATCATCATAATCGTCATCATAATCATCATCATGATCATCATCAAAATCATCATCATGATCATCATCATAATTATCATCATAATCATCATCATAATCATCATCATAAACGTCATCGTAATCATCATCATAATCTTCATCATAATCATCATCATAATCATCATCATTATCATCATCAAAATCAGCATCATAATCATCATCATAATCATCATCCTAATCATCATCATAAACGTCATCGTAATCATCATCATAAACGTCATCGTAATCATCATCATAATCATCATTATAGTCATCATCATAATAGTCATCATAATCGTCATCGTAATCATCATCATAATCATCATCATAGTCATCATCATAATAGTCATCATAATCGTCATCATTATAGTCATCATATTCATCGTCATGATCATCATCATAATCATCATCATAATCAGCATCATAATCATCATCATAATCATCATCCTAATCATCATCATAAACGTCATCGTAATCATCATCATAAACGTCATCGTAATCATCATCATAATCATCATCATAATCATCATCATAATCATCATCATAATCATCATCATAATCATCATCATAATCATCATCAAAATCATCATCCTAATCATGAGCATAATCATCATCATAATCGTCATCATAATCATCATCATAGTCATCATCATAATAGTCATCATAATCGTCATCATAATCGTCAGCATTATAGTCATCATAATCGTCGTCATAATCATCATCATAGTCATCATCATAATAGTCATCATAATCGTCATCATTATAGTCATCATAATCATCGTCATGATCATCATCATAATCATCATCATAATCATCATCATAATCATCATCATAATCATCATCATAATCATCATCATAATCATCATCATAATCATCATCATAATCTTCATCATAATCATCATCATAATCATCACCATTATCATCATCAAAATCATCATCATAATCATCATCATAATCATCATCATAATAATCATCATTATCGTCATCATTATAGTGATCATAATCATCATCATAATCATCATCATAACGGTCATCATAATCATCATCAAAATCATCATCATAATCATCATCACAATCATCATCATAATCATCATCATAATCGCCATCATAATCATCATCATAATCATCATCATAATCATCATCATAACCGTCATCGTAATCATCATCAGAATCATCATCATAATCGTCATCATAATCATCATCATAATCATCATCATAATCATCATCATAATCATCATCAGAATCATCATCATAATCATGAGCATAATCATCATCATAATCGTCATCATAATCATCATCAGAATCATCATCATAATCATGAGCATAATCATCATCATAATCGTCATCATAATCATCATGATAATAGTCATCATAATAGTCATCATAATCGTCATCATTATAGTGATCATAATCATCATCATGATCATCATCATAATTATCATCATAATCATCATCATAATCATCATCAAAATCATCATCATAATCATGAGCATAATCATCATCATAATCATCATCATGATCATCATCATAATCATCATCAAAATCGTCATCATTATAGTCATCATAATCGTCATCATAATCATCATCATAGTCATCATCATAATAGTCATCATAATCGTCATCATTATAGTCATCATAATCATCATCATAATCATCATCATAATCATCATCATAATCATCATCATAACCGTCAACGTAATGATCATCATAACCATCATCATAATCATCATCATAATCATCATCATAATCATCATCATAATCATCATCAAAATCATCATCATAATCATGAGCATAATCATCATCATAATCGTCATCATAATCATCATCATAGTCATCATCATAATAGTCATCATAATCGTCCTCATAATCGTCATCATTATAGTCATCATAATCGTCATCATAATCATCATCATAGTCATCATCATAATAGTCATCATAATCGTCATCATAATCGTCATCATAATCATCATCATAGTCATCATCATAATAGTCATCATAATCATCATCATAATCGTCATCATAATCATCATCATGATCATCATCAAAATCATCATCATGATCATCATCATAATTATCATCATAATCATCATCATAATCATCATCAAAATCATCATCATAATCATGAGCATAATCATCATCATAATCGTCATCATAATCATCATCATAATCATCATCAAAATCATCATCATAATTATGAGCATAATCATCATCATAATCGTCATCATAATCATCATCATAGTCATCATCATAATAGTCATCATAATCGTCATCATTATAGTCATCATAATCGTCATCATAATCATCATTATAGTCATCATCATAATAGTCATCATAATCGTCATCGTAATCATCATCATAATCATCATCATAGTCATCATCATAATAGTCATCATAATCGTCATCATTATAGTCATCATAATCATCGTCATGATCATCATCATAATCATCATCACAATCAGCATCATAATCATCATCATAATCATCATCCTAATCATCATCATAAACGTCATCGTAATCATCATCATAAACGTCATCGTAATCATCATCATAATCATCATCATAATCATCATCATAATCATCATCATAATCATCATCATAATCATCATCAAAATCATGAGCATAATCATCATCATAATCGTCATCATAATCATCATCATAGTCATCATCATAATAGTCATCATAATCGTCATCATAATCGTCATCATTATAGTCATCATAATCGTCGTCATAATCATCATCATAGTCATCATCATAATAGTCATCATAATCGTCATCATTATAGTCATCATAATCATCGTCATGATCATCATCATAATCATCATCATAATCATCATCATAATCATCATCATAATCATCATCATAATCATCATCATAATCTTCATCATAATCATCATCATAATCATCATCATTATCATCATCAAAATCATCATCATAATCATCATCATAATAATCATCATTATCGTCATCATTATAGTGATCATAATCATCATCATAATCATCATCATAACCGTCATCATAATTATCATCAAAATCATCATCATAATCATCATCATAATCATCATCATAATCATGATCATAATCATCATCACAATCATCATCATAATCATCATCATAATCGCCATCATAATCATCATCATAATCATCATCATAATCATCATCATAACCGTCATCGTAATCATCATCAGAATCATCATCATAATCGTCATCATAATCATCATCATAATCATCATCATAATCATCATCATAATCATCATCAGAATCATCATCATAATCATGAGCATAATCATCATCATAATCGTCATCATAATCATCATCATAATAGTCATCATAATAGTCATCATAATCGTCATCATTATAGTGATCATAATCATCATCATGATCATCATCATAATTATCATCATAATCATCAGTATAATCATCATCAAAATCATCATCATAATCATGAGCATAATCATCACCATAATCATCATCATGATCATCATCATAATCATCATCAAAGTCGTCATCATTATAGTCATCATAATCGTCATCATAATCATCATCATAGTCATCATCATAATAGTCATCATAATCGTCATCATTATAGTCATCATAATCATCATCATAATCATCATCATAATCATCATCATAATCATCATCATAACCGTCAACGTAATGATCATCATAATCATCATCATAATCATCATCATAATCATCATCATAATCATCATCATAATCATCATCAAAATCATCATCATAATCATGAGCATAATCATCATCATAATCGTCATCATAATCATCATCATAGTCATCATCATAATAGTCATCATAATCGTCCTCATAATCGTCATCATTATAGTCATCATAATCGTCATCATAATCATCATCATAGTCATCATCATAATAGTCATCATAATCGTCATCATAATCGTCATCATAATCATCATCATAGTCATCATCATAATAGTCATCATAATCATCATCATAATAGTCATCATAATCGTCATCATTATAGTCATCATATCATCATCATGATCATCATCATAATCATCATCATAATCATCATCATAATCATAGTTATAATTCATCATCCTAATCATGAGCATAATCATCATCATAATCAGCATCATAATCATCATCATAGTCATCGTCATAATCATCATCATAATCATCATCAAAATCATCATCATAATCATCATCATAACCGTCATCGTAATCATCATCAGAATCATCATCATAATCGTCATCATAATCATCATCATAATCATCATCATAATCATCATCAAAATCATCATCATAATCATGAGCATAATCATCATCATAATCGTCATCATAATCATCATCATAGTCATCATCATAATAGTCATCATAATCGTCCTCATAATCGTCATCATAATCATCATCATAATCATCATCATAATCATCATCATAATCATCATCATAACCGTCAACGTAATGATCATCATAATCATCATCATAATCATCATCATAATAGTCATCATAATCGTCCTCATAATCGTCATCATTATAGTCATCATAATCATCATCATAATCATCATCATAACCGTCAACGTAATGATCATCATAATCATCATCATAATCATCATCATAATCATCATCATAATCATCATCATAATCATCATCAAAATCATCATCATAATCATCATCATAATCATCATCATAATCATCATCATAATCATCATCATAATCATGATCATAATCATCATCACAATCATCATCATAATCATCATCATAATCATCATCATAATCATCATCATAACCGTCATCGTAATCATCATCAGAATCATCATCATAATCGTCATCATAATCATCATCATAATCATCATCATAATCATCATCATAATCATCATCAGAATCATCATCATAATCATCATCAAAATCATCATCATAATCATGAGCATAATCATCATAATAATCATCATCATGATCATCATCATAATCATCATCAAAATCGTCATCATAATCATCATCATAATCATCATCCTAATCATCATCATAATAGTCATCGTAATCATCATCATAAACGTCATCGTAATCATCATCATAATCATCATCAGAATCATCATCATAATCATCATCAAAATCATCATCATAAACGTCATCGTAATCCTCATCATAAACGTCATCGTAATCATCATCATAATCATCATCATAATCATCATCATAATCATCATCATAATCATCATCATAATCATCATCAAAATCATCATCCTAATCATGAGCATAATCATCATCATAATCGTCATCATAATCATCATCATAGTCATCATCATAATAGTCATCATAATCGTCATCATAATCGTCATCATTATAGTCGTCATAATCGTCATCATAATCATCATCATAGTCATCATCATAATAGTCATCATAATCGTCATCATTATAGTCATCATAATCATCGTCATGATCATCATCATAATCATCATCATAATCATCATCATAATCATCATCATAATCATCATCATAATCATCATCATAATCATCATCATAATCATCATCATAATCTTCATCATAATCATCATCATAATCATCATCATTATCATCATCAAAATCATCATCATAATCATCATCATAATAATCATCATTATCGTCATCATTATAGTGATCATAATCATCATCATAATCATCATCATAATCATCATCATAATCATCATCATAACCGTCATCGTAATCATCATCAGAATCATCATCATAATCGTCATCATAATCATCATCATAATCATCATCATAATCATCATCAGAGTCATCATCATAATCATGAGCACAATCATCATCATAATCGTCATCATAATCATCATCATAATAGTCATCATAATAGTCATCATAATCGTCATCATTATAGTGATCATAATCATCATCATGATCATCATCATAATTATCATCATAATCATCATCATAATCATCATCAAAATCATCATCATAATCATGAGCATAATCATCATCATAATCATCATCATGATCATCATCATAATCATCATCAAAATCGTCATCATTATAGTCATCATAATCGTCATCATAATCATCATCATAGTCATCATCATAATAGTCATCATAATCGTCATCATTATAGTCATCATAATCATCATCATAATCATCATCATAATCATCATCATAACCGTCAACGTAATGATCATCATAATCATCATCATAATCATCATCATAATCATCATCATAATCATCATCATAATCATCATCATAATCATCATCAAAATCATCATCATAATCATGAGCATAATCATCATCATAATCGTCATCATAATCATCATCATAGTCATCATCATAATAGTCATCATAATCGTCCTCATAATCGTCATCATTATAGTCATCATAATCGTCATCATAATCATCATCATAGTCATCATCATAATAGTCATCATAATCGTCATCATAATCGTCATCATAATCATCATCATAGTCATCATCATAATAGTCATCATAATCATCATCATAATCGTCATCATAATCATCATCATGATCATCATCAAAATCATCATCATGATCATCATCATAATTATCATCATAATCATCATCATAATCATCATCAAAATCATCATCATAATCATGAGCATAATCATCATCATAATCGTCATCATAATCATCATCATAATCATCATCAAAATCATCATCATAATTATGAGCATAATCATCATCATAATCGTCATCATAATCATCATCATAGTCATCATCATAATAGTCATCATAATCGTCATCATTATAGTCATCATAATCGTCATCATAATCATCATTATAGTCATCATCATAATAGTCATCATAATCGTCATCGTAATCATCATCATAATCATCATCATAGTCATCATCATAATAGTCATCATAATCGTCATCATTATAGTCATCATAATCATCGTCATGATCATCATCATAATCAGCATCATAATCATCATCATAATCATCATCCTAATCATCATCATAAACGTCATCGTAATCATCATCATAAACGTCATCGTGATCATCATCATAATCATCATCATAATCATCATCATAATCATCATCATAATCATCATCATAATCATCATCAAAATCATGAGCATAATCATCATCATAATCGTCATCATAATCATCATCATAGTCATCATCATAATAGTCATCATAATCGTCATCATAATCGTCATCATTATAGTCATCATAATCGTCGTCATAATCATCATCATAGTCATCATCATAATAGTCATCATAATCGTCATCATTATAGTCATCATAATCATCGTCATGATCATCATCATAATCATCATCATAATCATCATCATAATCATCATCATAATCATCATCATAATCATCATCATAATCATCATCAAAATCATGAGCATAATCATCATCATTATCATCATCAAAATCATCATCATAATCATCATCATAATAATCATCATTATCGTCATCATTATAGTGATCATAATCATCATCATAATCATCATCATAACCGTCATCATAATTATCATCAAAATCATCATCATAATCATCATCATAATCATCATCATAATCATCATCATAATCATGATCATAATCATCATCACAATCATCATCATAATCATCATCATAATCGCCATCATAATCATCATCATAATCATCATCATAATCATCATCATAACCGTCATCGTAATCATCATCAGAATCATCATCATAATCGTCATCATAATCATCATCATAATCATCATCATAATCATCATCATAATCATCATCAGAATCATCATCATAATCATGAGCATAATCATCATCATAATCGTCATCATAATCATCATCATAATAGTCATCATAATAGTCATCATAATCGTCATCATTATAGTGATCATAATCATCATCATGATCATCATCATAATTATCATCATAATCATCATCATAATCATCATCAAAATCATCATCATAATCATGAGCATAATCATCACCATAATCATCATCATGATCATCATCATAATCATCATCAAAATCGTCATCATTATAGTCATCATAATCGTCATCATAATCATCATCATAGTCATCATCATAATAGTCATCATAATCGTCATCATTATAGTCATCATAATCATCATCATAATCATCATCATAATCATCATCATAATCATCATCATAACCGTCAACGTAATGATCATCATAATCATCATCATAATCATCATCATAATCATCATCATAATCATCATCAAAATCATCATCATAATCATGAGCATAATCATCATCATAATCGTCATCATAATCATCATCATAGTCATCATCATAATAGTCATCATAATCGTCCTCATAATCGTCATCATTATAGTCATCATAATCGTCATCATAATCATCATCATAGTCATCATCATAATAGTCATCATAATCGTCATCATAATCGTCATCATAATCATCATCATAGTCATCATCATAATAGTCATCATAATCATCATCATAATAGTCATCATAATCATCATCATAATCATCATCATAATCATCATCATAATCATCATCATTATCATCATCAAAATCATCATCATAATCATCATCATAATAATCATCATTATCGTCATCATTATAGTGATCATAATCATCATCATAATCATCATCATAACCGTCATCATAATCATCATCAAAATCATCATCATAATCATCATCACAATCATCATCATAATCATCATCATAATCGCCATCATAATCATCATCATAATCATCATCATAATCATCATCATAACCGTCATCGTAATCATCATCAGAATCATCATCATAATCGTCATCATAATCATCATCATAATCATCATCATAATCATCATCAGAGTCATCATCATAATCATGAGCACAATCATCATCATAATCGTCATCATAATCATCATCATAATAGTCATCATAATAGTCATCATAATCGTCATCATTATAGTGATCATAATCATCATCATGATCATCATCATAATTATCATCATAATCATCATCATAATCATCATCAAAATCATCATCATAATCATGAGCATAATCATCATCATAATCATCATCATGATCATCATCATAATCATCATCAAAATCGTCATCATTATAGTCATCATAATCGTCATCATAATCATCATCATAGTCATCATCATAATAGTCATCATAATCGTCATCATTATAGTCATCATAATCATCATCATAATCATCATCATAATCATCATCATAACCGTCAACGTAATGATCATCATAATCATCATCATAATCATCATCATAATCATCATCATAATCATCATCATAATCATCATCATAATCATCATCAAAATCATCATCATAATCATGAGCATAATCATCATCATAATCGTCATCATAATCATCATCATAGTCATCATCATAATAGTCATCATAATCGTCCTCATAATCGTCATCATTATAGTCATCATAATCGTCATCATAATCATCATCATAGTCATCATCATAATAGTCATCATAATCGTCATCATAATCGTCATCATAATCATCATCATAGTCATCATCATAATAGTCATCATAATCATCATCATAATCGTCATCATAATCATCATCATGATCATCATCAAAATCATCATCATGATCATCATCATAATTATCATCATAATCATCATCATAATCATCATCAAAATCATCATCATAATCATGAGCATAATCATCATCATAATCGTCATCATAATCATCATCATAATCATCATCAAAATCATCATCATAATTATGAGCATAATCATCATCATAATCGTCATCATAATCATCATCATAGTCATCATCATAATAGTCATCATAATCGTCATCATTATAGTCATCATAATCGTCATCATAATCATCATTATAGTCATCATCATAATAGTCATCATAATCGTCATCGTAATCATCATCATAATCATCATCATAGTCATCATCATAATAGTCATCATAATCGTCATCATTATAGTCATCATAATCATCGTCATGATCATCATCATAATCAGCATCATAATCATCATCATAATCATCATCCTAATCATCATCATAAACGTCATCGTAATCATCATCATAAACGTCATCGTAATCATCATCATAATCATCATCATAATCATCATCATAATCATCATCATAATCATCATCATAATCATCATCAAAATCATGAGCATAATCATCATCATAATCGTCATCATAATCATCATCATAGTCATCATCATAATAGTCATCATAATCGTCATCATAATCGTCATCATTATAGTCATCATAATCGTCGTCATAATCATCATCATAGTCATCATCATAATAGTCATCATAATCGTCATCATTATAGTCATCATAATCATCGTCATGATCATCATCATAATCATCATCATAATCATCATCATAATCATCATCATAATCATCATCATAATCATCATCATAATCATCATCAAAATCATGAGCATAATCATCATCATTATCATCATCAAAATCATCATCATAATCATCATCATAATAATCATCATTATCGTCATCATTATAGTGATCATAATCATCATCATAATCATCATCATAACCGTCATCATAATTATCATCAAAATCATCATCATAATCATCATCATAATCATCATCATAATCATCATCATAATCATGATCATAATCATCATCACAATCATCATCATAATCATCATCATAATCGCCATCATAATCATCATCATAATCATCATCATAATCATCATCATAACCGTCATCGTAATCATCATCAGAATCATCATCATAATCGTCATCATAATCATCATCATAATCATCATCATAATCATCATCATAATCATCATCAGAATCATCATCATAATCATGAGCATAATCATCATCATAATCGTCATCATAATCATCATCATAATAGTCATCATAATAGTCATCATAATCGTCATCATTATAGTGATCATAATCATCATCATGATCATCATCATAATTATCATCATAATCATCATCATAATCATCATCAAAATCATCATCATAATCATGAGCATAATCATCACCATAATCATCATCATGATCATCATCATAATCATCATCAAAATCGTCATCATTATAGTCATCATAATCGTCATCATAATCATCATCATAGTCATCATCATAATAGTCATCATAATCGTCATCATTATAGTCATCATAATCATCATCATAATCATCATCATAATCATCATCATAATCATCATCATAACCGTCAACGTAATGATCATCATAATCATCATCATAATCATCATCATAATCATCATCATAATCATCATCAAAATCATCATCATAATCATGAGCATAATCATCATCATAATCGTCATCATAATCATCATCATAGTCATCATCATAATAGTCATCATAATCGTCCTCATAATCGTCATCATTATAGTCATCATAATCGTCATCATAATCATCATCATAGTCATCATCATAATAGTCATCATAATCGTCATCATAATCGTCATCATAATCATCATCATAGTCATCATCATAATAGTCATCATAATCATCATCATAATAGTCATCATAATCATCATCATAATCATCATCATAATCATCATCATAATCATCATCATAATCATCATCACAATCATCATCATAATCATCATCATAATCGCCATCATAATCATCATCATAATCATCATCATAATCATCATCATAACCGTCATCGTAATCATCATCAGAATCATCATCATAATCGTCATCATAATCATCATCATAATCATCATCATAATCATCATCATAATCATCATCAGAATCATCATCATAATCATGAGCATAATCATCATCATAATCGTCATCATAATCATCATCATAATAGTCATCATAATAGTCATCATAATCGTCATCATTATAGTGATCATAATCATGATCATCATCATAATTATCATCATAATCATCATCATAATCATCATCAAAATCATCATCATAATCATGAGCATAATCATCATCATAATAGTCATCATAATCGTCATCATTATAGTCATCATAATCATCATCATGATCATCATCATAATCATCATCATAATCCTTATCATAATCATCATCATTATCATCATCAAAATCATCATCATAACCATCATCATAATCATCATCATAATCATCATCATAACCGTCATCGTAATCATCATCATAATCATCATCATAATCATCATCATAATCATCATCATAATCATCATCATAATCATCATCATAGTCATCATCATAATCATCATCATAATCGTCATCATTATAGTCATCATAATCATCATCATAATCGTCATCATAATCATCATCATAGTCATCATCATAATAGTCATCATAATCATCATCATAATCGTCATCAAACTCATCATCATAGTCATCATCATAATAGTCATCATAATCATCATCATAATCGTCATCATTATAGTCATCATAATCGTCATCATAATCATCATCATGATCATCATCATAATCATCATCAAAATCATCATCATAATAGTCATCATAATCATCATCATAATCGTCATCATTATAGTCATCATAATCGTCATCATAATCATCATCATGATCATCATCATAATCATCATCAAAATCATCATCATGATCATCATCATAATCATCATCATAATCATCATCATAATCATCATCAAAATCATCATCATAATCATGAGCATAATCATCATCATGATCGTCATCATAATCATCATCATAATCATCATCATAATCATCATCAAAATCATCATCATAATCATGAGCATAATCATCATCATAATCGTCATCATAATCATCATCATAGTCATCATCATAATAGTCATCATAATCGTCATCATTATAGTCATCATAATCATCATCAGAATCATCATCATAATCATCATCATAATCATCATCATAATCAACATCATAATCATCATCATAATCATCATCATAATCATCATCATAATCGTCTTCATGGTCATCATCATAATCGTCATCATAATCATCATAATAGTCATCATAATCGTCATCATAATCATCATCATAGTCATCATCATAATAGTCATCATAATCATCATCATAATAGTCATCATAATCGTCATCATTATAGTCATCATAATCATCATCATAATCATGAGCATAATCATCATCATAATTATCATCATAATCATCATCATAATCATCATCAAAATCATCATCATAATCATGAGCATAATCATCATCATAATCATCATCATGATCATCATCATAATCATCATCAAAATCGTCATCATTATAGTCATCATAATCGTCATCATAATCATCATCATAGTCATCATCATAATAGTCATCATAATCGTCATCATTATAGTCATCATAATCATCATCATAATCATCATCATAATCATCATCATAATCATCATCATAATCATCATCATAACCGTCAACGTAATGATCATCATAATCATCATCATAATCATCATCATAATCATCATCATAATCATCATCAAAATCATCATCATAATCATGAGCATAATCATCATCATAATCGTCATCATAATCATCATCATAGTCATCATCATAATAGTCATCATAATCGTCCTCATAATCGTCATCATTATAGTCATCATAATCGTCATCATAATCATCATCATAGTCATCATCATAATAGTCATCATAATCGTCATCATAATCGTCATCATAATCATCATCATAGTCATCATCATAATAGTCATCATAATCATCATCATAATAGTCATCATAATCGTCATCATTATAGTCATCATATCATCATCATGATCATCATCATAATCATCATCACAAACATCATCATAATCATAGTTATAATTCATCATCCTAATCATGAGCATAATCATCATCATAATCAGCATCATAATCATCATCATAGTCATCATCATAATCATCATCATAATCATCATCATAATCATCATCATAATCATCATCATAATCGTCTTCATGGTCATCATCATAATCGTCATCATAATCATCATAATAGTCATCATAATCGTCATCATAATCATCATCATAGTCATCATCATAATAATCATCATAATCATCATCATAATAGTCATCATAATCGTCATCATTATAGTCATCATAATCATCATCATGATCATCATCATAATCATCATCATAATCTTCATCATAATCATCATCATAATCATCATCATTATCATCATCAAAATCATCATCATCATCATCATCATAATCATCGTCATAATCATCATCATAATCATCATCATAACCGTCATCGTAATCATCATCATAATCATCATCATAATAATCATCATTATCGTCATCATTATAGTGATCATAATCATCATCATAATCATCATCATAACCGTGATCATAATCATCATCAAAATCATCATCATAATCATCATCATAATCATCATCATAATCATCATCATAATCATGATCATAATCATCATCACAATCATCATCATAATCATCATCATAATCGCCATCATAATCATCATCATAATCATCATCATAATCATCATCATAACCGTCATCGTAATCATCATCAGAATCATCATCATAATCATGAGCATAATCATCATCATAATCGTCATCATAATCATCATCATAATAGTCATCATAATCGTCATCATTATAGTGATCATAATCATCATCATGATCATCATCATAATTATCATCATAATCATCATCATAATCATCATCAAAATCATCATCATAATCATGAGCATAATCATCATCATAATCATCATCATGATCATCATCATAATCATCATCAAAATCGTCATCATTATAGTCATCATAATCGTCATCATAATCATCATCATAGTCATCATCATAATAGTCATCATAATCGTCATCATTATAGTCTTCATAATTATCATCATAATCATCATCATAATCATCATCATAATCATCATCATAACCGTCATCGTAATGATCATCATAATCATCATCATAATCATCATCATAATCATCATCATAATCATCATCATAATCATCATCATAATCATCATCAAAATCATCATCATAATCATGAGCATAATCATCATCATAATCGTCATCATAATCATCATCATAGTCATCATCATAATAGTCATCATAATCGTCCTCATAATCGTCATCATTATAGTCATCATAATCGTCATCATAATCATCATCATAGTCATCATCATAATAGTCATCATAGTCGTCATCATAATCATCATCATAGTCATCATCATAATAGTCATCATAATCGTCGTCATAATCGTCATCATTATAGTCATCATAATCGTCATCATAATCATCAGCATAGTCATCATCATAATAGTCATCATAATCGTCATCATTATAGTCATCATATCATCATCATGATCATCATCATGATCATCATCATAATCATCATCAGAATCATCATCATAATCGTCATCATAATCATCATCATAATCATCATCATAATCATCATCATAATCATCATCAGAATCATCATCATAATCATGAGCATAATCATCATCATAATCGTCATCATAATCATCATCATAATAGTCATCATAATAGTCATCATAATCGTCATCATTATAGTGATCATAATCATCATCATTATCATCATCATAATTATCATCATAATCATCATCATAATCATCATCAAAATCATCATCATAATCATGAGCATAATCATCATCATAATCATCATCATGATCATCATCATAATCATCATCAAAATCGTCATCATTATAGTCATCATAATCGTCATCATAATCATCATCATAGTCATCATCATAATAGTCATCATAATCGTCATCATTATAGTCTTCATAATCATCATCATAATCATCATCATAATCATCATCATAATCATCATCATAATCATCATCAAAATCATCATCATAATCATGAGCATAATCATCATCATAATCGTCATCATAATCATCATCATAGTCATCATCATAATAGTCATCATAATCGTCCTCATAATCGTCATCATTATAGTCATCATAATCGTCATCATAATCATCATCATAGTCATCATCATAATAGTCATCATAGTCGTCATCATAATCATCATCATAGTCATCATCATAATAGTCATCATAATCGTCGTCATAATCGTCATCATTATAGTCATCATAATCGTCATCATAATCATCAGCATAGTCATCATCATAATAGTCATCATAATCGTCATCATTATAGTCATCATATCATCATCATGATCATCATCATAATCATCATCATAATCATCATCATAATCATAGTTATAATTCATCATCATAATCATGAGCATAATCATCATGATAATCATCATTATAGTCATCATCATAATCATCATCATTACCGTCATCATAATCACCATCATAATCATCATCATAATCATCATCATAATCATCATCCTAATCATCATCAAAATAGTCATCATAATCGTCATCATTATAGTCATCATAATCGTCATAGTAATCATCATTATAATCATCATCATTACCGTCATCATAATCACCATCATAATCATCATCATAATCATGAGCATAATCATCATCATAAACGTCATCATAATCATCATCATAGTCATCATCATAATAGTCATCATAATCGTCATCATAATCATCATCATAGTCATCATCATAATAGTCATCATAATCGTCATCATTATAGTCATCATAATCATCATCATGATCATCATCATAATCATCATCATAATCCTTATCATAATCATCATCATTATCATCATCAAAATCATAATCATAACCATCATCATAATCATCATCATAATCATCATCATAATCATCATCATAACCGTCATCGTAATCATCATCATAATCATCATCATAATCATCATCATAATCATCATCATAATCATCATCATAATCATCATCATAATCATCATCACAATCATCATCATAATCATCATCATAATCATCATCATAATCATCATCAAACTCATCATCATAATCATCATCCTAATCATCATCAAAATAGTCCTCATAATCGTCATAGTAATCATCATTATAATCATCATCATTACCGTCATCATAATCACCATCATAATCATCATCATAATCATGAGCATAATCATCATCATAAACGTCATCATAATCATCATCATAGTCATCATCATAATAGTCATCATAATCGTCATCATAATCATCATCATAGTCATCATCATAATAGTCATCATAATCGTCATCATTATAGTCATCATAATCATCATCATGATCATCATCATAATCATCATCATAATCCTTATCATAATCATCATCATTATCATCATCAAAATCATCATCATAACCATCATCATAATCATCATCATAATCATCATCATAATCATCATCATAACCGTCATCGTAATCATCATCATAATCATCATCATAATCATCATCATAATCATCATCATAATCATCATCATAATCATCATCATAATCATCATCATAATCATCATCATAATCATCATCATAATCATCATCATAATCATCATCATAATCATCATCATAATCATGAGCATAATCATCATCACAATCGTTATCATAATCATCATCATAGTCATCATCATAATAGTCATCATAATCGTCATCATTATAGTCATCATAATCGTCATCATAATCATCATCATAGTCATCATCATAATAGTCATCATAATCGTCATCATTATAGTCATCATAATCATCATCATACTCATCATCATAATCATCATCAAACTCATCATCATAATCATGAGCATAATCATCATCACAATCGTCATCATAATCATCATCATAGTCATCATCATAATAGTCATCATAATCGTCATCATTATAGTCATCATAATCGTCATCATAATCATCATCATAGTCATCATCATAATAGTCATCATAATCGTCATCCTTATAGTCATCATAATCATCATCATAATCGTCATCATAATCATCATCATAGTCATCATCATAATAGTCATCATAATCATCATCATAATCGTCATCATTATAGTCATCATAATCGTCATCATAATCATCATCATGATCATCATCATAATCATCATCAAAATCATCATCATGATCATCATCATAATCATCATCATAATCATCATCATAATCATCATCAAAATCATCATCATAATCATGAGCATAATCATCATCATGATCGTCATCATAATCATCATCATAATCATCATCATAATCATCATCAAAATCATCATCATAATCATGAGCATAATCATCATCATAATCGTCATCATAATCATCATCATAGTCATCATCATAATAGTCATCATAATCGTCATCATTATAGTCATCATAATCATCATCAGAATCATCATCATAATCATCATCATAATCATCATCATAATCAACATCATAATCATCATCATAATCATCATCATAATCATCATCATAATCATCATCATAATCAACATCATAATCATCATCATAACCGTCATCGTAATCGTCATAGTAATCATCATCATAATCATCATCATAATCGTCATCATAATCGTCATCATTATAGTCATCATAATCGTCATCATAATCATCATCGTAGTCATCATCATAATAGTCATCATAATCGTCATCATTATAGTCATCATAATCGTCATCATAATCATCATCATGATCATCATCATAATCATCATCATAATCATCATCATAACCGTCATCGTAATCATCATCATAATCATGAGCATAATCATCATCATAATCATCATCATAATCATCATCATAATCATGAGCATAATCATCATCATAATCATCATCATAATCATCATCAAAATCATCATCATAATCATGAGCATAATCATCATCATAATAGTCATCATAATCATCATCATAATCGTCATCATTATAGTCATCATAATCGTCATCATAATCATCATCATAGTCATCATCATAATAGTCATCATAATCGTCATCATTATAGTCATCATAATCATCAGCATGATCATCATCATAATCATCATCAAAATCATCATCATAATCGTCATCATAATCATCATCATAATCATCATCATAATCATCATCATAACCGTCATCGTAATCATCATCATAATCATCATCATAATCATCATCATAATCATCATCAAGATCATCATCATAATCATGAGCATAATCATCATCACAATCGTCATCATAATCATCATCATAATCATCATCAGAATCATCATCATAATCGTCACCATAATCATCATCATAATCATCATCAAAATCATCATCATAATCATGAGCATAATCATCATCATAATCGTCATCATAATCATCATCATAGTCATCATCATAATAGTCATCATAATCGTCATCATTATAGTCATCATAATCATCATCAGAATCATCATCATAATCATCATCATAATCATCATCATAATCAACATCATAATCATCATCATAATCATCATCATAATCATCATCATAATCATCATCATAATCAACATCATAATCATCATCATAACCGTCATCGTAATCGTCATAGTAATCATCATCATAATCATCATCATAATCGTCATCATAATCGTCATCATTATAGTCATCATAATCGTCATCATAATCATCATCATAGTCATCATCATAATAGTCATCATAATCGTCATCATTATAGTCATCAGAATCGTCATCATAATCA
The DNA here is from genome assembly GCA_947623535.1 of Coelioxys conoideus. Lineage (NCBI taxonomy): Eukaryota > Metazoa > Arthropoda > Insecta > Hymenoptera > Megachilidae > Coelioxys > Coelioxys conoideus. Next base: position 4,028,553 of record CANQJN010000020.1, on the reverse strand, counting down.
TCATCATGATCATCATCATAATCATCATCATAATCATCATCATAACCGTCATCGTAATCATCATCATAATCATGAGCATAATCATCATCATAATCATCATCATAATCATCATCAAAATCATCATCATAATCATGAGCATAATCATCATCATAATCATCATCATAATCAACATCATAATCATCATCATAATCATCATCATAATCATCATCATAATCATCATCATAATCAACATCATAATCATCATCATAACCGTCATCGTAATCGTCATAGTAATCATCATCATAATCATCATCATAATCGTCATCATAATCGTCATCATTATAGTCATCATAATCGTCATCATAATCATCATCATAGTCATCATCATAATAGTCATCATAATCGTCATCATTATAGTCATCATAATCGTCATCATAATCATCATCATGATCATCATCATAATCATCATCATAATCATCATCATAATCATCATCATAACCGTCATCGTAATCATCATCATAATCATGAGCATAATCATCATCATAATCATCATCATAATCATCATCATAATCATCATCATAATCATGAGCATAATCATCATCATAATCATCATCATAATCATCATCAAAATCATCATCATAATCATGAGCATAATCATCATCATAATAGTCATCATAATCATCATCATAATCGTCATCATTATAGTCATCATAATCGTCATCATAATCATCATCATAGTCATCATAATCGTCATCATTATAGTCATCATAATCATCAGCATGATCATCATCATAATCATCATCAAAATCATCATCATAATCGTCATCATAATCATCATCATAATCATCATCATAATCATCATCATAACCGTCATCGTAATCATCATCATAATCATCATCATAATCATCATCATAATCATCATCAAGATCATCATCATAATCATGAGCATAATCATCATCACAATCGTCATCATAATCATCATCATAATCATCATCAGAATCATCATCATAATCGTCACCATAATCATCATCATAATCATCATCAAAATCATCATCATAATCATGAGCATAATCATCATCATAATCGTCATCATAATCATCATCATAGTCATCATCATAATAGTCATCATAATCGTCATCATTATAGTCATCATAATCATCATCAGAATCATCATCATAATCATCATCATAATCATCATCATAATCAACATCATAATCATCATCATAATCATCATCATAATCATCATCATAATCATCATCATAATCAACATCATAATCATCATCATAACCGTCATCGTAATCGTCATAGTAATCATCATCATAATCATCATCATAATCGTCATCATAATCGTCATCATTATAGTCATCATAATCGTCATCATAATCATCATCATAGTCATCATCATAATAGTCATCATAATCGTCATCATTATAGTCATCAGAATCGTCATCATAATCATCATCATGATCATCATCATAATCATCATCATAATCATCATCATAACCGTCATCGTAATCGTCATCATAATCATGAGCATAATCATCATCATAATCATCATCATAATCATCATCATAATCATCATCATAATCATGAGCATAATCATCATCATAATCATCATCATAATCATCATCAAAATCATCATCATAATCATGAGCATAATCATCATCATAATAGTCATCATAATCATCATCATAATCGTCATCATTATAGTCATCATAATCGTCATCATAATCATCATCATAGTCATCATCATAATAGTCATCATAATCGTCATCATTATAGTCATCATAATCATCAGCATGATCATCATCATAATCATCATCAAAATCATCATCATAATCGTCATCATAATCATCATCATAATCATCATCATAATCATCATCATAACCGTCATCGTAATCATCATCATAATCATCATCATAATCATCATCATAATCATCATCAAGATCATCATCATAATCATGAGCATAATCATCATCACAATCGTCATCATAATCATCATCATAATCATCATCAGAATCATCATCATAATCGTCACCATAATCATCATCATAATCATCATCATAACCGTCATCGTAATCATCATCATAATCATCATCATAATCGTCATCATAATCATCATCATAATCATCATCATAATCATCATCATTATCATCATCAAAATCATCATCATCATCATCATCATAATCATCATCATAATCATCATCATAACCGTCATCGTTATCATCATCATAATCATCATCATAATCATCATCATAATCATGAGCATAATCATCATCATAATCGTCATCATAATCATCATCATAGTCATCATCATAATAGTCATCATAATCATCATCATAATCGTCATCATTATAGTCATCATAATCGTCATCATAATCATCATCATGATCATCATCATAATCATCATCAAAATCATCATCATGATCATCATCATAATCATCATCATAATCATCATCATAATCGTCATCATAATCATCATCATAATCATCATCATAATCATCATCAAAATCATCATCATAATCATCATCATAATCATCATCATAATCATCATCAAAATCATCATCATAATCATGAGCATAATCATCATCATAATCGTCATCTTAATCATCATCATGATCATCATCATAATAATCATCATAATCAACATCATAATCATTATCATAATCATCATCATAATCATCATCATAATCATCATCATAATCAACATCATAATCATCATCATAACCGTCATCGTAATCGTCATCATAATCATCATCATAATCATCATCATAATCATCATCATAATCATCATCATAATCATCATCATAATCATCATCAAACTCATCATCATAATCATGAGCATAATCATCATCACAATCGTTATCATAATCATCATCATAGTCATCATCATAATAGTCATCATAATCGTCATCATTATAGTCATCATAATCATCATCATAATCATCATCATAATCATCATCATAATCATCATCATAATCATCATCATAATCAACATCATAATCATCATCATAACCGTCATCGTAATCGTCATCATAATCATCATCATAATCATCATCATTATCATCATCAAAATCATCATCATCATCATCATCATAATCATCATCATAATCATCATCATAACCGTCATCGTTATCATCATCATAATCATCATCATAATCATCATCATAATCATGAGCATAATCATCATCATAATCGTCATCATAATCATCATCATAGTCATCATCATAATAGTCATCATAATCATCATCATAATCGTCATCATTATAGTCATCATAATCGTCATCATAATCATCATCATGATCATCATCATAATCATCATCAAAATCATCATCATGATCATCATCATAATCATCATCATAATCATCATCATAATCGTCATCATAATCATCATCATAATCATCATCATAATCATCATCAAAATCATCATCATAATCATCATCATAATCATCATCATAATCATCATCAAAATCATCATCATAATCATGAGCATAATCATCATCATAATCGTCATCTTAATCATCATCATGATCATCATCATAATAATCATCATAATCAACATCATAATCATTATCATAATCATCATCATAATCATCATCATAATCATCATCATAATCAACATCATAATCATCATCATAACCGTCATCGTAATCGTCATCATAATCATCATCATAATCATCATCATAATCATCATCATAATCATCATCATAATCATCATCATAATCATCATCAAACTCATCATCATAATCATGAGCATAATCATCATCACAATCGTTATCATAATCATCATCATAGTCATCATCATAATAGTCATCATAATCGTCATCATTATAGTCATCATAATCATCATCATAATCATCATCATAATCATCATCATAATCATCATCATAATCATCATCAAACTCATCATCATAATCATGAGCATAATCATCATCACAATCGTCATCATAATCATCATCATAGTCATCATCATAATAGTCATCATAATCGTCATCATTATAGTCATCATAATCGTCATCATAATCATCATCATAGTCATCATAATCGTCATCATTATAGTCATCATAATCATCATCATAATCGTCATCATAATCATCATCATAGTCATCATCATAATAGTCATCATAATCATCATCATAATCGTCATCATTATAGTCATCATAATCATCATCAAAATCATCATCATAATCATGAGCATAATCATCATCATAATCGTCATCATAATCATCATCATAGTCATCATCATAATAGTCATCATAATCGTCATCATTATAGTCATCATAATCATCATCAGAATCATCATCATAATCATCATCATAATCATCATCATAATCAACATCATAATCATCATCATAATCATCATCATAATCATCATCATAATCATCATCATAATCAACATCATAATCATCATCATAACCGTCATCGTAATCGTCATAGTAATCATCATCATAATCATCATCATAATCGTCATCATAATCGTCATCATTATAGTCATCATAATCGTCATCATAATCATCATCATAGTCATCATCATAATAGTCATCATAATCGTCATCATTATAGTCATCATAATCGTCATCATAATCATCATCATGATCATCATCATAATCATCATCATAATCATCATCATAACCGTCATCGTAATCATCATCATAATCATGAGCATAATCATCATCATAATCATCATCATAATCACCATCATAATCATCATCAAAATCATGAGCATAATCATCATCATAATCATCATCATAATCATCATCAAAATCATCATCATAATCATGAGCATAATCATCATCATAATAGTCATCATAATCATCATCATAATCGTCATCATTATAGTCATCATAATCGTCATCATAATCATCATCATAGTCATCATCGTAATAGTCATCATAATCGTCATCATTATAGTCATCATAATCATCAGCATGATCATCATCATAATCATCATCAAAATCATCATCATAATCGTCATCATAATCATCATCATAATCATCATCATAATCATCATCATAACCGTCATCGTAATCATCATCATAATCATCATCATAATCATCATCATAATCATCATCAAGATCATCATCATAATCATGAGCATAATCATCATCACAATCGTCATCATAATCATCATCATAATCATCATCATAATCATCATCAAAATCATCATCATAATCATGAGCATAATCATCATCATAATCGTCATCATAATCATCATCATAGTCATCATCATAATAGTCATCATAATCGTCATCATTATAGTCATCATAATCATCAGCATGATCATCATCATAATCATCATCAAAATCATCATCATAATCGTCATCATAATCATCATCATAATCATCATCATAATCATCATCATAACCGTCATCGTAATCATCATCATAATCATCATCATAATCATCATCATAACCGTCATCGTAATCATCATCATAATCATCATCATAATCATCATCATAATCATCATCAAAATCATCATCATAATCATCATCATAATCATCATCAAAATCATCATCATAATCATGAGCATAATCATCATCATAATCGTCATCATAATCATCATCATGATCATCATCATAATCATCATCATAATCAACATCATAATCATTATCATAATCATCATCATAATCATCATCATAATCATCATCATAATCAACATCATAATCATCATCATAACCGTCATCGTAATCGTCATCATAGTCATCATCATAATCATCATCATAATCATCATCATAATCATCATCATAATCATCATCATAATCATCATCATAATCATCATCAAACTCATCATCATAATCATGAGCATAATCATCATCATAATCGTCATCATAATCATCATCATAGTCATCATCATAATAGTCATCATAATCGCCATCATTATAGTCATCATAATCATCATCATAATCATCATCATAATCATCATCACAATCGTCATCATAATCATCATCATAGTCATCATCATAATAGTCATCATAATCGTCATCATTATAGTCATCATAATCGTCATCATAATCATCATCATAGTCATCATCATAATAGTCATCATAATCGTCATCATTATAGTCATCATAATCATCATCATAATCGTCATCATAATCATCATCATAGTCATCATCATAATAGTCATCATAATCATCATCATAATCGTCATCATTATAGTCATCATAATCGTCATCATAATCATCATCATGATCATCATCATAATCATCATCAAAATCATCATCATGATCATCATCATAATCATCATCATAATCATCATCATAATCATCATCAAAATCATCATCATAATCATGAGCATAATCATCATCATGATCGTCATCATAATCATCATCATAATCATCATCATAATCATCATCAAAATCATCATCATAATCATGAGCATAATCGTCATCATAATCGTCATCATAATCATCATCATAGTCATCATCATAATAGTCATCATAATCGTCATCATTATAGTCATCATAATCATCATCAGAATCATCATCATAATCATCATCATAATCATCATCATAATCAACATCATAATCATCATCATAATCATCATCATAATCATCATCATAATCATCATCATAATCAACATCATAACCATCATCATAACCGTCATCGTAATCGTCATAGTAATCATCATCATAATCATCATCATAATCGTCATCATAATCGTCATCATTATAGTCATCATAATCGTCATCATAATCATCATCATAGTCATCATCATAATAGTCATCATAATCGTCATCATTATAGTCATCATAATCGTCATCATAATCATCATCATGATCATCATCATAATCATCATCATAATCATCATCATAACCGTCATCGTGATCATCATCATAATCATGAGCATAATCATCATCATAATCATCATCATAATCATCATCATAATCATCATCATAATCATGAGCATAATCATCATCATAATCATCATCATAATCATCATCAAAATCATCATCATAATCATCAGCATGATCATCATCATAATCATCATCAAAATCATCATCATAATCGTCATCATAATCATCATCATAATCATCATCATAATCATCATCATAACCGTCATCGTAATCATCATCATAATCATCATCATAATCATCATCATAATCATCATCAAGATCATCATCATAATCATGAGCATAATCATCATCACAATCGTCATCATAATCATCATCATAATCATCATCAGAATCATCATCATAATCGTCACCATAATCATCATCATAATCATCATCAAAATCATCATCATAATCATGAGCATAATCATCATCATAATCGTCATCATAATCATCATCATAGTCATCATCATAATAGTCATCATAATCGTCATCATTATAGTCATCATAATCATCATCAGAATCATCATCATAATCATCATCATAATCATCATCATAATCAACATCATAATCATCATCATAATCATCATCATAATCATCATCATAATCATCATCATAATCAACATCATAATCATCATCATAACCGTCATCGTAATCGTCATAGTAATCATCATCATAATCATCATCATAATCGTCATCATAATCGTCATCATTATAGTCATCATAATCGTCATCATAATCATCATCATAGTCATCATCATAATAGTCATCATAATCGTCATCATTATAGTCATCAGAATCGTCATCATAATCATCATCATGATCATCATCATAATCATCATCATAATCATCATCATAACCGTCATCGTAATCATCATCATAATCATGAGCATAATCATCATCATAATCATCATCATAATCATCATCATAATCATCATCATAATCATGAGCATAATCATCATCATAATCATCATCATAATCATCATCAAAATCATCATCATAATCATGAGCATAATCATCATCATAATAGTCATCATAATCATCATCATAATCGTCATCATTATAGTCATCATAATCGTCATCATAATCATCATCATAGTCATCATCATAATAGTCATCATAATCGTCATCATTATAGTCATCATAATCATCAGCATGATCATCATCATAATCATCATCAAAATCATCATCATAATCGTCATCATAATCATCATCATAATCATCATCATAATCATCATCATAACCGTCATCGTAATCATCATCATAATCATCATCATAATCATCATCATAATCATCATCAAGATCATTATCATAATCATGAGCATAATCATCATCACAATCGTCATCATAATCATCATCATAATCATCATCAGAATCATCATCATAATCGTCACCATAATCATCATCATAATCATCATCATAACCGTCATCGTAATCATCATCATAATCATCATCATAATCGTCATCATAATCATCATCATAATCATCATCATTATCCTCATCAAAATCATCATCATCATCATCATCATAATCATCATCATAATCATCATCATAACCGTCATCGTTATCATCATCATAATCATCATCATAATCATCATCATAATCATGAGCATAATCATCATCATAATCGTCATCATAATCATCATCATAATCGTCATCATTATAGTCATCATAATCGTCATCATAATCATCATCATGATCATCATCATAATCATCATCAAAATCATCATCATGATCATCATCAAAGTCATCATCATAATCATCATCATAATCATCATCATAATCATCAACATAATCATCATCAAAATCATCATCATAATCATCATCATAATCATCATCATAATCATCATCAAAATCATCATCATAATCATGAGCATAATCATCATGATAATCATCATCATAATCATCATCATAATCGTCATCATAATCATCATCATAATCATCATCATAATCATCATCAAAATCATCATCATAATCATCATCATAATCATCATCATAATCATCATCATAATCAACATCATAATCATCATCATAACCGTCATCGTAATCGTCATCATAATCATCATCATAATCATCATCATAATCATCATCATAATCATCATCATAATCATCATCATGATCATCATCATAATCATCATCAAAATCATCATCATGATCATCATCATAATCATCATCATAATCATCATCATAATCATCATCAAAGTCATCATCATAATCATGAGCATAATCATCATCATAATCGTCATCATAATCATCATCATAATCATCATCATAATCATCATCAAAATCATCATCATAATCATGAGCATAATCGTCATCATAATCATCATCATAATCATCATCATAATCACCATCATAATCATCATCATAATCATCATCATAATCATAGTTATAATTCATCATCATAATAATGAGCATAATCATCATGATAATCATCATCATAATCATCATCATAATCGTCATCATAATCATCATCATAATCATCATCATAATCATCATCAGAATCATCATCATAATCATCATCATAATCATCATCATAATCATCATCAAAATCATCATCATAATCATGAGCATAATCATCATCATAATCGTCATCTTAATCATCATCATGATCATCATCATAATCATCATCATAATCAACATCATAATCATTATCATAATCATCATCATAATCATCATCATAATCATCATCATAATCAACATCATAATCATCATCATAACCGTCATCGTAATCGTCATCATAATCATCATCATAATCATCATCATAATCATCATCATAATCATCATCATAATCATCATCATAATCATCATCAAACTCATCATCATAATCATGAGCATAATCATCATCACAATCGTTATCATAATCATCATCATAGTCATCATCATAATAGTCATCATAATCGTCATCATTATAGTCATCATAATCATCATCATAATCATCATCATAATCATCATCATAATCATCATCAAACTCATCATCATAATCATGAGCATAATCATCATCACAATCGTCATCATAATCATCATCATAGTCATCATCATAATAGTCATCATAATCGTCATCATTATAGTCATCATAATCGTCATCATAATCATCATCATAGTCATCATAATCGTCATCATTATAGTCATCATAATCATCATCATAATCGTCATCATAATCATCATCATAGTCATCATCATAATAGTCATCATAATCATCATCATAATCGTCATCATTATAGTCATCATAATCATCATCAGAATCATCATCATAATCATCATCATAATCATCATCATAATCAACATCATAATCATCATCATAATCATCATCATAATCATCATCATAATCATCATCATAATCAACATCATAATCATCATCATAACCGTCATCGTAATCGTCATAGTAATCATCATCATAATCATCATCATAATCGTCATCATAATCGTCATCATTATAGTCATCATAATCGTCATCATAATCATCATCATAGTCATCATCATAATAGTCATCATAATCGTCATCATTATAGTCATCATAATCGTCATCATAATCATCATCATGATCATCATCATAATCATCATCATAATCATCATCATAACCGTCATCGTAATCATCATCATAATCATGAGCATAATCATCATCATAATCATCATCATAATCATCATCATAATCATCATCATAATCATGAGCATAATCATCATCATAATCATCATCATAATCATCATCAAAATCATCATCATAATCATGAGCATAATCATCATCATAATAGTCATCATAATCATCATCATAATCGTCATCATTATAGTCATCATAATCGTCATCATAATCATCATCATAGTCATCATCATAATAGTCATCATAATCGTCATCACTATAGTCATCATAATCATCAGCATGATCATCATCATAATCATCATCAAAATCATCATCATAATCGTCATCATAATCATCATCATAATCATCATCATAATCATCATCATAACCGTCATCGTAATCATCATCATAATCATCATCATAATCATCATCATAATCATCATCAAGATCATCATCATAATCATGAGCATAATCATCATCACAATCGTCATCATAATCATCATCATAATCATCATCAGAATCATCATCATAATCGTCACCATAATCATCATCATAATCATCATCAAAATCATCATCATAATCATGAGCATAATCATCATCATAATCGTCATCATAATCGTCATCATTATAGTCATCATAATCGTCATCATAATCATCATCATAGTCATCATCATAATAGTCATCATAATCGTCATCATTATAGTCATCAGAATCGTCATCATAATCATCATCATGATCATCATCATAATCATCATCATAATCATCATCATAACCGTCATCGTAATCATCATCATAATCATGAGCATAATCATCATCATAATCATCATCATAATCATCATCATAATCATCATCATAATCATGAGCATAATCATCATCATAATCATCATCATAATCGTCATCATAATCATCATCATAGTCATCATCATAATAGTCATCATAATCGTCATCATTATAGTCATCAGAATCGTCATCATAATCATCATCATGATCATCATCATAATCATCATCATAATCATCATCATAACCGTCATCGTAATCATCATCATAATCATGAGCATAATCATCATCATAATCATCATCATAATCATCATCATAATCATCATCATAATCATGAGCATAATCATCATCATAATCATCATCATAATCATCATCATAATCATCATCAAAATCATCATCATAATCATGAGCATAATCATCATCATAATAATCATCATAATCATCATCATAATCGTCATCATTATAGTCATCATAATCGTCATCATAATCATCATCATAGTCATCATCATAATAGTCATCATAATCGTCATCATTATAGTCATCATAATCATCAGCATGATCATCATCATAATCATCATCATAATCATCATCAAAATCATCATCATAATCATGAGCATAATCATCATCATAATCGTCATCATAATCATCATCATGATCATCATCATAATCATCATCATAATCAACATCATAATCATTATCATAATAATCATCATAATCATCATCATAATCATCATCATAATCAACATCAGAATCATCATCATAATCGTCACCATAATCATCATCATAACCATCATCAAAGTCATCATCATAAACATGAGCATAATCATCATCATAATCATCATCATAATCATCATCATAATCATCATCAAACTCATCATCATAATCATGAGCATAATCATCATCATAATCGTCATCATAATCATCATCATAGTCATCATCATAATCACCATCATAATCATCATCATAATCATCATCATAATCATAGTTATAATTCATCATCATAATAATGAGCATAATCATCATGATAATCATCATCATAATCATCATCATAATCGTCATCATAATCATCATCATAATCATCATCATAATCATCATCAAAATCATCATCATAATCATCATCATAATCATCATCATAATCATCATCAAAATCATCATCATAATCATGAGCATAATCATCATCATAATCGTCATCATAATCATCATCATGATCATCATCATAATCATCATCATAATCAACATCATAATCATTATCATAATCATCATCATAATCATCATCATAATCATCATCATAATCAACATCATAATCATCATCATAACCGTCATCGTAATCGTCATCATAATCATCATCATAATCATCATCATAATCATCATCATAATCATCATCATAATCATCATCATAATCATCATCAAACTCATCATCATAATCATGAGCATAATCATCATCACAATCGTCATCATAATCATCATCATAGTCATCATCATAATAGTCATCATAATCGTCATCATTATAGTCATCATAATCGTCATCATAATCATCATCATAGTCATCATAATCGTCATCATTATAGTCATCATAATCATCATCATAATCGTCATCATAATCATCATCATAGTCATCATCATAATAGTCATCATAATCATCATCATAATCGTCATCATTATAGTCATCATAATCGTCATCATAATCATCATCATGATCATCATCATAATCATCATCAAAATCATCATCATGATCATCATCATAATCATCATCATAATCATCATCATAATCATCATCAAAATCATCATCATAATCATGAGCATAATCATCATCATGATCGTCATCATAATCATCATCATAATCATCATCATAATCATCATCAAAATCATCATCATAATCATGAGCATAATCATCATCATAATCGTCATCATAATCATCATCATAGTCATCATCATAATAGTCATCATAATCGTCATCATTATAGTCATCATAATCATCATCAGAATCATCATCATAATCATCATCATAATCATCATCATAATCAACATCATAATCATCATCATAATCATCATCATAATCATCATCATAATCATCATCATAATCAACATCATAATCATCATGATAATCGTCATCATAATCATCATCATGATCATCATCATAGTCATCATCATAATCATCATCATAATCATAGTTATAATTCATCATCATAATAATGAGCATAATCATCATGATAATCATCATCATAGTCATCATCATTATCATCATCATAGTCATCATCATAATCATCATCATAATCATCATCATAATCATCATCATAATCATCATCCTAATCATCATCAAAATAGTCATCATAATCGTCATCATTATAGTCATCATAATCGTCATAGTAATCATCATTATAATCATCATCATTACCGTCATCATAATCACCATCATAATCATCATCATAATCATCATCATAATCATCATCCTAATCATCATCAAAATAGTCATCATAATCGTCATCATTATAGTCATCATAATCGTCATAGTAATCATCATTATAATCATCATCATTACCGTCATCATAATCACCATCATAATCATCATCATAATCATGAGCATAATCATCATCATAAACGTCATCATAATCGCCATCATAGTCATCATCATAATAGTCATCATAATCGTCATCATAATCATCATCATAGTCATCATCATAATAGTCATCATAATCGTCATCATTATAGCCATCATAATCAACATCATAATCATCATCATAATCATCATCATAATCATCATCATAATCATCATCATAATCAACATCATAATCATCATCATAACCGTCATCGTAATCGTCATAGTAATCATCATCATAATCATCATCATAATCGTCATCATAATCGTCATCATTATAGTCATCATAATCGTCATCATAATCATCATCATAATCATCATCATAATCATCATCATAATCATCATCAAACTCATCACCATAATCATGAGCATAATCATCATCACAATCGTCATCATAATCATCATCATAGTCATCATCATAATAGTCATCATAATCGTCATCATTATAGTCATCATAATCGTCATCATAATCATCATCATAGTCATCATCATAATAGTCATCATAATCGTCATCACTATAGTCATCATAATCATCAGCATGATCATCATCATAATCATCATCAAAATCATCATCATAATCGTCATCATAATCATCATCATAATCATCATCATAATCATCATCATAACCGTCATCGTAATCATCATCATAATCATCATCATAATCATCATCATAATCATCATCAAGATCATCATCATAATCATGAGCATAATCATCATCACAATCGTCATCATAATCATCATCATAATCATCATCAGAATCATCATCATAATCGTCACCATAATCATCATCATAATCATCATCAAAATCATCATCATAATCATGAGCATAATCATCATCATAATCGTCATCATAATCGTCATCATTATAGTCATCATAATCGTCATCATAATCATCATCATAGTCATCATCATAATAGTCATCATAATCGTCATCATTATAGTCATCAGAATCGTCATCATAATCATCATCATGATCATCATCATAATCATCATCATAATCATCATCATAACCGTCATCGTAATCATCATCATAATCATGAGCATAATCATCATCATAATCATCATCATAATCATCATCATAATCATCATCATAATCATGAGCATAATCATCATCATAATCATCATCATAATCGTCATCATAATCATCATCATAGTCATCATCATAATAGTCATCATAATCGTCATCATTATAGTCATCAGAATCGTCATCATAATCATCATCATGATCATCATCATAATCATCATCATAATCATCATCATAACCGTCATCGTAATCATCATCATAATCATGAGCATAATCATCATCATAATCATCATCATAATCATCATCATAATCATCATCATAATCATGAGCATAATCATCATCATAATCATCATCATAATCATCATCATAATCATCATCAAAATCATCATCATAATCATGAGCATAATCATCATCATAATAATCATCATAATCATCATCATAATCGTCATCATTATAGTCATCATAATCGTCATCATAATCATCATCATAGTCATCATCATAATAGTCATCATAATCGTCATCATTATAGTCATCATAATCATCAGCATGATCATCATCATAATCATCATCATAATCATCATCAAAATCATCATCATAATCATGAGCATAATCATCATCATAATCGTCATCATAATCATCATCATGATCATCATCATAATCATCATCATAATCAACATCATAATCATTATCATAATAATCATCATAATCATCATCATAATCATCATCATAATCAACATCAGAATCATCATCATAATCGTCACCATAATCATCATCATAACCATCATCAAAGTCATCATCATAAACATGAGCATAATCATCATCATAATCATCATCATAATCATCATCATAATCATCATCAAACTCATCATCATAATCATGAGCATAATCATCATCATAATCGTCATCATAATCATCATCATAGTCATCATCATAATCACCATCATAATCATCATCATAATCATCATCATAATCATAGTTATAATTCATCATCATAATAATGAGCATAATCATCATGATAATCATCATCATAATCATCATCATAATCGTCATCATAATCATCATCATAATCATCATCATAATCATCATCAAAATCATCATCATAATCATCATCATAATCATCATCATAATCATCATCAAAATCATCATCATAATCATGAGCATAATCATCATCATAATCGTCATCATAATCATCATCATGATCATCATCATAATCATCATCATAATCAACATCATAATCATTATCATAATCATCATCATAATCATCATCATAATCATCATCATAATCAACATCATAATCATCATCATAACCGTCATCGTAATCGTCATCATAATCATCATCATAATCATCATCATAATCATCATCATAATCATCATCATAATCATCATCATAATCATCATCAAACTCATCATCATAATCATGAGCATAATCATCATCACAATCGTCATCATAATCATCATCATAGTCATCATCATAATAGTCATCATAATCGTCATCATTATAGTCATCATAATCGTCATCATAATCATCATCATAGTCATCATAATCGTCATCATTATAGTCATCATAATCATCATCATAATCGTCATCATAATCATCATCATAGTCATCATCATAATAGTCATCATAATCATCATCATAATCGTCATCATTATAGTC
The DNA here is from genome assembly GCA_947623535.1 of Coelioxys conoideus. NCBI lineage: Eukaryota > Metazoa > Arthropoda > Insecta > Hymenoptera > Megachilidae > Coelioxys > Coelioxys conoideus. The sequence goes on along the minus strand of CANQJN010000020.1, from coordinate 4,012,110 downwards.
ATCATAATCGTCATCATAATCATCATCATGATCATCATCATAATCATCATCAAAATCATCATCATGATCATCATCATAATCATCATCATAATCATCATCATAATCATCATCAAAATCATCATCATAATCATGAGCATAATCATCATCATGATCGTCATCATAATCATCATCATAATCATCATCATAATCATCATCAAAATCATCATCATAATCATGAGCATAATCATCATCATAATCGTCATCATAATCATCATCATAGTCATCATCATAATAGTCATCATAATCGTCATCATTATAGTCATCATAATCATCATCAGAATCATCATCATAATCATCATCATAATCATCATCATAATCAACATCATAATCATCATCATAATCATCATCATAATCATCATCATAATCATCATCATAATCAACATCATAATCATCATGATAATCGTCATCATAATCATCATCATGATCATCATCATAGTCATCATCATAATCATCATCATAATCATAGTTATAATTCATCATCATAATAATGAGCATAATCATCATGATAATCATCATCATAGTCATCATCATTATCATCATCATAGTCATCATCATAATCATCATCATAATCATCATCATAATCATCATCATAATCATCATCCTAATCATCATCAAAATAGTCATCATAATCGTCATCATTATAGTCATCATAATCGTCATAGTAATCATCATTATAATCATCATCATTACCGTCATCATAATCACCATCATAATCATCATCATAATCATCATCATAATCATCATCCTAATCATCATCAAAATAGTCATCATAATCGTCATCATTATAGTCATCATAATCGTCATAGTAATCATCATTATAATCATCATCATTACCGTCATCATAATCACCATCATAATCATCATCATAATCATGAGCATAATCATCATCATAAACGTCATCATAATCGCCATCATAGTCATCATCATAATAGTCATCATAATCGTCATCATAATCATCATCATAGTCATCATCATAATAGTCATCATAATCGTCATCATTATAGCCATCATAATCAACATCATAATCATCATCATAATCATCATCATAATCATCATCATAATCATCATCATAATCAACATCATAATCATCATCATAACCGTCATCGTAATCGTCATAGTAATCATCATCATAATCATCATCATAATCGTCATCATAATCGTCATCATTATAGTCATCATAATCGTCATCATAATCATCATCATAATCATCATCATAATCATCATCATAATCATCATCAAACTCATCACCATAATCATGAGCATAATCATCATCACAATCGTCATCATAATCATCATCATAGTCATCATCATAATAGTCATCATAATCGTCATCATTATAGTCATCATAATCGTCATCATAATCATCATCATGATCATCATCATAATCATCATCATAGTCATCATCATAATAGTCATCATAATCGTCATCATTATAGTCATCATAATCATCATCATGATCATCATCATAATCATCATCATAATCATCATCCTAATCATCATCAAAATAGTCATCATAATCGTCATCATTATAGTCATCATAATCGTCATAGTAATCAGCATTATAATCATCATCATTACCGTCATCATAATCACCATCATAATCATCATCATAATCATGAGCATAATCATCATCATAAACGTCATCATAATCATCATCATAGTCATCATCATAATAGTCATCATAATCGTCATCATTATAGTCATCATAATCATCAGCATGATCATCATCATAATCATCATCAAAATCATCATCATAATCGTCATCATAATCATCATCATAATCATCATCATAATCATCATCATAACCGTCATCGTAATCATCATCATAATCATCATCATAATCATCATCATAATCATCATCAAGATCATCATCATAATCATGAGCATAATCATCATCACAATCGTCATCATAATCATCATCATAATCATCATCAGAATCATCATCATAATCGTCACCATAATCATCATCATAATCATCATCAAAATCATCATCATAATCATGAGCATAATCATCATCATAATCGTCATCATAATCATCATCATAATCATCATCATAATCATCATCAAAATCATCATCATAATCATGAGCATAATCGTCATCATAATCATCATCATAATCATCATCATAATCACCATCATAATCATCATCATAATCATCATCATAATCATAGTTATAATTCATCATCATAATAATGAGCATAATCATCATGATAATCATCATCATAATCATCATCATAATCGTCATCATAATCATCATCATAATCATCATCATAATCATCATCAAAATCATCATCATAATCATCATCATAATCATCATCATAATCATCATCAAAATCATCATCATAATCATGAGCATAATCATCATCATAATCGTCATCTTAATCATCATCATGATCATCATCATAATCATCATCATAATCAACATCATAATCATTATCATAATCATCATCATAATCATCATCATAATCATCATCATAATCAACATCATAATCATCATCATAACCGTCATCGTAATCGTCATCATAATCATCATCATAATCATCATCATAATCATCATCATAATCATCATCATAATCATCATCATAATCATCATCAAACTCATTATCATAATCATGAGCATAATCATCATCACAATCGTTATCATAATCATCATCATAGTCATCATCATAATAGTCATCATAATCGTCATCATTATAGTCATCATAATCATCATCATAATCATCATCATAATCATCATCATAATCATCATCATAATCATCATCAAACTCATCATCATAATCATGAGCATAATCATCATCACAATCGTCATCATAATCATCATCATAGTCATCATCATAATAGTCATCATAATCGTCATCATTATAGTCATCATAATCGTCATCATAATCATCATCATAGTCATCATAATCGTCATCATTATAGTCATCATAATCGTCATCATAATCATCATCATAGTCATCATCATAATAGTCATCATAATCATCATCATAATCGTCATCATTATAGTCATCATAATCATCATCAAAATCATCATCATAATCATGAGCATAATCATCATCATAATCGTCATCATAATCATCATCATAGTCATCATCATAATAGTCATCATAATCGTCATCATTATAGTCATCATAATCATCATCAGAATCATCATCATAATCATCATCATAATCATCATCATAATCAACATCATAATCATCATCATAATCATCATCATAATCATCATCATAATCATCATCATAATCAACATCACAATCATCATCATAACCGTCATCGTAATCGTCATAGTAATCATCATCATAATCATCATCATAATCGTCATCATAATCGTCATCATTATAGTCATCATAATCGTCATCATAATCATCATCATGATCATCATCATAATCATCATCATAATCATCATCATAACCGTCATCGTAATCATCATCATAATCATGAGCATAATCATCATCATAATCATCATCATAATCATCATCATAATCATCATCATAATCATGAGCATAATCATCATCATGATCATCATCATAATCATCATCATAATCAACATCATAATCATTATCATAATCATCATCATAATCATCATCATAATCATCATCATAATCAACATCATAATCATCATCATAACCGTCATCGTAATCGTCATCATAATCATCATCATAATCATCATCATAATCATCATCATAATCATCATCATAATCATCATCATAATCATCATCAAACTCATCATCATAATCATGAGCATAATCATCATCACAATCGTTATCATAATCATCATCATAGTCATCATCATAATAGTCATCATAATCGTCATCATTATAGTCATCATAATCATCATCATAATCATCATCATAATCATCATCATAATCATCATCATAATCATCATCATAATCATCATCAAACTCATCATCATAATCATGAGCATAATCATCATCACAATCGTCATCATAATCATCATCATAGTCATCATCATAATAGTCATCATAATCGTCATCATTATAGTCATCATAATCGTCATCATAATCATCATCATAGTCATCATAATCGTCATCATTATAGTCATCATTATAGTCATCATAATCATCATCATAATCGTCATAATAATCATCATCATAGTCATCATCATAATAGTCATCATAATCATCATCATAATCGTCATCATTACAGTCATCATAATCATCATCAAAATCATCATCATAATCATGAGCATAATCATCATCATAATCGTCATCATAATCATCATCATAGTCATCATCATAATAGTCATCATAATCGTCATCATTATAGTCATCATAATCATCATCAGAATCATCATCATAATCATCATCATAATCATCATCATAATCAACATCATAATCATCATCATAATCATCATCATAATCATCATCATAATCATCATCATAATCAACATCATAATCATCATCATAACCGTCATCGTAATCGTCATAGTAATCATCATCATAATCATCATCATAATCGTCATCATAATCGTCATCATTATAGTCATCATAATCGTCATCATAATCATCATCATAGTCATCATCATAATCATCATCATAATCATCATCATAACCGTCATCGTAATCATCATCATAATCATGAGCATAATCATCATCATAATCATCATCATAATCATCATCATAATCATCATCATAATCATGAGCATAATCATCATCATGATCATCATCATAATCATCATCATAATCAACATCATAATCATTATCATAATCATCATCATAATCATCATCATAATCATCATCATAATCAACATCATAATCATCATCATAACCGTCATCGTAATCGTCATCATAATCATCATCATAATCATCATCATAATCATCATCATAATCATCATCATAATCATCATCATAATCATCATCAAACTCATCATCATAATCATGAGCATAATCATCATCACAATCGTTATCATAATCATCATCATAGTCATCATCATAATAGTCATCATAATCGTCATCATTATAGTCATCATAATCATCATCATAATCATCATCATAATCATCATCATAATCATCATCATAATCATCATCAAACTCATCATCATAATCATGAGCATAATCATCATCACAATCGTCATCATAATCATCATCATAGTCATCATCATAATAGTCATCATAATCGTCATCATTATAGTCATCATAATCGTCATCATAATCATCATCATAGTCATCATAATCGTCATCATTATAGTCATCATTATAGTCATCATAATCATCATCATAATCGTCATAATAATCATCATCATAGTCATCATCATAATAGTCATCATAATCATCATCATAATCGTCATCATTACAGTCATCATAATCATCATCAAAATCATCATCATAATCATGAGCATAATCATCATCATAATCGTCATCATAATCATCATCATAGTCATCATCATAATAGTCATCATAATCGTCATCATTATAGTCATCATAATCATCATCAGAATCATCATCATAATCATCATCATAATCATCATCATAATCAACATCATAATCATCATCATAATCATCATCATAATCATCATCATAATCATCATCATAATCAACATCATAATCATCATCATAACCGTCATCGTAATCGTCATAGTAATCATCATCATAATCATCATCATAATCGTCATCATAATCGTCATCATTATAGTCATCATAATCGTCATCATAATCATCATCATAGTCATCATCATAATAGTCATCATAATCGTCATCATTATAGTCATCATAATCGTCATCATAATCATCATCATGATCATCATCATAATCATCATCATAATCATCATCATAACCGTCATCGTAATCATCATCATAATCATGAGCATAATCATCATCATAATCATCATCATAATCATCATCATAATCATCATCATAATCATCATCATAATCATGAGCATAATCATCATCATAATCATCATCATAATCATCATCAAAATCATCATCATAATCATGAGCATAATCATCATCATAATAGTCATCATAATCATCATCATAATCGTCATCATTATAGTCATCATAATCGTCATCATAATCATCATCATAGTCATCATCATAATAGTCATCATAATCGTCATCACTATAGTCATCATAATCATCAGCATGATCATCATCATAATCATCATCAAAATCATCATCATAATCGTCATCATAATCATCATCATAATCATCATCATAATCATCATCATAACCGTCATCGTAATCATCATCATAATCATCATCATAATCATCATCATAATCATCATCAAGATCATCATCATAATCATGAGCATAATCATCATCACAATCGTCATCATAATCATCATCATAATCATCATCAGAATCATCATCATAATCGTCACCATAATCATCATCATAATCATCATCAAAATCATCATCATAATCATGAGCATAATCATCATCATAATCGTCATCATAATCATCATCATAGTCATCATAATCGTCATCATTATAGTCATCATAATCATCATCAGAATCATCATCATAATCATCATCATAATCATCATCATAATCAACATCATAATCATCATCATAATCATCATCATAATCATCATCATAATCATCATCATAATCAACATCATAATCATCATCATAACCGTCATCGTAATCGTCATAGTAATCATCATCATAATCATCATCATAATCGTCATCATAATCGTCATCATTATAGTCATCATAATCGTCATCATAATCATCATCATAGTCATCATCATAATAGTCATCATAATCGTCATCATTATAGTCATCAGAATCGTCATCATAATCATCATCATGATCATCATCATAATCATCATCATAATCATCATCATAACCGTCATCGTAATCATCATCATAATCATGAGCATAATCATCATCATAATCATCATCATAATCATCATCATAATCATCATCATAATCATGAGCATAATCATCATCATAATCATCATCATAATCATCATCAAAATCATCATCATAATCATGAGCATAATCATCATCATAATAGTCATCATAATCATCATCATAATCGTCATCATTATAGTCATCATAATCGTCATCATAATCATCATCATAGTCATCATCATAATAGTCATCATAATCGTCATCACTATAGTCATCATAATCATCAGCATGATCATCATCATAATCATCATCAAAATCATCATCATAATCGTCATCATAATCATCATCATAATCATCATCATAATCATCATCATAACCGTCATCGTAATCATCATCATAATCATCATCATAATCATCATCATAATCATCATCAAGATCATCATCATAATCATGAGCATAATCATCATCACAATCGTCATCATAATCATCATCATAATCATCATCAGAATCATCATCATAATCGTCACCATAATCATCATCATAATCATCATCAAAATCATCATCATAATCATGAGCATAATCATCATCATAATCGTCATCATAATCATCATCATAGTCATCATAATCGTCATCATTATAGTCATCATAATCATCATCAGAATCATCATCATAATCATGAGCATAATCATCATCATAATCATCATCATAATCATCATCCTAATCATCATCAAAATAGTCATCATAATCGTCATCATTATAGTCATCATAATCGTCATAGTAATCATCATTATAATCATCATCATTACCGTCATCATAATCACCATCATAATCATCATCATAATCATGAGCATAATCATCATCATAAACGTCATCATAATCGCCATCATAGTCATCATCATAATAGTCATCATAATCGTCATCATAATCATCATCATAGTCATCATCATAATAGTCATCATAATCGTCATCATTATAGCCATCATAATCAACATCATAATCATCATCATAATCATCATCATAATCATCATCATAATCATCATCATAATCAACATCATAATCATCATCATAACCGTCATCGTAATCGTCATAGTAATCATCATCATAATCATCATCATAATCGTCATCATAATCGTCATCATTATAGTCATCATAATCGTCATCATAATCATCATCATAATCATCATCATAATCATCATCATAATCATCATCAAACTCATCACCATAATCATGAGCATAATCATCATCACAATCGTCATCATAATCATCATCATAGTCATCATCATAATAGTCATCATAATCGTCATCATTATAGTCATCATAATCGTCATCATAATCATCATCATGATCATCATCATAATCATCATCATAGTCATCATCATAATAGTCATCATAATCGTCATCATTATAGTCATCATAATCATCATCATGATCATCATCATAATCATCATCATAATCATCATCCTAATCATCATCAAAATAGTCATCATAATCGTCATCATTATAGTCATCATAATCGTCATAGTAATCAGCATTATAATCATCATCATTACCGTCATCATAATCACCATCATAATCATCATCATAATCATGAGCATAATCATCATCATAAACGTCATCATAATCATCATCATAGTCATCATCATAATAGTCATCATAATCGTCATCATTATAGTCATCATAATCATCAGCATGATCATCATCATAATCATCATCAAAATCATCATCATAATCGTCATCATAATCATCATCATAATCATCATCATAATCATCATCATAACCGTCATCGTAATCATCATCATAATCATCATCATAATCATCATCATAATCATCATCAAGATCATCATCATAATCATGAGCATAATCATCATCACAATCGTCATCATAATCATCATCATAATCATCATCAGAATCATCATCATAATCGTCACCATAATCATCATCATAATCATCATCAAAATCATCATCATAATCATGAGCATAATCATCATCATAATCGTCATCATAATCATCATCATAATCATCATCATAATCATCATCAAAATCATCATCATAATCATGAGCATAATCGTCATCATAATCATCATCATAATCATCATCATAATCACCATCATAATCATCATCATAATCATCATCATAATCATAGTTATAATTCATCATCATAATAATGAGCATAATCATCATGATAATCATCATCATAATCATCATCATAATCGTCATCATAATCATCATCATAATCATCATCATAATCATCATCAAAATCATCATCATAATCATCATCATAATCATCATCATAATCATCATCAAAATCATCATCATAATCATGAGCATAATCATCATCATAATCGTCATCTTAATCATCATCATGATCATCATCATAATCATCATCATAATCAACATCATAATCATTATCATAATCATCATCATAATCATCATCATAATCATCATCATAATCAACATCATAATCATCATCATAACCGTCATCGTAATCGTCATCATAATCATCATCATAATCATCATCATAATCATCATCATAATCATCATCATAATCATCATCATAATCATCATCAAACTCATTATCATAATCATGAGCATAATCATCATCACAATCGTTATCATAATCATCATCATAGTCATCATCATAATAGTCATCATAATCGTCATCATTATAGTCATCATAATCATCATCATAATCATCATCATAATCATCATCATAATCATCATCATAATCATCATCAAACTCATCATCATAATCATGAGCATAATCATCATCACAATCGTCATCATAATCATCATCATAGTCATCATCATAATAGTCATCATAATCGTCATCATTATAGTCATCATAATCGTCATCATAATCATCATCATAGTCATCATAATCGTCATCATTATAGTCATCATAATCGTCATCATAATCATCATCATAGTCATCATCATAATAGTCATCATAATCATCATCATAATCGTCATCATTATAGTCATCATAATCATCATCAAAATCATCATCATAATCATGAGCATAATCATCATCATAATCGTCATCATAATCATCATCATAGTCATCATCATAATAGTCATCATAATCGTCATCATTATAGTCATCATAATCATCATCAGAATCATCATCATAATCATCATCATAATCATCATCATAATCAACATCATAATCATCATCATAATCATCATCATAATCATCATCATAATCATCATCATAATCAACATCATAATCATCATCATAACCGTCATCGTAATCGTCATAGTAATCATCATCATAATCATCATCATAATCGTCATCATAATCGTCATCATTATAGTCATCATAATCGTCATCATAATCATCATCATAGTCATCATCATAATAGTCATCATAATCGTCATCATTATAGTCATCATAATCGTCATCATAATCATCATCATGATCATCATCATAATCATCATCATAATCATCATCATAACCGTCATCGTAATCATCATCATAATCATGAGCATAATCATCATCATAATCATCATCATAATCATCATCATAATCATCATCATAATCATGAGCATAATCATCATCATGATCATCATCATAATCATCATCATAATCAACATCATAATCATTATCATAATCATCATCATAATCATCATCATAATCATCATCATAATCAACATCATAATCATCATCATAACCGTCATCGTAATCGTCATCATAATCATCATCATAATCATCATCATAATCATCATCATAATCATCATCATAATCATCATCATAATCATCATCAAACTCATCATCATAATCATGAGCATAATCATCATCACAATCGTTATCATAATCATCATCATAGTCATCATCATAATAGTCATCATAATCGTCATCATTATAGTCATCATAATCATCATCATAATCATCATCATAATCATCATCATAATCATCATCATAATCATCATCAAACTCATCATCATAATCATGAGCATAATCATCATCACAATCGTCATCATAATCATCATCATAGTCATCATCATAATAGTCATCATAATCATCATCATAATCGTCATCATTACAGTCATCATAATCATCATCAAAATCATCATCATAATCATGAGCATAATCATCATCATAATCGTCATCATAATCATCATCATAGTCATCATCATAATAGTCATCATAATCGTCATCATTATAGTCATCATAATCATCATCAGAATCATCATCATAATCATCATCATAATCATCATCATAATCAACATCATAATCATCATCATAATCATCATCATAATCATCATCATAATCATCATCATAATCAACATCATAATCATCATCATAACCGTCATCGTAATCGTCATAGTAATCATCATCATAATCATCATCATAATCGTCATCATAATCGTCATCATTATAGTCATCATAATCGTCATCATAATCATCATCATAGTCATCATCATAATAGTCATCATAATCGTCATCATTATAGTCATCATAATCGTCATCATAATCATCATCATGATCATCATCATAATCATCATCATAATCATCATCATAACCGTCATCGTAATCATCATCATAATCATGAGCATAATCATCATCATAATCATCATCATAATCATCATCATAATCATCATCATAATCATGAGCATAATCATCATCATAATCATCATCATAATCATCATCAAAATCATCATCATAATCATGAGCATAATCATCATCATAATAGTCATCATAATCATCATCATAATCGTCATCATTATAGTCATCATAATCGTCATCATAATCATCATCATAGTCATCATCATAATAGTCATCATAATCGTCATCACTATAGTCATCATAATCATCAGCATGATCATCATCATAATCATCATCAAAATCATCATCATAATCGTCATCATAATCATCATCATAATCATCATCATAATCATCATCATAACCGTCATCGTAATCATCATCATAATCATCATCATAATCATCATCATAATCATCATCAAGATCATCATCATAATCATGAGCATAATCATCATCACAATCGTCATCATAATCATCATCATAATCATCATCAGAATCATCATCATAATCGTCACCATAATCATCATCATAATCATCATCAAAATCATCATCATAATCATGAGCATAATCATCATCATAATCGTCATCATAATCATCATCATAGTCATCATAATCGTCATCATTATAGTCATCATAATCATCATCAGAATCATCATCATAATCATCATCATAATCATCATCATAATCAACATCATAATCATCATCATAATCATCATCATAATCATCATCATAATCATCATCATAATCAACATCATAATCATCATCATAACCGTCATCGTAATCGTCATAGTAATCATCATCATAATCATCATCATAATCGTCATCATAATCGTCATCATTATAGTCATCATAATCGTCATCATAATCATCATCATAGTCATCATCATAATAGTCATCATAATCGTCATCATTATAGTCATCAGAATCGTCATCATAATCATCATCATGATCATCATCATAATCATCATCATAATCATCATCATAACCGTCATCGTAATCATCATCATAATCATGAGCATAATCATCATCATAATCATCATCATAATCATCATCATAATCATCATCATAATCATGAGCATAATCATCATCATAATCATCATCATAATCATCATCAAAATCATCATCATAATCATGAGCATAATCATCATCATAATAGTCATCATAATCATCATCATAATCGTCATCATTATAGTCATCATAATCGTCATCATAATCATCATCATAGTCATCATCATAATAGTCATCATAATCGTCATCACTATAGTCATCATAATCATCAGCATGATCATCATCATAATCATCATCAAAATCATCATCATAATCGTCATCATAATCATCATCATAATCATCATCATAATCATCATCATAACCGTCATCGTAATCATCATCATAATCATCATCATAATCATCATCATAATCATCATCAAGATCATCATCATAATCATGAGCATAATCATCATCACAATCGTCATCATAATCATCATCATAATCATCATCAGAATCATCATCATAATCGTCACCATAATCATCATCATAATCATCATCAAAATCATCATCATAATCATGAGCATAATCATCATCATAATCGTCATCATAATCATCATCATAGTCATCATAATCGTCATCATTATAGTCATCATAATCATCATCAGAATCATCATCATAATCATCATCATAATCATCATCATAATCAACATCATAATCATCATCATAATCATCATCATAATCATCATCATAATCATCATCATAATCAACATCATAATCATCATCATAACCGTCATCGTAATCGTCATAGTAATCATCATCATAATCATCATCATAATCGTCATCATAATCGTCATCATTATAGTCATCATAATCGTCATCATAATCATCATCATAGTCATCATCATAATAGTCATCATAATCGTCATCATTATAGTCATCAGAATCGTCATCATAATCATCATCATGATCATCATCATAATCATCATCATAATCATCATCATAACCGTCATCGTAATCATCATCATAATCATGAGCATAATCATCATCATAATCATCATCATAATCGTCATCATAATCATCATCATAGTCATCATCATAATAGTCATCATAATCGTCATCATTATAGTCATCAGAATCGTCATCATAATCATCATCATAATCGTCATCATAATCATCATCATAATCATCATCATAATCAACATCATAATCATCATCATAATCATCATCATAATCATCATCATAATCATCATCATAATCAACATCATAATCATCATCATAATCGTCATCATAATCATCATCATGATCATCATCATAGTCATCATCATAATCATCATCATAATCATAGTTATAATTCATCATCATAATAATGAGCATAATCATCATGATAATCATCATCATAGTCATCATCATTATCATCATCATAGTCATCATCATAATCATCATCATAATCATCATCATAATCATCATCATAATCATCATCCTAATCATCATCAAAATAGTCATCATAATCGTCATCATTATAGTCATCATAATCGTCATAGTAATCATCATTATAATCATCATCATTACCGTCATCATAATCACCATCATAATCATCATAATCATCATCATAATCATCATCCTAATCATCATCAAAATAGTCATCATAATCGTCATCATTATAGTCATCATAATCGTCATAGTAATCATCATCATAATCACCATCATAATCATCATCATAATCATGAGCATAATCATCATCATAAACGTCATCATAATCGCCATCATAGTCATCATCATAATAGTCATCATAATCGTCATCATAATCATCATCATAGTCATCATCATAATAGTCATCATAATCATCATCAAAATCATCATCATAATCATGAGCATAATCATCATCATAATCGTCATCATAATCATCATCATAGTCATCATCATAATAGTCATCATAATCGTCATCATTATAGTCATCATAATCATCATCAGAATCATCATCATAATCATCATCATAATCATCATCATAATCAACATCATAATCATCATCAAAATCATCATCATAATCATGAGCATAATCATCATCATGATCGTCATCATAATCATCATCATAATCATCATCATAATCATCATCAAAATCATCATCATAATCATGAGCATAATCATCATCATAATCGTCATCATAATCATCATCATAGTCATCATCATAATAGTCATCATAATCGTCATCATTATAGTCATCATAATCATCATCAGAATCATCATCATAATCATCATCATAATCATCATCATAATCAACATCATAATCATCATCATAATCATCATCATAATCATCATCATAATCATCATCATAATCAACATCATAATCATCATCATAACCGTCATCGTAATCGTAATAGTAATCATCATCATAATCATCATCATAATCGTCATCATAATCGTCATCATTATAGTCATCATAATCGTCATCATAATCATCATCATAGTCATCATCATAATAGTCATCATAATCGTCATCATTATAGTCATCATAATCGTCATCATAATCATCATCATGATCATCATCATAATCATCATCATAATCATCATCATAACCGTCATCGTAATCATCATCATAATCATGAGAATAATCATCATCATAATCATCATCATAATCATCATCATAATCATGAGCATAATCATCATCATAATCATCATCATAATCATGATCAAAATCATCATCATAATCATGAGCATAATCATCATCATAATAGTCATCATAATCATCATCATAATCGTCATCATTATAGTCATCATAATCGTCATCATAATCATCATCATAGTCATCATCATAATAGTCATCATAATCGTCATCATTATAGTCATCATAATCATCAGCATGATCATCATCATAATCATCATCAAAATCATCATCATAATCGTCATCATAATCATCATCATAATCATCATCATAATCATCATCATAACCGTCATCGTAATCATCATCATAATCATCATCATAATCATCATCATAATCATCATCAAGATCATCATCATAATCATGAGCATAATCATCATCACAATCGTCATCATAATCATCATCATAATCATCATCAGAATCATCATCATAATCGTCACCATAATCATCATCATAATCATCATCAAAGTCATCATCATAATCATGAGCATAATCATCATCATAATCGTCATCATAATCATCATCATAATCATCATCATAATCATCATCAAAATCATCATCATAATCATGAGCATAATCGTCATCATAATCATCATCAAACTCATCATCATAATCATGAGCATAATCATCATCACAATCGTCATCATAATCGTCATCATAGTCATCATCATAATAGTCATCATAATCGTCATCATTATAGTCATCATAATCGTTATCATAATCATCATCATGATCATCATCATAATCATCATCATAGTCATCATCATAATAGTCATCATAATCGTCATCATTATAGTCATCATAATCATCATCATGATCATCATCATAATCATCATCATAATCCTTATCATAATCATCATCATTATCATCATCAAAATCATCATCATAATCGTCATCATAATCATCATCATGATCATCATCATAATCATCATCATAATCATCATCATAATCATAGTTATAATTCATCATCATAATCATGAGCATAATCATCATGATAATCATCATCATAGTCATCATCATAATCATCATCATAGTCATCATCATAATCATCATCATAATCATCATCATAATCATCATCATAATCATCATCCTAATCATCATCATAATCGTCATCATTATAGTCATCATAATCGTCATCATAATCATCATCATAGTCATCATCATAATAGTCATCATAATCGTCATCATAATCGTCATCATTATAGTCATCATAATCGTCATCATAATCATCATCATAATCATCATCATAATCATCATCATAATCATCATCATAAACATCATCATAATAGTCATCGTAATCGTCATCATTATAGTCATCATAATCATAATCATGATCATCATCATAATCATCATCATAATCATCATCATAATCATAGTTATAATTCATCATCATAATCATGAGCATAATCATCATCATAATCATCATCATGATCATCATCATAATCATCATCATAATCATCATCATAACCGTCATCGTAATCATCATCATAATCATCTTCATGATCATCATCATAATCATCATCATAGTCATCATCATAATAGTCATCATAATCGTCATCATAATCGTCATCATTATAGTCATCATAATCGTCATCATAATCATCATCATAATCATCATCATAATCATCATCCTAATCATCATCATAATCGTCATCATTATAGTCATCATAATCGTCATCATAATCATCATCATAGTCATCATCATAATAGTCATCGTAATCGTCATCATTATAGTCATCATAATCATCATCATGATCATCATCATAATCATCACCATAATCATGAGCATAATCATCATCATAATCATCACCATAATCATGAGCATAATCATCATCATAATCATCATCATAATCATCATCAAAATCATCATCATAATCATGAGCATAATCATCATCATAATAGTCGTCATAATCATCATCATAATCGTCATCATTATAGTCATCATAATCGTCATCATAATCACCATCATAGTCATCATCATAATAGTCATCATAATCGTCATCATTATAGTCATCATAATCATCAGCATGATCATCATCATAATCATCATCAAAATCATCATCAAGATCATCATCATAATCATGAGCATAATCATCATCACAATCGTCATCATAATCATCATCATAATCATCATCAGAATCATCATCATAATCATCATCATAACCGTCATCGTAATCATCATCATAATCATCTTCATGATCATCATCATAATCATCATCATAATCATCATCATAACCGTCATCGTAATCATCATCATAATCATCTTCATAATCATCATCGTAATCATCATCATAATCATCATCATAATCATCATCATAATCATCATCATAATCATCATCATAATCATGAGCATAATCATCATCATAATCATCATCATAATCATCATCAAAATCATCATCATAATCATGAGCATAATCATCATCATAATAGTCGTCATAATCATCATCATAATCGTCATCATTATAGTCATCATAATCGTCATCATAATCACCATCATAGTCATCATCATAATAGTCATCATAATCGTCATCATTATAGTCATCATAATCATCAGCATGATCATCATCATAATCATCATCAAAATCATCATCAAGATCATCATCATAATCATGAGCATAATCATCATCACAATCGTCATCATTATCATCATCATAATCATCATCAGAATCATCATCATACTCGTCATCATAATCATCATCATAATCATCATCATTATCATCATCAAAATCATCATCATCATCATCATCATAATCATCATCATAATCATCATCATAACCGTCATCGTTATCATCACCATAATCATCATCATAATCATCATCATAATCATCATCATCATCATCATCATAATCATCATCATAATCGTCTTCATGGTCATCATCATAATCGTCATCATTATAGTCATCATAATCATCATAATAGTCATCATAATCGTCATCATAATCGTCATCATTATAGTCATCATAATCAACATCATGATCATCATCATAATCATCATCATAATCATCATCATGATCATCATCATGATCATCATCATAATCATCATCATAACCGTCATCGTAATCATCATCATAATCATCATCATAATCATCATCATAATCATCATCATAATCATCATCATAATCATCATCATAATCATCATCATAGTCATCATCATAATCATCATCAAAATCATCATCATAATCATGAGCATAATCATCATCATAATCGTCATCATAATCATCATCATGATCATCATCATAATCATCATCATAATCATCATCATAATCATCATCATAATCATAGTTATAATTCATCATCATAATCATGAGCATAAACATCATGATAATCATCATCATAGTCATCATCATAATCATCATCATAGTCATCATCATAATCATCATCATAATCATCATCATAATCATCATCATAATCATCATCATAATCATGAGCATAATCATCATCAAGATCATCATCATAATCATGAGCATAATCATCATCACAATCGTCATCATAATCATCATCATAATCATCATCAGAATCATCATCATAATCGTCATCATAATCATCATCATAGTCATCATCATAATCATCATCATAGTCATCATCATAATCATCATCATAATCATCATCATAATCATCATCATAATCATCATCATAATCATCATCATAATCATCATCATAACCATCATCATAATCAACATCATAATCATCATCATAAATCATCATCATAATCATCATCATAATCATCATCATAATCAACATCATAATCATCATCATAACCGTCATCGTAATCGTCATAGTAATCATCATCATAATCATCATCATAATCGTCTTCATGGTCATCATCATAATCGTCATCATAATCATCATAATAGTCACCATAATCGTCATCATTATAGTCATCATAATCATCATCATGGTCATCATCATAATCATCATCATAATCATCATCATAATCCTCATCATAATGATCATCATTATCATCATCAAAATCATCATCATCATCATCATCATAACCGTCATCATAATCATCATCATAATCATCATCATAATCATCATCAAAATCATCATCATAATCATGAGCATAATCATCATCATAATCGTCATCATAATCATCATCATGATCATCATCATAATCATCATCATAATCATCATCATAATCATCATCATAATCATCATCATAATCATCATCATAATCATCATCATAATCATCATCATAATCATCATCATAATCATCATCATGATCATCATCATGATCATCATCATAATCATCATCATAACCGTCATCGTAATCATCATCATAATCATCATCATAATCATCATCATAATCATCATCATAATCATCATCATAATCATCATCATAATCATCATCATAATCATCATCATAATCATCATCATAATCATCATCATAACCGTCATCGTAATCATCATCATAATCATCATCATAATCATCATCATAATCATCATCATAATCATCATCATAATCATCATCAAAATCATCATCATAATCATGAGCATAATCATCATCATAATCATCATCAAAATCATCATCATAATCATCATCATAATCATCATCATAATCATCATCAAAATCATCATCATAATCATGAGCATAATCATCATCATAATCGTCATCATAATCATCATCATGATCATCATCATAATCATCATCATAATCAACATCATAATCATTATCATAATCATCATCATAATCATCATCATAATCATCATCATAATCAACATCATAATCATCATCATAACCGTCATCGTAATCATCATCATAATCATCATCATAATCATCATCATAATCATCATCATAATCATGAGCATAATCATCATCATAATCATCATCATAATCATCATCATAATCATCATCATAATCATGAGCATAATCATCATCATAATCATCATCATAATCATCATCAAAATCATCATCATAATCATGAGCATAATCATCATCATAATAGTCATCATAATCATCATCATAATCGTCATCATTATAGTCATCATAATCGTCATCATAATCATCATCATAGTCATCATCATAATCATCATCATAATCATCATCATAATCATAGTTATAATTCATCATCATAATCATGAGCATAATCATCATCATAATCATCATCATGATCATCATCATAATCATCATCATAATCATCATCATAACCGTCATCGTAATCATCATCATAATCATCTTCATGATCATCATCATAATCATCATCATAATCATCATCATAACCGTCATCGTAATCATCATCATAATCATCTTCATAATCATCATCGTAATCATCATCATAATCATCATCATAATCATCATCATAATCATCATCATAATCATCATCATAATCATGAGCATAATCATCATCATAATCATCATCATAATCATCATCAAAATCATCATAATCATGAGCATAATCATCATCATAATAGTCGTCATAATCATCATCATAATCGTCATCATTATAGTCATCATAATCGTCATCATAATCACCATCATAGTCATCATCATAATAGTCATCATAATCGTCATCATTATAGTCATCATAATCATCAGCATGATCATCATCATAATCATCATCAAAATCATCATCAAGATCATCATCATAATCATGAGCATAATCATCATCACAATCGTCATCATAATCATCATCATAATCATCATCAGAATCATCATCATAATCGTCATCATAATCATCATCATAATCATCATCATTATCATGATCAAAATCATCATCATCATCATCATCATAATCATCATCATAATCATCATCATAACCGTCATCGTTATCATCACCATAATCATCATCATAATCATCATCATAATCATCATCATCATCATCATCATAATCATCATCATAATCGTCTTCATGGTCATCATCATAATCGTCATCATAATCATCATAATAGTCATCATAATCGTCATCATTATAGTCATCATAATCATCATAATAGTCATCATTATCGTCATCATTATAGTCATCATAATCAACATCATGATCATCATCATAATCATCATCATAATCATCATCATGATCATCATCATGATCATCATCATAATCATCATCATAACCGTCATCGTAATCATCATCATAATCATCATCATAATCATCATCATAATCATCATCATAATCATCATCATAATCATCATCATAATCATCATCATAATCCTTATCATAATCATCATCATTATCATCATCAAAATCATCATCATAACCATCATCATAATCATCATCATAATCATCATCATAATCATCATCATAACCGTCATCGTAATCATCATCATAATCATCATCATAATCATCATCATAATCATCATCATAACCATCATCATAATCATCATCATAATCATCATCATAATCATCATCATAATCATCATCATAATCATCATCATAATAATCATCATAAACATCATCAAACTCATCATCATAATCATGAGCATAATCATCATCATAATCATAGTTATAATTCATCATCATAATCATGAGCATAATCATCATCATAATCATCATCATGATCATCATCATAATCATCATCATAATCATCATCATAACCGTCATCGTAATCATCATCATAATCATCTTCATGATCATCATCATAATCATCATCATAATCATCATCATAACCGTCATCGTAATCATCATCATAATCATCTTCATAATCATCATCGTAATCATCATCATAATCATCATCATAATCATCATCATAATCATCATCATAATCATCATCATAATCATGAGCATAATCATCATCATAATCATCATCATAATCATCATCAAAATCATCATCATAATCATGAGCATAATCATCATCATAATAGTCGTCATAATCATCATCATAATCGTCATCATTATAGTCATCATAATCGTCATCATAATCACCATCATAGTCATCATCATAATAGTCATCATAATCGTCATCATTATAGTCATCATAATCATCAGCATGATCATCATCATAATCATCATCAAAATCATCATCAAGATCATCATCATAATCATGAGCATAATCATCATCACAATCGTCATCATAATCATCATCATAATCATCATCAGAATCATCATCATAATCGTCATCATAATCATCATCATAATCATCATCATTATCATCATCAAAATCATCATCATCATCATCATCATAATCATCATCATAATCATCATCATAACCGTCATCGTTATCATCACCATAATCATCATCATAATCATCATCATAATCATCATCATCATCATCATCATAATCATCATCATAATCGTCTTCATGGTCATCATCATAATCGTCATCATAATCATCATAATAGTCATCATAATCGTCATCATTATAGTCATCATAATCATCATAATAGTCATCATAATCGTCATCATTATAGTCATCATAATCAACATCATGATCATCATCATAATGATCATCATAATCATCATCATGATCATCATCATGATCATCATCATAATCATCATCATAACCGTCATCGTAATCATCATCATAATCATCATCATAATCATGAGCATAATCATCATCACAATCGTCATCATAATCATCATCATAATCATCATCAGAATCATCATCATAATCATCATCATAATCATAGTTATAACTCATCATCATAATCATGAGCATAATCATCATCATAATCATCATCATGATCATCATCATAATCATCATCATAATCATAGTTATAATTCATCATCATAATCATGAGCATAATCATCATCATAATCATCATCATGATCATCATCATAATCATCATCATAATCATCATCATAACCGTCATCGTAATCATCATCATAATCATCTTCATGGTCATCATCATAATCATCATCATAATCATCATCATAATCATCATCATAATCATCATCATAATCATCATCAAAATCATCATCATAATCATGAGCATAATCATCATCATAATCGTCATCATAATCATCATCATGATCATCATCATAATCATCATCATAATCATCATCATAATCATAGTTATAATTCATCATCATAATCATGAGCATAATCATCATGATAATCATCATCATAGTCATCATCATAATCATCATCATAGTCATCATCATAATCATCATCATAATCATCATCATAATCATCATCATAATCATCATCCTAATCATCATCATAATCGTCATCATTATAGTCATCATAATCGTCATCATAATCATCATCATAGTCATCATCATAATAGTCATCATAATCGTCATCATTATAGTCATCATAATCATCAGCGTGATCATCATCATAACCATCATCAAAATCATCATCATAATCGTCATCATAATCATCATCATAATCATCATCATAATCATCATCATAACCGTCATCGTAATCATCATCATAATCATCATCATAATCATCATCATAATCATCATCAAGATCATCATCATAATCATGAGCATAATCATCATCACAATCGTCATCATAATCATCATCATAATCATCATCAGAATCATCATCATAATCGTCATCATAATCATCATCATAATCATCATCATAATCATCATCATAATCATCATCATAATCATCATCAAAATCATCATCATAATCATGAGCATAATCATCATAATCGTCATCATAATCATCATCATAGTCATCATCATAATAGTCATCATAATCGTCATCATTATAGTCATCATAATCATCATCATAATCATCATCATAATCATCATCATAATCATCATCATAACCATCATCATAATCAACATCATAATCATCATCATAAATCATCATCATAATCATCATCATAATCATCATCATAATCAACATCATAATCATCATCATAACCGTCATCGTAATCGTCATAGTAATCATCATCATAATCATCATCATAATCGTCTTCATGGTCATCATCATAATCGTCATCATAATCATCATAATAGTCACCATAATCGTCATCATTATAGTCATCATAATCATCATCATGGTCATCATCATAATCATCATCATAATCATCATCATAATCCTCATCATAATGATCATCATTATCATCATCAAAATCATCATCATCATCATCATCATAACCGTCATCATAATCATCATCATAATCATCATCATAATCATCATCAAAATCATCATCATAATCATGAGCATAATCATCATCATAATCGTCATCATAATCATCATCATGATCATCATCATAATCATCATCATAATCATCATCATAACCGTCATCGTAATCATCATCATAATCATCTTCATAATCATCATCGTAATCATCATCATTATCATCATCATAATCATCATCATAATCATCATCATAATCATCATCATAATCATCATCATAATCATGAGCATAATCATCATCATAATCATCATCATAATCATCATCAAAATCATCATCATAATCATGAGCATAATCATCATCATAATAGTCGTCATAATCATCATCATAATCGTCATCATTATAGTCATCATAATCGTCATCATAATCACCATCATTGTCATCATCATAATAGTCATCATAATCGTCATCATTATAGTCATCATAATCATCAGCATGATCATCATCATAATCATCATCAAAATCATCATCAAGATCATCATCATAATCATGAGCATAATCATCATCACAATCGTCATCATAATCATCATCATAATCATCATCAGAATCATCATCATAATCGTCATCATAATCATCATCATAATCATCATCATTATCATGATCAAAATCATCATCATCATCATCATCATAATCATCATCATAATCATCATCATAACCGTCATCGTTATCATCACCATAATCATCATCATAATCATCATCATAATCATCATCATCATCATCATCATCATAATCATCATCATAATCGTCTTCATGGTCATCATCATAATCGTCATCATAATCATCATAATAGTCATCATTATCGTCATCATTATAGTCATCATAATCAACATCATGATCATCATCATAATCATCATCATAATCATCATCATGATCATCATCATGATCATCATCATAATCATCATCATAACCGTCATCGTAATCATCATCATAATCATCATCATAATCATCATCATAATCATCATCATAATCATCATCATAATCATCATCATAATCATCATCATAATCCTTATCATAATCATCATCATTATCATCATCAAAATCATCATCATAACCATCATCATAATCATCATCATAATCATCATCATAATCATCATCATAACCGTCATCGTAATCATCATCATAATCATCATCATAATCATCATCATAATCATCATCATAACCATCATCATAATCATCATCATAATCATCATCATAATCATCATCATAATCATCATCATAATCATCATCATAATAATCATCATAAACATCATCAAACTCATCATCATAATCATGAGCATAATCATCATCATAATCATAGTTATAATTCATCATCATAATCATGAGCATAATCATCATCATAATCATCATCATGATCATCATCATAATCATCATCATAATCATCATCATAACCGTCATCGTAATCATCATCATAATCATCTTCATGATCATCATCATAATCATCATCATAATCATCATCATAACCGTCATCGTAATCATCATCATAATCATCTTCATAATCATCATCGTAATCATCATCATAATCATCATCATAATCATCATCATAATCATCATCATAATCATCATCATAATCATGAGCATAATCATCATCATAATCATCATCATAATCATCATCAAAATCATCATCATAATCATGAGCATAATCATCATCATAATAGTCGTCATAATCATCATCATAATCGTCATCATTATAGTCATCATAATCGTCATCATAATCACCATCATAGTCATCATCATAATAGTCATCATAATCGTCATCATTATAGTCATCATAATCATCAGCATGATCATCATCATAATCATCATCAAAATCATCATCAAGATCATCATCATAATCATGAGCATAATCATCATCACAATCGTCATCATAATCATCATCATAATCATCATCAGAATCATCATCATAATCGTCATCATAATCATCATCATAATCATCATCATTATCATCATCAAAATCATCATCATCATCATCATCATAATCATCATCATAATCATCATCATAACCGTCATCGTTATCATCACCATAATCATCATCATAATCATCATCATAATCATCATCATCATCATCATCATAATCATCATCATAATCGTCTTCATGGTCATCATCATAATCGTCATCATAATCATCATAATAGTCATCATAATCGTCATCATTATAGTCATCATAATCATCATAATAGTCATCATAATCGTCATCATTATAGTCATCATAATCAACATCATGATCATCATCATAATGATCATCATAATCATCATCATGATCATCATCATGATCATCATCATAATCATCATCATAACCGTCATCGTAATCATCATCATAATCATCATCATAATCATGAGCATAATCATCATCACAATCGTCATCATAATCATCATCATAATCATCATCAGAATCATCATCATAATCATCATCATAATCATAGTTATAACTCATCATCATAATCATGAGCATAATCATCATCATAATCATCATCATGATCATCATCATAATCATCATCATAATCATAGTTATAATTCATCATCATAATCATGAGCATAATCATCATCATAATCATCATCATGATCATCATCATAATCATCATCATAATCATCATCATAACCGTCATCGTAATCATCATCATAATCATCTTCATGGTCATCATCATAATCATCATCATAATCATCATCATAATCATCATCATAATCATCATCATAATCATCATCAAAATCATCATCATAATCATGAGCATAATCATCATCATAATCGTCATCATAATCATCATCATGATCATCATCATAATCATCATCATAATCATCATCATAATCATAGTTATAATTCATCATCATAATCATGAGCATAATCATCATGATAATCATCATCATAGTCATCATCATAATCATCATCATAGTCATCATCATAATCATCATCATAATCATCATCATAATCATCATCATAATCATCATCCTAATCATCATCATAATCGTCATCATTATAGTCATCATAATCATCATCATAATCATCATCATAGTCATCATCATAATAGTCATCATAATCGTCATCATTATAGTCATCATAATCATCAGCGTGATCATCATCATAACCATCATCAAAATCATCATCATAATCGTCATCATAATCATCATCATAATCATCATCATAATCATCATCATAACCGTCATCGTAATCATCATCATAATCATCATCATAATCATCATCATAATCATCATCAAGATCATCATCATAATCATGAGCATAATCATCATCACAATCGTCATCATAATCATCATCATAATCATCATCAGAATCATCATCATAATCGTCATCATAATCATCATCATAATCATCATCATAATCATCATCATAATCATCATCATAATCATCATCAAAATCATCATCATAATCATGAGCATAATCATCATAATCGTCATCATAATCATCATCATAGTCATCATCATAATAGTCATCATAATCGTCATCATTATAGTCATCATAATCATCATCATAATCATCATCATAATCATCATCATAATCATCATCATAACCATCATCATAATCAACATCATAATCATCATCATAAATCA
Source organism: Coelioxys conoideus (assembly GCA_947623535.1). Lineage (NCBI taxonomy): Eukaryota > Metazoa > Arthropoda > Insecta > Hymenoptera > Megachilidae > Coelioxys > Coelioxys conoideus. The sequence goes on along the minus strand of CANQJN010000020.1, from coordinate 3,984,472 downwards.
TCATCATAATCATCATCATAATCATCATCATAATCAACATCATAATCATCATCATAACCGTCATCGTAATCGTCATAGTAATCATCATCATAATCATCATCATAATCGTCTTCATGGTCATCATCATAATCGTCATCATAATCATCATAATAGTCACCATAATCGTCATCATTATAGTCATCATAATCATCATCATGGTCATCATCATAATCATCATCATAATCATCATCATAATCCTCATCATAATCATCATCATTATCATCATCAAAATCATCATCATCATCATCATCATAACCGTCATCGTAATCATCATCATAATCATCATCATAATCATCATCATAATCATCATCATAATCATCATCATAATCATCATCATAATCATCATCATAATCATCATCATAATCATCATCATAATCATCATCATAATCATCATCATAACCGTCATCGTAATCATCATCATAATCATCTTCATAATCATCATCGTAATCATCATCATAATCATCATCATAATCATCATCATAATCATCATCATAATCATCATCATAATCATCATCATAATCATGAGCATAATCATCATCATAATCATCATCATAATCATCATCAAAATCATCATCATAATCATGAGCATAATCATCATCATAATAGTCGTCATAATCATCATCATAATCGTCATCATTATAGTCATCATAATCGTCATCATAATCACCATCATTGTCATCATCATAATAGTCATCATAATCGTCATCATTATAGTCATCATAATCATCAGCATGATCATCATCATAATCATCATCAAAATCATCATCAAGATCATCATCATAATCATGAGCATAATCATCATCACAATCGTCATCATAATCATCATCATAATCATCATCAGAATCATCATCATAATCGTCATCATAATCATCATCATAATCATCATCATTATCATGATCAAAATCATCATCATCATCATCATCATAATCATCATCATAATCATCATCATAACCGTCATCGTTATCATCACCATAATCATCATCATAATCATCATCATAATCATCATCATCATCATCATCATCATAATCATCATCATAATCGTCTTCATGGTCATCATCATAATCGTCATCATAATCATCATAATAGTCATCATAATCGTCATCATTATAGTCATCATAATCATCATAATAGTCATCATTATCGTCATCATTATAGTCATCATAATCAACATCATGATCATCATCATAATCATCATCATAATCATCATCATGATCATCATCATGATCATCATCATAATCATCATCATAACCGTCATCGTAATCATCATCATAATCATCATCATAATCGTCTTCATGGTCATCATCATAATCGTCATCATAATCATCATAATAGTCATCATAATCGTCATCATTATAGTCATCATAATCATCATAATAGTCATCATAATCGTCATCATTATAGTCATCATAATCAACATCATGATCATCATCATAATGATCATCATAATCATCATCATGATCATCATCATGATCATCATCATAATCATCATCATAACCGTCATCGTAATCATCATCATAATCATCATCATAATCATGAGCATAATCATCATCATAATCATCATCATGATCATCATCATAATCATCATCATAATCATCATCATAACCGTCATCGTAATCATCATCATAATCATCTTCATGGTCATCATCATAATCATCATCATAATCATCATCATAATCATCATCATAATCATCATCATAATCATCATCAAAATCATCATCATAATCATGAGCATAATCATCATCATAATCGTCATCATAATCATCATCATGATCATCATCATAATCATCATCATAATCATCATCATAATCATAGTTATAATTCATCATCATAATCATGAGCATAATCATCATGATAATCATCATCATAGTCATCATCATAATCATCATCATAGTCATCATCATAATCATCATCATAATCATCATCATAATCATCATCATAATCATCATCCTAATCATCATCATAATCGTCATCATTATAGTCATCATAATCGTCATCATAATCATCATCATAGTCATCATCATAATAGTCATCATAATCGTCATCATTATAGTCATCATAATCATCAGCGTGATCATCATCATAATCATCATCAAAATCATCATCATAATCGTCATCATAATCATCATCATAATCATCATCATAATCATCATCATAACCGTCATCGTAATCATCATCATAATCATCATCATAATCATCATCATAATCATCATCAAGATCATCATCATAATCATGAGCATAATCATCATCACAATCGTCATCATAATCATCATCATAATCATCATCAGAATCATCATCATAATCATCATCATAATCATCATCAAGATCATCATCATAATCATGAGCATAATCATCATCACAATCGTCATCATAATCATCATCATAATCATCATCAGAATCATCATCATAATCGTCATCATAATCATCATCATAATCATCATCATAATCATCATCATAATCATCATCATAATCATCATCAAAATCATCATCATAATCATGAGCATAATCATCATAATCGTCATCATAATCATCATCATAATCATCATCAGAATCATCATCATAATCGTCATCATAATCATCATCATAATCATCATCATTATCATGATCAAAATCATCATCATCATCATCATCATAATCATCATCATAATCATCATCATAACCGTCATCGTTATCATCACCATAATCATCATCATAATCATCATCATAATCATCATCATCATCATCATCATAATCATCATCATAATCGTCTTCATGGTCATCATCATAATCGTCATCATAATCATCATAATAGTCACCATAATCGTCATCATTATAGTCATCATAATCATCATCATGGTCATCATCATAATCATCATCATAATCATCATCATAATCCTCATCATAATCATCATCATTATCATCATCAAAATCATCATCATCATCATCATCATAACCGTCATCGTAATCATCATCATAATCATCATCATAATCATCATCATAATCATCATCATAATCATCATCATAATCATCATCATAATCATCATCATAATCATCATCATAATCATCATCATAATCATCATCATAATCATCATCATAATCATCATCATAACCGTCATCGTAATCATCATCATAATCATCTTCATAATCATCATCGTAATCATCATCATAATCATCATCATAATCATCATCATAATCATCATCATAATCATCATCATAATCATCATCATAATCATGAGCATAATCATCATCATAATCATCATCATAATCATCATCAAAATCATCATCATAATCATGAGCATAATCATCATCATAATAGTCGTCATAATCATCATCATAATCGTCATCATTATAGTCATCATAATCGTCATCATAATCACCATCATTGTCATCATCATAATAGTCATCATAATCGTCATCATTATAGTCATCATAATCATCAGCATGATCATCATCATAATCATCATCAAAATCATCATCAAGATCATCATCATAATCATGAGCATAATCATCATCACAATCGTCATCATAATCATCATCATAATCATCATCAGAATCATCATCATAATCGTCATCATAATCATCATCATAATCATCATCATTATCATGATCAAAATCATCATCATCATCATCATCATAATCATCATCATAATCATCATCATAACCGTCATCGTTATCATCACCATAATCATCATCATAATCATCATCATAATCATCATCATCATCATCATCATAATCATCATCATAATCGTCTTCATGGTCATCATCATAATCGTCATCATAATCATCATAATAGTCATCATAATCGTCATCATTATAGTCATCATAATCATCATAATAGTCATCATTATCGTCATCATTATAGTCATCATAATCAACATCATGATCATCATCATAATCATCATCATAATCATCATCATGATCATCATCATGATCATCATCATAATCATCATCATAACCGTCATCGTAATCATCATCATAATCATCATCATAATCATCATCATAATCATCATCATAATCATCATCATAATCATCATCATAATCATCATCATAATCCTTATCATAATCATCATCATTATCATCATCAAAATCATCATCATAACCATCATCATAATCATCATCATAATCATCATCATAATCATCATCATAACCGTCATCGTAATCATCATCATAATCATCATCATAATCATCATCATAATCATCATCATAACCATCATCATAATCATCATCATAATCATCATCATAATCATCATCATAATCATCATCATAATAATCATCATAAACATCATCAAACTCATCATCATAATCATGAGCATAATCATCATCATAATCATAGTTATAATTCATCATCATAATCATGAGCATAATCATCATCATAATCATCATCATGATCATCATCATAATCATCATCATAATCATCATCATAACCGTCATCGTAATCATCATCATAATCATCTTCATGATCATCATCATAATCATCATCATAATCATCATCATAACCGTCATCGTAATCATCATCATAATCATCTTCATAATCATCATCGTAATCATCATCATAATCATCATCATAATCATCATCATAATCATCATCATAATCATCATCATAATCATGAGCATAATCATCATCATAATCATCATCATAATCATCATCAAAATCATCATCATAATCATGAGCATAATCATCATCATAATAGTCGTCATAATCATCATCATAATCGTCATCATTATAGTCATCATAATCGTCATCATAATCACCATCATAGTCATCATCATAATAGTCATCATAATCGTCATCATTATAGTCATCATAATCATCAGCATGATCATCATCATAATCATCATCAAAATCATCATCAAGATCATCATCATAATCATGAGCATAATCATCATCACAATCGTCATCATAATCATCATCATAATCATCATCAGAATCATCATCATAATCGTCATCATAATCATCATCATAATCATCATCATTATCATCATCAAAATCATCATCATCATCATCATCATAATCATCATCATAATCGTCTTCATGGTCATCATCATAATCGTCATCATAATCATCATAATAGTCATCATAATCGTCATCATTATAGTCATCATAATCATCATAATAGTCATCATAATCGTCATCATTATAGTCATCATAATCAACATCATGATCATCATCATAATGATCATCATAATCATCATCATGATCATCATCATGATCATCATCATAATCATCATCATAACCGTCATCGTAATCATCATCATAATCATCATCATAATCATGAGCATAATCATCATCACAATCGTCATCATAATCATCATCATAATCATCATCAGAATCATCATCATAATCATCATCATAATCATAGTTATAATTCATCATCATAATCATGAGCATAATCATCATCATAATCATCATCATGATCATCATCATAATCATCATCATAATCATAGTTATAATTCATCATCATAATCATGAGCATAATCATCATCATAATCATCATCATGATCATCATCATAATCATCATCATAATCATCATCATAACCGTCATCGTAATCATCATCATAATCATCTTCATGGTCATCATCATAATCATCATCATAATCATCATCATAATCATCATCATAATCATCATCATAATCATCATCAAAATCATCATCATAATCATGAGCATAATCATCATCATAATCGTCATCATAATCATCATCATGATCATCATCATAATCATCATCATAATCATCATCATAATCATAGTTATAATTCATCATCATAATCATGAGCATAATCATCATGATAATCATCATCATAGTCATCATCATAATCATCATCATAGTCATCATCATAATCATCATCATAATCATCATCATAATCATCATCATAATCATCATCCTAATCATCATCATAATCGTCATCATTATAGTCATCATAATCGTCATCATAATCATCATCATAGTCATCATCATAATAGTCATCATAATCGTCATCATTATAGTCATCATAATCATCAGCATGATCATCATCATAATCATCATCAAAATCATCATCATAATCGTCATCATAATCATCATCATAATCATCATCATAATCATCATCATAACCGTCATCGTAATCATCATCATAATCATCATCATAATCATCATCATAATCATCATCAAGATCATCATCATAATCATGAGCATAATCATCATCACAATCGTCATCATAATCATCATCATAATCATCATCAGAATCATCATCATAATCGTCATCATAATCATCATCATGATCATCATCATAATCATCATCATAATCATCATCATAATCATCATCAAAATCATCATCATAATCATGAGCATAATCATCATAATCGTCATCATAATCATCATCATAGTCATCATCATAATAGTCATCATAATCGTCATCATTATAGTCATCATAATCATCATCATAATCATCATCATAATCATCATCATAATCATCATCATAACCATCATCATAATCAACATCATAATCATCATCATAAATCATCATCATAATCATCATCATAATCATCATCATAATCAACATCATAATCATCATCATAACCGTCATCGTAATCGTCATAGTAATCATCATCATAATCATCATCATAATCGTCTTCATGGTCATCATCATAATCGTCATCATAATCATCATAATAGTCACCATAATCGTCATCATTATAGTCATCATAATCATCATCATGGTCATCATCATAATCATCATCATAATCATCATCATAATCCTCATCATAATCATCATCATTATCATCATCAAAATCATCATCATCATCATCATCATAACCGTCATCGTAATCATCATCATAATCATCATCATAATCATCATCATAATCATCATCATAATCATCATCATAATCATCATCATAATCATCATCATAATCATCATCATAATCATCATCATAATCATCATCATAATCATCATCATAACCGTCATCGTAATCATCATCATAATCATCTTCATAATCATCATCGTAATCATCATCATAATCATCATCATAATCATCATCATAATCATCATCATAATCATCATCATAATCATGAGCATAATCATCATCATAATCATCATCATAATCATCATCATAATCATCATCAGAATCATGAGCATAATCATCATCATAATCATCATCATAATCATCATCAAAATCACCATCATAATCATGAGCATAATCATCATCATAATAGTCATCATAATCATCATCATAATCGTCCTCATTATAGTCATCATAATCGTCATCATAATCATCATCATAGTCATCATCATAATAGTCATCATAATCGTCATCATTATAGTCATCATAATCATCAGCATGATCATCATCATAATCATCATCAAAATCATCATCATAATCGTCATCATAATCATCATCATAATCATCATCATAATCATCATCATAACCGTCATCGTAATCATCATCATAATCATCATCATAATCATCATCATAATCATCATCAAGATCATCATCATAATCATGAGCATAATCATCATCACAATCGTCATCATAATCATCATCATAATCATCATCAGAATCATCATCATAATCGTCATCATAATCATCATCATAATCATCATCATAATCATCATCATAATCATCATCATAATCATCATCATAATCATCATCATAATCATCATCATAATCATTATCAGAATCATCATCATAACCGTCATCGTAATCGTCATAGTAATCATCATCATAATCATCATCATAATCGTCTTCATGGTCATCATCATAATCGTCATCATAATCATCATAATAGTCATCATAATCGTCATCATTATAGTCATCATAATCATCATCATGGTCATCATCATAATCATCATCATAATCATCATCATGATCATCATAATAATCATCATCATAATCATCATCAAAATCATCATCATAATCGTCATCATAATCATCATCATAATCATCATCATAATCATCATCATAACCGTCATCGTAATCATCATCATAATCATCATCATAATCATCATCATAATCATCATCATAATCATCATCAAGATCATCATCATAATCATGAGCATAATCATCATCACAATCGTCATCATAATCATCATCATAATCATCATCAGAATCATCATCATAATCGTCATCATAATCATCATCATAATCATCATCATAACCGTCATCGTAATCATCATCATAATCATCATCATAATCGTCATCATAATCATCATCATAATCATCATCAAGATCATCATCATAATCATGAGCATAATCATCATCACAATCGTCATCATAATCATCATCATAATCATTATCAGAATCATCATCATAATCGTCATCATAATCATCATCATAATCATCATCATAACCGTCATCGTAATCATCATCATAATCATCATCATAATCGTCATCATAATCATCATCATAATCATCATCATTATCATCATCAAAATCATCATCATCATCATCATCATAATCATCATCATAATCATCATCATAACCGTCATCGTTATCATCATCATAATCATCATCATAATCATCATCCTAATCGTCTTCATGGTCATCATCATAATCGTCATCATAATCATCGTCATAGTCATCATAATCGTCATCATTATAGTCATCATAGTCATCATCATGATCATCATCATAATCATCATCATAATCATCATCATGATCATTATCATAATCATCATCATAATCATCACCATAATCATGATAATAATCATCATCAAAATCATCATCATAATCATCATCATAATCGTCATCATAATCATCATCATAATCATCATCATAACCGTCATCGTAATCATCATCATAATCATCATCATAATCGTCATCATAATCATCATCATAATCATCATCATAATCATCATCATAATCATCATCATAATCATCATCAGAATCATCATCATAATCATGAGCAGAATCATCATCATAATCGTCATCATAATCATCATCATAATAGTCATCATAATCGTCATCATAATCGTCATCATTATAGTCATCATAATCGTCGTCATAATCATCATCATAGTCATCATCATAATAGTCATCATAATCGTCATCATTATAGTCATCATAATCATCATCATGATCATCATCATAATCATCATCATAATCATCATCATAATCATCATCATAATCATCATCATTATCGTCATCAAACTCATCATCATAATCATCATCATAATCATCATTATAATCATCATCATAACCGTCATCGTAATCATCATCATAATCATCATCATAATCATCATCATAGTCATCATCATAATCATCATCATAATCATCATCATAATCATCATCATAATCGTCTTCATGGTCATCATCATAATCGTCATCATAATCATCATAATAGTCATCATAATCGTCATCATTATAGTCATCATAATCATCATCATGGTCATCATCATAATCATCATCATAATCATCATCATAACCGTCATCGCAATCATCATCATAATCATCATCATAATCATCATAATAGTCATCATAATCGTCATCATTATAGTCATCATAATCATCATCATGGTCATCATCATAATCATCATCCTAATCATCATCATGATCATCATCATAATCATCATCATAATCATCATCAAAATCATCATCATAATCGTCATCATAATCATCATCATAATCATCATCATAATCATCATCATAACCGTCATCGTAATCATCATCATAATCATCATCATAATCATCATCATAATCATCATCATAATCATCATCATAATCGTCATCATAATCATCATCATAGTCATCATCATAATAGTCATCATAATCGTCATCATTATAGTCATCATAATCATCATCATGATCATCATCATAATCATCATCATAATCATCATCATAATCCTCATCATAGTCATCATCATAATAGTCATCACAATCGTCATCATTATAGTCATCATAATCATCATCATAATCATCATCAGAATCATCATCATAATCATCATCATAACCATCATCATAATCAACATCATAATCATCATCATAAATCATCATCATAATCATCATCATAATCATCATCATAATGAACATCATAATCATCATCATAACCGTCATCGTAATCGTCATAGTAATCATCATCATAATCATCATCATAATCGTCATCATAATCGTCATCATTATAGTCATCATAATCGTCATCATAATCATCATCATAGTCATCATCATAATAGTCATCATAATCGTCATCATTATAGTCATCATAATCGTCATCATAATAATCATCATGATCATCATCATAATCATCATCATAATCATAGTTATAATTCATCATCATAATAATGAGCATAATCATCATGATAATCATCATCATAGTCATCATCATAATCATCATCATAGTCATCATCATAATCATCATCGTAATCATCATCATAATCATCATCATAATCATCATCATAATCATCATCATAATCATCATCAAGATCATCATCATAATCATGAGCATAATCATCATCACAATCGTCATCATAATCATCATCATAATCATCATCAGAATCATCATCATAATCGTCATCATAATCATCATCATAATCATCATCATAACCGTCATCGTAATCATCATCATAATCATCATCATAATCGTCATCATAATCATCATCATAGTCATCATCATAATAGTCATCATAATCGTCATCATAATCGTCATCATAGTCATCATCATAATAGTCATCGTAATCGTCATCATAGTCATCATCATAATCATCATCATAATCATCATCATCATAATCATCATCATAGTCATCATCATAATCATCATCATAATCATCATCATAATCATCATCATAATCGTCATCATAATCATCATCATAGTCATCATCATAATAGTCATCATAATCGTCATCATAATCGTCATCATTATAGTCATCATAATCGTCATCATAATCATCAGCATAGTCATCATCATAATAGTCATCATAATCGTCATCATGATCATCATCATAATCACCATCATAATCATCATCATAATCCTCATCATAATCATCATCATTATCATCATCAAAATCATCATCATCATCATCATCGTAATCATCATCATAATCATCATCATAACCGTCATCGTTATCATCATCATAATCATCATCATAATCATCATCATCATCATCATCATCATAATCATCATCATAATCATCATCATAATCGTCTTCATGGTCATCATCATAATCGTCATCATAATCATCATAATAGTCATCATAATCGTCATCATTATAGTCATCATAATCATCATCATGGTCATCATCATAATCATCATCCTAATCATCATCATGATCATCATCATAATCATCATCATAATCATCATCAAAATCATCATCATAATCGTCATCATAATCATCATCATAATCATCATCATAATCATCATCATAACCGTCATCGTAATCATCATCATAATCATCATCATAATCATCATCATAATCATCATCATAATCATCATCATAATCGTCATCATAATCATCATCATAGTCATCATCATAATAGTCATCATAATCGTCATCATTATAGTCATCATAATCATCATCATGATCATCATCATAATCATCATCATAATCATCATCATAATCCTCATCATAATCATCATCATTATCATCATCAAAATCATCATCATCATAATCATCATCATAACCGTCATCGTTATCATCATCATAATCATCATCATAATCATCATCATAATCATCATCATCATCATCATCATCATAATCATCATCATAATCGTCTTCATGGTCATCACCATAATCGTCATCATAATCATCATCATGATCATCATCATAATCATCATCATAATCATCATCATAATCCTCATCATAATCATCATCATTATCATCATCAAAATCATCATCATCATCATCATCGTAATCATCATCATAATCATCATCATAACCGTCATCGTTATCATCATCATAATCATCATCATAGTCATCATCATAATAGTCATCATAATCGTCATCATTATAGTCATCATAATCATCATCATAATCATCATCAGAATCATCATCATAATCATCATCATAACCATCATCATAATCAACATCATAATCATCATCATAAATCATCATCATAATCATCATCATAATCATCATCATAATGAACATCATAATCATCATCATAACCGTCATCGTAATCGTCATAGTAATCATCATCATAATCATCATCATAATCGTCATCATAATCGTCATCATTATAGTCATCATAATCGTCATCATAATCATCATCATAGTCATCATCATAATAGTCATCATAATCGTCATCATTATAGTCATCATAATCGTCATCATAATAATCATCATGATCATCATCATAATCATCATCATAATCATAGTTATAATTCATCATCATAATAATGAGCATAATCATCATGATAATCATCATCATAGTCATCATCATAATCATCATCATAGTCATCATCATAATCATCATCGTAATCATCATCATAATCATCATCATAATCATCATCATAATCATCAACATAATCATCATCAAGATCATCATCATAATCATGAGCATAATCATCATCACAATCGTCATCATAATCATCATCATAATCATCATCAGAATCATCATCATAATCGTCATCATAATCATCATCATAATCATCATCATAACCGTCATCGTAATCGTCATCATAATCATCATCATAATCGTCATCATAATCATCATCATAATCATCATCATAACCGTCATCGTAATCATCATCATAATCATCATCATAATCATCATCATAATCATCATCATTATCATCATCAAAATCATCATCATCATCATCATCATAATCATCATCATAATCATCATCATAACCGTCATCGTTATCATCAGCATAATCATCATCATAATCATCATCATAATCATCATCCTAATCGTCTTCATGGTCATCATCATAATCGTCATCATAATCATCGTCATAGTCATCATAATCGTCATCATTATAGTCATCATAGTCATCATCATGATCATCATCATAATCATCATCATAATCATCATCATAATCATCATCATAATCATCATCATGATCATCATCATGATCATCATCATAATCATCACCATAATCATGATAATAATCATCATCAAAATCATCATCATAATCATCATCATAATCGTCATCATAATCATCATCATAATCATCATCATAACCGTCATCGTAATCATCATCATAATCATCATCATAATCATCATCATAGTCATCATCATAATCATCATCATAATCATCATCATAATCATCATCATAATCATCATCATAATCATCATCATAACCGTCATCGTAATCATCATCATAATCATCATCATAATCATCATCATAATCATCATCATAATCATCATCAAGATCATCATCATAATCATGAGCATAATCATCATCACAATCGTCATCATAATCATCATCATAATCATCATCAGAATCATCATCATAATCGTCATCATAATCATCATCATAATCATCATCATAACCGTCATCGTAATCATCATCATAATCATCATCATAATCGTCATCATAATCATCATCATAGTCATCATCATAATAGTCATCATAATCGTCATCATAATCGTCATCATTATAGTCATCATAATCGTCATCATAATCATCAGCATAGTCATCATCATAATAGTCATCATAATCGTCATCATTATAGTCATCATAATCATCATCATGATCATCATCATAGTCATCATCATAATCATCATCATAATCCTCATCATAATCATCATCATTATAGTCATCATAATCGTCATCATAATCATCAGCATAGTCATCATCATAATAGTCATCATAATCGTCATCATTATAGTCATCATAATCGTCATCATAATCATCATCATGATCATCATCATAATCATCATCATAACCGCCATCGTAATCATCATCATAATCATCATCATGATCATCATCATAATCATCATCATAATCATCATCAAAATCATCATCACAATCGTCATCATAATCATCATCATAATCATCATCAGAATCATCATCATAATCGTCATCATAATCATCATCAAAATCATCATCATAATCATGGGCATAATCATCATCATAATCGTCATCATAATCATCATCATAGTCATCATCATAATAGTCATCATAATCATCATCATAATCGTCATCATTATAGTCATCATAATCGTCATCATAATCATCATCATGATCATCATCATAATCATCATCAAAATCATCATCATGATCATCACCATAATCATCATCATAATCATCATCATAATCATCATCAAAATCATCATCATAATCATGAGCATAATCATCATCATGATCGTCATCATAATCATCATCATAATCATCATCATAATCATCATCAAAATCATCATCATGATCATCATCATAATCATCATCATAATCATCATCATGATCATCATCATAATCATCATCATAACCGTCATCGTAATCATCATCATGATCATGATCATAATCATCATCATAATCATCATCATAATCATAGTTATAATTCATCATCATAATCATGAGCATAATCATCATGATAATCATCATCATAATCATCATCACAATCGTCATCATAATCATCATCATAGTCATCATCATAATAGTAATCATAATCGTCATCATTATAGTCATCATAATCGTCATCATAATCATCATCATGATCATCATCATAATCATCATCATAATCATCATCATAACCGTCATCGTAATCATCATCATAATCATCATCATAATCATCATCATAATCATCATCATAATCATCATCATAATCATCATCATAATCATCATCATAATCATCATCATAATCATCATCATAATCGTCATCATAATCATCATCATAGTCATCATCATAATAGTCATCATAATCGTCATCATTATAGTCATCATAATCATCATCATGATCATCATCATAATCATCATCATAATCATCATCATAATCCTCATCATAATCATCATCATTATCATCATCAAAATCATCATCATCATAATCATCATCATAACCGTCATCGTTATCATCATCATAATCATCATCATAATCATCATCATAATCATCATCATCATCATCATCATAATCATCATCATAATCATCATCATAATCGTCTTCATGGTCATCACCATAATCGTCATCATAATCATCATCATGATCATCATCATAATCATCATCATAATCATCATCATAATCCTCATCATAATCATCATCATTATCATCATCAAAATCATCATCATCATCATCATCGTAATCATCATCATAATCATCATCATAACCGTCATCGTTATCATCATCATAATCATCATCATAGTCATCATCATAATAGTCATCATAATCGTCATCATTATAGTCATCATAATCATCATCATAATCATCATCAGAATCATCATCATAATCATCATCATAACCATCATCATAATCAACATCATAATCATCATCATAAATCATCATCATAATCATCATCATAATCATCATCATAATGAACATCATAATCATCATCATAACCGTCATCGTAATCGTCATAGTAATCATCATCATAATCATCATCATAATCGTCATCATAATCGTCATCATTATAGTCATCATAATCGTCATCATAATCATCATCATAGTCATCATCATAATAGTCATCATAATCGTCATCATTATAGTCATCATAATCGTCATCATAATAATCATCATGATCATCATCATAATCATCATCATAATCATAGTTATAATTCATCATCATAATAATGAGCATAATCATCATGATAATCATCATCATAGTCATCATCATAATCATCATCATAGTCATCATCATAATCATCATCGTAATCATCATCATAATCATCATCATAATCATCATCATAATCATCATCATAATCATCATCAAGATCATCATCATAATCATGAGCATAATCATCATCACAATCGTCATCATAATCATCATCATAATCATCATCAGAATCATCATCATAATCGTCATCATAATCATCATCATAATCATCATCATAACCGTCATCGTAATCATCATCATAATCATCATCATAATCGTCATCATAATCATCATCATAATCATCATCATAACCGTCATCGTAATCATCATCATAATCATCATCATAATCATCGTCATAGTCATCATAATCGTCATCATTATAGTCATCATAGTCATCATCATGATCATCATCATAATCATCATCATAATCATCATCATAATCATCATCATAATCATCATCATGATCATCATCATAATCATCATCATAATCATCACCATAATCATGATAATAATCATCATCAAAATCATCATCATAATCATCATCATAATCGTCATCATAATCATCATCATAATCATCATCATAATCATCATCATAATCATCATCCTAATCGTCTTCATGGTCATCATCATAATCGTCATCATAATCATCGTCATAGTCATCATAATCGTCATCATTATAGTCATCATAGTCATCATCATGATCATCATCATAATCATCATCATAATCATCACCATAATCATGATAATAATCATCATCAAAATCATCATCATAATCATCATCATAATCGTCATCATAATCATCATCATAATCATCATCATAACCGTCATCGTAATCATCATCATAATCATCATCATAATCGTCATCATAATCATCATCATAATCATCATCATAATCATCATCATAATCATCATCATAATCATCATCATAATCATCATCAGAATCATCATCATAATCATGAGCAGAATCATCATCATAATCATCATCATAATAGTCATCATAATTGTCATCATAATCGTCATCATAATCGTCATCATTATAGTCATCATAATCGTCGTCATAATCATCATCATAGTCATCATCATAATAGTCATCATAATCGTCATCATTATAGTCATCATAATCATCATCATGATCATCATCATAATCATCATCATAATCATCATCATAATCATCATCATAATCATCATCAAACTCATCATCATAATCATCATCATAATCATCATCATAATCATCATCATAACCGTCATCGTAATCATCATCATAATCATCATCATAATCATCATCATAGTCATCATCATAATCATCATCATAATCATCATCATAATCATCATCATAATCATCATCATAATCGTCTTCATGGTCATCATCATAATCGTCATCATAATCATCATAATAGTCATCATAATCGTCATCATTATAGTCATCATAATCATCATCATGGTCATCATCATAATCATCATCATAATCATCATCATGATCATCATAATAATCATCATCATAATCATCATCAAAATCATCATCATAATCGTCATCATAATCATCATCATAATCATCATCATAATCATCATCATAACCGTCATCGTAATCATCATCATAATCATCATCATAATCATCATCATAATCATCATCATAATCATCATCAAGATCATCATCATAATCATGAGCATAATCATCATCACAATCGTCATCATAATCATCATCATAATCATCATCAGAATCATCATCATAATCGTCATCATAATCATCATCATAATCATCATCATAACCGTCATCGTAATCATCATCATAATCATCATCATAATCGTCATCATAATCATCATCATAGTCATCATAATAATAGTCATCATAATCGTCATCATAATCGTCATCATTATAGTCATCATAATCGTCATCATAATCATCAGCATAGTCATCATCATAATAGTCATCATAATCGTCATCATTATAGTCATCATAATCATCATCATGATCATCATCATAGTCATCATCATAATCATCATCATAATCCTCATCATAATCATCATCATTATAGTCATCATAATCGTCATCATAATCATCAGCATAGTCATCATCATAATAGTCATCATAATCGTCATCATTATAGTCATCATAATCGTCATCATAATCATCATCATGATCATCATCATAATCATCATCATAACCGCCATCGTAATCATCATCATAATCATCATCATGATCATCATCATAATCATCATCATAATCATCATCAAAATCATCATCACAATCGTCATCATAATCATCATCATAATCATCATCAGAATCATCATCATAATCGTCATCATAATCATCATCAAAATCATCATCATAATCATGGGCATAATCATCATCATAATCGTCATCATAATCATCATCATAGTCATCATCATAATAGTCATCATAATCATCATCATAATCGTCATCATTATAGTCATCATAATCGTCATCATAATCATCATCATGATCATCATCATAATCATCATCAAAATCATCATCATAATCATGAGCATAATCATCATCATGATCGTCATCATAATCATCATCATAATCATCATCATAATCATCATCAAAATCATCATCATGATCATCATCATAATCATCATCATAATCATCATCATGATCATCATCATAATCATCATCATAACCGTCATCGTAATCATCATCATGATCATGATCATAATCATCATCATAATCATCATCAAAATCATCATCATAATCGTCATCATAATCATCATCATAATCATCATCATAATCATCATCATAACCGTCATCGTAATCATCATCATAATCATCATCATAATCATCATCATAATCATCATCATAATCATCATCAAGATCATCATCATAATCATGAGCATAATCATCATCACAATCGTCATCATAATCATCATCATAATCATCATCAGAATCATCATCATAATCATCATCATAATCATCATCATAATCGTCTTCATGGTCATCATCATAATCGTCATCATAATCATCATAATAACCGTCATCGTAATCATCATCATAATCATCATCATAATCATCATCATAATCATCATCATAATCATCATCAAGATCATCATCATAATCATGAGCATATTCATCATCACAATCGTCATCATAATCATCATCATAATCATCATCAGAATCATCATCATAATCGTCATCATAATCATCATCATAATCATCATCATAACCGTCATCGTAATCAACATCATAATCATCATCATAATCGTCATCATAATCATCATCATAGTCATCATCATAATAGTCATCATAATCGTCGTCATAATCGTCATCATTATAGTCATCATAATCGTCATCATAATCATCAGCATAGTCATCATCATAATAGTCATCATAATCGTCATCATTATAGTCATCATATCATCATCATGATCATCATCATAATCATCATCATAATCATCATCATAATCATCATCATAATCATCATCATAATCATCATCATAATCAACATCATAATCATCATCATAACCGTCATCGTAATCGTCATAGTAATCATCATCATAATCATCATCATAATCGTCATCATAATCGTCATCATTATAGTCATCATAATCGTCATCATAATCATCATCATAGTCATCATCATAATAGTCATCATAATCGTCATCATTATAGTCATCATAATCGTCATCATAATCATCATCATGATCATCATCATAATCATCATCATAATCATCATCATAACCGTCATCGTAATCATCATCATAATCATCATCATAATCATCATCATAATCATCATCATAATCATCATCATAATCATCATCATAATCATCATCATAATCATCATCAAAATCATCATCATAATCATGGGCATAATCATCATCATAATCGCAATCATAATCATCATCATAGTCATCATCATAATAGTCATCATAATCATCATCATAATCGTCATCATTATAGTCATCATAATCGTCATCATAATCATCATCATGATCATCATCATAATCATCATCAAAATCATCATCATGATCATCATCATAATCATCATCATAATCATCATCATAATCATCATCAAAATCATCATCATAATCATGAGCATAATCATCATCATGATCGTCATCATAATCATCATCATAATCATCATCATAATCATCATCAAAGTCATCATCATAATCATGAGCATAATCATCATCATAATCATCATCATAATCATCATCAAAATCATCATCATAATCATGAGCATAATCATCATCATAATCGTCATCATAATCATCATCATAGTCATCATCATAATAGTCATCATAATCGTCATCATTATAGTCATCATAATCATCATCAGAATCATCATCATAATCGTCATCATAATCATCATCATAATAGTCATCATAATCGTCATCATAATCGTCATCATTATAGTCATCATAATCGTCGTCATAATCATCATCATAGTCATCATCATAATAGTCATCATAATCGTCATCATTATAGTCATCATAATCATCATCATGATCATCATCATAATCATCATCATAACCATCATCATAATCATCATCATAATCATCATCATTATCGTCATGAAACTCATCAACATAATCATCATCATAATCATCATCATAATCATCATCATAACCGTCATCGTAATCATCATCATAATCATCATCATAATCATCATCATAGTCATCATCATAATCATCATCATAATCATCATCATAATCATCATCATAATCATCATCATAATCGTCTTCATGGTCATCATCATAATCGTCATCATAATCATCATAATAGTCATCATAATCGTCATCATTATAGTCATCATAATCATCATCATGGTCATCATCATAATCATTATCATAATCATAATCATGATCATCATCATAATCATCATCATAATCATCATCAAAATCATCATCATAATCGTCATCATAATCATCATCATAATCATCATCATAATCATCATCATAACCGTCATCGTAATCATCATCATAATCATCATCATAATCATCATCATAATCATCATCATAATCATCATCAAGATCATCATCAGAATCATGAGCATAATCATCATCACAATCGTCATCATAATCATCATCATAATCATCATCAGAATCATCATCATAATCGTCATCATAATCATCATCATAATCATCATCATAACCGTCATCGTAATCATCATCATAATCATCATCATAATCGTCATCATAATCATCATCATAGTCATCATCATAATAGTCATCATAATCGTCGTCATAATCGTCATCATTATAGTCATCATAATCGTCATCATAATCATCAGCATAGTCATCATCATAATAGTCATCATAATCGTCATCATTATAGTCATCATAATCATCATCATGGTCATCATCATAATCATCATCATAATCATCATCATGATCATCATAATAATCATCATCATAATCATCATCAAAATCATCATCATAATCGTCATCATAATCATCATCATAATCATCATCATAATCATCATCATAACCGTCATCGTAATCATCATCATAATCATCATCATAATCATCATCATAATCATCATCATAATCATCATCAAGATCATCATCATAATCATGAGCATAATCATCATCACAATCGTCATCATAATCATCATCATAATCATCATCAGAATCATCATCATAATCGTCATCATAATCATCATCATAATCATCATCATAACCGTCATCGTAATCATCATCATAATCATCATCATAATCGTCATCATAATCATCATCATAGTCAGCATAATAATAGTCATCATAATCGTCATCATAATCGTCATCATTATAGTCATCATAATCGTCATCATAATCATCAGCATAGTCATCATCATAATAGTCATCATAATCGTCATCATTATAGTCATCATAATCATCATCATGGTCATCATCATAGTCATCATCATAATCATCATCATAATCCTCATCATAATCATCATCATTATAGTCATCATAATCGTCATCATAATCATCAGCATAGTCATCATCATAATAGTCATCATAATCGTCATCATTATAGTCATCATAATCGTCATCATAATCATCATCATGATCATCATCATAATCATCATCATAACCGCCATCGTAATCATCATCATAATCATCATCATGATCATCATCATAATCATCATCATAATCATCATCAAAATCATCATCACAATCGTCATCATAATCATCATCATAATCATCATCAGAATCATCATCATAATCGTCATCATAATCATCATCAAAATCATCATCATAATCGTCATCATTATAGTCATCATAATCGTCATCATAATCATCATCATGATCATCATCATAATCATCATCAAAATCATCATCATGATCATCATCATAATCATCATCATAATCATCATCATAATCATCATCAAAATCATCATCATAATCATGAGCATAATCATGGGCATAATCATCATCATAATCGCAATCATAATCATCATCATAGTCATCATCATAATAGTCATCATAATCATCATCATAATCGTCATCATTATAGTCATCATAATCGTCATCATAATCATCATCATGATCATCATCATAATCATCATCAAAATCATCATCATGATCATCATCATAATCATCATCATAATCATCATCATGATCATCATCATAATCATCATCATAATCATCACCATAATCATGATAATAATCATCATCAAAATCATCATCATAATCATCATCATAATCGTCATCATAATCATCATCATAATCATCATCATAACCGTCATCGTAATCATCATCATAATCATCATCATAATCGTCATCATAATCATCATCATAATCATCATCATAATCATCATCATAATCATCATCATAATCATCATCAGAATCATCATCATAATCATGAGCAGAATCATCATCATAATCGTCATCATAATCATCATCATAATAGTCATCATAATCGTCATCATAATCGTCATCATTATAGTCATCATAATCGTCGTCATAATCATCATCATAGTCATCATCATAATAGTCATCATAATCGTCATCATTATAGTCATCATAATCATCATCATGATCATCATCATAATCATCATCATAATCATCATCATAATCATCATCATAATCATCATCATAATCATCATCATTATCGTCATCAAACTCATCATCATAATCATCGTCATAGTCATCATAATCGTCATCATTATAGTCATCATAGTCATCATCATGATCATCATCATAATCATCATCATAATCATCATCATGATCATCATCATAATCATCATCATAATCATCACCATAATCATGATAATAATCATCATCAAAATCATCATCATAATCATCATCATAATCGTCATCATAATCATCATCATAATCATCATCATAACCGTCATCGTAATCATCATCATAATCATCATCATAATCGTCATCATAATCATCATCATAATCATCATCATAATCATCATCATAATCATCACCATAATCATGATAATAATCATCATCAAAATCATCATCATAATCATCATCATAATCGTCATCATAATCATCATCATAATCATCATCATAATCATCATCAGAATCATCATCATAATCATGAGCAGAATCATCATCATAATCGTCATCATAATCATCATCATAATAGTCATCATAATCGTCATCATAATCGTCATCATTATAGTCATCATAATCGTCGTCATAATCATCATCATAGTCATCATCATAATAGTCATCATAATCGTCATCATTATAGTCATCATAATCATCATCATGATCATCATCATAATCATCATCATAATCATCATCATAATCATCATCATAATCATCATCATTATCGTCATCAAACTCATCATCATAATCATCATCATAATCATCATCATAATCATCATCATAACCGTCATCGTAATCATCATCATAATCATCATCATAATCGTCATCATAGTCATCATCATAATCATCATCATAATCATCATCATAATCATCATCATAATCGTCTTCATGGTCATCATCATAATCGTCATCATAATCATCATAATAGTCATCATAATCGTCATCATTATAGTCATCATAATCATCATCATGGTCATCATCATAATCATCATCATAATCATCATCATGATCATCATCATAATCATCATCATAATCATCATCATAATCATCATCAAAATCATCATCATAATCGTCATCATAATCATCATCATAATCATCATCATAATCATCATCCTAACCGTCATCGTAATCATCATCATAATCATCATCATAATCATCATCATAATCATCATCAAGATCATCATCATAATCATGAGCATAATCATCATCACAATCGTCATCATAATCATCATCATAATCATCATCAGAATCATCATCATAATCGTCATCATAATCATCATCATAATCATCATCATAACCGTCATCGTAATCATCATCATAATCATCATCATAATCGTCATCATAATCATCATCATAGTCATCATCATAATAGTCATCATAATCGTCATCATAATCGTCATCATAATCATCATCATAATCATCATCATAATCGTCTTCATGGTCATCATCATAATCGTCATCATAATCGTCATCATAATCGTCATCATTATAGTCATCATAATCGTCATCATAATCATCATCATAGTCATCATCATAATAGTCATCATAATCGTCATCATTATAGTCATCATAATCATCGTCATGATCATCATCATAATCATCATCATAATCATCATCATGATCATCATCATAATCATCATCATAATCATCATCATAATCATCATCAAAATCATCATCATAATCGTCATCATAATCATCATCATAATCATCATCATAATCATCATCCTAACCGTCATCGTAATCATCATCATAATCATCATCATAATCATCATCATAATCATCATCAAGATCATCATCATAATCATGAGCATAATCATCATCACAATCGTCATCATAATCATCATCATAATCATCATCAGAATCATCATCATAATCGTCATCATAATCATCATCATAATCATCATCATAACCGTCATCGTAATCATCATCATAATCATCATCATAATCGTCATCATAATCATCATCATAGTCATCATCATAATAGTCATCATAATCGTCATCATAATCGTCATCATTATAGTCATCATAATCGTCATCATAATCATCAGCATAGTCATCATCATAATAGTCATCATAATCGTCATCATTATAGTCATCATAATCGTCATCATAATCATCATCATGATCATCATCATAATCATCATCATAATCATCATCATAACCGTCATCGTAATCATCATCATAATCATGAGCATATTCATCATCACAATCGTCATCATAATCATCATCATAATCATCATCAGAATCATCATCATAATCGTCATCATAATCATCATCATAATCATCATCATAACCGTCATCGTAATCAACATCATAATCATCATCATAATCGTCATCATAATCATCATCATAGTCATCATCATAATAGTCATCATAATCGTCGTCATAATCGTCATCATTATAGTCATCATAATCGTCATCATAATCATCAGCATAGTCATCATCATAATAGTCATCATAATCGTCATCATTATAGTCATCATATCATCATCATGATCATCATCATAATCATCATCATAATCATCATCATAATCATCATCATAATCATCATCATAATCATCATCATAATCAACATCATAATCATCATCATAACCGTCATCGTAATCGTCATAGTAATCATCATCATAATCATCATCATAATCGTCATCATAATCGTCATCATTATAGTCATCATAATCGTCATCATAATCATCATCATAGTCATCATCATAATAGTCATCATAATCGTCATCATTATAGTCATCATAATCGTCATCATAATCATCATCATGATCATCATCATAATCATCATCATAATCATCATCATAACCGTCATCGTAATCATCATCATAATCATCATCATAATCATCATCATAATCATCATCATAATCATCATCATAATCATCATCATAATCATCATCATAATCATCATCAAAATCATCATCATAATCATGGGCATAATCATCATCATAATCGCAATCATAATCATCATCATAGTCATCATCATAATAGTCATCATAATCATCATCATAATCGTCATCATTATAGTCATCATAATCGTCATCATAATCATCATCATGATCATCATCATAATCATCATCAAAATCATCATCATGATCATCATCATAATCATCATCATAATCATCATCATAATCATCATCAAAATCATCATCATAATCATGAGCATAATCATCATCATGATCGTCATCATAATCATCATCATAATCATCATCATAATCATCATCAAAGTCATCATCATAATCATGAGCATAATCATCATCATAATCATCATCATAATCATCATCAAAATCATCATCATAATCATGAGCATAATCATCATCATAATCGTCATCATAATCATCATCATAGTCATCATCATAATAGTCATCATAATCGTCATCATTATAGTCATCATAATCATCATCAGAATCATCATCATAATCGTCATCATAATCATCATCATAATAGTCATCATAATCGTCATCATAATCGTCATCATTATAGTCATCATAATCGTCGTCATAATCATCATCATAGTCATCATCATAATAGTCATCATAATCGTCATCATTATAGTCATCATAATCATCATCATGATCATCATCATAATCATCATCATAACCATCATCATAATCATCATCATAATCATCATCATTATCGTCATGAAACTCATCAACATAATCATCATCATAATCATCATCATAATCATCATCATAACCGTCATCGTAATCATCATCATAATCATCATCATAATCATCATCATAGTCATCATCATAATCATCATCATAATCATCATCATAATCATCATCATAATCATCATCATAATCGTCTTCATGGTCATCATCATAATCGTCATCATAATCATCATAATAGTCATCATAATCGTCATCATTATAGTCATCATAATCATCATCATGGTCATCATCATAATCATTATCATAATCATAATCATGATCATCATCATAATCATCATCATAATCATCATCAAAATCATCATCATAATCGTCATCATAATCATCATCATAATCATCATCATAATCATCATCATAACCGTCATCGTAATCATCATCATAATCATCATCATAATCATCATCATAATCATCATCATAATCATCATCAAGATCATCATCAGAATCATGAGCATAATCATCATCACAATCGTCATCATAATCATCATCATAATCATCATCAGAATCATCATCATAATCGTCATCATAATCATCATCATAATCATCATCATAACCGTCATCGTAATCATCATCATAATCATCATCATAATCGTCATCATAATCATCATCATAGTCATCATCATAATAGTCATCATAATCGTCGTCATAATCGTCATCATTATAGTCATCATAATCGTCATCATAATCATCAGCATAGTCATCATCATAATAGTCATCATAATCGTCATCATTATAGTCATCATAATCATCATCATGGTCATCATCATAATCATCATCATAATCATCATCATGATCATCATAATAATCATCATCATAATCATCATCAAAATCATCATCATAATCGTCATCATAATCATCATCATAATCATCATCATAATCATCATCATAACCGTCATCGTAATCATCATCATAATCATCATCATAATCATCATCATAATCATCATCATAATCATCATCAAGATCATCATCATAATCATGAGCATAATCATCATCACAATCGTCATCATAATCATCATCATAATCATCATCAGAATCATCATCATAATCGTCATCATAATCATCATCATAATCATCATCATAACCGTCATCGTAATCATCATCATAATCATCATCATAATCGTCATCATAATCATCATCATAGTCATCATAATAATAGTCATCATAATCGTCATCATAATCGTCATCATTATAGTCATCATAATCGTCATCATAATCATCAGCATAGTCATCATCATAATAGTCATCATAATCGTCATCATTATAGTCATCATAATCATCATCATGGTCATCATCATAGTCATCATCATAATCATCATCATAATCCTCATCATAATCATCATCATTATAGTCATCATAATCGTCATCATAATCATCAGCATAGTCATCATCATAATAGTCATCATAATCGTCATCATTATAGTCATCATAATCGTCATCATAATCATCATCATGATCATCATCATAATCATCATCATAACCGCCATCGTAATCATCATCATAATCATCATCATGATCATCATCATAATCATCATCATAATCATCATCAAAATCATCATCACAATCGTCATCATAATCATCATCATAATCATCATCAGAATCATCATCATAATCGTCATCATAATCATCATCAAAATCATCATCATAATCGTCATCATTATAGTCATCATAATCGTCATCATAATCATCATCATGATCATCATCATAATCATCATCAAAATCATCATCATGATCATCATCATAATCATCATCATAATCATCATCATAATCATCATCAAAATCATCATCATAATCATGAGCATAATCATCATCATGATCGTCATCATAATCATCATCATAATCATCATCATAATCATCATCAAAATCATCATCATGATCATCATCATAATCATCATCATAATCATCATCATGATCATCATCATAATCATCATCATAACCGTCATCGTAATCATCATCATGATCATGATCATAATCATCATCATAATCATCATCATAATCATAGTTATAATTCATCATCATAATCATGAGCATAATCATCATGATAATCATCATCATAATCATCATCACAATCGTCATCATAATCATCATCATAGTCATCATCATAATAGTCATCATAATCGTCATCATTATAGTCATCATAATCGTCATCATAATCATCATCATGATCATCATCATAATCATCATCATAATCATCATCATAACCGTCATCGTAATCATCATCATAATCATCATCATAATCATCATCATAATCATCATCATAATCATCATCATAATCATCATCATAATCATCATCATAATCATCATCATAATCATCATCATAATCATCATCATAATCATCATCATAACCGTCATCGTAATCATCATCATAATCATCTTCATAATCATCATCGTAATCATCATCATAATCATCATCATAATCATCATCATAATCATCATCATAATCATCATCATAATCATCATCATAATCATGAGCATAATCATCATCATAATCATCATCATAATCATCATCATAATCATCATCATAATCATGAGCATAATCATCATCATAATCATCATCATAATCATCATCAAAATCATCATCATAATCATGAGCATAATCATCATCATAATAGTCATCATAATCATCATCATAATCGTCATCATTATAGTCATCATAATCATCAGCATGATCATCATCATAATCATCATCAAAATCATCATCATAATCGTCATCATAATCATCATCATAATCATCATCATAATCATCATCATAACCGTCATCGTAATCATCATCATAATCATCATCATAATCATCATCATAATCATCATCATAATCATCATCATAATCATCATCAAGATCATCATCATAATCATGAGCATAATCATCATCACAATCGTCATCATAATCATCATGATAATCATCATCAGAATCATCATCATAATCGTCATCATAATCATCATCATAATCATCATCATAACCGTCATCGTAATCATCATCATAATCATCATCATAATCGTCATCATAATCATCATCATAATCATCATCATTATCATCATCAAAATCATCATCATCATCATCATCATAATCATCATCATAATCATCATCATAATCATCATCATAACCGTCATCGTTATCATCATCATAATCATCATCATAATCATCATCCTAATCGTCTTCATGGTCATCATCATAATCGTCATCATAATCATCGTCATAGTCATCATAATCGTCATCATTATAGTCATCATAGTCATCATCATGATCATCATCATAATCATCATCATAATCATCATCATGATCATCATCATAATCATCATCATAATCATCACCATAATCATGATAATAATCATCATCAAAATCATCATCATAATCATCATCATAATCGTCATCATAATCATCATCATAATCATCATCATAACCGTCATCGTAATCATCATCATAATCATCATCATAATCGTCATCATAATCATCATCATAATCATCATCATAATCATCATCATAATCATCATCATAATCATCATCAGAATCATCATCATAATCATGAGCAGAATCATCATCATAATCGTCATCATAATCATCATCATAATAGTCATCATAATCGTCATCATAATCGTCATCATTATAGTCATCATAATCATCATCATGATCATCATCATAATCATCATCATAATCATCATCATAATCATCATCATAATCATCATCATTATCGTCATCAAACTCATCATCATAATCATCATCATAATCATCATCATAATCATCATCATAACCGTCATCGTAATCATCATCATAATCATCATCATAATCATCATCATAGTCATCATCATAATCATCATCATAATCATCATCATAATCATCATCATAATCGTCTTCATGGTGATCATCATAATCGTCATCATAATCATCATAATAGTCATCATAATCGTCATCATTATAGTCATCATAATCATCATCATGGTCATCATCATAATCATCATCATAATCATCATCATGATCATCATCATAATCATCATCATAATCATCATCAAAATCATCATCATAATCGTCATCATAATCATCATCATAATCATCATCATAATCATCATCATAACCGTCATCGTAATCATCATCATAATCATCATCATAATCATCATCATAATCATCATCATAATCATCATCAAGATCATCATCATAATCATGAGCATAATCATCATCACAATCGTCATCATAATCATCATCATAATCATCATCAGAATCATCATCATAATCGTCATCATAATCATCATCATAATCATCATCATAACCGTCATCGTAATCATCATCATAATCATCATCATAATCGTCATCATAATCATCATCATAGTCATCATCATAATAGTCATCATAATCGTCATCATAATCGTCATCATTATAGTCATCATAATCGTCATCATAATCATCAGCATAGTCATCATCATAATAGTCATCATAATCGTCATCATTATAGTCATCATAATCGTCATCATAATCATCATCATGATCATCATCATAATCATCATCATAACCGTCATCGTAATCATCATCATAATCATCATCATGATCATCATCATAATCATCATCATAATCATCATCATAATCATCATCAAAATCATCATCACAATCGTCATCATAATCATCATCATAATCATCATCAGAATCATCATCATAATCGTCATCATAATCGTCATCATAATCATCATCATAATCATCATCATAACCGTCATCGTAATCATCATCATAATCTTCATCATGATCATCATCATAATCATCATCATAATCATCATCATAATCATCATCATAATCATCATCATAATCATCATCATTATCGTCATCAAACTCATCATCATAATCATCATCATAATCATCATCATAATCATCATCATAACCGTCATCGTAATCATCATCATAATCATCATCATAATCATCATCATAGTCATCATCATAATCATCATCATAATCATCATCATAATCATCATCATAATCGTCTTCATGGTCATCATCATAATCGTCATCATAATCATCATAATAGTCATCATAATCGTCATCATTATAGTCATCATAATCATCATCATGGTCATCATCATAATCATCATCATAATCATCATCACGATCATCATCATAATCATCATCATAATCATCATCAAAATCATCATCATAATCGTCATCATAATCATCATCATAATCATCATCATAATCATCATCATAACCGTCATCGTAATCATCATCATAATCATCATCATAATCATCATCATAATCATCATCATAATCATCATCAAGATCATCATCATAATCATGAGCATAATCATCATCACAATCGTCATCATAATCGTCATCATAATCATCATCATAATCATCATCATAATCATCATCATAACCGTCATCGTAATCATCATCATAATCGTCATCATAATCATCATAATAGTCATCATAATCGTCATCATTATAGTCATCATAATCATCATCATGGTCATCATCATAATCATCATCATAATCATCATCACGATCATCATCATAATCATCATCATAATCATCATCATAATCATCATCAGAATCATCATCATAATCGTCATCATAATCATCATCATAATCATCATCATAACCGTCATCGTAATCATCATCATAATCATCATCATAATCGTCATCATAATCATCATCATAGTCATCATCATAATAGTCATCATAATCGTCATCATAATCGTCATCATTATAGTCATCATAATCGTCATCATAATCATCAGCATAGTCATCATCATAATCATCATCATAATCATCATCATAATCATCATCATAATCATCATCATAATCATCATCATAACCGTCATCGTAACCATCATCATAATCATCATCATCATCATCATCATCATAATCATCATCATAATCATCATCATAATCATCATCATAATCATCATCATAATCATCATCATAATCATCATCATAATCATCATCATAATCATCATCAAAATCATCATAATAGTCATGGGCATAATCATCATCATAATCGCAATCATAATCATCATCATAGTCATCATCATAATAGTCATCATAATCATCATAATAGTCATCATAATCGTCATCATTATAGTCATCATAATCATCATCATGGTCATCATCATAATCATCATCATAATCATCATCATGATCATCATCATAATCATCATCATAATCATCATCAAAATCATCATCATAATCGTCATCATAATCATCATCATAATCATCATCATAATCATCATCATAACCGTCATCGTAATCATCATCATAATCATCATCATAATCATCATCATAATCATCATCAAGATCATCATCATAATCATGAGCATAATCATCATCACAATCGTCATCATAATCATCATCATAATCATCATCAGAATCATCATCATAATCGTCATCATAATCATCATCATAATCATCATCATAACCGTCATCGTAATCATCATCATAATCATCATCATAATCGTCATCATAATCATCATCATAGTCATCATCATAATAGTCATCATAATCGTCATCATAATCGTCATCATTATAGTCATCATAATCGTCGTCATAATCATCATCATAGTCATCATCATAATAGTCATCATAATCGTCATCATTATAGTCATCATAATCATCATCATGATCATCATCATAATCATCATCATAATCATCATCATAATCATCATCATAATCATCATCATAATCATCATCATAATCATCATCATAATCATCATCATAATCATCATCATAATCATCATCATAATCATCATCATAACCGTCATCATAATCATCATCATAATCATCATCATAATCATCATCATAATCATCATCATAATCATCATCATAATCATCATCATAATCATCATCATAACCGTCATCGTAATCATCATCATAATCATCATCATCATCATCATCATCATAATCATCATCATAATCATCATCATCATCATCATCATCATAATCATCATCATAATCGTCTTCATGGTCATCACCATAATCGTCATCATAATCATCATAATAGTCATCATAATCGTCATCATTATAGTCATCATAATCATCATCATGATCATCATCATAATCATCATCATGATCATCATCATAATCATCATCATAATCATCATCATAACCGTCATCGTAATCATCATCATAATCATCATCATAATCATCATCATAATCATCATCATAATCATCATCATAATCATCATCATAATCATCATCATAATCATCATCAAAATCATCATCATAATCATGGGCATAATCATCATCATAATCGCAATCATAATCATCATCATAGTCATCATCATAATAGTCATCATAATCATCATCATAATCGTCATCATTATAGTCATCATAATCGTCATCATAATCATCATCATGATCATCATCATAATCATCATCAAAATCATCATCATGATCATCATCATAATCATCATCATAATCATCATCATGATCATCATCATAATCATCATCATAATCATCACCATAATCATGATAATAATCATCATCAAAATCATCATCATAATCATCATCATAATCGTCATCATAATCATCATCATAATCATCATCATAACCGTCATCGTAATCATCATCATAATCATCATCATAATCGTCATCATAATCATCATCATAATCATCATCATAATCATCATCATAATCATCATCATAATCATCATCAGAATCATCATCATAATCATGAGCAGAATCATCATCATAATCGTCATCATAATCATCATCATAATAGTCATCATAATCGTCATCATAATCGTCATCATTATAGTCATCATAATCGTCGTCATAATCATCATCATAGTCATCATCATAATAGTCATCATAATCGTCATCATTATAGTCATCATAATCATCATCATGATCATCATCATAATCATCATCATAATCATCATCATAATCATCATCATAATCATCATCATAATCATCATCATTATCGTCATCAAACTCATCATCATAATCATCGTCATAGTCATCATAATCGTCATCATTATAGTCATCATAGTCATCATCATGATCATCATCATAATCATCATCATAATCATCATCATGATCATCATCATAATCATCATCATAATCATCACCATAATCATGATAATAATCATCATCAAAATCATCATCATAATCATCATCATAATCGTCATCATAATCATCATCATAATCATCATCATAACCGTCATCGTAATCATCATCATAATCATCATCATAATCGTCATCATAATCATCATCATAATCATCATCATAATCATCATCATAATCATCACCATAATCATGATAATAATCATCATCAAAATCATCATCATAATCATCATCATAATCGTCATCATAATCATCATCATAATCATCATCATAATCATCATCAGAATCATCATCATAATCATGAGCAGAATCATCATCATAATCGTCATCATAATCATCATCATAATAGTCATCATAATCGTCATCATAATCGTCATCATTATAGTCATCATAATCGTCGTCATAATCATCATCATAGTCATCATCATAATAGTCATCATAATCGTCATCATTATAGTCATCATAATCATCATCATGATCATCATCATAATCATCATCATAATCATCATCATAATCATCATCATAATCATCATCATTATCGTCATCAAACTCATCATCATAATCATCATCATAATCATCATCATAATCATCATCATAACCGTCATCGTAATCATCATCATAATCATCATCATAATCGTCATCATAGTCATCATCATAATCATCATCATAATCATCATCATAATCATCATCATAATCGTCTTCATGGTCATCATCATAATCGTCATCATAATCATCATAATAGTCATCATAATCGTCATCATTATAGTCATCATAATCATCATCATGGTCATCATCATAATCATCATCATAATCATCATCATGATCATCATCATAATCATCATCATAATCATCATCATAATCATCATCAAAATCATCATCATAATCGTCATCATAATCATCATCATAATCATCATCATAATCATCATCCTAACCGTCATCGTAATCATCATCATAATCATCATCATAATCATCATCATAATCATCATCAAGATCATCATCATAATCATGAGCATAATCATCATCACAATCGTCATCATAATCATCATCATAATCATCATCAGAATCATCATCATAATCGTCATCATAATCATCATCATAATCATCATCATAACCGTCATCGTAATCATCATCATAATCATCATCATAATCGTCATCATAATCATCATCATAGTCATCATCATAATAGTCATCATAATCGTCATCATAATCGTCATCATAATCATCATCATAATCATCATCATAATCGTCTTCATGGTCATCATCATAATCGTCATCATAATCGTCATCATAATCGTCATCATTATAGTCATCATAATCGTCATCATAATCATCATCATAGTCATCATCATAATAGTCATCATAATCGTCATCATTATAGTCATCATAATCATCGTCATGATCATCATCATAATCATCATCATAATCATCATCATGATCATCATCATAATCATCATCATAATCATCATCATAATCATCATCAAAATCATCATCATAATCGTCATCATAATCATCATCATAATCATCATCATAATCATCATCCTAACCGTCATCGTAATCATCATCATAATCATCATCATAATCATCATCATAATCATCATCAAGATCATCATCATAATCATGAGCATAATCATCATCACAATCGTCATCATAATCATCATCATAATCATCATCAGAATCATCATCATAATCGTCATCATAATCATCATCATAATCATCATCATAACCGTCATCGTAATCATCATCATAATCATCATCATAATCGTCATCATAATCATCATCATAGTCATCATCATAATAGTCATCATAATCGTCATCATAATCGTCATCATTATAGTCATCATAATCGTCATCATAATCATCAGCATAGTCATCATCATAATAGTCATCATAATCGTCATCATTATAGTCATCATAATCGTCATCATAATCATCATCATGATCATCATCATAATCATCATCATAATCATCATCATAACCGTCATCGTAATCATCATCATAATCATCATCATAATCATCATCATAATCATCATCATAATCATCATCATAATCATCATCATAATCATCATCATAATCATCATCATAATCATCATCATAATCATCATCATAATCATCATCATAATCATCATCATAACCGTCATCGTAATCATCATCATAATCATCATCATAATCATCATCATAATCATCATCATAATCATCATCATAATCATCATCATAATCATCATCATAATCATCATCATAATCATCATCATAATCATCATCATAATCATCATCATAATCATCATCATAATCATCATCCAAATCATCATCATGATCATCATCATAATCATCATCATAATCATCATCATAATCATCATCAAAATCATCATCATAATCATGAGCATAATCATCATCATGATCGTCATCATAATCATCATCATAATCATCATCATAATCATCATCAAAGTCATCATCATAATCATGAGCATAATCATCATCATAATCATCATCATAATCATCATCAAAGTCATCATCATAATCATGAGCATAATCATCATCATAATCATCATCATAATCATCATCATAATCATCATCATTATCGTCATGAAACTCATCAACATAATCATCATCATAATCATCATCATAATCATCATCATAACCGTCATCGTAATCATCATCATAATCATCATCATAATCATCATCATAGTCATCATCATAATCATCATCATAATCATCATCATAATCATCATCATAATCATCATCATAATCGTCTTCATGGTCATCATCATAATCGTCATCATAATCATCATAATAGTCATCATAATCGTCATCATTATAGTCATCATAATCATCATCATGGTCATCATCATAATCATTATCATAATCATAATCATGATCATCATCATAATCATCATCATAATCATCATCAAAATCATCATCATAATCGTCATCATAATCATCATCATAATCATCATCATAATCATCATCATAATCATCATCATAATCATCATCAAGATCATCATCATAATCATGAGCATAATCATCATCACAATCGTCATCATAATCATCATCATAATCATCATCATAATCATCATCATAATCATCATCATAACCGTCATCGTAATCATCATCATAATCATCTTCATAATCATCATCATAATCATCATCAAGATCATCATCATAATCATGAGCATAATCATCATCACAATCGTCATCATAATCATCATCATAATCATCATCAGAATCATCATCATAATCGTCATCATAATCATCATCATAATCATCATCATAACCGTCATCGTAATCATCATCATAATCATCATCATAATCGTCATCATAATCATCATCATAGTCATCATCATAATAGTCATCATAATCGTCGTCATAATCGTCATCATTATAGTCATCATAATCGTCATCATATCATCATCATGATCATCATCATAATCATCATCATAATCATCATCATAATCCTCATCATAATCATCATCATTATCATCATCAAAATCATCATCATCATCATCATCATAATCATCATCATAATCATCATCATAACCGTCATCGTTATCATCATCATAATCATCATCATAATCATCATCATCATCATCATCAAAATCATCATCATAATCATGAGCATAATCATCATCATAATCGTCATCATAATCATCATAATAGTCATCATAATCGTCATCATTATAGTCATCATAATCAACATCATGATCATCATCATAATCATCATCATAATCATCATCATGATCATCATCATAATCATCATCATAATCATCATCATAACCGTCATCGTAATCATCATCATAATCATCATCATAATCATCATCATAATCATCATCATAATCATCATCATAATCATCATCATAATCATCATCATAATCATCATCATAATCATCATCAAAATCATCATCATAATCATGGGCATAATCATCATCATAATCATCATCATAATCATCATCATAATCATCATCATAATCATCATCATAATCATCATCAAAATCATCATCATAATCATGGGCATAATCATCATCATAATCGTCATCATAATCATCATCATAGTCATCATCATAATAGTCATCATAATCATCATCATAATCGTCATCATTATAGTCATCATAATCGTCATCATAATCATCATCATAATCATCATCATAATCATAGTTATAATTCATCATCATAATCATGAGCATAATCATCATGATAATCATCATCATAATCATCATCACAATCGTCATCATAATCATCATCATAGTCATCATCATAATAGTCATCATAATCGTCATCATTATAGTCATCATAATCATCATCATAATCATCATCATAATCATCATCATAATCATCATCATAATCATAATCATGATCATCATCATAATCGTCATCATAATCATCATCATAGTCATCATCATAATAGTCATCATAATCGTCATCATTATAGTCATCATAATCATCATCATGGTCATCATCATAATCATCATCATAATCATCATCATGATCATCATCATAATCATCATCATAATCATCATCATAATCATCATCAAAATCATCATCATAATCGTCATCATAATCATCATCATAATCATCATCATAATCATCATCCTAACCGTCATCGTAATCATCATCATAATCATCATCATAATCATCATCATAATCATCATCAAGATCATCATCATAATCATGAGCATAATCATCATCACAATCGTCATCATAATCATCATCATAATCATCATCAGAATCATCATCATAATCGTCATCATAATCATCATCATAATCATCATCATAACCGTCATCATAATCATCATCATAATCATCATCATAATCGTCTTCATGGTCATCATCATAATCGTCATCATAATCGTCATCATAATCGTCATCATTATAGTCATCATAATCGTCATCATAATCATCATCATAGTCATCATCATAATAGTCATCATAATCGTCATCATTATAGTCATCATAATCATCGTCATGATCATCATCATAATCATCATCATAATCATCATCATGATCATCATCATAATCATCATCATAATCATCATCATAATCATCATCAAAATCATCATCATAATCGTCATCATAATCATCATCATAATCATCATCATAATCATCATCCTAACCGTCATCGTAATCATCATCATAATCATCATCATAATCATCATCATAATCATCATCAAGATCATCATCATAATCATGAGCATAATCATCATCACAATCGTCATCATAATCATCATCATAATCATCATCAGAATCATCATCATAATCGTCATCATAATCATCATCATAATCATCATCATAACCGTCATCGTAATCATCATCATAATCATCATCATAATCGTCATCATAATCATCATCATAGTCATCATCATAATAGTCATCATAATCGTCATCATAATCGTCATCATTATAGTCATCATAATCGTCATCATAATCATCAGCATAGTCATCATCATAATAGTCATCATAATCGTCATCATTATAGTCATCATAATCGTCATCATAATCATCATCATGATCATCATCATAATCATCATCATAATCATCATCATAACCGTCATCGTAATCATCATCATAATCATCATCATAATCATCATCATAATCATCATCATAATCATCATCATAATCATCATCATAATCATCATCATAATCATCATCATAATCATCATCATAATCATCATCATAATCATCATCATAATC
This sequence comes from Coelioxys conoideus, assembly GCA_947623535.1. Lineage (NCBI taxonomy): Eukaryota > Metazoa > Arthropoda > Insecta > Hymenoptera > Megachilidae > Coelioxys > Coelioxys conoideus. The sequence goes on along the minus strand of CANQJN010000020.1, from coordinate 3,944,414 downwards.
ATCATCATAACCGTCATCGTAATCATCATCATAATCATCATCATAATCATCATCATAATCATCATCATAATCATCATCATAATCATCATCATAATCATCATCATAATCATCATCATAATCATCATCATAATCATCATCATAATCATCATCATAATCATCATCATAATCATCATCCAAATCATCATCATGATCATCATCATAATCATCATCATAATCATCATCATAATCATCATCAAAATCATCATCATAATCATGAGCATAATCATCATCATGATCGTCATCATAATCATCATCATAATCATCATCATAATCATCATCAAAGTCATCATCATAATCATGAGCATAATCATCATCATAATCATCATCATAATCATCATCAAAGTCATCATCATAATCATGAGCATAATCATCATCATAATCATCATCATAATCATCATCATAATCATCATCATTATCGTCATGAAACTCATCAACATAATCATCATCATAATCATCATCATAATCATCATCATAACCGTCATCGTAATCATCATCATAATCATCATCATAATCATCATCATAGTCATCATCATAATCATCATCATAATCATCATCATAATCATCATCATAATCATCATCATAATCGTCTTCATGGTCATCATCATAATCGTCATCATAATCATCATAATAGTCATCATAATCGTCATCATTATAGTCATCATAATCATCATCATGGTCATCATCATAATCATTATCATAATCATAATCATGATCATCATCATAATCATCATCATAATCATCATCAAAATCATCATCATAATCGTCATCATAATCATCATCATAATCATCATCATAATCATCATCATAATCATCATCATAATCATCATCAAGATCATCATCATAATCATGAGCATAATCATCATCACAATCGTCATCATAATCATCATCATAATCATCATCATAATCATCATCATAACCGTCATCGTAATCATCATCATAATCATCATCATAATCATCATCATAATCATCATCATAATCATCATCATAATCATCATCAAGATCATCATCATAATCATGAGCATAATCATCATCACAATCGTCATCATAATCATCATCATAATCATCATCAGAATCATCATCATAATCGTCATCATAATCATCATCATAATCATCATCATAACCGTCATCGTAATCATCATCATAATCATCATCATAATCGTCATCATAATCATCATCATAGTCATCATCATAATAGTCATCATAATCGTCGTCATAATCGTCATCATTATAGTCATCATAATCGTCATCATAATCATCAGCATAGTCATCATCATAATAGTCATCATAATCGTCATCATTATAGTCATCATATCATCATCATGATCATCATCATAATCATCATCATAATCATCATCATAATCCTCATCATAATCATCATCATTATCATCATCAAAATCATCATCATCATCATCATCATAATCATCATCATAATCATCATCATAACCGTCATCGTTATCATCATCATAATCATCATCATAATCATCATCATCATCATCATCAAAATCATCATCATAATCATGAGCATAATCATCATCATAATCGTCATCATAATCATCATAATAGTCATCATAATCGTCATCATTATAGTCATCATAATCAACATCATGATCATCATCATAATCATCATCATAATCATCATCATGATCATCATCATAATCATCATCATAATCATCATCATAACCGTCATCGTAATCATCATCATAATCATCATCATAATCATCATCATAATCATCATCATAATCATCATCATAATCATCATCATAATCATCATCATAATCATCATCATAATCATCATCAAAATCATCATCATAATCATGGGCATAATCATCATCATAATCATCATCATAATCATCATCATAATCATCATCATAATCATCATCATAATCATCATCAAAATCATCATCATAATCATGGGCATAATCATCATCATAATCGTCATCATAATCATCATCATAGTCATCATCATAATAGTCATCATAATCATCATCATAATCGTCATCATTATAGTCATCATAATCGTCATCATAATCATCATCATAATCATCATCATAATCATAGTTATAATTCATCATCATAATCATGAGCATAATCATCATGATAATCATCATCATAATCATCATCACAATCGTCATCATAATCATCATCATAGTCATCATCATAATAGTCATCATAATCGTCATCATTATAGTCATCATAATCATCATCATAATCATCATCATAATCATCATCATAATCATCATCATAATCATAATCATGATCATCATCATAATCGTCATCATAATCATCATCATAGTCATCATCATAATAGTCATCATAATCGTCATCATTATAGTCATCATAATCGTCATCATAATCATCATCATGATCATCATCATAATCATCATCATAATCATCATCATAACTGTCATCGTAATCATCATCATAATCATCATCATAATCATCATCATAATCAACATCATAATCATCATCATAACCGTCATCGTAATCGTCATAGTAATCATCATCATAATCATCATCATAATCGTCATCATAATCGTCATCATTATAGTCATCATAATCGTCATCATAATCATCATCATAGTCATCATCATAATAGTCATCATAATCGTCATCATTATAGTCATCATAATCGTCATCATAATCATCATCATGATCATCATCATAATCATCATCATAATCATCATCATAACCGTCATCGTAATCATCATCATAATCATCATCATAATCATCATCATAATCATCATCATAATCATCATCATAATCATCATCATAATCATCATCATAATCATCATCAAAATCATCATCATAATCATGGGCATAATCATCATCATAATCGCAATCATAATCATCATCATAGTCATCATCATAATAGTCATCATAATCATCATCATAATCGTCATCATTATAGTCATCATAATCGTCATCATAATCATCATCATGATCATCATCATAATCATCATCAAAATCATCATCATGATCATCATCATAATCATCATCATAATCATCATCATAATCATCATCAAAATCATCATCATAATCATGAGCATAATCATCATCATGATCGTCATCATAATCATCATCATAACCATCATCATAATCATCATCATAATCATCATCATTATCGTCATGAAACTCATCAACATAATCATCATCATAATCATCATCATAATCATCATCATAACCGTCATCGTAATCATCATCATAATCATCATCATAATCATCATCATAGTCATCATCATAATCATCATCTTAATCATCATCATAATCATCATCATAATCATCATCATAATCGTCTTCATGGTCATCATCATAATCGTCATCATAATCATCATAATAGTCATCATAATCGTCATCATTATAGTCATCATAATCATCATCATGGTCATCATCATAATCATTATCATAATCATAATCATGATCATCATCATAATCATCATCATAATCATCATCAAAATCATCATCATAATCGTCATCATAATCATCATCATAATCATCATCATAATCATCATCATAACCGTCATCGTAATCATCATCATAATCATCATCATAATCATCATCATAATCATCATCATAATCATCATCAAGATCATCATCATAATCATGAGCATAATCATCATCACAATCGTCATCATAATCATCATCATAATCATCATCAGAATCATCATCATAATCGTCATCATAATCATCATCATAATCATCATCATAACCGTCATCGTAATCATCATCATAATCATCATCATAATCGTCATCATAATCATCATCATAGTCATCATCATAATAGTCATCATAATCGTCGTCATAATCGTCATCATTATAGTCATCATAATCGTCATCATAATCATCAGCATAGTCATCATCATAATAGTCATCATAATCGTCATCATTATAGTCATCATATCATCATCATGATCATCATCATAATCATCATCATAATCATCATCATAATCATCATCATAATCATCATCATAATCATCATCATAATCAACATCATAATCATCATCATAACCGTCATCGTAATCGTCATAGTAATCATCATCATAATCATCATCATAATCGTCATCATAATCGTCATCATTATAGTCATCATAATCGTCATCATAATCATCATCATAGTCATCATCATAATAGTCATCATAATCGTCATCATTATAGTCATCATAATCGTCATCATAATCATCATCATGATCATCATCATAATCATCATCATAATCATCATCATAACCGTCATCGTAATCATCATCATAATCATCATCATAATCATCATCATAATCATCACCATAATCATCATCATAATCATCATCATAATCATCATCATAATCATCATCAAAATCATCATCATAATCATGGGCATAATCATCATCATAATCGCAATCATAATCATCATCATAGTCATCATCATAATAGTCATCATAATCATCATCATAATCGTCATCATTATAGTCATCATAATCGTCATCATAATCATCATCATGATCATCATCATAATCATCATCAAAATCATCATCATGATCATCATCATAATCATCATCATAATCATCATCATAATCATCATCAAAATCATCATCATAATCATGAGCATAATCATCATCATGATCGTCATCATAATCATCATCATAATCATCATCATAATCATCATCAAAGTCATCATCATAATCATGAGCATAATCATCATCATAATCATCATCATAATCATCATCAAAATCATCATCATAATCATGAGCATAATCATCATCATAATCGTCATCATAATCATCATCATAGTCATCATCATAATAGTCATCATAATCGTCATCATTATAGTCATCATAATCATCATCAGAATCATCATCATAATCGTCATCATAATCATCATCATAATAGTCATCATAATCGTCATCATAATCGTCATCATTATAGTCATCATAATCGTCGTCATAATCATCATCATAGTCATCATCATAATAGTCATCATAATCGTCATCATTATAGTCATCATAATCATCATCATGATCATCATCATAATCATCATCATAACCATCATCATAATCATCATCATAATCATCATCATTATCGTCATGAAACTCATCAACATAATCATCATCATAATCATCATCATAATCATCATCATAACCGTCATCGTAATCATCATCATAATCATCATCATAATCATCATCATAGTCATCATCATAATCATCATCATAATCATCATCATAATCATCATCATAATCATCATCATAATCGTCTTCATGGTCATCATCATAATCGTCATCATAATCATCATAATAGTCATCATAATCGTCATCATTATAGTCATCATAATCATCATCATGGTCATCATCATAATCATTATCATAATCATAATCATGATCATCATCATAATCATCATCATAATCATCATCAAAATCATCATCATAATCGTCATCATAATCATCATCATAATCATCATCATAATCATCATCATAACCGTCATCGTAATCATCATCATAATCATCATCATAATCATCATCATAATCATCATCATAATCATCATCAAGATCATCATCATAATCATGAGCATAATCATCATCACAATCGTCATCATAATCATCATCATAATCATCATCAGAATCATCATCATAATCGTCATCATAATCATCATCATAATCATCATCATAACCGTCATCGTAATCATCATCATAATCATCATCATAATCGTCATCATAATCATCATCATAGTCATCATCATAATAGTCATCATAATCGTCGTCATAATCGTCATCATTATAGTCATCATAATCGTCATCATAATCATCAGCATAGTCATCATCATAATAGTCATCATAATCGTCATCATTATAGTCATCATATCATCATCATGATCATCATCATAATCATCATCATAATCATCATCATAATCCTCATCATAATCATCATCATTATCATCATCAAAATCATCATCATCATCATCATCATAATCATCATCATAATCATCATCATAACCGTCATCGTTATCATCATCATAATCATCATCATAATCATCATCATAATCATCATCATCATCATCATCAAAATCATCATCATAATCATGAGCATAATCATCATCATAATCGTCATCATAATCATCATAATAGTCATCATAATCGTCATCATTATAGTCATAATAATCAACATCATGATCATCATCATAATCATCATCATAATCATCATCATGATCATCATCATAATCATCATCATAATCATCATCATAACCGTCATCGTAATCATCATCATAATCATCATCATAATCATCATCATAATCATCATCAAAATCATCATCAAAATCATCATCATAATCATGGGCATAATCATCATCATAATCGTCATCATAATCATCATCATAGTCATCATCATAATAGTCATCATAATCATCATCATAATCGTCATCATTATAGTCATCATAATCGTCATCATAATCATCATCAAAATCATCATCATTATCGTCATGAAACTCATCAACATAATCATCATCATAATCATCATCATAATCATCATCATAACCGTCATCGTAATCATCATCATAATCATCATCATAATCATCATCATAATCATCATCATAATCATCATCAAAATCATCATCAAAATCATCATCATAATCATGGGCATAATCATCATCATAATCGTCATCATTATAGTCATCATAACCATCATCATAATCATCATCATAATCATCATCATTATCGTCATGAAACTCATCAACATAATCATCATCATAATCATCATCATAATCATCATCATAACCGTCATCGTAATCATCATCATAATCATCATCATAATCATCATCATAATCATCATCATAATCATCATCAAAATCATCATCAAAATCATCATCATAATCATGGGCATAATCATCATCATAATCGTCATCATAATCATCATCATAGTCATCATCATAATAGTCATCATAATCATCATCATAATCGTCATCATTATAGTCATCATAATCGTCATCATAATCATCATCAAAATCATCATCATGATCATCATCATAATCATCATCATAATCATCATCATAATCATCATCAAAATCATCATCATAATCATGAGCATAATCATCATCATGATCGTCATCATAATCATCATCATAATCATCATCATAATCATCAACAAAATCATCATCATAATCATGAGCATAATCATCATCATAATCGTCATCATAATCATCATCATAGTCATCATCATAATAGTCATCATAATCGTCATCATTATAGTCATCATAATCATCATCAGAATCATCATCATAATCATCATCATAATCATCATCATAATCAACATCATAATCATCATCATAATCATCATCATAATCATCATCATAATCAACATCATAATCATCATCATAACCGTCATCGTAATCGTCATAGTAATCATCATCATAATCATCATCATAATCGTCATCATAATCGTCATCATTATAGTCATCATAATCGTCATCATAATCATCATCATAGTCATCATCATAATAGTCATCATAATCGTCATCATTATAGTCATCATAATCGTCATCATAATCATCATCATGATCATCATCATAATCATCATCATAATCATCATCATAATCAACATCATAATCATCATCATAATCATCATCATAATCATCATCATAATCATCATCATAATCGTCATCATAATCGTCATCATTATAGTCATCATAATCGTCATCATAATCATCATCATAGTCATCATCATAATAGTCATCATAATCGTCATCATTATAATCATCATAATCGTCATCATAATCACCATCATGATCATGATCATAATCATCATAATAATCATCATCATAATCATAGTTATAATTCATCATCATAATCATGAGCATAATCATCATGATAATCATCATCATAATCATCATCACAATCGTCATCATAATCATCATCATAGTCATCATCATAATAGTCATCATAATCGTCATCATTATAGTCATCATAATCGTCATCATAATCATCATCATGATCATCATCATAATCATCATCATAATCATCATCATAACCGTCATCGTAATCATCATCATAATCATCATCATAATCATCATCATAATCATCATCATAACCGTCATCGTTATCATCATCATAATCATCATCATAATCATCATCATAATCATCATCATCATCATCATCAAAATCATCATCATAATCATGAGCATAATCATCATCATAATCGTCATCATAATCATCATAATAGTCATCATAATCGTCATCATTATAGTCATCATAATCAACATCATGATCATCATCATAATCATCATCATAATCATCATCATGATCATCATCATAATCATCATCATAACCGTCATCGTAATCATCATCATAATCATCATCATAATCATCATCATAATCATCATCATAATCATCATCATAATCATCATCATAATCATCATCATAATCATCATCAAAATCATCATCATAATCATGGGCATAATCATCATCATAATCATCATCATAATCATCATCATAATCATCATCAAAATCATCATCATAATCATGGGCATAATCATCATCATAATCGTCATCATAATCATCATCATAGTCATCATCATATGAGTCATCATAATCATCATCATAATCGTCATCATTATAGTCATCATAATCGTCATCATAATCATCATCATGATCATCATCATAATCATCATCAAAATCATCATCATGATCATCATCATAATCATCATCATAACCGTCATCGTAATCATCATCATAATCATCATCATAATCATCATCATAACCATCATCATAATCATCATCATAATCATCATCATAATCATCATCAAAATCATCATCATAATCGTCATCATAATCATCATCATAATCATCATCATAATCATCATCATAACCGTCATCGTAATCATCATCATAATCATCATCATAATCATCATCATAATCATCATCATAATCATCATCAAGATCATCATCATAATCATGAGCATAATCATCATCATAATCATCATCATAATCATCATCATAATCGTCTTCATGGTCATCATAATAATCGTCATCATAATCATCATAATAGTCATCATAATCGTCATCATTATAGTCATCATAATCATCATCATGGTCATCATCATAATCATCATCATAATCATCATCATGATCATCATCATAATCATCATCATAATCATCATCACAATCGTCATCGTAATCATCATCATAATCATCATCATAATCATCATCATAATCATCATCATAATCATCATCAAGATCATCATCATAATCATGAGCATAATCATCATCATAATCGTCATCATAATCATCATCAAAATCATCATCATAATCGTCATCATAATCATCATCATAATCATCATCATAATCATCATCATAACCGTCATCGTAATCATCATCATAATCATCATCATAATCATCATCATAATCATCATCATAATCATCATCAAGATCATCATCATAATCATGAGCATAATCATCATCACAATCGTCATCATAATCATCATCATAATCATCATCAGAATCATCATCATAATCGTCATCATTATAGTCATCATAATCGTCATCAGAATCATCAGCATAGTCATCATCATAATAGTCATCATAATCGTCATCATTATAGTCATCATAATCATCATCATGATCATCATCATAATCATCATCATAATCATCATCATAATCCTCATCATAATCATCATCATTATCATCATCAAAATCATCATCATCATCATCATCATAATCATCATCATAATCATCATCAGAATCATCATCATAATCGTCATCATAATCATCATCATAATCATCATCATAACCGTCATCGTAATCATCATCATAATCATCATCATAATCGTCATCATAATCATCATCATAGTCATCATCATAATAGTCATCATAATCGTCATCTTAATCGTCATCATTATAGTCATCATAATCGTCATCATAATCATCAGCATAGTCATCATAATAATAGTCATCATAATCGTCATCATTATAGTCATCATAATCATCATCATGATCATCATCATAATCATCATCATAATCATCATCATAATCCTCATCATAATCATCATCATTATCATCATCAAAATCATCATCATCATCATCATCATAATCATCATCATAATCATCATCATAACCGTCATCGTTATCATCATCATAATCATCATCATAATCATCATCATCATCATCATCAAAATGATCATCATAATCATGAGCATAATCATCATCATAATCGTCATCATAATCATCATAATAGTCATCATAATCGCCATCATTATAGTCATCATAATCATCATCATAACCGTCATCGTAATCATCATCATAATCATCATCATAATCATCATCATAATCATCATCATAATCATCATCATAATCATCATCATAATCATCATCATAATCATCATCAAAATCATCATCATAATCATGGGCATAATCATCATCATAATCGTCATCATAATCATCATCATAGTCATCATAATCATCATCATAATCGTCATCATTATAGTCATCATAATCGTCATCATAATCATCATCATGATCATCATCATAATCATCATGAAAATCATCATCATGATCATCATCATAATCATCATCATAATCATCATCATAATCATCATCAAAATCATCATCATAATCATGAGCATAATCATCATCATGATCGTCATCATAATCATCATCATAATCATCATCATAATCATCATCAAAATCATCATCATAATCATGAGCATAATCATCATCATAATCGTCATCATAATCATCATCATAGTCATCATCATAATAGTCATCATAATCGTCATCATTATAGTCATCATAATCATCATCAGAATCATCATCATAATCATCATCATAATCATCATCATAATCAACATCATAATCATCATCATAATCATCATCATAATCATCATCATAATCATCATCATAATCAACATCATAATCATCATCATAACCGTCATCGTAATCGTCATAGTAATCATCATCATAATCATCATCATAATCGTCATCATAATCGTCATCATTATAGTCATCATAATCGTCATCATAATCATCATCATACTCATCATCATAATAGACATCATAATCGTCATCATTATAGTCATCATAATCGTCATCATAATCATTATCATGATCATCATCATAATCATCATCATAATCATCATCATAATCATAGTTATAATTCATCATCATAATCATGAGCATAATCATCATGATAATCATCATCATAATCATCATCACAATCGTCATCATAATCATCATCATAGTCATCATCATAATAGTCATCATAATCGTCATCATTATAGTCATCATAATCGTCATCATAATCATCATCATGATCATCATCATAATCATCATCATAATCATCATCATAACCGTCATCGTAATCATCATCATAATCATCATCATAATAATCATCATAATCATCATCATAATCATCATCATAATCATCATCATAATCATCATCATAATCATCATCATAATCATCATCATAATCATCATCATAATCATCATCATAATCATCATCATAACCGTCATCGTAATCATCATCATAATCATCTTCATAATCATCATCGTAATCATCATCATAATCATCATCATAATCATCATCATAATCATCATCATAATCATCATCATAATCATCATCATAGTCATCATCATAATAGTCATCATAATCGTCATCATTATAGTCATCATAATCATCATCAGAATCATCATCATAATCATCATCATAATCATCATCATAATCAACATCATAATCATCATCATAATCATCATCATAATCATCATCATAATCATCATCATAATCAACATCATAATCATCATCATAACCGTCATCGTAATCGTCATAGTAATCATCATCATAATCATCATCATAATCGTCATCATAATCGTCATCATTATAGTCATCATAATCGTCATCATAATCATCATCATACTCATCATCATAATAGACATCATAATCGTCATCATTATAGTCATCATAATCGTCATCATAATCATTATCATGATCATCATCATAATCATCATCATAATCATCATCATAATCATGAGCATAATCATCATGATAATCATCATCATAATCATCATCACAATCGTCATCATAATCATCATCATAGTCATCATCATAATAGTCATCATAATCGTCATCATTATAGTCATCATAATCGTCATCATAATCATCATCATGATCATCATCATAATCATCATCATAATCATCATCATAACCGTCATCGTTATCATCATCATAATCATCATCATAATCATGAGCATAATCATCATCATAATCGTCATCATAATCATCATCATAGTCATCATCATAATAGTCATCATAATCGTCATCATTATAGTCATCATAATCATCATCAGAATCATCATCATAATCATCATCATAATCATCATCATAATCAACATCATAATCATCATCATAATCATCATCATAATCATCATCATAATCAACATCATAATCATCATCATAACCGTCATCGTAATCGTCATAGTAATCATCATCATAATCATCATCATAATCGTCATCATAATCGTCATCATTATAGTCATCATAATCGTCATCATAATCATCATCATAGTCATCATCATAATAGTCATCATAATCGTCATCATTATAGTCATCATAATCGTCATCATAATCATCATCATGATCATCATCATAATCATCATCATAATCATCATCATAATCAACATCATAATCATCATCATAATCATCATCATAATCATCATCATAATCATCATCATAATCGTCATCATAATCGTCATCATTATAGTCATCATAATCGTCATCATAATCATCATCATAGTCATCATCATAATAGTCATCATAATCGTCATCATTATAATCATCATAATCGTCATCATAATCACCATCATGATCATGATCATAATCATCATAATAATCATCATCATAATCATAGTTATAATTCATCATCATAATCATGAGCATAATCATCATGATAATCATCATCATAATCATCATCACAATCGTCATCATAATCATCATCATAGTCATCATCATAATAGTCATCATAATCGTCATCATTATAGTCATCATAATCGTCATCATAATCATCATCATGATCATCATCATAATCATCATCATAATCATCATCATAACCGTCATCGTAATCATCATCATAATCATCATCATAATCATCATCATAATCATCATCATAACCGTCATCGTTATCATCATCATAATCATCATCATAATCATCATCATAATCATCATCATCATCATCATCAAAATCATCATCATAATCATGAGCATAATCATCATCATAATCGTCATCATAATCATCATAATAGTCATCATAATCGTCATCATTATAGTCATCATAATCAACATCATGATCATCATCATAATCATCATCATAATCATCATCATGATCATCATCATAATCATCATCATAACCGTCATCGTAATCATCATCATAATCATCATCATAATCATCATCATAATCATCATCATAATCATCATCATAATCATCATCATAATCATCATCATAATCATCATCAAAATCATCATCATAATCATGGGCATAATCATCATCATAATCATCATCATAATCATCATCATAATCATCATCAAAATCATCATCATAATCATGGGCATAATCATCATCATAATCGTCATCATAATCATCATCATAGTCATCATCATATGAGTCATCATAATCATCATCATAATCGTCATCATTATAGTCATCATAATCGTCATCATAATCATCATCATGATCATCATCATAATCATCATCAAAATCATCATCATGATCATCATCATAATCATCATCATAATCATCATCATGATCATCATCATAATCATCATCATAACCGTCGTCGTAATCATCATCATGATCATGATCATAATCATCATCATAATCATCATCATAATCATAGTTATAATTCATCATCATAATCATGAGCATAATCATCATGATAATCATCATCATAATCATCATCACAATCGTCATCATAATCATCATCATAGTCATCATCATAATAGTCATCATAATCGTCATCATTATAGTCATCATAATCGTCATCATAATCATCATCATGATCATCATCATAATCATCATCATAATCATCATCATAACCGTCATCGTAATCATCATCATAATCATCATCATAATCATCATCATAACCATCATCATAATCATCATCATAATCATCATCATAATCATCATCATAATCATCATCATAATCATCATCATAATCATCATCATAGTCATCATCATAATCATCATCATAACCGTCATCGTAATCATCATCATAATCATCTTCATAATCATCATCGTAATCATCATCATAATCATCATCATAATCATCATCATAATCATCATCATAATCATCATCATAATCATGAGCATAATCATCATAATAATCATCATCATAATCATCATCATAATCATCATCATAATCATCATCATAATCATCATCATAATCGTCTTCATGGTCATCATAATAATCGTCATCATAATCATCATAATAGTCATCATAATCGTCATCATTATAGTCATCATAATCATCATCATGGTCATCATCATAATCATCATCATAATCATCATCATGATCATCATCATAATCATCATCATAATCATCATCAAAATCATCATCATAATCGTCATCATAATCATCATCATAATCATCATCATAATCATCATCATAACCGTCATCGTAATCATCATCATAATCATCATCATAATCATCATCATAATCATCATCATAATCATCATCAAGATCATCATCATAATCATGAGCATAATCATCATCACAATCGTCATCATAATCATCATCATAATCATCATCAGAATCATCATCATAATCGTCATCATTATAGTCATCATAATCGTCATCAGAATCATCAGCATAGTCATCATCATAATAGTCATCATAATCGTCATCATTATAGTCATCATAATCATCATCATGATCATCATCATAATCATCATCATAATCATCATCATAATCCTCATCATAATCATCATCATTATCATCATCAAAATCATCATCATCATCATCATCATAATCATCATCATAATCATCATCAGAATCATCATCATAATCGTCATCATAATCATCATCATAATCATCATCATAACCGTCATCGTAATCATCATCATAATCATCATCATAATCGTCATCATAATCATCATCATAGTCATCATCATAATAGTCATCATAATCGTCATCATAATCGTCATCATTATAGTCATCATAATCGTCATCATAATCATCAGCATAGTCATCATAATAATAGTCATCATAATCGTCATCATTATAGTCATCATAATCATCATCATGATCATCATCATAATCATCATCATAATCATCATCATAATCCTCATCATAATCATCATCATTATCATCATCAAAATCATCATCATCATCATCATCATAATCATCATCATAATCATCATCATAACCGTCATCGTTATCATCATCATAATCATCATCATAATCATCATCATCATCATCATCAAAATGATCATCATAATCATGAGCATAATCATCATCATAATCGTCATCATAATCATCATAATAGTCATCATAATCGCCATCATTATAGTCATCATAATCATCATCATAACCGTCATCGTAATCATCATCATAATCATCATCATAATCATCATCATAATCATCATCATAATCATCATCATAATCATCATCATAATCATCATCATAATCATCATCAAAATCATCATCATAATCATGGGCATAATCATCATCATAATCGTCATCATAATCATCATCATAGTCATCATAATCATCATCATAATCGTCATCATTATAGTCATCATAATCGTCATCATAATCATCATCATGATCATCATCATAATCATCATGAAAATCATCATCATGATCATCATCATAATCATCATCATAATCATCATCATAATCATCATCAAAATCATCATCATAATCATGAGCATAATCATCATCATGATCGTCATCATAATCATCATCATAATCATCATCATAATCATCATCAAAATCATCATCATAATCATGAGCATAATCATCATCATAATCGTCATCATAATCATCATCATAGTCATCATCATAATAGTCATCATAATCGTCATCATTATAGTCATCATAATCATCATCAGAATCATCATCATAATCATCATCATAATCATCATCATAATCAACATCATAATCATCATCATAATCATCATCATAATCATCATCATAATCATCATCATAATCAACATCATAATCATCATCATAACCGTCATCGTAATCGTCATAGTAATCATCATCATAATCATCATCATAATCGTCATCATAATCGTCATCATTATAGTCATCATAATCGTCATCATAATCATCATCATACTCATCATCATAATAGACATCATAATCGTCATCATTATAGTCATCATAATCGTCATCATAATCATTATCATGATCATCATCATAATCATCATCATAATCATCATCATAATCATAGTTA
Organism: Coelioxys conoideus; assembly: GCA_947623535.1. Classification (NCBI taxonomy): domain Eukaryota; kingdom Metazoa; phylum Arthropoda; class Insecta; order Hymenoptera; family Megachilidae; genus Coelioxys; species Coelioxys conoideus. The sequence continues at coordinate 3,927,980 of CANQJN010000020.1, read as the reverse complement.
TAATTCATCATCATAATCATGAGCATAATCATCATGATAATCATCATCATAATCATCATCACAATCGTCATCATAATCATCATCATAGTCATCATCATAATAGTCATCATAATCGTCATCATTATAGTCATCATAATCGTCATCATAATCATCATCATGATCATCATCATAATCATCATCATAATCATCATCATAACCGTCATCGTAATCATCATCATAATCATCATCATAATAATCATCATAATCATCATCATAATCATCATCATAATCATCATCATAATCATCATCATAATCATCATCATAATCATCATCATAATCATCATCATAATCATCATCATAATCATCATCATAACCGTCATCGTAATCATCATCATAATCATCTTCATAATCATCATCGTAATCATCATCATAATCATCATCATAATCATCATCATAATCATCATCATAATCATCATCATAATCATCATCATAGTCATCATCATAATAGTCATCATAATCGTCATCATTATAGTCATCATAATCATCATCAGAATCATCATCATAATCATCATCATAATCATCATCATAATCAACATCATAATCATCATCATAATCATCATCATAATCATCATCATAATCATCATCATAATCAACATCATAATCATCATCATAACCGTCATCGTAATCGTCATAGTAATCATCATCATAATCATCATCATAATCGTCATCATAATCGTCATCATTATAGTCATCATAATCGTCATCATAATCATCATCATACTCATCATCATAATAGACATCATAATCGTCATCATTATAGTCATCATAATCGTCATCATAATCATTATCATGATCATCATCATAATCATCATCATAATCATCATCATAATCATAGTTATAATTCATCATCATAATCATGAGCATAATCATCATGATAATCATCATCATAATCATCATCACAATCGTCATCATAATCATCATCATAGTCATCATCATAATAGTCATCATAATCGTCATCATTATAGTCATCATAATCGTCATCATAATCATCATCATGATCATCATCATAATCATCATCATAATCATCATCATAACCGTCATCGTAATCATCATCATAATCATCATCATAATAATCATCATAATCATCATCATAATCATCATCATAATCATCATCATAATCATCATCATAATCATCATCATAATCATCATCATAATCATCATCATAATCATCATCATAATCATCATCATAATCATCATCATAACCGTCATCGTAATCATCATCATAATCATCTTCATAATCATCATCGTAATCATCATCATAATCATCATCATAATCATCATCATAATCGTCATCATTATAGTCATCATAATCGTCATCATAATCATCATCATAGTCATCATCATAATAGTCATCATAATCGTCATCATTATAGTCATCATAATCATCAGCATGATCATCATCATAATCATCATCAAAATCATCATCATAATCGTCATCATAATCATCATCATAATCATCATCATAATCATCATCATAACCGTCATCGTAATCATTATCATAATCATCATCATAATCATCATCATAATCATCATCAAGATCATCATCATAATCATGAGCATAATCATCATCACAATCGTCATCATAATCATCATCATAATCGTCATCAGAATCATCATCATAATCGTCATCATAATCATCATCATAATCATCATCATAACCGTCATCGTAATCATCATCATAATCATCATCATAATCGTCATCATAATCATCATCATAACCGTCATCGTTATCATCATCATAATCATCATCATAATCATCATCATAATCATGAGCATAATCATCATCATAATCGTCATCATAATCATCATCATAGTCATCATCATAATAGTCATCATAATCATCATCATAATCGTCATCATTATAGTCATCATAATCGTCATCATAATCATGATCATGATCATCATCATAATCATCATCAAAATCATCATGATCATCATCATAATCATCATCATAATCATCATCATAATCATCATCAAAATCATCATCATAATCATGAGCATAATCATCATCATAATCGTCATCATAATCATCATCATAGTCATCATCATAATAGTCATCATAATCGTCATCATTATAGTCATCATAATCATCATCATAATCATCATCAGAATCATCATCATAATCATCATCATAATCATCATCATAATCAACATCATAATCATCATCATAACCGTCATCGTAATCGTCATCATTATAGTCATCATAATCGTCATAGTAATCATCATTATAATCATCATCATTACCGTCATCATAATCACCATCATAATCATCATCATAATCATCATCATAATCATCATCATAATCATCATCCTAATCATCATCAAAATAGTCATCATAATCGTCATAGTAATCATCATTATAATCATCATCATTACCGTCATCATAATCACCATCATAATCATCATCATAATCATGAGCATAATCATCATCGTAATCATGAGCAGAATCATCATCATAATCGTCATCATAATCATCATCATAATAGTCATCATAATCGTCATCATAATCGTCATCATTATAGTCATCATAATCGTCGTCATAATCATCATCATAGTCATCATCATAATAGTCATCATAATCGTCATCATTATAGTCATCATAATCATCATCATGATCATCATCATAATCATCATCATAATCATCATCATAATCATCATCATAATCATCATCATTATCGTCATCAAACTCATCATCATAATCATCATCATAATCATCATCATAATCATCATCATAACCGTCATCGTAATCATCATCATAATCATCATCATAATCATCATCATAGTCATCATCATAATCATCATCATGATCATCATCATAATCATCATCAAAATCATCATCATAATCATGAGCATAATCATCATCATGATCGTCATCATAATCATCATCATAATAGTCATCATAATCGTCATCATAATCGTCATCATTATAGTCATCATAATCGTCATCATAATCATCAGCATAGTCATCATCATAATAGTCATCATAATCGTCATCATTATAGTCATCATATCATCATCATGATCATCATCATAATCATCATCATAATCATCATCATAATCATCATCATAATCATCATCATAATCATCATCATAATCAACATCATAATCATCATCATAACCGTCATCGTAATCGTCATAGTAATCATCATCATAATCATCATCATAATCGTCATCATAATCGTCATCATTATAGTCATCATAATCGTCATCATAATCATCATCATAGTCATCATCATAATAGTCATCATAATCGTCATCATTATAGTCATCATAATCGTCATCATAATCATCATCATGATCATCATCATAATCATCATCATAATCATCATCATAACCGTCATCGTAATCATCATCATAATCATCATCATAATCATCATCATAATCATCATCATAATCATCATCATAATCATCATCATAATCATCATCATAATCATCATCAAAATCATCATCATAATCATGGGCATAATCATCATCATAATCGCAATCATAATCATCATCATAGTCATCATCATAATAGTCATCATAATCATCATCATAATCGTCATCATTATAGTCATCATAATCGTCATCATAATCATCATCATGATCATCATCATAATCATCATCAAAATCATCATCATGATCATCATCATAATCATCATCATAATCATCATCATAATCATCATCAAAATCATCATCATAATCATGAGCATAATCATCATCATGATCGTCATCATAATCATCATCATAATCATCATCATAATCATCATCAAAGTCATCATCATAATCATGAGCATAATCATCATCATAATCATCATCATAATCATCATCAAAATCATCATCATAATCATGAGCATAATCATCATCATAATCGTCATCATAATCATCATCATAGTCATCATCATAATAGTCATCATAATCGTCATCATTATAGTCATCATAATCATCATCAGAATCATCATCATAATCGTCATCATAATCATCATCATAATAGTCATCATAATCGTCATCATAATCGTCATCATTATAGTCATCATAATCGTCGTCATAATCATCATCATAGTCATCATCATAATAGTCATCATAATCGTCATCATTATAGTCATCATAATCATCATCATGATCATCATCATAATCATCATCATAACCATCATCATAATCATCATCATAATCATCATCATTATCGTCATGAAACTCATCAACATAATCATCATCATAATCATCATCATAATCATCATCATAACCGTCATCGTAATCATCATCATAATCATCATCATAATCATCATCATAGTCATCATCATAATCATCATCATAATCATCATCATAATCATCATCATAATCATCATCATAATCGTCTTCATGGTCATCATCATAATCGTCATCATAATCATCATAATAGTCATCATAATCGTCATCATTATAGTCATCATAATCATCATCATGGTCATCATCATAATCATTATCATAATCATAATCATGATCATCATCATAATCATCATCATAATCATCATCAAAATCATCATCATAATCGTCATCATAATCATCATCATAATCATCATCATAATCATCATCATAACCGTCATCGTAATCATCATCATAATCATCATCATAATCATCATCATATCCATCATCATAATCATCATCAAGATCATCATCATAATCATGAGCATAATCATCATCACAATCGTCATCATAATCATCATCATAATCATCATCAGAATCATCATCATAATCGTCATCATAATCATCATCATAATCATCATCATAACCGTCATCGTAATCATCATCATAATCATCATCATAATCGTCATCATAATCATCATCATAGTCATCATCATAATAGTCATCATAATCGTCGTCATAATCGTCATCATTATAGTCATCATAATCGTCATCATAATCATCAGCATAGTCATCATCATAATAGTCATCATAATCGTCATCATTATAGTCATCATATCATCATCATGATCATCATCATAATCATCATCATAATCATCATCATAATCCTCATCATAATCATCATCATTATCATCATCAAAATCATCATCATCATCATCATCATAATCATCATCATAATCATCATCATAACCGTCATCGTTATCATCATCATAATCATCATCATAATCATCATCATAATCATCATCATCATCATCATCAAAATCATCATCATAATCATGAGCATAATCATCATCATAATCGTCATCATAATCATCATAATAGTCATCATAATCGTCATCATTATAGTCATAATAATCAACATCATGATCATCATCATAATCATCATCATAATCATCATCATGATCATCATCATAATCATCATCATAATCATCATCATAACCGTCATCGTAATCATCATCATAATCATCATCATAATCATCATCATAATCATCATCATAATCATCATCATAATCATCATCATAATCATCATCATAATCATCATCATAATCATCATCAAAATCATCATCAAAATCATCATCATAATCATGGGCATAATCATCATCATAATCGTCATCATAATCATCATCATAGTCATCATCATAATAGTCATCATAATCATCATCATAATCGTCATCATTATAGTCATCATAATCGTCATCATAATCATCATCAAAATCATCATCATGATCATCATCATAATCATCATCATAATCATCATCATAATCATCATCAAAATCATCATCATAATCATGAGCATAATCATCATCATGATCGTCATCATAATCATCATCATAATCATCATCATAATCATCAACAAAATCATCATCATAATCATGAGCATAATCATCATCATAATCGTCATCATAATCATCATCATAGTCATCATCATAATAGTCATCATAATCGTCATCATTATAGTCATCATAATCATCATCAGAATCATCATCATAATCATCATCATAATCATCATCATAATCAACATCATAATCATCATCATAATCATCATCATAATCATCATCATAATCATCATCATAATCAACATCATAATCATCATCATAACCGTCATCGTAATCGTCATAGTAATCATCATCATAATCATCATCATAATCGTCATCATAATCGTCATCATTATAGTCATCATAATCGTCATCATAATCATCATCATAGTCATCATCATAATAGTCATCATAATCGTCATCATTATAGTCATCATAATCGTCATCATAATCATCATCATGATCATCATCATAATCATCATCATAATCATCATCATAATCAACATCATAATCATCATCATAATCATCATCATAATCATCATCATAATCATCATCATAATCGTCATCATAATCGTCATCATTATAGTCATCATAATCGTCATCATAATCATCATCATAGTCATCATCATAATAGTCATCATAATCGTCATCATTATAGTCATCATAATCGTCATCATAATCACCATCATGATCATGATCATAATCATCATAATAATCATCATCATAATCATAGTTATAATTCATCATCATAATCATGAGCATAATCATCATGATAATCATCATCATAATCATCATCACAATCGTCATCATAATCATCATCATAGTCATCATCATAATAGTCATCATAATCGTCATCATTATAGTCATCATAATCGTCATCATAATCATCATCATGATCATCATCATAATCATCATCATAATCATCATCATAACCGTCATCGTAATCATCATCATAATCATCATCATAATCATCATCATAATCATCATCATAACCGTCATCGTTATCATCATCATAATCATCATCATAATCATCATCATAATCATCATCATCATCATCATCAAAATCATCATCATAATCATGAGCATAATCATCATCATAATCGTCATCATAATCATCATAATAGTCATCATAATCGTCATCATTATAGTCATCATAATCAACATCATGATCATCATCATAATCATCATCATAATCATCATCATGATCATCATCATAATCATCATCATAACCGTCATCGTAATCATCATCATAATCATCATCATAATCATCATCATAATCATCATCATAATCATCATCATAATCATCATCATAATCATCATCATAATCATCATCAAAATCATCATCATAATCATGGGCATAATCATCATCATAATCATCATCATAATCATCATCATAATCATCATCAAAATCATCATCATAATCATGGGCATAATCATCATCATAATCGTCATCATAATCATCATCATAGTCATCATCATATGAGTCATCATAATCATCATCATAATCGTCATCATTATAGTCATCATAATCGTCATCATAATCATCATCATGATCATCATCATAATCATCATCAAAATCATCATCATGATCATCATCATAATCATCATCATAATCATCATCATGATCATCATCATAATCATCATCATAACCGTCGTCGTAATCATCATCATGATCATGATCATAATCATCATCATAATCATCATCATAATCATAGTTATAATTCATCATCATAATCATGAGCATAATCATCATGATAATCATCATCATAATCATCATCACAATCGTCATCATAATCATCATCATAGTCATCATCATAATAGTCATCATAATCGTCATCATTATAGTCATCATAATCGTCATCATAATCATCATCATGATCATCATCATAATCATCATCATAATCATCATCATAACCGTCATCGTAATCATCATCATAATCATCATCATAATCATCATCATAACCATCATCATAATCATCATCATAATCATCATCATAATCATCATCATAATCATCATCATAATCATCATCATAATCATCATCATAGTCATCATCATAATCATCATCATAACCGTCATCGTAATCATCATCATAATCATCTTCATAATCATCATCGTAATCATCATCATAATCATCATCATAATCATCATCATAATCATCATCATAATCATCATCATAATCATGAGCATAATCATCATCATAATCATCATCATAATCATCATCATAATCATCATCATAATCATCATCATAATCATCATCATAATCGTCTTCATGGTCATCATAATAATCGTCATCATAATCATCATCATAATCGTCTTCATGGTCATCATAATAATCGTCATCATAATCATCATAATAGTCATCATAATCGTCATCATTATAGTCATCATAATCATCATCATGGTCATCATCATAATCATCATCATAATCATCATCATGATCATCATCATAATCATCATCATAATCATCATCAAAATCATCATCATAATCGTCATCATAATCATCATCATAATCATCATCATAATCATCATCATAACCGTCATCGTAATCATCATCATAATCATCATCATAATCATCATCATAATCATCATCATAATCATCATCAAGATCATCATCATAATCATGAGCATAATCATCATCACAATCGTCATCATAATCATCATCATAATCATCATCAGAATCATCATCATAATCGTCATCATTATAGTCATCATAATCGTCATCATAATCATCAGCATAGTCATCATCATAATAGTCATCATAATCGTCATCATTATAGTCATCATAATCATCATCATGATCATCATCATAATCATCATCATAATCATCATCATAATCCTCATCATAATCATCATCATTATCATCATCAAAATCATCATCATCATCATCATCATAATCATCATCATAATCATCATCAGAATCATCATCATAATCGTCATCATAATCATCATCATAATCATCATCATAACCGTCATCGTAATCATCATCATAATCATCATCATAATCGTCATCATAATCATCATCATAGTCATCATCATAATAGTCATCATAATCGTCATCATAATCGTCATCATTATAGTCATCATAATCGTCATCATAATCATCAGCATAGTCATCATAATAATAGTCATCATAATCGTCATCATTATAGTCATCATAATCATCATCATGATCATCATCATAATCATCATCATAATCATCATCATAATCCTCATCATAATCATCATCATTATCATCATCAAAATCATCATCATCATCATCATCATAATCATCATCATAATCATCATCATAACCGTCATCGTTATCATCATCATAATCATCATCATAATCATCATCATCATCATCATCAAAATGATCATCATAATCATGAGCATAATCATCATCATAATCGTCATCATAATCATCATAATAGTCATCATAATCGCCATCATTATAGTCATCATAATCATCATCATAACCGTCATCGTAATCATCATCATAATCATCATCATAATCATCATCATAATCATCATCATAATCATCATCATAATCATCATCATAATCATCATCATAATCATCATCAAAATCATCATCATAATCATGGGCATAATCATCATCATAATCGTCATCATAATCATCATCATAGTCATCATAATCATCATCATAATCGTCATCATTATAGTCATCATAATCGTCATCATAATCATCATCATGATCATCATCATAATCATCATGAAAATCATCATCATGATCATCATCATAATCATCATCATAATCATCATCATAATCATCATCATAATCATCATCAAAATCATCATCATAATCATGAGCATAATCATCATCATGATCGTCATCATAATCATCATCATAATCATCATCATAATCATCATCAAAATCATCATCATAATCATGAGCATAATCATCATCATAATCGTCATCATAATCATCATCATAGTCATCATCATAATAGTCATCATAATCGTCATCATTATAGTCATCATAATCATCATCAGAATCATCATCATAATCATCATCATAATCATCATCATAATCAACATCATAATCATCATCATAATCATCATCATAATCATCATCATAATCATCATCATAATCAACATCATAATCATCATCATAACCGTCATCGTAATCGTCATAGTAATCATCATCATAATCATCATCATAATCGTCATCATAATCGTCATCATTATAGTCATCATAATCGTCATCATAATCATCATCATACTCATCATCATAATAGACATCATAATCGTCATCATTATAGTCATCATAATCGTCATCATAATCATTATCATGATCATCATCATAATCATCATCATAATCATCATCATAATCATAGTTATAATTCATCATCATAATCATGAGCATAATCATCATGATAATCATCATCATAATCATCATCACAATCGTCATCATAATCATCATCATAGTCATCATCATAATAGTCATCATAATCGTCATCATTATAGTCATCATAATCGTCATCATAATCATCATCATGATCATCATCATAATCATCATCATAATCATCATCATAACCGTCATCGTAATCATCATCATAATCATCATCATAATAATCATCATAATCATCATCATAATCATCATCATAATCATCATCATAATCATCATCATAATCATCATCATAATCATCATCATAATCATCATCATAATCATCATCATAATCATCATCATAACCGTCATCGTAATCATCATCATAATCATCTTCATAATCATCATCGTAATCATCATCATAATCATCATCATAATCATCATCATAATCATCATCATAATCATCATCATAATCATGAGCATAATCATCATCATAATCATCATCATAATCATCATCATAATCATCATCATAATCATGAGCATAATCATCATCATAATCATCATCATAATCATCATCAAAATCATCATCATAATCATGAGCATAATCATCATCATAATAGTCATCATAATCATCATCATAATCGTCATCATTATAGTCATCATAATCGTCATCATAATCATCATCATAGTCATCATCATAATAGTCATCATAATCGTCATCATTATAGTCATCATAATCATCAGCATGATCATCATCATAATCATCATCAAAATCATCATCATAATCGTCATCATAATCATCATCATAATCATCATCATAATCATCATCATAACCGTCATCGTAATCATTATCATAATCATCATCATAATCATCATCATAATCATCATCAAGATCATCATCATAATCATGAGCATAATCATCATCATAATCGTCATCATAATCATCATCATCATCATCATCAAAATGATCATCATAATCATGAGCATACTCATCATCATAATCGTTATCATAATCATCATAATAGTCATCATAATCGCCATCATTATAGTCATCATAATCATCATCATAACCGTCATCGTAATCATCATCATAATCATCATCATAATCATCATCATAATCATCATCATAATCATCATCATAATCATCATCATAATCATCATCATAATCATCATCAAAATCATCATCATAATCATGGGCATAATCATCATCATAATCGTCATCATAATCATCATCATAGTCATCATAATCATCATCATAATCGTCATCATTATAGTCATCATAATCGTCATCATAATCATCATCATGATCATCATCATAATCATCATGAAAATCATCATCATGATCATCATCATAATCATCATCATAATCATCATCATAATCATCATCAAAATCATCATCATAATCATGAGCATAATCATCATCATGATCGTCATCATAATCATCATCATAATCATCATCATAATCATCATCAAAATCATCATCATAATCATGAGCATAATCATCATCATAATCGTCATCATAATCATCATCATAGTCATCATCATAATAGTCATCATAATCGTCATCATTATAGTCATCATAATCATCATCAGAATCATCATCATAATCATCATCATAATCATCATCATAATCAACATCATAATCATCATCATAATCATCATCATAATCATCATCATAATCATCATCATAATCAACATCATAATCATCATCATAACCGTCATCGTAATCGTCATAGTAATCATCATCATAATCATCATCATAATCGTCATCATAATCGTCATCATTATAGTCATCATAATCGTCATCATAATCATCATCATACTCATCATCATAATAGACATCATAATCGTCATCATTATAGTCATCATAATCGTCATCATAATCATTATCATGATCATCATCATAATCATCATCATAATCATCATCATAATCATAGTTATAATTCATCATCATAATCATGAGCATAATCATCATGATAATCATCATCATAATCATCATCACAATCGTCATCATAATCATCATCATAGTCATCATCATAATAGTCATCATAATCGTCATCATTATAGTCATCATAATCGTCATCATAATCATCATCATGATCATCATCATAATCATCATCATAATCATCATCATAACCGTCATCGTAATCATCATCATAATCATCATCATAATAATCATCATAATCATCATCATAATCATCATCATAATCATCATCATAATCATCATCATAATCATCATCATAATCATCATCATAATCATCATCATAATCATCATCATAATCATCATCATAACCGTCATCGTAATCATCATCATAATCATCTTCATAATCATCATCGTAATCATCATCATAATCATCATCATAATCATCATCATAATCATCATCATAATCATCATCATAATCATGAGCATAATCATCATCATAATCATCATCATAATCATCATCATAATCATGAGCATAATCATCATCATAATCATCATCATAATCATCATCAAAATCATCATCATAATCATGAGCATAATCATCATCATAATAGTCATCATAATCATCATCATAATCGTCATCATTATAGTCATCATAATCGTCATCATAATCATCATCATAGTCATCATCATAATAGTCATCATAATCGTCATCATTATAGTCATCATAATCATCAGCATGATCATCATCATAATCATCATCAAAATCATCATCATAATCGTCATCATAATCATCATCATAATCATCATCATAATCATCATCATAACCGTCATCGTAATCATTATCATAATCATCATCATAATCATCATCATAATCATCATCAAGATCATCATCATAATCATGAGCATAATCATCATCACAATCGTCATCATAATCATCATCATAATCGTCATCAGAATCATCATCATAATCGTCATCATAATCATCATCATAATCATCATCATAACCGTCATCGTAATCATCATCATAATCATCATCATAATCGTCATCATAATCATCATCATAACCGTCATCGTTATCATCATCATAATCATCATCATAATCATCATCATAATCATGAGCATAATCATCATCATAATCGTCATCATAATCATCATCATAGTCATCATCATAATAGTCATCATAATCATCATCATAATCGTCATCATTATAGTCATCATAATCGTCATCATAATCATCATCATGATCATCATCATAATCATCATCAAAATCATCATGATCATCATCATAATCATCATCATAATCATCATCATAATCATCATCAAAATCATCATCATAATCATGAGCATAATCATCATCATAATCGTCATCATAATCATCATCATAGTCATCATCATAATAGTCATCATAATCGTCATCATTATAGTCATCATAATCATCATCATAATCATCATCAGAATCATCATCATAATCATCATCATAATCATCATCATAATCAACATCATAATCATCATCATAACCGTCATCGTAATCGTCATAGTAATCATCATCATAATCATCATCATAATCGTCATCATAATCGTCATCATTATAGTCATCATAATCGTCATCATAATCATCATCATAGTCATCATCATAATAGTCATCATAATCGTCATCATTATAGTCATCATAATCGTCATCATAATCATCATCATGATCATCATCATAATCATCATCATAATCATCATCATAATCATCATCATAATCATCATCATAATCATCATCATAATCATAGTTATAATTCATCATCATAATAATGAGCATAATCATCATGATAATCATCATCATAGTCATCATCATAATCATCATCATAATCATCATCATAATCATCATCATAATCATCATCATAATCATCATCATTATCGTCATCAAACTCATCATCATAATCATCATCATAATCATCATCATAATCATCATCATAACCGTCATCGTAATCATCATCATAATCATCATCATAATCATCATCATAGTCATCATCATAATCATCATCATGATCATCATCATAATCATCATGAAAATCATCATCATGATCATCATCATAATCATCATCATAATCATCATCATAATCATCATCAAAATCATCATCATAATCATGAGCATAATCATCATCATGATCGTCATCATAATCATCATCATAATCATCATCATAATCATCATCAAAATCATCATCATAATCATGAGCATAATCATCATCATAATCGTCATCATAATCATCATCATAGTCATCATCATAATAGTCATCATAATCGTCATCATTATAGTCATCATAATCATCATCAGAATCATCATCATAATCATCATCATAATCATCATCATAATCAACATCATAATCATCATCATAATCATCATCATAATCATCATCATAATCATCATCATAATCAACATCATAATCATCATCATAACCGTCATCGTAATCGTCATAGTAATCATCATCATAATCATCATCATAATCGTCATCATAATCGTCATCATTATAGTCACCATAATCGTCATCATAATCATCATCATCATAGTCATCATAATCATCATCATAATCGTCATCATTATAGTCATCATAATCGTCATCATAATCATCATCATGATCATCATCATAATCATCATGAAAATCATCATCATGATCATCATCATAATCATCATCATAATCATCATCATAATCATCATCAAAATCATCATCATAATCATGAGCATAATCATCATCATGATCGTCATCATAATCATCATCATAATCATCATCATAATCATCATCAAAATCATCATCATAATCATGAGCATAATCATCATCATAATCGTCATCATAATCATCATCATAGTCATCATCATAATAGTCATCATAATCGTCATCATTATAGTCATCATAATCATCATCAGAATCATCATCATAATCATCATCATAATCATCATCATAATCAACATCATAATCATCATCATAATCATCATCATAATCATCATCATAATCATCATCATAATCAACATCATAATCATCATCATAACCGTCATCGTAATCGTCATAGTAATCATCATCATAATCATCATCATAATCGTCATCATAATCGTCATCATTATAGTCATCATAATCGTCATCATAATCATCATCATACTCATCATCATAATAGACATCATAATCGTCATCATTATAGTCATCATAATCGTCATCATAATCATTATCATGATCATCATCATAATCATCATCATAATCATCATCATAATCATAGTTATAATTCATCATCATAATCATGAGCATAATCATCATGATAATCATCATCATAATCATCATCACAATCGTCATCATAATCATCATCATAGTCATCATCATAATAGTCATCATAATCGTCATCATTATAGTCATCATAATCGTCATCATAATCATCATCATGATCATCATCATAATCATCATCATAATCATCATCATAACCGTCATCGTAATCATCATCATAATCATCATCATAATAATCATCATAATCATCATCATAATCATCATCATAATCATCATCATAATCATCATCATAATCATCATCATAATCATCATCATAATCATCATCATAATCATCATCATAATCATCATCATAACCGTCATCGTAATCATCATCATAATCATCTTCATAATCATCATCGTAATCATCATCATAATCATCATCATAATCATCATCATAATCATGAGCATAATCATCATCATAATCATCATCATAATCATCATCATAATCATCATCATAATCATCATCATAATCATGAGCATAATCATCATCATAATCATCATCATAATCATCATCAAAATCATCATCATAATCATGAGCATAATCATCATCATAATAGTCATCATAATCATCATCATAATCGTCATCATTATAGTCATCATAATCGTCATCATAATCATCATCATAGTCATCATCATAATAGTCATCATAATCGTCATCATTATAGTCATCATAATCATCAGCATGATCATCATCAAAATCATCATCATAATCGTCATCATAATCATCATCATAATCATCATCATAATCATCATCATAACCGTCATCGTAATCATTATCATAATCATCATCATAATCATCATCATAATCATCATCAAGATCATCATCATAATCATGAGCATAATCATCATCACAATCGTCATCATAATCATCATCATAATCGTCATCAGAATCATCATCATAATCGTCATCATAATCATCATCATAATCATCATCATAACCGTCATCGTAATCATCATCATAATCATCATCATAATCGTCATCATAATCATCATCATAACCGTCATCGTTATCATCATCATAATCATCATCATAATCATCATCATAATCATGAGCATAATCATCATCATAATCGTCATCATAATCATGATCATAGTCATCATCATAATAGTCATCATAATCGTCATCATTATAGTCATCATAATCATCATCATAGTCATCATCATAATAGTCATCATAATCGTCATCATTATAGTCATCATAATCATCATCATAATCATCATCAGAATCATCATCATAATCATCATCATAATCATCATCATAATCAACATCATAATCATCATCATAACCGTCATCGTAATCGTCATAGTAATCATCATCATAATCATCATCATAATCGTCATCATAATCGTCATCATTATAGTCATCATAATCGTCATCATAATCATCATCATAGTCATCATCATAATAGTCATCATAATCGTCATCATTATAGTCATCATAATCGTCATCATAATCATCATCATGATCATCATCATAATCATCATCATAATCATCATCATAATCATAGTTATAATTCATCATCATAATAATGAGCATAATCATCATGATAATCATCATCATAGTCATCATCATAATCATCATCATAGTCATCATCATAATCATCATCATAATCATCATCATAATCATCATCATAATCATCATCATAATCATCATCAAAATAGTCATCATAATCGTCATCATTATAGTCATCATAATCGTCATAGTAATCATCATTATAATCATCATCATTACCGTCATCATAATCACCATCATAATCATCATCATAATCATCATCATAATCATCATCATAATCATCATCCTAATCATCATCAAAATAGTCATCATAATCGTCATAGTAATCATCATTATAATCATCATCATTACCGTCATCATAATCACCATCATAATCATCATCATAATCATGAGCATAATCATCATCGTAATCATGAGCAGAATCATCATCATAATCGTCATCATAATCATCATCATAATAGTCATCATAATCGTCATCATAATCGTCATCATTATAGTCATCATAATCGTCGTCATAATCATCATCATAGTCATCATCATAATAGTCATCATAATCGTCATCATTATAGTCATCATAATCATCATCATGATCATCATCATAATCATCATCATAATCATCATCATAATCATCATCATAATCATCATCATAATCATCATCATTATCGTCATCAAACTCATCATCATAATCATCATCATAATCATCATCATAATCATCATCATAACCGTCATCGTAATCATCATCATAATCATCATCATAATCATCATCATAGTCATCATCATAATCATCATCATAATCATCATCATAATCATCATCATAATCGTCTTCATGGTCATCATCATAATCGTCATCATAATCATCATAATAGTCATCATAATCGTCATCATTATAGTCATCATAATCATCATCATGGTCATCATCATAATCATCATCATAATCATCATCATGATCATCATCATAATCATCATCATAATCATCATCAACATCATCATCATAATCGTCATCATAATCATCATCATAATCATCATCATAATCATCATCATAATCATCATCATAATCATCATCATAACCGTCATCGTAATCATCATCATAATCATCATCATAATCATCATCATAGTCATCATCATAATCATCATCATAATCATCATCATAATCATCATCATAATCGTCTTCATGGTCATCATCATAATCGTCATCATAATCATCATAATAGTCATCATAATCGTCATCATTATAGTCATCATAATCATCATCATGGTCATCATCATAATCATCATCATAATCATCATCATGATCATCATCATAATCATCATCATAATCATCATCAACATCATCATCATAATCGTCATCATAATCATCATCATAATCATCATCATAATCATCATCATAACCGTCATCGTAATCATCATCATAATCATCATCAAGATCATCATCATAATCATGAGCATAATCATCATCACAATCGTCATCATAATCATCATCATAATCATCATCAGAATCATCATCATAATCGTCATCATAATCATTATCATAATCATCATCATAATCATCATCATAATCATCATCAAAATCATCATCATAATCATGAGCATAATCATCATCATAATCGTCATCATAATCATCATCATAGTCATCATCATAATAGTCATCATAATCGTCATCATTATAGTCATCATAATCATCATCATAATCATCATCAGAATCATCATCATAATCATCATCATAACCATCATCATAATCATCATCATAATCATCATCATAATCATCATCATAACCGTCATCGTAATCATTATCATAATCATCATCATAATCATCATCATAATCATCATCAAGATCATCATCCTAATCATGAGCATAATCATCATCACAATCGTCATCATAATCATCATCATAATCGTCATCAGAATCATCATCATAATCGTCATCATAATCATCATCATAATCATCATCATAACCGTCATCGTAATCATCATCATAATCATCATCATAATCGTCATCATAATCATCATCATAACCGTCATCGTTATCATCATCATAATCATCATCATAATCATCATCATAATCATGAGCATAATCATCATCATAATCGTCATCATAATCATCATCATAGTCATCATCATAATAGTCATCATAATCATCATCATAATCGTCATCATTATAGTCATCATAATCGTCATCATAATCATCATCATGATCATCATCATAATCATCATCAAAATCATCATGATCATCATCATAATCATCATCATAATCATCATCATAATCATCATCAAAATCATCATCATAATCATGAGCATAATCATCATCATAATCGTCATCATAATCATCATCATAATCATCATCATAATCATCATCAAAATCATCATCATAATCATGAGCATAATCATCATCATAATCGTCATCATAATCATGATCATAGTCATCATCATAATAGTCATCATAATCGTCATCATTATAGTCATCATAATCATCATCATAGTCATCATCATAATAGTCATCATAATCGTCATCATTATAGTCATCATAATCGTCATCATAATCATGATCATAGTCATCATCATAATAGTCATCATAATCGTCATCATTATAGTCATCATAATCATCATCATAGTCATCATCATAATAGTCATCATAATCGTCATCATTATAGTCATCATAATCGTCATCATAATCATCATCATGATCATCATCATAATCATCATCATAATCATCATCATAATCATAGTTATAATTCATTATCATAATAATGAGCATAATCATCATGATAATCATCATCATAGTCATCATCATAATCATCATCATAGTCATCATCATAATCACCATCATAATCATCATCATAATCATGCGCATAATCATCATCATAATCATGAGCAGAATCATCATCATAATCGTCATCATAATCATCATCATAATAGTCATCATAATCGTCATCATAATCGTCATCATTATAGTCATCATAATCGTCGTCATAATCATCATCATAGTCATCATCATAATAGTCATCATAATCGTCATCATTATAGTCATCATAATCATCATCATGATCATCATCATAATCATCATCATAATCATCATCATAATCATCATCATAATCATCATCATTATCGTCATCAAACTCATCATCATAATCATCATCATAATCATCATCATGATCATCATCATAATCATCATCATAACCGTCATCGTTATCATCATCATAATCATCATCATAATCATCATCATAATCATGAGCATAATCATCATCATAATCGTCATCATAATCATCATCATAGTCATCATCATAATAGTCATCATAATCATCATCATAATCGTCATCATTATAGTCATCATAATCGTCATCATAATCATCATCATGATCATCATCATAATCATCATCAAAATCATCATGATCATCATCATAATCATCATCATAATCATCATCATAATCATCATCAAAATCATCATCATAATCATGAGCATAATCATCATCATAATCGTCATCATAATCATCATCATAATCATCATCATAATCATCATCAAAATCATCATCATAATCATGAGCATAATCATCATCATAATCGTCATCATAATCATGATCATAGTCATCATCATAATAGTCATCATAATCGTCATCATTATAGTCATCATAATCATCATCATAGTCATCATCATAATAGTCATCATAATCGTCATCATTATAGTCATCATAATCATCATCATAATCATCATCAGAATCATCATCATAATCATCATCATAATCATCATCATAATCAACATCATAATCATCATCATAACCGTCATCGTAATCGTCATAGTAATCATCATCATAATCATCATCATAATCGTCATCATAATCGTCATCATTATAGTCATCATAATCGTCATCATAATCATCATCATAGTCATCATCATAATAGTCATCATAATCGTCATCATTATAGTCATCATAATCGTCATCATAATCATCATCATGATCATCATCATAATCATCATCATAATCATCATCATAATCATAGTTATAATTCATCATCATAATAATGAGCATAATCATCATGATAATCATCATCATAGTCATCATCATAATCATCATCATAGTCATCATCATAATCACCATCATAATCATCATCATAATCATGAGCATAATCATCATCATAATCATGAGCAGAATCATCATCATAATCGTCATCATAATCATCATCATAATAGTCATCATAATCGTCATCATAATCGTCATCATTATAGTCATCATAATCGTCGTCATAATCATCATCATAGTCATCATCATAATAGTCATCATAATCGTCATCATTATAGTCATCATAATCATCATCATGATCATCATCATAATCATCATCATAATCATCATCATAATCATCATCATAATCATCATCATTATCGTCATCAAACTCATCATCATAATCATCATCATAATCATCATCATAATCATCATCATAACCGTCATCGTAATCATCATCATAATCATCATCATAATCATCATCATAGTCATCATCATAATCATCATCATAATCATCATCATAATCATCATCATAATCGTCTTCATGGTCATCATCATAATCGTCATCATAATCATCATAATAGTCATCATAATCGTCATCATTATAGTCATCATAATCATCATCATGGTCATCATCATAATCATCATCATAATCATCATCATGATCATCATCATAATCATCATCATAATCATCATCAACATCATCATCATAATCGTCATCATAATCATCATCATAATCATCATCATAATCATCATCATAATCATCATCATAATCATCATCATAACCGTCATCGTAATCATCATCATAATCATCATCATAATCATCATCATAGTCATCATCATAATCATCATCATAATCATCATCATAATCATCATCATAATCGTCTTCATGGTCATCATCATAATCGTCATCATAATCATCATAATAGTCATCATAATCGTCATCATTATAGTCATCATAATCATCATCATGGTCATCATCATAATCATCATCATAATCATCATCATGATCATCATCATAATCATCATCATAATCATCATCAACATCATCATCATAATCGTCATCATAATCATCATCATAATCATCATCATAATCATCATCATAACCGTCATCGTAATCATCATCATAATCATCATCATAATCATCATCATAATCATCATCAAGATCATCATCATAATCATGAGCATAATCATCATCACAATCGTCATCATAATCATCATCATAATCGTCATCAGAATCATCATCATAATCGTCATCATAATCATCATCATAATCATCATCATAACCGTCATCGTAATCATCATCATAATCATCATCATAATCGTCATCATAATCATCATCATAACCGTCATCGTTATCATCATCATAATCATCATCATAATCATCATCATAATCATGAGCATAATCATCATCATAATCGTCATCATAATCATCATCATAGTCATCATCATAATAGTCATCATAATCATCATCATAATCGTCATCATTATAGTCATCATAATCGTCATCATAATCATCATCATGATCATCATCATAATCATCATCAAAATCATCATGATCATCATCATAATCATCATCATAATCATCATCATAATCATCATCAAAATCATCATCATAATCATGAGCATAATCATCATCATAATCGTCATCATAATCATCATCATAATCATCATCATAATCATCATCAAAATCATCATCATAATCATGAGCATAATCATCATCATAATCGTCATCATAATCATGATCATAGTCATCATCATAATAGTCATCATAATCGTCATCATTATAGTCATCATAATCATCATCATAGTCATCATCATAATAGTCATCATAATCGTCATCATTATAGTCATCATAATCATCATCATAATCATCATCAGAATCATCATCATAATCATCATCATAATCATCATCATAATCAACATCATAATCATCATCATAACCGTCATCGTAATCGTCATAGTAATCATCATCATAATCATCATCATAATCGTCATCATAATCGTCATCATTATAGTCATCATAATCGTCATCATAATCATCATCATAGTCATCATCATAATAGTCATCATAATCGTCATCATTATAGTCATCATAATCGTCATCATAATCATCATCAAGATCATCATCATAATCATGAGCATAATCATCATCACAATCGTCATCATAATCATCATCATAATCATCATCAGAATCATCATCATAATCGTCATCATAATCATCATCATAATCATCATCATAATCATCATCATAATCATCATCAAAATCATCATCATAATCATGAGCATAATCATCATCATAATCGTCATCATAATCATCATCATAGTCATCATCATAATAGTCATCATAATCGTCATCATTATAGTCATCATAATCATCATCATAATCATCATCAGAATCATCATCATAATCATCATCATAACCATCATCATAATCAACATCATAATCATCATCATAAATCATCATCATAATCATCATCATAATCATCATCATAATGAACATTATAATCATCATCATAACCGTCATCGTAATCGTCATAGTAATCATCATCATAATCATCATCATAATCGTCATCATAATCGTCATCATTATAGTCATCATAATCGTCATCATAATCATCATCATAGTCATCATCATAATAGTCATCATAATCGTCATCATTATAGTCATCATAATCGTCATCATAATAATCATCATGATCATCATCATAATCATCATCATAATCATCATCATAATCATAGTTATAATTCATCATCATAATAATGAGCATAATCATCATGATAATCATCATCATAGTCATCATCATAATCATCATCATAGTCATCATCATAATCATCATCGTAATCATCATCATAATCATCATCATAATCATCATCATAATCATCATCATAATCATCATCATTATCGTCATCAAACTCATCATCATAATCATCATCATAATCATCATCATAATCATCATCATAACCGTCATCGTAATCATCATCATAATCATCATCATAATCGTCTTCATGGTCATCATCATAATCGTCATCATAATCATCATAATAGTCATCATAATCGTCATCATAATCGTCATCATTATAGTCATCATAATCATCATCATGGTCATCATCATAATCATCATCATAATCATCATCATGATCATCATCATAATCATCATCATAATCATCATCAACATCATCATCATAATCGTCATCATAATCATCATCATAATCATCATCATAATCATCATCATAATCATCATCATAATCATCATCATAACCGTCATCGTAATCATCATCATAATCATCATCATAATCATCATCATAGTCATCATCATAATCATCATCATAATCATCATCATAATCATCATCATAATCGTCTTCATGGTCATCATCATAATCGTCATCATAATCATCATAATAGTCATCGTAATCGTCATCATTATATTCATCATAATCATCATCATGGTCATCATCATAATCATCATCATAATCATCATCGTGATCATCATCATAATCATCATCAACATCATCATCATAATCGTCATCATAATCATCATCATAATCATCATCATAATCATCATCATAACCGTCATCGTAATCATCAACATAATCATCATCATAATCATCATCATAATCATCATCAAGATCATCATCATAATCATGAGCATAATCATCATCACAATCGTCATCATAATCATCATCATAATCATCATCAGAATCATCATCATAATCGTCATCATAATCATCATCATAATCATCATCATAATCATCATCATAATCATCATCAAAATCATCATCATAATCATGAGCATAATCATCATCATAATCGTCATCATAATCATCATCATAGTCATCATCATAATAGTCATCATAATCGTCATCATTGTAGTCATCATAATCATCATCATAATCATCATCAGAATCATCATCATAATCATCATCATAACTATCATCATAATCAACATCATAATCATCATCATAAATCATCATCATAATCATCATCATAATCATCATCATAATGAACATTATAATCATCATCATAACCGTCATCGTAATCGTCATAGTAATCATCATCATAATCATCATCATAATCGTCATCATAATCGTCATCATTATAGTCATCATAATCGTCATCATAATCATCATCATAGTCATCATCATAATAGTCATCATAATCGTCATCATTATAGTCATCATAATCGTCATCATAATAATCATCATGATCATCATCATAATCATCATCATAATCATCATCATAATCATAGTTATAATTCATCATCATAATAATGAGCATAATCATCATGATAATCATCATCATAGTCATCATCATAATCATCATCATAATCATCATCAAGATCATCATCATAATCATGAGCATAATCATCATCACAATCGTCATCATAATCATAATCATAATCATCATCAGAATCATCATCATAATCGTCATCATAATCATCATCATAATCATCATCATAACCGTCTTCATGGTCATCATCATAATCGTCATCATAATCATCGTCATAGTCATCATAATCGTCATCATTATAGTCATCATAGTCATCATCATGATCATCATCATAATCATCATAATCATCATCATCATGATCATCATCATAATCATCATCATAATCATCACCATAATCATGATAATAATCATCATCAAAATCATCATCATAATCATCATCATAATCGTCATCATAATCATCATCATAATCATCATCATAACCGTCATCGTAATCATCATCATAATCATCATCATAATCGTCATCATAATCATCATCATAATCATCATCATAATCATCATCAGAATCATCATCATAATCATGAGCAGAATCATCATCATAATCATCATCATAATAGTCATCATAATCGTCATCATAATCGTCATCATAGTCGTCATCATTATAGTCATCATAATCGTCGTCATAATCATCATCATAGTCATCATCATAATCGTCATCATTATAGTCATCATAATCGTCATCATTATAGTCATCATAATCATCATCATGGTCATCATCATAATCATCATCATAATCATCATCATGATCATCATAATAATCATCATCATAATCATCATCAAAATCATCATCATAATCGTCATCATAATCATCATCATAATCATCATCATAATCATCATCATAACCGTCATCGTAATCATCATCATAATCATCATCATAATCATCATCATAATCATCATCATAATCATCATCAAGATCATCATCATAATCATGAGCATAATCATCATCACAATCGTCATCATAATCATCATCATAATCATCATCAGAATCATCATCATAATCGTCATCATAATCATCATCATAATCAGCATCATAACCGTCATCGTAATCATCATCATAATCATCATCATAATCGTCATCATAATCATCATCATAGTCATCATCATAATAGTCATCATAATCGTCATCATAATCGTCATCATTATAGTCATCATAATCGTCATCATAATCATCATCATGATCATCATCATAATCATCATCATAATCATCATAATAATCCTCATCATAATCATCATCATTATCATCATCAAAATCATCATCATCATCATCATCATAATCATCATCATAATCATCATCATAACCGTCATCGTTATCATCATCATAATCATCATCATAATCATCATCATAATCATCATCATCATCATCATCATAATCATCATCATAATCGTCTTCATGGTCATCATCATAATCGTCATCATAATCATCATAATAGTCATCATAATCGTCATCATTATAGTCATCATAATCAACATCATGATCATCATCATAATCATCATCATAATCATCATCATAATCATCATCATAACCGTCATCGTAATCATCATCATAATCATCATCATAATCATCATCATAATCATCATCATAATCATCATCATAATCATCATCATAATCATCATCATAATCATCATCAAAATCATCATCATAATCATGGGCATAATCATCATCATAATCATCATCATAGTCATCATCATAATAGTCATCATAATCATCATCATAATCGTCATCATTATAGTCATCATAATCGTCATCATAATCATCATCATAGTCATCATCATAATAGTCATCATAATCGTCATCATTATAGTCATCGTAATCATCATCATAATCATCAGCATAGTCATCATCATAATAGTCATCATAATCGTCATCATTATAGTCATCATAATCATCATCATAATCATCATCATGATCATCATCATAATCATCATCATAATCATCATCATAATCATCATCATAATCATCATCATAATCATCATCATAATCATCATCATAATCATCATCATAATCATCATCAAAATCATCATCATAATCATGGGCATAATCATCATCATAATCGTCATCATAATCATCATCATAGTCATCATCATAATAGTCATCATAATCATCATCATAATCATCATCATAACCGTCATTGTAATCGTCATAGTAATCATCATCATAATCATCATCATAATCGTCATCATAATCGTCATCATTATAGTCATCATAATCGTCATCATAATCATCATCATAGTCATCATCATAATAGTCATCATAATCGTCATCATTATAGTCATCATAATCGTCATCATAATCATCATCATGATCATCATCATAATCATCATCATAATCATCATCATAATCATAGTTATAATTCATCATCATAATCATGAGCATAATCATCATGATAAGAATCATCATAATCATCATCACAATCGTCATCATAATCATCATCATAGTCATCATCATAATAGTCATCATAATCGTCATCATTATAGTCATCATAATCGTCATCATAATCATCATCATGATCATCATCATAATCATCATCATAATCATCATCATAACCGTGATCGTAATCATCATCATAATCATCATCATAATCATCATCATAATCATCATCATAATCATCATCATAATCATCATCATAATCATCATCATAATCATCATCATAATCATCATCATAATCATCATCATAATCATCATCATAACCGTCATCGTAATCATCATCATAATCATCTTCATAATCATCATCGTAATCATCATCATAATCATCATCATAATCATCATCATAATCATCATCATAATCATGAGCATAATCATCATCATAATCATCATCATAATCATCATCATAATCATCATCATAGTCATCATCATAATCATCATCGTAATCATCATCATAATCATCATCATAATCATCATCATAATCATCATCATAATCACTATCAAGATCATCGTCATAATCATGAGCATAATCATCATCACAATCGTCATCATAATCATCATCATAATCATCATCAGAATCATCATCATAATCGTCATCATAATCATCATCATAATCATCATCATAACCGTCATCGTAATCATCATCATAATCATCATCATAATCGTCATCATAATCATCATCATAATCATCATCATTATCATCATCAAAATCATCATCATCATCATCATCATAATCATCATCATAATCATCATCATAACCGTCATCGTTATCATCATCATAATCATCATCATAATCATCATCATAATCATCATCCTAATCGTCTTCATGGTCATCATCATAATCGTCATCATAATCATCGTCATAGTCATCATAATCGTCATCATTATAGTCATCATAGTCATCATCATGATCATCATCATAATCATCATCATAATCATCATCATGATCATCATCATAATCATCATCATAATCATCACCATAATCATGATAATAATCATCATCAAAATCATCATCATAATCATCATCATAATCGTCATCATAATCATCATCATAATCATCATCATAACCGTCATCGTAATCATCATCATAATCATCATCATAATCGTCATCATAATCATCATCATAATCATCATCAGAATCATCATCATAATCATGAGCAGAATCATCATCATAATCATCATCATAATAGTCATGATAATCGTCATCATAATCGTCATAATAATCGTCATCATTATAGTCATCATAATCGTCGTCATAATCATCATCATAGTCATCATCATAATCGTCGTCATTATAGTCATCATAATCATCATCATGATCATCATCATAATCATCATCATAATCATCATCATAATCATCATCATAATCATCATCATTATCGTCATCAAACTCATCATCATAATCATCATCATAATCATCATCATAATCATCATCATAACCGTCATCGTAATCATCATCATAATCATCATCATAATCATCATCAGAATCATCATCATAATCATGAGCAGAATCATCATCATAATCATCATCATATTAGTCATGATAATCGTCATCATAATCGTCATAATAATCGTCATCATTATAGTCATCATAATCGTCGTCATAATCATCATCATAGTCATCATCATAATCGTCATCATTATAGTCATCATAATCATCATCATGATCATCATCATAATCATCATCATAATCATCATCATAATCATCATCATAATCATCATCATTATCGTCATCAAACTCATCATCATAATCATCATCATAATCATCATCATAATCATCATCATAACCGTCATCGTAATCATCATCATAATCATCATCATAATCATCATCATAGTCATCATCATAATCATCATCGTAATCATCATCATAATCATCATCATAATCATCATCATAATCATCATCATAATCGTCTTCATGGTCATCATCATAATCGTCATCATAATCATCATAATAGTCATCATAATCGTCATCATTATAGTCATCATAATCATCATCATGGTCATCATCATAATCATCATCATAATCATCATCATGATCATCATAATAATCATCATCATAATCATCATCAAAATCATCATCATAATCGTCATCATAATCATCATCATAATCATCATCATAATCATCATCATAACCGTCATCGTAATCATCATCATAATCATCATCATAATCATCATCATAATCATCATCATAATCATCATCAAGATCATCATCATAATCATGAGCATAATCATCATCACAATCGTCATCATAATCATCATCATAATCATCATCAGAATCATCATCATAATCGTCATCATAATCATCATCATAATCATCATCATAACCGTCATCGTAATCATCATCATAATCATCATCATAATCGTCATCATAATCATCATCATAGTCATCATCATAATAGTCATCATAATCGTCATCATAATCGTCATCATTATAGTCATCATAATCGTCATCATAATCATCATCATGATCATCATCATAATCATCATCATAATCATCATAATAATCCTCATCATAATCATCATCATTATCATCATCAAAATCATCATCATCATCATCATCATAATCATCATCATAATCATCATCATAACCGTCATCGTTATCATCATCATAATCATCATCATAATCATCATCATAATCATCATCATCATCATCATCATAATCATCATCATAATCGTCTTCATGGTCATCATCATAATCGTCATCATAATCATCATAATAGTCATCATAATCGTCATCATTATAGTCATCATAATCAACATCATGATCATCATCATAATCATCATCATAATCATCATCATAATCATCATCATAACCGTCATCGTAATCATCATCATAATCATCATCATAATCATCATCATAATCATCATCATAATCATCATCATAATCATCATCATAATCATCATCATAATCATCATCATAATCATCATCATAATCATCATCATAATCATCATCATAATCATCATCAAAATCATCATCATAATCATGGGCATAATCATCATCATAATCGTCATCATAATCATCATCATAGTCATCATCATAATAGTCATCATAATCATCATCATAATCATCATCATAACCGTCATTGTAATCGTCATAGTAATCATCATCATAATCATCATCATAATCGTCATCATAATCGTCATCATTATAGTCATCATAATCGTCATCATAATCATCATCATAGTCATCATCATAATAGTCATCATAATCGTCATCATTATAGTCATCATAATCGTCATCATAATCATCATCATGATCATCATCATAATCATCATCATAATCATCATCATAATCATAGTTATAATTCATCATCATAATCATGAGCATAATCATCATGATAAGAATCATCATAATCATCATCACAATCGTCATCATAATCATCATCATAGTCATCATCATAATAGTCATCATAATCGTCATCATTATAGTCATCATAATCGTCATCATAATCATCATCATGATCATCATCATAATCATCATCATAATCATCATCATAACCGTCATCGTAATCATCATCATAATCATCATCATAATCATCATCATAATCATCATCATAATCATCATCATAATCATCATCATAATCATCATCATAATCATCATCATAATCATCATCATAATCATCATCATAATCATCATCATAACCGTCATCGTAATCATCATCATAATCATCTTCATAATCATCATCGTAATCATCATCATAATCATCATCATAATCATCATCATAATCATCATCATAATCATCATCATAATCATCATCATAATCATGAGCATAATCATCATCATAATCATCATCATAATCATCATCATAATCATCATCATAGTCATCATCATAATCATCATCGTAATCATCATCATAATCATCATCATAATCATCATCATAATCATCATCATAATCACTATCAAGATCATCGTCATAATCATGAGCATAATCATCATCACAATCGTCATCATAATCATCATCATAATCATCATCAGAATCATCATCATAATCGTCATCATAATCATCATCATAATCATCATCATAACCGTCATCGTAATCATCATCATAATCATCATCATAATCGTCATCATAATCATCATCATAATCATCATCATTATCATCATCAAAATCATCATCATCATCATCATCATAATCATCATCATAATCATCATCATAACCGTCATCGTAATCATCATCATAATCATCATCATAATCGTCATCATAATCATCATCATAATCATCATCAGAATCATCATCATAATCATGAGCAGAATCATCATCATAATCATCATCATAATAGTCATGATAATCGTCATCATAATCGTCATAATAATCGTCATCATTATAGTCATCATAATCGTCGTCATAATCATCATCATAGTCATCATCATAATCGTCGTCATTATAGTCATCATAATCATCATCATGATCATCATCATAATCATCATCATAATCATCATCATAATCATCATCATAATCATCATCATTATCGTCATCAAACTCATCATCATAATCATCATCATAATCATCATCATAATCATCATCATAACCGTCATCGTAATCATCATCATAATCATCATCATAATCATCATCAGAATCATCATCATAATCATGAGCAGAATCATCATCATAATCATCATCATATTAGTCATGATAATCGTCGTCATAATCGTCATAATAATCGTCATCATTATAGTCATCATAATCGTCGTCATAATCATCATCATAGTCATCATCATAATCGTCATCATTATAGTCATCATAATCATCATCATGATCATCATCATAATCATCATCATAATCATCATCATAATCATCATCATAATCATCATCATTATCGTCATCAAACTCATCATCATAATCATCATCATAATCATCATCATAATCATCATCATAACCGTCATCGTAATCATCATCATAATCATCATCATAATCATCATCATAATCATCATCATAGTCATCATCATAATCATCATCGTAATCATCATCATAATCATCATCATAATCATCATCATAATCATCATCATAATCGTCTTCATGGTCATCATCATAATCGTCATCATAATCATCATAATAGTCATCATAATCGTCATCATTATAGTCATCATAATCATCATCATGGTCATCATCATAATCATCATCATAATCATCATCATGATCATCATAATAATCATCATCATAATCATCATCAAAATCATCATCATAATCGTCATCATAATCATCATCATAATCATCATCATAATCATCATCATAACCGTCATCGTAATCATCATCATAATCATCATCATAATCATCATCATAATCATCATCATAATCATCATCAAGATCATCATCATAATCATGAGCATAATCATCATCACAATCGTCATCATAATCATCATCATAATCATCATCAGAATCATCATCATAATCGTCATCATAATCATCATCATAATCATCATCATAACCGTCATCGTAATCATCATCATAATCATCATCATAATCGTCATCATAATCATCATCATAGTCATCATCATAATAGTCATCATAATCGTCATCATAATCGTCATCATTATAGTCATCATAATCGTCATCATAATCATCAGCATAGTCATCATCATAATAGTCATCATAATCGTCATCATTATAGTCATCATAATCATCATCATGATCATCATCATAATCATCATCATAATCATCATCATAATCCTCATCATAATCATCATCATTATCATCATCAAAATCATCATCATCATCATCATCATAATCATCATCATAATCATCATCATAACCGTCATCGTTATCATCATCATAATCATCATCATAATCATCATCATAATCATCATCATCATCATCATCATAATCATCATCATAATCGTCTTCATGGTCATCATCATAATCGTCATCATAATCATCATAATAGTCATCATAATCGTCATCATTATAGTCATCATAATCAACATCATGATCATCATCATAATCATCATCATAATCATCATCATAACCGTCATCGTAATCATCATCATAATCATCATCATAATCATCATCATAATCATCATCATAATCATCATCATAATCATCATCATAATCATCATCATAAT
Source organism: Coelioxys conoideus (assembly GCA_947623535.1). NCBI lineage: Eukaryota > Metazoa > Arthropoda > Insecta > Hymenoptera > Megachilidae > Coelioxys > Coelioxys conoideus. Next base: position 3,894,427 of record CANQJN010000020.1, on the reverse strand, counting down.
CATCATCAAAATCATCATCATAATCATGGGCATAATCATCATCATAATCGTCATCATAATCATCATCATAGTCATCATCATAATAGTCATCATAATCATCATCATAATCGTCATCATTATAGTCATCATAATCGTCATCATAATCATCATCATGATCATCATCATAATCATCATCAAAATCATCATCATGACCATCATCATAATCATCATCATAATCATCATCATAATCATCATCATAATCATCATCAAAATCATCATCATAATCATGAGCATAATCATCATCATGATCGTCATCATAATCATCATCATAATCATCATCATAATCATCATCAAAATCATCATCATAATCATGAGCATAATCATCATCATAATCGTCATCATAATCATCATCATAGTCATCATCATAATAGTCATCATAATCGTCATCATTATAGTCATCATAATCATCATCAGAATCATCATCATAATCATCATCATAATCATCATCATAATCATCATCATAATCAACATCATAATCATCATCATAATCATCATCATAATCATCATCATAATCATCATCATAACCGTCATTGTAATCGTCATAGTAATCATCATCATAATCATCATCATAATCGTCATCATAATCGTCATCATTATAGTCATCATAATCGTCATCATAATCATCATCATAGTCATCATCATAATAGTCATCATAATCGTCATCATTATAGTCATCATAATCGTCATCATAATCATCATCATGATCATCATCATAATCATCATCATAATCATCATCATAATCATAGTTATAATTCATCGTCATAATCATGAGCATAATCATCATGATAAGAATCATCATAATCATCATCACAATCGTCATCATAATCATCATCATAGTCATCATCATAATAGTCATCATAATCGTCATCATTATAGTCATCATAATCGTCATCATAATCATCATCATGATCATCATCATAATCATCATCATAATCATCATCATAACCGTCATCGTAATCATCATCATAATCATCATCATAATCATCATCATAATCATCATCATAATCATCATCATAATCATCATCATAATCATCATCATAATCATCATCATAATCATCATCATAATCATCATCATAATCATCATCATAACCGTCATCGTAATCATCATCATAATCACCTTCATAATCATCATCGTAATCATCATCATAATCATCATCATAATCATCATCATAATCATCATCATAATCATCATCATAATCATGAGCATAATCATCATCATAATCATCATCATAATCATCATCATAATCATCATCATAATCATGAGCATAATCATCATCATAATCATCATCATAATCATCATCAAAATCATCATCATAATCATGAGCATAATCATCATCATAATAGTCATCATAATCATCATCATAATCGTCATCATTATAGTCATCATAATCGTCATCATAATCATCATCATAGTCATCATCATAATAGTCATCATAATCGTCATCATTATAGTCATCATAATCATCAGCATGATCATCATCATAATCATCATCAAAATCATCGTCATAATCGTCATCATAATCATCATCATAATCATCATCATAATCATCATCATAACCGTCATCGTAATCATCATCATAATCATCATCATAATCATCATCATAATCATGAGCATAATCATCATCATAATAGTCATCATAATCATCATCATAATCGTCATCATTATAGTCATCATAATCGTCATCATAATCATCATCATAGTCATCATCATAATAGTCATCATAATCGTCATCAATATAGTCATCATAATCATCAGCATGATCATCATCATAATCATCATCAAAATCATCATCATAATCGTCATCATAATCATCATCATAATCATCATCATAATCATCATCATAACCGTCATCGTAATCATCATCATAATCATCATCATAATCATCATCATAATCATCATCATAATCATCATCAAGATCATCATCATAATCATGAGCATAATCATCATCACAATCGTCATCATAATCATCATCATAATCATCATCAGAATCATCATCATAATCGTCATCATAATCATCATCATAATCATCATCATAACCGTCATCGTAATCATCATCATAATCATCATCATAATCGTCATCATAATCATCATCATAATCATCATCATAATCATCATCAAAATCATCATCATCATCATCATCATAATCATCATCATAATCATCATCATAACCGTCATCGTTATCATCATCATAATCATCATCATAATCATCATCATAATCATCATCCTAATCGTCTTCATGGTCATCATCATAATCGTCATCATAATCATCATAATAGTCATCATAATCGTCATCATTATAGTCATCATAATCATCATCAGAATCATCATCATAATCATCATCATAATCATCATCATAATCAACATCATAATCATCATCATAATCATCATCATAATCATCATCATAATCATCATCATAACCGTCATTGTAATCGTCATAGTAATCATCATCATAATCATCATCATAATCGTCATCATAATCGTCATCATTATAGTCATCATAATCGTCATCATAATCATCATCATAGTCATCATCATAATAGTCATCATAATCGTCATCATTATAGTCATCATAATCGTCATCATAATCATCATCATGATCATCATCATAATCATCATCATAATCATCATCATAATCATAGTTATAATTCATCATCATAATCATGAGCATAATCATCATGATAAGAATCATCATAATCATCATCACAATCGTCATCATAATCATCATCATAGTCATCATCATAATAGTCATCATAATCGTCATCATAATCATCATCATAGTCATCATCATAATAGTCATCATAATCGTCATCATTATAGTCATCATAATCATCAGCATGATCATCATCATAATCATCATCAAAATCATCATCATAATCGTCATCATAATCATCATCATAATCATCATCATAATCATCTTCATAATCATCATCGTAATCATCATCATAATCATCATCATAATCATCATCATAATCATCATCATAATCATCATCATAATCATCATCATAATCATGAGCATAATCATCATCATAATCATCATCATAATCATCATCATAATCATCATCATAATCATGAGCATAATCATCATCATAATCATCATCATAATCATCATCAAAATCATCATCATAATCATGAGCATAATCATCATCATAATAGTCATCATAATCATCATCATAATCGTCATCATTATAGTCATCATAATCGTCATCATAATCATCATCATAGTCATCATCATAATAGTCATCATAATCGTCATCATTATAGTCATCATAATCATCAGCATGATCATCATCATAATCATCATCAAAATCATCATCATAATCGTCATCATAATCATCATCATAATCATCATCATAATCATCATCATAACCGTCATCGTAATCATCAGCATAATCATCATCATAATCATCATCATAATCATCATCATAATCATGAGCATAATCATCATCATAATAGTCATCATAATCATCATCATAATCGTCATCATTATAGTCATCATAATCGTCATCATAATCATCATCATAGTCATCATCATAATAGTCATCATAATCGTCATCAATATAGTCATCATAATCATCAGCATGATCATCATCATAATCATCATCAAAATCATCATCAGAATCGTCATCATAATCATCATCATAATCATCATCATAATCATCATCATAACCGTCATCGTAATCATCATCATAATCATCATCATAATCATCATCATAATCATCATCATAATCATCATCAAGATCATCATCATAATCATGAGCATAATCATCATCACAATCGTCATCATAATCATCATCATAATCATCATCAGAATCATCATCATATTCGTCATCATAATCATCATCATAATCATCATCATAACCGTCATCGTAATCATCATCATAATCATCATCATAATCGTCATCATAATCATCATCATAATCATCATCATTATCATCATCAAAATCATCATCATCATCATCATCATAATCATCATCATAATCATCATCATAACCGTCATCGTTATCATCATCATAATCATCATCATAATCATCATCATAATCATCATCCTAATCGTCTTCATGGTCATCATCATAATCGTCATCATAATCATCGTCATAGTCGTCATAATCGTCATCATTATAGTCATCATAGTCATCATCATGATCATCATCATAATCATCATCATAATCATCATCATGATCATCATCATAATCATCATCATAATCATCACCATAATCATGATAATAATCATCATCATAATCATCATCATAATCATCATCATAATCATCATCATAATCATCATCATAATCATCATCAGAATCATCATCATAATCATGAGCAGAATCATCATCATAATCATCATCATAATCATCATCATAATCATCATCATAATCATCATCATTATCGTCATCAAACTCATCATCATAATCATCATCATAATCATCATCATAATCATCATCATAACCGTCATCGTAATCATAATCATAATCATCATCATAATCATCATCATAGTCATCATCATAATCATCATCATAATCATCATCATAATCATCATCATAATCGTCTTCATGGTCATCATCATAATCGTCATCATAATCATCATAATAGTCATCATAATCGTCATCATTATAGTCATCATAATCATCATCATGGTCATCATCATAATCATCATCATAATCATCATCATGATCATCATCATAATCATCATCATAATCATCATCAAAATCATCATCATAATCGTCATCATAATCATCATCATAATCATCATCATAATCATCATCATAACCGTCATCGTAATCATCATCATAATCATCATCATAATCATCATCATAATCATCATCATAATCATCATCAAGATCATCATCATAATCATGAGCATAATCATCATCACAATCGTCATCATAATCATCATCATAATCATCATCAGAATCATCATCATAATCGTCATCATAATCATCATCATAATCATCATCATAACCGTCATCGTAATCATCATCATAATCATCATCATAATCGTCATCATAATCATCATCATAGTCATCATCATAATAGTCATCATAATCGTCATCATAATCGTCATCATTATAGTCATCATAATCGTCATCATAATCATCAGCATAGTCATCATCATAATAGTCATCATAATCGTCATCATTATAGTCATCATAATCGTCATCATAATCATCATCATGATCATCATCATAATCATCATCATAATCATCATCATAACCGTCATCGTAATCATCATCATAATCATCATCATAATCATCATCATAATCATCATCATAATCATCATCATAATCATCATCATAATCATCATCATAATCATCATCATAATCATCATCATAATCATCATCATAATCATCATCATAATCATCATCATAACCGTCATCGTAATCATCATCATAATCACCTTCATAATCATCATCGTAATCATCATCATAATCATCATCATAATCATCATCATAATCATCATCATAATCATGAGCATAATCATCATCATAATCATCATCATAATCATCATCATAATCATCATCATAATCATGAGCATAATCATCATCATAATCATCATCATAATCATCATCAAAATCATCATCATAATCATGAGCATAATCATCATCATAATAGTCATCATAATCATCATCATAATCGTCATCATTATAGTCATCATAATCGTCATCATAATCATCATCATAGTCATCATCATAATAGTCATCATAATCGTCATCATTATAGTCATCATAATCATCAGCATGATCATCATCATAATCATCATCAAAATCATCATCATAATCGTCATCATAATCATCATCATAATCATCATCATAATCATCATCATAACCGTCATCGTAATCATCATCATAATCATCATCATAATCATCATCATAATCATCATCATAATCATCATCAAGATCATCATCATAATCATGAGCATAATCATCATCACAATCGTCATCATAATCATCATCATAATCATCATCAGAATCATCATCATAATCGTCATCATAATCATCATCATAATCATCATCATAACCGTCATCGTAATCATCATCATAATCATCATCATAATCGTCATCATAATCATCATCATAATCATCATCATAATCATCATCATGATCATCATCATAATCATCATCATAATCATCACCATAATCATGATAATAATCACCATCAAAATCATCATCATAATCATCATCATAATCATCATCATAATCATCATCATAATCATCATCATAATCATCATCATAATCATGAGCATAATCATCATCATAATCATCATCATAACCGTCATCGTAATCATCATCATAATCATCTTCATAATCATCATCGTAATCATCATCATAATCATCATCATAATCATCATCATAATCATCATCATAATCATCATCATAATCATCATCATAATCATGAGCATAATCATCATCATAATCATCATCATAATCATCATCATAATCATCATCATAATCATGAGCATAATCATCATCATAATCATCATCATAATCATCATCAAAATCATCATCATAATCATGAGCATAATCATCATCATAATAGTCATCATAATCATCATCATAATCGTCATCATTATAGTCATCATAATCGTCATCATAATCATCATCATAGTCATCATCATAATAGTCATCATAATCGTCATCATTATAGTCATCATAATCATCAGCATGATCATCATCATAATCATCATCAAAATCATCATCATAATCGTCATCATAATCATCATCATAATCATCATCATAATCATCATCATAATCATGAGCATAATCATCATCATAATCATCATCATAATCATCATCAAAATCATCATCATAATCATGAGCATAATCATCATCATAATAGTCATCATAATCATCATCATAATCGTCATCATTATAGTCATCATAATCGTCATCATAATCATCATCATAGTCATCATCATAATAGTCATCATAATCGTCATCATTATAGTCATCATAATCATCAGCATGATCATCATCATAATCATCATCAAAATCATCATCATAATCGTCATCATAATCATCATCATAATCATCATCATAATCATCATCATAACCGTCATCGTAATCATCAGCATAATCATCATCATAATCATCATCATAATCATCATCATAATCATGAGCATAATCATCATCATAATAGTCATCATAATCATCATCATAATCGTCATCATTATAGTCATCATAATCGTGATCATAATCATCATCATAGTCATCATCATAATAGTCATCATAATCGTCATCAATATAGTCATCATAATCATCATCATAATCATGAGCATAATCATCATCATAATAGTCATCATAATCATCATCATAATCGTCATCATTATAGTCATCATAATCGTCATCATAATCATCATCATAGTCATCATCATAATAGTCATCATAATCGTCATCAATATAGTCATCATAATCATCAGCATGATCATCATCATAATCATCATCAAAATCATCATCATAATCGTCATCATAATCATCATCATAATCATCATCATAATCATCATCATAACCGTCATCGTAATCATCATCATAATCATCATCACAATCATCATCATAATCATCATCATAATCATCATCAAGATCATCATCATAATCATGAGCATAATCATCATCACAATCGTCATCATAATCATCATCATAATCATCATCAGAATCATCATCATATTCGTCATCATAATCATCATCATAATCATCATCATAACCGTCATCGTAATCATCATCATAATCATCATCATAATCGTCATCATAATCATCATCATAATCATCATCATTATCATCATCAAAATCATCATCATCATCATCATCATAATCATCATCATAATCATCATCATAACCGTCATCGTTATCATCATCATAATCATCATCATAATCATCATCATAATCATCATCCTAATCGTCTTCATGGTCATCATCATAATCGTCATCATAATCATCGTCATAGTCATCATAATCGTCATCATTATAGTCATCATAGTCATCATCATGATCATCATCATAATCATCATCATAATCATCATCATAATCATCATCATGATCATCATCATAATCATCATCATAATCATCACCATAATCATGATAATAATCATCATCATAATCATCATCATAATCATCATCATAATCATCATCATAATCATCATCATAATCATCATCAGAATCATCATCATAATCATGAGCAGAATCATCATCATAATCGTCATCATAATCATCATCATAATAGTCATCATAATCGTCATCATAATCGTCATCATTATAGTCATCATAATCGTCGTCATAATCATCATCATAGTCATCATCATAATAGTCATCATAATCGTCATCATTATAGTCATCATAATCATCATCATGATCATCATCATAATCATCATCATAATCATCATCATAATCATCATCATAATCATCATCATTATCGTCATCAAACTCATCATCATAATCATCATCATAATCATCATCATAATCATCATCATAACCGTCATCGTAATCATAATCATAATCATCATCATAATCATCATCATAGTCATCATCATAATCATCATCATAATCATCATCATAATCATCATCATAATCGTCTTCATGGTCATCATCATAATCGTCATCATAATCATCATAATAGTCATCATAATCGTCATCATTATAGTCATCATAATCATCATCATGGTCATCATCATAATCATCATCATAATCATCATCATGATCATCATCATAATCATCATCATAATCATCATCAAAATCATCATCATAATCGTCATCATAATCATCATCATAATCATCATCATAATCATCATCATAACCGTCATCGTAATCATCATCATAATCATCATCATAATCATCATCATAATCATCATCATAATCATCATCAAGATCATCATCATAATCATGAGCATAATCATCATCACAATCGTCATCATAATCATCATCATAATCATCATCAGAATCATCATCATAATCGTCATCATAATCATCATCATAATCATCATCATAACCGTCATCGTAATCATCATCATAATCATCATCATAATCATCATCATAATCATCATCATAATCATCATCATAATCATCATCATAATCATCATCATAATCATCATCATAATCATCATCATAATCATCATCATAATCATCATCATAACCGTCATCGTAATCATCATCATAATCGCCTTCATAATCATCATCGTAATCATCATCATAATCATCATCATAATCATCATCATAATCATCATCATAATCATGAGCATAATCATCATCATAATCATCATCATAATCATCATCATAATCATCATCATAATCATGAGCATAATCATCATCATAATCATCATCATAATCATCATCAAAATCATCATCATAATCATGAGCATAATCATCATCATAATAGTCATCATAATCATCATCATAATCGTCATCATTATAGTCATCATAATCGTCATCATAATCATCATCATAGTCATCATCATAATAGTCATCATAATCGTCATCATTATAGTCATCATAATCATCAGCATGATCATCATCATAATCATCATCAAAATCATCATCATAATCGTCATCATAATCATCATCATAATCATCATCATAATCATCATCATAACCGTCATCGTAATCATCATCATAATCATCATCATAATCATCATCATAATTATGAGCATAATCATCATCATAATAGTCATCATAATCATCATCATAATCGTCATCATTATAGTCATCATAATCGTCATCATAATCATCATCATAGTCATCATCATAATAGTCATCATAATCGTCATCAATATAGTCATCATAATCATCAGCATGATCATCATCATAATCATCATCAAAATCATCATCATAATCGTCATCATAATCATCATCATAATCATCATCATAATCATCATCCTGATCGTCTTCATGGTCATCATCATAATCGTCATCATAATCATCGTCATAGTCATCATAATCGTCATCATTATAGTCATCATAGTCATCATCATGATCATCATCATAATCATCATCATAATCATCATCATGATCATCATCATAATCATCATCATAATCATCACCATAATCATGATAATAATCATCATCAAAATCATCATCATAATCATCATCATAATCATCATCATAATCATCATCATAATCATCATCATAATCATCATCATAACCGTCATCGTAATCATCATCATAATCATCTTCATAATCATCATCGTAATCATCATCCTAATCGTCTTCATGGTCATCATCATAATCGTCATCATAATCATCGTCATAGTCATCATAATCGTCATCATTATAGTCATCATAATCAACATCATGATCATCATCATAATCATCATCATAATCATCATCATGATCATCATCATAATCATCACCATAATCATCATCATAACCGTCATCGTAATCATCATCATAATCATCATCATAATCATCATCATAATCATCATCATAATCATCATCATAGTCATCATCATAATAGTCATCATAATCGTCATCATTATAGTCATCATAATCATCATCAGAATCATCATCATAATCATCATCATAATCATCATCATAATCAACATCATAATCATCATCATAATCATCATCATAATCATCATCATAATCATCATCATAACCGTCATTGTAATCGTCATAGTAATCATCATCATAATCATCATCATAATCGTCATCATAATCGTCATCATTATAGTCATCATAATCGTCATCATAATCATCATCATAGTCATCATCATAATAGTCATCATAATCGTCATCATTATAGTCATCATAATCGTCATCATAATCATCATCATGATCATCATCATAATCATCATCATAATCATCATCATAATCATAGTTATAATTCATCATCATAATCATGAGCATAATCATCATGATAAGAATCATCATAATCATCATCACAATCGTCATCATAATCATCATCATAGTCATCATCATAATAGTCATCATAATCGTCATCATTATAGTCATCATAATCGTCATCATAATCATCATCATGATCATCATCATAATCATCATCATAATCATCATCATAACCGTCATCGTAATCATCATCATAATCATCATCATAATCATCATCATAATCATCATCATAATCATCATCATAATCATCATCATAATCATCATCATAATCATCATCATAATCATCATCATAATCATCATCATAATCATCATCATAACCGTCATCGTAATCATCATCATAATCATCTTCATAATCATCATCGTAATCATCATCATAATCATCATCATAATCATCATCATAATCATCATCATAATCATCATCATAATCATCATCATAATCATGAGCATAATCATCATCATAATCATCATCATAATCATCATCATAATCATCATCATAATCATGAGCATAATCATCATCATAATCATCATCATAATCATCATCAAAATCATCATCATAATCATGAGCATAATCATCATCATAATAGTCATCATAATCATCATCATAATCGTCATCATTATAGTCATCATAATCGTCATCATAATCATCATCATAGTCATCATCATAATAGTCATCATAATCGTCATCATTATAGTCATCATAATCATCAGCATGATCATCATCATAATCATCATCAAAATCATCATCATAATCGTCATCATAATCATCATCATAATCATGAGCATAATCATCATCATAATAGTCATCATAATCATCATCATAATCGTCATCATTATAGTCATCATAATCGTCATCATAATCATCATCATAGTCATCATCATAATAGTCATCATAATCGTCATCATTATAGTCATCATAATCGTCATCATAATCATCATCATGATCATCATCATAATCATCATCATAATCATCATCATAATCATAGTTATAATTCATCATCATAATCATGAGCATAATCATCATGATAAGAATCATCATAATCATCATCACAATCGTCATCATAATCATCATCATAGTCATCATCATAATAGTCATCATAATCGTCATCATTATAGTCATCATAATCGTCATCATAATCATCATCATGATCATCATCATAATCATCATCATAACCGTCATCGTAATCATCATCATAATCATCATCATAATCATCATCATAATCATCATCATAATCATCATCAAGATCATCATCATAATCATGAGCATAATCATCATCACAATCGTCATCATAATCATCATCATAATCATCATCAGAATCATCATCATATTCGTCATCATAATCATCATCATAATCATCATCATAACCGTCATCGTAATCATCATCATAATCATCATCATAATCGTCATCATAATCATCATCATAATCATCATCATTATCATCATCAAAATCATCATCATCATCATCATCATAATCATCATCATAATCATCATCATAACCGTCATCGTTATCATCATCATAATCATCATCATAATCATCATCATAATCATCATCCTAATCGTCTTCATGGTCATCATCATAATCGTCATCATAATCATCGTCATAGTCATCATAATCGTCATCATTATAGTCATCATAGTCATCATCATGATCATCATCATAATCATCATCATAATCATCATCATGATCATCATCATAATCATCATCATAATCATCACCATAATCATGATAATAATCATCATCATAATCATCATCATAATCATCATCATAATCATCATCATAATCATCATCATAATCATCATCAGAATCATCATCATAATCATGAGCAGAATCATCATCATATTCGTCATCATAATCATCATCATAATAGTCATCATAATCGTCATCATAATCGTCATCATTATAGTCATCATAATCGTCGTCATAATCATCATCATAGTCATCATCATAATAGTCATCATAATCGTCATCATTATAGTCATCATAATCATCATCATGATCATCATCATAATCATCATCATAATCATCATCATAATCATGAGCATAATCATCATCATAATAGTCATCATAATCATCATCATAATCGTCATCATTATAGTCATCATAATCGTCATCATAATCATCATCATAGTCATCATCATAATAGTCATCATAATCGTCATCAATATAGTCATCATAATCATCAGCATGATCATCATCATAATCATCATCAAAATCATCATCATAATCGTCATCATAATCATCATCATAATCATCATCATAATCATCATCATAACCGTCATCGTAATCATCATCATAATCATCATCATAATCATCATCATAATCATCATCATAATCATCATCAAGATCATCATCATAATCATGAGCATAATCATCATCACAATCGTCATCATAATCATCATCATAATCATCATCAGAATCATCATCATATTCGTCATCATAATCATCATCATAATCATCATCATAACCGTCATCGTAATCATCATCATAATCATCATCATAATCGTCATCATAATCATCATCATAATCATCATCATTATCATCATCAAAATCATCATCATCATCATCATCATAATCATCATCATAATCATCATCATAACCGTCATCGTTATCATCATCATAATCATCATCATAATCATCATCATAATCATCATCCTAATCGTCTTCATGGTCATCATCATAATCGTCATCATAATCATCGTCATAGTCATCATAATCGTCATCATTATAGTCATCATAGTCATCATCATGATCATCATCATAATCATCATCATAATCATCATCATGATCATCATCATAATCATCATCATAATCATCACCATAATCATGATAATAATCATCATCATAATCATCATCATAATCATCATCATAATCATCATCATAATCATCATCATAATCATCATCAGAATCATCATCACAATCATGAGCAGAATCATCATCATAATCGTCATCATAATCATCATCATAATAGTCATCATAATCGTCATCATAATCGTCATCATTATAGTCATCATAATCGTCGTCATAATCATCATCATAGTCATCATCATAATAGTCATCATAATCGTCATCATTATAGTCATCATAATCATCATCATGATCATCATCATAATCATCATCATAATCATCATCATAATCATCATCATAATCATCATCATTATCGTCATCAAACTCATCATCATAATCATCATCATAATCATCATCATAATCATCATCATAACCGTCATCGTAATCATAATCATAATCATCATCATAATCATCATCATAGTCATCATCATAATCATCATCATAATCATCATCATAATCATCATCATAATCGTCTTCATGGTCATCATCATAATCGTCATCATAATCATCATAATAGTCATCATAATCGTCATCATTATAGTCATCATAATCATCATCATGGTCATCATCATAATCATCATCATAGTCATCATCATAATAGTCATCATAATCGTCATCATTATAGTCATCATAATCATCATCATGATCATCATCATAATCATCATCATAATCATCATCATAATCATCATCATAATCATCATCATTATCGTCATCAAACTCATCATCATAATCATCATCATAATCATCATCATAATCATCATCATAACCGTCATCATAATCATCATCATAACCGTCATCGTAATCATCACCATAATCACCTTCATAATCATCATCGTAATCATCATCATAATCATCATCATAATCATCATCATAATCATCATCATAATCATGAGCATAATCATCATCATAATCATCATCATAATCATCATCATAATCATCATCATAATCATGAGCATAATCATCATCATAATCATCATCATAATCATCATCAAAATCATCATCATAATCATGAGCATAATCATCATCATAATAGTCATCATAATCATCATCATAATCGTCATCATTATAGTCATCATAATCGTCATCATAATCATCATCATAGTCATCATCATAATAGTCATCATAATCGTCATCATTATAGTCATCATAATCATCAGCATGATCATCATCATAATCATCATCAAAATCATCATCATAATCGTCATCATAATCATCATCATAATCATCATCATAATCATCATCATAACCGTCATCGTAATCATCATCATAATCATCTTCATAATCATCATCATAATCATGAGCATAATCATCATCATAATAGTCATCATAATCATCATCATAATCGTCATCATTATAGTCATCATAATCGTCATCATAATCATCATCATAGTCATCATCATAATAGTCATCATAATCGTCATCAATATAGTCATCATAATCATCAGCATGATCATCATCATAATCATCATCAAAATCATCATCATAATCGTCATCATAATCATCATCATAATCATCATCATAATCATCATCATAACCGTCATCGTAATCATCATCATAATCATCATCATAATCATCATCATAATCATCATCATAATCATCATCAAGATCATCATCATAATCATGAGCATAATCATCATCACAATCGTCATCATAATCATCATCATAATCATCATCATAATCATCACCATAATCATGATAATAATCATCATCATAATCATCATCATAACCGTCATCGTAATCATCATCATAATCATCATCATAATCGTCATCATAATCATCATCATAATCATCATCATAATCATCATCAAAATCATCATCATCATCATCATCATAATCATCATCATAATCATCATCATAACCGTCATCGTTATCATCATCATAATCATCATCATAATCATCATCATAATCATCATCGTAATCGTCTTCATGGTCATCATCATAATCGTCATCATAATCATCGTCATAGTCATCATAATCGTCATCATTATAGTCATCATAGTCATCATCATGATCATCATCATAATCATCATCATAATCATCATCATGATCATCATCATAATCATCATCATAATCATCACCATAATCATGATAATAATCATCATCAAAATCATCATCATAATCATCATCATAATCATCATCATAATCATCATCATAATCATCATCATAATCATCATCATAACCGTCATCGTAATCATCATCATAATCATCTTCATAATCATCATCGTAATCATCATCCTAATCGTCTTCATGGTCATCATCATAATCGTCATCATAATCATCGTCATAGTCATCATAATCGTCATCATTATAGTCATCAATATAGTCATCATAATCATCAGCATGATCATCATCATAATCATCATCAAAATCATCATCATAATCGTCATCATAATCATCATCATAATCATCATCATAATCATCATCATAACCGTCATCGTAATCATCATCATAATCATCATCATAATCATCACCATAATCATCATCGTAATCATCATCATAATCATCATCATAATCGTCATCATAATCATCATCATAATCATCATCATAATCATCATCATAATCATCATCATTATCATCATCAAAATCATCATCATCATCATCATCATAATCATCATCATAATCATCATCATAACCGTCATCGTTATCATCATCATAATCATCATCATAATCATCATCATAATCATCATCCTAATCGTCTTCATGGTCATCATCATAATCGTCATCATAATCATCGTCATAGTCATCATAATCGTCATCATTATAGTCATCATAGTCATCATCATGATCATCATCATAATCATCATCATAATCATCATCATGATCATCATCATAATCATCATCATAATCATCACCATAATCATGATAATAATCATCATCAAAATCATCATCATAATCATCATCATAATCGTCATCATAATCATCATCATAATCATCATCATAACCGTCATCGTAATCATCATCATAATCATCATCATAATCGTCATCATAATCATCATCATAATCATCATCATAATCATCATCATAATCATCATCATAATCATCATCAGAATCATCATCATAATCATGAGCAGAATCATCATCATAATCGTCATCATAATCATCATCATAATAGTCATCATAATCGTCATCATAATCGTCATCATTATAGTCATCATAATCGTCGTCATAATCATCATCATAGTCATCATCATAATAGTCATCATAATCGTCATCATTATAGTCATCATAATCATCATCATGATCATCATCATAATCATCATCATAATCATCATCATAATCATCATCATAATCATCATCATTATCGTCATCAAACTCATCATCATAATCATCATCATAATCATCATCATAATCATCATCATAACCGTCATCGTAATCATCATCATAATCATCATCATAATCATCATCATAGTCATCATCATAATCATCATCATAATCATCATCATAATCATCATCATAATCGTCTTCATGGTCATCATCATAATCGTCATCATAATCATCATAATAGTCATCATAATCGTCATCATTATAGTCATCATAATCATCATCATGGTCATCATCATAATCATCATCATAATCATCATCATGATCATCATCATAATCATCATCATAATCATCATCAAAATCATCATCATAATCGTCATCATAATCATCATCATAATCATCATCATAATCATCATCATAACCGTCATCGTAATCATCATCATAATCATCATCATAATCATCATCATAATCATCATCATAATCATCATCATAATCATCATCAAGATCATCATCATAATCATGAGCATAATCATCATCACAATCGTCATCATAATCATCATCATAATCATCATCAGAATCATCATCATAATCGTCATCATAATCATCATCATAATCATCATCCTAATCGTCTTCATGGTCATCATCATAATCGTCATCATAATCATCGTCATAGTCATCATAATCGTCATCATTATAGTCATCATAGTCATCATCATGATCATCATCATAATCATCATCATAATCATCATCATGATCATCATCATAATCATCATCATAATCATCACCATAATCATGATAATAATCATCATCAAAATCATCATCATAATCATCATCATAATCGTCATCATAATCATCATCATAATCATCATCATAACCGTCATCGTAATCATCATCATAATCATCATCATAATCGTCATCATAATCATCATCATAATCATCATCATAATCATCATCATAATCATCATCATAATCATCATCAGAATCATCATCATAATCATGAGCAGAATCATCATCATAATCGTCATCATAATCATCATCATAATAGTCATCATAATCGTCATCATAATCGTCATCATTATAGTCATCATAATCGTCGTCATAATCATCATCATAGTCATCATCATAATAGTCATCATAATCGTCATCATTATAGTCATCATAATCATCATCATGATCATCATCATAATCATCATCATAATCATCATCATAATCATCATCATAATCATCATCATTATCGTCATCAAACTCATCATCATAATCATCATCATAATCATCATCATAATCATCATCATAACCGTCATCGTAATCATCATCATAATCATCATCATAATCATCATCATAGTCATCATCATAATCATCATCATAATCATCATCATAATCATCATCATAATCGTCTTCATGGTCATCATCATAATCGTCATCATAATCATCATAATAGTCATCATAATCGTCATCATTATAGTCATCATAATCATCATCATGGTCATCATCATAATCATCATCATAATCATCATCATGATCATCATCATAATCATCATCATAATCATCATCAAAATCATCATCATAATCGTCATCATAATCATCATCATAATCATCATCATAATCATCATCATAACCGTCATCGTAAATATCATCATAATCATCATCATAATCATCATCATAATCATCATCATAATCATCATCAAGATCATCATCATAATCATGAGCATAATCATCATCACAATCGTCATCATAATCATCATCATAATCATCATCAGAATCATCATCATAATCGTCATCATAATCATCATCATAATCATCATCATAACCGTCATCGTAATCATCATCATAATCATCATCATAATCGTCATCATAATCATCATCATAGTCATCATCATAATATTCATCATAATCGTCATCATAATCGTCATCATTATAGTCATCATAATCGTCATCATAATCATCATCATGATCATCATCATAATCATCATCATAATCATCATCATAACCGTCATCGTAATCATCATCATAATCATCATCATAATCATCATCATAATCATCATCATAATCATCATCCTAATCGTCTTCATGGTCATCATCATAATCGTCATCATAATCATCGTCATAGTCATCATAATCGTCATCATTATAGTCATCATAGTCATCATCATGATCATCATCATAATCATCATCATAATCATCATCATGATCATCATCATAATCATCATCATAATCATCACCATAATCATGATAATAATCATCATCATAATCATCATCATAATCATCATCATAATCATCATCATAATCATCATCATAATCATCATCAGAATCATCATCATAATCATCATCATAATCGTCATCATAATCATCATCATAATAGTCATCATAATCGTCATCATAATCGTCATCATTATAGTCATCATAATCGTCGTCATAATCATCATCATAGTCATCATCATAATAGTCATCATAATCGTCATCATTATAGTCATCATAATCATCATCATGATCATCATCATAATCATCATCATAATCATCATCATAATCATCATCATAATCATCATCATTATCGTCATCAAACTCATCATCATAATCATCATCATAATCATCATCATAATCATCATCATAACCGTCATCGTAATCATCATCATAATCATCATCATAATCATCATCATAGTCATCATCATAATCATCATCATAATCATCATCATAATCATCATCATAATCGTCTTCATGGTCATCATCATAATCGTCATCATAATCATCATAATAGTCATCATAATCGTCATCATTATAGTCATCATAATCATCATCATGGTCATCATCATAATCATCATCATAATCATCATCATGATCATCATCATAATCATCATCATAATCATCATCAAAATCATCATCATAATCGTCATCATAATCATCATCATAATCATCATCATAATCATCATCATAACCGTCATCGTAATCATCATCATGATCATCATCATAATCATCATCATAATCATCATCATAATCATCATCAAGATCATCATCATAATCATGAGCATAATCATCATCACAATCGTCATCATAATCATCATCATAATCATCATCAGAATCATCATCATAATCGTCATCATAATCATCATCATAATCATCATCATAACCGTCATCGTAATCATCATCATAATCATCATCATAATCGTCATCATAATCATCATCATAGTCATCATCATAATAGTCATCATAATCGTCATCATAATCGTCATCATTATAGTCATCATAATCATCATCATAATCGTCATCATTATAGTCATCATAATCGTCATCATAATCATCATCATAGTCATCATCATAATAGTCATCATAATCGTCATCATTATAGTCATCATAATCATCAGCATGATCATCATCATAATCATTATCAAAATCATCATCATAATCGTCATCATAATCATCATCATAATCATCATCATAATCATCATCATAACCGTCATCGTAATCATCATCATAATCATCATCATAATCATCATCATAATCATGAGCATAATCATCATCATAATAGTCATCATAATCATCATCATAATCGTCATCATTATAGTCATCATAATCGTCATCATAATCATCATCATAGTCATCATCATAATAGTCATCATAATCGTCATCAATATAGTCATCATAATCATCAGCATGATCATCATCATAATCATCATCAAAATCATCATCATAATCGTCATCATAATCATCATCATAATCATCATCATAATCATCATCATAACCGTCATCGTAATCATCATCATAATCATCATCATAATCATCATCATAATCATCATCATAATCATCATCAAGATCATCATCATAATCATGAGCATAATCATCATCGCAATCGTCATCATAATCATCATCCTAATCATCATCAGAATCATCATCATAATCGTCATCATAATCATCATCATAATCATCATCATAACCGTCATCGTAATCATCATCATAATCATCATCATAATCGTCATCATAATCATCATCATAATCATCATCATAATCATCATCAAAATCATCATCATCATCATCATCATAATCATCATCATAATCATCATCATAACCGTCATCGTTATCATCATCATAATCATCATCATAATCATCATCATAATCATCATCCTAATCGTCTTCATGGTCATCATCATAATCGTCATCATAATCATCGTCATAGTCATCATAATCGTCATCATTATAGTCATCATAGTCATCATCATGATCATCATCATAATCATCATCATAATCATCATCATGATCATCATCATAATCATCATCATAATCATCACCATAATCATGATAATAATCATCATCAAAATCATCATCATAATCATCATCATAATCATCATCTTAATCATCATCATAATCATCATCATAATCATCATCATAACCGTCATCGTAATCATCATCATAATCATCTTCATAATCATCATCGTAATCATCATCCTAATCGTCTTCATGGTCATCATCATAATCGTCATCATAATCATCGTCATAGTCATCATAATCGTCATCATTATAGTCATCATAGTCATCATCATGATCATCATCATAATCATCATCATAATCGTCATCATAATCATCATCATAGTCATCATCATAATAGTCATCATAATCGTCATCATTATAGTCATCATAATCGTCATCATAATCATCATCATGATCATCATCATAATCATCATCATAATCATCATCATAATCATAGTTATAATTCATCATCATAATCATGAGCATAATCATCATGATAAGAATCATCATAATCATCATCACAATCGTCATCATAATCATCATCATAGTCATCATCATAATAGTCATCATAATCGTCATCATTATAGTCATCATAATCGTCATCATAATCATCATCATGATCATCATCATAATCATCATCATAATCATCATCATAACCGTCATCGTAATCATCATCATAATCATCGTCATAATCATCATCATAATCATCATCATAATCATCATCATAATCATCATCATAATCATCATCATAATCATCATCATAATCATCATCATAATCATCATCATAACCGTCATCGTAATCATCATCATAATCATCTTCATAATCATCATCGTAATCATCATCATAATCATCATCATAATCATCATCATAATCATCATCATAATCATCATCATAATCATCATCATAATCATGAGCATAATCATCATCATAATCATCATCATAATCATCATCATAATCATCATCATAATCATGAGCATAATCATCATCATAATCATCATCATAATCATCATCAAAATCATCATCATAATCATGAGCATAATCATCATCATAATAGTCATCATAATCATCATCATAATCGTCATCATTATAGTCATCATAATCGTCATCATAATCATCATCATAGTCATCATCATAATAGTCATCATAATCGTCATCATTATAGTCATCATAATCATCAGCATGATCATCATCATAATCATCATCAAAATCATCATCATAATCGTCATCATAATCATCATCATAATCATCATCATAATCATCATCATAACCGTCATCGTAATCATCATCATAATCATCATCAAAATCATCATCATAATCATCATCATAATCATGAGCATAATCATCATCATAATAGTCATCATAATCATCATCATAATCGTCATCATTATAGTCATCATAATCGTCATCATAATCATCATCATAGTCATCATCATAATAGTCATCATAATCGTCATCAATATAGTCATCATAATCATCAGCATGATCATCATCATAATCATCATCAAAATCATCATCATAATCGTCATCATAATCATCATCATAATCATCATCATAATCATCATCATAACCGTCATCGTAATCATCATCATAATCATCATCATAATCATCATCATAATCATCATCATAATCATCATCAAGATCATCATCATAATCATGAGCATAATCATCATCACAATCGTCATCATAATCATCATCATAATCATCATCAGAATCATCATCATATTCGTCATCATAATCATCATCATAATCATCATCATAACCGTCATCGTAATCATCATCATAATCATCATCATAATCGTCATCATAATCATCATCATAATCATCATCATTATCATCATCAAAATCATCATCATCATCATCATCATAATCATCATCATAATCATCATCATAATCATCATCATAACCGTCATCGTTATCATCATCATGATCATCATCATAATCATCATCATAATCATCACCATAATCATGATAATAATCATCATCAAAATCATCATCATAATCATCATCATAATCGTCATCATAATCATCATCATAATCATCATCATAACCGTCATCGTAATCATCATCATAATCATCATCATAATCGTCATCATAATCATCATCATAATCATCATCATAATCATCATCATAATCATCATCATAATCATCATCAGAATCATCATCATAATCATCATCATAATCATCATCATAATCGTCATCATAATCATCATCATAATAGTCATCATAATCGTCATCATAATCGTCATCATTATAGTCATCATAATCGTCGTCATAATCATCATCATAGTCATCATCATAATAGTCATCATAATCGTCATCATTATAGTCATCATAATCATCATCATGATCATCATCATAATCATCATCATAATCATCATCATAATCATCATCATAATCATCATCATAATCATCATCATTATCGTCATCAAACTCATGATCATAATCATCATCATAATCATCATCATAATCATCATCATAACCGTCATCGTAATCATCATCATAATCATCATCATAATCATCATCATAGTCATCATCATAATCATCATCATAATCATCATCATAATCATCATCATAATCGTCTTCATGGTCATCATCATAATCGTCATCATAATCATCATAATAGTCATCATAATTGTCATCATTATAGTCATCATAATCATCATCATGGTCATCATCATAATCATCATCATAATCATCATCATGATCATCATCATAATCATCATCATAATCATCATCAAAATCATCATCATAATCGTCGTCATAATCATCATCATAATCATCATCATAATCATCATCATAACCGTCATCGTAATCATCATCATAATCATCATCATAATCATCATCATAATCATCATCATAATCATCATCAAGATCATCATCATAATCATGAGCATAATCATCATCACAATCGTCATCATAATCATCATCATAATCATCATCAGAATCATCATCATAATCGTCATCATAATCATCATCATAATCATCATCATAACCGTCATCGTAATCATCATCATAATCATCATCATAATCGTCATCATAATCATCATCATAGTCATCATCATAATAGTCATCATAATCGTCATCATAATCGTCAGCATAGTCATCATCATAATAGTCATCATAATCGTCATCATTATAGTCATCATAATCGTCATCATAATCATCATCATGATCATCATCATAATCATCATCATAATCATCATCATAACCGTCATCGTAATCATCATCATAATCATCATCATAATCATCATCATAATCATCATCATAATCATCATCATAATCATCATCATAATCATCATCATAACCGTCATCGTAATCATCATCATAATCATCATCATAATCATCATCATAATCATCATCATAATCATCATCATAATCGTCATCATAATCATCATCATAATCATCATCATAATCATGAGCATAATCATCATCACAATCGTCATCATAATCATGATCATAATCATCATCAGAATCATCATCATAGTCATCATCATAATCATCATCATAATCATCATCATAATCATCATCATAATCGTCTTCATGGTCATCATCATAATCGTCATCATAATCATCATAATAGTCATCATAATCGTCATCATTATAGTCATCATAATCATCATCATGGTCATCATCATAATCATCATCATAATCATCATCATGATCATCATCATAATCATCATCATAATCATCATCAAAATCATCATCATAATCGTCATCATAATCATCATCATAATCATCATCATAATCATCATCATAACCGTCATCGTAATCATCATCATAATCATCATCATAATCATCATCATAATCATCATCATAATCATCATCAAGATCATCATCATAATCATCATCATAATCATCATCATAATCATCATCATAATCATCATCATAATCATCATCATAATCATCATCATAATCATCATCATAACCGTCATCGTAATCATCATCATAATCATCTTCATAATCATCATCACAATCGTCATCATAATCATCATCATAATCATCATCAGAATCATCATCATAATCGTCATCATAATCATCATCATAATCATCATCATAATCATCATCATAATCATCATCAAAATCATCATCATAATCGTCATCATAATCATCATCATAATCATCATCATAATCATCATCATAACCGTCATCGTAATCATCATCATAATCATCATCATAATCATCATCATAATCATCATCATAATCATCATCAAGATCATCATCATAATCATCATCATAATCATCATCATAACCGTCATCGTAATCATCATCATAATCATCATCATAATCGTCATCATAATCATCATCATAGTCATCATCATAATAGTCATCATAATCGTCATCATAATCGTCATCATTATAGTCATCATAATCGTCATCATAATCATCAGCATAGTCATCATCATAATAGTCATCATAATCGTCATCATTATAGTCATCATAATCGTCATCATAATCATCATCATGATCATCATCATAATCATCATCATAATCATCATCATAACCGTCATCGTAATCATCATCATAATCATCATCATAATCATCATCATAATCATCATCATAATCATCATCATAATCATCATCATAATCATCATCATAATCATCATCATAATCATCATCATAATCATCATCATAATCATCATCATAATCATCATCATAACCGTCATCGTAATCATCATCATAATCATCTTCATAATCATCATCACAATCGTCATCATAATCATCATCATAATCATCATCAGAATCATCATCATAATCGTCATCATAATCATCATCATAATCATCATCATAATCATCATCATAATCATCATCATAATCATCATCATAATCATCATCATAATCATCATCATAACCGTCATCGTAATCATCATCATAATCGTCTTCATAATCATCATCGTAATCATCATCATAATCATCATCATAATCATCATCATAATCATCATCATAATCATCATCATAATCATGAGCATAATCATCATCATAATCATCATCATAATCATGAGCATAATCATCATCATAATCATCATCATAATCATCATCAAAATCATCATCATAATCATGAGCATAATCATCATCATAATAGTCATCATAATCATCATCATAATCGTCATCATTATAGTCATCATAATCGTCATCATAATCATCATCATAGTCATCATCATAATAGTCATCATAATCGTCATCATTATAGTCATCATAATCATCAGCATGATCATCATCATAATCATCATCAAAATCATCATCATAATCGTCATCATAATCATCATCATAATCATCATCATAATCATCATCATAACCGTCATCGTAATCATCATCATAATCATCATCATAATCATCATCATAATCATGAGCATAATCATCATCATAATAGTCATCATAATCATCATCATAATCGTCATCATTATAGTCATCATAATCGTCATCATAATCATCATCATAGTCATCATCATAATAGTCATCATAATCGTCATCAATATAGTCATCATAATCATCAGCATGATCATCATCATAATCATCATAAAAATCATCATCATAATCGTCATCATAATCATCATCATAATCATCATCATAATCATCATCATAACCGTCATCGCAATCATCATCATAATCATCATCATAATCATCATCATAATCATCATCATAATCATCATCAAGATCATCATCATAATCATGAGCATAATCATCATCACAATCGTCATCATAATCATCATCATAATCATCATCAGAATCATCATCATAATCGTCATCATAATCATCATCATAATCATCATCATAACCGTCATCGTAATCATCATCATAATCATCATCATAATCGTCATCATAATCATCATCATAATCATCATCATAATCATCATCAAAATCATCATCATCATCATCATCATAATCATCATCATAATCATCATCATGACCGTCATCGTTATCATCATCATAATCATGATCATAATCATCATCATAATCATCATCCTAATCGTCTTCATGGTCATCATCATAATCGTCATCATAATCATCGTCATAGTCATCATAATCGTCATCATTATAGTCATCATAGTCATCATCATGAGCATCATCATAATCATCATCATAATCATCATCATGATCATCATCATAATCATCATCATAATCATCACCATAATCATGATAATAATCATCATCAAAATCATCATCATAATCATCATCATAATCGTCATCATAATCATCATCATAATCATCATCATAACCGTCATCGTAATCATCATCATAATCATCATCATAATCGTCATCATAATCATCATCATAATCATCATCATAATCATCATCATAATCATCATCATAATCATCATCATAATCGTCTTCATGGTCATCATCATAATCGTCATCATAATCATCATAATAGTCATCATAATCGTCATCATTATAGTCATCATAATCATCATCATGGTCATCATCATAATCATCATCATAATCATCATCATGATCATCATCATAATCATCATCATAATCATCATCAAAATCATCATCATAATCGTCATCATAATCATCATCCTAATCATCATCATAATCATCATCATAACCGTCATCGTAATCATCATCATAATCATCATCATAATCATCATCATAATCATCATCATAATCATCATCAAGATCATCATCATAATCATGAGCATAATCATCATCACAATCGTCATCATAATCATCATCATAATCATCATCAGAATCATCATCATAATCGTCATCATAATCATCATCATAATCATCATCATAACCGTCATCGTAATCATCATCATAATCATCATCATAATCGTCATCATAATCATCATCATAGTCATCATCATAATAGTCATCATAATCGTCATCATAATCGTCATCATTATAGTCATCATAATCGTCATCATAATCATCAGCATAGTCATCATCATAATAGTCATCATAATCGTCATCATTATAGTCATCATAATCATCATCATGATCATCATCATAATCATCATCATAATCATCATCATAATCCTCATCATAATCATCATCATTATCATCATCAAAATCATCATCATCATCATCATCGTAATCATCATCATAATCATCATCATAACCGTCATCGTTATCATCATCATAATCATCATCATAATCATCATCAAAATCATCATCATAATCGTCATCATAATCATCATCATAATCATCATCATAATCATCATCATAACCGTCATCGTTATCATCATCATAATCATCATCATAATCATCATCAAAATCATCATCATAATCGTCATCATAATCATCATCATAATCATCATCATAATCATCATCATAACCGTCATCATAATCATCATCATAATCATCATCATAATCATCATCAAGATCATCATCATAATCATGAGCATAATCATCATCACAATCGTCATCATAATCATCATCATAATCATCATCAGAATCATCATCATAATCGTCATCATAATCATCATCATAATCATCATCATAACCGTCATCGTAATCATCATCATAATCATCATCATAATCGTCATCATAATCATCATCATAGTCATCATCATAATAGTCATCATAATCGTCATCATAATCGTCATCATTATAGTCATCATAATCGTCATCATGATCATCATCATAATCATCATCATAATCCTCATCATAATCCTCATCATTATCATCATCAAAATCATCATCATCATCATCATCGTAATCATCATCATAATCATCATCATAACCGTCATCGTTATCATCATCATAATCATCATCATAATCATCATCATAATCATCATCATAATCATCATCAAAATCATCATCATAATCGTCATCATAATCATCATCATAATCATCATCATAGTCATCATCATAATCATCATCATAATCATCATCATAATCATCATCATAATCATCATCATAATCGTCTTCATGGTCATCATCATAATCGTCATCATAATCATCATAATAGTCATCATAATCGTCATCATTATAGTCATCATAATCATCATCATGGTCATCATCATAATCATCATCATAATCATCATCATGATCATCATCATAATCATCATCATAATCATCATCAAAATCATCATCATAATCGTCATCATAATCATCATCCTAATCATCATCATAATCATCATCATAACCGTCATCGTAATCATCATCATAATCATCATCATAATCATCATCATAATCATCATCATAATCATCATCAAGATCATCATCATAATCATGAGCATAATCATCATCACAATCGTCATCATAATCATCATCATAATCATCATCAGAATCATCATCATAATCGTCATCATAATCATCATCATAATCATCATCATAACCGTCATCGTAATCATCATCATAATCATCATCATAATCGTCATCATAATCATCATCATAGTCATCATCATAATAGTCATCATAATCGTCATCATAATCGTCATCATTATAGTCATCATAATCGTCATCATAATCATCAGCATAGTCATCATCATAATAGTCATCATAATCGTCATCATTATAGTCATCATAATCATCATCATGATCATCATCATAATCATCATCATAATCATCATCATAATCCTCATCATAATCATCATCATTATCATCATCAAAATCATCATCATCATCATCATCGTAATCATCATCATAATCATCATCATAACCGTCATCGTTATCATCATCATAATCATCATCATAATCATCATCAAAATCATCATCATAATCGTCATCATAATCATCATCATAATCATCATCATAATCATCATCATAACCATCATCGTAATCATCATCATAATCATCATCATAATCATCATCATAATCATCATCATAATCATCATCAAGATCATCATCATAATCATGAGCATAATCATCATCACAATCGTCATCATAATCATCATCATAATCATCATCAGAATCATCATCATAATCGTCATCATAATCATCATCATAATCATCATCATAACCGTCATCGTAATCATCATCATAATCATCATCATAATCGTCATCATAATCATCATCATAGTCATCATCATAATAGTCATCATAATCGTCATCATAATCGTCATCATTATAGTCATCATAATCGTCATCATAATCATCAGCATAGTCATCATCATAATAGTCATCGTAATCGTCATCATTATAGTCATCATAATCATCATCATGATCATCATCATAATCATCATCATAATCATCATCATAAACCTCATCATAATCATCATCATTATCATCATCAAAATCATCATCATCATCATCATCATAATCATCATCATAATCATCATCATAACCGTCATCGTTATCATCATCATAATCATCATCATAATCATCATCATAATCATCATCATCATCATCATCATAATCATCATCATAATCGTCTTCATGGTCATCATCATAATCGTCATCATAATCATCATAATAGTCATCATAATCGACATCATTATAGTCATCATAATGAACATCATGATCATCATCATAATCATCATCAAAATCATCATCATAATCATGAGCATAATCATCATCATAATCGTCATCATAATCATCATCATAGTCATCATCATAATAGTCATCATAATCGTCATCATTATAGTCATCATAATCATCATCAGAATCATCATCATAATCATCATCAAAATCATCATCATAATCATGAGCATAATCATCATCATAATCGTCATCATAATCATCATCATAGTCATCATCATAATAGTCTCATAATCGTCATCATTATAGTCATCATAATCATCATCAGAATCATCATCATAACCGTCATCGTAATCGTCATAGTAATCATCATCATAATCATCATCATAATCGTCATCATAATCGTCATCATTATAGTCATCATAATCGTCATCATAATCATCATCATAGTCATCATCATAATAGTCATCATAATCGTCATCATTATAGTCATCATAATCGTCATCATAATCATCATCATGATCATCATCATAATCATCATCATAATCATCATCATAATCATAGTTATAATTCATCATCATAATCATGAGCATAATCATCATGATAAGAATCATCATAATCATCATCACAATCGTCATCATAATCATCAGCATAGTCATCATCATAATAGTCATCATAATCGTCATCATTATAGTCATCATAATCATCATCATGATCATCATCATAATCATCATCATAATCATCATCATAATCCTCATCATAATCATCATCATTATCATCATCAAAATCATCATCATCATCATCATCGTAATCATCATCATAATCATCATCATAACCGTCATCGTTATCATCATCATAATCATCATCATAATCATCATCAAAATCATCATCATAATCGTCATCATAATCATCATCATAATCATCATCATAATCATCATCATAACCGTCATCGTTATCATCATCATAATCATCATCATAATCATCATCAAAATCATCATCATAATCGTCATCATAATCATCATCATAATCATCATCATAATCATCATCATAACCGTCATCATAATCATCATCATAATCATCATCATAATCATCATCAAGATCATCATCATAATCATGAGCATAATCATCATCACAATCGTCATCATAATCATCATCATAATCATCATCAGAATCATCATCATAATCGTCATCATAATCATCATCATAATCATCATCATAACCGTCATCGTAATCATCATCATAATCATCATCATAATCGTCATCATAATCATCATCATAGTCATCATCATAATAGTCATCATAATCGTCATCATAATCGTCATCATTATAGTCATCATAATCGTCATCATGATCATCATCATAATCATCATCATAATCCTCATCATAATCCTCATCATTATCATCATCAAAATCATCATCATCATCATCATCGTAATCATCATCATAATCATCATCATAACCGTCATCGTTATCATCATCATAATCATCATCATAATCATCATCATAATCATCATCAAAATCATCATCATAATCGTCATCATAATCATCATCAAAATCATCATCATAATCGTCATCATAATCATCATCCTAATCATCATCATAATCATCATCATAACCGTCATCGTAATCATCATCATAGTCATCATCATAATCATCATCATAATCATCATCATAATCATCATCAT
Organism: Coelioxys conoideus; assembly: GCA_947623535.1. Taxonomy (NCBI): domain Eukaryota; kingdom Metazoa; phylum Arthropoda; class Insecta; order Hymenoptera; family Megachilidae; genus Coelioxys; species Coelioxys conoideus. The sequence continues at coordinate 3,862,175 of CANQJN010000020.1, read as the reverse complement.
AATCATCATCATAATCGTCTTCATGGTCATCATCATAATCGTCATCATAATCATCATAATAGTCATCATAATCGTCATCATTATAGTCATCATAATCATCATCATGGTCATCATCATAATCATCATCATAATCATCATCATGATCATCATCATAATCATCATCATAATCATCATCAAAATCATCATCATAATCGTCATCATAATCATCATCCTAATCATCATCATAATCATCATCATAACCGTCATCGTAATCATCATCATAATCATCATCATAATCATCATCATAATCATCATCATAATCATCATCAAGATCATCATCATAATCATGAGCATAATCATCATCACAATCGTCATCATAATCATCATCATAATCATCATCAGAATCATCATCATAATCGTCATCATAATCATCATCATAATCATCATCATAACCGTCATCGTAATCATCATCATAATCATCATCATAATCGTCATCATAATCATCATCATAGTCATCATCATAATAGTCATCATAATCGTCATCATAATCGTCATCATTATAGTCATCATAATCGTCATCATAATCATCAGCATAGTCATCATCATAATAGTCATCATAATCGTCATCATTATAGTCATCATAATCATCATCATGATCATCATCATAATCATCATCATAATCATCATCATAATCCTCATCATAATCATCATCATTATCATCATCAAAATCATCATCATCATCATCATCATCGTAATCATCATCATAATCATCATCATAACCGTCATCGTTATCATCATCATAATCATCATCATAATCATCATCAAAATCATCATCATAATCGTCATCATAATCATCATCATAATCATCATCATAATCATCATCATAACCATCATCGTAATCATCATCATAATCATCATCATAATCATCATCATAATCATCATCATAATCATCATCAAGATCATCATCATAATCATGAGCATAATCATCATCACAATCGTCATCATAATCATCATCATAATCATCATCAGAATCATCATCATAATCGTCATCATAATCATCATCATAATCATCATCATAACCGTCATCGTAATCATCATCATAATCATCATCATAATCGTCATCATAATCATCATCATAGTCATCATCATAATAGTCATCATAATCGTCATCATAATCGTCATCATTATAGTCATCATAATCGTCATCATAATCATCAGCATAGTCATCATCATAATAGTCATCATAATCGTCATCATTATAGTCATCATAATCATCATCATGATCATCATCATAATCATCATCATAATCATCATCATAAACCTCATCATAATCATCATCATTATCATCATCAAAATCATCATCATCATCATCATCATAATCATCATCATAATCATCATCATAACCGTCATCGTTATCATCATCATAATCATCATCATAATCATCATCATCATCATCATCATAATCATCATCATAATCGTCTTCATGGTCATCATCATAATCGTCATCATAATCATCATAATAGTCATCATAATCGACATCATTATAGTCATCATAATGAACATCATGATCATCATCATAATCATGAGCATAATCATCATCATAATCGTCATCATAATCATCATCATAGTAATCATCATAATAGTCATCATAATCGTCATCATTATAGTCATCATAATCATCATCAGAATCATCATCATAATCATCATCAAAATCATCATCATAATCATGAGCATAATCATCATCATAATCGTCATCATAATCATCATCATAGTCATCATCATAATAGTCATCATAATCGTCATCATTATAGTCATCATAATCATCATCAGAATCATCATCATAACCGTCATCGTAATCGTCATAGTAATCATCATCATAATCATCATCATAATCGTCATCATAATCGTCATCATTATAGTCATCATAATCGTCATCATAATCATCATCATAGTCATCATCATAATAGTCATCATAATCGTCATCATTATAGTCATCATAATCGTCATCATAATCATCATCATGATCATCATCATAATCATCATCATAATCATCATCATAATCATGAGCATAATCATCATGATAAGAATCATCATAATCATCATCACAATCGTCATCATAATCATCATCATAGTCATCATCATAATAGTCATCATAATCGTCATCATTATAGTCATCATAATCGTCATCATAATCATCATCATGATCATCATCATAATCATCATCATAATCATCATCATAACCGTCATCGTAATCATCATCATAATCATCATCATAATCATCATCATAATCATCATCATAATCATCATCATAACCGTCATCGTAATCATCATCATAATCATCTTCATAATCATCATCGTAATCATCATCATAATCATCATCATAATCATCATCATAATCATCATCATAATCATCATCATAATCATCATCATAATCATGAGCATAATCATCATCATAATCATCATCATAATCATCATCATAATCATCATCATAATCATGAGCATAATCATCATCATAATCATCATCATAATCATCATCAAAATCATCATCATAATCATGAGCATAATCATCATCATAATAGTCATCATAATCATCATCATAATCGTCATCATTATAGTCATCATAATCGTCATCATAATCATCATCATAGTCATCATCATAATAGTCATCATAATCGTCATCATTATAGTCATCATAATCATCAGCATGATCATCATCATAATCATCATCAAAATCATCATCATAATCGTCATCATAATCATCATCATAATCATCATCATAATCATCATCATAACCGTCATCGTAATCATCATCATAATCATCATCATAATCATCATCATAATCATCATCATAATCATGAGCATAATCATCATCATAATAGTCATCATAATCATCATCATAATCGTCATCATTATAGTCATCATAGTCGTCATCATAATCATCATCATAGTCATCATCATAATAGTCATCATAATCGTCATCACTATAGTCATCATAATCATCAGCATGATCATCATCATAATCATCATCAAAATCATCATCATAATCGTCATCATAATCATCATCATAATCATCATCATAATCATCATCATAACCGTCATCGTAATCATCATCATAATCATCATCATAATCATCATCATAATCATCATGATAATCATCATCAAGATCATCATCATAATCATGAGCATAATCATCATCACAATCGTCATCATAATCATCATCATAATCATCATCAGAATCATCATCATAATCGTCATCATAATCATCATCATAATCATCATCATAACCGTCATCGTAATCATCATCATAATCATCATCATAATCATCATCATAATCATCATCCTAATCGTCTTCATGGTCATCATCATAATCGTCATCATAATCATCATCATAATCATCATCATAATCATCATCATAACCGTCATCGTAATCATCATCATAATCATCATCATAATCATCATCATAATCATCATCATAATCATCATCAAGATCATCATCATAATCATGAGCATAATCATCATCACAATCGTCATCATAATCATCATCATAATCATCATCAGAATCATCATCATAATCGTCATCATAATCATCATCATAATCATCATCATAATCGTCATCATAATCGTCATCATTATAGTCATCATAATCGTCATCATAATCATCAGCATAGTCATCATCATAATAGTCATCATAATCGTCATCATTATAGTCATCATAATCATCATCATGATCATCATCATAATCATCATCATAATCATCATCATAATCCTCATCATAATCATCATCATTATCATCATCAAAATCATCATCATCATCATCATCGTAATCATCATCATAATCATCATCATAACCGTCATCGTTATCATCATCATAATCATCATCATAATCATCATCATAATCATCATCATCATCATCATCATAATCATCATCATAATCGTCTTCATGGTCATCACCATAATCGTCATCATAATCATCATAATAGTCATCATAATCGTCATCATTATAGTCATCATAATCAATATCATGATCATCATCATAATCGCAATCATAATCATCATCATAGTCATCATCATAATAGTCATCATAATCATCATCATAATCGTCATCATTATAGTCATCATAATCGTCATCAGAATCATCATCATAACCGTCATCGTAATCGTCATAGTAATCATCATCATAATCATCATCATAATCGTCATCATAATCGTCATCATTATAGTCATCATAATCGTCATCATAATCATCATCATAGTCATCATCATAATAGTCATCATAATCGTCATCATTATAGTCATCATAATCGTCATCATAATCATCATCATGATCATCATCATAATCATCATCATAATCATCATCATAATCATAGTTATAATTCATCATCATAATCATGAGCATAATCATCATGATAAGAATCATCATAATCATCATCACAATCGTCATCATAATCATCATCATAGTCATCATCATAATAGTCATCATAATCGTCATCATTATAGTCATCATAATCGTCATCATAATCATCATCATGATCATCATCATAATCATCATCATAATCATCATCATAACCGTCATCGTAATCATCATCATAATCATCATCATAATCATCATCATAATCATCATCATAATCATCATCATAATCATCATCATAATCATCATCATAACCGTCATCGTTATCATCATCATAATCATCTTCATAATCATCATCGTAATCATCATCATAATCATCATCATAATCATCATCATAATCATCATCATAATCATCATCATAATCATCATCATAATCATGAGCATAATCATCATCATAATCATCATCATAATCATCATCATAATCATCATCATAATCATGAGCATAATCATCATCATAATCATCATCATAATCATCATCAAAATCATCATCATAATCATGAGCATAATCATCATCATAATAGTCATCATAATCATCATCATAATCGTCATCATTATAGTCATCATAATCGTCATCATAATCATCATCATAGTCATCATCATAATAGTCATCATAATCGTCATCATTATAGTCATCATAATCATCAGCATGATCATCATCATAATCATCATCAAAATCATCATCATAATCGTCATCATAATCATCATCATAATCATCATCATAATCATCATCATAACCGTCATCGTAATCATCATCATAATCATCATCATAATCATCATCATAATCATCATCATAATCATGAGCATAATCATCATCATAATAGTCATCATAATCATCATCATAATCGTCATCATTATAGTCATCATAGTCGTCATCATAATCATCATCATAGTCATCATCATAATAGTCATCATAATCGTCATCACTATAGTCATCATAATCATCAGCATGATCATCATCATAATCATCATCAAAATCATCATCATAATCGTCATCATAATCATCATCATAATCATCATCATAATCATCATCATAACCGTCATCGTAATCATCATCATAATCATCATCATAATCATCATCATAATCATCATGATAATCATCATCAAGATCATCATCATAATCATGAGCATAATCATCATCACAATCGTCATCATAATCATCATCATAATCATCATCAGAATCATCATCATAATCGTCATCATAATCATCATCATAATCATCATCATAACCGTCATCGTAATCATCATCATAATCATCATCATAATCATCATCATAATCATCATCCTAATCGTCTTCATGGTCATCATCATAATCGTCATCATAATCATCATCATAATCATCATCATAATCATCATCATAACCGTCATCGTAATCATCATCATAATCATCATCATAATCATCATCATAATCATCATCATAATCATCATCAAGATCATCATCATAATCATGAGCATAATCATCATCACAATCGTCATCATAATCATCATCATAATCATCATCAGAATCATCATCATAATCGTCATCATAATCATCATCATAATCATCATCATAAGCGTCATCGTAATCATCATCATAATCATCATCATAATCGTCATCATAATCGTCATCATTATAGTCATCATAATCGTCATCATAATCATCAGCATAGTCATCATCATAATAGTCATCATAATCGTCATCATTATAGTCATCATAATCATCATCATGATCATCATCATAATCATCATCATAATCATCATCATAATCCTCATCATAATCATCATCATAACCGTCATCGTTATCATCATCATAATCATCATCATAATCATCATCATAATCATCATCATCATCATCATCATAATCATCATCATAATCGTCTTCATGGTCATCACCATAATCGTCATCATAATCATCATAATAGTCATCATAATCGTCATCATTATAGTCATCATAATCAATATCATGATCATCATCATAATCGCAATCATAATCATCATCATAGTCATCATCATAATAGTCATCATAATCATCATCATAATCGTCATCATTATAGTCATCATAATCGTCATCATAATCATCATCATTATCATCATCAAAATCATCATCATCATCATCGTAATCATCATCATAATCATCATCATAACCGTCATCGTTATCATCATCATAATCATCATCATAATCATCATCATAATCATCGTCATCATCATCATCATCTAAATCATCATCATAATCGTCTTCATGGTCATCACCATAATCGTCATCATAATCATGAGCATAATCATCATCATAATCATCATCATAATCATCATCATAATCATCATCATAACCGTCATCGTAATCATCATCATAATCATCATCATAATCATCATCATAATCATCATCATAATCATGAGCATAATCATCATCATAATAGTCATCATAATCATCATCATAATCGTCATCATTATAGTCATCATAGTCGTCATCATAATCATCATCATAGTCATCATCATAATAGTCATCATAATCGTCATCACTATAGTCATCATAATCATCAGCATGATCATCATCATAATCATCATCAAAATCATCATCATAATCGTCATCATAATCATCATCATAATCATCATCATAATCATCATCATAACCGTCATCGTAATCATCATCATAATCATCATCATAATCATCATCATAATCATCATGATAATCATCATCAAGATCATCATCATAATCATGAGCATAATCATCATCACAATCGTCATCATAATCATCATCATAATCATCATCAGAATCATCATCATAATCGTCATCATAATCATCATCATAATCATCATCATAACCGTCATCGTAATCATCATCATAATCATCATCATAATCATCATCATAATCATCATCCTAATCGTCTTCATGGTCATCATCATAATCGTCATCATAATCATCATCATAATCATCATCATAATCATCATCATAACCGTCATCGTAATCATCATCATAATCATCATCATAATCATCATCATAATCATCATCATAATCATCATCAAGATCATCATCATAATCATGAGCATAATCATCATCACAATCGTCATCATAATCATCATCATAATCATCATCAGAATCATCATCATAATCGTCATCATAATCATCATCATAATCATCATCATAAGCGTCATCGTAATCATCATCATAATCATCATCATAATCGTCATCATAATCGTCATCATTATAGTCATCATAATCGTCATCATAATCATCAGCATAGTCATCATCATAATAGTCATCATAATCGTCATCATTATAGTCATCATAATCATCATCATGATCATCATCATAATCATCATCATAATCATCATCATAATCCTCATCATAATCATCATCATAACCGTCATCGTTATCATCATCATAATCATCATCATAATCATCATCATAATCATCATCATCATCATCATCATAATCATCATCATAATCGTCTTCATGGTCATCACCATAATCGTCATCATAATCATCATAATAGTCATCATAATCGTCATCATTATAGTCATCATAATCAATATCATGATCATCATCATAATCGCAATCATAATCATCATCATAGTCATCATCATAATAGTCATCATAATCATCATCATAATCGTCATCATTATAGTCATCATAATCGTCATCATAATCATCATCATTATCATCATCAAAATCATCATCATCATCATCGTAATCATCATCATAATCATCATCATAACCGTCATCGTTATCATCATCATAATCATCATCATAATCATCATCATAATCATCGTCATCATCATCATCATCTAAATCATCATCATAATCGTCTTCATGGTCATCACCATAATCGTCATCATAATCATCATAATAGTCATCATAATCGTCATCATTATAGTCATCATAATCAACATCATGATCATCATCATAATCATCATCATAATCATCATCATGATCATCATCATAATCATCATCATAATCATCATCATAACCGTCATCGTAATCATCATCATAATCATCATCATAATCATCATCATAATCATGGGCATAATCATCATCATAATCGCAATCATAATCATCATCATAGTCATCATCATAATAGTCATCATAATCATCATCATAATCGTCATCATTATAGTCATCATAATCGTCATCATAATCATCATCATGATCATCATCATAATCATCATCAAAATCATCATCATAATCATCATCATAATCATCATCATAATCATCATCATTATCGTCATCATAATCATCATCATAATCATCATCATAATCATCATCAAAATCATCATCATAATCATGGGCATAATCATCATCATAATCGCAATCATAATCATCATCATAGTCATCATCATAATAGTCATCATAATCATCATCATAATCGTCATCATTATAGTCATCATAATCATCATCATAATCATCATCATCATCATCATCAAAATCATCATCATAATCATGAGCATAATCATCATCATAATCGTCATCATAATCATCATAATAGTCATCATAATCGTCATCATTATAGTCATCATAATCAACATCATGATCATCATCATAATCATCATCATAATCATCATCATGATCATCATCATAATCATCATCATAATCATCATCATAACCGTCATCGTAATCATCATCATAATCATCATCATAATCATCATCATAATCATCATCATAATCATCATCATAATCATCATCATAATCATCATCATAATCATCATCAAAATCATCATCATAATCATGGGCATAATCATCATCATAATCGTCATCATAATCATCATCATAGTCATCATCATAATAGTCATCATAATCATCATCATGATCATCATCATAATCATCATCATAATCATCATCATAACCGTCTTCGTAATCATCATCATAATCATCATCATAATCATCATCATAATCATCATCACAATCATCATCATAATCATCATCATAATCATCATCATAATCATCATCAAAATCATCATCATAATCATGGGCATAATCATCATCATAATCGTCATCATAATCATCATCATAGTCATCATCATAATAGTCATCATAATCATCATCATAATCGTCATCATTATAGTCATCATAATCGTCATCATAATCATCATCATGATCATCATCATAATCATCATCAAAATCATCATCATGATCATCATCATAATCATCATCATAATCATCATCATAATCATCATCATAATCATCATCATAATCATCATCATAATCATCATCATGATCGTCATCATAATCATCATCATAATCATCATCATAATCATCATCAAAATCATCATCATAATCATGAGCATAATCATCATCATAATCGTCATCATAATCATCATCATAGTCATCATCATAATAGTCATCATAATCGTCATCATCATAGTCATCATAATCATCATCAGAATCATCATCATAATCATCATCATAATCATCATCATAATCAACATCATAATCATCATCATAATCATCATCATAATCATCATCATAATCATCATCATAATCAACATCATAATCATCATCATAACCGTCATCGTAAACGTCATAGTAATCATCATCATAATCATCATCATAATCGTCATCATAATCGTCATCATTATAGTCATCATAATCGTCATCATAATCATCATCATAGTCATCATCATAATAGTCATCATAATCGTCATCATTATAGTCATCATAATCGTCATCATAATCATCATCATGATCATCATCATAATCATCATCATAATCATCATCATAATCATCATCATAATCATCATCATAATCATCATCATAATCATCATCAAAATCATCATCATAATCATGGGCATAATCATCATCATAATCGTCATCATAATCATCATCATAGTCATCATCATAATCATCATCATAATCATCATCATAATCATCATCAAAATCATCATCATAATCATGGGCATAATCATCATCATAATCGTCATCATAATCATCATCATAGTCATCATCATAATAGTCATCATAATCATCATCATGATCATCATCATAATCATCATCAAAATCATCATCATGATCATCATCATAATCATCATCATAATCATCATCATAATCATCATCAAAATCATCATCATAATCATGAGCATAATCATCATCATGATCGTCATCATAATCATCATCATAATCATGAGCATAATCATCATCATGATCGTCATCATAATCATCATCATAATCATCATCATAATCATCATCAAAATCATCATCATAATCATGAGCATAATCATCATCATAATCGTCATCATAATCATCATCATAGTCATCATAATCGTCATCATTATAGTCATCATAATCATCATCATAATCATCATCATAATCGTCATCATAATCGTCATCATTATAGTCATCATAATCGTCATCATAATCATCATCATAGTCATCATCATAATAGTCATCATAATCGTCATCATTATAGTCATCATAATCGTCATCATAATCATCATCATGATCATCATCATAATCATCATCATAATCATCATCATAATCATAGTTATAATTCATCATCATAATCATGAGCATAATCATCATGATAATCATCATCATAATCATCATCACAATCGTCATCATAATCATCATCATAGTCATCATCATAATAGTCATCATAATCGTCATCATTATAGTCATCATAATCGTCATCATAATCATCATCATGATCATCATCATAATCATCATCATAATCATCATCATAACCGTCATCGTAATCATCATCATAATCATCATCATAATCATCATCATAATCATCATCATAATCATCATCATAATCATCATCATAATCATCATCATAATCATCATCATAATCATCATCATAATCATCATCATAATCATCATCATAATCATCATCATAACCGTCATCGTAATCATCATCATAATCATCTTCATAATCATCATCGTAATCATCATCATAATAGTCATCATAATCGTCATCATTATAGTCATCATAATCGTCATCATAATCATCATCATGGTCATCAACATAATCATCATCATAATCATCATCATAGTCATAGTTATAATTCATCATCATAATCATGAGCATAATCATCATGATAATCATCATCATAATCATCATCACAATCGTCATCATAATCATCATCATAGTCATCATCATAATAGTCATCATAATCGTCATCATTATAGTCATCATAATCGTCATCATAATCATCATCATGATCATCATCATAATCATCATCATAATCATCATCATAACCGTCATCGTAATCATCATCATAATCATCATCATAATCATCATCATAATCATCATCATAATCATCATCATAATCATCATCATAATCATCATCATAATCATCATCATAACCGTCATCGTAATCATCATCATAATCATCTTCATAATCATCATCGTAATCATCATCATAATCATCATCATAATCATCATCATAATCATCATCATAATCATCATCATAATCATGAGCATAAACATCATCATAATCGTCATCATAATCATCATCATAATCATCATCATAATCATCATCAAAATCATCATCATAATCATGAGCATAATCATCATCATAATCGTCATCATAATCATGATCATAGTCATCATCATAATAGTCATCATAATCGTCATCATTATAGTCATCATAATCATCATCATAGTCATCATCATAATAGGCATCATAATCGTCATCATTATAGTCATCATAATCATCATCATAATCATCATCAGAATCATCATCATAATCATCATCATAATCATCATCATAACCGTCATCGTAATCATTATCATAATCATCATCATCATCATCATCATAATCATCATCAAGATCATCATCATAATCATGAGCATAATCATCATCACAATCGTCATCATAATCATCATCATAATCGTCATCAGAATCATCATCATAATCGTCATCATAATCATCATCATAATCATCATCATAACCGTCATCGTAATCATCATCATAATCATCATCATAATCGTCATCATAATCATCATCATAATCATCATCATTATCATCATCAAAATCATCATCATCATCATCATCATAATCATCATCATAATCATCATCATAACCGTCATCGTTATCATCATCATAATCATCATCATAATCATCATCATAATCATGAGCATAATCATCATCATAATCGTCATCATAATCATCATCATAGTCATCATCATAATAGTCATCATAATCATCATCATAATCGTCATCATTATAGTCATCATAATCGTCATCATAATCATCATCATGATCATCATCATAATCATCATCAAAATCATCATCATGATCATCATCATGATCATCATCATAATCATCATCATAATCATCATCATAATCATCATCAAAATCATCATCATAATCAAGAGCATAATCATCGTCATAATCGTCATCATAATCATCATCATAATCATCATCATAATCATCATCAAAATCATCATCATAATCATGAGCATAATCATCATCATAATCGTCATCATAATCATGATCATAGTCATCATCATAATAGTCATCATAATCGTCATCATTATAGTCATCATTATAGTCATCATAATCGTCATCATAATCATCATCATAGTCATCATCATAATAGTCATCATAATCGTCATCATTATAGTCATCATAATCATCAGCATGATCATCATCAGAATCATCATCAAAATCATCATCATAATCGTCATCATAATCATCATCATAATCATCATCATAATCATCATCATAACCGTCATCGTAATCATCATCATAATCATCATCATAATCATCATCATAATCATCATCATAATCATGAGCATAATCATCATCATAATCATCATCATAATCATGAGCATAATCATCATCATAATAGTCATCATAATCATCATCATAATCGTCATCATTATAGTCATCATAGTCGTCATCATAATCATCATCATAGTCATCATCATAATAGTCATCATAATCGTCATCACTATAGTCATCATAATCATCAGCATGATCATCATCATAATCATCATCAAAATCATCATCATAATCGTCATCATAATCATCATCATAATCATCATCATAATCATCATCAAAATCATCATCATAATCATGAGCATAATCATCATCATAATCGTCATCATAATCATGATCATAGTCATCATCATAATAGTCATCATAATCGTCATCATTATAGTCATCATTATAGTCATCATAATCGTCATCATAATCATCATCATAGTCATCATCATAATAGTCATCATAATCGTCATCATTATAGTCATCATAATCATCAGCATGATCATCATCAGAATCATCATCAAAATCATCATCATAATCGTCATCATAATCATCATCATAATCATCATCATAATCATCATCATAACCGTCATCGTAATCATCATCATAATCATCATCATAATCATCATCATAATCATCATCATAATCATGAGCATAATCATCATCATAATCATCATCATAATCATGAGCATAATCATCATCATAATAGTCATCATAATCATCATCATAATCGTCATCATTATAGTCATCATAGTCGTCATCATAATCATCATCATAGTCATCATCATAATAGTCATCATAATCGTCATCACTATAGTCATCATAATCATCATCATGATCATCATCATGATCATCATCATAATCATCATCATAATCATCATCATAATCATCATCAAAATCATCATCATAATCAAGAGCATAATCATCGTCATAATCGTCATCATAATCATCATCATAATCATCATCATAATCATCATCAAAATCATCATCATAATCATGAGCATAATCATCATCATAATCGTCATCATAATCATGATCATAGTCATCATCATAATAGTCATCATAATCGTCATCATTATAGTCATCATTATAGTCATCATAATCGTCATCATAATCATCATCATAGTCATCATCATAATAGTCATCATAATCGTCATCATTATAGTCATCATAATCATCAGCATGATCATCATCAGAATCATCATCAAAATCATCATCATAATCGTCATCATAATCATCATCATAATCATCATCATAATCATCATCATAACCGTCATCGTAATCATCATCATAATCATCATCATAATCATCATCATAATCATCATCATAATCATGAGCATAATCATCATCATAATAGTCATCATAATCATCATCATAATCGTCATCATTATAGTCATCATAGTCGTCATCATAATCATCATCATAGTCATCATCATAATAGTCATCATAATCGTCATCACTATAGTCATCATAATCATCAGCATGATCATCATCATAATCATCATCAAAATCATCATCATAATCGTCATCATAATCATCATCATAATCATCATCATAATCATCATCATAACCGTCATCGTAATCATCATCATAATCATCATCATAATCATCATCATAATCATCATGATAATCATCATCAAGATCATCATCATAACCGTCATCGTAATCATCATCATAATCATCATCATAATCATCATCATAATCATCATCCTAATCGTCTTCATGGTCATCATCATAATCGTCATCATAATCATCATCATAATCATCATCATAATCATCATCATAACCGTCATCGTAATCATCATCATAATCATCATCATAATCATCATCATAATCATCATCATAATCATCATCAAGATCATCATCATAATCATGAGCATAATCATCATCACAATCGTCATCATAATCATCATCATAATCATCATCAGAATCATCATCATAATCGTCATCATAATCATCATCATAATCATCATCATAACCGACATCGTAATCATCATCATAATCATCATCATAATCGTCATCATAATCGTCATCATTATAGTCATCATAATCGTCATCATAATCATCAGCATAGTCATCATCATAATAGTCATCATAATCGTCATCATTATCATCATCAAAATCATCATCATCATCATCATCGTAATCATCATCATAATCATCATCATAACCGTCATCGTTATCATCATCATAATCATCATCATAATCATCATCATAATCATCATCATCATCATCATCATAATCATCATCATAATCGTCTTCATGGTCATCACCATAATCGTCATCATAATCATCATAATAGTCATCATAATCGTCATCATTATAGTCATCATAATCAACATCATGATCATCATCATAATCGCAATCATAATCATCATCATAGTCATCATCATAATAGTCATCATAATCATCATCATAATCGTCATCATTATAGTCATCATAATCGTCATCATAATCATCATCATGATCATCATCATAATCATCATCATAACCGTCATCGTAATCATCATCATAATCATCATCATAATCATCATCATAGTCATCATCATAATCATCATCATGATCATCATCATAATCATCATCATAATCATCATCAAAATCATCATCATAATCGTCATCATAATCATCATCATAATCATCATCATAATCATCATCATAACCGTCATCGTAATCATCATCATAATCATCATCATAATCATCATCATAATCATCATCATAATCATCATCAAGATCATCATCATAATCATGAGCATAATCATCATCACAATCGTCATCATAATCATCATCATAATCATCATCAGAATCATCATCATAATCGTCATCATAATCATCACCATAATCATGATAATAATCATCATCAAAATCATCATCATAATCATCATCATAATCATCATCATAATCATCATCATAATCATCATCATAACCGTCATCGTAATCATCATCATAATCATCATCATAATCATCATCATAATCATCATCATAATCATCATCATAATCATCATCATAATCATCATCATAATCATCATCCTAATCATCATCATAATCATCATCATAATCATCATCATAATCATCATCATAACCGTCATCGTAATCATCATCATAATCATCTTCATAATCATCATCGTAATCATCATCATAATCATCATCATAATCATCATCATAATCATCATCATAATCATCATCATAATCATCATCATAATCATGAGCATAATCATCATCATAATCATCATCATAATCATCATCATAATCATCATCATAATCATGAGCATAATCATCATCATAATCATCATCAAGATCATCATCATAATCATGAGCATAATCATCATCACAATCGTCATCATAATCATCATCATAATCATCATCAGAATCATCATCATAATCGTCATCATAATCATCATCATAATCATCATCATAACCGTCATCGTAATCATCATCATAACCATCATCATAATCGTCATCATAATCATCATCATAGTCATCATCATAATAGTCATCATAATCGTCATCATAATCGTCATCATTATAGTCATCATAATCGTCATCATAATCATCATCATAACCGTCATCGTAATCATCATCATAATCATCATCATAATAATCATCATAATCACCATCACAATCATCATCATAATCATCATCATAATCATCATCATAATCATCATCAAAATCATCATCATAATCATGGGCATAATCATCATCATAATCGTCATCATAATCATCATCATAGTCATCATCATAATAGTCATCATAATCATCATCATAATCGTCATCATTATAGTCATCATAATCATCATCATAATCATGAGCATAATCATCATCATAATCATCATCAAGATCATCATCATAATCATGAGCATAATCATCATCACAATCGTCATCATAATCATCATCATAATCATCATCAGAATCATCATCATAATAGTCATCATAATCATCATCATCATCATCATCATCATAATCATCATCATAATCGTCTTCATGGTCATCACCATAATCGTCATCATAATCATCATAATAGTCATCATAATCGTCATCATTATAGTCATCATAATCAACATCATGATCATCATCATAATCATCATCATGATCATCATCATAATCATCATCATAATCATCATCATAATCGTCATCATAATCATCATCATAATCATCATCATAATCATCATCATAACCGTCATCGTAATCATCATCATAATCATCATCATAATCATCATCATAATCATGAGCATAATCATCATCATAATAGTCATCATAATCATCATCATAATCGTCATCATTATAGTCATCATAATCGTCATCATAATCATCATCATAGTCATCATCATAATAGTCATCATAATCGTCATCAATATAGTCATCATAATCATCAGCATGATCATCATCATAATCATCATCAAAATCATCATCGTAATCATCATCATAATCATCATCATAATCATCATCAAGATCATCATCATAATCATGAGCATAATCATCATCACAATCGTCATCATAATCATCATCATAATCATCATCAGAATCATCATCATAATCGTCATCATAATCATCATCATAATCATCATCATAACCGTCATCGTAATCATCATCATAATCATCATCATAATCGTCATCATAATCATCATCATAATCATCATCATAATCATCATCAAAATCATCATCATAATCATGAGCATAATCATC
Source organism: Coelioxys conoideus (assembly GCA_947623535.1). NCBI lineage: Eukaryota > Metazoa > Arthropoda > Insecta > Hymenoptera > Megachilidae > Coelioxys > Coelioxys conoideus. The sequence continues at coordinate 3,844,429 of CANQJN010000020.1, read as the reverse complement.
ATCATAATCGTCGTCATAATCATCATCATAGTCATCATCATAATAGTCATCATAATCGTCATCATTATAGTCATCATAATCATCATCATGATCATCATCATAATCATCATCATAATCATCATCATAATCATCATCATAATCATCATCATTATCGTCATCAAACTCATCATCATAATCATCATCATAATCATCATCATAATCATCATCATAATCATCATCATAACCGTCATCGTAATCATCATCATAATCATCATCATAATCATCATCATAGTCATCATCATAATCATCATCATAATCATCATCATAATCATCATCATAATCGTCTTCATGGTCATCATCATAATCGTCATCATAATCATCATAATAGTCATCATAATCGTCATCATTATAGTCATCATAATCATCATCATGGTCATCATCATAATCATTATCATAATCATCATCATGATCATCATCATAATCATCATCATAATCATCATCAAAATCATCATCATAATCGTCATCATAATCATCATCATGATCATCATCATAATCATCATCAAAATCATCATCATGATCATCATCATAATCATCATCATAATCATCATCATAATCATCATCATAATCATCATCAGAATCATCATCATAATCGTCATCATAATCATCATCATAATCATCATCATAACCGTCATCGTAATCATCATCATAATCATCATCATAATCGTCATCATAATCATCATCATAGTCATCATCATAATAGTCATCATAATCGTCATCATAATCGTCATCATTATAGTCATCATAATCGTCATCATAATCATCAGCATAGTCATCATCATAATAGTCATCATAATCGTCATCATTATAGTCATCATAATCATCATCATGATCATCATCATAAGCATCATCATAATCATCATCATAATCCTCATCATAATCATCATCATTATCATCATCAAAATCATCATCATCATCATCGTAATCATCATCATAATCATCATCATAACCGTCATCGTTATCATCATCATAATCATCATCATAATCATCATCATAATCATCGTCATCATCATCATCATCTAAATCATCATCATAATCGTCTTCATGGTCATCACCATAATCGTCATCATAATCATCATAATAGTCATCATAATCGTCATCATTATAGTCATCATAATCAACATCATGATCATCATCATAATCATCATCATAATCATCATCATGATCATCATCATAATCATCATCATAATCATCATCATAACCGTCATCGTAATCATCATCATAATCATCATCATAATCATCATCATAATCATCATCATAATCATCATCATAATCATCATCATAATCATCATCATAATCATCATCAAAATCATCATCATAATAGTCATCATAATCGTCATCATAATCGTCATCATTATAGTCATCATAATCGTCCTCATAATTATCATCATAGTCATCATCATAATAGTCATCATAATCGTCATCATTATAGTCATCGTAACCATCATCATGATCATCATCATAATCATCATCATAATCATCATCATAATCATCATCATAATCATCATCATTATCGTCATCATAATCATCATCATAATCATCATCATAATCATCATCAAAATCATCATCATAATCATGGGCATAATCATCATCATAATCGCAATCATAATCATCGTCATAGTCATCATCATAATAGTCATCATAATCATCATCATAATCGTCATCATTATAGTCATCATAATCATCATCATAATCATCATCATCATCATCATCAAAATCATCATCATAATCATGAGCATAATCATCATCATAATCGTCATCATAATCATCATAATAGTCATCATAATCGTCATCATAATCGTCATCATTATAGTCATCATAATCATCATCATAATCATCATCATCATCATCATCAAAATCATCATCATAATCATGAGCATAATCATCATCATAATCGTCATCATAATCATCATAATAGTCATCATAATCGTCATCATTATAGTCATCATAATCAACATCATGATCATCATCATAATCATCATCATAATCATCATCATGATCATCATCATAATCATCATCATGATCATCATCATAATCATCATCAAAATCATCATCATAATCCTCATCATAATCATCATCATTATCATCATCAAAATCATCATCATCATCATCATCGTAATCATCGTCATAATCATCATCATAACCGTCATCGTTATCATCATCATAATCATCATCATAATCATCATCATAATCATCATCATCATCATCATCATAATCATCATCATAATCGTCTTCATGGTCATCACCATAATCGTCATCATAATCATCATAATAGTCATCATAATCGTCATCATTATAGTCATCATAATCAACATCATGATCATCATCATAATCGCAATCATAATCATCATCATAGTCATCATCATAATAGTCATCATAATCATCATCATAATCGTCATCATTATAGTCATCATAATCGTCATCATAATCATCATCATGATCATCATCATAATCATCATCATAACCGTCATCGTAATCATCATCATAATCATCATCATAATCATCATCATAGTCATCATCATAATCATCATCATGATCATCATCATAATCATCATCATAATCATCATCAAAATCATCATCATAATCGTCATCATAATCATCATCATAATCATCATCATAATCATCATCATAACCGTCATCGCAATCATCATCATAATCATCATCATAATCATCATCATAATCATCATCATAATCATCATCAAGATCATCATCATAATCATGAGCATAATCATCATCACAATCGTCATCATAATCATCATCATAATCATCATCAGAATCATCATCATAATCGTCATCATAATCATCACCATAATCATGATAATAATCATCATCAAAATCATCATCATAATCATCATCATAATCATCATCATAATCATCATCATAATCATCATCATAACCGTCATCGTAATCATCATCATAATCATCATCATAATCATCATCATAATCATCATCATAATCATCATCATAATCATCATCATAATCATCATCCTAATCATCATCATAATCATCATCATAATCATCATCATAATCATCATCATAACCGTCATCGTAATCATCATCATAATCATCTTCATAATCATCATCGTAATCATCATCATAATCATCATCATAATCATCATCATAATCATCATCATAATCATCATCATAATCATCATCATAATCATGAGCATAATCATCATCATAATCATCATCATAATCATCATCATAATCATCATCATAATCATGAGCATAATCATCATCATAATCATCATCAAGATCATCATCATAATCATGAGCATAATCATCATCACAATCGTCATCATAATCATCATCATAATCATCATCAGAATCATCATCATAATCGTCATCATAATCATCATCATAATCATCATCATAACCGTCATCGTAATCATCATCATAACCATCATCATAATCGTCATCATAATCATCATCATAGTCATCATCATAATAGTCATCATAATCGTCATCATAATCGTCATCATTATAGTCATCATAATCGTCATCATAATCATCACCATAATCATGATAATAATCATCATCAAAATCATCATCATAATCATCATCATAATCATCATCATAATCATCATCATAATCATCATCATAACCGTCATCGTAATCATCATCATGATCATCATCATAATCATCATCATAATCATCATCATAATCATCATCATAATCATCATCATAATCATCATCCTAATCATCATCATAATCATCATCATAATCATCATCATAATCATCATCATAACCGTCATCGTAATCATCATCATAATCATCTTCATAATCATCATCGTAATCATCATCATAATCATCATCATAATCATCATCATAATCATCATCATAATCATCATCATAATCATCATCATAATCATGAGCATAATCATCATCATAATCATCATCATAATCATCATCATAATCATCATCATAATCATGAGCATCATCATCATCATAATCATCATCAAGATCATCATCATAATCATGAGCATAATCATCATCACAATCGTCATCATAATCATCAACATAATCATCATCAGAATCATCATCATAATCGTCATCATAATCGTCATCATTATAGTCATCATAATCAACATCATGATCATCATCATAATCGCAATCATAATCATCATCATAGTCATCATCATAATAGTCATCATAATCATCATCATAATCGTCATCATTATAGTCATCATAATCGTCATCATAATCATCATCATGATCATCATCATAATCATCATCATAACCGTCATCGTAATCATCATCATAATCATCATCATAATCATCATCATAGTCATCATCATAATCATCATCATGATCATCATCATAATCATCATCATAATCATCATCAAAATCATCATCATAATCGTCATCATAATCATCATCATAATCATCATCATAATCATCATCATAACCGTCATCGTAATCATCATCATAATCATCATCATAATCATCATCATAATCATCATCATAATCATCATCAAGATCATCATCATAATCATGAGCATAATCATCATCACAATCGTCATCATAATCATCATCATAATCATCATCAGAATCATCATCATAATCGTCATCATAATCATCACCATAATCATGATAATAATCATCATCAAAATCATCATCATAATCATCATCATAATCATCATCATAATCATCATCATAATCATCATCATAACCGTCATCGTAATCATCATCATAATCATCATCATAATCATCATCATAATCATCATCATAATCATCATCATAATCATCATCATAATCATCATCCTAATCATCATCATAATCATCATCATAATCATCATCATAATCATCATCATAACCGTCATCGTAATCATCATCATAATCATCTTCATAATCATCATCGTAATCATCATCATAATCATCATCATAATCATCATCATAATCATCATCATAATCATCATCATAATCATCATCATAATCATGAGCATAATCATCATCATAATCATCATCATAATCATCATCATAATCATCATCATAATCATGAGCATAATCATCATCATAATCATCATCAAGATCATCATCATAATCATGAGCATAATCATCATCACAATCGTCATCATAATCATCATCATAATCATCATCAGAATCATCATCATAATCGTCATCATAATCATCATCATAATCATCATCATAACCGTCATCGTAATCATCATCATAACCATCATCATAATCGTCATCATAATCATCATCATAGTCATCATCATAATAGTCATCATAATCGTCATCATAATCGTCATCATTATAGTCATCATAATCGTCATCATAATCATCACCATAATCATGATAATAATCATCATCAAAATCATCATCATAATCATCATCATAATCATCATCATAATCATCATCATAATCATCATCATAACCGTCATCGTAATCATCATCATGATCATCATCATAATCATCATCATAATCATCATCATAATCATCATCATAATCATCATCATAATCATCATCCTAATCATCATCATAATCATCATCATAATCATCATCATAATCATCATCATAACCGTCATCGTAATCATCATCATAATCATCTTCATAATCATCATCGTAATCATCATCATAATCATCATCATAATCATCATCATAATCATCATCATAATCATCATCATAATCATCATCATAATCATGAGCATAATCATCATCATAATCATCATCATAATCATCATCATAATCATCATCATAATCATGAGCATAATCATCATCATAATCATCATCAAGATCATCATCATAATCATGAGCATAATCATCATCACAATCGTCATCATAATCATCAACATAATCATCATCAGAATCATCATCATAATCGTCATCATAATCGTCATCATTATAGTCATCATAATCATCATCATGATCATCATCATAATCATCATCATAATCATCATCATAATCCTCATCATAATCATCATCATTATCATCATCAAAATCATCATCATCATCATCATCGTAATCATCATCATAATCATCATCATAACCGTCATCGTTATCATCATCATAATCATCATCATAATCATCATCATAATCATCATCATCATCATCATCATCATAATCATCATCATAATCGTCTTCATGGTCATCACCATAATCGTCATCATAATCATCATAATAGTCATCATAATCGTCATCATTATAGTCATCATAATCAACATCATGATCATCATCATAATCATCATCATAATCATCATCATGATCATCATCATAATCATCATCATAATCATCATCATAATCGTCATCATAATCATCATCATAATCATCATCATAATCATCATCATAACCGTCATCGTAATCATCATCATAATCATCATCATAATCATCATCATAATCATGAGCATAATCATCATCATAATAGTCATCATAATCATCATCATAATCGTCATCATTATAGTCATCATAATCGTCATCATAAACATCATCATAGTCATCATCATAATAGTCATCATAATCGTCATCAATATAGTCATCATAATCATCAGCATGATCATCATCATAATCATCATCAAAATCATCATCGTAATCATCATCATAATCATCATCATAATCATCATCAAGATCATCATCATAATCATGAGCATAATCATCATCACAATCGTCATCATAATCATCATCATAATCATCATCAGAATCATCATCATAATCGTCATCATAATCATCATCATAATCATCATCATAACCGTCATCGTAATCATCATCATAATCATCATCATAATCGTCATCATAATCATCATCATAATCATCATCATAATCATCATCAAAATCATCATCATAATCATGAGCATAATCATCATCATAATCGTCGTCATAATCATCATCATAGTCATCATCATAATAGTCATCATAATCGTCATCATTATAGTCATCATAATCATCATCATGATCATCATCATAATCATCATCATAATCATCATCATAATCATCATCATAATCATCATCATTATCGTCATCAAACTCATCATCATAATCATCATCATAATCATCATCATAATCATCATCATAACCGTCATCGTAATCATCATCATAATCATCATCATAATCATCATCATAGTCATCATCATAATCATCATCATAATCATCATCATAATCATCATCATAATCATCATCATAATCGTCTTCATGGTCATCATCATAATCGTCATCATAATCATCATAATAGTCATCATAATCGTCATCATTATAGTCATCATAATCATCATCATGGTCATCATCATAATCATTATCATAATCATCATCATGATCATCATCATAATCATCATCATAATCATCATCAAAATCATCATCATAATCCTCATCATAATCATCATCATTATCATCATCAAAATCATCATCATCATCATCGTAATCATCATCATAATCATCATCATAACCGTCATCGTTATCATCATCATAATCATCATCATAATCATCATCATAATCATCGTCATCATCATCATCATCTAAATCATCATCATAATCGTCTTCATGGTCATCACCATAATCGTCATCATAATCATCATAATAGTCATCATAATCGTCATCATTATAGTCATCATAATCAACATCATGATCATCATCATAATCATCATCATAATCATCATCATGATCATCATCATAATCATCATCATAATCATCATCATAACCGTCATCGTAATCATCATCATAATCATCATCATAATCATCATCATAATCATCATCATAATCGTCTTCATGGTCATCATCATAATCGTCATCATAATCATCATAATAGTCATCATAATCGTCATCATGGTCATCATCATAATCATTATCATAATCATCATCATGATCATCATCATAATCATCATCATAATCATCATCAAAATCATCATCATAATCGTCATCATAATCATCATCATAATCATCATCATAATCATTATCATAATCATCATCATAATCATCATCAAAATCATCATCACAATCATGGGCATAATCATCATCATAATCGCAATCATAATCATCATCATAGTCATCATCATAACCGTCATCGTAATCATCATCATAATCATCATCATAATCATCATCAAAATCATCATCATAATCATGAGCATAATCATCATCATGATCGTCATCATAACCGTCATCGTAATCATCATCATAATCATCATCATAATCGTCATCATAATCATCATCATAATAGTCATCATAATCGTCATCATAATCGTCATCATTATAGTCATCATAATCGTCCTCATAATCATCATCATAGTCATCATCATAATAGTCATCATAATCGTCATCATTATAGTCATCATAATCATCATCATGATCATCATCATAATCATCATCATAATCATCATCATAATCATCATCATAATCATCATCATTATCGTCATCATAATCATCATCATAATCATCATCATAATCATCATCAAAATCATCATCATAATCATGGGCATAATCATCATCATAATCGCAATCATAATCATCATCATAGTCATCATCATAATAGTCATCATAATCATCATCATAATCGTCATCATTATAGTCATCATAATCATCATCATAATCATCATCATCATCATCATCAAAATCATCATCATAATCATGAGCATAATCATCATCATAATCGTCATCATAATCATCATAATAGTCATCATAATCGTCATCATAGTCATCATCATAATAGTCATCATAATCATCATCATGATCATCATCATAATCATCATCATAATCATCATCATAACCGTCTTCGTAATCATCATCATAATCATCATCATAATCATCATCATAATCATCATCACAATCATCATCATAATCATCATCATAATCATCATCATAATCATCATCAAAATCATCATCATAATCATGGGCATAATCATCATCATAATCATCATCATAATCATCATCATAGTCATCATCATAATAGTCATCATAATCATCATCATAATCGTCATCATTATAGTCATCATAATCGTCATCATAATCATCATCATGATCATCATCATAATCATCATCATAATCATCATCATAATCATCATCATAATCATCATCATAATCATCATCATAATCATCATCATGATCGTCATCATAATCATCATCATAATCATCATCATAATCATCATCAAAATCATCATCATAATCATGAGCATAATCATCATCATAATCGTCATCATAATCATCATCATAGTCATCATCATAATAGTCATCATAATCGTCATCATCATAGTCATCATAATCATCATCAGAATCATCATCATAATCATCATCATAATCAACATCATAATCATCATCATAATCATCATCATAATCATCATCATAATCATCATCATAATCAACATCATAATCATCATCATAACCGTCATCGTAAACGTCATAGTAATCATCATCATAATCATCATCATAATCGTCATCATAATCGTCATCATTATAGTCATCATAATCGTCATCATAATCATCATCATAGTCATCATCATAATAGTCATCATAATCGTCATCATTATAGTCATCATAATCGTCATCATAATCATCATCATGATCATCATCATAATCATCATCATAATCATCATCATAATCATCATCATAATCATCATCAAAATCATCATCATAATCATGAGCATAATCATCATGATAATCATCATCATAATCATCATCACAATCGTCATCATAATCATCATCATAGTCATCATCATAATAGTCATCATAATCGTCATCATTATAGTCATCATAATCGTCATCATAATCATCATCATGATCATCATCATAATCATCATCATAATCATCATCATAACCGTCATCGTAATCATCATCATAATCATCATCATAATCATCATCATAATCATCATCATAATCATCATCATAATCATCATCATGATCGTCATCATAATCATCATCATAATCGTCATCATAATCATCATCATGATCATCAACATAATCATCATCATAATCATCATCATAGTCATAGTTATAATTCATCATCATAATCATGAGCATAATCATCATGATAATCATCATCATAATCATCATCACAATCGTCATCATAATCATCATCATAGTCATCATCATAATAGTCATCATAATCGTCATCATTATAGTCATCATAATCGTCATCATAATCATCATCATGATCATCATCATAATCATCATCATAATCATCATCATAACCGTCATCGTAATCATCATCATAATCATCATCATAATCATCATCATAATCATCATCATAATCATCATCATAATCATCATCATAATCATCATCATAATCATCATCATAATCATCATCATAACCGTCATCGTAATCATCATCATAATCATCTTCATAATCATCATCGTAATCATCATCATAATCATCATCATAATCATCATCATAATCATCATCATAATCATCATCATAATCATGAGCATAATCATCATCATAATCGTCATCATAATCATCATCATAATCATCATCATAATCATCATCAAAATCATCATCATAATCATGAGCATAATCATCATCATAATCGTCATCATAATCATGATCATAGTCATCATCATAATAGTCATCATAATCGTCATCATTATAGTCATCATAATCATCATCATAGTCATCATCATAATAGGCATCATAATCGTCATCATTATAGTCATCATAATCATCATCATAATCATCATCAGAATCATCATCATAATCATCATCATAATCATCATCATAACCGTCATCGTAATCATTATCATAATCATCATCATCATCATCATCATAATCATCATCAAGATCATCATCATAATCATGAGCATAATCATCATCACAATCGTCATCATAATCATCATCATAATCGTCATCAGAATCATCATCATAATCGTCATCATAATCATCATCATAATCATCATCATAACCGTCATCGTAATCATCATCATAATCATCATCATAATCGTCATCATAATCATCATCATAATCATCATCATTATCATCATCAAAATCATCATCATCATCATCATCATAATCATCATCATAATCATCATCATAACCGTCATCGTTATCATCATCATAATCATCATCATAATCATCATCATAATCATGAGCATAATCATCATCATAATCGTCATCATAATCATCATCATAGTCATCATCATAATAGTCATCATAATCATCATCATAATCGTCATCATTATAGTCATCATAATCGTCATCATAATCATCATCATGATCATCATCATAATCATCATCAAAATCATCATCATGATCATCATCATGATCATCATCATAATCATCATCATAATCATCATCATAATCATCATCAAAATCATCATCATAATCATCATCATAATCATCATCATAATCATCATCAAAATCATCATCATAATCATGAGCATAATCATCATCATAATCGTCATCATAATCATCATCATAATCATCATCATAATCATCATCAAAATCATCATCATAATCATGAGCATAATCATCATCATAATCGTCATCATAATCATGATCATAGTCATCATCATAATAGTCATCATAATCGTCATCATTATAGTCATCATAATCATCATCATAGTCATCATCATAATAGTCATCATAATCGTCATCATTATAGTCATCATAATCATCATCATAATCATCATCAGAATCATCATCATAATCATCATCATAATCATCATCATAATCAACATCATAATCATCATCATAACCGTCATCGTAATCGTCATAGTAATCATCATCATAATCATCATCATAATCGTCATCATAATCGTCATCATTATAGTCATCATAATCGTCATCATAATCATCATCATAGTCATCATCATGATCATCATCATAATCATCATCATAATCATCATCATAATCATAGTTATAATTCATCATCATAATAATGAGCATAATCATCATGATAATCATCATCATAGTCATCATCATAATCATCATCATAGTCATCATCATAATCATCATCATCATCATCATCATAATCATCATCATAATCATCATCCTAATCATCATCAAAATAGTCATCATAATCGTCATCATTATAGTCATCATAATCGTCATAGTAATCATCATCATAATCATCATCATAATCATCATCATAATCATCATCCTAATCATCATCAAAATAGTCATCATAATCGTCATCATTATAGTCATCATAATCGTCATAGTAATCATCATTATAATCATCATCATTACCGTCATCATAATCACCATCATAATCATCATCATAATCATGAGCATAATCATCATCATAAACGTCATCATAATCATCATCATAGTCATCATCATAATAGTCATCATAATCGTCATCATTATAGCCATCATAATCATCAACATGATCATCATCATAATCATCATCATAATCCTTATCATAATCATCATCATTATGATCATCAAAATCATCATCATAACCATCATCATAATCATCATCATAATCATCATCATAATCATCATCATAACCGTCATCGTAATCATCATCATAATCATCATCATAATCATCATCATAATCATCATCATAATCATGAGCATAATCATCATCATAATAGTCATCATAATCATCATCATAATCGTCATCATTATAGTCATCATAATCGTCATCATAATCATCATCATAGTCATCATCATAATAGTCACCATAATCGTCATCAATATAGTCATCATAATCATCAGCATGATCATCATCATAATCATCATCAAAATCATCATCATAATCGTCATCATAATCATCATCATAATCATCATCATAATAGGCATCATAATCGTCATCATTATAGTCATCATAATCATCATCATAATCATCATCAGAATCATCATCATAATCATCATCATAATCATCATCATAACCGTCATCGTAATCATTATCATAATCATCATCATAATCATCATCATAATCATCATCAAGATCATCATCATAATCATGAGCATAATCATCATCACAATCGTCATCATAATCATCATCATAATCGTCATCAGAATCATCATCATAATCGTCATCATAATCATCATCATAATCATCATCATAACCGTCATCGTAATCATCATCATAATCATCATCATAATCGTCATCATAATCATCATCATAATCATCATCATTATCATCATCAAAATCATCATCATCATCATCATCATAATCATCATCATAATCATCATCATAACCGTCATCGTTATCATCATCATAATCATCATCATAATCATCATCATAATCATGAGCATAATCATCATCATAATCGTCATCATAATCATTATCATAGTCATCATCATAATAGTCATCATAATCACCATCATAATCGTCATCATTATAGTCATCATAATCGTCATCATAATCATCATCATGATCATCATCATAATCATCATCATAATCATCATCATAATCATCATCATAGTCATCATCATAACCGTCATCGTAATCATCATCATAATCATCTTCATAATCATCATCGTAATCATCATCATAATCATCATCATAATCATCATCATAATCATCATCATAATCATCATCATAATCATGAGCATAATCATCATCATAATCGTCATCATAATCATCATCATAGTCATCATCATAATAGTCATCATAATCATCATCATAATCATCATCATAATCATCATCATAACCGTCATCGTAATCATCATCATAATCATCTTCATAATCATCATCGTAATCATCATCATAATAGTCATCATAATCGTCATCATTATAGTCATCATAATCGTCATCATAATCATCATCATGATCATCAACATAATCATCATCATAATCATCATCATAGTCATAGTTATAATTCATCATCATAATCATGAGCATAATCATCATGATAATCATCATCATAATCATCATCACAATCGTCATCATAATCATCATCATAGTCATCATCATAATAGTCATCATAATCGTCATCATTATAGTCATCATAATCGTCATCATAATCATCATCATGATCATCATCATAATCATCATCATAATCATCATCATAATCATCATCATAACCGTCATCGTAATCATCATCATAATCATCATCATAATCATCATCATAATCATCATCATAATCATCATCATAATCATCATCATAATCATCATCATAATCATCATCATAATCATCATCATAATCATCATCATAACCGTCATCGTAATCATCATCATAATCATCTTCATAATCATCATCGTAATCATCATCATAATCATCATCATAATCATCATCATAATCATCATCATAATCATCATCATAATCATGAGCATAATCGTCATCATAATCGTCATCATAATCATCATCATAATCATCATCATAATCATCATCAAAATCATCATCATAATCATGAGCATAATCATCATCATAATCGTCATCATAATCATGATCATAGTCATCATCATAATAGTCATCATAATCGTCATCATTATAGTCATCATAATCATCATCATAGTCATCATCATAATAGGCATCATAATCGTCATCATTATAGTCATCATAATCATCCTCATAATCATCATCAGAATCATCATCATAATCATCATCGTAATCATCATCATAACCGTCATCGTAATCATTATCATAATCATCATCATCATCATCATCATAATCATCATCAAGATCATCATCATAATCATGAGCATAATCATCATCACAATCGTCATCATAATCATCATCATAATCGTCATCAGAATCATCATCATAATCGTCATCATAATCATCATCATAATCATCATCATAACCGTCATCGTAATCATCATCATAATCATCATCATAATCGTCATCATAATCATCATCATAATCATCATCATTATCATCATCAAAATCATCATCATCATCATCATCATAATCATCATCATAATCATCATCATAACCGTCATCGTTATCATCATCATAATCATCATCATAATCATCATCATAATCATGAGCATAATCATCATCATAATCGTCATCATAATCATCATCATAGTCATCATCATAATAGTCATCATAATCATCATCAAAATCGTCATCATTATAGTCATCATAATCGTCATCATAATCATCATCATGATCATCATCATAATCATCATCAAAATCATCATCATGATCATCATCATGATCATCATCATAATCATCATCATAATCATCATCATAATCATCATCAAAATCATCATCATAATCATGAGCATAATCATCATCATAATCGTCATCATAATCATCATTATAATCATCATCATAATCATCATCAAAATCATCATCATAATCATGAGCATAATCATCATCATAATCGTCATCATAATCATGATCATAGTCATCATCATAATAGTCATCATAATCGTCATCATTATAGTCATCATAATCATCATCATAGTCATCATCATAATAGTCATCATAATCGTCATCATTATAGTCATCATAATCATCATCATAATCATCATCAGAATCATCATCATAATCATCATCATAATCATCATCATAATCAACATCATAATCATCATCATAACCGTCATCGTAATCGTCATAGTAATCATCATCATAATCATCATCATAATCGTCATCATAATCGTCATCATTATAATCATCATAATCGTCATCATAATCATCATCATAGTCATCATCATAATAGTCATCATAATCGTCATCATTATAGTCATCATAATCGTCATCATAATCATCATCATGATCATCATCATAATCATCATCATAATCATCATCATAATCATAGTTATAATTCATCATCATAATAATGAGCATAATCATCATGATAATCATCATCATAGTCATCATCATAATCATCATCATAGTCATCATCATAATCATCATCATAATCATCATCGTAATCATCATCATAATCATCATCATAATCATCATCATAACCGTCATCGTAATCATCATCATAATCATCTTCATAATCATCATCGTAATCATCATCATAATCATCATCATAATCATCATCCTAATCATCATCAAAATAGTCATCATAATCGTCATCATTATAGTCATCATAATCGTCATAGTAATCATCATCATAATCATCATCAAAATCATCATCATGATCATCATCATGATCACCATCATAATCATCATCATAATCATGAGCATAGTCATCATCATAAACGTCATCATAATCATCATCATAGTCATCATCATAATAGTCATCATAATCGTCATCATTATAGCCATCATAATCATCAACATGATCATCATCATAATCATCATCATAATCCTTATCATAATCATCATCATTATGATCATCAAAATCATCATCATAACCATCATCATAATCATCATCATAATCATCATCATAATCATCATCATAACCGTCATCGTAATCATCATCATAATCATCATCATAATCATCATCATAATCATCATCATAATCATGAGCATAATCATCATCATAATAGTCATCATAATCATCATCATAATCGTCATCATTATAGTCATCATAATCGTCATCATAATCATCATCATAGTCATCATCATAATAGTCACCATAATCGTCATCAATATAGTCATCATAATCATCAGCATGATCATCATCATAATCATCATCAAAATCATCATCATAATCGTCATCATAATCATCATCATAATCATCATCATAATAGGCATCATAATCGTCATCATTATAGTCATCATAATCATCATCATAATCATCATCAGAATCATCATCATAATCATCATCATAATCATCATCATAATCATCATCATAACCGTCATCGTAATCATTATCATAATCATCATCATAATCATCATCATAATCATCATCAAGATCATCATCATAATCATGAGCATAATCATCATCACAATCGTCATCATAATCATCATCATAATCGTCATCAGAATCATCATCATAATCGTCATCATAATCATCATCATAATCATCATCATAACCGTCATCGTAATCATCATCATAATCATCATCATAATCGTCATCATAATCATCATCATAATCATCATCATTATCATCATCAAAATCATCATCATCATCATCATCATAATCATCATCATAATCATCATCATAACCGTCATCGTTATCATCATCATAATCATCATCATAATCATCATCATAATCATGAGCATAATCATCATCATAATCGTCATCATAATCATTATCATAGTCATCATCATAATAGTCATCATAATCACCATCATAATCGTCATCATTATAGTCATCATAATCGTCATCATAATCATCATCATGATCATCATCATAATCATCATCATAATCATCATCATAATCATCGTCATAATCATCATCATAACCGTCATCGTAATCATCATCATAATCATCTTCATAATCATCATCGTAATCATCATCATAATCATCATCATAATCATCATCATAATCATCATCATAATCATCATCATAATCATCATCATAATCATGAGCATAATCATCATCATAATCGTCATCATAATCATCATCATAATCATCATCATAATCATCATCAAAATCATCATCATAATCATGAGCATAATCATCATCATAATCGTCATCATAATCATGATCATAGTCATCATCATAATAGTCATCATAATCGTCATCATTATAGTCATCATAATCATCATCATAGTCATCATAATCGTCATCATTATAGTCATCATAATCATCATCATAATCATCATCAGAATCATCATCATAACCGTCATCGTTATCATCATCATAATCATCATCATAATCATCATCATAATCATGAGCATAATCATCATCATAATCGTCATCATAATCATCATCATAGTCATCATCATAATAGTCATCATAATCATCATCATAATCGTCATCATTATAGTCATCATCATAATCGTCATCATTATAGTCATCATAATCGTCATCATAATCATCATCATGATCATCATCATAATCATCATCAAAATCATCATCATGATCATCATCATAATCATCATCATAATCATCATCATAATCATCATCAAAATCATCATCATAATCATGAGCATAATCATCATCATAATCGTCATCATAATCATCATCATAATCATCATCATAATCATCATCATGATCATCATCATAATCATCTTCATAATCATCATCGTAATCATCATCATAATCATCATCATAATCATCATCATAATCATCATCATAATCATCATCATAATCATGAGCATAATCATCATCATAATCGTCATCATAATCATCATCATAATCATCATCATAATCATCATCAAAATCATCATCATAATCATGAGCATAATCATCATCATAATCGTCATCATAATCATGATCATAGTCATCATCATAATAGTCATCATAATCGTCATCATTATAGTCATCATAATCATCATCATAGTCATCATCATAATAGGCATCATAATCGTCATCATTATAGTCATCATAATCATCATCATAATCATCATCATAATCATCATCATAACCGTCATCGTTATCATCATCATAATCATCATCATAATCATCATCATAATCATCATCCTAATCGTCTTCATGGTCATCATCATAATCGTCATCATAATCATCGTCATAGTCATCATAATCGTCATCATTATAGTCATCATAGTCATCATCATGATCATCATCATAATCATCATCATAATCATCATCATGATCATCATCATAATCATCATCACAATCATCACCATAATCATGATAATAATCATCATCAAAATCATCATCATAATCATCATCATAATCGTCATCATAATCATCATCATAATCATCATCATAACCGTCATCGTAATCATCATCATAATCATCATCATAATCGTCATCATAATCATCATCATAATCATCATCATAATCATCATCATAATCATCATCATAATCATCATCAGAATCATCATCATAATCATGAGCAGAATCATCATCATAATCGTCATCATAATCATCATCATAATAGTCATCATAATCGTCATCATAATCGTCATCATTGTATTCATCATAATCGTCGTCATAATCATCATCATAGTCATCATCATAATAGTCATCATAATCGTCATCATTATAGTCATCATAATCATCATCATGATCATCATCATAATCATCATCATAATCATCATCATAATCATCATCATAATCATCATCATTATCGTCATCAAACTCATCATCATAATCATCATCATAATCATCATCATAATCATCATCATAACCGTCATCGTAATCATCATCATAATCATCATCATAATCATCATCATAGTCATCATCATAATCATCATCATAATCGTCTTCATGGTCATCATCATAATCGTCATCATAATCATCATAATAGTCATCATAATCGTCATCATTATAGTCATCATAATCATCATCATGGTCATCATCATAATCATCATCATAATCATCATCATGATCATCATCATAATCATCATCATAATCATCATCAAAATCATCATCATAATCGTCATCATAATCATCATCATAATCATCATCATAATCATCATCATAACCGTCATCGTAATCATCATCATAATCATCATCATAATCATCATCATAATCATCATCATAATCATCATCAAGATCATCATCATAATCATGAGCATAATCATCATCACAATCGTCATCATAATCATCATCATAATCATCATCAGAATCATCATCATAATCGTCATCATAATCATCATCATAATCATCATCATAACCGTCATCGTAATCATCATCATAATCATCATCATAATCGTCATCATAATCATCATCATAGTCATCATAATCGTCATCATTATAGTCATCATAGTCATCATCATGATCATCATCATAATCATCATCATAATCATCATCATGATCATCATCATAATCATCATCACAATCATCACCATAATCATGATAATAATCATCATCAAAATCATCATCATAATCATCATCATAATCCTCATCATAATCATCATCATAATCATCATCATAACCGTCATCGTAATCATCATCATAATCATCATCATAATCGTCATCATAATCATCATCATAATCATCATCATAATCATCATCATAATCATCATCATAATCATCATCATAATCATCATCAGAATCATCATCATAATCATGAGCAGAATCATCATCATAATCGTCATCATAATCATCATCATAATAGTCATCATAATCGTCATCATAATCGTCATCATTATAGTCATCATAATCGTCGTCATAATCATCATCATAGTCATCATCATAACAGTCATCATAATCGTCATCATTATAGTCATCATAATCATCATCATGATCATCATCATAATCATCATCATAATCATCATCATAATCATCATCATAATCATCATCATTATCGTCATCAAACTCATCATCATAATCATCATCATAATCATCATCATAATCATCATCATAACCGTCATCGTAATCATCATCATAATCATCATCATAATCATCATCATAGTCATCATCATAATCATCATCATAATCGTCTTCATGGTCATCATCATAATCGTCATCATAATCATCATAATAGTCATCATAATCGTCATCATTATAGTCATCATAATCATCATCATGGTCATCATCATAATCATCATCATAATCATCATCATGATCATCATCATAATCATCATCATAATCATCATCAAAATCATGATCATAATCGTCATCATAATCATCATCATAATCATCATCATAATCATCATCATAACCGTCATCGTAATCATCATCATAATCATCATCATAATCATCATCATAATCATCATCATAATCATCATCAAGATCATCATCATAATCATGAGCATAATCATCATCACAATCGTCATCATAATCATCATCATAATCATCATCAGAATCATCATCATAATCGTCATCATAATCATCATCATAATCATCATCATAACCGTCATCGTAATCATCATCATAATCATCATCATAATCGTCATCATAATCATCATCATAGTCATCATCATAATAGTCATCATAATCGTCATCATAATCGTCATCATTATAGTCATCATAATCGTCATCATAATCATCAGCATAGTCATCATCATAATAGTCATCATAATCGTCATCATTATAGTCATCATAATCATCATCATGATCATCATCATAATCATCATCATAATCATCATCATAATCCTCATCATTATCATCATCATTATCATCATCAAAATCATCATCATCATCATCATCGTAATCATCATCATAATCATCATCATAACCGTCATCGTTATCATCATCATAATCATCATCATAATCATCATCATAATCATCATCATAACCGTCATCGTAATCATCATCATAATCATCATCATAATCATCATCATAATCATCATCATAATCATGAGCATAATCATCATCATAATAGTCATCATAATCATCATCATAATCGTCATCATTATAGTCATCATAATCGTCATCATAATCATCATCATAGTCATCATCATAATAGTCATCATAATCGTCATCAATATAGTCATCATAATCATCAGCATGATCATCATCATAATCATCATCAAAATCATCATCATAATCGTCATCATAATCATCATCATAATCATCATCATAATCATCATCATAACCGTCATCGTAATCATCATCATAATCATCTTCATAATCATCATCGTAATCATCATCATAATAGTCATCATAATCGTCATCATTATAGTCATCATAATCGTCATCATAATCATCATCATGATCATCAACATAATCATCATCATAATCATCATCATAGTCATAGTTATAATTCATCATCATAATCATGAGCATAATCATCATGATAATCATCATCATAATCATCATCACAATCGTCATCATAATCATCATCATAGTCATCATCATAATAGTCATCATAATCGTCATCATTATAGTCATCATAATCGTCATCATAATCATCATCATGATCATCATCATAATCATCATCATAATCATCATCATAATCATCATCATAACCGTCATCGTAATCATCATCATAATCATCATCATAATCATCATCATAATCATCATCATAATCATCATCATAATCATCATCATAATCATCATCATAATCATCATCATAATCATCATCATAATCATCATCATAACCGTCATCGTAATCATCATCATAATCATCTTCATAATCATCATCGTAATCATCATCATAATCATCATCATAATCATCATCATAATCATCATCATAATCATCATCATAATCATGAGCATAATCATCATCATAATCGTCATCATAATCATCATCATAATCATCATCATAATCATCATCAAAATCATCATCATAATCATGAGCATAATCATCATCATAATCGTCATCATAATCATGATCATAGTCATCATCATAATAGTCATCATAATCGTCATCATTATAGTCATCATAATCATCATCATAGTCATCATCATAATAGGCATCATAATCGTCATCATTATAGTCATCATAATCATCCTCATAATCATCATCAGAATCATCATCATAATCATCATCATAATCATCATCATAACCGTCATCGTAATCATTATCATAATCATCATCATCATCATCATCATAATCATCATCAAGATCATCATCATAATCATGAGCATAATCATCATCACAATCGTCATCATAATCATCATCATAATCGTCATCAGAATCATCATCATAATCGTCATCATAATCATCATCATAATCATCATCATAACCGTCATCGTAATCATCATCATAATCATCATCATAATCGTCATCATAATCATCATCATAATCATCATCATTATCATCATCAAAATCATCATCATCATCATCATCATAATCATCATCATAATCATCATCATAACCGTCATCATAATCATCATCATAGTCATCATCATAATAGTCATCATAATCGTCATCATTATAGCCATCATAATCATCAACATGATCATCATCATAATCATCATCATAATCATCATCATAATCATCATCATAATCATCATCAAGATCATCATCATAATCATGAGCATAATCATCATCACAATCGTCATCATAATCATCATCATAATCATCATCAGAATCATCATCATAATCGTCATCATAATCATCATCATAGTCATCATCATAATAGTCACCATAATCGTCATCAATATAGTCATCATAATCATCAGCATGATCATCATCATAATCGTCATCATAATCATCATCATAATCATCATCATTATCATCATCAAAATCATCATCATCATCATCATCATAATCATCATCATAATCATCATCATAACCGTCATCGTTATCATCATCATAATCATCATCATAATCATCATCATAATCATGAGCATAATCATCATCATAATCGTCATCATAATCATCATCATAGTCATCATCATAATAGTCATCATAATCATCATCATAATCGTCATCATTATAGTCATCATAATCGTCATCATAATCATCATCATGATCATCATCATAATCATCATCAAAATCATCATCATGATCATCATCATAATCATCATCATAATCATCATCATAATCATCATCAAAATCATCATCATAATCATGAGCATAATCATCATCATAATCGTCATCATAATCATCATCATAATCATCATCATAATCATCATCAAAATCATCATCATAATCATGAGCATAATCATCATCATAATCGTCATCATAATCGTCATCATTATAGTCATCATAATCGTCATCATAATCATCATCATAGTCATCATCATAATAGTCATCATAATCGTCATCATTATAGTCATCATAATCGTCATCATAATCATCAGCATGATCATCATCATAATCATCATCATAATCATCATCATAATCATCATCATAATCATCATCATAATCATAGTTATAATTCATCATGATAATAATGAGCATAATCATCATGATAATCATCATCATAGTCATCATCATAATCATCATCATAGTCATCATCATAATCATCATCATAATCATCATCATAATCATGAGCATAATCATCATCATAATCGTCATCATAATCATCATCATAATCATCATCATAATCATCTTCATAATCATCATCGTAATCATCATCATAATCATCATCATAATCATCATCATAATCATCATCATAATCATCATCATAATCATGAGCATAATCATCATCATAATCGTCATCATAATCATCATCATAATCATCATCATAATCATCATCAAAATCATCATCATAATCATGTGCATAATCATCATCATAATCGTCATCATAATCATGATCATAGTCGTCATCATAATAGTCATCATAATCGTCATCATTATAGTCATCATAATCATCATCATAGTCATCATCATAATAGGCATCATAATCGTCATCATTATAGTCATCATAATCATCATCATAATCATCATCAGAATCATCATCATAACCGTCATCGTTATCATCATCATAATCATCATCATAATCATCATCATAACCGTCATCGTAATCGTCATAGTAATCATCATCATAATCATCATCATAATCGTCATCATAATCGTCATCATTATAGTCATCATAATCGTCATCATAATCATCATCATAGTCATCATCATAATAGTCATCATAATCGTCATCATTATAGTCATCATAATCGTCATCATAATCATCATCATGATCATCATCATAATCATCATCATAATCATCATCATAATCATAGTTATAATTCATCATCATAATAATGAGCATAATCATCATGATAATCATCATCATAGTCATCATCATAATCATCATCATAGTCATCATCATAATCATCATCATAATCATCATCATAATCATCATCATAATCATCATCCTAATCATCATCAAAATAGTCATCATAATCGTCATCATTATAGTCATCATAATCGTCATAGTAATCATCATTATAATCATCATCATTACCGTCATCATAATCACCATCATAATCATCATCATAATCATGAGCATAATCATCATCATAAACGTCATCATAATCATCATCATAGTCATCATCATAATAGTCATCATAATCGTCATCATAATCATCATCATAGTCATCATCATAATAGTCATCATAATCGTCATCATTATAGCCATCATAATCATCAACATGATCATCATCATAATCATCATCATAATCCTTATCATAATCATCATCATTATGATCATCAAAATCATCATCATAACCATCATCATAATCATCATCATAATCATCATCATAATCATCATCATAACCGTCATCGTAATCATCATCATAATCATCATCATAATCATCATCATAATCATCATCATAATCATCATCATAATAGTCATCATAATCATCATCATAATCGTCATCATTATAGTCATCATAATCGTCATCATAATCATCATCATAGTCATCATCATAATAGTCACCATAATCGTCATCAATATAGTCATCATAATCATCAGCATGATCATCATCATAATCATCATCAAAATCATCATCATAATCGTCATCATAATCATCATCATAATCATCATCATAATCATCATCATAACCATCATCGTAATCATCATCATAATCATCATCATAATCATCATCATAATCATCATCATAATCATCATCATAATCATCATCAAGATCATCATCATAATCATGAGCATAATCATCATCACAATCGTCATCATAATCATCATCATAATCATCATCAGAATCATCATCATAATCGTCATCATAATCATCATCATAATCATCATCATAACCGTCATCGTAATCATCATCATAATCATCATCATAATCGTCATCATAATCATCATCATAATCATCATCATTATCATCATCAAAATCATCATCATTATCATCATCATAATCATCATCATAATCATCATCATAACCGTCATCGTTATCATCATCATAATCATCATCATAATCATCATCATAATCATCATCCTAATCGTCTTCATGGTCATCATCATAATCGTCATCATAATCATCGTCATAGTCATCATAATCGTCATCATTATAGTCATCATAGTCATCATCATGATCATCATCATAATCATCATCATAATCATCATCATGATCATCATCATAATCATCATCACAATCATCACCATAATCATGATAATAATCATCATCAAAATCATCATCATAATCATCATCATAATCCTCATCATAATCATCATCATAATCATCATCATAACCGTCATCGTAATCATCATCATAATCATCATCATAATCGTCATCATAATCATCATCATAATCATCATCATAATCATCATCATAATCATCATCATAATCATCATCAGAATCATCATCATAATCATGAGCAGAATCATCATCATAATCGTCATCATAATCATCATCATAATAGTCATCATAATCGTCATCATAATCGTCATCATTATAGTCATCATAATCGTCGTCATAATCATCATCATAGTCATCATCATAACAGTCATCATAATCGTCATCATTATAGTCATCATAATCATCATCATGATCATCATCATAATCATCATCATAATCATCATCATAATCATCATCATAATCATCATCATTATCGTCATCAAACTCATCATCATAATCATCATCATAATCATCATCATAACCGTCATCGTAATCATCATCATAATCATCATCATAATCATCATCATAGTCATCATCATAATCATCATCATAATCGTCTTCATGGTCATCATCATAATCGTCATCATAATCATCATAATAGTCATCATAATCGTCATCATTATAGTCATCATAATCATCATCATGGTCATCATCATAATCATCATCATAATCATCATCATGATCATCATCATAATCATCATCATAATCATCATCAAAATCATGATCATAATCGTCATCATAATCATCATCATAATCATCATCATAATCATCATCATAACCGTCATCGTAATCATCATCATAATCATCATCATAATCATCATCATAATCATCATCATAATCATCATCATAATCATCATCAAGATCATCATCATAATCATGAGCATAATCATCATCACAATCGTCATCATAATCATCATCATAATCATCATCAGAATCATCATCATAATCGTCATCATAATCATCATCATAATCATCATCATAACCGTCATCGTAATCATCATCATAATCATCATCATAATCGTCATCATAATCATCATCATAGTCATCATCATAATAGTCATCATAATCGTCATCATAATCGTCATCATTATAGTCATCATAATCGTCATCATAATCATCAGCATAGTCATCATCATAATAGTCATCATAATCGTCATCATTATAGTCATCATAATCATCATCATGATCATCATCATAATCATCATCATAATCATCATCATAATCCTCATCATTATCATCATCATTATCATCATCAAAATCATCATCATCATCATCATCGTAATCATCATCATAATCATCATCATAACCGTCATCGTTATCATCATCATAATCATCATCATAATCATCATCATAATCATCATCATAACCGTCATCGTAATCATCATCATAATCATCATCATAATCATCATCATAATCATCATCATAATCATGAGCATAATCATCATCATAATAGTCATCATAATCATCATCATAATCGTCATCATTATAGTCATCATAATCGTCATCATAATCATCATCATAGTCATCATCATAATAGTCACCATAATCGTCATCAATATAGTCATCATAATCATCAGCATGATCATCATCATAATCATCATCAAAATCATCATCATAATCGTCATCATAATCATCATCATAATCATCATCATAATCATCATCATAACCGTCATCGTAATCATCATCATAATCATCTTCATAATCATCATCGTAATCATCATCATAATAGTCATCATAATCGTCATCATTATAGTCATCATAATCGTCATCATAATCATCATCATGATCATCAACATAATCATCATCATAATCATCATCATAGTCATAGTTATAATTCATCATCATAATCATGAGCATAATCATCATGATAATCATCATCATAATCATCATCACAATCGTCATCATAATCATCATCATAGTCATCATCATAATAGTCATCATAATCGTCATCATTATAGTCATCATAATCGTCATCATAATCATCATCATGATCATCATCATAATCATCATCATAATCATCATCATAATCATCATCATAACCGTCATCGTAATCATCATCATAATCATCATCATAATCATCATCATAATCATCATCATAATCATCATCATAATCATCATCATAATCATCATCATAATCATCATCATAATCATCATCATAATCATCATCATAATCATCATCATAACCGTCATCGTAATCATCATCATAATCATCTTCATAATCATCATCGTAATCATCATCATAATCATCATCATAATCATCATCATAATCATCATCATAATCATCATCATAATCATGAGCATAATCATCATCATAATCGTCATCATAATCATCATCATAATCATCATCATAATCATCATCAAAATCATCATCATAATCATGAGCATAATCATCATCATAATCGTCATCATAATCATGATCATAGTCATCATCATAATAGTCATCATAATCGTCATCATTATAGTCATCATAATCATCATCATAGTCATCATCATAATAGGCATCATAATCGTCATCATTATAGTCATCATAATCATCCTCATAATCATCATCAGAATCATCATCATAATCATCATCATAATCATCATCATAACCGTCATCGTAATCATTATCATAATCATCATCATCATCATCATCATAATCATCATCAAGATCATCATCATAATCATGAGCATAATCATCATCACAATCGTCATCATAATCATCATCATAATCGTCATCAGAATCATCATCATAATCGTCATCATAATCATCATCATAATCATCATCATAACCGTCATCGTAATCATCATCATAATCATCATCATAATCGTCATCATAATCATCATCATAATCATCATCATTATCATCATCAAAATCATCATCATCATCATCATCATAATCATCATCATAATCATCATCATAACCGTCATCGTTATCATCATCATAATCATCATCATAATCATCATCATAATCATGAGCATAATCATCATCATAATCGTCATCATAATCATCATCATAGTCATCATCATAATAGTCATCATAATCATCATCATAATCGTCATCATTATAGTCATCATAATCGTCATCATAATCATCATCATGATCATCATCATAATCATCATCATAATCATCTTCATAATCATCATCGTAATCATCATCATAATCATCATCATAATCATCATCATAATCATCATCATAATCATCATCATAATCATGAGCATAATCATCATCATAATCGTCATCATAATCATCATCATAATCATCATCATAATCATCATCAAAATCATCATCATAATCATGAGCATAATCATCATCATAATCGTCATCATAATCATGATCATAGTCATCATCATAATAGTCATCATAATCGTCATCATTATAGTCATCATAATCATCATCATAGTCATCATAATCGTCATCATTATAGTCATCATAATCATCATCATAATCATCATCAGAATCATCATCATAACCGTCATCGTTATCATCATCATAATCATCATCATAATCATCATCATAATCATGAGCATAATCATCATCATAATCGTCATCATAATCATCATCATAGTCATCATCATAATAGTCATCATAATCATCATCATAATCGTCATCATTATAGTCATCATCATAATCGTCATCATTATAGTCATCATAATCGTCATCATAATCATCATCATGATCATCATCATAATCATCATCAAAATCATCATCATGATCATCATCATAATCATCATCATAATCATCATCATAATCATCATCAAAATCATCATCATAATCATGAGCATAATCATCATCATAATCGTCATCATAATCATCATCATAATCATCATCATAATCATCATCATGATCATCATCATAATCATCTTCATAATCATCATCGTAATCATCATCATAATCATCATCATAATCATCATCATAATCATCATCATAATCATCATCATAATCATGAGCATAATCATCATCATAATCGTCATCATAATCATCATCATAATCATCATCATAATCATCATCAAAATCATCATCATAATCATGAGCATAATCATCATCATAATCGTCATCATAATCATGATCATAGTCATCATCATAATAGTCATCATAATCGTCATCATTATAGTCATCATAATCATCATCATAGTCATCATCATAATAGGCATCATAATCGTCATCATTATAGTCATCATAATCATCATCATAATCATCATCATAATCATCATCATAACCGTCATCGTTATCATCATCATAATCATCATCATAATCATCATCATAATCATCATCCTAATCGTCTTCATGGTCATCATCATAATCGTCATCATAATCATCGTCATAGTCATCATAATCGTCATCATTATAGTCATCATAGTCATCATCATGATCATCATCATAATCATCATCATAATCATCATCATGATCATCATCATAATCATCATCACAATCATCACCATAATCATGATAATAATCATCATCAAAATCATCATCATAATCATCATCATAATCGTCATCATAATCATCATCATAATCATCATCATAACCGTCATCGTAATCATCATCATAATCATCATCATAATCGTCATCATAATCATCATCATAATCATCATCATAATCATCATCATAATCATCATCATAATCATCATCAGAATCATCATCATAATCATGAGCAGAATCATCATCATAATCGTCATCATAATCATCATCATAATAGTCATCATAATCGTCATCATAATCGTCATCATTGTATTCATCATAATCGTCGTCATAATCATCATCATAGTCATCATCATAATAGTCATCATAATCGTCATCATTATAGTCATCATAATCATCATCATGATCATCATCATAATCATCATCATAATCATCATCATAATCATCATCATAATCATCATCATTATCGTCATCAAACTCATCATCATAATCATCATCATAATCATCATCATAATCATCATCATAACCGTCATCGTAATCATCATCATAATCATCATCATAATCATCATCATAGTCATCATCATAATCATCATCATAATCGTCTTCATGGTCATCATCATAATCGTCATCATAATCATCATAATAGTCATCATAATCGTCATCATTATAGTCATCATAATCATCATCATGGTCATCATCATAATCATCATCATAATCATCATCATGATCATCATCATAATCATCATCATAATCATCATCAAAATCATCATCATAATCGTCATCATAATCATCATCATAATCATCATCATAATCATCATCATAACCGTCATCGTAATCATCATCATAATCATCATCATAATCATCATCATAATCATCATCATAATCATCATCAAGATCATCATCATAATCATGAGCATAATCATCATCACAATCGTCATCATAATCATCATCATAATCATCATCAGAATCATCATCATAATCGTCATCATAATCATCATCATAATCATCATCATAACCGTCATCGTAATCATCATCATAATCATCATCATAATCGTCATCATAATCATCATCATAGTCATCATAATCGTCATCATTATAGTCATCATAGTCATCATCATGATCATCATCATAATCATCATCATAATCATCATCATGATCATCATCATAATCATCATCACAATCATCACCATAATCATGATAATAATCATCATCAAAATCATCATCATAATCATCATCATAATCCTCATCATAATCATCATCATAATCATCATCATAACCGTCATCGTAATCATCATCATAATCATCATCATAATCGTCATCATAATCATCATCATAATCATCATCATAATCATCATCATAATCATCATCATAATCATCATCAGAATCATCATCATAATCATGAGCAGAATCATCATCATAATCGTCATCATAATCATCATCATAATAGTCATCATAATCGTCATCATAATCGTCATCATTATAGTCATCATAATCGTCGTCATAATCATCATCATAGTCATCATCATAACAGTCATCATAATCGTCATCATTATAGTCATCATAATCATCATCATGATCATCAT
Source organism: Coelioxys conoideus (assembly GCA_947623535.1). NCBI lineage: Eukaryota > Metazoa > Arthropoda > Insecta > Hymenoptera > Megachilidae > Coelioxys > Coelioxys conoideus. The sequence goes on along the minus strand of CANQJN010000020.1, from coordinate 3,812,649 downwards.
CATAATCATCATCATAATCATCATCATAATCATCATCATAATCATCATCATTATCGTCATCAAACTCATCATCATAATCATCATCATAATCATCATCATAATCATCATCATAACCGTCATCGTAATCATCATCATAATCATCATCATAATCATCATCATAGTCATCATCATAATCATCATCATAATCGTCTTCATGGTCATCATCATAATCGTCATCATAATCATCATAATAGTCATCATAATCGTCATCATTATAGTCATCATAATCATCATCATGGTCATCATCATAATCATCATCATAATCATCATCATGATCATCATCATAATCATCATCATAATCATCATCAAAATCATGATCATAATCGTCATCATAATCATCATCATAATTATCATCATAATCATCATCATAACCGTCATCGTAATCATCATCATAATCATCATCATAATCATCATCATAATCATCATCATAATCATCATCAAGATCATCATCATAATCATGAGCATAATCATCATCACAATCGTCATCATAATCATCATCATAATCATCATCAGAATCATCATCATAATCGTCATCATAATCATCATCATAATCATCATCATAACCGTCATCGTAATCATCATCATAATCATCATCATAATCGTCATCATAATCATCATCATAGTCATCATCATAATAGTCATCATAATCGTCATCATAATCGTCATCATTATAGTCATCATAATCGTCATCATAATCATCAGCATAGTCATCATCATAATAGTCATCATAATCGTCATCATTATAGTCATCATAATCATCATCATGATCATCATCATAATCATCATCATAATCATCATCATAATCCTCATCATTATCATCATCATTATCATCATCAAAATCATCATCATCATCATCATCGTAATCATCATCATAATCATCATCATAACCGTCATCGTTATCATCATCATAATCATCATCATAATCATCATCATAATCATCATCATAACCGTCATCGTAATCATCATCATAATCATCATCATAATCATCATCATAATCATCATCATAATCATGAGCATAATCATCATCATAATAGTCATCATAATCATCATCATAATCGTCATCATTATAGTCATCATAATCGTCATCATAATCATCATCATAGTCATCATCATAATAGTCATCATAATCGTCATCAATATAGTCATCATAATCATCAGCATGATCATCATCATAATCATCATCAAAATCATCATCATAATCGTCATCATAATCATCATCATAATCATCATCATAATCATCATCATAACCGTCATCGTAATCATCATCATAATCATCTTCATAATCATCATCGTAATCATCATCATAATAGTCATCATAATCGTCATCATTATAGTCATCATAATCGTCATCATAATCATCATCATGATCATCAACATAATCATCATCATAATCATCATCATAGTCATAGTTATAATTCATCATCATAATCATGAGCATAATCATCATGATAATCATCATCATAATCATCATCACAATCGTCATCATAATCATCATCATAGTCATCATCATAATAGTCATCATAATCGTCATCATTATAGTCATCATAATCGTCATCATAATCATCATCATGATCATCATCATAATCATCATCATAATCATCATCATAATCATCATCATAACCGTCATCGTAATCATCATCATAATCATCATCATAATCATCATCATAATCATCATCATAATCATCATCATAATCATCATCATAATCATCATCATAATCATCATCATAATCATCATCATAATCATCATCATAACCGTCATCGTAATCATCATCATAATCATCTTCATAATCATCATCGTAATCATCATCATAATCATCATCATAATCATCATCATAATCATCATCATAATCATCATCATAATCATGAGCATAATCATCATCATAATCGTCATCATAATCATCATCATAATCATCATCATAATCATCATCAAAATCATCATCATAATCATGAGCATAATCATCATCATAATCGTCATCATAATCATGATCATAGTCATCATCATAATAGTCATCATAATCGTCATCATTATAGTCATCATAATCATCATCATAGTCATCATCATAATAGGCATCATAATCGTCATCATTATAGTCATCATAATCATCCTCATAATCATCATCAGAATCATCATCATAATCATCATCATAATCATCATCATAACCGTCATCGTAATCATTATCATAATCATCATCATCATCATCATCATAATCATCATCAAGATCATCATCATAATCATGAGCATAATCATCATCACAATCGTCATCATAATCATCATCATAATCGTCATCAGAATCATCATCATAATCGTCATCATAATCATCATCATAATCATCATCATAACCGTCATCGTAATCATCATCATAATCATCATCATAATCGTCATCATAATCATCATCATAATCATCATCATTATCATCATCAAAATCATCATCATCATCATCATCATAATCATCATCATAATCATCATCATAACCGTCATCATAATCATCATCATAGTCATCATCATAATAGTCATCATAATCGTCATCATTATAGCCATCATAATCATCAACATGATCATCATCATAATCATCATCATAATCATCATCATAATCATCATCATAATCATCATCAAGATCATCATCATAATCATGAGCATAATCATCATCACAATCGTCATCATAATCATCATCATAATCATCATCAGAATCATCATCATAATCGTCATCATAATCATCATCATAGTCATCATCATAATAGTCACCATAATCGTCATCAATATAGTCATCATAATCATCAGCATGATCATCATCATAATCGTCATCATAATCATCATCATAATCATCATCATTATCATCATCAAAATCATCATCATCATCATCATCATAATCATCATCATAATCATCATCATAACCGTCATCGTTATCATCATCATAATCATCATCATAATCATCATCATAATCATGAGCATAATCATCATCATAATCGTCATCATAATCATCATCATAGTCATCATCATAATAGTCATCATAATCATCATCATAATCGTCATCATTATAGTCATCATAATCGTCATCATAATCATCATCATGATCATCATCATAATCATCATCAAAATCATCATCATGATCATCATCATAATCATCATCATAATCATCATCATAATCATCATCAAAATCATCATCATAATCATGAGCATAATCATCATCATAATCGTCATCATAATCATCATCATAATCATCATCATAATCATCATCAAAATCATCATCATAATCATGAGCATAATCATCATCATAATCGTCATCATAATCGTCATCATTATAGTCATCATAATCGTCATCATAATCATCATCATAGTCATCATCATAATAGTCATCATAATCGTCATCATTATAGTCATCATAATCGTCATCATAATCATCAGCATGATCATCATCATAATCATCATCATAATCATCATCATAATCATCATCATAATCATCATCATAATCATAGTTATAATTCATCATGATAATAATGAGCATAATCATCATGATAATCATCATCATAGTCATCATCATAATCATCATCATAGTCATCATCATAATCATCATCATAATCATCATCATAATCATGAGCATAATCATCATCATAATCGTCATCATAATCATCATCATAATCATCATCATAATCATCTTCATAATCATCATCGTAATCATCATCATAATCATCATCATAATCATCATCATAATCATCATCATAATCATCATCATAATCATGAGCATAATCATCATCATAATCGTCATCATAATCATCATCATAATCATCATCATAATCATCATCAAAATCATCATCATAATCATGTGCATAATCATCATCATAATCGTCATCATAATCATGATCATAGTCGTCATCATAATAGTCATCATAATCGTCATCATTATAGTCATCATAATCATCATCATAGTCATCATCATAATAGGCATCATAATCGTCATCATTATAGTCATCATAATCATCATCATAATCATCATCAGAATCATCATCATAACCGTCATCGTTATCATCATCATAATCATCATCATAATCATCATCATAACCGTCATCGTAATCGTCATAGTAATCATCATCATAATCATCATCATAATCGTCATCATAATCGTCATCATTATAGTCATCATAATCGTCATCATAATCATCATCATAGTCATCATCATAATAGTCATCATAATCGTCATCATTATAGTCATCATAATCGTCATCATAATCATCATCATGATCATCATCATAATCATCATCATAATCATCATCATAATCATAGTTATAATTCATCATCATAATAATGAGCATAATCATCATGATAATCATCATCATAGTCATCATCATAATCATCATCATAGTCATCATCATAATCATCATCATAATCATCATCATAATCATCATCATAATCATCATCCTAATCATCATCAAAATAGTCATCATAATCGTCATCATTATAGTCATCATAATCGTCATAGTAATCATCATTATAATCATCATCATTACCGTCATCATAATCACCATCATAATCATCATCATAATCATGAGCATAATCATCATCATAAACGTCATCATAATCATCATCATAGTCATCATCATAATAGTCATCATAATCGTCATCATAATCATCATCATAGTCATCATCATAATAGTCATCATAATCGTCATCATTATAGCCATCATAATCATCAACATGATCATCATCATAATCATCATCATAATCCTTATCATAATCATCATCATTATGATCATCAAAATCATCATCATAACCATCATCATAATCATCATCATAATCATCATCATAATCATCATCATAACCGTCATCGTAATCATCATCATAATCATCATCATAATCATCATCATAATCATCATCATAATCATCATCATAATAGTCATCATAATCATCATCATAATCGTCATCATTATAGTCATCATAATCGTCATCATAATCATCATCATAGTCATCATCATAATAGTCACCATAATCGTCATCAATATAGTCATCATAATCATCAGCATGATCATCATCATAATCATCATCAAAATCATCATCATAATCGTCATCATAATCATCATCATAATCATCATCATAATCATCATCATAACCATCATCGTAATCATCATCATAATCATCATCATAATCATCATCATAATCATCATCATAATCATCATCATAATCATCATCAAGATCATCATCATAATCATGAGCATAATCATCATCACAATCGTCATCATAATCATCATCATAATCATCATCAGAATCATCATCATAATCGTCATCATAATCATCATCATAATCATCATCATAACCGTCATCGTAATCATCATCATAATCATCATCATAATCGTCATCATAATCATCATCATAATCATCATCATTATCATCATCAAAATCATCATCATTATCATCATCATAATCATCATCATAATCATCATCATAACCGTCATCGTTATCATCATCATAATCATCATCATAATCATCATCATAATCATCATCCTAATCGTCTTCATGGTCATCATCATAATCGTCATCATAATCATCGTCATAGTCATCATAATCGTCATCATTATAGTCATCATAGTCATCATCATGATCATCATCATAATCATCATCATAATCATCATCATGATCATCATCATAATCATCATCACAATCATCACCATAATCATGATAATAATCATCATCAAAATCATCATCATAATCATCATCATAATCCTCATCATAATCATCATCATAATCATCATCATAACCGTCATCGTAATCATCATCATAATCATCATCATAATCGTCATCATAATCATCATCATAATCATCATCATAATCATCATCATAATCATCATCATAATCATCATCAGAATCATCATCATAATCATGAGCAGAATCATCATCATAATCGTCATCATAATCATCATCATAATAGTCATCATAATCGTCATCATAATCGTCATCATTATAGTCATCATAATCGTCGTCATAATCATCATCATAGTCATCATCATAACAGTCATCATAATCGTCATCATTATAGTCATCATAATCATCATCATGATCATCATCATAATCATCATCATAATCATCATCATAATCATCATCATAATCATCATCATTATCGTCATCAAACTCATCATCATAATCATCATCATAATCATCATCATAACCGTCATCGTAATCATCATCATAATCATCATCATAATCATCATCATAGTCATCATCATAATCATCATCATAATCGTCTTCATGGTCATCATCATAATCGTCATCATAATCATCATAATAGTCATCATAATCGTCATCATTATAGTCATCATAATCATCATCATGGTCATCATCATAATCATCATCATAATCATCATCATGATCATCATCATAATCATCATCATAATCATCATCAAAATCATGATCATAATCGTCATCATAATCATCATCATAATCATCATCATAATCATCATCATAATCATCATCAAGATCATCATCATAATCATGAGCATAATCATCATCACAATCGTCATCATAATCATCATCATAATCATCATCAGAATCATCATCATAATCGTCATCATAATCATCATCATAATCATCATCATAACCGTCATCGTAATCATCATCATAATCATCATCATAATCGTCATCATAATCATCATCATAGTCATCATCATAATAGTCATCATAATCGTCATCATAATCGTCATCATTATAGTCATCATAATCGTCATCATAATCATCAGCATAGTCATCATCATAATAGTCATCATAATCGTCATCATTATAGTCATCATAATCATCATCATGATCATCATCATAATCATCATCATAATCATCATCATAATCCTCATCATTATCATCATCATTATCATCATCAAAATCATCATCATCATCATCATCGTAATCATCATCATAATCATCATCATAACCGTCATCGTTATCATCATCATAATCATCATCATAATCATCATCATAATCATCATCATAACCGTCATCGTAATCATCATCATAATCATCATCATAATCATCATCATAATCATCATCATAATCATGAGCATAATCATCATCATAATAGTCATCATAATCATCATCATAATCGTCATCATTATAGTCATCATAATCGTCATCATAATCATCATCATAGTCATCATCATAATAGTCACCATAATCGTCATCAATATAGTCATCATAATCATCAGCATGATCATCATCATAATCATCATCATAATCATCATCATAACCGTCATCGTAATCGTCATCATAATCATCTTCATAATCATCATCGTAATCATCATCATAATAGTCATCATAATCGTCATCATTATAGTCATCATAATCGTCATCATAATCATCATCATGATCATCAACATAATCATCATCATAATCATCATCATAGTCATAGTTATAATTCATCATCATAATCATGAGCATAATCATCATGATAATCATCATCATAATCATCATCACAATCGTCATCATAATCATCATCATAGTCATCATCATAATAGTCATCATAATCGTCATCATTATAGTCATCATAATCGTCATCATAATCATCATCATGATCATCATCATAATCATCATCATAATCATCATCATAATCATCATCATAACCGTCATCGTAATCATCATCATAATCATCATCATAATCATCATCATAATCATCATCATAATCATCATCATAATCATCATCATAATCATCATCATAATCATCATCATAATCATCATCATAATCATCATCATAATCATCATCATAACCGTCATCGTAATCATCATCATAATCATCTTCATAATCATCATCGTAATCATCATCATAATCATCATCATAATCATCATCATAATCATCATCATAATCATCATCATAATCATGAGCATAATCATCATCATAATCGTCATCATAATCATCATCATAATCATCATCATAATCATCATCAAAATCATCATCATAATCATGAGCATAATCATCATCATAATCGTCATCATAATCATGATCATAGTCATCATCATAATAGTCATCATAATCGTCATCATTATAGTCATCATAATCATCATCATAGTCATCATCATAATAGGCATCATAATCGTCATCATTATAGTCATCATAATCATCCTCATAATCATCATCAGAATCATCATCATAATCATCATCATAATCATCATCATAACCGTCATCGTAATCATTATCATAATCATCATCATCATCATCATCATAATCATCATCAAGATCATCATCATAATCATGAGCATAATCATCATCACAATCGTCATCATAATCATCATCATAATCGTCATCAGAATCATCATCATAATCGTCATCATAATCATCATCATAATCATCATCATAACCGTCATCGTAATCATCATCATAATCATCATCATAATCGTCATCATAATCATCATCATAATCATCATCATTATCATCATCAAAATCATCATCATCATCATCATCATAATCATCATCATAATCATCATCATAACCGTCATCGTTATCATCATCATAATCATCATCATAATCATCATCATAATCATGAGCATAATCATCATCATAATCGTCATCATAATCATCATCATAGTCATCATCATAATAGTCATCATAATCATCATCATAATCGTCATCATTATAGTCATCATAATCGTCATCATAATCATCATCATGATCATCATCATAATCATCATCAAAATCATCATCATGATCATCATCATGATCATCATCATAATCATCATCATAATCATCATCATAATCATCATCAAAATCATCATCATAATCATGAGCATAATCATCATCATAATCGTCATCATAATCATCATCATAATCATCATCATAATCATCATCAAAATCATCATCATAATCATGAGCATAATCATCATCATAATCGTCATCATAATCATGATCATAGTCATCATCATAATAGTCATCATAATCGTCATCATTATAGTCATCATAATCATCATCATAGTCATCATCATAATAGTCATCATAATCGTCATCATTATAGTCATCATAATCATCATCATAATCATCATCAGAATCATCATCATAATCATCATCATAATCATCATCATAATCAACATCATAATCATCATCATAACCGTCATCGTAATCGTCATAGTAATCATCATCATAATCATCATCATAATCGTCATCATAATCGTCATCATTATAGTCATCATAATCGTCATCATAATCATCATCATAGTCATCATCATAATAGTCATCATAATCGTCATCATTATAGTCATCATAATCGTCATCATAATCATCATCATGATCATCATCATAATCATCATCATAATCATCATCATAATCATAGTTATAATTCATCATCATAATAATGAGCATAATCATCATGATAATCATCATCATAGTCATCATCATAATCATCATCATAGTCATCATCATAATCATCATCATAATCATCATCATAATCATCATCATAATCATCATCCTAATCATCATCAAAATAGTCATCATAATCGTCATCATTATAGTCATCATAATCGTCATAGTAATCATCATCATAATCATCATCATAATCATCATCATAATCATCATCCTAATCATCATCAAAATAGTCATCATAATCGTCATCATTATAGTCATCATAATCGTCATAGTAATCATCATTATAATCATCATCATTACCGTCATCATAATCACCATCATAATCATCATCATAATCATGAGCATAATCATCATCATAAACGTCATCATAATCATCATCATAGTCATCATCATAATAGTCATCATAATCGTCATCATTATAGCCATCATAATCATCAACATGATCATCATCATAATCATCATCATAATCCTTATCATAATCATCATCATTATGATCATCAAAATCATCATCATAACCATCATCATAATCATCATCATAATCATCATCATAATCATCATCATAATCATCATCATAATCATGAGCATAATCATCATCATAATAGTCATCATAATCATCATCATAATCGTCATCATTATAGTCATCATAATCGTCATCATAATCATCATCATAGTCATCATCATAATAGTCACCATAATCGTCATCAATATAGTCATCATAATCATCAGCATGATCATCATCATAATCATCATCAAAATCATCATCATAATCGTCATCATAATCATCATCATAATCATCATCATAATAGGCATCATAATCGTCATCATTATAGTCATCATAATCATCATCATAATCATCATCAGAATCATCATCATAATCATCATCATAATCATCATCATAATCATCATCATAACCGTCATCGTAATCATTATCATAATCATCATCATAATCATCATCATAATCATCATCAAGATCATCATCATAATCATGAGCATAATCATCATCACAATCGTCATCATAATCATCATCATAATCGTCATCAGAATCACCATCATAATCGTCATCATAATCATCATCATAATCATCATCATAACCGTCATCGTAATCATCATCATAATCATCATCATAATCGTCATCATAATCATCATCATAATCATCATCATTATCATCATCATAATCATCATCATAATCATCATCATAATCATGAGCATAATCATCATCATAATCGTCATCATAATCATCATCATAATCATCATCATAATCATCATCAAAATCATCATCATAATCATGAGCATAATCATCATCATAATCGTCATCATAATCATGATCATAGTCATCATCATAATAGTCATCATAATCGTCATCATTATAGTCATCATAATCATCATCATAGTCATCATAATCGTCATCATTATAGTCATCATAATCATCATCATAATCATCATCAGAATCATCATCATAACCGTCATCGTAATCATCATCATAATCATCTTCATAATCATCATCGTAATCATCATCATAATCATCATCATAATCATCATCATAATCATCATCATAATCATCATCATAATCATCATCATAATCATGAGCATAATCATCATCATAATCGTCATCATAATCATCATCATAATCATCATCATAATCATCATCAAAATCATCATCATAATCATGAGCATAATCATCATCATAATCGTCATCATAATCATGATCATAGTCATCATCATAATAGTCATCATAATCGTCATCATTATAGTCATCATAATCATCATCATAGTCATCATAATCGTCATCATTATAGTCATCATAATCATCATCATAATCATCATCAGAATCATCATCATAACCGTCATCGTTATCATCATCATAATCATCATCATAATCATCATCATAATCATGAGCATAATCATCATCATAATCGTCATCATAATCATCATCATAGTCATCATCATAATAGTCATCATAATCATCATCATAATCGTCATCATTATAGTCATCATCATAATCGTCATCATTATAGTCATCATAATCGTCATCATAATCATCATCATGATCATCATCATAATCATCATCAAAATCATCATCATGATCATCATCATAATCATCATCATAATCATCATCATAATCATCATCAAAATCATCATCATAATCATGAGCATAATCATCATCATAATCGTCATCATAATCATCATCATAATCATCATCATAATCATCATCAAAATCATCATCATAATCATGAGCATAATCATCATCATAATCGTCATCATAATCATGATCATAGTCATCATCATAATAGTCATCATAATCGTCATCATTATAGTCATCATAATCATCATCATAGTCATCATCATAATAGGCATCATAATCGTCATCATTATAGTCATCATAATCATCATCATAATCATCATCAGAATCATCATCATAACCGTCATCGTTATCATCATCATAATCATCATCATAATCATCATCATAATCATGAGCATAATCATCATCATAATCGTCATCATAATCATCATCATAGTCATCATCATAATAGTCATCATAATCATCATCATAATCGTCATCATTATAGTCATCATCATAATCGTCATCATTATAGTCATCATAATCGTCATCATAATCATCATCATGATCATCATCATAATCATCATCAAAATCATCATCATGATCATCATCATAATCATCATCATAATCATCATCATAATCATCATCAAAATCATCATCATAATCATGAGCATAATCATCATCATAATCGTCATCATAATCATCATCATAATCATCATCATAATCATCATCAAAATCATCATCATAATCATGAGCATAATCATCATCATAATCGTCATCATAATCATGATCATAGTCATCATCATAATAGTAATCATAATCGTCATCATTATAGTCATCATAATCATCATCATAGTCATCATCATAATAGTCATCATAATCGTCATCATTATAGTCATCATAATCATCATCATAATCATCGTCAGAATCATCATCATAATCATCATCATAATCATCATCATAATCAACATCATAATCATCATCATAACCGTCATCGTAATCGTCATAGTAATCATCATCATAATCATCATCATAATCGTCATCATAATCGTCATCATTATAGTCATCATAATCGTCATCATAATCATCATCATAGTCATCATCATAATAGTCATCATAATCGTCATCATTATAGTCATCATAATCATCATCATAGTCATCATCATAATAGGCATCATAATCGTCATCATTATAGTCATCATAATCATCATCATAATCATCATCAGAATCATCATCATAACCGTCATCGTTATCATCATCATAATCATCATCATAATCATCATCATAATCATGAGCATAATCATCATCATAATCGTCATCATAATCATCATCATAGTCATCATCATAATAGTCATCATAATCATCATCATAATCGTCATCATTATAGTCATCATCATAATCGTCATCATTATAGTCATCATAATCGTCATCATAATCATCATCATGATCATCATCATAATCATCTTCATAATCATCATCATAATCATCATCATAATCATCATCATAATCATCATCATAATCATCATCATAATCATGAGCATAATCATCATCATAATCGTCATCATAATCATCATCATAATCATCATCATAATCATCATCAAAATCATCATCATAATCATGAGCATAATCATCATCATAATCGTCATCATAATCATGATCATAGTCATCATCATAATAGTCATCATAATCGTCATCATTATAGTCATCATAATCATCATCATAGTCATCATCATAATAGGCATCATAATCGTCATCATTATAGTCATCATAATCATCATCATAATCATCATCATAATCATCATCATAACCGTCATCGTTATCATCATCATAATCATCATCATAATCATCATCATAATCATCATCCTAATCGTCTTCATGGTCATCATCATAATCGTCATCATAATCATCGTCATAGTCATCATAATCGTCATCATTATAGTCATCATAGTCATCATCATGATCATCATCATAATCATCATCATAATCATCATCATGATCATCATCATAATCATCATCACAATCATCACCATAATCATGATAATAATCATCATCAAAATCATCATCATAATCATCATCATAATCGTCATCATAATCATCATCATAATCATCATCATAACCGTCATCGTAATCATCATCATAATCATCATCATAATCGTCATCATAATCATCATCATAATCATCATCATAATCATCATCATAATCATCATCATAATCAACATCATAATCATCATCATAACCGTCATCGTAATCGTCATAGTAATCATCATCATAATCATCATCATAATCATCATCAAAATCATCATCATAATCATGAGCATAATCATCATCATAATCGTCATCATAATCATGATCATAGTCATCATCATAATAGTCATCATAATCGTCATCATTATAGTCATCATAATCATCATCATAGTCATCATCATAATAGGCATCATAATCGTCATCATTATAGTCATCATAATCATCATCATAATCATCATCAGAATCATCATCATAACCGTCATCGTTATCATCATCATAATCATCATCATAATCATCATCATAATCATGAGCATAATCATCATCATAATCGTCATCATAATCATCATCATAGTCATCATCATAATAGTCATCATAATCATCATCATAATCGTCATCATTATAGTCATCATCATAATCGTCATCATTATAGTCATCATAATCGTCATCATAATCATCATCATGATCATCATCATAATCATCATCAAAATCATCATCATGATCATCATCATAATCATCATCATAATCATCATCATAATCATCATCAAAATCATCATCATAATCATGAGCATAATCATCATCATAATCGTCATCATAATCATCATCATAATCATCATCATAATCATCATCAAAATGATCATCATAATCATGAGCATAATCATCATCATAATCGTCATCATAATCATGATCATAGTCATCATCATAATAGTCATCATAATCGTCATCATTATAGTCATCATAATCATCATCATAGTCATCATCATAATAGTCATCATAATCGTCATCATTATAGTCATCATAATCATCATCATAATCATCGTCAGAATCATCATCATAATCATCATCATAATCATCATCATAATCAACATCATAATCATCATCATAACCGTCATCGTAATCGTCATAGTAATCATCATCATAATCATCATCATAATCGTCATCATAATCGTCATCATTATAGTCATCATAATCGTCATCATAATCATCATCATAGTCATCATCATAATAGTCATCATAATCGTCATCATTATAGTCATCATAATCATCATCATAGTCATCATCATAATAGGCATCATAATCGTCATCATTATAGTCATCATAATCATCATCATAATCATCATCAGAATCATCATCATAACCGTCATCGTTATCATCATCATAATCATCATCATAATCATCATCATAATCATGAGCATAATCATCATCATAATCGTCATCATAATCATCATCATAGTCATCATCATAATAGTCATCATAATCATCATCATAATCGTCATCATTATAGTCATCATCATAATCGTCATCATTATAGTCATCATAATCGTCATCATAATCATCATCATGATCATCATCATAATCATCTTCATAATCATCATCGTAATCATCATCATAATCATCATCATAATCATCATCATAATCATCATCATAATCATCATCATAATCATGAGCATAATCATCATCATAATCGTCATCATAATCATCATCATAATCATCATCATAATCATCATCAAAATCATCATCATAATCATGAGCATAATCATCATCATAATCGTCATCATAATCATGATCATAGTCATCATCATAATAGTCATCATAATCGTCATCATTATAGTCATCATAATCATCATCATAGTCATCATCATAATAGGCATCATAATCGTCATCATCATAGTCATCATAATCATCATCATAATCATCATCATAATCATCATCATAACCGTCATCGTTATCATCATCATAATCATCATCATAATCATCATCATAATCATCATCCTAATCGTCTTCATGGTCATCATCATAATCGTCATCATAATCATCGTCATAGTCATCATAATCGTCATCATTATAGTCATCATAGTCATCATCATGATCATCATCATAATCATCATCATAATCATCATCATGATCATCATCATAATCATCATCACAATCATCACCATAATCATGATAATAATCATCATCAAAATCATCATCATAATCATCATCATAATCGTCATCATAATCATCATCATAATCATCATCATAACCGTCATCGTAATCATCATCATAATCATCATCATAATCGTCATCATAATCATCATCATAATCATCATCATAATCATCATCATAATCATCATCATAATCATCATCAGAATCATCATCATAATCATGAGCAGAATCATCATCATAATCGTCATCATAATCATCATCATAATAGTCATCATAATCGTCATCATAATCGTCATCATTATAGTCATCAGAATCGTCGTCATAATCATCATCATAGTCATCATCATAATAGTCATCATAATCGTCATCATTATAGTCATCATAATCATCATCATGATCATCATCATAATCATCATCATAATCATCATCATAATCATCATCATAATCATCATCATAACCGTCATCGTTATCATCATCATAATCATCATCATAATCATCATCCTAATCGTCTTCATGGTCATCATCATAATCGTCATCATAATCATCGTCATAGTCATCATAATCGTCATCATTATAGTCATCATAGTCATCATCATGATCATCATCATAATCATCATCATAATCATCATCATGATCATCATCATAATCATCATCACAATCATCACCATAATCATGATAATAATCATCATCAAAATCATCATCATAATCATCATCATAATCGTCATCATAATCATCATCATAATCATCATCATAACCGTCATCGTAATCATCATCATAATCATCATCATAATCGTCATCATAATCATCATCATAATCATCATCATAATCATCATCATAATCATCATCATAATCATCATCAGAATCATCATCATAATCATGAGCAGAATCATCATCATAATCGTCATCATAATCATCATCATAATAGTCATCATAATCGTCATCATAATCGTCATCATTATAGTCATCAGAATCGTCGTCATAATCATCATCATAGTCATCATCATAATAGTCATCATAATCGTCATCATTATAGTCATCATAATCATCATCATGATCATCATCATAATCATCATCATAATCATCATCATAATCATCATCATAATCATCATCATTATCGTCATCAAACTCATCATCATAATCATCATCATAATCATCATCATAATCATCATCATAACCGTCATCGTAATCATCATCATAATCATCATCATAATCATCATCATAGTCATCATCATAATCATCATCATAATCGTCTTCATGGTCATCATCATAATCGTCATCATAATCATCATAATAGTCATCATAATCGTCATCATTATAGTCATCATAATCATCATCATGGTCATCATCATAATCATCATCATAATCATCATCATGATCATCATCATAATCATCATCATAATCATCATCAAAATCATCATCATAATCGTCATCATAATCATCATCATAATCATCATCATAATCATCATCATAACCGTCATCGTAATCATCATCATAATCATCATCATAATCATCATCATAATCATCATCATAATCATCATCAAGATCATCATCATAATCATGAGCATAATCATCATCACAATCGTCATCATAATCATCATCATAATCATCATCAGAATCATCATCATAATCGTCATCATAATCATCATCATAATCATCATCATAACCGTCATCGTAATCATCATCATAATCATCATCATAATCGTCATCATAATCATCATCATAGTCATCATCATAATAGTCATCATAATCGTCATCATAATCGTCATCATTATAGTCATCATAATCGTCATCATAATCATCAGCATAGTCATCATCATAATAGTCATCATAATCGTCATCATTATAGTCATCATAATCATCATCATGATCATCATCATAATCATCATCATAATCATCATCATAATCCTCATCATTATCATCATCATTATCATCATCAAAATCATCATCATCATCATCATCGTAATCATCATCATAATCATCATCATAACCGTCATCGTTATCATCATCATAATCATCATCATAATCATCATCATAATCATCATCATAACCGTCATCGTAATCATCATCATAATCATCATCATAATCATCATCATAATCATCATCATAATCATGAGCATAATCATCATCATAATAGTAATCATAATCATCATCATAATCGTCATCATTATAGTCATCATAATCGTCATCATAATCATCATCATAGTCATCATCATAATAGTCACCATAATCGTCATCAATATAGTCATCATAGTCATCAGCATGATCATCATCATAATCATCATCAAAATCATCATCATAATCGTCATCATAATCATCATCATAATCATCATCATAACCGTCATCGTAATCATCATCATAATCATCATCATAATCATCATCATAATCATCATCATAATCATCATCAAGATCATCATCATAATCATGAGCATAATCATCATCACAATCGTCATCATAATCATCATCATAATCATCATCAGAATCATCATCATAATCGTCATCATAATCATCATCATAATCATCATCATAATAGTCATCATAATCGTCATCATAATCATCATCATAGTCATCATCATAATAGTCATCATAATCGTCATCATTATAGCCATCATAATCATCAACATGATCATCATCATAATCATCATCATAATCATCATCATAATCATCATCATAATCATCATCAAGATCATCATCATAATCATGAGCATAATCATCATCACAATCGTCATCATAATCATCATCATAATCATCATCAGAATCATCATCATAATCGTCATCATAATCATCATCATAGTCATCATCATAATAGTCACCATAATCGTCATCAATATAGTCATCATAATCATCAGCATGATCATCATCATAATCGTCATCATAATCATCATCATAATCATCATCATTATCATCATCAAAATCATCATCATCATCATCATCATAATCATCATCATAATCATCATCATAACCGTCATCGTTATCATCATCATAATCATCATCATAATCATCATCATAATCATGAGCATAATCATCATCATAATCGTCATCATAATCATCATCATAGTCATCATCATAATAGTCATCATAATCATCATCATAATCGTCATCATTATAGTCATCATAATCGTCATCATAATCATCATCATGATCATCATCATAATCATCATCAAAATCATCATCATGATCATCATCATAATCATCATCATAATCATCATCATAATCATCATCAAAATCATCATCATAATCATGAGCATAATCATCATCATAATCGTCATCATAATCATCATCATAATCATCATCATAATCATCATCAAAATCATCATCATAATCATGAGCATAATCATCATCATAATCGTCATCATAATCATGATCATAGTCATCATCATAATAGTCATCATAATCGTCATCATTATAGTCATCATAATCATCATCATAGTCATCATCATAATAGTCATCATAATCGTCATCATTGTAGTCATCATAATCATCATCATAATCATCATCAGAATCATCATCATAATCATCATCATAATCATCATCATAATCAACATCATAATCATCATCATAACCGTCATCGTAATCGTCATAGTAATCATCATCATAATCATCATCATAATCGTCATCATAATCGTCATCATTATAGTCATCATAATCGTCATCATAATCATCATCATAGTCATCATCATAATAGTCATCATAATCGTCATCATTATAGTCATCATAATCGTCATCATAATCATCATCATGATCATCATCATAATCATCATCATAATCATCATCATAATCATCATCATAATCATCATCATAATCATAGTTATAATTCATCATCATAATAATGAGCATAATCATCATGATAATCATCATCATAGTCATCATCATAATCATCATCATAGTCATCATCATAATCATCATCATAATCATCATCATAATCATGAGCATAATCATCATCATAATCGTCATCATAATCATCATCATAATCATCATCATAATCATCTTCATAATCATCATCGTAATCATCATCATAATCATCATCATAATCATCATCATAATCATCATCATAATCATCATCATAATCATGAGCATAATCATCATCATAATCGTCATCATAATCATCATCATAATCATCATCATAATCATCATCAAAATCATCATCATAATCATGTGCATAATCATCATCATAATCGTCATCATAATCATGATCATAGTCGTCATCATAATAGTCATCATAATCGTCATCATTATAGTCATCATAATCATCATCATAGTCATCATCATAATAGGCATCATAATCGTCATCATTATAGTCATCATAATCATCATCATAATCATCATCAGAATCATCATCATAACCGTCATCGTTATCATCATCATAATCATCATCATAATCATCATCATAACCGTCATCGTAATCGTCATAGTAATCATCATCATAATCATCATCATAATCGTCATCATAATCGTCATCATTATAGTCATCATAATCGTCATCATAATCATCATCATAGTCATCATCATAATAGTCATCATAATCGTCATCATTATAGTCATCATAATCGTCATCATAATCATCATCATGATCATCATCATAATCATCATCATAATCATCATCATAATCATAGTTATAATTCATCATCATAATAATGAGCATAATCATCATGATAATCATCATCATAGTCATCATCATAATCATCATCATAGTCATCATCATAATCATCATCATAATCATCATCATAATCATCATCATAATCATCATCATAATCGTCATCATTATAGTCATCATAATCGTCATCATAATCATCATCATAGTCATCATCATAATAGTCACCATAATCGTCATCAATATAGTCATCATAATCATCAGCATGATCATCATCATAATCATCATCAAAATCATCATCATAATCGTCATCATAATCATCATCATAATCATCATCATAATCATCATCATAACCATCATCGTAATCATCATCATAATCATCATCATAATCATCATCATAATCATCATCATAATCATCATCATAATCATCATCAAGATCATCATCATAATCATGAGCATAATCATCATCACAATCGTCATCATAATCATCATCATAATCATCATCAGAATCATCATCATAATCGTCATCATAATCATCATCATAATCATCATCATAACCGTCATCGTAATCATCATCATAATCATCATCATAATCGTCATCATAATCATCATCATAATCATCATCATTATCATCATCAAAATCATCATCATCATCATCATCATAATCATCATCATAATCATCATCATAACCGTCATCGTTATCATCATCATAATCATCATCATAATCATCATCATAATCATCATCCTAATCGTCTTCATGGTCATCATCATAATCGTCATCATAATCATCGTCATAGTCATCATAATCGTCATCATTATAGTCATCATAGTCATCATCATGATCATCATCATAATCATCATCATAATCATCATCATGATCATCATCATAATCATCATCACAATCATCACCATAATCATGATAATAATCATCATCAAAATCATCATCATAATCATCATCATAATCGTCATCATAATCATCATCATAATCATCATCATAACCGTCATCGTAATCATCATCATAATCATCATCATAATCGTCATCATAATCATCATCATAATCATCATCATAATCATCATCATAATCATCATCATAATCATCATCAGAATCATCATCATAATCATGAGCAGAATCATCATCATAATCGTCATCATAATCATCATCATAATAGTCATCATAATCGTCATCATAATCGTCGTCATAATCATCATCATAGTCATCATCATAACAGTCATCATAATCGTCATCATTATAGTCATCATAATCATCATCATGATCATCATCATAATCATCATCATAATCATCATCATAATCATCATCATAATCATCATCATTATCGTCATCAAACTCATCATCATAATCATCATCATAATCATCATCATAATCATCATCATAACCGTCATCGTAATCATCATCATAATCATCATCATAATCATCATCATAGTCATCATCATAATCATCATCATAATCGTCTTCATGGTCATCATCATAATCGTCATCATAATCATCATAATAGTCATCATAATCGTCATCATTATAGTCATCATAATCATCATCATGGTCATCATCATAATCATCATCATAATCATCATCATGATCATCATCATAATCATCATCATAATCATCATCAGAATCATCATCATAATCGTCATCATAATCATCATCATAGTCATCATCATAATAGTCACCATAATCGTCATCAATATAGTCATCATAATCATCAGCATGATCATCATCATAATCGTCATCATAATCATCATCATAATCATCATCATTATCATCATCAAAATCATCATCATCATCATCATCATAATCATCATCATAATCATCATCATAATCATCATCATAACCGTCATCGTTATCATCATCATAATCATCATCATAATCATCATCATAATCATGAGCATAATCATCATCATAATCGTCATCATAATCATCATCATAGTCATCATCATAATAGTCATCATAATCATCATCATAATCGTCATCATTATAGTCATCATAATCGTCATCATAATCATCATCATGATCATCATCATAATCATCATCAAAATCATCATCATGATCATCATCATAATCATCATCATAATCATCATCATAATCATCATCAAAATCATCATCATAATCATGAGCATAATCATCATCATAATCGTCATCATAATCATCATCATAATCATCATCATAATCATCATCAAAATCATCATCATAATCATGAGCATAATCATCATCATAATCGTCATCATAATCATGATCATAGTCATCATCATAATAGTCATCATAATCGTCATCATTATAGTCATCATAATCATCATCATAGTCATCATCATAATAGTCATCATAATCGTCATCATTGTAGTCATCATAATCATCATCATAATCATCATCAGAATCATCATCATAATCATCATCATAATCATCATCATAATCAACATCATAATCATCATCATAACCGTCATCGTAATCGTCATAGTAATCATCATCATAATCATCATCATAATCGTCATCATAATCGTCATCATTATAGTCATCATAATCGTCATCATAATCATCATCATAGTCATCATCATAATAGTCATCATAATCGTCATCATTATAGTCATCATAATCGTCATCATAATCATCATCATGATCATCATCATAATCATCATCATAATCATCATCATAATCATCATCATAATCATCATCATAATCATAGTTATAATTCATCATCATAATAATGAGCATAATCATCATGATAATCATCATCATAGTCATCATCATAATCATCATCATAGTCATCATCATAATCATCATCATAATCATCATCATAATCATGAGCATAATCATCATCATAATCGTCATCATAATCATCATCATAATCATCATCATAATCATCTTCATAATCATCATCGTAATCATCATCATAATCATCATCATAATCATCATCATAATCATCATCATAATCATCATCATAATCATGAGCATAATCATCATCATAATCGTCATCATAATCATCATCATAATCATCATCATAATCATCATCAAAATCATCATCATAATCATGTGCATAATCATCATCATAATCGTCATCATAATCATGATCATAGTCGTCATCATAATAGTCATCATAATCGTCATCATTATAGTCATCATAATCATCATCATAGTCATCATCATAATAGGCATCATAATCGTCATCATTATAGTCATCATAATCATCATCATAATCATCATCAGAATCATCATCATAACCGTCATCGTTATCATCATCATAATCATCATCATAATCATCATCATAACCGTCATCGTAATCGTCATAGTAATCATCATCATAATCATCATCATAATCGTCATCATAATCGTCATCATAATCGTCATCATTATAGTCATCATAATCGTCATCATAATCATCATCATAGTCATCATCATAATAGTCATCATAATCGTCATCATTATAGTCATCATAATCGTCATCATAATCATCATCATGATCATCATCATA
The DNA here is from genome assembly GCA_947623535.1 of Coelioxys conoideus. Classification (NCBI taxonomy): domain Eukaryota; kingdom Metazoa; phylum Arthropoda; class Insecta; order Hymenoptera; family Megachilidae; genus Coelioxys; species Coelioxys conoideus. The sequence goes on along the minus strand of CANQJN010000020.1, from coordinate 3,788,991 downwards.
ATCATCATCATAATCATCATCATAATCATAGTTATAATTCATCATCATAATAATGAGCATAATCATCATGATAATCATCATCATAGTCATCATCATAATCATCATCATAGTCATCATCATAATCATCATCATAATCATCATCATAATCATCATCATAATCATCATCATAATCGTCATCATTATAGTCATCATAATCGTCATCATAATCATCATCATAGTCATCATCATAATAGTCACCATAATCGTCATCAATATAGTCATCATAATCATCAGCATGATCATCATCATAATCATCATCAAAATCATCATCATAATCGTCATCATAATCATCATCATAATCATCATCATAATCATCATCATAACCATCATCGTAATCATCATCATAATCATCATCATAATCATCATCATAATCATCATCATAATCATCATCATAATCATCATCAAGATCATCATCATAATCATGAGCATAATCATCATCACAATCGTCATCATAATCATCATCATAATCATCATCAGAATCATCATCATAATCGTCATCATAATCATCATCATAATCATCATCATAACCGTCATCGTAATCATCATCATAATCATCATCATAATCGTCATCATAATCATCATCATAATCATCATCATTATCATCATCAAAATCATCATCATCATCATCATCATAATCATCATCATAATCATCATCATAACCGTCATCGTTATCATCATCATAATCATCATCATAATCATCATCATAATCATCATCCTAATCGCCTTCATGGTCATCATCATAATCATCATCATAACCGTCATCGTTATCATCATCATAATCATCATCATAATCATCATCATAATCATCATCCTAATCGTCTTCATGGTCATCATCATAATCGTCATCATAATCATCGTCATAGTCATCATAATCGTCATCATTATAGTCATCATAGTCATCATCATGATCATCATCATAATCATCATCATAATCATCATCACGATCATCATCATAATCATCATCACAATCATCACCATAATCATGATAATAATCATCATCAAAATCATCATCATAATCATCATCATAATCGTCATCATAATCATCATCATAATCATCATCATAACCGTCATCGTAATCATCATCATAATCATCATCATAATCGTCATCATAATCATCATCATAATCATCATCATAATCATCATCATAATCATCATCATAATCATCATCAGAATCATCATCATAATCATGAGCAGAATCATCATCATAATCGTCATCATAATCATCATCATAATAGTCATCATAATCGTCATCATAATCGTCATCATTATAGTCATCATAATCGTCGTCATAATCATCATCATAGTCATCATCATAACAGTCATCATAATCGTCATCATTATAGTCATCATAATCATCATCATGATCATCATCATAATCATCATCATAATCATCATCATAATCATCATCATAATCATCATCATTATCGTCATCAAACTCATCATCATAATCATCATCATAATCATCATCATAATCATCATCATAACCGTCATCGTAATCATCATCATAATCATCATCATAATCATCATCATAGTCATCATCATAATCATCATCATAATCGTCTTCATGGTCATCATCATAATCGTCATCATAATCATCATAATAGTCATCATAATCGTCATCATTATAGTCATCATAATCATCATCATGGTCATCATCATAATCATCATCATAATCATCATCATGATCATCATCATAATCATCATCATAATCATCATCAAAATCATCATCATAATCGTCATCATAATCATCATCATAATCATCATCATAATCATCATCATAACCGTCATCGTAATCATCATCATAATCATCATCATAATCATCATCATAATCATCATCATAATCATCATCAAGATCATCATCATAATCATGAGCATAATCATCATCACAATCGTCATCATAATCATCATCATAATCATCATCAGAATCATCATCATAATCGTCATCATAATCATCATCATAATCATCATCATAACCGTCATCGTAATCATCATCATAATCATCATCATAATCGTCATCATAATCATCATCATAGTCATCATCATAATAGTCATCATAATCGTCATCATAATCGTCATCATTATAGTCATCATAATCGTCATCATAATCATCAGCATAGTCATCATCATAATAGTCATCATAATCGTCATCATTATAGTCATCATAATCATCATCATGATCATCATCATAATCATCATCATAATCATCATCATAATCCTCATCATTATCATCATCATTATCATCATCAAAATCATCATCATCATCATCATCGTAATCATCATCATAATCATCATCATAACCGTCATCGTTATCATCATCATAATCATCATCATAATCATCATCATAATCATCATCATAACCGTCATCGTAATCATCATCATAATCATCATCATAATCATCATCATAATCATCATCATAATCATGAGCATAATCATCATCATAATAGTCATCATAATCATCATCATAATCGTCATCATTATAGTCATCATAATCGTCATCATAATCATCATCATAATCATCATCATAATCATCATCATAACCGTCATCGTAATCATCATCATAATCATCATCATAATCATCATCATAATCATCATCATAATCATCATCAAGATCATCATCATAATCATGAGCATAATCATCATCACAATCGTCATCATAATCATCATCATAATCATCATCAGAATCATCATCATAATCGTCATCATAATCATCATCATAGTCATCATCATAATAGTCACCATAATCGTCATCAATATAGTCATCATAATCATCAGCATGATCATCATCATAATCGTCATCATAATCATCATCATAATCATCATCATTATCATCATCAAAATCATCATCATCATCATCATCATAATCATCATCATAATCATCATCATAACCGTCATCGTTATCATCATCATAATCATCATCATAATCATCATCATAATCATGAGCATAATCATCATCATAATCGTCATCATAATCATCATCATAGTCATCATCATAATAGTCATCATAATCATCATCATAATCGTCATCATTATAGTCATCATAATCGTCATCATAATCATCATCATGATCATCATCATAATCATCATCAAAATCATCATCATGATCATCATCATAATCATCATCATAATCATCATCATAATCATCATCAAAATCATCATCATAATCATGAGCATAATCATCATCATAATCATCATCATAATCATCATCATAATCATCATCATAATCAACATCATAATCATCATCATAACCGTCATCGTAATCGTCATAGTAATCATCATCATAATCATCATCATAATCGTCATCATAATCGTCATCATAATAGTCATCATAATCGTCATCATAATCATCATCATAGTCATCATCATAATAGTCACCATAATCGTCATCAATATAGTCATCATAATCATCAGCATGATCATCATCATAATCATCATCAAAATCATCATCATAATCGTCATCATAATCATCATCATAATCATCATCATAATAGGCATCATAATCGTCATCATTATAGTCATCATAATCATCATCATAATCATCATCAGAATCATCATCATAATCATCATCATAATCATCATCATAACCGTCATCGTAATCATTATCATAATCATCATCATAATCATCATCATAATCATCATCAAGATCATCATCATAATCATGAGCATAATCATCATCACAATCGTCATCATAATCATCATCATAATCGTCATCAGAATCATCATCATAATCGTCATCATAATCATCATCATAATCATCATCATAACCGTCATCGTAATCATCATCATAATCATCATCATAATCGTCATCATAATCATCATCATAATCATCATCATTATCATCATCAAAATCATCATCATCATCATCATCATAATCATCATCATAATCATCATCATAACCGTCATCGTTATCATCATCATAATCATCATCATAATCATCATCATAATCATGAGCATAATCATCATCATAATCGTCATCATAATCATCATCATAGTCATCATCATAATAGTCATCATAATCATCATCATAATCGTCATCATTATAGTCATCATAATCGTCATCATAATCATCATCATGATCATCATCATAATCATCATCAAAATCATCATCATGATCATCATCATAATCATCATCATAATCATCATCATAATCATCATCAAAATCCTCATCATAATCATGAGCATAATCATCATCATAATCGTCATCATAATCATCATCATAATCATCATCATAATCATCATCAAAATCATCATCATAATCATGAGCATAATCATCATCATAATCGTCATCATAATCATGATCATAGTCATCATCATAATAGTCATCATAATCGTCATCATTATAGTCATCATAATCATCATCATAGTCATCATCATAATAGTCATCATAATCGTCATCAGTATAGTCATCATAATCATCATCATAATCATCATCAGAATCATCATCATAATCATCATCATAATCATCATCATAATCAACATCATAATCATCATCATAACCGTCATCGTAATCGTCATAGTAATCATCATCATAATCATCATCATAATCGTCATCATAATCGTCATCATTATAGTCATCATAATCGTCATCATAATCATCATCATAGTCATCATCATAATAGTCACCATAATCGTCATCAATATAGTCATCATAATCATCAGCATGATCATCATCATAATCATCATCAAAATCATCATCATAATCGTCATCATAATCATCATCATAATCATCATCATAATCATCATCATAACCGTCATCGTAATGATCATCATAATCATCATCATAATCATCATCATAATCATCATCATAATCATCATCAAGATCATCATCATAATCATGAGCATAATCATCATCACAATCGTCATCATAATCATCATCATAATCATCATCAGAATCATCATCATAATCGTCATCATAATCATCATCATAATCATCATCATAACCGTCATCGTAATCATCATCATAATCATCATCATAATCGTCATCATAATCATCATCATAATCATCATCATTATCATCATCAAAATCATCATCATCATCATCATCATAATCATCATCATAATCATCATCATAACCGTCATCGTAATCATCATCATAATCATCATCATAATCGTCATCATAATCCTCATCATTATCATCATCATTATCATCATCAAAATCATCATCATCATCATCATCGTAATCATCATCATAATCATCATCATAACCGTCATCGTTATCATCATCATAATCATCATCATAATCATCATCATAATCATCATCATCATCATCATCATCATAATCATCATCATAATCGTCTTCATGGTCATCATCATAATCGTCATCATAATCATCATAATAGTCATCATAATCGTCATCATTATAGTCATCATAATCAACATCATGATCATCATCATAATCATCATCATAATCATCATCATAACCGTCATCGTAATCATCATCATAATCATCATCATAATCATCATCATAATCATCATCATAATCATCATCAAGATCATCATCATAATCATGAGCATAATCATCATCACAATCGTCATCATAATCATCATCATAATCATCATCAGAATCATCATCATAATCGTCATCATAATCATCATCATAATCATCATCATAACCGTCATCGTAATCATCATCATAATCATCATCATAATCGTCATCATAATCATCATCATAGTCATCATCATAATAGTCATCATAATCGTCATCATAATCGTCATCATTATAGTCATCATAATCGTCATCATAATCATCAGCATAGTCATCATCATAATAGTCATCATAATCGTCATCATTATAGTCATCATAATCATCATCATGATCATCATCATAATCATCATCATAATCATCATCATAATCCTCATCATTATCATCATCATTATCATCATCAAAATCATCATCATCATCATCATCGTAATCATCATCATAATCATCATCATAACCGTCATCGTTATCATCATCATAATCATCATCATAATCATCATCATAATCATCATCATAACCGTCATCGTAATCATCATCATAATCATCATCATAATCATCATCATAATCATCATCATAATCATGAGCATAATCATCATCATAATAGTCATCATAATCATCATCATAATCGTCATCATTATAGTCATCATAATCGTCATCATAATCATCATCATAATCATCATCATAATCATCATCATAACCGTCATCGTAATCATCATCATAATCATCATCATAATCATCATCATAATCATCATCATAATCATCATCAAGATCATCATCATAATCATGAGCATAATCATCATCACAATCGTCATCATAATCATCATCATAATCATCATCAGAATCATCATCATAATCGTCATCATAATCATCATCATAGTCATCATCATAATAGTCACCATAATCGTCATCAATATAGTCATCATAATCATCAGCATGATCATCATCATAATCGTCATCATAATCATCATCATAATCATCATCATTATCATCATCAAAATCATCATCATCATCATCATCATAATCATCATCATAATCATCATCATAACCGTCATCGTTATCATCATCATAATCATCATCATAATCATCATCATAATCATGAGCATAATCATCATCATAATCGTCATCATAATCATCATCATAGTCATCATCATAATAGTCATCATAATCATCATCATAATCGTCATCATTATAGTCATCATAATCGTCATCATAATCATCATCATGATCATCATCATAATCATCATCAAAATCATCATCATGATCATCATCATAATCATCATCATAATCATCATCATAATCATCATCAAAATCATCATCATAATCATGAGCATAATCATCATCATAATCATCATCATAATCATCATCATAATCATCATCATAATCAACATCATAATCATCATCATAACCGTCATCGTAATCGTCATAGTAATCATCATCATAATCATCATCATAATCGTCATCATAATCGTCATCATAATAGTCATCATAATCGTCATCATAATCATCATCATAGTCATCATCATAATAGTCACCATAATCGTCATCAATATAGTCATCATAATCATCAGCATGATCATCATCATAATCATCATCAAAATCATCATCATAATCGTCATCATAATCATCATCATAATCATCATCATAATAGGCATCATAATCGTCATCATTATAGTCATCATAATCATCATCATAATCATCATCAGAATCATCATCATAATCATCATCATAATCATCATCATAACCGTCATCGTAATCATTATCATAATCATCATCATAATCATCATCATAATCATCATCAAGATCATCATCATAATCATGAGCATAATCATCATCACAATCGTCATCATAATCATCATCATAATCGTCATCAGAATCATCATCATAATCGTCATCATAATCATCATCATAATCATCATCATAACCGTCATCGTAATCATCATCATAATCATCATCATAATCGTCATCATAATCATCATCATAATCATCATCATTATCATCATCAAAATCATCATCATCATCATCATCATAATCATCATCATAATCATCATCATAACCGTCATCGTTATCATCATCATAATCATCATCATAATCATCATCATAATCATGAGCATAATCATCATCATAATCGTCATCATAATCATCATCATAGTCATCATCATAATAGTCATCATAATCATCATCATAATCGTCATCATTATAGTCATCATAATCGTCATCATAATCATCATCATGATCATCATCATAATCATCATCAAAATCATCATCATGATCATCATCATAATCATCATCATAATCATCATCATAATCATCATCAAAATCCTCATCATAATCATGAGCATAATCATCATCATAATCGTCATCATAATCATCATCATAATCATCATCATAATCATCATCAAAATCATCATCATAATCATGAGCATAATCATCATCATAATCGTCATCATAATCATGATCATAGTCATCATCATAATAGTCATCATAATCGTCATCATTATAGTCATCATAATCATCATCATAGTCATCATCATAATAGTCATCATAATCGTCATCAGTATAGTCATCATAATCATCATCATAATCATCATCAGAATCATCATCATAATCATCATCATAATCATCATCATAATCAACATCATAATCATCATCATAACCGTCATCGTAATCGTCATAGTAATCATCATCATAATCATCATCATAATCGTCATCATAATCGTCATCATTATAGTCATCATAATCGTCATCATAATCATCATCATAGTCATCATCATAATAGTCACCATAATCGTCATCAATATAGTCATCATAATCATCAGCATGATCATCATCATAATCATCATCAAAATCATCATCATAATCGTCATCATAATCATCATCATAATCATCATCATAATCATCATCATAACCGTCATCGTAATGATCATCATAATCATCATCATAATCATCATCATAATCATCATCATAATCATCATCAAGATCATCATCATAATCATGAGCATAATCATCATCACAATCGTCATCATAATCATCATCATAATCATCATCAGAATCATCATCATAATCGTCATCATAATCATCATCATAATCATCATCATAACCGTCATCGTAATCATCATCATAATCATCATCATAATCGTCATCATAATCATCATCATAATCATCATCATTATCATCATCAAAATCATCATCATCATCATCATCATAATCATCATCATAATCATCATCATAACCGTCATCGTAATCATCATCATAATCATCATCATAATCGTCATCATAATCCTCATCATTATCATCATCATTATCATCATCAAAATCATCATCATCATCATCATCGTAATCATCATCATAATCATCATCATAACCGTCATCGTTATCATCATCATAATCATCATCATAATCATCATCATAATCATCATCATCATCATCATCATCATAATCATCATCATAATCGTCTTCATGGTCATCATCATAATCGTCATCATAATCATCATAATAGTCATCATAATCGTCATCATTATAGTCATCATAATCAACATCATGATCATCATCATAATCATCATCATAATCATCATCATAACCGTCATCGTAATCATCATCATAATCATCATCATAATCATCATCATAATCATCATCATAATCATCATCATAATCATCATCATAATCACCATCATAATCATCATCAAAATCATCATCATAATCATGGGCATAATCATCATCATAATCGCAATCATAATCATCATCATAGTCATCATCATAATAGTCATCATAATCATCATCATAATCGTCATCATTATAGTCATCATAATCGTCATCATAATCATCATCATGATCATCATCATAATCATCATCAAAATCATCATCATGATCATCATCATAATCATCATCATAATCATCATCATAATCATCATCATAATCATCATCAAAATCATCATCATAATCATGAGCATAATCATCATCATGATCGTCATCATAATCATCATCATAATCATCATCATAATCATCATCAAAATCATCATCATAATCATGAGCATAATCATCATCATAATCGTCATCATAATCATCATCATAGTCATCATCATAATAGTCATCATAATCGTCATCATTATAGTCATCATAATCATCATCAGAATCATCATCATAATCATCATCATCATCATCATAATCATCATCATAATCAACATCATAATCATCATCATAATCATCATCATAATCATCATCATAATCATCATCATAATCAACATCATAATCATCATCATAACCGTCATCGTAATCGTCATAGTAATCATCATCATAATCATCATCATAATCGTCATCATAATCGTCATCATTATAGTCATCATAATCGTCATTATAATCATCATCATAGTCGTCATCATAATAGTCATCATAATCGTCATCATTATAGTCATCATAATCGTCATCATAATCATCATCATAATCATCATCATAATCGTCATCATAATCATCATCATAATCATCATCATAATCATCATCATAATCATCATCATAATCATCATCAGAATCATCATCATAATCATGAGCAGAATCATCATCATAATCGTCATCATAATCATCATCATAATAGTCATCATAATCGTCATCATAATCGTCATCATTATAGTCATCATAATCGTCGTCATAATCATCATCATGATCATCATCATAATCATCATCATAATCATCATCATAATCATCATCATTATCGTCATCAAACTCATCATCATAATCATCATCAAAATCATCATCATAATCATGAGCATAATCATCATCATAATGGTCATCATAATCATCATCATAATCGTCATCATTATAGTCATGATAATCGTCATCATAATCATCATCATAGTCATCATCATAATAGTCATCATAATCGTCATCATTATAGTCATCATAATCATCAGCATGATCATCATCATAATCATCATCAAAATCATCATCATAATCGGCATCATAATCATCATCATAATCATCATCATAATCATCATCATAACCGTCATCGTAATCATCATCATAATCATCATCATAATCATCATCATAATCATCATCAAGATCATCATCATAATCATGAGCATAATCATCATCACAATCGTCATCATAATCATCATCATAATCATCATCAGAATCATCATCATAATCGTCATCATAATCATCATCAAAATCATCATCATAATCATGGGCATAATCATCATCATAATCGTCATCATAATCATCATCATAGTCATCATCATAATAGTCATCATAATCATCATCATAATCGTCATCATTATAGTCATCATAATCGTCATCATAATCATCATCATGATCATCATCATAATCATCATCAAAATCATCATCATGATCATCATCATAATCATCATCATAATCATCATCATAATCATCATCATGATCATCATCATAATCATCATCATAATCATCATCATAATTATAGTTATAATCATCATCATAATTATAGTTATAATCATCATAATAGTCATCATAATCGTCATCATTATAGTCATCATAATCATCATCATAATCATCATCAGAATCATCATCATAATCATCATCATAACCATCATCATAATCAACATCATAATCATCATCATAATCATCATCATAATCATCATCATAATCATCATCATAATCATCATCATAATCAACATCATAATCATCATCATAACCGTCATCGTAATCGTCATAGTAATCATCATCATAATCATCATCATAATCGTCATCATAATCGTCATCATTATAGTCATCATAATCGTCATCATAATCATCATCATAGTCATCATCATAATAGTCATCATAATCGTCATCATTATAGTCATCATAATCGTCATCATAATCATCATCATGATCATCATCATAATCATCATCATAATCATCATCATAATCATAGTTATAATTCATCATCATAATAATGAGCATAATCATCATGATAATCATCATCATAGTCATCATCATAATCATCATCATAGTCATCATCATAATCATCATCATAATCATCATCATAATCATCATCATAATCATCATCCTAATCATCATCAAAATAGACATCATAATCGTCATCATTATAGTCATCATAATCGTCATAGTAATCATCATTATAATCATCATCATTACCGTCGTCATAATCACCATCATAATCATCATGATAATCATGAGCATAATCATCATCATAAACGTCATCATAATCATCATCATAGTCATCATCATAATAGTCATCATAATCGTCATCATAATCATCATCATAGTCATCATCATAATAGTCATCATAATCGTCATCATTATAGCCATCATAATCATCATCATGATCATCATCATAATCATCATCATAATCCTTATCATAATCATCATCATTATCGTCATCATAATCATCATCATAATCATCATCATAATCATCATCATAATCATCATCATAATCATCATCATAATCATGAGCATAATCATCATCATAATCATCATCATAATCATCATCAAAATCATCATCATAATCATGAGCATAATCATCATCATAATAGTCATCATAATCATCATCATAATCGTCATCATTATAGTCATCATAATCGTCATCATAATCATCATCATAGTCATCATCATAATAGTCATCATAATCGTCATCATTATAGTCATCATAATCATCAGCATGATCATCATCATAATCATCATCAAAATCATCATCATAATCGTCATCATAATCATCATCATAATCATCATCATAATCATCATCATAACCGTCATCGTAATCATTATCATAATCATCATCATAATCATCATCATAATCATCATCATAATCATCATCAAGATCATCATCATAATCATGATCATAATCATCATCACAATCGTCATCATAATCATCATCATAATCGTCATCAGAATCATCATCATAATCGTCATCATAATCATCATCATAATCATCATCATAACCGTCATCGTAATCATCATCATAATCATCATCATAATCGTCATCATAATCATCATCATAATCATCATCATTATCATCATCAAAATCATCATCATCATCATCATCATAATCATCATCATAATCATCATCATAACCGTCATCGTTATCATCATCATAATCATCATCATAATCATCATCATAATCATGAGCATAATCATCATCATAATCGTCATCATAATCATCATCATAGTCATCATCATAATAGTCATCATAATCATCATCATAATCGTCATCATTATAGTCATCATAATCGTCATCATAATCATCATCATGATCATCATCATAATCATCATCAAAATCATCATCATGATCATCATCATAATCATCATCATAATCATCATCATAATCATCATCAAAATCATCATCATAATCATGAGCATAATCATCATCATAATCGTCATCATAATCATCATCATAATCATCATCATAATCATCATCAAAATCATCATCATAATCATGAGCATAATCATCATCATAATCGTCATCATAATCATCATCATAGTCATCATCATAATAGTCATCATAATCGTCATCATTATAGTCATCATAATCATCATCATAGTCATCATCATAATAGTCATCATAATCGTCATCATTATAGTCATCGTAATCATCATCATAATCATCATCAGAATCATCATCATAATCATCATCATAATCATCATCATAATCAACATCATAATCATCATCATAACCATCATCGTAATCGTCATAGCAATCATCATCATAATCATCATCATAATCGTCATCATAATCGTCATCATTATAGTCATCATAATCGTCATCATAATCATCATCATAGTCATCATCATAATAGTCATCATAATCGTCATCATTATAGTCATCATAATCGTCATCATAATCATCATCATGATCATCATCATAATCATCATCATAATCAGCATCATAATCATAGTTATAATTCATCATCATAATAATGAGCATAATCATCATGATAATCATCATCATAGTCATCATCATAATCATCATCATAGTCATCATCATAATCATCATCATAATCATCATCATAATCATCATCATAATCATCATCATAATCATCATCCTAATCATCATCAAAATAGTCATCATAATCGTCATCATTATATCATCATAATCGTCATAGTAATCATCATTATAATCATCATCATTACCGTCATCATAATCACCATCATAATCATCATCATAATCATCATCATAATCATCATCCTAATCATCATCAAAATAGTCATCATAATCGTCATCATTATAGTCATCATAATCGTCATAGTAATCATCATTATAATCATCATCATTACCGTCATCATAATCACCATCATAATCATCATCATAATCATGAGCATAATCATCATCATAAACGTCATTATAATCATCATCATAGTCATCATCATAATAGTCATCATAATCGTCATCATAATCATCATCATAGTCATCATCATAATAGTCATCATAATCGTCATCATTATAGCCATCATAATCATCAACATGATCATCATCATAATCATCATCATAATCCTTATCATAATCATCATCATTATCATCATCAAAATCATCATCATAACCGTCATCGTAATCATCATCATAATCATCATCATAATCATCATCATAATCATCATCATAATCATGAGCATAATCATCATCATAATAGTCATCATAATCATCATCATAATCGTCATCATTATAGTCATCATAATCGTCATCAGAATCATCATCATAGTCATCATCATAATAGTCATCATAATCGTCATCAATATAGTCATCATAATCATCAGCATGATCATCATCATAATCATCATCAAAATCATCATCATAATCGTCATCATAATCATCATCATAATCATCATCATAATCTTCATCATAACCGTCATCGTAATCATCATCATAATCATCATCATAATCATCATCATAATCATCATCATAATCATCATCAAGATCATCATCATAATCATGAGCATAATCATCATCACAATCGTCATCATAATCATCATCATAATCATCATCAGAATCATCATCATAATCGTCATCATAATCATCATCATAATCATCATCATAACCGTCATCCTAATCATCATCAAAATAGTCATCATAATCGTCATCATTATAGTCATCATAATCGTCATCATAATCATCATCATAGTCATCATCATAATAGTCATCATAATCGTCATCATTATAGCCATCATAATCATCAACATGATCATCATCATAATCATCATCATAATCCTTATCATAATCATCATCATTATCATCATCAAAATCATCATCATAACCATCATCATAATCATCATCATAATCATCATCATAATCATCATCATAACCGTCATCGTAATCATCATCATAATCATCATCATAATCATCATCATAATCATCATCATAATCATGAGCATAATCATCATCATAAACGTCATTATAATCATCATCATAGTCATCATCATAATAGTCATCATAATCGTCATCATAATCATCATCATAGTCATCATCATAATAGTCATCATAATCGTCATCATTATAGCCATCATAATCATCAACATGATCATCATCATAATCATCATCATAATCCTTATCATAATCATCATCATTATCATCATCAATATCATCATCATAACCATCATCATAATCATCATCATAATCATCATCATAATCATCATCATAACCGTCATCGTAATCATCATCATAATCATCATCATAATCATCATCATAATCATCATCATAATCATGAGCATAATCATCATCATAATAGTCATCATAATCATCATCATAATCGTCATCATTATAGTCATCATAATCGTCATCATAATCATCATCATAGTCATCATCATAATAGTCATCATAATCATCATCAATATAGTCATCATAATCATCAGCATGATCATCATCATAATCATCATCAAAATCATCATCATAATCGTCATCATAATCATCATCATAATCATCATCATAATCATCATCATAACCGTCATCGTAATCATCATCATAATCATCATCATAATCATCATCATAATCATCATCAAGATCATCATCATAATCATGAGCATCATCATCATCACAATCGTCATCATAATCATCATCATAATCATCATCAGAATCATCATCATAATCGTCATCATAATCATCATCATAATCATCATCATAACCGTCATCCTAATCATCATCAAAATAGTCATCATAATCGTCATCATTATAGTCATCATAATCGTCATAGTAATCATCATTATAATCATCATCATTACCGTCATCATAATCACCATCATAATCATCATCATAATCATGAGCATAATCATCATCATAATAGTCATCATAATCATCATCATAATCGTCATCATTATAGTCATCATAATCGTCATCATAATCATCATCATAGTCATCATCATAATAGTCATCATAATCGTCATCAATATAGTCATCATAATCATCAGCATGATCATCATCATAATCATCATCAAAATCATCATCATAATCGTCATCATAATCATCATCATAATCATCATCATAATCATCATCATAATCATCATCATAATCATGAGCATAATCATCATCATAATCATCATCATAATCATCATCAAAATCATCATCAAGATCATCATCATAATCATGAGCATAATCATCATCACAATCGTCATCATAATCATCATCATAATCATCATCAGAATCATCATCATAATCGTCATCATAATCATCATCAGAATCATCATCATAACCGTCATCGTAATCATCATCTTAATCATCATCATAATCGTCATCATAATCATCATCATAATCATCATCATTATCATCATCAAAATCATCATCATCATCATCATCATAATCATCATCATAATCATCATCCTAATCGTCTTCATGGTCATCATCATAATCGTCATCATAATCATCGTCATAGTCATCATAATCGTCATCATTATAGTCCTCATAGTCATCATCATGATCATCATCATAATCATCATCATAATCATCATCATGATCATCATCATAATCATCATCATAATCATCACCATAATCATGATAATAATCATCATCAAAATCATCATCATAATCATCATCATAATCGTCATCATAATCATCATCATAATCATCATCATAACCGTCATCGTAATCATCATCATAATCATCATCATAATCGTCATCATAATCATCATCATAATCATCATCATAATCATCATCATAATCATCATCATAATCATCATCAGAATCATCATCATAATCATGAGCAGAATCATCATCATAATCGTCATCATAATCATCATCATAATAGTCATCATAATCGTCATCATAATCGTCATCATTATAGTCATCATAATCGTCGTCATAATCATCATCATAGTCATCATCATAATAGTCATCATAATCGTCATCATTATAGTCATCATAATCATCATCATGATCATCATCATAATCATCACCATAATCATGATAATAATCATCATCAAAATCATCATCATCATCATCATCATAATCATCATCATAATCATCATCATAATCATCATCATAACCGTCATCGTAATCATCATCATAATCATCATCATAATCATCATCATAATCATCATCATAATCGTCTTCATGGTCATCATCATAATCGTCATCATAATCATCATAATAGTCATCATAACCGTCATCATTATAGTCATCATAGTCATCATCATGATCATCATCATAATCATCATCATAATCATCATCATGATCATCATCATAATCATCATCATAATCATCATCATAATCATCATCATAATCATCATCATAATCATCATCAGAATCATCATCATAATCATGAGCAGAATCATCATCATAATCGTCATCATAATCATCATCATAATAGTCATCATAATCGCCATCATAATCGTCATCATTATAGTCATCATAATCGTCGTCATAATCATCATCATGATCATCATCATAATCATCATCATAATCATCATCATAATCATCATCATTATCGTCATCAAACTCATCATCATAATCATCATCAAAATCATCATCATAATCATGAGCATAATCATCATCATAATGGTCATCATAATCATCATCATAATCGTCATCATTATATTCATGATAATCGTCATCATAATCATCATCATAGTCATCATCATAATAGTCATCATAATCGTCATCATTATAGTCATCATAATCATCAGCATGATCATCATCATAATCATCATCAAAATCATCATCATAATCGGCATCATAATCATCATCATAATCATCATCATAATCATCATCATAACCGTCATCGTAATCATCATCATAATCATCATCATAATCATCATCATAATCATCATCAAGATCATCATCATAATCATGAGCATAATCATCATCACAATCGTCATCATAATCATCATCATAATCATCATCAGAATCATCATCATAATCGTCATCATAATCATCATCATGATCATCATCATAATCATCATCATAATCATCATCATAATCATAGTTATAATCATCATCATAGTCATCATCATAATAGTCATCATAATCGTCATCATTATAGTCATCATAATCATCATCATAATCATCATCAGAATCATCATCATAATCATCATCATAACCATCATCATAATCAACATCATAATCATCATCATAATCATCATCATAATCATCATCATAATCATCATCATAATCATCATCATAATCAACATCATAATCATCATCATAACCGTCATCGTAATCGTCATAGTAATCATCATCATAATCATCATCATAATCGTCATCATAATCGTCATCATTATAGTCATCATAATCGTCATCATAATCATCATCATAGTCATCATCATAATAGTCATCATAATCGTCATCATTATAGTCATCATAATCGTCATCATAATCATCATCATGATCATCATCATAATCATCATCATAATCATCATCATAATCATAGTTATAATTCATCATCATAATAATGAGCATAATTATCATGATAATCATCATCATAGTCATCATCATAATCATCATCATAGTCATCATCATAATCATCATCATAATCATCATCATAATCATCATCATAATCATCATCCTAATCATCATCAAAATAGACATCATAATCGTCATCATTATAGTCATCATAATCGTCATAGTAATCATCATTATAATCATCATCATTACCGTCGTCATAATCACCATCATAATCATCATGATAATCATGAGCATAATCATCATCATAAACGTCATCATAATCATCATCATAGTCATCATCATAATAGTCATCATAATCGTCATCATAATCATCATCATAGTCATCATCATAATAGTCATCATAATCGTCATCATTATAGCCATCATAATCATCATCATGATCATCATCATAATCATCATCATAATCCTTATCATAATCATCATCATTATCATCATCAAAATCATCATCATAACCATCATCATAATCATCATCATAATCATCATCATAATCATCATCATAACCGTCATCGTAATCATCATCATAATCATCATCATAATCATCATCATAATCATCATCATAATCATGAGCATAATCATCATCATAATAGTCATCATAATCATCATCATAATCGTCATCATTATAGTCATCATAATCGTCATCATAATCATCATCATAGTCATCATCATAATAGTCATCATAATCGTCATCATTATAGTCATCATAATCATCAGCATGATGATCATCATAATCATCATCAAAATCATCATCATAATCGTCATCATAATCATCATCATAATCATCATCATAATCATCATCATAATCATCATCATAATCATGAGCATAATCATCATCATAATCATCATCATAATCATCATCAAAATCATCATCATAATCATGAGCATAATCATCATCATAATAGTCATCATAATCATCATCATAATCGTCATCATTATAGTCATCATAATCGTCATCATAATCATCATCATAGTCATCATCATAATAGTCATCATAATCGTCATCATTATAGTCATCATAATCATCAGCATGATCATCATCATAATCATCATCAAAATCATCATCATAATCGTCATCATAATCATCATCATAATCATCATCATAATCATCATCATAACCGTCATCGTAATCATTATCATAATCATCATCATAATCATCATCATAATCATCATCATAATCATCATCAAGATCATCATCATAATCATGATCATAATCATCATCACAATCGTCATCATAATCATCATCATAATCGTCATCAGAATCATCATCATAATCGTCATCATAATCATCATCATAATCATCATCATAACCGTCATCGTAATCATCATCATAATCATCATCATAATCGTCATCATAATCATCATCATAATCATCATCATTATCATCATCAAAATCATCATCATCATCATCATCATAATCATCATCATAATCATCATCATAACCGTCATCGTTATCATCATCATAATCATCATCATAATCATCATCATAATCATGAGCATAATCATCATCATAATCGTCATCATAATCATCATCATAGTCATCATCATAATAGTCATCATAATCATCATCATAATCGTCATCATTATAGCAATCATAATCGTCATCATAATCATCATCATGATCATCATCATAATCATCATCAAAATCATCATCATGATCATCATCATAATCATCATCATAATCATCATCATAATCATCATCAAAATCATCATCATAATCATGAGCATAATCATCATCATAATCGTCATCATAATCATCATCATAATCATCATCATAATCATCATCAAAATCATCATCATAATCATGAGCATAATCATCATCATAATCGTCATCATAATCATCATCATAGTCATCATCATAATAGTCATCATAATCGTCATCATTATAGTCATCATAATCATCATCATAGTCATCATCATAATAGTCATCATAATCGTCATCATTATAGTCATCGTAATCATCATCATGATCATCATCATAATCATCATCAAAATCATCATCATGATCATCATCATAATCATCATCATAATCATCATCATAATCATCATCATAATCATCATCATAATCATGAGCATAATCATCATCATAATCGTCATCATAATCATCATCATAGTCATCATCATAATAGTCATCATAATCATCATCATAATCGTCATCATTATAGCAATCATAATCGTCATCATAATCATCATCATGATCATCATCATAATCATCATCAAAATCATCATCATGATCATCATCATAATCATCATCATAATCATCATCATAATCATCATCAAAATCATCATCATAATCATGAGCATAATCATCATCATAATCGTCATCATAATCATCATCATAATCATCATCATAATCATCATCAAAATCATCATCATAATCATGAGCATAATCATCATCATAATCGTCATCATAATCATCATCATAGTCATCATCATAATAGTCATCATAATCGTCATCATTATAGTCATCATAATCATCATCATAGTCATCATCATAATAGTCATCATAATCGTCATCATTATAGTCATCGTAATCATCATCATAATCATCATCAGAATCATCATCATAATCATCATCATAATCATCATCATAATCAACATCATAATCATCATCATAACCATCATCGTAATCGTCATAGCAATCATCATCATAATCATCATCATAATCGTCATCATAATCGTCATCATTATAGTCATCATAATCGTCATCATAATCATCATCATAGTCATCATCATAATAGTCATCATAATCGTCATCATTATAGTCATCATAATCGTCATCATAATCATCATCATGATCATCATCATAATCATCATCATAATCAGCATCATAATCATAGTTATAATTCATCATCATAATAATGAGCATAATCATCATGATAATCATCATCATAGTCATCATCATAATCATCATCATAGTCATCATCATAATCATCATCATAATCATCATCATAATCATCATCATAATCATCATCATAATCATCATCCTAATCATCATCAAAATAGTCATCATAATCGTCATCATTATATCATCATAATCGTCATAGTAATCATCATTATAATCATCATCATTACCGTCATCATAATCACCATCATAATCATCATCATAATCATCATCATAATCATCATCCTAATCATCATCAAAATAGTCATCATAATCGTCATCATTATAGTCATCATAATCGTCATAGTAATCATCATTATAATCATCATCATTACCGTCATCATAATCACCATCATAATCATCATCATAATCATGAGCATAATCATCATCATAAACGTCATTATAATCATCATCATAGTCATCATCATAATAGTCATCATAATCGTCATCATAATCATCATCATAGTCATCATCATAATAGTCATCATAATCGTCATCATTATAGCCATCATAATCATCATCATGATCATCATCATAATCATCATCATAATCCTTATCATAATCATCATCATTATCATCATCAAAATCATCATCATAACCATCATCATAATCATCATCATAATCATCATCATAATCATCATCATAACCGTCATCGTAATCATCATCATAATCATCATCATAATCATCATCATAATCATCATCATAATCATGAGCATAATCATCATCATAATAGTCATCATAATCATCATCATAATCGTCATCATTATAGTCATCATAATCGTCATCATAATCATCATCATAGTCATCATCATAATAGTCATCATAATCGTCATCATTATAGTCATCATAATCATCAGCATGATGATCATCATAATCATCATCAAAATCATCATCATAATCGTCATCATAATCATCATCATAATCATCATCATAATCATCATCATAATCATCATCATAATCATGAGCATAATCATCATCATAATCATCATCATAATCATCATCAAAATCATCATCATAATCATGAGCATAATCATCATCATAATAGTCATCATAATCATCATCATAATCGTCATCATTATAGTCATCATAATCGTCATCATAATCATCATCATAGTCATCATCATAATAGTCATCATAATCGTCATCATTATAGTCATCATAATCATCAGCATGATCATCATCATAATCATCATCAAAATCATCATCATAATCGTCATCATAATCATCATCATAATCATCATCATAATCATCATCATAACCGTCATCGTAATCATTATCATAATCATCATCATAATCATCATCATAATCATCATCATAATCATCATCAAGATCATCATCATAATCATGATCATATACATCATCACAATCGTCATCATAATCATCATCATAATCGTCATCAGAATCATCATCATAATCGTCATCATAATCATCATCATAATCATCATCATAACCGTCATCGTAATCATCATCATAATCATCATCATAATCGTCATCATAATCATCATCATAATCATCATCATTATCATCATCAAAATCATCATCATCATCATCATCATAATCATCATCATAATCATCATCATAACCGTCATCGTTATCATCATCATAATCATCATCATAATCATCATCATAATCATGAGCATAATCATCATCATAATCGTCATCATAATCATCATCATAGTCATCATCATAATAGTCATCATAGTCATCATCATAATCGTCATCATTATAGTCATCATAATCGTCATCATAATCATCATCATGATCATCATCATAATCATCATCAAAATCATCATCATGATCATCATCATAATCATCATCATAATCATCATCATAATCATCATCAAAATCATCATCATAATCATGAGCATAATCATCATCATAATCGTCATCATAATCATCATCATAATCATCATCATAATCATCATCAAAATCATCATCATAATCATGAGCATAATCATCATCATAATCGTCATCATAATCATCATCATAGTCATCATCATAATAGTCATCATAATCGTCATCATTATAGTCATCATAATCATCATCATAGTCATCATCATAATAGTCATCATAATCGTCATCATTATAGTCATCGTAATCATCATCATAATCATCATCCTAATCATCATCAAAATAGTCATCATAATCGTCATCATTATATCATCATAATCGTCATAGTAATCATCATTATAATCATCATCATTACCGTCATCATAATCACCATCATAATCATCATCATAATCATCATCATAATCATCATCCTAATCATCATCAAAATAGTCATCATAATCGTCATCATTATAGTCATCATAATCGTCATAGTAATCATCATTATAATCATCATCATTACCGTCATCATAATCACCATCATAATCATCATCATAATCATGGGCATAATCATCATCATAAACGTCATTATAATCATCATCATAGTCATCATCATAATAGTCATCATAATCGTCATCATAATCATCATCATAGTCATCATCATAATAGTCATCATAATCGTCATCATTATAGTCATCATAATCATCAGCATGATCATCATCATAATCATCATCAAAATCATCATCATAATCGTCATCATAATCATCATCATAATCATCATCATAATCTTCATCATAACCGTCATCGTAATCATCATCATAATCATCATCATAATCATCATCATAATCATCATCATAATCATCATCAAGATCATCATCATAATCATGAGCATAATCATCATCACAATCGTCATCATAATCATCATCATAATCATCATCAGAATCATCATCATAATCGTCATCATAATCATCATCATAATCATCATCATAACCGTCATCCTAATCATCATCAAAATAGTCATCATAATCGTCATCATTATAGTCATCATAATCGTCATCATAATCATCATCATAGTCATCATCATAATAGTCATCATAATCGTCATCATTATAGCCATCATAATCATCAACATGATCATCATCATAATCATCATCATAATCCTTATCATAATCATCATCATTATCATCATCAAAATCATCATCATAACCATCATCATAATCATCATCATAATCATCATCATAATCATCATCATAACCGTCATCGTAATCATCATCATAATCATCATCATAATCATCATCATAATCATCATCATAATCATGAGCATAATCATCATCATAAACGTCATTATAATCATCATCATAGTCATCATCATAATAGTCATCATAATCGTCATCATAATCATCATCATAGTCATCATCATAATAGTCATCATAATCGTCATCATTATAGCCATCATAATCATCAACATGATCATCATCATAATCATCATCATAATCCTTATCATAATCATCATCATTATCATCATCAATATCATCATCATAACCATCATCATAATCATCATCATAATCATCATCATAATCATCATCATAACCGTCATCGTAATCATCATCATAATCATCATCATAATCATCATCATAATCATCATCATAATCATGAGCATAATCATCATCATAATAGTCATCATAATCATCATCATAATCGTCATCATTATAGTCATCATAATCGTCATCATAATCATCATCATAGTCATCATCATAATACTCATCATAATCATCATCAATATAGTCATCATAATCATCAGCATGATCATCATCATAATCATCATCAAAATCATCATCATAATCGTCATCATAATCATCATCATAATCATCATCATAATCATCATCATAACCGTCATCGTAATCATCATCATAATCATCATCATAATCATCATCATAATCATCATCATAATCATCATCAAGATCATCATCATAATCATGAGCATAATCATCATCACAATCGTCATCATAATCATCATCATAATCATCATCAGAATCATCATCATAATCGTCATCATAATCATCATCATAATCATCATCATAACCGTCATCCTAATCATCATCAAAATAGTCATCATAATCGTCATCATTATAGTCATCATAATCGTCATAGTAATCATCATTATAATCATCATCATTACCGTCATCATAATCACCATCATAATCATCATCATAATCATGAGCATAATCATCATCATAATAGTCATCATAATCATCATCATAATCGTCATCATTATAGTCATCATAATCGTCATCATAATCATCATCATAGTCATCATCATAATAGTCATCATAATCGTCATCAATATAGTCATCATAATCATCAGCATGATCATCATCATAATCATCATCAAAATCATCATCATAATCGTCATCATAATCATCATCATAATCATCATCATAATCATCATCATAACCGTCATCGTAATCATCATCATAATCATCATCATAATCATCATCATAATCATCATCATAATCATCATCAAGATCATCATCATAATCATGAGCATAATCATCATCACAATCGTCATCATAATCATCATCATAATCATCATCAGAATCATCATCATAATCGTCATCATAATCATCATCAGAATCATCATCATAACCGTCATCGTAATCATCATCTTAATCATCATCATAATCGTCATCATAATCATCATCATAATCATCATCATTATCATCATCAAAATCATCATCATCATCATCATCATAATCATCATCATAATCATCATCCTAATCGTCTTCATGGTCATCATCATAATCGTCATCATAATCATCGTCATAGTCATCATAATCGTCATCATTATAGTCCTCATAGTCATCATCATGATCATCATCATAATCATCATCATAATCATCATCATGATCATCATCATAATCATCATCATAATCATCACCATAATCATGATAATAATCATCATCAAAATCATCATCATAATCATCATCATAATCGTCATCATAATCATCATCATAATCATCATCATAACCGTCATCGTAATCATCATCATAATCATCATCATAATCGTCATCATAATCATCATCATAATCATCATCATAATCATCATCATAATCATCATCATAATCATCATCAGAATCATCATCATAATCATGAGCAGAATCATCATCATAATCGTCATCATAATCATCATCATAATAGTCATCATAATCGTCATCATAATCGTCATCATTATAGTCATCATAATCGTCGTCATAATCATCATCATAGTCATCATCATAATAGTCATCATAATCGTCATCATTATAGTCATCATAATCATCATCATGATCATCATCATAATCATCACCATAATCATGATAATAATCATCATCAAAATCATCATCATCATCATCATCATAATCATCATCATAATCATCATCATAATCATCATCATAACCGTCATCGTAATCATCATCATAATCATCATCATAATCATCATCATAATCATCATCATAATGGTCTTCATGGTCATCATCATAATCGTCATCATAATCATCATAATAGTCATCATAACCGTCATCATTATAGTCATCATAGTCATCATCATGATCATCATCATAATCATCATCATAATCATCATCATGATCATCATCATAATCATCATCATAATCATCACCATAATCATGATAATAATCATCATCAAAATCATCATCATCATCATCATCATAATCATCATCATAATCATCATCATAATCATCATCATAACCGTCATCGTAATCATCATCATAATCATCATCATAATCATCATCATAATCATCATCATAATAGTCATCATAATCATCATCATAATCGTCATCATTATAGTCATCATAATCGTCATCATAATCATCATCATAGTCATCATCATAATAGTCATCATAATCGTCATCAATATAGTCATCATAATCATCAGCATGATCATCATCATAATCATCATCAAAATCATCATCATAATCGTCATCATAATCATCATCATAATCATCATCATAATCATCATCCTAATCGTCTTCATGGTCATCATCATAATCGTCATCATAATCATCGTCATAGTCATCATAACCGTCATCATTATAGTCATCATAGTCATCATCATAATCATCATCATAGTCATCATCATAATCATCATCATAATCATCATCATAATCATCATCATAATCATCATCCTAATCATCATCAAAATAGACATCATAATCGTCATCATTATAGTCATCATAATCGTCATAATAATCATCATTATAATCATCATCATTACCGTCGTCATAATCACCATCATAATCATCATGATAATCATGAGCATAATCATCATCATAAACGTCATCATAATCATCATCATAGTCATCATCATAATAGTCATCATAATCGTCATCATAATCATCATCATAGTCATCATCATAATAGTCATCATAATCGTCATCATTATAGCCATCATAATCATCATCATGATCATCATCATAATCATCATCATAATCCTTATCATAATCATCATCATTATCATCATCAAAATCATCGTCATAACCATCATCATAATCATCATCATAATCATCATCATAATCATCATCATAACCGTCATCGTAATCATCATCATAATCATCATCATAATCATCATCATAATCATCATCATAATCATGAGCATAATCATCATCATAATACTCATCATAATCATCATCATAATCGTCATCATTATAGTCATCATAATCGTCATCATAATCATCATCATAGTCATCATCATAATAGTCATCATAATCGTCATCATTATAGTCATCATAATCATCAGCATGATCATCATCATAATCATCATCAAAATCATCATCATAATCGTCATCATAATCATCATCATAATCATCATCATAATCATCATCATAATCATCATCATAATCATCATCATAATCATGAGCATAATCATCATCATAATCATCATCATAATCATCATCAAAATCATCATCATAATCATGAGCATAATCATCATCATAATAGTCATCATAATCATCATCATAATCGTCATCATTATAGTCATCATAATCGTCATCATAATCATCATCATAGTCATCATCATAATAGTCATCATAATCGTCATCATTATAGTCATCATAATCATCAGCATGATCATCATCATAATCATCATCAAAATGATCATCATAATCGTCATCATAATCATCATCATAATCATCATCATAATCATCATCATAACCGTCATCGTAATCATTATCATAATCATCATCATAATCATCATCATAATCATCATCATAATCATCATCAAGATCATCATCATAATCATGATCATAATCATCATCACAATCGTCATCATAATCATCATCATAATCGTCATCAGAATCATCATCATAATCGTCATCATAATCATCATCATAATCATCATCATAACCGTCATCGTAATCATCATCATAATCATCATCATAATCGTCATCATAATCATCATCATAATCATCATCATTATCATCATCAAAATCATCATCATCATCATCATCATAATCATCATCATAATCATCATCATAACCGTCATCGTTATCATCATCATAATCATCATCATAATCATCATCATAATCATGAGCATAATCATCATCATAATCGTCATCATAATCATCATCATAGTCATCATCATAATAGTCATCATAATCATCATCATAATCGTCATCATTATAGTCATCATAATCGTCATCATAATCATCATCATGATCATCATCATAATCATCATCAAAATCATCATCATGATCATCATCATAATCATCATCATAATCATCATCATAATCATCATCAAAATCATCATCATAATCATGAGCATAATCATCATCATAATCGTCATCATAATCATCATCATAATCATCATCATAATCATCATCAAAATCATCATCATAATCATGAGCATAATCATCATCATAATCGTCATCATAATCATCATCATAGTCATCATCATAATAGTCATCATAATCGTCATCATTATAGTCATCATAATCATCATCATAGTCATCATCATAATAGTCATCATAATCGTCATCATTATAGTCATCGTAATCATCATCATAATCATCATCAGAATCATCATCATAATCATCATCATAATCATCATCATAATCAACATCATAATCATCATCATAACCGTCATCGTAATCGTCATAGCAATCATCATCATAATCATCATCATAATCGTCATCATAATCGTCATCATTATAGTCATCATAATCGTCATCATAATCATCATCATAGTCATCATCATAATAGTCATCATAATCGTCATCATTATAGTCATCATAATCGTCATCATAATCATCATCATGATCATCATCATAATCATCATCATAATCAGCATCATAATCATAGTTATAATTCATCATCATAATAATGAGCATAATCATCATGATAATCATCATCATACTCATCATCATAATCATCATCATAGTCATCATCATAATCATCATCATAATCATCATCATAATCATCATCATAATCATCATCCTAATCATCATCAAAATAGTCATCATAATCGTCATCATTATAGTCATCATAATCGTCATAGTAATCATCATTATAATCATCATCATTACCGTCATCATAATCACCATCATAATCATCATCATAATCATCATCATAATCATCATCCTAATCATCATCAAAATAGTCATCATAATCGTCATCATTATAGTCATCATAATCGTCATAGTAATCATCACTATAATCATCATCATTACCGTCATCATAATCACCATCATAATCATCATCATAATCATGAGCATAATCATCATCATAAACGTCATTATAATCATCATCATAGTCATCATCATAATAGTCATCATAATCGTCATCATAATCATCATCATAGTCATCATCATAATAGTCATCATAATCGTCATCATTATAGCCATCATAATCATCAACATGATCATCATCATAATCATCATCATAATCCTTATCATAATCATCATCATTATCATCATCAAAATCATCATCATAACCATCATCATAATCATCATCATAATCATCATCATAATCATCATCATAACCGTCATCGTAATCATCATCATAATCATCATCATAATCATCATCATAATCATCATCATAATCATGAGCATAATCATCATCATAATAGTCATCATAATCATCATCATAATCGTCATCATTATAGTCATCATAATCGTCATCATAATCATCATCATAGTCATCATCATAATAGTCATCATAATCGTCATCAATATAGTCATCATAATCATCAGCATGATCATCATCATAATCATCATCAAAATCATCATCATAATCGTCATCATAATCATCATCATAATCATCATCATAATCATCATCATAACCGTCATCGTAATCATCATCATAATCATCATCGTAATCATCATCATAATCATCATCATAATCATCATCAAGATCATCATCATAATCATGAGCATAATCATCATCACAATCGTCATCATAATCATCATCATAATCATCATCAGAATCATCATCATAATCGTCATCATAATCATCATCATAATCATCATCATAACCGTCATCCTAATCATCATCAAAATAATCATCATAATCGTCATCATTATAGTCATCATAATCGTCATAGTAATCATCATTATAATCATCATCATAATCGTCATCATAATCATCATCATAATCATCATCATTATCATCATCAAAATCATCATCATCATCATCATCATAATCATCATCATAATCATCATCCTAATCGTCTTCATGGTCATCATCATAATCGTCATCATAATCATCGTCATAGTCATCATAATCGTCATCATTATAGTCCTCATAGTCATCATCATGATCATCATCATAATCATCATCATAATCATCATCATGATCATCATCATAATCATCATCATAATCATCACCATAATCATGATAATAATCATCATCAAAATCATCATCATAATCATCATCATAATCGTCATCATAATCATCATCATAATCATCATCATAACCGTCATCGTAATCATCATCATAATCATCATCATAATCGTCATCATAATCATCATCATAATCATCATCATAATCATCATCATAATCATCATCATAATCATCATCATAATCATGAGCAGAATCATCATCATAATCGTCATCATAATCATCATCATAATAGTCATCATAATCGTCATCATTATAGTCATCATAATCATCATCATGATCATCATCATAATCATCACCATAATCATGATAATAATCATCATCAAAATCATCATCATCATCATCATCATAATCATCATCATAATCATCATCATAATCATCATCATAACCGTCATCGTAATCATCATCATAATCATCATCATAATCATCATCATAATCATCATCATAATCGTCTTCATGGTCATCATCATAATCGTCATCATAATCATCATAATAGTCATCATAACCGTCATCATTATAGTCATCATAGTCATCATCATGATCATCATCATAATCATCATCATAATCATCATCATGATCATCATCATAATCATCATCATAATCATCACCATAATCATGATAATAATCATCATCAAAATCATCATCATCATCATCATCATAATCATCATCATAATCATCATCATAATCATCATCATAACCGTCATCGTAATCATCATCATAATCATCATCATAATCATCATCATAATCATCATCATAATAGTCATCATAATCATCATCATAATCGTCATCATTATAGTCATCATAATCGTCATCATAATCATCATCATAGTCATCATCATAATAGTCATCATAATCGTCATCAATATAGTCATCATAATCATCAGCATGATGATCATCATAATCATCATCAAAATCATCATCATAATCATCATCAAAATCATCATCATAATCGTCATCATAATCATCATCATAATCATCATCATAATCATCATCCTAATCGTCTTCATGGTCATCATCATAATCGTCATCATAATCATCGTCATAGTCATCATAACCGTCATCATTATAGTCATCATAGTCATCATCATAATCATCATCATAGTCATCATCATAATCATCATCATAATCATCATCATAATCATCATCATAATCATCATCCTAATCATCATCAAAATAGACATCATAATCGTCATCATTATAGTCATCATAATCGTCATAGTAATCATCATTATAATCATCATCATTACCGTCGTCATAATCACCATCATAATCATCATGATAATCATGAGCATAATCATCATCATAAACGTCATCATAATCATCATCATAGTCATCATCATAATAGTCATCATAATCGTCATCATAATCATCATCATAGTCATCATCATAATAGTCATCATAATCGTCATCATTATAGCCATCATAATCATCATCATGATCATCATCATAATCATCATCATAATCCTTATCATAATCATCATCATTATCATCATCAAAATCATCGTCATAACCATCATCATAATCATCATCATAATCATCATCATAATCATCATCATAACCGTCATCGTAATCATCATCATAATCATCATCATAATCATCATCATAATCATCATCATAATCATGAGCATAATCATCATCATAATAGTCATCATAATCATCATCATAATCGTCATCATTATAGTCATCATAATCGTCATCATAATCATCATCATAGTCATCATCATAATAGTCATCATAATCGTCATCATTATAGTCATCATAATCATCAGCATGATCATCATCATAATCATCATCAAAATCATCATCATAATCGTCATCATAATCATCATCATAATCATCATCATAATCATCATCATAATCATCATCATAATCATCATCATAATCATGAGCATAATCATCATCATAATCATCATCATAATCATCATCAAAATCATCATCATAATCATGAGCATAATCATCATCATAATAGTCATCATAATCATCATCATAATCGTCATCATTATAGTCATCATAATCGTCATCATAATCATCATCATAGTCATCATCATAATAGTCATCATAATCGTCATCATTATAGTCATCATAATCATCAGCATGATCATCATCATAATCATCATCAAAATGATCATCATAATCGTCATCATAATCATCATCATAATCATCATCATAATCATCATCATAACCGTCATCGTAATCATTATCGTAATCATCATCATAATCATCATCATAATCATCATC
Source organism: Coelioxys conoideus (assembly GCA_947623535.1). Classification (NCBI taxonomy): domain Eukaryota; kingdom Metazoa; phylum Arthropoda; class Insecta; order Hymenoptera; family Megachilidae; genus Coelioxys; species Coelioxys conoideus. Next base: position 3,755,799 of record CANQJN010000020.1, on the reverse strand, counting down.
ATAATCATCATCAAGATCATCATCATAATCATGATCATAATCATCATCACAATCGTCATCATAATCATCATCATAATCGTCATCAGAATCATCATCATAATCGTCATCATAATCATCATCATAATCATCATCATAACCGTCATCGTAATCATCATCATAATCATCATCATAATCGTCATCATAATCATCATCATAATCATCATCATTATCATCATCAAAATCATCATCATCATCATCATCATAATCATCATCATAATCATCATCATAACCGTCATCGTTATCATCATCATAATCATCATCATAATCATCATCATAATCATGAGCATAATCATCATCATAATCGTCATCATAATCATCATCATAGTCATCATCATAATAGTCATCATAATCATCATCATAATCGTCATCATTATAGTCATCATAATCGTCATCATAATCATCATCATGATCATCATCATAATCATCATCAAAATCATCATCATGATCATCATCATAATCATCATCATAATCATCATCATAATCATCATCAAAATCATCATCATAATCATGAGCATAATCATCATCATAATCGTCATCATAATCATCATCATAATCATCATCATAATCATCATCCTAATCATCATCAAAATAGTCATCATAATCGTCATCATTATAGTCATCATAATCGTCATCATAATCATCATCATGATCATCATCATAATCATCATCATAATCAGCATCATAATCATAGTTATAATTCATCATCATAATAATGAGCATAATCATCATGATAATCATCATCATAGTCATCATCATAATCATCATCATAGTCATCATCATAATCATCATCATAATCATCATCATAATCATCATCATAATCATCATCCTAATCATCATCAAAATAGTCATCATAATCGTCATCATTATAGTCATCATAATCGTCATAGTAATCATCATTATAATCATCATCATTACCGTCATCATAATCACCATCATAATCATCATCATAATCATCATCATAATCATCATCCTAATCATCATCAAAATAGTCATCATAATCGTCATCATTATAGTCATCATAATCGTCATAGTAATCATCACTATAATCATCATCATTACCGTCATCATAATCACCATCATAATCATCATCATAATCATGAGCATAATCATCATCATAATCATGAGCATAATCATCATCATAAACGTCATTATAATCATCATCATAGTCATCATCATAATAGTCATCATAATCGTCATCATAATCATCATCATAGTCATCATCATAATAGTCATCATAATCGTCATCATTATAGCCATCATAATCATCAACATGATCATCATCATAATCATCATCATAATCCTTATCATAATCATCATCATTATCATCATCAAAATCATCATCATAACCATCATCATAATCATCATCATAATCATCATCATAATCATCATCATAACCGTCATCGTAATCATCATCATAATCATCATCATAATCATCATCATAATCATCATCATAATCATGAGCATAATCATCATCATAATAGTCATCATAATCATCATCATAATCGTCATCATTATAGTCATCATAATCGTCATCATAATCATCATCATAGTCATCATCATAATAGTCATCATAATCGTCATCAATATAGTCATCATAATCATCAGCATGATCATCATCATAATCATCATCAAAATCATCATCATAATCGTCATCATAATCATCATCATAATCATCATCATAATCATCATCATAACCGTCATCGTAATCATCATCATAATCATCATCGTAATCATCATCATAATCATCATCATAATCATCATCAAGATCATCATCATAATCATGAGCATAATCATCATCACAATCGTCATCATAATCATCATCATAATCATCATCAGAATCATCATCATAATCGTCATCATAATCATCATCATAATCATCATCATAACCGTCATCCTAATCATCATCAAAATAGTCATCATAATCGTCATCATTATAGTCATCATAATCGTCATAGTAATCATCATTATAATCATCATCATTACCGTCATCATAATCACCATCATAATCATCATCATAATCATGAGCATAATCATCATCATAAACGTCATTATAATCATCATCATAGTCATCATCATAATAGTCATCATAATCGTCATCATAATCATCATCATAGTCATCATCATAATAGTCATCATAATCGTCATCATTATAGCCATCATAATCATCAACATGATCACCATCATAATCATCATCATAATCCTTATCATAATCATCATCATTATCATCATCAAAATCATCATCATAACCATCATCATAATCATCATCATAATCATCATCATAATCATCATCATAACCGTCATCGTAATCATCATCATAATCATCATCATAATCATCATCATAATCATCATCATAACCGTCATCGTAATCATCATCATAATCATCATCATAATCGTCATCATAATCATCATCATAATCGTCATCATTATAGTCATCATAATCGTCATCATAATCATCATCATAGTCATCATCATAATAGTCATCATAATCGTCATCAATATAGTCATCATAATCATCAGCATGATCATCATCATAATCATCATCAAAATCATCATCATAATCGTCATCATAATCATCATCATAATCATCATCATAATCATCATCATAACCGTCATCGTAATCATCATCATAATCATCATCATAATCATCATCATAATCATCATCATAATCATCATCAAGATCATCATCATAATCATGAGCATAATCATCATCACAATCGTCATCATAATCATCATCATAATCATCATCAGAATCATCATCATAATCGTCATCATAATCATCATCATAATCATCATCATAACCGTCATCGTAATCATCATCTTAATCATCATCATAATCGTCATCATAATCATCATCATAATCATCATCATTATCATCATCAAAATCATCATCATCATCATCATCATAATCATCATCATAATCATCATCCTAATCGTCTTCATGGTCATCATCATAATCGTCATCATAATCATCGTCATAGTCATCATAATCGTCATCATTATAGTCATCATAGTCATCATCATGATCATCATCATAATCATCATCATAATCATCATCATGATCATCATCATAATCATCATCATAATCATCACCATAATCATGATAATAATCATCATCAAAATCATCATCATAATCATCATCATAATCGTCATCATAATCATCATCATAATCATTATCATAACCGTCATCGTAATCATCATCATAATCATCATCATAATCGTCATCATAATCATCATCATAATCATCATCATAATCATCATCATAATCATCATCATAATCATCATCAGAATCATCATCATAATCATGAGCAGAATCATCATCATAATCGTCATCATAATCATCATCATAATCATCATCATAATCATGAGCATAATCATCATCATAATAGTCATCATAATCATCATCATAATCGTCATCATTATAGTCATCATAATCGTCATCATAATCATCATCATAGTCATCATCATAATAGTCATCATAATCGTCATCAATATAGTCATCATAATCATCAGCATGATCATCATCATAAGCATCATCAAAATCATCATCATAATCGTCATCATAATCATCATCATAATCATCATCATAATCATCATCCTAATCGTCTTCATGGTCATCATCATAATCGTCATCATAATCATCATCATAGTCATCATAACCGTCATCATTATAGTCATCATAGTCATCATCATGATCATCATCATAATCATCATCATAATCATCATCATGATCATCATCATAATCATCATCATAATCATCACCATAATCATGATAATAATCATCATCAAAATCATCATCATAATCATCATCATAATCGTCATCATAATCATCATCATAATCATCATCATAATCATCATCATAATCATCATCATAATCATCATCAGAATCATCATCATAATCATGAGCAGAATCATCATCATAATCGTCATCATAATCATCATCATAATAGTCATCATAATCGTCATCATAATCGTCATCATTATAGTCATCATAATCGTCGTCATAATCATCATCATAGTCATCATCATAATAGTCATCATAATCGTCATCATTATAGTCATCATAATCATCATCATGATCATCATCATAATCATCATCATAATCATCATCATAATCATCATCATTATCGTCATCAAACTCATCATCATAATCATCATCAAAATCATCATCATAATCATGAGCATAATCATCATCATAATGGTCATCATAATCATCATCATAATCGTCATCATTATAGTCATGATAATCGTCATCATAATCATCATCATAGTCATCATCATAATAGTCATCATAATCGTCATCATTATAGTCATCATAATCATCAGCATGATCATCATCATAATCATCATCAAAATCATCATCATAATCGGCATCATAATCATCATCATAATCATCATCATAATCATCATCATAACCGTCATCGTAATCATCATCATAATCATCATCATAATCATCATCATAATCATCATCAAGATCATCATCATAATCATGAGCATAATCATCATCACAATCGCCATCATAATCATCATCATAATCATCATCAGAATCATCATCATAATCGTCATCATAAGCATCATCATGATCATCATCATAATCATCATCATAATCATCATCATAATCATCATCATAATCATAGTTATAATCATCATCATAGTCATCATCATAATAGTCATCATAATCGTCATCATTATAGTCATCATAATCATCATCATAATCATCATCAGAATCATCATCATAATCATCATCATAACCATCATCATAATCAACATCATAATCATCATCATAATCATCATCATAATCATCATCATAATCATCATCATAATCATCATCATAATCAACATCATAATCATCATCATAACCGTCATCGTAATCGTCATAGTAATCATCATCATAATCATCATCATAATCGTCATCATAATCGTCATCATTATAGTCATCATAATCGTCATTATAATCATCATCATAGTCATCATCATAATAGTCATCATAATCGTCATCATTATAGTCATCATAATCGTCATCATAATCATCATCATAATCATCATCATAATCGTCATCATAATCATCATCATAATCATCATCATAATCATCATCATAATCATCATCATAATCATCATCAGAATCATCATCATAATCATGAGCAGAATCATCATCATAATCGTCATCATAATCATCATCATAATAGTCATCATAGTCGTCATCATAATCGTCATCATTATAGTCATCAGAATCATCATCATAATCATCATCATAATCATCATCATAACCGTCATCGTAATCATTATCATAATCATCATCATCATCATCATCATAATCATCATCAAGATCATCATCATAATCATGAGCATAATCATCATCACAATCGTCATCATAATCATCATCATAATCGTCATCAGAATCATCATCATAATCGTCATCATAATCATCATCATATTCATCATCATTATCGTCATCAAACTCATCATCATAATCATCATCAAAATCATCATCATAATCATGAGCATAATCATCATCATAATGGTCATCATAATCATCATCATAATCGTCATCATTATAGTCATGATAATCGTCATCATAATCATCATCATAGTCATCATCATAATAGTCATCATAATCGTCATCATTATAGTCATCATAATCATCAGCATGATCATCATCATAATCATCATCAAAATCATCATCATAATCGGCATCATAATCATCATCATAATCATCATCATAATCATCATCATAACCGTCATCGTAATCATCATCATAATCATCATCATAATCATCATCATAATCATCATCAAGATCATCATCATAATCATGAGCATAATCATCATCACAATCGTCATCATAATCATCATCAGAATCATCATCATAATCGTCATCATAATCATCATCATGATCATCATCATAATCATCATCATAATCATCATCATAATCATAGTTATAATCATCATCATAGTCATCATCATAATAGTCATCATAATCGTCATCATTATAGTCATCATAATCATCATCATAATCATCATCAGAATCATCATCATAATCATCATCATAACCATCATCATAATCAACATCATAATCATCATCATAATCATCATCATAATCATCATCATAATCATCATCATAATCATCATCATAATCAACATCATAATCATCATCATAACCGTCATCGTAATCGTCATAGTAATCATCATCATAATCATCATCATAATCGTCATCATAATCGTCATCATTATAGTCATCATAATCGTCATCATAATCATCATCATAGTCATCATCATAATAGTCATCATAATCGTCATCATTATAGTCATCATAATCGTCATCATAATCATCATCATGATCATCATCATAATCATCATCATAATCATAGTTATAATTCATCATCATAATAATGAGCATAATCATCATGATAATCATCATCATAGTCATCATCATAATCATCATCATAGTCATCATCATAATCATCATCATAATCATCATCATAATCATCGTTATAATTCATCATCATAATCATGAGCATCATCATCACGATAATCATCATCATAGTCATCATCATAATCATCATTATAGTCATCATCATAATCATCATCATAATCATCATCATAATCATCATCAAAATTATCATCATAATCATCATCATAATCGGCATCATAATCATCATCATTATCATCATCAAAATCATCATCATCATCATCATCATAATCATCATCATAATCATCATCATAACCGTCATCGTAATCATCATCATAATCATCATCATAATCATCATCATGGTCATCTTTATAATCATCATCATAATCATCATCATAATCATCATCATAGTCGTCTTCATGGTCATCATCATAATCGTCATCATAATCATCATAATAGTCATCATAATCGTCATCATTATAGTCATCATAATAGTCATCATAATCGTCATCATTATAGTCATCATAATCATCATCATGATCATCATCATAATCATCATCATAATCATCATCATAGTCGTCTTCATGGTCATCATCATAATCGTCATCATAATCATCATAATAGTCATCATAATCGTCATCATTATAGTCATCATAATAGTCATCATAATCGTCATCATTATAGTCATCATAATCATCAGCATGATCATCATCATAATCATCATCAAAATCGTCATCATTATAGTCATCATAATCGTCATCATAATCATCAGCATAGTCATCATCATAATAGTCATCATAATCGTCATCATTATAGTCATCATAATCATCATCATGATCATCATCATAATAGTCATCATAATCATCATCATAACCGTCACCGTAATCATCATCATAATCATCATCATAATCATCGTTATAATTCATCATCATAATCATGAGCATCATCATCATGATAATCATCATCATAGTCATCATCATAATCATCAATATAGTCTTCATCATAATCATCATAATCGTCATCATTATAGTCATCATAATCGTCATCATAATCATCATCATAGTCATCATCATAATAGTCATCATAATCGTCATCATTATAGTCATCATAATCATCATCATGATCATCATCATAATCATCATCATAATCATCATCATAATCATCATCATAATCATCATCATTATCATCATCAAAATCATCATCATAATCATCATCATAATCATCATCATAATCATCATCATAATCATCATCATAACCGTCATCGTAATCATCATCATAATCATCATCATAATCATCATCATAGTCATCATCATAATCATCATCATAATCATCGTTATAATTCATAATCATAATCATCATCATAATCATCATCATAACCGTCATCGTAATCATCATCACAATCATCATCATAATCGTCATCATAATCATCATCATAATCATCATCATAATCATCATCATAATCATCATCATAATCATCATCATAATCATCATCAGAATCATCATCATAATCATGAGCATAATCATCATCATAATCATCATCATAATCATCATCATAATCATCATCATAACCGTCATCGTAATCATCATCATAATCATCATCATAATCATCATAATAATCATCATCATAATCATCATCATAATCATCATCATAATCATCATCATAATCATCATCATAATCATCATCATAATCATCAACATTATCATCATCAAAATCATCATCATCATCATCATCATAATCATCATCATAATCATCATCATAATCATCATCATAACCGTCATCATAATCATCATCATAATCATCATCATAATCATCATCATAATCATCATCATAATCGTCTTCATGGTCATCATCATAATCGTCATCATAATCATCATAATAGTCATTATAATCGTCATCATTATAGTCATCATAATCAACATCATGATCATCATCATAATCATCATCATAATCATCATCATGATCATCATCATAATCATCATCATAATCATCATCATAACCGTCATCGTAATCATCATCATAATCATCATCATAATCATCATCATAATCATCGTTATAATTCATCATCATAATCATGAGCATCATCATCATGATAATCATCATCATAGTCAACATCATAATCATCATTATAGTCATCATCATAATCATCATCATAATCATCATCATAATCATCATCAAAATTATCATCATAATCATCATCATAATCGTCATCATAATCATCATCATTATCATCATCAAAATCATCATCATCATCATCATCATAATCATCATCATAATCATCATCATAACCGTCATCGTAATCATCATCATAATCATCATCATAATCATCATCATAGTCATCATCATAATCATCATCATAATCTTCATCATAATCATCATCATAGTCGTCTTCATGGTCATCATCATAATCGTCATCATAATCATCATAATAGTCATCATAATCGTCATCATTATAGTCATCATAATAGTCATCATAATCGTCATCATTATAGTCATCATAATCATCAGGATGATCATGATCATAATCATCATCAAAATCATCATCATAATCGTCATCATAATCGTCATCATAATCATCATCATAATCATCATCATAATCATCATCATAACCGTCATCGTAATCATCATCATAATCATCATCATAATCATCATCATAATCATCATCATAATCATCATCATAATCATCATCATAATCATCATCATAATCATCATCATAATCATCATCAAGATCATCATCATAATCATGAGCATAATCATCATCACAATCGTCATCATAATCATCATCATAATCATCATCAGAATCATCATCATAATCGTCATCATAATCATCATCATAATCATCATCATAATCATCATCATAATCATCATCATAATCATCGTTATAATTCATCATCATAATCATCATCATAATCATCATCATAACCGTCATCATAATCATCATCAGAATCATCATCATAATCGTCATCATAATCATCATCATAATCATCATCATAATCATCATCATAATCATCATCATAATCATCATCAGAATCATCATCATAATCATGAGCATAATCATCATCATAATCATCATCATAATCATCATCATAATCATCAACATTATCATCATCAAAATCATCATCATCATCATCATCATAATCATCATCATAATCATCATCATAATCATCATCATAACCGTCATCGTAATCATCATCATAATCATCATCATAATCATCATCATAATCATGATCATAATCATCATCACAATCGTCATCATAATCATCATCATAATCATCATCAGAATCATCATCATAATCGTCATCATAATCATCATCATTATAGTCATCATAATCGTCATCATAATCATCATCATAGTCATCATCATAATAGTCACCATAATCGTCATCATTATAGTCATCATAATCATCAGCATGATCATCATCATAATCATCATCAAAATCATCATCATAATCGTCATCATAATCGTCATCATAATCATCATCATAATCATCATCATAATCATCATCATAACCGTCATCGTAATCATCATCATAATCATCATCACAATCGTCATCATAATCATCATCATAATCATCATCAGAATCATCATCATAATCGTCATCATAATCATCATCATAATCATCATCATAATCATCATCATAATCATCATCATAATCATCATCATAATCATCGTTATAATTCATCATCATAATCATCATCATAATCATCACCATAACCGTCATCATAATCATCATCAGAATCATCATCATAATCGTCATCATAATCATCATCATAATCATCATCATAATCATCATCATAATCATCATCATAATCATCATCAGAATCATCATCATAATCATGAGCATAATCATCATCATAATCATCATCATAATCATCATCATAATCATCATCATAGTCATCATCATAATAGTCGTCATAATCATCATCATAATCGTCATCATTATAGTCATCATAATCGTCATCATAATCATCATCATAATCATCATCATAATCATCATAATCATCATCATTATCATCATCAAAATCATCATCATCATCATCATCATAATCATCATCATAATCATCATCATAATCATCATCATAACCGTCATCGTAATCATCATCATAATCATCATCATAATCATCATCATAATCATCATCATAATCATCATCATAATTGTCTTCATGGTCATCATGATAATCGTCATCATAATCATCATAATAGTCATCATAATCGTCATCATTATAGCCATCATAATCAACATCATGATCATCATCATAATCATCATCATAATCGTCATCATTATAGTCATCATAATCAACATCATGATCATCATCATAATCATCGTTATAATTCATCATCATAATCATGAGCATAATCATCATGATAATCATCATCATAGTCATCATCATAGTCATCATTATAGTCATCATCATAATCATCATCAAAATCATCATCATAATCATCATCATAATCATCATCATAATCATCATCAAAATTATCATCATAATCATCATCATCATCATCATCATAATCATCATCATAATCATCATCATAACCGTCATCGTAATCATCATCATAATCATCATCATAATCATCATCATAGTCATCATCATAATCATCATCATAATCTTCATCATAATCATCATCATAGTCGTCTTCATGGTCATCATCATAATCGTCATCATAATCATCATAATAGTCATCATAATCGTCATCATTATAGTCATCATAATAGTCATCATAATCGTCATCATTATAGTCATCATAATCATCAGGATGATCATGATCATAATCATCATCAAAATCATCATCATAATCGTCATCATAATCGTCATCATAATCATCATCATAATCATCATCATAATCATCATCATAACCGTCATCGTAATCATCATCATAATCATCATCATAATCATCATCATAATCATCATCATAATCATCATCATAATCATCATCATAATCATCATCATAATCATCATCATAATCATCATCAAGATCATCATCATAATCATGAGCATAATCATCATCACAATCGTCATCATAATCATCATCATAATCATCATCAGAATCATCATCATAATCGTCATCATAATCATCATCATAATCATCATCATAATCATCATCATAATCATCATCATAATCATCGTTATAATTCATCATCATAATCATCATCATAATCATCATCATAACCGTCATCATAATCATCATCAGAATCATCATCATAATCGTCATCATAATCATCATCATAATCATCATCATAATCATCATCATAATCATCATCATAATCATCATCAGAATCATCATCATAATCATGAGCATAATCATCATCATAATCATCATCATAATCATCATCATAATCATCAACATTATCATCATCAAAATCATCATCATCATCATCATCATAATCATCATCATAATCATCATCATAATCATCATCATAACCGTCATCGTAATCATCATCATAATCATCATCATAATCATCATCATAATCATGATCATAATCATCATCACAATCGTCATCATAATCATCATCATAATCATCATCATAATCATCATCATAATCATCATCATAACCGTCATCGTAATCATCATCATAATCATCATCACAATCGTCATCATAATCATCATCATAATCATCATCAGAATCATCATCATAATCGTCATCATAATCATCATCATTATAGTCATCATAATCGTCATCATAATCATCATCATAGTCATCATCATAATAGTCACCATAATCGTCATCATTATAGTCATCATAATCATCAGCATGATCATCATCATAATCATCATCAAAATCATCATCATAATCGTCATCATAATCGTCATCATAATCATCATCATAATCATCATCATAATCATCATCATAACCGTCATCGTAATCATCATCATAATCATCATCACAATCGTCATCATAATCATCATCATAATCATCATCAGAATCATCATCATAATCGTCATCATAATCATCATCATAATCATCATCATAATCATCATCATAATCATCATCATAATCATCATCATAATCATCGTTATAATTCATCATCATAATCATCATCATAATCATCACCATAACCGTCATCATAATCATCATCAGAATCATCATCATAATCGTCATCATAATCATCATCATAATCATCATCATAATCATCATCATAATCATCATCATAATCATCATCAGAATCATCATCATAATCATGAGCATAATCATCATCATAATCATCATCATAATCATCATCATAATCATCATCATAGTCATCATCATAATAGTCGTCATAATCATCATCATAATCGTCATCATTATAGTCATCATAATCGTCATCATAATCATCATCATAATCATCATCATAATCATCATAATCATCATCATTATCATCATCAAAATCATCATCATCATCATCATCATAATCATCATCATAATCATCATCATAATCATCATCATAACCGTCATCGTAATCATCATCATAATCATCATCATAATCATCATCATAATCATCATCATAATCATCATCATAATTGTCTTCATGGTCATCATGATAATCGTCATCATAATCATCATAATAGTCATCATAATCGTCATCATTATAGCCATCATAATCAACATCATGATCATCATCATAATCATCATCATAATCGTCATCATTATAGTCATCATAATCAACATCATGATCATCATCATAATCATCGTTATAATTCATCATCATAATCATGAGCATAATCATCATGATAATCATCATCATAGTCATCATCATAGTCATCATTATAGTTATCATCATAATCATCATCAAAATCATCATCATAATCATCATCATAATCATCATCATAATCATCATCATAACCGTCATCGTAATCATCATCATAATCATCATCATAATCATCATCATAATCATCATCATAATTGTCTTCATGGTCATCATGATAATCGTCATCATAATCATCATAATAGTCATCATAATCGTCATCATTATAGCCATCATAATCAACATCATGATCATCATCATAATCATCATCATAATCGTCATCATTATAGTCATCATAATCAACATCATGATCATCATCATAATCATCGTTATAATTCATCATCATAATCATGAGCATAATCATCATGATAATCATCATCATAGTCATCATCATAGTCATCATTATAGTCATCATCATAATCATCATCAAAATCATCATCATAATCATCATCATAATCATCATCATAATCATCATCAAAATTATCATCATAATCATCATCATAATCGTCATCATAATCATCATCATAATCATCATCATAATCATCATCATAATCATCATCATAATCGTCTTCATGGTCATCATCATAATCGTCATCATAATCATCATAATAGTCATCATAATCGTCATCATTATAGTCATCATAATCATCATCATAATCATCATCATAACCGTCATCGTAATCACCATCATAATCATCATCATAATCATCATCATAATCATCATCATAATCATCGTTATAATTCATCATCATAATCATGAGCATAATCATCATGATAATCATCATCATAGTCATCATCATAGTCATCATTATAGTCATCATCATAATCATCATCAAAATCATCATCATAATCATCATCATAGTCATCATCATAATCATCATCATAATAATCATCATAATCATCATCATAATCATCATCCTAATCATCATCAAAATAGTCATCATAATCGTCATCATTATAGTCATCATAATCGTCATCATTATAGTCATCATAATCGTCATAGTAATCATCATTATAATCATCATCATTACCGTCATCATAATCACCATCATAATCATCATCATAATCATCATCATAATCATCATCCTAATCATCATCAAAATAGTCATCATAATCGTCATCATTATAGTCATCATAATCGTCATAGTAATCATCATTATAATCATCATCATTACCGTCATCATAATCACCATCATAATCATCATCATAATCATGAGCATAATCATCATCATAAACGTCATCATAATCATCATCATAGTCATCATCATAATAGTCATCATAATCGTCATCATAATCATCATCATAGTCATCATCATAATAGTCATCATAATCGTCATCATTATAGCCACCATAATCATCAACATGATCATCATCATAATCATCATCATAATCCTTATCATAATCATCATCATTATGATCATCAAAATCATCATCATAACCATCATCATAATCATCATCATAATCATCATCATAATCATCATCATAACCGTCATCGTAATCATCATGATAATCATCATCATAATCATCATCATAATCATCATCATAATCATCATCATAGTCATCATCATAATAGTCACCATAATCGTCATCAATATAGTCATCATAATCATCAGCATGATCATCATCATAATCATCATCATAGTCATCATCATAATAGTCACCATAATCGTCATCAATATAGTCATCATAATCATCAGCATGATCATCATCATAATCATCATCAAAATCATCATCATAATCGTCATCATAATCATCATCATAATCATCATCATAATAGGCATCATAATCGTCATCATTATAGTCATCATAATCATCATCATAATCATCATCAGAATCATCATCATAATCATCATCATAATCATCATCATAACCGTCATCGTAATCATTATCATAATCGTCATCATTATAGTCATCATAATCGTCATCATAATCATCATCATTATCATCATCAAAATCATCATCATCATCATCATCATAATCATCATCATAATCATCATCATAATCATCATCATAATCATCATCAAGATCATCATCATAATCATGAGCATAATCATCATCACAATCGTCATCATAATCATCATCATAATCGTCATCAGAATCATCATCATAATCATCATCATAATCATGAGCATAATCATCATCATAATCGTCATCATAATCATCATCATAGTCATCATCATAATAGTCATCATAATCATCATCATAATCGTCATCATTATAGTCATCATAATCGTCATCATAATCATCATCATGATCATCATCATAATCATCATCAAAATCATCATCATGATCATCATCATAATCATCATCATAATCATCATCATAATCATCATCAAAATCATCATCATAATCATGAGCATAATCATCATCATAATCGTCATCATAATCATCATCATAATCATCATCATAATCATCATCAAAATCATCATCATAATCATGAGCATAATCATCATCATAATCGTCATCATAATCATGATCATAGTCATCATCATAATAGTCATCATAATCGTCATCATTATAGTCATCATAATCATCATCATAGTCATCATCATAATAGTCATCATAATCGTCATCATTATAGTCATCATAATCATCATCATAATCATCATCAGAATCATCATCATAATCATCATCATAATCATCATCATAATCATCATCAAAATCATAGTTATAATTCATCATCATAATAATGAGCATAATCATCATGATAATCATCATCATAGTCATCATCATAATCATCATCATAGTCATCATCATAATCATCATCATAATCATCATCATAATCATCATCAAAATAGTCATCATAATCATCATCATAACCGTCATCGTAATCGTCATAGTAATCATCATCATAATCATCATCATAATCGTCATCATAATCGTCATCATTATAGTCATCATAATCGTCATCATAATCATCATCATGATCATCATCATAATCATCATCAAAATCATCATCATAATCATGAGCATAATCATCATCATAATCGTCATCATAATCATCATCATAATCATCATCATAATCATCATCAAAATCATCATCATAATCATGAGCATAATCATCATCATAATCGTCATCATAATCATCATCATAGTCATCATCATAATAGTCATCATAATCGTCATCATTATAGTCATCATAATCGTCATCATAATCATCATCATGATCATCATCATAATCATCATCATAATCATCATCATAATCATAGTTATAATTCATCATCATAATAATGAGCATAATCATCATGATAATCATCATCATAGTCATCATCATAATCATCATCATAGTCATCATCATAATCATCATCATAATCATCATCATAATCATCATCATAATCATCATCCTAATCATCATCAAAATAGTCATCATAATCGTCATCATTATAGTCATCATAATCGTCATAGTAATCATCATTATAATCATCATCATTACCGTCATCATAATCACCATCATAATCATCATCATAATCATCATCATAATCATCATCCTAATCATCATCAAAATAGTCATCATAATCGTCATCATTATAGTCATCATAATCGTCATAGTAATCATCATTATAATCATCATCATTACCGTCATCATAATCACCATCATAATCATCATCATAATCATGAGCATAATCATCATCATAAACGTCATCATAATCATCATCATAGTCATCATCATAATAGTCATCATAATCGTCATCATAATCATCATCATAGTCATCATCATAATAGTCATCATAATCGTCATCATTATAGCCATCATAATCATCAACATGATCATCATCATAATCATCATCATAATCCTTATCATAATCATCATCATTATGATCATCAAAATCATCATCATAACCATCATCATAATCATCATCATAATCATCATCATAATCATCATCATAACCGTCATCGTAATCATCATCATAATCATCATCATAATCATCATCATAATCATCATCATAATCATGAGCATAATCATCATCATAATAGTCATCATAATCATCATCATAATCGTCATCATTATAGTCATCATAATCGTCATCATAATCATCATCATAGTCATCATCATAATAGTCACCATAATCGTCATCAATATAGTCATCATAATCATCAGCATGATCATCATCATAATCATCATCAAAATCATCATCATAATCGTCATCATAATCATCATCATAATCATCATCATAATCATCATCATAACCGTCATCGTAATCATCATCATAATCATCATCATAATCATCATCATAATCATCATCATAATCATCATCAAGATCATCATCATAATCATGAGCATAATCATCATCACAATCGTCATCATAATCATCATCATAATCATCATCAGAATCATCATCATAATCGTCATCATAATCATCATCATAATCATCATCATAACCGTCATCGTAATCATCATCATAATCATCATCATAATCGTCATCATAATCATCATCATAATCATCATCATTATCATCATCAAAATCATCATCATCATCATCATCATAATCATCATCATAATCATCATCATAACCGTCATCGTTATCATCATCATAATCATCATCATAATCATCATCATAATCATCATCCTAATCGTCTTCATGGTCATCATCATAATCGTCATCATAATCATCGTCATAGTCATCATAATCGTCATCATTATAGTCATCATAGTCATCATCATGATCATCATCATAATCATCATCATAATCATCATCATGATCATCATCATAATCATCATCACAATCATCACCATAATCATGATAATAATCATCATCAAAATCATCATCATAATCATCATCATAATCGTCATCATAATCATCATCATAATCATCATCATAACCGTCATCGTAATCATCATCATAATCATCATCATAATCGTCATCATAATCGTCATCATTATAGTCATCATAATCGTCATTATAATCATCATCATAGTCATCATCATAATAGTCATCATAATCGTCATCATTATAGTCATCATAGTCGTCATCATAATCATCATCATAATCATCATCATAATCATCATCATAATCGTCATCATAATCATCATCATAATCATCATCATAATCATCATCATAATCATCATCATAATCATCATCATAATCATCATCAGAATCATCATCATAATCATGAGCAGAATCATCATCATAATCGTCATCATAATCATCATCATAATAGTCATCATAATCGTCATCATAATCGTCATCATTATAGTCATCATAATCGTCGTCATAATCATCATCATAGTCATCATCATAATAGTCATCATAATCGTCATCATTATAGTCATCATAATCATCATCATGATCATCATCATAATCATCATCATAATCATCATCATAATCATCATCATTATCGTCATCAAACTCATCATCATAATCATCATCAAAATCATCATCATAATCATGAGCATAATCATCATCATAATGGTCATCATAATCATCATCATAATCGTCATCATTATAGTCATGATAATCGTCATCATAATCATCATCA
Source organism: Coelioxys conoideus (assembly GCA_947623535.1). Taxonomy (NCBI): domain Eukaryota; kingdom Metazoa; phylum Arthropoda; class Insecta; order Hymenoptera; family Megachilidae; genus Coelioxys; species Coelioxys conoideus. The sequence continues at coordinate 3,737,155 of CANQJN010000020.1, read as the reverse complement.
TAGTCATCATCATAATAGTCATCATAATCGTCATCATTATAGTCATCATAATCATCAGCATGATCATCATCATAATCATCATCAAAATCATCATCATAATCGGCATCATAATCATCATCATAATCATCATCATAATCATCATCATAACCGTCATCGTAATCATCATCATAATCATCATCATAATCATCATCATAATCATCATCAAGATCATCATCATAATCATGAGCATAATCATCATCACAATCGTCATCATAATCATCATCATAATCATCATCAGAATCATCATCATAATCGTCATCATAATCATCATCATGATCATCATCATAATCATCATCATAATCATCATCATAATCATAGTTATAATCATCATCATAGTCATCATCATAATAGTCATCATAATCGTCATCATTATAGTCATCATAATCATCATCATAATCATCATCAGAATCATCATCATAATCATCATCATAACCATCATCATAATCAACATCATAATCATCATCATAATCATCATCATAATCATCATCATAATCATCATCATAATCATCATCATAATCAACATCATAATCATCATCATAACCGTCATCGTAATCGTCATAGTAATCATCATCATAATCATCATCATAATCGTCATCATAATCGTCATCATTATAGTCATCATAATCGTCATCATAATCATCATCATAGTCATCATCATAATAGTCATCATAATCGTCATCATTATAGTCATCATAATCGTCATCATAATCATCATCATGATCATCATCATAATCATCATCATAATCATCATCATAATCATAGTTATAATTCATCATCATAATAATGAGCATAATCATCATGATAATCATCATCATAGTCATCATCATAATCATCATCATAATCATCATAATAGTCATCATAATCGTCATCATTATAGTCATCATAATCAACATCATGATCATCATCATAATCATCATCATAATCATCATCATAACCGTCATCGTAATCATCATCATAATCATCATCATAATCATCATCATAATCATAGTTATAATTCATCATCATAATAATGAGCATAATCATCATGATAATCATCATCATAGTCATCATCATAATCATCATCATAATCATCATAATAGTCATCATAATCGTCATCATTATAGTCATCATAATCAACATCATGATCATCATCATAATCATCATCATAATCATCATCATAATCATAGTTATAATTCATCATCATAATAATGAGCATAATCATCATGATAATCATCATCATAGTCATCATCATAATCATCATCATAATCATCATAATCATCATCATAATCATCATCATAACCGTCATCGTAATCATCATCATAATCATCATCATAATCATCATCATAATCATCATCATAATCACCATCATAATCATCATCATAACCGTCATCGTTATCATCATCATAATCATCATCATAATCATCATCATAATCATCATCCTAATCGTCTTCATGGTCATCATCATAATCGTCATCATAATCATCGTCATAGTCATCATAATCGTCATCATTATAGTCATCATAATCATCATCATGATCATCATCATAATCATCATCATAATCATCATCATAATCATCATCATTATCGTCATCAAACTCATCATCATAATCATCATCAAAATCATCATCATAATCATGAGCATAATCATCATCATAATGGTCATCATAATCATCATCATAATCGTCATCATTATAGTCATGATAATCGTCATCATAATCATCATCATAGTCATCATCATAATAGTCATCATAATCGTCATCATTATAGTCATCATAATCATCAGCATGATCATCATCACAATCATCATCAAAATCATCATCATAATCGGCATCATAATCATCATCATAATCATCATCATAATCATCATCATAACCGTCATCGTAATCATCATCATAATCATCATCATAATCATCATCCTAATCGTCTTCATGGTCATCATCATAATCGTCATCATAATCATCGTCATAGTCATCATAATCGTCATCATTATAGTCATCATAATCATCATCATGATCATCATCATAATCATCATCATAATCATCATCATAATCATCATCATAATCATCATCATTATCGTCATCAAACTCATCATCATAATCATCATCAAAATCATCATCATAATCATGAGCATAATCATCATCATAATGGTCATCATAATCATCATCATAATCGTCATCATTATAGTCATGATAATCGTCATCATAATCATCATCATAGTCATCATCATAATAGTCATCATAATCGTCATCATTATAGTCATCATAATCATCAGCATGATCATCATCATAATCATCATCAAAATCATCATCATAATCGGCATCATAATCATCATCATAATCATCATCATAATCATCATCATAACCGTCATCGTAATCATCATCATAATCATCATCATAATCATCATCATAATCATCATCAAGATCATCATCATAATCATGAGCATAATCATCATCACAATCGTCATCATAATCATCATCATAATCATCATCAGAATCATCATCATAATCGTCATCATAATCATCATCATGATCATCATCATAATCATCATCATAATCATCATCATAATCATAGTTATAATCATCATCATAGTCATCATCATAATAGTCATCATAATCGTCATCATTATAGTCATCATAATCATCATCATAATCATCATCAGAATCATCATCATAATCATCATCATAACCATCATCATAATCAACATCATAATCATCATCATAATCATCATCATAATCATCATCATAATCATCATCATAATCATCATCATAATCAACATCATAATCATCATCATAACCGTCATCGTAATCGTCATAGTAATCATCATCATAATCATCATCATAATCGTCATCATAATCGTCATCATTATAGTCATCATAATCGTCATCATAATCATCATCATAGTCATCATCATAATAGTCATCATAATCGTCATCATTATAGTCATCATAATCGTCATCATAATCATCATCATGATCATCATCATAATCATCATCATAATCATCATCATAATCATAGTTATAATTCATCATCATAATAATGAGCATAATCATCATGATAATCATCATCATAGTCATCATCATAATCATCATCATAATCATCATAATAGTCATCATAATCGTCATCATTATAGTCATCATAATCAACATCATGATCATCATCATAATCATCATCATAATCATCATCATAACCGTCATCGTAATCATCATCATAATCATCATCATAATCATCATCATAATCATAGTTATAATTCATCATCATAATAATGAGCATAATCATCATGATAATCATCATCATAGTCATCATCATAATCATCATCATAATCATCATAATAGTCATCATAATCGTCATCATTATAGTCATCATAATCAACATCATGATCATCATCATAATCATCATCATAATCATCATCATAATCATAGTTATAATTCATCATCATAATAATGAGCATAATCATCATGATAATCATCATCATAGTCATCATCATAATCATCATCATAATCATCATAATCATCATCATAATCATCATCATAACCGTCATCGTAATCATCATCATAATCATCATCATAATCATCATCATAATCATCATCATAATCACCATCATAATCATCATCATAACCGTCATCGTTATCATCATCATAATCATCATCATAATCATCATCATAATCATCATCCTAATCGTCTTCATGGTGATCATCATAATCGTCATCATAATCATCGTCATAGTCATCATAATCGTCATCATTATAGTCATCATAATCATCATCATGATCATCATCATAATCATCATCATAATCATCATCATAATCATCATCATTATCGTCATCAAACTCATCATCATAATCATCATCAAAATCATCATCATAATCATGAGCATAATCATCATCATAATGGTCATCATAATCATCATCATAATCGTCATCATTATAGTCATGATAATCGTCATCATAATCATCATCATAGTCATCATCATAATAGTCATCATAATCGTCATCATTATAGTCATCATAATCATCAGCATGATCATCATCATAATCATCATCAAAATCATCATCATAATCGGCATCATAATCATCATCATAATCATCATCATAATCATCATCATAACCGTCATCGTAATCATCATCATAATCATCATCATAATCATCATCATTATCATCATCAAGATCATCATCATAATCATGAGCATAATCATCATCACAATCGTCATCATAATCATCATCATAATCATCATCAGAATCATCATCATAATCGTCATCATAATCATCATCATGATCATCATCATAATCATCATCATAATCATCATCATAATCATAGTTATAATCATCATCATAGTCATCATCATAATAGTCATCATAATCGTCATCATTATAGTCATCATAATCATCATCATAATCATCATCAGAATCATCATCATAATCATCATCATAACCATCATCATAATCAACATCATAATCATCATCATAATCATCATCATAATCATCATCATAATCATCATCATAATCATCATCATAATCAACATCATAATCATCATCATAACCGTCATCGTAATCGTCATAGTAATCATCATCATAATCATCATCATAATCGTCATCATAATCGTCATCATAATCGTCATCATTATAGTCATCATAATCGTCATCATAATCATCATCATAGTCATCATCATAATAGTCATCATAATCGTCATCATTATAGTCATCATAATCGTCATCATAATCATCATCATGATCATCATCATAATCATCATCATAATCATCATCATAATCATAGTTATAATTCATCATCATAATAATGAGCATAATCATCATGATAATCATCATCATAGTCATCATCATAATCATCATCATAATCATCATAATAGTCATCATAATCGTCATCATTATAGTCATCATAATCAACATCATGATCATCATCATAATCATCATCATAATCATCATCATAACCGTCATCGTAATCATCATCATAATCATCATCATAATCATCATCATAATCATAGTTATAATTCATCATCATAATAATGAGCATAATCATCATGATAATCATCATCATAGTCATCATCATAATCATCATCATAATCATCATAATAGTCATCATAATCGTCATCATTATAGTCATCATAATCAACATCATGATCATCATCATAATCATCATCATAATCATCATCATAATCATAGTTATAATTCATCATCATAATAATGAGCATAATCATCATGATAATCATCATCATAGTCATCATCATAATCATCATCATAATCATCATAATCATCATCATAATCATCATCATAACCGTCATCGTAATCATCATCATAATCATCATCATAATCATCATCATAATCATCATCATAATCACCATCATAATCATCATCATAACCGTCATCGTTATCATCATCATAATCATCATCATAATCATCATCATAATCATCATCCTAATCGTCTTCATGGTCATCATCATAATCGTCATCATAATCATCGTCATAGTCATCATAATCGTCATCATTATAGTCATCATAATCATCATCATGATCATCATCATAATCATCATCATAATCATCATCATAATCATCATCATTATCGTCATCAAACTCATCATCATAATCATCATCAAAATCATCATCATAATCATGAGCATAATCATCATCATAATGGTCATCATAATCATCATCATAATCGTCATCATTATAGTCATGATAATCGTCATCATAATCATCATCATAGTCATCATCATAATAGTCATCATAATCGTCATCATTATAGTCATCATAATCATCAGCATGATCATCATCATAATCATCATCAAAATCATCATCATAATCGGCATCATAATCATCATCATAATCATCATCATAATCATCATCATAACCGTCATCGTAATCATCATCATAATCATCATCATAATCATCATCATAATCATCATCATAATCATCATCAAGATCATCATCATAATCATGAGCATAATCATCATCACAATCGTCATCATAATCATCATCATAATCATCATCAGAATCATCATCATAATCGTCATCATAATCATCATCATGATCATCATCATAATCATCATCATAATCATCATCATAATCATAGTTATAATCATCATCATAGTCATCATCATAATAGTCATCATAATCGTCATCATTATAGTCATCATAATCATCATCATAATCATCATCAGAATCATCATCATAATCATCATCATAACCATCATCATAATCAACATCATAATCATCATCATAATCATCATCATAATCATCATCATAATCATCATCATAATCATCATCATAATCAACATCATAATCATCATCATAACCGTCATCGTAATCGTCATAGTAATCATCATCATAATCATCATCATAATCGTCATCATAATCGTCATCATTATAGTCATCATAATCGTCATCATAATCATCATCATAGTCATCATCATAATAGTCATCATAATCGTCATCATTATAGTCATCATAATCGTCATCATAATCATCATCATGATCATCATCATAATCATCATCATAATCATCATCATAATCATAGTTATAATTCATCATCATAATAATGAGCATAATCATCATGATAATCATCATCATAGTCATCATCATAATCATCATCATAATCATCATAATAGTCATCATAATCGTCATCATTATAGTCATCATAATCAACATCATGATCATCATCATAATCATCATCATAATCATCATCATAACCGTCATCGTAATCATCATCATAATCATCATCATAATCATCATCATAATCATAGTTATAATTCATCATCATAATAATGAGCATAATCATCATGATAATCATCATCATAGTCATCATCATAATCATCATCATAATCATCATAATAGTCATCATAATCGTCATCATTATAGTCATCATAATCAACATCATGATCATCATCATAATCATCATCATAATCATCATCATAATCATAGTTATAATTCATCATCATAATAATGAGCATAATCATCATGATAATCATCATCATAGTCATCATCATAATCATCATCATAATCATCATAATCATCATCATAATCATCATCATAACCGTCATCGTAATCATCATCATAATCATCATCATAATCATCATCATAATCATCATCATAATCACCATCATAATCATCATCATAACCGTCATCGTTATCATCATCATAATCATCATCATAATCATCATCATAATCATCATCCTAATCGTCTTCATGGTCATCATCATAATCGTCATCATAATCATCGTCATAGTCATCATAATCGTCATCATTATAGTCATCATAATCATCATCATGATCATCATCATAATCATCATCATAATCATCATCATAATCATCATCATTATCGTCATCAAACTCATCATCATAATCATCATCAAAATCATCATCATAATCATGAGCATAATCATCATCATAATGGTCATCATAATTATCATCATAATCGTCATCATTATAGTCATGATAATCGTCATCATAATCATCATCATAGTCATCATCATAATAGTCATCATAATCGTCATCATTATAGTCATCATAATCATCAGCATGATCATCATCATAATCATCATCAAAATCATCATCATAATCGGCATCATAATCATCATCATAATCATCATCATAATCATCATCATAACCGTCATCGTAATCATCATCATAATCATCATCATAATCATCATCATTATCATCATCAAGATCATCATCATAATCATGAGCATAATCATCATCACAATCGTCATCATAATCATCATCATAATCATCATCAGAATCATCATCATAATCGTCATCATAATCATCATCATGATCATCATCATAATCATCATCATAATCATCATCATAATCATAGTTATAATCATCATCATAGTCATCATCATAATAGTCATCATAATCGTCATCATTATAGTCATCATAATCATCATCATAATCATCATCAGAATCATCATCATAATCATCATCATAACCATCATCATAATCAACATCATAATCATCATCATAACCGTCATCGTAATCGTCATAGTAATCATCATCATAATCATCATCATAATCGTCATCATAATCGTCATCATTATAGTCATCATAATCGTCATCATAATCATCATCATAGTCATCATCATAATAGTCATCATAATCGTCATCATTATAGTCATCATAATCGTCATCATAATCATCATCATGATCATCATCATAATCATCATCATAATCATCATCATAATCATAGTTATAATTCATCATCATAATAATGAGCATAATCATCATGATAATCATCATCATAGTCATCATCATAATCATAGTTATAATTCATCATCATAATAATGAGCATAATCATCATGATAATCATCATCATAGTCATCATCATAATCATCATCATAATCATCATAATAGTCATCATAATCGTCATCATTATAGTCATCATAATCAACATCATGATCATCATCATAATCATCATCATAATCATCATCATAACCGTCATCGTAATCATCATCATAATCATCATCATAATCATCATCATAATCATAGTTATAATTCATCATCATAATAATGAGCATAATCATCATGATAATCATCATCATAGTCATCATCATAATCATCATCATAATCATCATAATAGTCATCATAATCGTCATCATTATAGTCATCATAATCAACATCATGATCATCATCATAATCATCATCATAATCATCATCATAACCGTCATCGTAATCATCATCATAATCATCATCATAATCATCATCATAATCATCATCATAATCATCATCATAATCATCATCATAACCGTCATCGTTATCATCATCATAATCATCATCATAATCATCATCATAATCATCATCCTAATCGTCTTCATGGTCATCATCATAATCGTCATCATAATCATCGTCATAGTCATCATAATCGTCATCATTATAGTCATCATAGTCATCATCATGATCATCATCATAATCATCATCATAATCATCATCATGATCATCATCATAATCATCATCACAATCATCACCATAATCATGATAATAATCATCATCAAAATCATCATCATAATCATCATCATAATCGTCATCATAATCATCATCATAATCATCATCATAACCGTCATCGTAATCATCATCATAATCATCATCATAATCGTCATCATAATCATCATCATAATCATCATCATAATCATCATCATAATCATCATCATAATCATCATCAGAATCATCATCATAATCATGAGCAGAATCGTCATCATAATCGTCATCATAATCATCATCATAATAGTCATCATAATCGTCATCATTATAGTCATCATAATCGTCGTCATAATCATCATCATAATCATCATCATAATCATCATCATAATCATCATCAGAATCATCATCATAATCATGAGCAGAATCGTCATCATAACCGTCATCGTAATCATCATCATAATCATCATCATAATCATCATCATAATCATAGTTATAATTCATCATCATAATAATGAGCATAATCATCATGATAATCATCATCATAGTCATCATCATAATCATCATCATAATCATCATAATAGTCATCATAATCGTCATCATTATAGTCATCATAATCAACATCATGATCATCATCATAATCATCATCATAATCATCATCATAATCATAGTTATAATTCATCATCATAATAATGAGCATAATCATCATGATAATCATCATCATAGTCATCATCATAATCATCATCATAATCATCATAATAGTCATCATAATCGTCATCATTATAGTCATCATAATCGTCGTCATAATCATCATCATAGTCATCATCATAATAGTCATCATAATCGTCATCATTATAGTCATCATAATCATCATCATGATCATCATCATAATCATCATCATAATCATCATCATAATCATCATCATAATCATCATCATTATCGTCATCAAACTCATCATCATAATCATCATCATAATCATCATCATAATCATCATCATAACCGTCATCGTAATCATCATCATAATCATCATCATAATCATCATCATAGTCATCATCATAATCATCATCATAATCATCATCATAATCATCATCATAATCGTCTTCATGGTCATCATCATAATCGTCATCATAATCATCATAATAGTCATCATAATCGTCATCATTATAGTCATCATAATCATCATCATGGTCATCATCATAATCATTATCATAATCATCATCATGATCATCATCATAATCATCATCATAATCATCATCAAAATCATCATCATAATCGTCATCATAATCATCATCATAATCATCATCATAATCATCATCATAACCATCATCATAATCAACATCATAATCATCATCATAATCATCATCATAATCATCATCATAATCATCATCATAATCATCATCATAATCAACATCATAATCATCATCATAACCGTCATCGTAATCGTCATAGTAATCATCATCATAATCATCATCATAATCGTCATCATAATCGTCATCATTATAGTCATCATAATCGTCATCATAATCATCATCATAGTCATCATCATAATAGTCATCATAATCGTCATCATTATAGTCATCATAATCGTCATCATAATCATCATCATGATCATCATCATAATCATCATCATAATCATCATCATAATCATAGTTATAATTCATCATCATAATAATGAGCATAATCATCATGATAATCATCATCATAGTCATCATCATAATCATCATCATAATCATCATAATAGTCATCATAATCGTCATCATTATAGTCATCATAATCAACATCATGATCATCATCATAATCATCATCATAATCATCATCATAACCGTCATCGTAATCATCATCATAATCATCATCATAATCATCATCATAATCATAGTTATAATTCATCATCATAATAATGAGCATAATCATCATGATAATCATCATCATAGTCATCATCATAATCATCATCATAATCATCATAATAGTCATCATAATCGTCATCATTATAGTCATCATAATCAACATCATGATCATCATCATAATCATCATCATAATCATCATCATAATCATAGTTATAATTCATCATCATAATAATGAGCATAATCATCATGATAATCATCATCATAGTCATCATCATAATCATCATCATAATCATCATAATCATCATCATAATCATCATCATAACCGTCATCGTAATCATCATCATAATCATCATCATAATCATCATCATAATCATCATCATAATCACCATCATAATCATCATCATAACCGTCATCGTTATCATCATCATAATCATCATCATAATCATCATCATAATCATCATCCTAATCGTCTTCATGGTCATCATCATAATCGTCATCATAATCATCGTCATAGTCATCATAATCGTCATCATTATAGTCATCATAATCATCATCATGATCATCATCATAATCATCATCATAATCATCATCATAATCATCATCATTATCGTCATCAAACTCATCATCATAATCATCATCAAAATCATCATCATAATCATGAGCATAATCATCATCATAATGGTCATCATAATCATCATCATAATCGTCATCATTATAGTCATGATAATCGTCATCATAATCATCATCATAGTCATCATCATAATAGTCATCATAATCGTCATCATTATAGTCATCATAATCATCAGCATGATCATCATCATAATCATCATCAAAATCATCATCATAATCGGCATCATAATCATCATCATAATCATCATCATAATCATCATCATAACCGTCATCGTAATCATCATCATAATCATCATCATAATCATCATCATTATCATCATCAAGATCATCATCATAATCATGAGCATAATCATCATCACAATCGTCATCATAATCATCATCATAATCATAATCAGAATCATCATCATAATCGTCATCATAATCATCATCATGATCATCATCATAATCATCATCATAATCATCATCATAATCATAGTTATAATCATCATCATAGTCATCATCATAATAGTCATCATAATCGTCATCATTATAGTCATCATAATCATCATCATAATCATCATCAGAATCATCATCATAATCATCATCATAACCATCATCATAATCAACATCATAATCATCATCATAATCATCATCATAATCATCATCATAATCATCATCATAATCATCATCATAATCAACATCATAATCATCATCATAACCGTCATCGTAATCGTCATAGTAATCATCATCATAATCATCATCATAATCATCATAATAGTCATCATAATCATCATCATAATCATCATCATTATCGTCATCAAACTCATCATCATAATCATCATCAAAATCATCATCATAATCATGAGCATAATCATCATCATAATGGTCATCATAATCATCATCATAATCGTCATCATTATAGTCATGATAATCGTCATCATAATCATCATCATAGTCATCATCATAATAGTCATCATAATCGTCATCATAATCATCATCATGATCATCATCATAATCATCATCATAATCGTCATCATAATCATCATCATGATCATCATCATAATCATCATCATAATCATCATCATAATCATAGTTATAATCATCATCATAGTCATCATCATAATAGTCATCATAATCGTCATCATTATAGTCATCATAATCATCATCATAATCATCATCAGAATCATCATCATAATCATCATCATAACCATCATCATAATCAACATCATAATCATCATCATAACCGTCATCGTAATCGTCATAGTAATCATCATCATAATCATCATCATAATCGTCATCATAATCGTCATCATTATAGTCATCATAATCGTCATCATAATCATCATCATAGTCATCATCATAATAGTCATCATAATCGTCATCATTATAGTCATCATAATCGTCATCATAATCATCATCATGATCATCATCATAATCATCATCATAATCATCATCATAATCATAGTTATAATTCATCATCATAATAATGAGCATAATCATCATGATAATCATCATCATAGTCATCATCATAATCATAGTTATAATTCATCATCATAATAATGAGCATAATCATCATGATAATCATCATCATAGTCATCATCATAATCATCATCATAATCATCATAATAGTCATCATAATCGTCATCATTATAGTCATCATAATCAACATCATGATCATCATCATAATCATCATCATAATCATCATCATAACCGTCATCGTAATCATCATCATAATCATCATCATAATCATCATCATAATCATAGTTATAATTCATCATCATAATAATGAGCATAATCATCATGATAATCATCATCATAGTCATCATCATAATCATCATCATAATCATCATAATAGTCATCATAATCGTCATCATTATAGTCATCATAATCAACATCATGATCATCATCATAATCATCATCATAATCATCATCATAACCGTCATCGTAATCATCATCATAATCATCATCATAATCATCATCATAATCATCATCATAATCATCATCATAATCATCATCATAACCGTCATCGTTATCATCATCATAATCATCATCATAATCATCATCATAATCATCATCCTAATCGTCTTCATGGTCATCATCATAATCGTCATCATAATCATCGTCATAGTCATCATAATCGTCATCATTATAGTCATCATAGTCATCATCATGATCATCATCATAATCATCATCATAATCATCATCATGATCATCATCATAATCATCATCACAATCATCACCATAATCATGATAATAATCATCATCAAAATCATCATCATAATCATCATCATAATCGTCATCATAATCATCATCATAATCATCATCATAACCGTCATCGTAATCATCATCATAATCATCATCATAATCGTCATCATAATCATCATCATAATCATCATCATAATCATCATCATAATCATCATCATAATCATCATCAGAATCATCATCATAATCATGAGCAGAATCGTCATCATAATCGTCATCATAATCATCATCATAATAGTCATCATAATCGTCATCATTATAGTCATCATAATCGTCGTCATAATCATCATCATAATCATCATCATAATCATCATCATAATCATCATCAGAATCATCATCATAATCATGAGCAGAATCGTCATCATAACCGTCATCGTAATCATCATCATAATCATCATCATAATCATCATCATAATCATAGTTATAATTCATCATCATAATAATGAGCATAATCATCATGATAATCATCATCATAGTCATCATCATAATCATCATCATAATCATCATAATAGTCATCATAATCGTCATCATTATAGTCATCATAATCAACATCATGATCATCATCATAATCATCATCATAATCATCATCATAATCATAGTTATAATTCATCATCATAATAATGAGCATAATCATCATGATAATCATCATCATAGTCATCATCATAATCATCATCATAATCATCATAATAGTCATCATAATCGTCATCATTATAGTCATCATAATCGTCGTCATAATCATCATCATAGTCATCATCATAATAGTCGTCATAATCGTCATCATTATAGTCATCATAATCATCATCATGATCATCATCATAATCATCATCATAATCATCATCATAATCATCATCATAATCATCATCATTATCGTCATCAAACTCATCATCATAATCATCATCATAATCATCATCATAATCATCATCATAACCGTCATCGTAATCATCATCATAATCATCATCGTAATCATCATCATAGTCATCATCATAATCATCATCATAATCATCATCATAATCATCATCATAATCGTCTTCATGGTCATCATCATAATCGTCATCATAATCATCATAATAGTCATCATAATCGTCATCATTATAGTCATCATAATCATCATCATGGTCATCATCATAATCATTATCATAATCATCATCATGATCATCATCATAATCATCATCATAATCATCATCAAAATCATCATCATAATCGTCATCATAATCATCATCATAATCATCATCATAATCATCATCATAACCATCATCATAATCAACATCATAATCATCATCATAATCATCATCATAATCATCATCATAATCATCATCATAATCATCATCATAATCAACATCATAATCATCATCATAACCGTCATCGTAATCGTCATAGTAATCATCATCATAATCATCATCATAATCGTCATCATAATCGTCATCATTATAGTCATCATAATCGTCATCATAATCATCATCATAGTCATCATCATAATAGTCATCATAATCGTCATCATTATAGTCATCATAATCGTCATCATAATCATCATCATGATCATCATCATAATCATCATCATAATCATCATCATAATCATAGTTATAATTCATCATCATAATAATGAGCATAATCATCATGATAATCATCATCATAGTCATCATCATAATCATCATCATAATCATCATAATAGTCATCATAATCGTCATCATTATAGTCATCATAATCAACATCATGATCATCATCATAATCATCATCATAATCATCATCATAACCGTCATCGTAATCATCATCATAATCATCATCATAATCATCATCATAATCATAGTTATAATTCATCATCATAATAATGAGCATAATCATCATGATAATCATCATCATAGTCATCATCATAATCATCATCATAATCATCATAATAGTCATCATAATCGTCATCATTATAGTCATCATAATCAACATCATGATCATCATCATAATCATCATCATAATCATCATCATAATCATAGTTATAATTCATCATCATAATAATGAGCATAATCATCATGATAATCATCATCATAGTCATCATCATAATCATCATCATAATCATCATAATCATCATCATAATCATCATCATAACCGTCATCGTAATCATCATCATAATCATCATCATAATCATCATCATAATCATCATCATAATCACCATCATAATCATCATCATAACCGTCATCGTTATCATCATCATAATCATCATCATAATCATCATCATAATCATCATCCTAATCGTCTTCATGGTCATCATCATAATCGTCATCATAATCATCGTCATAGTCATCATAATCGTCATCATTATAGTCATCATAATCATCATCATGATCATCATCATAATCATCATCATAATCATCATCATAATCATCATCATTATCGTCATCAAACTCATCATCATAATCATCATCAAAATCATCATCATAATCATGAGCATAATCATCATCATAATGGTCATCATAATCATCATCATAATCGTCATCATTATAGTCATGATAATCGTCATCATAATCATCATCATAGTCATCATCATAATAGTCATCATAATCGTCATCATTATAGTCATCATAATCATCAGCATGATCATCATCATAATCATCATCAAAATCATCATCATAATCGGCATCATAATCATCATCATAATCATCATCATAATCATCATCATAACCGTCATCGTAATCATCATCATAATCATCATCATAATCATCATCATTATCATCATCAAGATCATCATCATAATCATGAGCATAATCATCATCACAATCGTCATCATAATCATCATCATAATCATAATCAGAATCATCATCATAATCGTCATCATAATCATCATCATGATCATCATCATAATCATCATCATAATCATCATCATAATCATAGTTATAATCATCATCATAGTCATCATCATAATAGTCATCATAATCGTCATCATTATAGTCATCATAATCATCATCATAATCATCATCAGAATCATCATCATAATCATCATCATAACCATCATCATAATCAACATCATAATCATCATCATAATCATCATCATAATCATCATCATAATCATCATCATAATCATCATCATAATCAACATCATAATCATCATCATAACCGTCATCGTAATCGTCATAGTAATCATCATCATAATCATCATCATAATCATCATAATAGTCATCATAATCATCATCATAATCATCATCATTATCGTCATCAAACTCATCATCATAATCATCATCAAAATCATCATCATAATCATGAGCATAATCATCATCATAATGGTCATCATAATCATCATCATAATCGTCATCATTATAGTCATGATAATCGTCATCATAATCATCATCATAGTCATCATCATAATAGTCATCATAATCGTCATCATAATCATCATCATGATCATCATCATAATCATCATCATAATCATCATCATAATCATAGTTATAATTCATCATCATAATAATGAGCATAATCATCATGATAATCATCATCATAGTCATCATCATAATCATCATCATAATCATCATAATAGTCATCATAATCGTCATCATTATAGTCATCATAATCAACATCATGATCATCATCATAATCATCATCATAATCATCATCATAACCGTCATCGTAATCATCATCATAATCATCATCATAATCATCATCATAATCATAGTTATAATTCATCATCATAATAATGAGCATAATCATCATGATAATCATCATCATAGTCATCATCATAATCATCATCATAATCATCATAATAGTCATCATAATCGTCATCATTATAGTCATCATAATCAACATCATGATCATCATCATAATCATCATCATAATCATCATCATAATCATAGTTATAATTCATCATCATAATAATGAGCATAATCATCATGATAATCATCATCATAGTCATCATCATAATCATCATCATAATCATCATAATAGTCATCATAATCGTCATCATTATAGTCATCATAATCAACATCATGATCATCATCATAATCATCATCATAATCATCATCATAACCGTCATCGTAATCATCATCATAATCATCATCATAATCATCATCATAATCATCATCATAATCACCATCATAATCATCATCATAACCGTCATCGTTATCATCATCATAATCATCATCATAATCATCATCATAATCATCATCCTAATCGTCTTCATGGTCATCATCATAATCGTCATCATAATCATCGTCATAGTCATCATAATCGTCATCATTATAGTCATCATAATCATCATCATGATCATCATCATAATCATCATCATAATCATCATCATAATCATCATCATTATCGTCATCAAACTCATCATCATAATCATCATCAAAATCATCATCATAATCATGAGCATAATCATCATCATAATGGTCATCATAATCATCATCATAATCGTCATCATTATAGTCATGATAATCGTCATCATAATCATCATCATAGTCATCATCATAATAGTCATCATAATCGTCATCATTATAGTCATCATAATCATCAGCATGATCATCATCATAATCATCATCAAAATCATCATCATAATCGGCATCATAATCATCATCATAATCATCATCATAATCATCATCATAACCGTCATCGTAATCATCATCATAATCATCATCATAATCATCATCATTATCATCATCAAGATCATCATCATAATCATGAGCATAATCATCATCACAATCGTCATCATAATCATCATCATAATCATCATCAGAATCATCATCATAATCGTCATCATAATCATCATCATGATCATCATCATAATCATCATCATAATCATCATCATAATCATAGTTATAATCATCATCATAGTCATCATCATAATAGTCATCATAATCGTCATCATTATAGTCATCATAATCATCATCATAATCATCATCAGAATCATCATCATAATCATCATCATAACCATCATCATAATCAACATCATAATCATCATCATAATCATCATAATAGTCATCATAATCGTCATCATTATAGTCATCATAATCAACATCATGATCATCATCATAATCATCATCATAATCATCATCATAACCGTCATCGTAATCATCATCATAATCATCATCATAATCATCATCATAATCATAGTTATAATTCATCATCATAATAATGAGCATAATCATCATGATAATCATCATCATAGTCATCATCATAATCATCATCATAATCATCATAATAGTCATCATAATCGTCATCATTATAGTCATCATAATCAACATCATGATCATCATCATAATCATCATCATAATCATCATCATAATCATAGTTATAATTCATCATCATAATAATGAGCATAATCATCATGATAATCATCATCATAGTCATCATCATAATCATCATCATAATCATCATAATAGTCATCATAATCGTCATCATTATAGTCATCATAATCAACATCATGATCATCATCATAATCATCATCATAATCATCATCATAACCGTCATCGTAATCATCATCATAATCATCATCATAATCATCATCATAATCATCATCATAATCATCATCATAATCATCATCACAACCGTCATCGTTATCATCATCATAATCATCATCATAATCATCATCATAATCATCATCCTAATCGTCTTCATGGTCATCATCATAATCGTCATCATAATCATCGTCATAGTCATCATAATCGTCATCATTATAGTCATCATAGTCATCATCATGATCATCATCATAATCATCATCATAATCATCATCATGATCATCATCATAATCATCATCACAATCATCACCATAATCATGATAATAATCATCATCAAAATCATCATCATAATCATCATCATAATCGTCATCATAATCATCATCATAATCATCATCATAACCGTCATCGTAATCATCATCATAATCATCATCATAATCGTCATCATAATCATCATCATAATCATCATCATAATCATCATCATAATCATCATCATAATCATCATCAGAATCATCATCATAATCATGAGCAGAATCGTCATCATAATCGTCATCATAATCATCATCATAATAGTCATCATAATCGTCATCATTATAGTCATCATAATCGTCGTCATAATCATCATCATAATCATCATCATAATCATCATCATAATCATCATCAGAATCATCATCATAATCATGAGCAGAATCGTCATCATAACCGTCATCGTAATCATCATCATAATCATCATCATAATCATCATCATAATCATAGTTATAATTCATCATCATAATAATGAGCATAATCATCATGATAATCATCATCATAGTCATCATCATAATCATCATCATAATCATCATAATAGTCATCATAATCGTCATCATTATAGTCATCATAATCAACATCATGATCATCATCATAATCATCATCATAATCATCATCATAATCATAGTTATAATTCATCATCATAATAATGAGCATAATCATCATGATAATCATCATCATAGTCATCATCATAATCATCATCATAATCATCATAATAGTCATCATAATCGTCATCATTATAGTCATCATAATCGTCGTCATAATCATCATCATAGTCATCATCATAATAGTCATCATAATCGTCATCATTATAGTCATCATAATCATCATCATGATCATCATCATAATCATCATCATAATCATCATCATAATCATCATCATAATCATCATCATTATCGTCATCAAACTCATCATCATAATCATCATCATAATCATCATCATAATCATCATCATAACCGTCATCGTAATCATCATCATAATCATCATCATAATCATCATCATAGTCATCATCATAATCATCATCATAATCATCATCATAATCATCATCATAATCGTCTTCATGGTCATCATCATAATCGTCATCATAATCATCATAATAGTCATCATAATCGTCATCATTATAGTCATCATAATCATCATCATGGTCATCATCATAATCATTATCATAATCATCATCATGATCATCATCATAATCATCATCATAATCATCATCAAAATCATCATCATAATCGTCATCATAATCATCATCATAATCATCATCATAATCATCATCATAACCGTCATCGTAATCATCATCATAACCATCATCATAATCATCATCATAATCATCATCATAATCATCATCAAGATCATCATCATAATCATGAGCATAATCATCATCACAATCGTCATCATAATCATCATCATAATCATCATCAGAATTATCATCATAATCGTCATCATAATCATCATCATAATCATCATCATAACCGTCATCGTAATCATCATCATAATCATCATCATAATCGTCATCATAATCATCATCATAGTCATCATCATAATAGTCATCATAATCGTCATCATAATCGTCATCATTATAGTCATCATAATCATCATCATGATCATCATCATAATCATCATCATAATCATCATCATAATCCTCATCATTATCATCATCATTATCATCATCAAAATCATCATCATCATCATCATCGTAATCATCATCATAATCATCATCATAACCGTCATCGTTATCATCATCATAATCATCATCATAATCATCATCATAATCATCATCATCATCATCATCATCAGAATCATCATCATAATCGTCATCATAATCATCATCATGATCATCATCATAATCATCATCATAATCATCATCATAATCATAGTTATAATCATCATCATAGTCATCAGCATAATAGTCATCATAATCGTCATCATTATAGTCATCATAATCATCATCATAATCATCATCATCATCATCATCAGAATCATCATCATAATCGTCATCATAATCATCATCATGATCATCATCATAATCATCATCATAATCATCATCATAATCATAGTTATAATCATCATCATAGTCATCATCATAATAGTCATCATAATCGTCATCATTATAGTCATCATAATCATCATCATAATCATCATCAGAATCATCATCATAATCGTCATCGTAATCGTCATAGTAATCATCATCATAATCAACATCATAATCATCATCATAACCGTCATCGTAATCGTCATAGTAATCATCATCATAATCATCATCATAATCGTCATCATAATCGTCATCATTATAGTCATCATAATCGTCATCATAATCATCATCATAGTCATCATCATAATAGTCATCATAATCGTCATCATTATAGTCATCATAATCGTCATCATAATCATCATCATGATCATCATCATAATCATCATCATAATCATCATCATAATCATAGTTATAATTCATCATCATAATAATGAGCATAATCATCATGATAATCATCATCATAGTCATCATCATAATCATCATCATAATCATCATAATAGTCATCATAATCGTCATCATTATAGTCATCATAATCAACATCATGATCATCATCATAATCATCATCATAATCATCATCATAACCGTCATCGTAATCATCATCATAATCATCATCATAATCATCATCATAATCATAGTTATAATTCATCATCATAATAATGAGCATAATCATCATGATAATCATCATCATAGTCATCATCATAATCATCATCATAATCATCATAATAGTCATCATAATCGTCATCATTATAGTCATCATAATCAACATCATGATCATCATCATAATCATCATCATAATCATCATCATAATCATAGTTATAATTCATCATCATAATAATGAGCATAATCATCATGATAATCATCATCATAGTCATCATCATAATCATCATCATAATCATCATAATCATCATCATAATCATCATCATAACCGTCATCGTAATCATCATCATAATCATCATCATAATCATCATCATAATCATCATCATAATCACCATCATAATCATCATCATAACCGTCATCGTTATCATCATCATAATCATCATCATAATCATCATCATAATCATCATCCTAATCGTCTTCATGGTCATCATCATAATCGTCATCATAATCATCGTCATAGTCATCATAATCGTCATCATTATAGTCATCATAATCATCATCATGATCATCATCATAATCATCATCATAATCATCATCATAATCATCATCATTATCGTCATCAAACTCATCATCATAATCATCATCAAAATCATCATCATAATCATGAGCATAATCATCATCATAATGGTCATCATAATCATCATCATAATCGTCATCATTATAGTCATGATAATCGTCATCATAATCATCATCATAGTCATCATCATAATAGTCATCATAATCGTCATCATTATAGTCATCATAATCATCAGCATGATCATCATCATAATCATCATCAAAATCATCATCATAATCGGCATCATAATCATCATCATAATCATCATCATAATCATCATCATAACCGTCATCGTAATCATCATCATAATCATCATCATAATCATCATCATTATCATCATCAAGATCATCATCATAATCATGAGCATAATCATCATCACAATCGTCATCATAATCATCATCATAATCATCATCAGAATCATCATCATAATCGTCATCATAATCATCATCATGATCATCATCATAATCATCATCATAATCATCATCATAATCATAGTTATAATCATCATCATAGTCATCATCATAATAGTCATCATAATCGTCATCATTATAGTCATCATAATCATCATCATAATCATCATCAGAATCATCATCATAATCATCATCATAACCATCATCATAATCAACATCATAATCATCATCATAATCATCATCATAATCATCATCATAATCATCATCATAATCATCATCATAATCAACATCATAATCATCATCATAACCGTCATCGTAATCGTCATAGTAATCATCATCATAATCATCATCATAATCGTCATCATAATCGTCATCATTATAGTCATCATAATCGTCATCATAATCATCATCATAGTCATCATCATAATAGTCATCATAATCGTCATCATTATAGTCATCTTAATCGTCATCATAATCATCATCATGATCATCATCATAATCATAATCATAATCATCATCATAATCATAGTTATAATTCATCATCATAATAATGAGCATAATCATCATGATAATCATCATCATAGTCATCATCATAATCATCATCATAGTCATCATCATAATCATCATCATAATCATCATCATAATCATCATCATAATCATCATCCTAATCATCATCAAAATAGACATCATAATCGTCATCATTATAGTCATCATAATCGTCATAGTAATCATCATTATAATCATCATCATTACCGTCGTCATAATCACCATCATAATCATCATCATAATCATGAGCATAATCATCATCATAAACGTCATCATAATCATCATCATAGTCATCATCATAATAGTCATCATAATCGTCATCATAATCATCATCATAGTCATCATCATAATAGTCATCATAATCGTCATCATTATAGCCATCATAATCATCATCATGATCATCATCATAATCATCATCATAATCCTTATCATAATCATCATCATTATCATCATCAAAATCATCATCATAACCATCATCATAATCATCATCATAATCATCATCATAATCATCATCATAACCGTCATCGTAATCATCATCATAATCATCATCATAATCATCATCATAATCATCATCATAATCATGAGCATAATCATCATCATAATAGTCATCATAATCATCATCATAATCGTCATCATTATAGTCATCATAATCGTCATCATAATCATCATCATAGTCATCATCATAGTCATCATCATAATAGTCATCATAATCGTCATCATTATAGTCATCATAATCATCAGCATGATCATCATCATAATCATCATCAAAATCATCATCATAATCGTCATCATAATCATCATCATAATCATCATCATAATCATCATCATAATCATCATCAAGATCATCATCATAATCATGATCATAATCATCATCACAATCGTCATCATAATCATCATCATAATCGTCATCAGAATCATCATCATCATCATCATCATAATCATCATCATAATCATCATCATAACCGTCATCGTTATCATCATCATAATCATCATCATAATCATCATCATAATCATGAGCATAATCATCATCATAATCGTCATCATAATCATCATCATAGTCATCATCATAATAGTCATCATAATCATCATCATAATCGTCATCATTATAGTCATCATAATCGTCATCATAATCATCATCATGATCATCATCATAATCATCATCAAAATCATCATCATGATCATCATCATAATCATCATCATAATCATCATCATAATCATCATCAAAATCATCATCATAATCATGAGCATAATCATCATCATAATCGTCATCATAATCATCATCATAATCATCATCATAATCATCATCAAAATCATCATCATAATCATGAGCATAATCATCATCATAATCGTCATCATAATCATCATCATAGTCATCATCATAATAGTCATCATAATCGTCATCATTATAGTCATCATAATCATCATCATAGTCATCATCATAATAGTCATCATAATCGTCATCATTATAGTCATCATAATCATCATCATAATCATCATCAGAATCATCATCATAATCATCATCATAATCATCATCATAATCATCATCATAATCAACATCATAATCATCATCATAACCGTCATCGTAATCGTCATAGCAATCATCATCATAATCATCATCATAATCGTCATCATAATCGTCATCATTATAGTCATCATAATCGTCATCATAATCATCATCATAGTCATCATCATAATAGTCATCATAATCGTCATCATTATAGTCATCATAATCGTCATCATAATCATCATCATGATCATCATCATAATCATCATCATAATCAGCATCATAATCATAGTTATAATTCATCATCATAATAATGAGCATAATCATCATGATAATCATCATCATAGTCATCATCATAATCATCATCATAGTCATCATCATAATCATCATCATAATCATCATCATAATCATCATCATAATCATCATCCTAATCATCATCAAAATAGTCATCATAATCGTCATCATTATAGTCATCATAATCGTCATAGTAATCATCATTATAATCATCATCATTACCGTCATCATAATCACCATCATAATCATCATCATAATCATCATCATAATCATCATCCTAATCATCATCAAAATAGTCATCATAATCGTCATCATTATAGTCATCATAATCGTCATAGTAATCATCATTATAATCATCATCATTACCGTCATCATAATCACCATCATAATCATCAACATAATCATGAGCATAATCATCATCATAAACGTCATTATAATCATCATCATAGTCATCATCATAATAGTCATCATAATCGTCATCATAATCATCATCATAGTCATCATCATAATAGTCATCATAATCGTCATCATTATAGCCATCATAATCATCAACATGATCATCATCATAATCATCATCATAATCCTTATCATAATCATCATCATTATCATCATCAAAATCATCATCATAACCTTCATCATAATCATCATCATAATCATGATCATAATCATCATCATAACCGTCATCGTAATCATCATCATAATCATCATCATAATCATCATCATTATCATCATCAAAATCATCATCATAACCATCATCATAATCATCATCAGAATCATCATCATAATCATCATCATAATCATCATCATAATCATCATCATAATCAACATCATAATCATCATCATAACCGTCATCGTAATCGTCATAGCAATCATCATCATAATCATCATCATAATCGTCATCATAATCGTCATCATTATAGTCATCATAATCGTCATCATAATCATCATCATAGTCATCATCATAATAGTCATCATAATCGTCATCATTATAGTCATCATAATCGTCATCATAATCATCATCATGATCATCATCATAATCATCATCATAATCAGCATCATAATCATAGTTATAATTCATCATCATAATAATGAGCATAATCATCATGATAATCATCATCATAGTCATCATCATAATCATCATCATAGTCATCATCATAATCATCATCATAATCATCATCATAATCATCATCATAATCATCATCATAGTCATCATCATAATAGTCATCATAATCGTCATCATTATAGCCATCATAATCATCAACATGATCATCATCATAATCATCATCATAATCCTTATCATAATCATCATCATTATCATCATCAAAATCATCATCATAACCATCATCATAATCATCATCATAATCATGATCATAATCATCATCATAACCGTCATCGTAATCATCATCATAATCATCATCATAATCATCATCATTATCATCATCAAAATCATCATCATAACCATCATCATAATCATCATCAGAATCATCATCATAATCATCATCATAATCATCATCATAATCATCATCATAATCAACATCATAATCATCATCATAACCGTCATCGTAATCGTCATAGCAATCATCATCATAATCATCATCATAATCGTCATCATAATCGTCATCATTATAGTCATCATAATCGTCATCATAATCATCATCATAGTCATCATCATAATAGTCATCATAATCGTCATCAAAATAGTCATCATAATCGTCATCATTATAGTCATCATAATCGTCATAGTAATCATCATTATAATCATCATCATTACCGTCATCATAATCACCATCATAATCATCATCATAATCATCATCATAATCATCATCCTAATCATCATCAAAATAGTCATCATAATCGTCATCATTATAGTCATCATAATCGTCATAGTAATCATCATTATAATCATCATCATTACCGTCATCATAATCACCATCATAATCATCATCATAATCATGAGCATAATCATCATCATAAACGTCATTATAATCATCATCATAGTCATCATCATAATAGTCATCATAATCGTCATCATAATCATCATCATAGTCATCATCATAATAGTCATCATAATCGTCATCATTATAGCCATCATAATCATCAACATGATCATCATCATAATCATCATCATAATCCTTATCATAATCATCATCATTATCATCATCAAAATCATCATCATAACCATCATCATAATCATCATCATAATCATGATCATAATCATCATCATAACCGTCATCGTAATCATCATCATAATCATCATCATAATCATCATCATAATCATCATCATAATCATGAGCATAATCATCATCATAATAGTCATCATAATCATCATCATAATCGTCATCATAATCATCATCATAATCATCATCATAATCATCATCATAATCATCATCATAATCATCATCAAGATCATCATCATAATCATGAGCATAATCATCATCACAATCGTCATCATAATCATCATCATAATCATCATCAGAATCATCATCATAATCGTCATCATAATCATCATCATAATCATCATCATAACCGTCATCCTAATCATCATCAAAATAGTCATCATAATCGTCATCATTATAGTCATCATAATCGTCATAGTAATCATCATCATAATCATCATCATAGTCATCATCATAATAGTCATCATAATCGTCATCATTATAGCCATCATAATCATCAACATGATCATCATCATAATCATCATCATAATCCTTATCATAATCATCATCATTATCATCATCAAAATCATCATCATAACCATCATCATAATCATCATCATAATCATGATCATAATCATCATCATAACCGTCATCGTAATCATCATCATAATCATCATCATAATCATCATCATTATCATCATCAAAATCATCATCATAACCATCATCATAATCATCATCAGAATCATCATCATAATCATCATCATAATCATCATCATAATCATCATCATAATCAACATCATAATCATCATCATAACCGTCATCGTAATCGTCATAGCAATCATCATCATAATCATCATCATAATCGTCATCATAATCGTCATCATTATAGTCATCATAATCGTCATCATAATCATCATCATGATCATCATCATAATCATCATCATAATCAGCATCATAATCATAGTTATAATTCATCATCATAATAATGAGCATAATCATCATGATAATCATCATCATAGTCATCATCATAATCATCATCATAGTCATCATCATAATAGTCATCATAATCGTCATCATAATCATCATCATAGTCATCATCATAATAGTCATCATAATCGTCATCATTATAGCCATCATAATCATCAACATGATCATCATCATAATCATCATCATAATCCTTATCATAATCATCATCATTATCATCATCAAAATCATCATCATAACCATCATCATAATCATCATCATAATCATGATCATAATCATCATCATAACCGTCATCGTAATCATCATCATAATCATCATCATAATCATCATCATAATCATCATCATAATCATGAGCATAATCATCATCATAATAGTCATCATAATCATCATCATAATCGTCATCATAATCATCATCATAATCATCATCATAATCATCATCATAATCATCATCATAATCATCATCAAGATCATCATCATAATCATGAGCATAATCATCATCACAATCGTCATCATAATCATCATCATAATCATCATCAGAATCATCATCATAATCGTCATCATAATCATCATCATAATCATCATCATAACCGTCATCCTAATCATCATCAAAATAGTCATCATAATCGTCATCATTATAGTCATCATAATCGTCATAGTAATCATCATTATAATCATCATCATTACCGTCATCATAATCACCATCATAATCATCATCATAATCATGAGTATAATCATCATCATAATGGTCATCATAATCATCATCATAATCGTCATCATTATAGTCATGATAATCGTCATCATAATCATCATCATAGTCATCATCATAATAGTCATCATAATCGTCATCATTATAGTCATCATAATCATCATCATGATCATCATCATAATCATCATCATAATCATCATCATAATCATAGTTATAATCATCATCATAGTCATCATCATAATAGTCATCATAATCGTCATCATTATAGTCATCATAATCATCATCATAATCATCATCAGAATCATCATCATAATCATCATCATAACCATCATCATAATCAACATCATAATCATCATCATAATCATCATCATAATCATCATCATAATCATCATCATAATCATCATCATAATCAACATCATAATCATCATCATAACCGTCATCGTAATCGTCATAGTAATCATCATCATAATCATCATCATAATCATCATCATAACCGTCATCGTAATCATCATCATAATCATCATCATAATCATCATCATAATCATAGTTATAATTCATCATCATAATAATGAGCATAATCATCATGATAATCATCATCATAGTCATCATCATAATCATCATCATAATCATCATAATAGTCATCATAATCGTCATCATTATAGTCATCATAATCAACATCATGATCATCATCATAATCATCATCATAATCATCATCATAATCATAGTTATAATTCATCATCATAATAATGAGCATAATCATCATGATAATCATCATCATAGTCATCATCATAATCATCATCATAATCATCATAATAGTCATAATAATCGTCATCATTATAGTCATCATAATCAACATCATGATCATCATCATAATCATCATCATAATCATCATCATAACCGTCATCGTAATCATCATCATAATCATCATCATAATCATCATCATAATCATCATCATAATCATCATCATAATCATCATCATAACCGTCATCGTTATCATCATCATAATCATCATCATAATCATCATCATAATCATCATCCTAATCGTCTTCATGGTCATCATCATAATCGTCATCATAATCATCGTCATAGTCATCATAATCGTCATCATTATAGTCATCATAGTCATCATCATGATCATCATCATAATCATCATCATAATCATCATCATGATCATCATCATAATCATCATCACAATCATCACCATAATCATGATAATAATCATCATCAAAATCATCATCATAATCATCATCATAATCGTCATCATAATCATCATCATAATCATCATCATAACCGTCATCGTAATCATCATCATAATCATCATCATAATCGTCATCATAATCATCATCATAATCATCATCATAATCATCATCATAATCATCATCATAATCATCATCAGAATCATCATCATAATCATGAGCAGAATCGTCATCATAATCGTCATCATAATCATCATCATAATAGTCATCATAATCGTCATCATAATCGTCATCATTATAGTCATCATAATCGTCGTCATAATCATCATCATAGTCATCATCATAATAGTCATCATAATCGTCATCATTATAGTCATCATAATCATCATCATGATCATCATCATAATCATCATCATAATCATCATCATAATCATCATCATAATCATCATCATTATCGTCATCAAACTCATCATCATAATCATCATCATAATCATCATCATAATCATCATCATAACCGTCATCGTAATCATCATCATAATCATCATCATAATCATCATCATAGTCATCATCATAATCATCATCATAATCATCATCATAATCATCATCATAATCGTCTTCATGGTCATCATCATAATCGTCATCATAATCATCATAATAGTCATCATAATCGTCATCATTATAGTCATCATAATCATCATCATGGTCATCATCATAATCATTATCATAATCATCATCATGATCATCATCATAATCATCATCATAATCATCATCAAAATCATCATCATAATCGTCATCATAATCATCATCATAATCATCATCATAATCATCATCATAACCGTCATCGTAATCATCATCATAATCATCATCATAATCATCATCATAATCATCATCATAATCATCATCAAGATCATCATCATAATCATGAGCATAATCATCATCACAATCGTCATCATAATCATCATCATAATCATCATCAGAATTATCATCATAATCGTCATCATAATCATCATCATAATCATCATCATAACCGTCATCGTAATCATCATCATAATCATCATCATAATCGTCATCATAATCATCATCATAGTCATCATCATAATAGTCATCATAATCGTCATCATAATCGTCATCATTATAGTCATCATAATCATCATCATGATCATCATCATAATCATCATCATAATCATCATCATAATCCTCATCATTATCATCATCATTATCATCATCAAAATCATCATCATCATCATCATCGTAATCATCATCATAATCATCATCATAACCGTCATCGTTATCATCATCATAATCATCATCATAATCATCATCATAATCATCATCATCATCATCATCATCAGAATCATCATCATAATCGTCATCATAATCATCATCATGATCATCATCATAATCATCATCATAATCATCATCATAATCATAGTTATAATCATCATCATAGTCATCATCATAATAGTCATCATAATCGTCATCATTATAGTCATCATAATCATCATCATAATCATCATCAGAATCATCATCATAATCATCATCATAACCATCATCATAATCAACATCATAATCAACATCATAATCATCATCATAACCGTCATCGTAATCGTCATAGTAATCATCATCATAATCATCATCATAATCGTCATCATAATCGTCATCATTATAGTCATCATAATCGTCATCATAATCATCATCATAGTCATCATCATAATAGTCATCATAATCGTCATCATTATAGTCATCATAATCGTCATCATAATCATCATCATGATCATCATCATAATCATCATCATAATCATCATCATAATCATAGTTATAATTCATCATCATAATAATGAGCATAATCATCATGATAATCATCATCATAGTCATCATCATAATCATCATCATAGTCATCATCATAATCATCATCATAATCATCATCATAATCATCATCATAATCATCATCCTAATCATCATCAAAATAGACATCATAATCGTCATCATTATAGTCATCATAATCGTCATAGTAATCATCATTATAATCATCATCATTACCGTCGTCATAATCACCATCATAATCATCATCATAATCATGAGCATAATCATCATCATAAACGTCATCATAATCATCATCATAGTCATCATCATAATAGTCATCATAATCATCATCATAATCATCATCATAATCATCATCATAACCGTCATCGTAATCATCATCATAATCATCATCATAATCATCATCATAATCATCATCATAATCATGAGCATAATCATCATCATAATAGTCATCATAATCATCATCATAATCGTCATCATTATAGTCATCATAATCGTCATCATAATCATCATCATAGTCATCATCATAATAGTCATCATAATCGTCATCATTATAGTCATCATAATCATCAGCATGATCATCATCATAATCATCATCAAAATCATCATCATAATCGTCATCATAATCATCATCATAATCATCATCATAATCATCATCATAATCATCATCATAATCATCATCATAATCATGAGCATAATCATCATCATAATCATCATCATAATCATCATCAAAATCATCATCATAATCATGAGCATAATCATCATCATAATAGTCATCATAATCATCATCATAATCGTCATCATTATAGTCATCATAATCGTCATCATAATCATCATCAAAATAGTCATCATAATCGTCATCATTATAGTCATCATAATCGTCATAGTAATCATCATTATAATCATCATCATTACCGTCATCATAATCACCATCATAATCATCATCATAATCATGAGCATAATCATCATCATAAACGTCATTATAATCATCATCATAGTCATCATCATAATAGTCATCATAATCGTCATCATAATCATCATCATAGTCATCATCATAATAGTCATCATAATCGTCATCATTATAGCCATCATAATCATCAACATGATCATCATCATAATCATCATCATAATCCTTATCATAATCATCATCATTATCATCATCAAAATCATCATCATAACCATCATCATAATCATCATCATAATCACCATCATAATCATCATCATAACCGTCATCGTAATCATCATCATAATCATCATCATAATCATCATCATAATCATCATCATAATCATGAGCATAATCATCATCATAATAGTCATCATAATCATCATCATAATCGTCATCATTATAGTCATCATAATCGTCATCATAATCATCATCATAGTCATCATCATAATAGTCATCATAATCGTCATCAATATAGTCATCATAATCATCAGCATGATCATCATCATAATCATCATCAAAATCATCATCATAATCGTCATCATAATCATCATCATAATCATCATCATAATCATCATCATAACCGTCATCGTAATCATCATCATAATCATCATCATAATCATCATCATAATCATCATCATAATCATCATCAAGATCATCATCATAATCATGAGCATAATCATCATCACAATCGTCATCATAATCATCATCATAATCATCATCAGAATCATCATCATAATCGTCATCATAATCATCATCATAATCATCATCATAACCGTCATCGTAATCATCATCATAATCATCATCATAATCGTCATCATAATCATCATCATAATCATCATCATTATCATCATCAAAATCATCATCATCATCATCATCATAATCATCATCATAATCATCATCCTAATCGTCTTCATGGTCATCATCATAATCGTCATCATAATCATCGTCATAGTCATCATAATCGTCATCATTATAGTCATCATAGTCATCATCATGATCATCATCATAATCATCATCATAATCATCATCATGATCATCATCATAATCATCATCATAATCATCACCATAATCATGATAATAATCATCATCAAAATCATCATCATAATCATCATCATAATCGTCATCATAATCATCATCATAATCATCATCATAACCGTCATCGTAATCATCATCATAATCATCATCATAATCGTCATCATAATCATCATCATAATCATCATCATAATCATCATCATAATCATCATCATAATCATCATCATAATCATCATCAGAATCATCATCATAATCATGAGCAGAATCATTATCATAATCGTCATCATAATCATCATCATAATCATCATCATAATCATGAGCATAATCATCATCATAATAGTCATCATAATCATCATCATAATCGTCATCATTATAGTCATCATAATCGTCATCATAATCGTCATCATAATCATCATCATAGTCATCATCATAATAGTCATCATAATCGTCATCAATATAGTCATCATAATCATCAGCATGATCATCATCATAATCATCATCAAAATCATCATCATAATCGTCATCATAATCATCATCATAATCATCATCATAATCATCATCCTAATCGTCTTCATGGTCATCATCATAATCGTCATCATAATCATCGTCATTGTCATCATAACCGTCATCATTATAGTCATCATAGTCATCATCATGATCATCATCATAATCATCATCATAATCATCATCATGATCATCATCATAATCATCATCATAATCATCACCATAATCATGATAATAATCATCATCAAAATCATCATCATAATCATCATCATAATCGTCATCATAATCATCATCATAATCATCATCATAACCGTCATCGTAATCATCATCATAATCATCATCATAATCGTCATCATAATCATCATCATAATCATCATCATAATCATCATCATAATCATCATCATAATCATCATCAGAATCATCATCATAATCATGAGCAGAATCATCATCATAATCGTCATCATAATCATCATCATAATCATCATCATAATAGTCATCATAATCGTCATCATAATCGTCATCATTATAGTCATCATAATCGTCGTCATAATCATCATCATAGTCATCATCATAATAGTCATCATAATCGTCATCATTATAGTCATCATAATCATCATCATGATCATCATCATAATCATCACCATAATCATGATAATAATCATCATCAAAATCATCATCATCATCATCATCATAATCATCATCATAATCATCATCATAATCATCATCATAACCGTCATCGTAATCATCATCATAATCATCATCATAATCATCATCATAATCATCATCATAATCGTCTTCATGGTCATCATCATAATCGTCATCATAATCATCATAATAGTCATCATAACCGTCATCATTATAGTCATCATAGTCATCATCATGATCATCATCATAATCATCATCATAATCATCATCATGATCATCATCATAATCATCATCATAATCATCACCATAATCATGATAATAATCATCATCAAAATCATCATCATCATCATCATCATAATCATCATCATAATCATCATCATAATCATCATCATAACCGTCATCGTAATCATCATCATAATCATCATCATAATCATCATCATAATCATCATCATAATCGTCTTCATGGTCATCATCATAATCGTCATCATAATCATCATAATAGTCATCATAATCGTCATCATTATAGTCATCATAATCAACATCATCATCATCATCATAATCATCATCATAATCATCATCATAATCATCATCATAACCGTCATCGTAATCATCATCATAATCATCATCATAATCATCATCATAATCATTGTTATAATTCATCATCATAATCATGAGCATCATCATCATGATAATCATCATCATAGTCATCATCATAATCATCATTATAGTCATCATCATAATCATCATCATAATCATCATCATAATCATCATCAAAATTATCATCATAATCATCATCATAATCGTCATCATAATCATCATCATTATCATCATCAAAATCATCATCATCATCATCATCATAATCATCATCATAATCATCATCATAACCGTCATCGTAATCATCATCATAATCATCATCATAATCATCATCATGGTCATCTTTATAATCATCATCATAATCATCATCATAATCATCATCATAGTCGTCTTCATGGTCATCATCATAATCGTCATCATAATCATCATAATAGTCATCATAATCGTCATCATTATAGTCATCATAATAGTCATCATAATCGTCATCATTATAGTCATCATAATCATCATCATGATCATCATCATAATCATCATCATAATCATCATCATGATCATCATCATAATCATCATCA
The DNA here is from genome assembly GCA_947623535.1 of Coelioxys conoideus. Lineage (NCBI taxonomy): Eukaryota > Metazoa > Arthropoda > Insecta > Hymenoptera > Megachilidae > Coelioxys > Coelioxys conoideus. Next base: position 3,700,620 of record CANQJN010000020.1, on the reverse strand, counting down.
TAATCGTCATCATTATAGTCATCATAATCGTCATCATAATCATCATCATAGTCATCATCATAATAGTCATCATAATCGTCATCATTATAGTCATCATAATCATCAGCATGATCATCATCATAATCATCATCAAAATCGTCATCATTATAGTCATCATAATCGTCATCATAATCATCAGCATAGTCATCATCATAATAGTCATCATAATCGTCATCATTATAGTCATCATAATCATCATCATGATCATCATCATAATAGTCATCATAATCATCATCATAACCGTCACCGTAATCATCATCATAATCATCATCATAATCATCATCATAATCATCATTATAATTCATCATCATAATCATGAGCATCATCATCATAGTCATCATCATAATCATCAACATAGTCTTCATCATAATCATCATAATCGTCATCATTATAGTCATCATAATCGTCATCATAATCATCATCATAGTCATCATCATAATAGTCATCATAATCGTCATCATTATAGTCATCATAATCATCATCATGATCTTCATCATAATCATCATCATAATCATCATCATGATCATCATCATAATCATCATCATAATCATCATCATAATCATGATCATAATCATCATCAAAATCATCATCATAATCATCATCATAATCGTCATCATAATCATCATCACAGTCATCATCATAATATTCATCATAATCGTCATCATTATAGTTATCATAATCATCATCATGATCATCATCATAATCATCATCATAATCATCATCATAATCATCATCATAATCATCACCATTATCATCATCAAAATCATCATCATAATCATCATCATAATCATCATCAAAATCATCATCATAATCGTCATCATAATCGTCATCATAATCATCATCATAATCATCATCATAATCATCATCATAACCGTCATCGTAATCATCATCATAATCATCATCATAATCATCATCATAATCATCATCATAATCATCATCATAATCATCATCATAATCATCATCATAATCATCATCATAATCATCATCATAATCATCATCATAATCATCATCATAATCATCATCATAATCATCATCAAGATCATCATCATAATCATGAGCATAATCATCATCACAATCGTCATCATAATCATCATCATAATCATCATCAGAATCATCATCATAATCGTCATCATAATCATCATCATAATCATCATCATAATCATCAGCATAATCATCATCATAATCATCAACATAATCATCATCATAATCATCGTTATAATTCATCATCATAATCATCATCATAATCATCATCATAACCGTCATCATAATCATCATCAGAATCATCATCATAATCGTCATCATAATCATCATCATAATCATCATCATAATCATCATCATAATCATCATCATAATCATCATCATAATCATCATCAGAATCATCATCATAATCATGAGCATAATCATCATCATAATCATCATCATAATCATCATCATAATCATCAACATTATCATCATCAAAATCATCATCATCATCATCATCATAATCATCATCATAATCATCATCATAATCATCATCATAACCGTCATCGTAATCATCATCATAATCATCATCATAATCATCATCACAATCGTCATCATAATCATCATCATAATCATCATCAGAATCATCATCATAATCGTCATCATAATCATCATCATAATCATCATCATAATCATCATCATAATCATCATCATAATCATCATCATAATCATCGTTATAATTCATCATCATAATCATCATCATAACCGTCATCGTAATCATCATCAGAATCATCATCATAATCATGAGCATAATCATCATCATAATCATCATCATAATCATCAACATAATCATCATCATAGTCATCATCATAATAGTCGTCATAATCATCATCATAATCGTCATCATTATAGTCATCATAATCGTCATCATAATCATCATCAAAATCATCATCATTATCATGAGCATAATCATCATCATAATCATCATCATAATCATCATCATAATCATCATCATAATCATCGTTATAATTCATCATCATAATCATGAGCATCAGCATCATGATAATCATCATCATAGTCATCATCATAATCATCATTATAGTCATCATCATAATCATCATCATAATCATCATCATAATCATCATCAAAATTATCATCATAATCATCATCATAATCGTCATCATAATCATCATCATTATCATCATCAAAATCATCATCATCATCATCATCATAATCATCATCATAATCATCATCATAACCGTCATCGTAATCATCATCATAATCATCATCATAATCATCATCATAGTCATCATCATAATCATCATCATAATCATCATCATAATCATCATCATAGTCGTCTTCATGGTCATCATCATAATCGTCATCATAATCATCATAATAGTCATCATAATCGTCATCATTATAGTCATCATAATAGTCATCATAATCGTCATCATTATAGTCATCATAATCATCATCATGATCATCATCATAATCATCATCATAATCATCATCATGATCATCATCATAATCATCATCATAATCATCATCATAGTCATCATCATAATAGTCATCATAATCGTCATCATTATAGTCATCATAATCATCAGCATGATCATCATCATAATCATCATCATAACCGTCATCGTAATCATCATCATAATCATCATCACAATCGTCATCATAATCATCATCATAATCATCATCAGAATCATCATCATAATCGTCATCATAATCATCATCATAATCATCATCATAATCATCATCATAATCATCATCATAATCATCATCATAATCATCGTTATAATTCATCATCATAATCATCATCATAACCGTCATCGTAATCATCATCAGAATCATCATCATAATCATGAGCATAATCATCATCATAATCATCATCATAATCATCAACATAATCATCATCATAGTCATCATCATAATAGTCGTCATAATCATCATCATAATCGTCATCATTATAGTCATCATAATCGTCATCATAATCATCATCAAAATCATCATCATTATCATGAGCATAATCATCATCATAATCGTCATCATAATCATCATCATAGTCATCATCATAATAGTCACCATAATCGTCATCATTATAGTCATCATAATCATCAGCATGATCATCATCATAATCATCATCAAAATCATCATCATAATCATCATCATAATCATCATCATAATCATCATCATCATCATCATCATAATCATCATCATAATCATCATCATAACCGTCATCGTAATCATCATCATAATCATCATCATAATCATCATCATGGTCATCATCATAATCATCATCATAATCATCATCATAATCATCATCATAGTCGTCTTCATAATCGTCATCATTATAGTCATCATAATCATCAGCATGATCATCATCATAATCATCATCAAAATCGTCATCATTATAGTCATCATAATCGTCATCATGATCATCAGCATAGTCATCATCATAATAGTCATCATAATCGTCATCATTATAGTCATCATAATAGTCATCATAATCGTCATCATTATAGTCATCATAATCATCATCATAACCGTCATCGTAATCATCATCATAATCATCATCATAATCATCATCATAATCATCACCATAATCGTCTTCATGGTCATCATCATAATCGTCATCATAATCATCATAATAGTCATCATAATCATCATCATAACCGGCATCGTAATCAGCATCATAATCATCATCATATTTATCATCATAATCATCGTAATAGTCATCATAATCGTCATCATTATAGTCATCATAATCATCATCATGATCTTCATCATAATCATCATCATAATCATCATCATAATCATGATCATAATCATCATCATAATCATCATCATAATCATCATCATAATCATCATCAGAATCATCATCATAATCATCATCATAAGCATCATCATAGTCATCATCATAATCATCATCATAATCATCATCATAATCGTCATCATAATCATCATAATAGTCATCATAATCATCATCATAATCATGAGCATAATCATCATGATAATCATCATCATAATCATCATCATTATCATCATCAAAATCATCATCATAATCATCATCATAATCATCATCATAATCATCATCATAACCGTCATCGTAATCATCATCATAATCATCATCATAATCATCATCATAGTCATCATCATAATCATCATCATAATCATCATCATAATCATCATCATAGTCGTCTTCATGGTCATCATCATAATCGTCATCATAATCATCATAATAGTCATCATAATCGTCATCATTATAGTCATCATAATAGTCATCATAATCGTCATCATTATAGTCATCATAATCATCAGCATGATCATCATCATAATCATCATCAAAATCATCATCATAATCGTCATCATAATCGTCATCATAATCATCATCATAATCATCATCATAATCATCATCATAACCGTCATCGTAATCATCATCATAATCATCATCATAATCATCATCATAATCATCATCATAATCATCATCATAATCATCATCAAGATCATCATCATAATCATGAGCATAATCATCATCACAATCGTCATCATAATCATCATCATAATCATCATCAGAATCATCATCATAATCGTCATCATAATCATCATCATAATCATCATCATAATCATCATCATAATCATCATCATAATCATCGTCATAATCATCATCATAATCATCGTTATAATTCATCATCGTAATCAGCATCATAATCATCATCATATTTATCATCATAATCATCGTAATAGTCATCATTATAGTCATCATAATCATCAGCATGATCATCATCATAATCATCATCAGAATCATCATCATAATCATCATCATAATCATCATCATAATCATCATCATAATCATCATCATAATCATCATCATAATCATCATCAGAATCATCATCATAATCATGAGCATAATCATCATCATAATCATCATCATAATCATCATCATAATCATCATCATAATCATCATCATAATCATCATAATAGTCGTCATAATCATCATCATAATCATCATCATAATCATCATCATAATCATCATCATTATCATCATCAAAATCATCATCATCATCATCATCATAATCATCATCATAATCAACATCATAATCATCATCATAACCGTCATCGTAATCATCATCATAATCATCTTCATAATTGTCTTCATGGTCATCATCATAATCGTCATCATAATCATCATAATAGTCATCATAATCGTCATCATGGTCATCATCATAATCGTCATCATAATCATCATCATAATCATCATCATAACCGTCATCGTAATCATCATCATAATCATCATCACAATCGTCATCATAATCATCATCATAATCATCATCATAATCATCATCATAATCATCATCATAATCATCATCATAATCATCATCAGAATCATCATCATAATCATGAGCAGAATCATCATCATAATCGTCATCATAATCATCATCATAATCATCATCATAATCATGAGCATAATCATCATCATAATAGTCATCATAATCATCATCATAATCGTCATCATTATAGTCATCATAATCGTCATCATAATCGTCATCATAATCATCATCATAGTCATCATCATAATAGTCATCATAATCGTCATCAATATAGTCATCATAATCATCAGCATGATCATCATCATAATCATCATCAAAATCATCATCATAATCGTCATCATAATCATCATCATAATCATCATCATAATCATCATCCTAATCGTCTTCATGGTCATCATCATAATCGTCATCATAATCATCGTCATTGTCATCATAACCGTCATCATTATAGTCATCATAGTCATCATCATGATCATCATCATAATCATCATCATAATCATCATCATGATCATCATCATAATCATCATCATAATCATCACCATAATCATGATAATAATCATCATCAAAATCATCATCATAATCATCATCATAATCGTCATCATAATCATCATCATAATCATCATCATAACCGTCATCGTAATCATCATCATAATCATCATCATAATCATCATCATAATCATCATCATAATCATCATCATAATCATCATCAGAATCATCATCATAATCATGAGCAGAATCATCATCATAATCGTCATCATAATCATCATCATAATCATCATCATAATAGTCATCATAATCGTCATCATAATCGTCATCATTATAGTCATCATAATCGTCGTCATAATCATCATCATAGTCATCATCATAATAGTCATCATAATCGTCATCATTATAGTCATCATAATCATCATCATGATCATCATCATAATCATCACCATAATCATGATAATAATCATCATCAAAATCATCATCATCATCATCATCATAATCATCATCATAATCATCATCATAATCATCATCATAACCGTCATCGTAATCATCATCATAATCATCATCATAATCATCATCATAATCATCATCATAATCGTCTTCATGGTCATCATCATAATCGTCATCATAATCATCATAATAGTCATCATAACCGTCATCATTATAGTCATCATAGTCATCATCATGATCATCATCATAATCATCATCATAATCATCATCATGATCATCATCATAATCATCATCATAATCATCACCATAATCATGATAATAATCATCATCAAAATCATCATCATCATCATCATCATAATCATCATCATAATCATCATCAGAATCATCATCATAATCATGAGCATAATCATCATCATAATCATCATCATAATCATCATCATAATCATCATCATAATCATCATCATAATCATCATCATAGTCATCATCATAATAGTCGTCATAATCATCATCATAATCATCATCATAATCATCATCATAATCATCATCATTATCATCATCAAAATCATCATCATCATCATCATCATAATCATCATCATAATCAACATCATAATCATCATCATAACCGTCATCGTAATCATCATCATAATCATCTTCATAATTGTCTTCATGGTCATCATCATAATCGTCATCATAATCATCATAATAGTCATCATAATCGTCATCATGGTCATCATCATAATCGTCATCATAATCATCATCATAATCATCATCATAACCGTCATCGTAATCATCATCATAATCATCATCATAATCGTCATCATAATCATCATCATAATCATCATCATAATCATCATCATAATCATCATCATAATCATCATCATAATCATCATCAGAATCATCATCATAATCATGAGCAGAATCATCATCATAATCGTCATCATAATCATCATCATAATCATCATCATAATCATGAGCATAATCATCATCATAATAGTCATCATAATCATCATCATAATCGTCATCATTATAGTCATCATAATCGTCATCATAATCGTCATCATAATCATCATCATAGTCATCATCATAATAGTCATCATAATCGTCATCAATATAGTCATCATAATCATCAGCATGATCATCATCATAATCATCATCAAAATCATCATCATAATCGTCATCATAATCATCATCATAATCATCATCATAATCATCATCCTAATCGTCTTCATGGTCATCATCATAATCGTCATCATAATCATCGTCATTGTCATCATAACCGTCATCATTATAGTCATCATAGTCATCATCATGATCATCATCATAATCATCATCATAATCATCATCATGATCATCATCATAATCATCATCATAATCATCACCATAATCATGATAATAATCATCATCAAAATCATCATCATAATCATCATCATAATCGTCATCATAATCATCATCATAATCATCATCATAACCGTCATCGTAATCATCATCATAATCATCATCATAATCGTCATCATAATCATCATCATAATCATCATCATAATCATCATCATAATCATCATCATAATCATCATCAGAATCATCATCATAATCATCATCAGAATCATCATCATAATCATGTGCAGAATCATCATCATAATCGTCATCATAATCATCATCATAATCATCATCATAATAGTCATCATAATCGTCATCATAATCGTCGTCATAATCATCATCATAGTCATCATCATAATAGTCATCATAATCGTCATCATTATAGTCATCATAATCATCATCATGATCAACATCATAATCATCACCATAATCATGATAATAATCATCATCAAAATCATCATCATCATCATCATCATAATCATCATCATAATCATCATCATAATCATCATCATAACCGTCATCGTAATCATCATCATAATCATCATCATAATCATCATCATAATCATCATCATAATCGTCTTCATGGTCATCATCATAATCGTCATCATAATCATCATAATAGTCATCATAACCGTCATCATTATAGTCATCATAGTCATCATCATGATCATCATCATAATCATCATCATAATCATCATCATGATCATCATCATAATCATCATCATAATCATCACCATAATCATGATAATAATCATCATCAAAATCATCATCATCATCATCATCATAATCATCATCATAATCATCATCATAATCATCATCATAACCGTCATCGTAATCATCATCATAATCATCATCATAATCATCATCATAATCATCATCATAATCGTCTTCATGGTCATCATCATAATCGTCATCATAATCATCATAATAGTCATCATAATCGTCATCATTATAGTCATCATAATCAACATCATCATCATCATCATAATCATCATCATAATCATCATCATAATCATCATCATAACCGTCATCGTAATCATCATCATAATCATCATCATAATCATCATCATAATCATTGTTATAATTCATCATCATAATCATGAGCATCATCATCATGATAATCATCATCATAGTCATCATCATAATCATCATTATAGTCATCATCATAATCATCATCATAATCATCATCATAATCATCATCAAAATTATCATCATAATCATCATCATAATCGTCATCATAATCATCATCATTATCATCATCAAAATCATCATCATCATCATCATCATAATCATCATCATAATCATCATCATAACCGTCATCGTAATCATCATCATAATCATCATCATAATCATCATCATGGTCATCTTTATAATCATCATCATAATCATCATCATAATCATCATCATAGTCGTCTTCATGGTCATCATCATAATCGTCATCATAATCATCATAATAGTCATCATAATCGTCATCATTATAGTCATCATAATAGTCATCATAATCGTCATCATTATAGTCATCATAATCATCATCATGATCATCATCATAATCATCATCATAATCATCATCATGATCATCATCATAATCATCATCATAATCGTCATCATTATAGTCATCATAATCGTCATCATAATCATCATCATAGTCATCATCATAATAGTCATCATAATCGTCATCATTATAGTCATCATAATCATCAGCATGATCATCATCATAATCATCATCAAAATCGTCATCATTATAGTCATCATAATCGTCATCATAATCATCAGCATAGTCATCATCATAATAGTCATCATAATCGTCATCATTATAGTCATCATAATCATCATCATGATCATCATCATAATAGTCATCATAATCATCATCATAACCGTCACCGTAATCATCATCATAATCATCATCATAATCATCATCATAATCATCATTATAATTCATCATCATAATCATGAGCATCATCATCATAGTCATCATCATAATCATCAACATAGTCTTCATCATAATCATCATAATCGTCATCATTATAGTCATCATAATCGTCATCATAATCATCATCATAGTCATCATCATAATAGTCATCATAATCGTCATCATTATAGTCATCATAATCATCATCATGATCTTCATCATAATCATCATCATAATCATCATCATGATCATCATCATAATCATCATCATAATCATCATCATAATCATGATCATAATCATCATCAAAATCATCATCATAATCATCATCATAATCGTCATCATAATCATCATCACAGTCATCATCATAATATTCATCATAATCGTCATCATTATAGTTATCATAATCATCATCATGATCATCATCATAATCATCATCATAATCATCATCATAATCATCATCATAATCATCACCATTATCATCATCAAAATCATCATCATAATCATCATCATAATCATCATCAAAATCATCATCATAATCGTCATCATAATCGTCATCATAATCATCATCATAATCATCATCATAATCATCATCATAACCGTCATCGTAATCATCATCATAATCATCATCATAATCATCATCATAATCATCATCATAATCATCATCATAATCATCATCATAATCATCATCATAATCATCATCATAATCATCATCATAATCATCATCATAATCATCATCATAATCATCATCATAATCATCATCAAGATCATCATCATAATCATGAGCATAATCATCATCACAATCGTCATCATAATCATCATCATAATCATCATCAGAATCATCATCATAATCGTCATCATAATCATCATCATAATCATCATCATAATCATCAGCATAATCATCATCATAATCATCATCATAATCATCATCATAATCATCGTTATAATTCATCATCATAATCATCATCATAATCATCATCATAACCGTCATCATAATCATCATCAGAATCATCATCATAATCGTCATCATAATCATCATCATAATCATCATCATAATCATCATCATAATCATCATCATAATCATCATCATAATCATCATCAGAATCATCATCATAATCATGAGCATAATCATCATCATAATCATCATCATAATCATCATCATAATCATCAACATTATCATCATCAAAATCATCATCATCATCATCATCATAATCATCATCATAATCATCATCATAATCATCATCATAACCGTCATCGTAATCATCATCATAATCATCATCATAATCATCATCACAATCGTCATCATAATCATCATCATAATCATCATCAGAATCATCATCATAATCGTCATCATAATCATCATCATAATCATCATCATAATCATCATCATAATCATCATCATAATCATCATCATAATCATCGTTATAATTCATCATCATAATCATCATCATAACCGTCATCGTAATCATCATCAGAATCATCATCATAATCATGAGCATAATCATCATCATAATCATCATCATAATCATCAACATAATCATCATCATAGTCATCATCATAATAGTCGTCATAATCATCATCATAATCGTCATCATTATAGTCATCATAATCGTCATCATAATCATCATCAAAATCATCATCATTATCATGAGCATAATCATCATCATAATCATCATCATAATCATCATCATAATCATCATCATAATCATCGTTATAATTCATCATCATAATCATGAGCATCAGCATCATGATAATCATCATCATAGTCATCATCATAATCATCATTATAGTCATCATCATAATCATCATCATAATCATCATCATAATCATCATCAAAATTATCATCATAATCATCATCATAATCGTCATCATAATCATCATCATTATCATCATCAAAATCATCATCATCATCATCATCATAATCATCATCATAATCATCATCATAACCGTCATCGTAATCATCATCATAATCATCATCATAATCATCATCATAGTCATCATCATAATCATCATCATAATCATCATCATAATCATCATCATAGTCGTCTTCATGGTCATCATCATAATCATCATCATAATCGTCATCATTATAGTCATCATAATCGTCATCATAATCATCATCATAGTCATCATCATAATAGTCACCATAATCGTCATCATTATAGTCATCATAATCATCAGCATGATCATCATCATAATCATCATCAAAATCATCATCATAATCGTCATCATAATCGTCATCATAATCATCATCATAATCATCATCATAATCATCATCATAACCGTCATCGTAATCATCATCATAATCATCATCACAATCGTCATCATAATCATCATCATAATCATCATCAGAATCATCATCATAATCGTCATCATAATCATCATCATAATCATCATCATAATCATCATCATAATCATCATCATAATCATCATCATAATCATCATCATAATCATCATCATAATCATCGTTATAATTCATCATCATAATCATCATCATAATCATCACCATAACCGTCATCATAATCATCATCAGAATCATCATCATAATCGTCATCATAATCATCATCATAATCATCATCATAATCATCATCATAATCATCATCATAATCATCATCAGAATCATCATCATAGTCATGAGCATAATCATCATCATAATCATCATCATAATCATCAACATAATCATCATCATAGTCATCATCATAATAGTCGTCATAATCATCATCATAATCGTCATCATTATAGTCATCATAATCGTCATCATAATCATCATCATAATCATCATCATAATCATCATCATAATCATCATCATTATCATCATCAAAATCATCATCATCATCATCATCATAATCATCATCATAATCATCATCATAGTCGTCTTCATAATCGTCATCATTATAGTCATCATAATCATCAGCATGATCATCATCATAATCATCATCAAAATCGTCATCATTATAGTCATCATAATCGTCATCATGATCATCAGCATAGTCATCATCATAATAGTCATCATAATCGTCATCATTATAGTCATCATAATAGTCATCATAATCGTCATCATTATAGTCATCATAATCATCATCATAACCGTCATCGTAATCATCATCATAATCATCATCATAATCATCATCATAATCATCATCATAATCGTCTTCATGGTCATCATCATAATCGTCATCATAATCATCATAATAGTCATCATAATCATCATCATAACCGGCATCGTAATCAGCATCATAATCATCATCATATTTATCATCATAATCATCGTAATAGTCATCATAATCGTCATCATTATAGTCATCATAATCATCATCATGATCTTCATCATAATCATCATCATAATCATCATCATAATCATGATCATAATCATCATCATAATCATCATCATAATCATCATCATAATCATCATCAGAATCATCATCATAATCATCATCATAAGCATCATCATAGTCATCATCATAATCATCATCATAATCATCATCATAATCGTCATCATAATCATCATAATAGTCATCATAATCATCATCATAATCATGAGCATAATCATCATGATAATCATCATCATAATCATCATCATTATCATCATCAAAATCATCATCATAATCATCATCATAATCATCATCATAATCATCATCATAACCGTCATCGTAATCATCATCATAATCATCATCATAATCATCATCATAGTCATCATCATAATCATCATCATAATCATCATCATAATCATCATCATAGTCGTCTTCATGGTCATCATCATAATCGTCATCATAATCATCATAATAGTCATCATAATCGTCATCATTATAGTCATCATAATAGTCATCATAATCGTCATCATTATAGTCATCATAATCATCAGCATGATCATCATCATAATCATCATCAAAATCATCATCATAATCGTCATCATAATCGTCATCATAATCATCATCATAATCATCATCATAATCATCATCATAACCGTCATCGTAATCATCATCATAATCATCATCATAATCATCATCATAATCATCATCATAATCATCATCATAATCATCATCAAGATCATCATCATAATCATGAGCATAATCATCATCACAATCGTCATCATAATCATCATCATAATCATCATCAGAATCATCATCATAATCGTCATCATAATCATCATCATAATCATCATCATAATCATCATCATAATCATCATCATAATCATCGTCATAATCATCATCATAATCATCGTTATAATTCATCATCGTAATCAGCATCATAATCATCATCATATTTATCATCATAATCATCGTAATAGTCATCATTATAGTCATCATAATCATCAGCATGATCATCATCATAATCATCATCAGAATCATCATCATAATCGTCATCATAATCATCATCATAATCATCATCATAATCATCATCATAATCATCATCATAATCATCATCAGAATCATCATCATAATCATGAGCATAATCATCATCATAATCATCATCATAATCATCATCATAATCATCATCATAATCATCATCATAATCATCATCATAGTCATCATCATAATAGTCGTCATAATCATCATCATAATCATCATCATAATCATCATCATAATCATCATCATTATCATCATCAAAATCATCATCATCATCATCATCATAATCATCATCATAATCAACATCATATTCATCATCATAACCGTCATCGTAATCATCATCATAATCATCTTCATAATTGTCTTCATGGTCATCATCATAATCGTCATCATAATCATCATAATAGTCATCATAATCGTCATCATTATAGTCATCATAATCAACATCATGATCATCATCATAATCATCATCATAATCATCATCATGATTATCATCATAATCATCATCATAATCATCATCATAACCGTCATCGTAATCATCATCATAATCATCATCATAATCGTCTTCATGGTCATCATCATAATCGTCATCATAATCATCATAATAGTCATCATAATCGTCATCATTATAGTCATCATAATCAACATCATGATCATCATCATAATCATCATCATAGTCATCATCATAGTCATCATTATAGTCATCATCATAATTATCATCATAATCATCATCATAATCATCATCATAATCATGATCATAATCATCATCAAAATTATCATCATAATCATCATCATAATCGTCATCATAATCATCATCATAATCATCATCATAATCATCATCATAATCATCATCATAATCGTCTTCATGGTCATCATCATAATCATCATCATAATCATCATCATAACCGTCATCGTAATCATCATCATAATCATCATCATAATCATCATCATAATCATCGTTATAATTCATCATCATAATCATGAGCATCATCATCATGATAATCATCATCATAGTCATCATCATAATCATCATTATAGTCATCATCATAATCATCATCATAATCATCATCATAATCATCATCAAAATTATCATCATAATCATCATCATAATAGTCATCATAATCATCATCATTATCATCATCAAAATCATCATCATCATCATCATCATAATCATCATCATAATCATCATCATAACCGTCATCGTAATCATCATCATAATCATCATCATAATCATCATCATGGTCATCATCATAATCATCATCATAATCATCATCATAATCATCATCATAGTCGTCTTCATGGTCATCATCATAATCGTCATCATAATCATCATAATAGTCATCATAATCGTCATCATTATAGTCATCATAATAGTCATCATAATCGTCATCATTATAGTCATCATAATCATCATCATGATCATCATCATAATCATCATCATAATCATCATCATGATCATCATCATAATCATCATCATAATCGTCATCATAATCATCAACATTATCATCATCAAAATCATCATCATCATCATCATCATAATCATCATCATAATCATCATCATAATCATCATCATAACCGTCATCGTAATCATCATCATAATCATCATCATAATCATCATCATAATCATCATCATAATCGTCTTCATGGTCATCATCATAATCGTCATCATAATCATCATAATAGTCATCATAATCGTCATCATTATAGTCATCATAATCAACATCATGATCATCATCATAATCATCATCATAATCATCATCATAATCATCATCATAATCATCATCATAACCGTCATTGTAATCATCATCATAATCATCATCATAATCATCATCATAATCATCGTTATAATTCATCATCATAATCATGAGCATCATCATCATGATAATCATCATCATAGTCATCATCATAATCATCATTATAGTCATCATCATAATCATCATCATAATCATCATCATAATCATCATCAAAATTATCATCATAATCATCATCATAATCGTCATCAAAATCATCATCATTATCATCATCAAAATCATCATCATCATCATCATCATAATCATCATCATAATCATCATCATAACCGTCATCGTAATCATCATCATAATCATCATCATAATCATCATCATGGTCATCTTTATAATCATCATCATAATCATCATCATAATCATCATCATAGTCGTCTTCATGGTCATCATCATAATCGTCATCATAATCATCATAATAGTCATCATAATCGTCATCATTATAGTCATCATAATAGTCATCATAATCGTCATCATTATAGTCATCATAATCATCATCATGATCATCATCATAATCATCATCATAATCATCATCATGATCATCATCATAATCATCATCATAATCGTCATCATTATAGTCATCATAATCGTCATCATAATCATCATCATAGTCATCATCATAATAGTCATCATAATCGTCATCATTATAGTCATCATAATCATCAGCATGATCATCATCATAATCATCATCAAAATCGTCATCATTATAGTCATCATAATCGTCATCATAATCATCAGCATAGTCATCATCATAATAGTCATCATAATCGTCATCATTATAGTCATCATAATCATCATCATGATCATCATCATAATAGTCATCATAATCATCATCATAACCGTCATCGTAATCATCATCATAATCATCATCATAATCATCATCATAATCATCGTTATAATTCATCATCATAATCATGAGCATCATCATCATGATAATCATCATCATAGTCATCATCATAATCATCAATATAGTCTTCATCATAATCATCATAATCGTCATCATTATAGTCATCATAATCGTCATCATAATCATCATCATAGTCATCATCATAATAGTCATCATAATCGTCATCATTATAGTCATCATAATCATCATCATGATCTTCATCATAATCATCATCATAATCATCATCATGATCATCATCATAATCATCATCATAATCATCATCATAATCATGATCATAATCATCATCAAAATCATCATCATAATCATCATCATAATCGTCATCATAATCATCATCATAATCATCATCATAACCGTCATCGTAATCATCATCAGAATCAGCATCGTAATCGTCATCATAATCATCATCCTAATCATCATCATAATCATCATCATAATCATCATCAGAATCATCATCATAATCATGAGCATAATCATCATCATAATCGTCATCATAATCATCATCATAATAGTCATCATAATCGTCATCATAATCGTCATCATAATCGTCATCATTATAGTCATCATAATCGTCATCATAATCATCATCATTATAGTCATCATAATCGTCATCATAATCATCATCATAATCATCATCATAATCATCATCATAATCATCATCGTTATCATCATCAAAATCATCATCATCATCATCATCATAATCATCATCATAATCATCATCATAATCATCATCATAACCGTCATCGTAATCATCATCATAATCATCATCATAATCATCATCATAATCATCTTCATAATTGTCTTCATGGTCATCATCATAATCGTCATCATAATCATCATAATAGTCATCATAATCGTCATCATTATAGTCATCATAATCAACATCATGATCATCATCATAATCATCATCATAATCATCATCATGATTATCATCATAATCATCATCATAATCATCATCATAACCGTCATCGTAATCATCATCATAATCATCATCATAATCGCCTTCATGGTCATCATCATAATCGTCATCATAATCATCATAATAGTCATCATAATCGTCATCATTATAGTCATCATAATCAACATCATGATCATCATCATAATCATCATCATAGTCATCATCATAGTCATCATTATAGTCATCATCATAATTATCATCATAATCATCATCATAATCATCATCATAATCATGATCATAATCATCATCAAAATTATCATCATAATCATCATCATAATCGTCATCATAATCATCATCATAATCATCATCATAATCATCATCATAATCATCATCATAATCGTCTTCATGGTCATCATCATAATCATCATCATAATCATCATCATAACCGTCATCATAATCGTCATCATAATCATCATCATAATCATCATCATAATCATCATCATAATCATCATCATTATCATCATCAAAATCATCATCATCATCATCATCATAATCATCATCATAATCATCATCATAACCGTCATCGTAATCATCATCATAATCATCATCATAATCATCATCATAATCATCTTCATAATTGTCTTCATGGTCATCATCATAATCGTCATCATAATCATCATAATAGTCATCATAATCGTCATCATTATAGTCATCATAATCAACATCATGATCATCATCATAATCATCATCATAATCATCATCATGATTATCATCATAATCATCATCATAATCATCATCATAACCGTCATCGTAATCATCATCATAATCATCATCATAATCGCCTTCATGGTCATCATCATAATCGTCATCATAATCATCATAATAGTCATCATAATCGTCATCATTATAGTCATCATAATCAACATCATGATCATCATCATAATCATCATCATAATCATCATCATAATCATCATCATAATCATCATCATAACCGTCATCGTAATCATCATCATAATCATCATCATAATCATCATCATAATCATCGTTATAATTCATCATCATAATCATGAGCATCATCATCATGATAATCATCATCATAGTCATCATCATAATCATCATTATAGTCATCATCATAATCATCATCATAATCATCATCATAATCATCATCAAAATTATCATCATAATCATCATCATAATCGTCATCAAAATCATCATCATTATCATCATCAAAATCATCATCATCATCATCATCATAATCATCATCATAATCATCATCATAACCGTCATCGTAATCATCATCATAATCATCATCATAATCATCATCATGGTCATCTTTATAATCATCATCATAATCATCATCATAATCATCATCATAGTCGTCTTCATGGTCATCATCATAATCGTCATCATAATCATCATAATAGTCATCATAATCGTCATCATTATAGTCATCATAATAGTCATCATAATCGTCATCATTATAGTCATCATAATCATCATCATGATCATCATCATAATCATCATCATAATCATCATCATGATCATCATCATAATCATCATCATAATCGTCATCATTATAGTCATCATAATCGTCATCATAATCATCATCATAGTCATCATCATAATAGTCATCATAATCGTCATCATTATAGTCATCATAATCGTCATCATTATAGTCATCATAATCATCATCATGATCTTCATCATAATCATCATCATAATCATCATCATGATCATCATCATAATCATCATCATAATCATCATCATAATCATGATCATAATCATCATCAAAATCATCATCATAATCATCATCATAATCGTCATCATAATCATCATCATAATCATCATCATAACCGTCATCGTAATCATCATCAGAATCAGCATCGTAATCGTCATCATAATCATCATCATAATCATCATCATAATCATCATCATAATCATCATCAGAATCATCATCATAATCATGAGCATAATCATCATCATAATCGTCATCATAATCATCATCATAATAGTCATCATAATCGTCATCATAATCGTCATCATAATCGTCATCATTATAGTCCTCATAATCGTCATCATAATCATCATCACAGTCATCATCATAATGTTCATCATAATCGTCATCATTATAGTTATCATAATCATCATCATGATCATCATCATAATCATCATCATAATCATCATCATAATCATCATCATAATCATCATCATTATCATCATCAAAATCATCATCATAATCATCATCATAATCATCATCATAACCATCATCATAATCATCATCATAACCGTCATCGTAATCATCATCATAATCATCATCATAATCATCATCATAGTCATCATCATAATCATCATCATAATCATCGTTATAATTCATAATCATAATCATCATCATAATCATCATCATAACCGTCATCGTAATCATCATCACAATCATCATCATAATCGTCATCATAATCATCATCATAATCATCATCATAATCATCATCATAATCATCATCATAATCATCATCAGAATCATCATCATAATCATGAGCATAATCATCATCATAATCATCATCATAATCATCATCATAATCATCATCATAACCGTCATCGTAATCATCATCATAATCATCATCATAATCATCATCATAATCGTCTTCATGGTCGTCATCATAATCGTCATCATAATCATCATAATAGTCATCATAATCGTCATCATTATAGTCATCATAATCAACATCATGATCATCATCATAATCACCATCATAATCATCATCATAATCGTCATCATAATCGTCATCATAATCATCATCATAATCATCATCATAATCATCATCATAATCATCATCATAATCATCATCATAACCGTCATCGTAATCATCATCACAATCATCATCATAATCGTCATCATAATCATCATCATAATCATCATCATAATCATCATCATAATCATCATCATAATCATCATCAGAATCATCATCATAATCATGAGCATAATCATCCTCATAATCATCATCATAATCATCATCATAATCATCATCATAACCGTCATCGTAATCATCATCATAATCATCATCATAATCATCATCATAATCATCATCATAATCATCATCATAATTATCATCATAATCATCATCATAATCATCATCAAAATCATCATCATAATCATGAGCATAATCATCATCATAATCGTCATCATAATCATCATCATAGTCATCATCATAATAGTCATCATAATCATCATCATAGTCGTCATCATTATAGTCATCATAATCGTCATCATAATCATCATCATAATCATCATCATAATCATCATCATAATCATCAACATTATCATCATCAAAATCATCATCATCATCATCATCATAATCATCATCATAATCATCATCATAATCATCATCATAACCGTCATCATAATCATCATCATAATCATCATCATAATCATCATCATAATCATCATCATAATCATCATCATAATCGTCTTCATGGTCATCATCATAATCGTCATCATAATCATCATAATAGTCATCATAATCGTCATCATTATAGTCATCATAATCAACATCATGATCATCATCATAATCATCATCATAATCATCATCATGATCATCATCATAATCATCATCATAATCATCATCATAACCGTCATCGTAATCATCATCATAATCATCATCATAATCATCATCATAATCATCGTTATAATTCATCATCATAATCATAAGCATCATCATCATGATAATCATCATCATAGTCATCATCATAATCATCATTATAGTCATCATCATAATCATCATCATAATCATCATCATAATCATCATCAAAATTATCATCATAATCATCATCATAATCGTCATCATAATCATCATCATAGTCGTCTTCATGGTCATCATCATAATCGTCATCATAATCATCATAATAGTCATCATAATCGTCATCATTATAGTCATCATAATAGTCATCATAATCGTCATCATTATAGTCATCATAATCATCAGCATGATCATCATCATAATCATCATCAAAATCATCATCATAATCGTCATCATAATCGTCATCATAATCATCATCATAATCATCATCATAATCGTCTTCATGGTCATCATCATAATCATCATCATAATCATCATCATAACCGTCATCATAATCGTCATCATAATCATCATCATAATCATCATCATAATCATCATCATAATCATCATCATTATCATCATCAAAATCATCATCATCATCATCATCATAATCATCATCATAATCATCATCATAACCGTCATCGTAATCATCATCATAATCATCATCATAATCATCATCATAATCATCTTCATAATTGTCTTCATGGTCATCATCATAATCGTCATCATAATCATCATAATAGTCATCATAATCGTCATCATTATAGTCATCATAATCAACATCATGATCATCATCATAATCATCATCATAATCATCATCATGATTATCATCATAATCATCATCATAATCATCATCATAACCGTCATCGTAATCATCATCATAATCATCATCATAATCGCCTTCATGGTCATCATCATAATCGTCATCATAATCATCATAATAGTCATCATAATCGTCATCATTATAGTCATCATAATCAACATCATGATCATCATCATAATCATCATCATAGTCATCATCATAGTCATCATTATAGTCATCATCATAATTATCATCATAATCATCATCATAATCATCATCATAATCATGATCATAATCATCATCAAAATTATCATCATAATCATCATCATAATCGTCATCATAATCATCATCATAATCATCATCATAATCATCATCATAATCATCATCATAATCGTCTTCATGGTCATCATCATAATCATCATCATAATCATCATCATAACCGTCATCGTAATCATCATCATAATCATCATCATAATCATCATCATAATCATCGTTATAATTCATCATCATAATCATGAGCATCATCATCATGATAATCATCATCATAGTCATCATCATAATCATCATTATAGTCATCATCATAATCATCATCATAATCATCATCATAATCATCATCAAAATTATCATCATAATCATCATCATAATAGTCATCATAATCGTCATCATTATCATCATCAAAATCATCATCATCATCATCATCATAATCATCATCATAATCATCATCATAACCGTCATCGTAATCATCATCATAATCATCATCATAATCATCATCATGGTCATCATCATAATCATCATCATAATCATCATCATAATCATCATCATAGTCGTCTTCATGGTCATCATCATAATCGTCATCATAATCATCATAATAGTCATCATAATCGTCATCATTATAGTCATCATAATAGTCATCATAATCGTCATCATTATAGTCATCATAATCATCATCATGATCATCATCATAATCATCATCATAATCATCATCATGATCATCATCATAATCATCATCATAATCGTCATCATAATCATCAACATTATCATCATCAAAATCATCATCATCATCATCATCATAATCATCATCATAATCATCATCATAATCATCATCATAACCGTCATCGTAATCATCATCATAATCATCATCATAATCATCATCATAATCATCATCATAATCGTCTTCATGGTCATCATCATAATCGTCATCATAATCATCATAATAGTCATCATAATCGTCATCATTATAGTCATCATAATCAACATCATGATCATCATCATAATCATCATCATAATCATCATCATAATCATCATCATAATCATCATCATAACCGTCATCGTAATCATCATCATAATCATCATCATAATCATCATCATAATCATCGTTATAATTCATCATCATAATCATGAGCATCATCATCATGATAATCATCATCATAGTCATCATCATAATCATCATTATAGTCATCATCATAATCATCATCATAATCATCATCATAATCATCATCAAAATTATCATCATAATCATCATCATAATCGTCATCAAAATCATCATCATTATCATCATCAAAATCATCATCATCATCATCATCATAATCATCATCATAATCATCATCATAACCGTCATCGTAATCATCATCATAATCATCATCATAATCATCATCATGGTCATCTTTATAATCATCATCATAATCATCATCATAATCATCATCATAGTCGTCTTCATGGTCATCATCATAATCGTCATCATAATCATCATAATAGTCATCATAATCGTCATCATTATAGTCATCATAATAGTCATCATAATCGTCATCATTATAGTCATCATAATCATCATCATGATCATCATCATAATCATCATCATAATCATCATCATGATCATCATCATAATCATCATCATAATCGTCATCATTATAGTCATCATAATCGTCATCATAATCATCATCATAGTCATCATCATAATAGTCATCATAATCGTCATCATTATAGTCATCATAATCGTCATCATTATAGTCATCATAATCATCATCATGATCTTCATCATAATCATCATCATAATCATCATCATGATCATCATCATAATCATCATCATAATCATCATCATAATCATGATCATAATCATCATCAAAATCATCATCATAATCATCATCATAATCGTCATCATAATCATCATCATAATCATCATCATAACCGTCATCGTAATCATCATCAGAATCAGCATCGTAATCGTCATCATAATCATCATCATAATCATCATCATAATCATCATCATAATCATCATCAGAATCATCATCATAATCATGAGCATAATCATCATCATAATCGTCATCATAATCATCATCATAATAGTCATCATAATCGTCATCATAATCGTCATCATAATCGTCATCATTATAGTCCTCATAATCGTCATCATAATCATCATCACAGTCATCATCATAATGTTCATCATAATCGTCATCATTATAGTTATCATAATCATCATCATGATCATCATCATAATCATCATCATAATCATCATCATAATCATCATCATAATCATCATCATTATCATCATCAAAATCATCATCATAATCATCATCATAATCATCATCATAATCATCATCATAATCATCATCATAACCGTCATCGTAATCATCATCATAATCATCATCATAATCATCATCATAGTCATCATCATAATCATCATCATAATCATCGTTATAATTCATAATCATAATCATCATCATAATCATCATCATAACCGTCATCGTAATCATCATCACAATCATCATCATAATCGTCATCATAATCATCATCATAATCATCATCATAATCATCATCATAATCATCATCATAATCATCATCAGAATCATCATCATAATCATGAGCATAATCATCATCATAATCATCATCATAATCATCATCATAATCATCATCATAACCGTCATCGTAATCATCATCATAATCATCATCATAATCATCATCATAATCGTCTTCATGGTCGTCATCATAATCGTCATCATAATCATCATAATAGTCATCATAATCGTCATCATTATAGTCATCATAATCAACATCATGATCATCATCATAATCACCATCATAATCATCATCATAATCGTCATCATAATCGTCATCATAATCATCATCATAATCATCATCATAATCATCATCATAATCATCATCATAATCATCATCATAACCGTCATCGTAATCATCATCACAATCATCATCATAATCGTCATCATAATCATCATCATAATCATCATCATAATCATCATCATAATCATCATCATAATCATCATCAGAATCATCATCATAATCATGAGCATAATCATCCTCATAATCATCATCATAATCATCATCATAATCATCATCATAACCGTCATCGTAATCATCATCATAATCATCATCATAATCATCATCATAATCATCATCATAATCATCATCATAATTATCATCATAATCATCATCATAATCATCATCAAAATCATCATCATAATCATGAGCATAATCATCATCATAATCGTCATCATAATCATCATCATAGTCATCATCATAATAGTCATCATAATCATCATCATAGTCGTCATCATTATAGTCATCATAATCGTCATCATAATCATCATCATAATCATCATCATAATCATCATCATAATCATCAACATTATCATCATCAAAATCATCATCATCATCATCATCATAATCATCATCATAATCATCATCATAATCATCATCATAACCGTCATCATAATCATCATCATAATCATCATCATAATCATCATCATAATCATCATCATAATCATCATCATAATCGTCTTCATGGTCATCATCATAATCGTCATCATAATCATCATAATAGTCATCATAATCGTCATCATTATAGTCATCATAATCAACATCATGATCATCATCATAATCATCATCATAATCATCATCATGATCATCATCATAATCATCATCATAATCATCATCATAACCGTCATCGTAATCATCATCATAATCATCATCATAATCATCATCATAATCATCGTTATAATTCATCATCATAATCATAAGCATCATCATCATGATAATCATCATCATAGTCATCATCATAATCATCATTATAGTCATCATCATAATCATCATCATAATCATCATCATAATCATCATCAAAATTATCATCATAATCATCATCATAATCGTCATCATAATCATCATCATAGTCGTCTTCATGGTCATCATCATAATCGTCATCATAATCATCATAATAGTCATCATAATCGTCATCATTATAGTCATCATAATAGTCATCATAATCGTCATCATTATAGTCATCATAATCATCAGCATGATCATCATCATAATCATCATCAAAATCATCATCATAATCGTCATCATAATCGTCATCATAATCATCATCATAATCATCATCATAATCATCATCATAACCGTCATCGTAATCATCATCATAATCATCATCATAATCATCATCATAATCATCATCATAATCATCATCATAATCATCATCATAATCATCATCATAATCATCATCAAGATCATCATCATAATCATCAGCATAATCATCATCACAATCGTCATCATAATCATCATCATAATCATCATCAGAATCATCATCATAATCGTCATCATAATCATCATCATAATCATCATCATAATCATCATCATAATCATCATCATAACCGTCATCATAATCATCATCATAATCATCATCATAATCATCATCATAATCATCATCATAATCGTCTTCATGGTCATCATCATAATCGTCATCATAATCATCATAATAGTCATCATAATCGTCATCATTATAGTCATCATAATCAACATCATGATCATCATCAGAATCATCATCATAATCGTCATCATAATCATCATCATAATCATCATCATAATCATGAGCATAATCATCATCATAATCATCATCATAATCATCATCATAATCATCATCATAATCATCATCATAATCATCATCATAATCATCATCAGAATCATCATCATAATCATGAGCATAATCATCATCATAATCATCATCATAATCATCATCATAATCATCAACATTATCATCATCAAAATCATCATCATCATCATCATCATAATCATCATCATAATCATCATCATAATCATCATCATAACCGTCATCGTAATCATCATCATAATCATCATCATAATCATCATCATAGTCGTCTTCATGGTCATCATCATAATCGTCATCATAATCATCATCATTATCATCATCAAAATCATCATCATCATCATCATCATAATCATCATCATAATCATCATCATAACCGTCATCGTAATCATCATCATAATCATCATCATAATCATCATCATAATCATCATCATAGTCGTCTTCATGGTCATCATCATAATCGTCATCATAATCATCATAATAGTCATCATAATCGTCATCATTATAGTCATCATAATATTCATCATAATCGTCATCATTATAGTCATCATAATCATCATCATGATCATCATCATAATCATCATCATAATCATCATCATGATCATCATCATAATCATCATCATAATCATCATCATAACCGTCATCGTAATCATCATCATAATCATCATCATAATCATCATCATAATCATCATCATAATCATCATCAAAATCATCATCATTATCATGAGCATAATCATCATCATAATCGTCATCATAATCATCATCATAGTCATCATCATAATAGTCATCATAATCGTCATCATAATCGTCATCATAATCATCATCATAATCATCATCATAATCATCATCATAATCATCATCATAACCGTCATCGTAATCATCATCATAATCATCATCATAATCATCATCATAATCATCATCATAATCATCATCATGATCATCATCATAATCATCATCATAATCATCATCATAACCGTCTTCGTAATCATCATCATAATCGTCATCATTATAGTCATCATAATCAACATCATGATCATCATCATAATCATCATCATAATCATCATCATGATCATCATCATAATCATCATCATAATCATCATCATAACCGTCATCGTAATCATCATCATAATCATCATCATAATCATCATCATAATCATCGTTATAATTCATCATCATAATCATGAGCATAATCATCATGATAATCATCATCATAGTCATCATCATAGTCGTCATTATAGTCATCATCATAATCATCATCAAAATCATCATCATAATCATCATCATAATCATCATCATAATCATCATCGAAATTATCATCATAATCATCATCATAATCGTCATCATAATCATCATCATAATCATCATCATAATCATCATCATAATCATCATCATAATCGTCTTCATGGTCATCATCATAATCGTCATCATAATCATCATAATAGTCATCATAATCGTCATCATTATAGTCATCATAATCAACATCATGATCATCATCATAATCATCATCATAATCATCATCATGATCATCATCATAATCATCATCATAATCATCATCATAATCGTCTTCATGGTCATCATCATAATCGTCATCATAATCATCATAATAGTCATCATAATCGTCATCATTATAGTCATCATAATCAACATCATGATCATCATCATAATCATCATCATAATCATCATCATGATCATCATCATAATCATCATCATAATCATCATCATAACCGTCATCGTAATCATCATCAAAATCATCATCATAATCGTCATCATAATCGTCAGCATTACCATCATCATAATCGTCATCATAATCGTCATCATCACCATCATCATAATCATCATCATAATCATCATCATAACCGTCATCGTAATCATCATCATAATCATCATCATAATCATCATCATGGTCATCATCATAATCATCATCATAATCATCAACATAATCATCATCATAGTCGTCTTCATGGTCATCATCATAATCGTCATCATAATCATCATAATAGTCATCATAATCGTCATCATTATAGTCATCATAATAGTCATCATAATCGTCATCATTATAGTCATCATAATCATCATCATGATCATCATCATAATCATCATCATAATCATCATCATGATCATCATCATAATCATCATCATAATCGTCATCATAATCATCAACATTATCATCATCAAAATCATCATCATCATCATCATCATAATCATCATCATTATAGTCATCATAATCGTCATCATAATCATCATCATAGTCATCATCATAATAGTCATCATAATCGTCATCATTATAGTCATCATAATCATCAGCATGATCATCATCATAATCATCATCAAAATCATCATCATAATCGTCATCATAATCGTCATCATAATCATCATCATAATCAGCATCATAATCATCATCATAACCGTCATCGTAATCATCATCATAATCATCATCATAATCATCATCATAATCATCATCATAATCATCATCATAATCATCATCATAATCATCATCAAGATCATCATCATAATCATGAGCATAATCATCATCACAATCGTCATCATAATCATCATCATAATCATCATCATAATCATCGTTATAATTCATCATCATAATCATCATCATAATCATCACCATAACCGTCATCATAATCATCATCAGAATCATCATCATAATCATCATCATAATCATCATCATAATCATCATCATAATCATCATCATAATCATCATCATCATCATCATCAGAATCATCATCATAATCATGAGCATAATCATCATGATAATCATCATCATAATCATCATCATAATCATCATCATAATCATCATCATAATCATCATCATAATTGTCTTCATGGTCATCATGATAATCGTCATCATAATCATCATAATAGTCATCATAATCGTCATCATTATAGTCATCATAATCAACATCATGATCATCATCATAATCATCATCATAATCATCATCATGATCATCATCATAATCATCATCATAATCATCATCATAACCGTCTTCGTAATCATCATCATAATCGTCATCATTATAGTCATCATAATCAACATCATGATCATCATCATAATCATCATCATAATCATCATCATGATCATCATCATAATCATCATCATAATCATCATCATAACCGTCATCGTAATCATCATCATAATCATCATCATAATCATCATCATAATCATCGTTATAATTCATCATCATAATCATGAGCATAATCATCATGATAATCATCATCATAGTCATCATCATAGTCGTCATTATAGTCATCATCATAATCATCATCAAAATCATCATCATAATCATCATCATAATCATCATCATAATCATCATCAAAATTATCATCATAATCATCATCATAATCGTCATCATAATCATCATCATAATCATCATCATAATCATCATCATAATCATCATCATAATCGTCTTCATGGTCATCATCATAATCGTCATCATAATCATCATAATAGTCATCATAATCGTCATCATTATAGTCATCATAATCAACATCATGATCATCATCATAATCATCATCATAATCATCATCATGATCATCATCATAATCATCATCATAATCATCATCATAATCGTCTTCATGGTCATCATCATAATCGTCATCATAATCATCATAATAGTCATCATAATCGTCATCATTATAGTCATCATAATCAACATCATGATCATCATCATAATCATCATCATAATCATCATCATGATCATCATCATAATCATCATCATAATCATCATCATAACCGTCATCGTAATCATCATCAAAATCATCATCATAATCGTCATCATAATCGTCATCATCATCATCATCATAATCATCATCATAATCATCATCATAACCGTCATCGTAATCATCATCATAATCATCATCATAATCATCATCATGGTCATCATCATAATCATCATCATAATCATCATCATAATCATCATCATAGTCGTCTTCATGGTCATCATCATAATCGTCATCATAATCATCATAATAGTCATCATAATCGTCATCATTATAGTCATCATAATAGTCATCATAATCGTCATCATTATAGTCATCATAATCATCATCATGATCATCATCATAATCATCATCATAATCATCATCATGATCATCATCATAATCATCATCATAATCGTCATCATAATCATCAACATTATCATCATCAAAATCATCATCATCATCATCATCATAATCATCATCATAATCATCATCATAATCATCATCATAACCGTCATCGTAATCATCATCATAATCATCATCATAATCATCATCATAATCATCATCATAATCGTCTTCATGGTCATCATCATAATCGTCATCATAATCATCATAATAGTCATCATAATCGTCATCATTATAGTCATCATAATCAACATCATGATCATCATCATAATCATCATCATAATCATCATCATGATCATCATCATAATCATCATCATAATCATCATCATAATCGTCTTCATGGTCATCATCATAATCGTCATCATAATCATCATAATAGTCATCATAATCGTCATCATTATAGTCATCATAATCAACATCATGATCATCATCATAATCATCATCATAATCATCATCATGATCATCATCATAATCATCATCATAATCATCATCATAACCGTCATCGTAATCATCATCAAAATCATCATCATAATCGTCATCATAATCGTCATCATCATCATCATCATAATCATCATCATAATCATCATCATAACCGTCATCGTAATCATCATCATAATCATCATCATAATCATCATCATGGTCATCATCATAATCATCATCATAATCATCATCATAATCATCATCATAGTCGTCTTCATGGTCATCATCATAATCGTCATCATAATCATCATAATAGTCATCATAATCGTCATCATTATAGTCATCATAATAGTCATCATAATCGTCATCATTATAGTCATCATAATCATCATCATGATCATCATCATAATCATCATCATAATCATCATCATGATCATCATCATAATCATCATCATAATCGTCATCATAATCATCAACATTATCATCATCAAAATCATCATCATCATCATCATCATAATCATCATCATAATCATCATCATAATCATCATCATAACCGTCATCGTAATCATCATCATAATCATCATCATAATCATCATCATAATCATCATCATAATCATCATCATAACCGTCATCGTAATCATCATCATAATCATCATCATAATCATCATCATAATCATCATCATAATCGTCTTCATGGTCATCATCATAATCGTCATCATAATCATCATAATAGTCATCATAATCGTCATCATTATAGTCATCACAATCAACATCATGATCATCATCATAATCATCATCATAATCATCATCATAGTCATCATCATAATCATCATTATAGTCATCATCATAATCATCATCATAATCATCATCATAATCATCATCAAAATTATCATCATAATCATCATCATAATCGTCATCATAATCATCATCATCATCATCATCATAATCATCATCATAATCATCATCATAACCGTCATCGTAATCATCATCATAATCATCATCATAATCATCATCATGGTCATCATCATAATCATCATCATAATCATCATCATAATCATCATCATAGTCGTCTTCATGGTCATCATCATAATCGTCATCATAATCATCATAATAGTCATCATAATCGTCATCATTATAGTCATCATAATAGTCATCATAATCGTCATCATTATAGTCATCATAATCATCATCATGATCATCATCATAATCATCATCATAATCATCATCATGATCATCATCATAATCATCATCATAATCGTCATCATTATAGTCATCATAATCGTCATCATAATCATCATCATAGTCATCATCATAATAGTCATCATAATCGTCATCATTATAGTCATCATAATCATCAGCATGATCATCATCATAATCATCATCAAAATCGTCATCATTATAGTCATCATAATCGTCATCATAATCATCAGCATAGTCATCATCATAATAGTCATCATAATCGTCATCATTATAGTCATCATAATAGTCATCATAATTGTCATCATTATAGTCATCATAATCATCATCATAACCGTCATCGTAATCATCATCATAATCATCATCATAATCATCATCATAATCATCATCATAATCATCATCATAATCGTCTTCATGGTCATCATCATAATCGTCATCATAATCATCATAATAGTCATCATAATAATCATCGTAACCGGCATCGTAATCAGCATCATAATCATCATCATATTTATCATCATAATCATCGTAATAGTCATCATAATCGTCATCATTATAGTCATCATAATCATCATCACGATCTTCATCATAATCATCATCATACTCATCATCATAATCATGATCATAATCATCATCAAAATCATCATCATAATCATCATCATAATCGTCATCATAATCATCATCATAATCATCATCATAACCGTAATCGTAATCATCATCATGATCATCATCATGATCATCATCATAATCATCATCATAATCATCATCATAATCATGATCATAATCATCATCAAAATCATCATCATAATCATCATCATAATCGTCATCATAATCATCATCATAATCATCATCATAACCGTCATCGTAATCATCATCAGAATCATCATCATAATCGTCATCATAATCATCATCATAATCATCATCATAACCGTCATCGTAATCATCATCAGAATCATCATCATAATCGTCATCATAATCATCATCATAATCATCATCATAATCATCATCATAATCATCATCATAATCATCATCAGAATCATCATCATAATCATCATCATAGTCATCATCATAGTCATCATCATAATCATCATCATAATCATCATCATAATCGTCATCATAATCATCATAATAGTCATCATAATCATCATCATAATCATGAGCATAATCATCATGATAATCATCATCATAATCATCATCATTATCATCATCAAAATCATCATCATCATCATCATCATAATCATCATCATAATCATCATCATAACCGTCATCATAATCATCATCAGAATCATCATCATAATCGTCATCATAATCATCATCATAATCATCATCATAATCATCATCATAATCATCATCATAATCATCATCAGAATCATCATCATAATCATGAGCATAATCATCATCATAATCATCATCATAATCATCATCATAATCATCAACATTATCATCATCAAAATCATCATCATCATCATCATCATAATCATCATCATAATCTTCATCATAATCATCATCATAACCGTCATCGTAATCATCATCATAATCATCATCATAATCATCATCATAATCATCATCATAACCGTCATCGTAATCATCATCATAATCATCATCATATTTATCATCATAATCATCGTAATAGTCATCATAATCGTCATCATTATAGTCATCATAATCATCATCATAATCATCATCATAACCGTCATCGTAATCATCATCATGATCATCATCATGATCATCATCATAATCATCATCATAATCATCATCATAATCATCATCATAATCATCATCATAATCGTCATCATAATCATCATCATAACCGTCATCGTAATCATCATCATGATCATCATCATGATCATCATCATAATCATCATCATAATCATCATCATAATCATCATCATAATCATCATCAAAATCATCATCATAATCATCATCATAATCATCATCATTATCATCATCAAAATCATCATCATAGTCATCATCATAATCATCATCATAATCATCATCATAATCATCATCATAATCATGATCATAATCATCATCAAAATTATCATCATAATCATCATCATAATCGTCATCATAATCATCATCATAATCATCATCATAATCATCATCATAATCATCATCATAATCATCATCATAATCGTCTTCATGGTCATCATCATAATCGTCATCATAATCATCATAATAGTCATCATAATCGTCATCATTATAGTCATCATAATCAACATCATGGTCATCATCATAACCATCATCATAATCATCATCATAATCATCATCATGATCATCATCATAATCATCATCATAATCATCATCATAACCGTCATCGTAATCATCATCATAATCATCATCATAATCATCATCATAATCATCGTTATAATTCATCATCATAATCATGAGCATCATCATCATGATAATCATCATCATAGTCATCATCATAATCATCATTATAGTCATCATCATAATCATCATCATAATCATCATCATAATCATCATCAAAATTATCATCATAATCATCATCATAATAGTCATCATAATCATCATCATTATCATCATCAAAATCATCATCATCATCATCATCATAATCATCATCATACTCATCATCATATTCGACATCATAATCGTCATCATTATCATCATCATAATCACTATCATAATCAACATCATAATCATTATCATAATCATCATCATAATCATCGTTATAATTCATCATCATAATCATGAGCATAATCATCATGATAATCATCATCATAGTCATCATCATAGTCATCATTATAGTCATCATCATAATCATCATCATAATCATCATCATAATCATCATCATAATCATGATCATAATCATCATCAAAATTATCATCATAATCATCATCATAATCGTCATCATAATCATCATCATAATCATCATCATAATCATCATCATAATCATCATCATAATCATCATCATAATCGTCTTCATGGTCATCATCATAATCGTCATCATAATCATCATAATAGTCATCATAATCGTCATCATTATAGTCATCATAATCAACATCATGATCATCATCATAACCATCAGCATAATCATCATCATAATCATCATCATGATCATCATCATAATCATCATCATAATCATCATCATAACCGTCATCGTAATCATCATCATAATCATCATCATAATCATCATCATAATCATCGTTATAATTCATCATCATAATCATGAGCATCATCATCATGATAATCATCATCATAGTCATCATCATAATCATCATTATAGTCATCATCATAATCATCATCATAATCATCATCATAATCATTATCATAATCATCATCATAATCATCATCATAATCATCATCATAATCATCATCAAAATTATCATCATAATCATCATCATAATCGTCATCATAATCATCATCATAATCATCATCATAATCATCATCATAATCATCATCATAATCGTCTTCATGGTCATCATCATAATCGTCATCATAATCATCATAATAGTCATCATAATCGTCATCATTATAGTCATCATAATCAACATCATGATCATCATCATAATCATCATCATAATCATCATCATAATCATCATCATGATCATCATCATAATCATCATCATAATCATCATCATAACCGTCATCGTAATCATCATCATAATCATCATCATAATCATCATCATAATCATCGTTATAATTCATCATCATAATCATGAGCATCATCATCATGATAATCATCATCATAGTCATCATCATAATCATCATTATAGTCATCATCATAATCATCATCATAATCATCATCATAATCATCATCAAAATTATCATCATAATCATCATCATAATCATCATCATACTCATCATCATATTCGACATCATAATCGTCATCATTATCATCATCATAATCACTATCATAATCAACATCATAATCATTATCATAATCACTATGATAATCACCGTCACAATAATTATCATTATCACTATCATAATCATCATCATAATCAACATCATAATCAGCATCATAATCATCATCATAAACATCATCATAATCATCATCATAATCATTATTAAAAACATCATCATAATCGTCATCATAATCGACATCATAATAGTCATCAATATCATTATCATAATCATCATCATAATCATCATCACAATCGTCATCATAATAGTCTACATAATTATCATCGTAATCATCATAATAATCTTTATCATAATCGTCATCATAATCATCAGCATAATCATCATCATAGCCGTCATCATAATCGTCATCATAATCATCATCATAATCATCGATATAATCACCATCATAATTATCATTATCACTATCATAATCATCATAATAGTCTCCATCACAACCATCCTCATAATCATCATCATAATCACCATCATAATCGTCATCATTATCATCATCATAATCACTATCATAATCAACATCATACTCATTATCATAATCACTATGATAATCACCATCATAATAATTATCATTATCACTATCATAATCATCATCATAATCATCGTCATAATCACCATCATAATCATCATCATAATCATCATCATAACAGTCATCATAATAGTCATCATAATCATCATCATAATCATTCTCATAATCACCATCATAATAATTATCATTATCACTTTCACAATCATCATCATAATCACCATCATATTCAGCACCATAATCAGCATCATAATCATCATCATAATCATCATCATAATCATCATCATAATCATCATCATAACAGACGTTATAATCGTCATCATAATCACCGTCATAATGATCATCATAATCATCATAATAATCATCATCATAATCACCACCATAATCAGCATCTTAATCCTGATCATAATCATCACCATAATCAGCATCATAATCATCATCATAATCATCATCATAATCAACATCATAATCAGCATCATAATCATTACCATAATCAGCATCATAATCATCGTCATAATCCTCATCATAATCGTCATCATAATCATCATCATAGTCATCATCATCACTGACATCATAATAGTCATCAAAATCGTCATCATAATCATCATCATAATCATCATCATAATCATCATCATAATCATCATCATAACAGTCATCATAATCATCATCATAACAGTCATCACAGAAGTCATCATAATCATCATCATAGTCATCATCATCACCGACATCATAATAGTCATCAAAAACGCCATCATAATCATCATCATAATCATCATCATAATCATCATCATAATCGTCATCATTATCATCATCATAATCACTATGATAATAAACAACATAATCATTATCATAATCACTATGATAATCACCATCATAATAATTATCATTATCACTATCATAATCACCATCATAATCATCATCATAATGGACATCATAATAGTCATCAAAATCGTTATCATAATCATCATCATAATCATAATCATAGTCATCATCATAATCGACATCA
This sequence comes from Coelioxys conoideus, assembly GCA_947623535.1. Taxonomy (NCBI): domain Eukaryota; kingdom Metazoa; phylum Arthropoda; class Insecta; order Hymenoptera; family Megachilidae; genus Coelioxys; species Coelioxys conoideus. The sequence goes on along the minus strand of CANQJN010000020.1, from coordinate 3,662,670 downwards.
TAATAGTCATCATAATCATCATCATAGTCATCATCATCACCGACATCATAATAGTCATCAAAATCGTCATCATAATCATCATCATAATCATCATCATAATCATCATCATAACCGTCATCGTAATCATCATCATAATCATCATCATAATCATCATCATAATCATCATCATAATCATCATCATAATCATCATCATAATCATCATCATAATCATCATCAAGATCATCATCATAATCATGAGCATAATCATCATCACAATCGTCATCATAATCATCATCATAATCATCATCAGAATCATCATCATAATCATCATCATAATCTTCATCATAATCATCATCATAATCATCATCATAATCATCGTTATAATTCATCATCATAATCATCATCATAATCATCATCATAACCGTCATCATAATCATCATCAGAATCATCATCATAATCGTCATCATAATCATCATCATAATCATCATCATAATCATCATCATAATCATCATCATAATCATCATCAGAATCATCATCATAATCATGAGCATAATCATCATCATAATCATCATCATAATCATCATCATAATCATCAACATTATCATCATCAAAATCATCATCATCATCATCATCATAATCATCATCATAATCTTCATCATAATCATCATCATAACCGTCATCGTAATCATCATCATAATCATCATCATAATCATCATCATAATCATCATCATAACCGTCATCGTAATCATCATCATAATCATCATCATATTTATCATCATAATCATCGTAATAGTCATCATAATCGTCATCATTATAGTCATCATAATCATCATCATAATCATCATCATAACCGTCATCGTAATCATCATCATGATCATCATCATGATCATCATCATAATCATCATCATAATCATCATCATAATCATCATCATAATCATCATCATAATCATCATCAAAATCATCATCATAATCATCATCATAATCGTCATCATAATCATCATCATAATCATCATCATAACCGTCATCGTAATCATCATCAGAATCATCATCATAATCGTCATCATAATCATCATCATAATCATCATCATAACCGTCATCGTAATCATCATCAGAATCATCATCATAATCGTCATCATAATCATCATCATAATCATCATCATAATCATCATCATAATCATCATCATAATCATCATCAGAATCATCATCATAATCATCATCATAATCATCATCATAGTCATCATCATAATCATCATCATAATCATCATCATAATCGTCATCATAATCATCATAATAGTCATCATAATCATCATCATAATCATGAGCATAATCATCATGATAATCATCATCATAATCATCATTATTATCATCATCAAAATCATCATCATCATCATCATCATAATCATCATCATAATCATCATCATAACCGTCATCGTAATCATCATCATAATCATCATCATAATCATCATCATAGTCATCATCATAATCATCATCATAATCATCATCATAATCATCATCATAGTCGTCTTCATGGTCATCATCATAATCGTCATCATAATCATCATAATAGTCATCATAATCGTCATCATTATAGTCATCATAATAGTCATCATAATCGTCATCATTATAGTCATCATAATCATCAGCATGATCATTATCATAATCATCATCAAAATCATCATCATAATCGTCATCATAATCGTCATCATAATCATCATCATAATCATCATCATAATCATCATCATAACCGTCATCGTAATCATCATCATAATCATCATCATAATCATCATCATAATCATCATCATAATCATCATCATAATCATCATCATAATCATCATCATAATCATCATCATAATCATCATCAAGATCATCATCATAATCATGAGCATAATCATCATCACAATCGTCATCATAATCATCATCATAATCATGATCAGTATCATCATCATAATCGTCATCATAATCATCATCATAATCATCATCATAATCATGAGCATAATCATCATCATAATCATCATCATAATCATCTTCATAATCATCGTTATAATTCATCATCATAATCATCATCATAATCATCATCATAACCGTCATCATAATCATCATCAGAATCATCATCATAATCGTCATCATAATCATCATCATAATCATCATCATAATCATCATCATAATCATCATCATAATCATCATCAGAATCATCATCATAATCATGAGCATAATCATCATCATAATCATCATCATAATCATCATCATAATCATCAACATTATCATCATCAAAATCATCATCATCATCATCATAATCATCATCATAATCTTGATCATAATCATCATCATAACCGTCATCGTAATCATCATCATAATCATCATCATAATCATCATCATAATCATCATCATAATCATCATCATAATCGTCTTCATGGTCATCATCATAATCGTCATCATAATCATCATAATAGTCATCATAATCGTCATCATTATAGTCATCATAATCAACATCATGAACATCATCATAATCATCATCATAATCATCATCAAAATCATCATCAAAATCATCATCATAATCGTCATCATAATCGTCATCATAATCATCATCATAATCATCATCATAATCATCATCATAATCGTCATCATAATCATCATCATAGTCATCATCATAAGAGTCATCATAATCGTCATCATTATAGTCATCATAATCATCAGCATGATCATCATCATAATCATCATCAAAATCATCATCAAAATCATCATCATAATCATCATCATAATCATCATCATAACCGTCATCGTAATCATCATCATAATCATCATCATAATCATCATCATAATCATCGTTATAATTCATCATCATAATCATGAGCATCATCATCATGATAATCATCATCATAGTCATCATCATAATCATCATTATAGTCATCATCATAATCATCATCATAATCATCATCATAATCATCATCAAAATTATCATCATTATCATCATCATAATAGTCATCATAATCATCATCATTATCATCATCAAAATCATCATCATCATCATCATCATAATCATCATCATACTCATCATCATATTCGACATCATAATCGTCATCATTATCATCATCATAATCACTATCATAATCAACATCATAATCATTATCATAATCATCATCATAATCATCATCAGAATCATCATCATAATCATCATCATAATCATCATCATAATCGTCATCATAATCATCATTATAGTCATCATAATCATCATCATAATCATGAGCATAATCATCATGATAATCATCATCATAATCATCATCATTATCATCATCAAAATCATCATCATCATCATCATCATAATCATCATCATAATCATCATCATAACCGTCATCATAATCATCATCAGAATCATCATCATAATCGTCATCATAATCATCATCATAATCATCATCATAATCATCACCATAATCATCATCATAATCATCATCAGAATCATCATCATAATCATGAGCATAATCATCATCATAATCATCATCATAATCATCATCATAATCATCAACATTATCATCATCAAAATCATCATCATCATCATCATCATAATCATCATCATAATCTTCATCATAATCATCATCATAACCGTCATCGTAATCATCATCATAATCATCATCATAATCATCATCATAATCATCATCATAACCGTCATCGTAATCATCATCATAATCATCATCATATTTATCATCATAATCATCGTAATAGTCATCATAATCGTCATCATTATAGTCATCATAATCATCATCATAATCATCATCATAACCGTCATCGTAATCATCATCATGATCATCATCATGATCATCATCATAATCATCATCATAATCATCATCATAATCATCATCATAATCATCATCAAAATCATCATCATAATCATCATCATAATCATCATCATTATCATCATCAAAATCATCATCATCATTATCATCATAATCATCATCATAATCATCATCATAACCGTCATCGTAATCATCATCATAATCATCATCATAATCATCATCATAATCATCATCATAATCATCATCATAATCATCATCATAACCGTCATCGTAATCATCATCATAATCATCATCAAAATCATCATCATAATCGTCATCATAATCGTCATCATAATCATCATCAAAATCATCATCATTATCATGAGCATAATCATCATCATAATCGTCATCATAATCATCATCATAGTCATCATCATAATAGTCATCATAATCATCATCATAATCGTCATCATTATAGTCATCATAATCGTCATCATAATCATCATCATAGTCATCATCATAAGAGTCATCATAATCGTCATCATTATAGTCATCATAATCATCAGCATGATCATCATCATAATCATCATCAAAATCATCATCATAATCGTCATCATAATCGTCATCATAATCGTCATCATAATCATCATCATAATCATCATCATAATCATCATCATAATCATCATCATAATCATCATCATGATCATCATCATAATCATCATCATAATCATCATCATAATCATCATCATAATCATCATCAAGATCATCATCATAATCATGAGCATAATCATCATCACAATCGTCATCATAATCATCATCATAATCATCATCATAATCATCATCATAATCGTCGTTATAATTCATCATCATAATCATGAGCATAATCATCATGATAATCATCATCATAGTCATCATCGTAGTCATCATTATAGTCATCATCATAATCATCATCATAATCATCATCATAATCATCATCATAATCATGATCATAATCATCATCAAAATTATCATCATAATCATCATCATAATCGTCATCATAATCATCATCATAATCATCATCATAATCATCATCATAATCATCATCATAATCATCATCATAATCGTCTTCATGGTCATCATCATAATCGTCATCATAATCATCATAATAGTCATCATAATCGTCATCATTATAGTCATCATAATCAACATCATGGTCATCATCATAACCATCATCATAATCATCATCATAATCATCATCATGATCATCATCATAATCATCATCATAATCATCATCATAACCGTCATCGTAATCATCATCATAATCATCATCATAATCATCATCATAATCATCGTTATAATTCATCATCATAATCATGAGCATCATCATCATGATAATCATCATCATAGTCATCATCATAATCATCATTATAGTCATCATCATAATCATCATCATAATCATCATCATAATCATCATCAAAATTATCATCATAATCATCATCATAATAGTCATCATAATCATCATCATTATCATCATCAAAATCATCATCATCATCATCATCATAATCATCATCATACTCATCATCATATTCGACATCATAATCGTCATCATTATCATCATCATAATCACTATCATAATCAACATCATAATCATTATCATAATCATCATCATAATCATCGTTATAATTCATCATCATAATCATGAGCATAATCATCATGATAATCATCATCATAGTCATCATCATAGTCATCATTATAGTCATCATCATAATCATCATCATAATCATCATCATAATCATCATCATAATCATGATCATAATCATCATCAAAATTATCATCATAATCATCATCATAATCGTCATCATAATCATCATCATAATCATCATCATAATCATCATCATAATCATCATCATAATCATCATCATAATCGTCTTCATGGTCATCATCATAATCGTCATCATAATCATCATAATAGTCATCATAATCGTCATCATTATAGTCATCATAATCAACATCATGATCATCATCATAACCATCATCATAATCATCATCATAATCATCATCATGATCATCATCATAATCATCATCATAATCATCATCATAACCGTCATCGTAATCATCATCATAATCATCATCATAATCATCATCATAATCATCGTTATAATTCATCATCATAATCATGAGCATCATCATCATGATAATCATCATCATAGTCATCATCATAATCATCATTATAGTCATCATCATAATCATCATCATAATCATCATCATAATCATCATCAAAATTATCATCATAATCATCATCATAATAGTCATCATAATCATCATCATTATCATCATCAAAATCATCATCATCATCATCATCATAATCATCATCATACTCATCATCATATTCGACATCATAATCGTCATCATTATCATCATCATAATCACTATCATAATCAACATCATAATCATTATCATAATCACTATGATAATCACCGTCACAATAATTATCATTATCACTATCATAATCATCATCATAATCAACATCATAATCAGCATCATAATCATCATCATAAACATCATCATAATCATCATCATAATCATTATTAAAAACATCATCATAATCGTCATCATAATCGACATCATAATAGTCATCAATATCATTATCATAATCATCATCATAATCATCATCACAATCGTCATCATAATAGTCTACATAATTATCATCGTAATCATCATAATAATCTTTATCATAATCGTCATCATAATCATCAGCATAATCATCATCATAGCCGTCATCATAATCGTCATCATAATCATCATCATAATCATCGATATAATCACCATCATAATTATCATTATCACTATCATAATCATCATAATAGTCTCCATCACAACCATCCTCATAATCATCATCATAATCACCATCATAATCGTCATCATTATCATCATCATAATCACTATCATAATCAACATCATACTCATTATCATAATCACTATGATAATCACCATCATAATAATTATCATTATCACTATCATAATCATCATCATAATCATCGTCATAATCACCATCATAATCATCATCATAATCATCATCATAACAGTCATCATAATAGTCATCATAATCATCATCATAATCATTCTCATAATCACCATCATAATAATTATCATTATCACTTTCACAATCATCATCATAATCACCATCATATTCAGCACCATAATCAGCATCATAATCATCATCATAATCATCATCATAATCATCATCATAATCATCATCATAACAGTCGTTATAATCGTCATCATAATCACCGTCATAATGATCATCATAATCATCATAATAATCATCATCATAATCACCACCATAATCAGCATCTTAATCCTGATCATAATCATCACCATAATCAGCATCATAATCATCATCATAATCATCATCATAATCAACATCATAATCAGCATCATAATCATTACCATAATCAGCATCATAATCATCGTCATAATCCTCATCATAATCGTCATCATAATCATCATCATAGTCATCATCATCACCGACATCATAATAGTCATCAAAATCGTCATCATAATCATCATCATAATCATCATCATAATCATCATCATAATCATCATCATAACAGTCATCATAATCATCATCATAACAGTCATCACAAAAGTCATCATAATCATCATCATAGTCATCATCATCACCGACATCATAATAGTCATCAAAAACGCCATCATAATCATCATCATAATCATCATCATAATCATCATCATAATCGTCATCATTATCATCATCATAATCACTATGATAATAAACAACATAATCATTATCATAATCACTATGATAATCACCATCATAATAATTATCATTATCACTATCATAATCACCATCATAATCATCATCATAATGGACATCATAATAGTCATCAAAATCGTTATCATAATCATCATCATAATCATAATCATAGTCATCATCATAATCGACATCATAATAGTCATCATAATCATCATCATAGTCATCATCATCACCGACATCATAATAGTCATCAAAATCGTCATCATAATCATCATCATAATCATCATCATAATCATCATCATAACCGTCATCGTAATCATCATCATAATCATCATCATAATCATCATCATAATCATCATCATAATCATCATCATAATCATCATCATAATCATCATCATAATCATCATCATAATCATCATCAAGATCATCATCATAATCATGAGCATAATCATCATCACAATCGTCATCATAATCATCATCATAATCATCATCAGAATCATCATCATAATCATCATCATAATCTTCATCATAATCATCATCATAATCATCATCATAATCATCGTTATAATTCATCATCATAATCATCATCATAATCATCATCATAACCGTCATCATAATCATCATCAGAATCATCATCATAATCGTCATCATAATCATCATCATAATCATCATCATAATCATCATCATAATCGTCATCATTATAGTCATCATAATCATCATCATAATCATCATCATAACCGTCATCGTAATCATCATCATGATCATCATCATGATCATCATCATAATCATCATCATAATCATCATCATAATCATCATCATAATCATCATCATAATCATCATCAAAATCATCATCATAATCATCATCATAATCGTCATCATAATCATCATCATAATCATCATCATAACCGTCATCGTAATCATCATCAGAATCATCATCATAATCGTCATCATAATCATCATCATAATCATCATCATAACCGTCATCGTAATCATCATCAGAATCATCATCATAATCGTCATCATAATCATCATCATAATCATCATCATAATCATCATCATAATCATCATCATAATCATCATCAGAATCATCATCATAATCATCATCATAATCATCATCATAGTCATCATCATAATCATCATCATAATCATCATCATAATCGTCATCATAATCATCATAATAGTCATCATAATCATCATCATAATCATGAGCATAATCATCATGATAATCATCATCATAATCATCATTATTATCATCATCAAAATCATCATCATCATCATCATCATAATCATCATCATAATCATCATCATAACCGTCATCGTAATCATCATCATAATCATCATCATAATCATCATCATAGTCATCATCATAATCATCATCATAATCATCATCATAATCATCATCATAGTCGTCTTCATGGTCATCATCATAATCGTCATCATAATCATCATAATAGTCATCATAATCGTCATCATTATAGTCATCATAATAGTCATCATAATCGTCATCATTATAGTCATCATAATCATCAGCATGATCATTATCATAATCATCATCAAAATCATCATCATAATCGTCATCATAATCGTCATCATAATCATCATCATAATCATCATCATAATCATCATCATAACCGTCATCGTAATCATCATCATAATCATCATCATAATCATCATCATAATCATCATCATAATCATCATCATAATCATCATCATAATCATCATCATAATCATCATCATAATCATCATCAAGATCATCATCATAATCATGAGCATAATCATCATCACAATCGTCATCATAATCATCATCATAATCATGATCAGTATCATCATCATAATCGTCATCATAATCATCATCATAATCATCATCATAATCATGAGCATAATCATCATCATAATCATCATCATAATCATCTTCATAATCATCGTTATAATTCATCATCATAATCATCATCATAATCATCATCATAACCGTCATCATAATCATCATCAGAATCATCATCATAATCGTCATCATAATCATCATCATAATCATCATCATAATCATCATCATAATCATCATCATAATCATCATCAGAATCATCATCATAATCATGAGCATAATCATCATCATAATCATCATCATAATCATCATCATAATCATCGTTATAATTCATCATCATAATCATGAGCATCATCATCATGATAATCATCATCATAGTCATCATCATAATCATCATTATAGTCATCATCATAATCATCATCATAATCATCATCATAATCATCATCAAAATTATCATCATAATCATCATCATAATCGTCATCATAATCATCATCATTATCATCATCAAAATCATCATCATCATTATCATCATAATCATCATCATAATCATCATCATAACCGTCATCGTAATCATCATCATAATCATCATCATAATCATCATCATAATCATCATCATAATCATCATCATAATCATCATCATAACCGTCATCGTAATCATCATCATAATCATCATCAAAATCATCATCATAATCGTCATCATAATCGTCATCATAATCATCATCAAAATCATCATCATTATCATGAGCATAATCATCATCATAATCGTCATCATAATCATCATCATAGTCATCATCATAATAGTCATCATAATCATCATCATAATCGTCATCATTATAGTCATCATAATCGTCATCATAATCATCATCATAGTCATCATCATAAGAGTCATCATAATCGTCATCATTATAGTCATCATAATCATCAGCATGATCATCATCATAATCATCATCAAAATCATCATCAAAATCATCATCATAATCGTCATCATAATCGTCATCATAATCATCATCATAATCATCATCATAATCATCATCATAATCATCATCATAATCATCATCAAGATCATCATCATAATCATGAGCATAATCATCATCACAATCGTCATCATAATCATCATCATAATCATCATCATAATCATCATCATAATCATCGTTATAATTCATCATCATAATCATGAGCATAATCATCATGATAATCATCATCATAGTCATCATCATAGTCATCATTATAGTCATCATCATAATCATCATCATAATCATCATCATAATCATCATCATAATCATCATCATAATCATCATCAAAATTATCATCATAATCATCATCATAATCGTCATCATAATCATCATCATAATCATCATCATAATCATCATCATAATCACCATCATAATCGTCTTCATGGTCATCATCATAATCGTCATCATAATCATCATAATAGTCATCATAATCGTCATCATTATAGTCATCATAATCAACATCATGATCATCATCATAACCATCATCATAATCATCATCATAATCATCATCATGATCATCATCATAATCATCATCATAATCATCATCATAACCGTCATCGTAATCATCATCATAATCATCATCATAATCATCATCATAATCATCGTTATAATTCATCATCATAATCATGAGCATCATCATCATGATAATCATCATCATAGTCATCATCATAATCATCATTATAGTCATCATCATAATCATCATCATAATCATCATCATAATCATCATCAAAATTATCATCATAATCATCATCATAATAGTCATCATAATCATCATCATTATCATCATCAAAATCATCATCATCATCATCATCATAATCATCATCATACTCATCATCATATTCGACATCATAATCGTCATCATTATCATCATCATAATCACTATCATAATCAACATCATAATCATTATCATAATCACTATGATAATCACCGTCACAATAAATATCATTATCACTATCATAATCATCATCATAATCAACATCATAATCAGCATCATAATCATCATCATAATCATCATCATAATCATCATCATAATCATCATCATAATCATCATCATAATCATCATCATAATCATCATCATAATCATCATCAAGATCATCATCATAATCATGAGCATAATCATCATCACAATCGTCATCATAATCATCATCATAATCATCATCATAATCATCATCATAATCATCGTTATAATTCATCATCATAATCATGAGCATAATCATCATGATAATCATCATCATAGTCATCATCATAGTCATCATTATAGTCATCATCATAATCATCATCATAATCATCATCATAATCATCATCATAATCATGATCATAATGATCATCAAAATTATCATCATAATCATCATCATAATCGTCATCATAATCATCATCATAATCATCATCATAATCATCATCATAATCATCATCATAATCGTCTTCATGGTCATCATCATAATCGTCATCATAATCATCATAATAGTCATCATAATCGTCATCATTATAGTCATCATAATCAACATCATGATCATCATCATAATCATCATCATAATCATCATCATAATCATCATCATCATCATCATCATAATCATCATCATAATCATCATCATAACCGTCATCGTAATCATCATCATAATCATCATCATAATCATCATCATAATCATCGTTATAATTCATCATCATAATCATGAGCATCATCATCATGATAATCATCATCATAGTCATCATCATAATCATCATTATAGTCATCATCATAATCATCATCATAATCATCATCATAATCATCATCAAAATTATCATCATAATCATCATCATAATCATCATCATACTCATCATCATATTCGACATCATAATCGTCATCATTATCATCATCATAATCACTATCATAATCAACATCATAATCATTATCATAATCACTATGATAATCACCGTCACAATAATTATCATTATCACTATCATAATCATCATCATAATCAACATCATAATCAGCATCATAATCATCATCATAAACATCATCATAATCATCATCATAATCATTATTAAAAACATCATCATAATCGTCATCATAATCGACATCATAATAGTCATCAATATCATTATCATAATCATCATCATAATCATCATCACAATCGTCATCATAATAGTCTACATAATTATCATCGTAATCATCATAATAATCTTTATCATAATCGTCATCATAATCATCAGCATAATCATCATCATAGCCGTCATCATAATCGTCATCATAATCATCATCATAATCATCGATATAATCACCATCATAATTATCATTATCACTATCATAATCATCATAATAGTCTCAATCACAACCATCCTCATAATCATCATCATAATCACCATCATAATCGTCATCATTATCATCATCATAATCACTATCATAATCAACATCATACTCATTATCATAATCACTATGATAATCACCATCATAATAATTATCATTATCACTATCATAATCATCATCATAATCATCGTCATAATCACCATCATAATCATCATCATAATCATCATCATAACAGTCATCATAATAGTCATCATAATCATCATCATAATCATTCTCATAATCACCATCATAATAATTATCATTATCACTTTCACAATCATCATCATAATCACCATCATATTCAGCACCATAATCAGCATCATAATCATCATCATAATCATCATCATAATCATCATCATAATCATCATCATAATCATCATCATAACAGTCGTTATAATCGTCATCATAATGATCATCATAATCATCATAATAATCATCATCATAATCACCACCATAATCAGCATCTTAATCCTGATCATAATCATCACCATAATCAGCATCATAATCATCATCATAATCATCATCATAATCAACATCATAATCAGCATCATAATCATTACCATAATCAGCATCATAATCATCGTCATAATCCTCATCATAATCGTCATCATAATCATCATCATAGTCATCATCATCACCGACATCATAATAGTCATCAAAATCGTCATCATAATCATCATCATAATCATCATCATAATCATCATCATAATCATCATCATAACAGTCATCATAATCATCATCATAACAGTCATCACAAAAGTCATCATAATCATCATCATAGTCATCATCATCACCGACATCATAATAGTCATCAAAAACGCCATCATAATCATCATCATAATCATCATCATAATCATCATCATAATCGTCATCATTATCATCATCATAATCACTATGATAATAAACAACATAATCATTATCATAATCACTATGATAATCACCATCATAATAATTATCATTATCACTATCATAATCACCATCATAATCATCATCATAATGGACATCATAATAGTCATCAAAATCGTTATCATAATCATCATCATAATCATAATCATAGTCATCATCATAATCGACATCATAATAGTCATCATAATCATCATCATAGTCATCATCATCACCGACATCATAATAGTCATCAAAATCGTCATCATAATCATCATCATAATCATCATCATAATTATCATCATAATCATCATCATAATCATCATCATAATCATCATCATAATCATCATCATAATCATCATCATCACCGGCATCATAATAGTCATCATAATCATCATCATAATGATCATCATAATCGTCATCATTATGATGATCATCATGACAATCATCATCATAATCATCATCATAGTCATCATCATGATCAGCATCATAATCATCATCATAATCATCATTTTAATCATCATCATAATCGTCATCATTATCATCATCATAATCACTATGATAATAAACAACATAATCATTATCATAATCACTATGATAATCACCATCATAATAATTATCATTATCACTATCATAATCACCATCATAATCATCATCATAATGGACATCATAATAGTCATCAAAATCGTTATCATAATCATCATCATAATCATAATCATAGTCATCATCATAATCGACATCATAATAGTCATCATAATCATCATCATAGTCATCATCATCACCGACATCATAATAGTCATCAAAATCGTCATCATAATCATCATCATAATCATCATCATAATTATCATCATAATCATCATCATAATCATCATCATAATCATCATCATAATCATCATCATAATCATCATCATCACCGGCATCATAATAGTCATCATAATCATCATCATAATGATCATCATAATCGTCATCATTATGATGATCATCATGACAATCATCATCATAATCATCATCATAGTCATCATCATGATCAGCATCATAATCATCATCATAATCATCATTTTAATCATCATCATAACCATCATCATAATAGTCATCATAATCGTCATCATAAAAGTCATCATAATCGACATCATAATAGTCACCAAAATCATTATCATAATCGACATCATAATAGTCACCAAAATCATTATCATAATCATCATCATAATCATGATCATAATCGTCATCATAATCGTCATCATTATCATCATCATAATCACTATCATAATCAACATCATAAGCATTATCATAATCACTATGATAATCACCATCATAATAATTATCATTATCAGTATCATAATCATCATCATAATCAACATCATAATCAGCATCATAATCATCATCATAATCAGCATCATAATCATCATCATAATCATCATCATAATCATCATCATAATCATCATCAAAATCATTATCATAATCATCATCATAATCACCATCATAATCATTATCATAATCACTATCATAATCATCATCATAATCATCACCAAAATCGTCATCATAATCACCATCATAATGATCATCATAATCATCATCATAATAGTCATCAAAATCGTTATCATAATCATAATCATAATCATAGTCATCATCGTAATCATCATCATAATCATCATCATAATCATCATCATATTCATCGTCATAATCAACATCATAACAGTCATCATAATCGTCATCATAATCACCGTCGTAATGATCATCATAACCATCATAGTAATCATCATCACAATCATTATTAAAATCATCATCATAATCGTCATCATAATCGAAATCATAATAGTCATCACAATTATCATCATAATCATCATAATAATCATGATCATGATCATCATCATAATCAACATCATAATCATCATCATAATCATTATCATAATCATCATCATAGTCATCATCATCACCGACATCATAATAGTCATCAAAATCGTCATCATCATCATCATCATAATCATCATCATAATCATCATCATAATCATCATCATAATCATCATCAGAATCATCATCATAATCATCATCATAATCATCATCATAGTCATCATCATAATCAACATCATAATCATCATCATAATCGCCATCATAATCGTCATCATAATAGTCATCATAATCATCATCATAATCATCATCATAATCATCATCAGAATCATCATCATAATCATGAGCATAATCATCATCATAATCATCATCATAATCATCATCATAATCATCATCATAATCATCAACATTATCATCATCAAAATCATCATCATCATCATCATCATAATCATCATCATAATCTTCATCATAATCATCATCATAACCGTCATCGTAATCATCATCATAATCATCATCATAATCATCATCATAATCATCATCATAACCGTCATCGTAATCATCATCATAATCATCATCATATTTATCATCATAATCATCGTAATAGTCATCATAATCGTCATCATTATAGTCATCATAATCATCATCATAATCATCATCATAACCGTCATCGTAATCATCATCATGATCATCATCATGATCATCATCATAATCATCATCATAATCATCATCATAATCATCATCATAATCATCATCAAAATCATCATCATAATCATCATCATAATCGTCATCATAATCATCATCATAATCATCATCATAACCGTCATCGTAATCATCATCAGAATCATCATCATAATCGTCATCATAATCATCATCATAATCATCATCATAACCGTCATCGTAATCATCATCAGAATCATCATCATAATCGTCATCATAATCATCATCATAATCATCATCATAATCATCATCATAATCATCATCATAATCATCATCAGAATCATCATCATAATCATCATCATAATCATCATCATAGTCATCATCATAATCATCATCATAATCATCATCATAATCGTCATCATAATCATCATAATAGTCATCATAATCATCATCATAATCATGAGCATAATCATCATGATAATCATCATCATAATCATCATTATTATCATCATCAAAATCATCATCATCATCATCATCATAATCATCATCATAATCATCATCATAACCGTCATCGTAATCATCATCATAATCATCATCATAATCATCATCATAGTCATCATCATAATCATCATCATAATCATCATCATAATCATCATCATAGTCGTCTTCATGGTCATCATCATAATCGTCATCATAATCATCATAATAGTCATCATAATCGTCATCATTATAGTCATCATAATAGTCATCATAATCGTCATCATTATAGTCATCATAATCATCAGCATGATCATTATCATAATCATCATCAAAATCATCATCATAATCGTCATCATAATCGTCATCATAATCATCATCATAATCATCATCATAATCATCATCATAACCGTCATCGTAATCATCATCATAATCATTATCATAATCATCATCATAATCATCATCATAATCATCATCATAATCATCATCATAATCATCATCATAATCATCATCATAATCATCGTCAAGATCATCATCATAATCATGAGCATAATCATCATCACAATCGTCATCATAATCATCATCATAATCATGATCAGTATCATCATCATAATCGTCATCATAATCATCATCATAATCATCATCATAATCATGAGCATAATCATCATCATAATCATCATCATAATCATCATCATAATCATCGTTATAATTCATCATCATAATCATCATCATAATCATCATCATAACCGTCATCATAATCATCATCATAATCATCATCATAATCATCATCATAATCATCATCATAATCATCATCATAATCATCATCATAATCATCATCAAGATCATCATCATAATCATGAGCATAATCATCATCACAATCGTCATCATAATCATCATCATAATCATCATCATAATCATCATCATAATCATCGTTATAATTCATCATCATAATCATCATCATATTTATCATCATAATCATCGTAATAGTCATCATAATCGTCATCATTATAGTCATCATAATCATCATCATAATCATCATCATAACCGTCATCGTAATCATCATCATGATCATCATCATGATCATCATCATAATCATCATCATAATCATCATCATAATCATCATCATAATCATCATCATAATCATCATCAAAATCATCATCATAATCATCATCATAATCGTCATCATAATCGTCATCATAATCATCATAATAGTCATCATAATCGTCATCATTATAGTCATCATAATCAACATCATGATCATCATCATAATCATCATCATAATCATCATCATAATCATCATCATGATCATCATCATAATCATCATCATAATCATCATCATAACCGTCATCGTAATCATCATCATAATCATCATCATAATCATCATCATAATCATCGTTATAATTCATCATCATAATCATGAGCATCATCATCATGATAATCATCATCATAGTCATCATCATAATCATCATTATAGTCATCATCAAAATCGTCATCATAATCATCATCATAATCATCATCATAATCATCATCATAATCATCATCATAATAGTCATCATAATCATCATCATTATCATCATCAAAATCATCATCATCATCATCATCATAATCATCATCATACTCATCATCATATTCGATATCATAATCGTCATCATTATCATCATCATAATCACTATCATAATCAACATCATAATCATTATCATAATCACTATGATAATCACCGTCACAATAATTATCATTATCACTATCATAATCATCATCATAATCAACATCATAATCAGCATCATAATCATCATCATAAACATCATCATAATCATCACCATAATCATTATTAAAAACATCATCATAATCGTCATCATAATCGACATCATAATAGTCATCAATATCATTATCATAATCATCATCATAATCATCATCACAATCGTCATCATAATAGTCTACATAATTATCATCGTAATCATCATAATAATCTTTATCATAATCACCATCATAATCATCATCATAATCATCATCATAACAGTCATCATAATAGTCATCATAATCATCATCATAATCATTCTCATAATCACCATCATAATAATTATCATTATCACTTTCACAATCATCATCATAATCACCATCATATTCAGCACCATAATCAGCATCATAATCATCATCATAATCATCATCATAATCATCATCATAATCATCATCATAACAGTCGTTATAATCGTCATCATAATCACCGTCATAATGATCATCATAATCATCATAATAATCATCATCATAATCACCACCATAATCAGCATCTTAATCCTGATCATAATCATCACCATAATCAGCATCATAATCATCATCATAATCATCATCATAATCAACATCATAATCAGCATCATAATCATTACCATAATCAGCATCATAATCATCGTCATAATCCTCATCATAATCGTCATCATAATCATCATCATAGTCATCATCATCACCGACATCATAATAGTCATCAAAATCGTCATCATAATCATCATCATAATCATCATCATAATCATCATCATAATCATCATCATAACAGTCATCATAATCATCATCATAACAGTCATCACAAAAGTCATCATAATCATCATCATAGTCATCATCATCACCGACATCATAATAGTCATCAAAAACGCCATCATAATCATCATCATAATCATCATCATAATCATCATCATAATCGTCATCATTGTCATCATCATAATCACTATGATAATAAACAACATAATCATTATCATAATCACTATGATAATCACCATCATAATAATTATCATTATCACTATCATAATCACCATCATAATCATCATCATAATGGACATCATAATAGTCATCAAAATCGTTATCATAATCATCATCATAATCATCATCATAGTCATCATCATCACCGACATCATAATAGTCATCAAAATCGTCATCATAATCATCATCATAATCATCATCATAATTATCATCATAATCATCATCATAATCATCATCATAATCATCATCATAATCATCATCATAATCATCATCATCACCGGCATCATAATAGTCATCATAATCATCATCATAATCATCATCATAATCGTCATCATTATGATGATCATCATCACAATCATCATCATAATCATCATCATAGTCATCATCATGATCAGCATCATAATCATCATCATAATCATCATTTTAATCATCATCATAACCATCATCATAATAGTCATCATAGTCGTCATCATAAAAGTCATCATAATCGACATCATAATAGTCACCAAAATCATTATCATAATCGACATCATAATAGTCACCAAAATCATTATCATAATCATCATCATAATCATGATCATAATCGTCATCATAATCGTCATCATTATCATCATCATAATCACTATCATAATCAACATCATAAGCATTATCATAATCACTATGATAATCACCACCATAATAATTATCATTATCAGTATCATAATCATCATCATAATCAACATCATAATCAGCATCATAATCATCATCATAATCAGCATCATAATCATCATCATAATCATCATCATAATCATCATCATAATCATCATCAAAATCATTATCATAATCATCATCATAATCACCATCATAATCATTATCATAATCACTATCATAATCATCATCATAATCATCACCAAAATCGTCATCATAATCACCATCATAATGATCATCATAATCATCATCATAATAGTCATCAAAATCGTTATCATAATCATAATCATAATCATAGTCATCATCGTAATCATCATCATAATCATCATCATAATCATCATCATATTCATCGTCATAATCAACATCATAACAGTCATCATAATCGTCATCATAATCACCGTCGTAATGATCATCATAACCATCATAGTAATCATCATCACAATCATTATTAAAATCATCATCATAATCGTCATCATAATCGAAATCATAATAGTCATCATAATCATCATCATAATCATTCTCATAATCACCATCATAATAATTATCATTATCACTTTCACAATCATCATCATAATCACCATCATATTCAGCACCATAATCAGCATCATAATCATCATCATAATCATCATCATAATCATCATCATAACAGTCGTTATAATCGTCATCATAATCACCGTCATAATGATCATCATAATCATCATAATAATCATCATCATAATCACCACCATAATCAGCATCTTAATCCTGATCATAATCATCACCATAATCAGCATCATAATCATCATCATAATCATCATCATAATCAACATCATAATCAGCATCATAATCATTACCATAATCAGCATCATAATCATCGTCATAATCCTCATCATAATCGTCATCATAATCATCATCATAGTCATCATCATCACCGACATCATAATAGTCATCAAAATCGTCATCATAATCATCATCATAATCATCATCATAATCATCATCATAATCATCATCATAACAGTCATCATAATCATCATCATAACAGTCATCACAAAAGTCATCATAATCATCATCATAGTCATCATCATCACCGACATCATAATAGTCATCAAAAACGCCATCATAATCATCATCATAATCATCATCATAATCATCATCATAATCGTCATCATTATCATCATCATAATCACTATGATAATAAACAACATAATCATTATCATAATCACTATGATAATCACCATCATAATAATTATCATTATCACTATCATAATCACCATCATAATCATCATCATAATGGACATCATAATAGTCATCAAAATCGTTATCATAATCATCATCATAATCATAATCATAGTCATCATCATAATCGACATCATAATAGTCATCATAATCATCATCATAGTCATCATCATCACCGACATCATAATAGTCATCAAAATCGTCATCATAATCATCATCATAATCATCATCATAATTATCATCATAATCATCATCATAATCATCATCATAATCATCATCATAATCATCATCATAATCATCATCATCACCGGCATCATAATAGTCATCATAATCATCATCATAATGATCATCATAATCGTCATCATTATGATGATCATCATCACAATCATCATCATAACCATCATCATAGTCATCATCATGATCAGCATCATAATCATCATCATAATCATCATTTTAATCATCATCATAACCATCATCATAATAGTCATCATAGTCGTCATCATAAAAGTCATCATAATCGACATCATAATAGTCACCAAAATCATTATCATAATCGACATCATAATAGTCACCAAAATCATTATCATAATCATCATCATAATCATGATCATAATCGTCATCATAATCGTCATCATTATCATCATCATAATCACTATCATAATCAACATCATAAGCATTATCATAATCACTATGATAATCACCATCATAATAATTATCATTATCAGTATCATAATCATCATCATAATCAACATCATAATCAGCATCATAATCATCATCATAATCAGCATCATAATCATCATCATAATCATCATCATAATCATCATCATAATCATCATCAAAATCATTATCATAATCATCATCATAATCACCATCATAATCATTATCATAATCACTATCATAATCATCATCATAATCATCACCAAAATCGTCATCATAATCACCATCATAATGATCATCATAATCATCATCATAATAGTCATCAAAATCGTTATCATAATCATAATCATAATCATAGTCATCATCGTAATCAACATCATAATAGTCATCAAAATCGTCATCATAATCATCATCATAATCATCATCATAATCATCATCATAATCATCATCAGAATCATCATCATAATCATCATCATAATCATCATCATAGTCATCATCATAATCAACATCATAATCATCATCATAATCGCCATCATAATCGTCATCATAATAGTCATCATAATCATCATCATAATCATCATCATAATCACCATCATAATCACCATCATAATCATTATCATAATCACCATCATAATCAGCATCATAATCATCACCAAAATCGTCATCATAATCACCATCATAATGATCATCATAATCATCATAATAATCATTATCATGATCATCATAATCAACATCATAATCATCATCATAATCGTCATCATAATCGTCATCATAATCACCATCATAATTATCATCATAATCATCATCATAATCATCGTCATAATCGTCATCATAATCGTCATCAAAATCATCACCATAATCATCGTCATAATCGTCATCATAATCGTCATCATAATCGTCATCATAATCATCATCATAATCATTATTAAAAACATCATCATAATCGTCATCATAATCGACATCATAATAGTCATCAATATCATTATCATAATCATCATCATAATCATCATCACAATCGTCATGATAATAGTCATCATAATTATCATCGTAATCATCATAATAATCATTATCATAATCATCATCATAATCATCACCATAATCATCGTCATAATCGTCATCATAACCGTCATCATAATCGTCATCATAATCATCATCATAATTATCATCATAATAATCATCATAATCATCGTCATAATCGTCATCATAATCATCACCATAATCATCGTCATAATCGTCATCATAACCGTCATCATAATCGTCATCATAACCATCATCATAATTATCATCATAATCATCATCATAATCATCGTCATAATCGTCATCATAATCGTCACCATAATCAGCATC
This sequence comes from Coelioxys conoideus, assembly GCA_947623535.1. Taxonomy (NCBI): domain Eukaryota; kingdom Metazoa; phylum Arthropoda; class Insecta; order Hymenoptera; family Megachilidae; genus Coelioxys; species Coelioxys conoideus. The sequence continues at coordinate 3,639,503 of CANQJN010000020.1, read as the reverse complement.
ATAATCATCATCATAATCATCATCATAATCATCATCATAACCATCATCATAATCATCATAATAATCTTTATCATAATCGTCATCATAATCATCAGCATAATCATCATCATAGTCTTCATCATAATCGTCATCATAATAGTCATCATAATCATCATCATAATCATTGATATAATCACCATTATAATTATCATTATCACTATCATAATCATCATCATAATCAACATCATAATCAGCATCATAATCATCATCATAATCAGCATCATAATGATCATCATAATCATCATCATAATTATCATCATAATCATTATTAAAAACATCATCATAATAGTCATCAATATTATTATCATAATCATCATCATAATCATCATCATAATCGTCATCATATAAGTCATCACAATCATCATCATAGTCATCATCATCACCGACATCATAATAGTCATCATAATCATCATCATAATCATCAACATAATGATCATCATAATCTTCATCATTATGATGATCACCATCACAACCATCATCATAATCATCATCATAGTCACCATCATAATCGTCATCATTATCATTGCCATAATCACCATCATAATCATCATCATAATCATCATCATAATCATCATCATAATCATCATCATAGCAGTCATCATAATCATCATCATAATCACCATCATAATCGTCATCATTATCATAATCATAATCACTATCATAATCAACATCATAATCATTATCATAATCACTATGATAGTCACCATCATAATAATTATCATTATCACTATCATAATCATCATAATCATCGTCACAATCACCATCATAATCATCATCATAATCATCATCATAACAGTCATCATAATAGTCATCATAATCATCATCATAATCATCCTCATAATCACCATCATAATAATTATCATTATCACTTTCATAATCATCATCATAATCACCATCATATTCAGCACCATAATCACCATCATAATGATCATCATAACCATCATAATAATCATCATCACAATCATTATTAAAATCATCATCATAATCGTCATCATAATCGTCATCATAACAGTCATCATAATTATCATCATAATCATCATAATAATCATGATCATAATCATCATCATAATCATCACCATAATCAGCATCATAATCATCATCATAATCATCATCATAACAGTCGTTATAATCGTCATCATAATCACCGTCATAATGATCATCATAATCATCATCATAATGGACATCATAATAGTCATCAAAATCGTTATCATGATCATCATCATAATCATAATCATAGTCATCATCATAATCAACATCATAATAGTCATCATAATCATCATCATAGTCATCATCATCACCGACATCATAATAGTCATCAAAATCGTCATCATAATCATCATCATAATCATCATCATAATCATCATCATAATCATCATCATAACAGTCATCATAATCATCATCATAACAGTCATCATAAAAGTCATCATAATCATCATCATAGTCATCATCATCACCGACATCATAATAGTCATCAAAAACGCCATCATAATCATCATCATAATCATCATCATAATCATCATCATAATCGTCATCATTATCATCATCATAATCACTATGATAATAAACAACATAATCATTATCACTATCACTATGATAATCACCATCATAATAATTATCATTATCACTATCATAATCATCATCATAATCATCATCATAATGGACATCATAATAGTCATCAAAATCGTTATCATAATCATCATCATAATCATAATCATAGTCATCATCATAATCGACATCATAATAGTCATCATAATCATCATCATAGTCATCATCGTCACCGACATCATAATAGTCATCAAAATCGTTATCATAATCATCATCATAATCATCATCATAATTATCATCATAATCATCATCATAATCATCATCATAATCATCATCATAATCATCATCATCACCGGCATCATAATAGTCATCATAATCATCATCATAATGATCATCATAATCGTCATCATTATGATGATCATCATCACAATCATCATCATAATCATAATCATAGTCATCATCATGATCAGCATCATAATCATCATCATAATCATCATTTTAATCATCATCATAACCATCATCATAATAGTCATCATAATCGTCATCATAAAAGTATTCATAATCATCATCATAGCCATCATCATCACCGACATCATAATAGTCATCAAAATCGCCATCATAATCATCATCATAATGATCATCATAATCATCATCATAATCATCACCATAATCAGCATCATAATCATCATCATAATCATCATCATAATCATCGATATAATCACCACCATAATAATTATCATTATCACTATCATAATCACCATCATAATCATTATCATAATCACTATCATAATCATCATCATAATCATCACCAAAATCGTCATCATAATCACCGTCATAATGATCATCATAATCATCATCATAATAGTCACCAAAATCGTTATCATAATCATAATCATAATCATCATCATAATCATAATCATAGTCATCATCGTAATCATCATCATAATCATCATCATCACCGACATCATAATAGTCATCATAATCATCATAATAGTCATCATCATCACCAACATCATCACCAACATCATAATCACCATCATAATCATCACCATAATCATCATCATAATCGCCATCATAATCATCATCATAATCGACATCATAATAGTAATCAAAATCATTATCATAATCATAACCTTCGTCATAATCGTCATCATAATCGTCATCATAATCATCATCATAATCATCATCATAATCATCATCATAATCATCATCATAGTCATCATCATAATCGACATCATAATAGTCATCAAAATCGTTATCATAATCATAATCATAATCATGATCATAATCATAATCATAGTCATCATCGTAATCATCATCATAATCATCATCATAGTCATTATCATCACCGACATCATAATAGTCATCAAAATCGTCATCATAATCAGCATCATAATGATCATCATAATCATCATCATAATCGACATCATAATAGTCATCATAATCGTAATCATAATAGTAATCAAAATCATTATCATAATCATAACCATCGTCATAATCGTCATCATAATCGTCATCATAATCATCATCATAATCATCATCATAGTCATCGTCATAATCGACATCATAACTGTCATCAAAATCGTCATCATAATCATCATCATAATCGTTATCATAATCATTATTAAAATTATCATCATAATCGTCATCATAATCAGCATCATAATGATCATCATAATCATCATCATAATCATCATCATAATCGTCATCATAATCATCATCATAATCATCATCATAACCGTCATCGTAATCATCATCAGAATCATCATCATAATCGTCATCATAATCATCATCATAATCATCATCATAACCGTCATCGTAATCATCATCAGAATCATCATCATAATCGTCATCATAATCATCATCATAATCATCATCATAATCATCATCATAATCATCATCATAATCATCATCATAATCACCATCATAATGATCATCATAATGATCATCATAATCATCATCATAATCATCATCATAATCATCATGATAGTCATCATCATAATCGACATCATAATCGTCATCATAATCACCATCATAATGATCATCATAATGATCATCATAATCATCATCATAATCATCATCATAATCATCATCATAATCATCATCATAATCATCATCATAATCATCATCATAATCATCATCAAAATTATCATCATAATCATCATCATAATCGTCATCATAATCATCATCATAATCATCATCATAATCATCATCATAATCATCATCATAATCGTCTTCATGGTCATCATCCTAATCGTCATCATAATCATCATAATAGTCATCATAATCGTCATCATTATAGTCATCATAATCAACATCATGATCATCATCATAATCATCATCATAATCATCATCATAATCATGATCATGATCATCATCATAATCATCATCATAATCATCATCATAACCGTCATCGTAATCATCATCATAATCATCATCATAATCATCATCATAATCATCGTTATAATTCATCATCATAATCATGAGCATCATCATCATGATAATCATCATCATAGTCATCATCATAATCATCATTATAGTCATCATCATAATCATCATCATAATCATCATCATAATCATCATCAAAATTATCATCATAATCATCATCATAATAGTCATCATAATCATCATCATTATCATCATCAAAATCATCATCATCATCATCATCATAATCATCATCATACTCATCATCATATTCGACATCATAATCGTCATCATTATCATCATCATAATCACTATCATAATCAACATCATAATCATTATCATAATCACTATGATAATCACCGTCACAATAATTATCATTATCACTATCATAATCATCATCATAATCAACATCATAATCAGCATCATAATCATCATCATAAACATCATCATAATCATCATCATAATCATTATTAAAAACATCATCATAATCGTCATCATAATCGACATCATAATAGTCATCAATATCATTATCATAATCATCATCATAATCATCATCACAATCGTCATCATAATAGTCTACATAATTATCATCGTAATCATCATAATAATCTTTATCATAATCACCATCATAATCATCATCATAATCATCATCATAACAGTCATCATAATAGTCATCATAATCATCATCATAATCATTCTCATAATCACCATCATAATAATTATCATTATCACTTTCACAATCATCATCATAATCACCATCATATTCAGCACCATAATCAGCATCATAATCATCATCATAATCATCATCATAATCATCATCATAATCATCATCATAACAGTCGTTATAATCGTCATCATAATCACCGTCATAATGATCATCATAATCATCATAATAATCATCATCATAATCACCACCATAATCAGCATCTTAATCCTGATCATAATCATCACCATAATCAGCATCATAATCATCATCATAATCATCATCATAATCAACATCATAATCAGCATCATAATCATTACCATAATCAGCATCATAATCATCGTCATAATCCTCATCATAATCGTCATCATAATCATCATCATAGTCATCATCATCACCGACATCATAATAGTCATCAAAATCGTCATCATAATCATCATCATAATCATCATCATAATCATCATCATAATCATCATCATAACAGTCATCATAATCATCATCATAACAGTCATCACAAAAGTCATCATAATCATCATCATAGTCATCATCATCACCGACATCATAATAGTCATCAAAAACGCCATCATAATCATCATCATAATCATCATCATAATCATCATCATAATCGTCATCATTATCATCATCATAATCACTATGATAATAAACAACATAATCATTATCATAATCACTATGATAATCACCATCATAATAATTATCATTATCACTATCATAATCACCATCATAATCATCATCATAATGGACATCATAATAGTCATCAAAATCGTTATCATAATCATCATCATAATCATAATCATAGTCATCATCATAATCGACATCATAATAGTCATCATAATCATCATCATAGTCATCATCATCACCGACATCATAATAGTCATCAAAATCGTCATCATAATCATCATCATAATCATCATCATAATTATCATCTTAATCATCATCATAATCATCATCATAATCATCATCATAATCATCATCATAATCATCATCATCACCGGCATCATAATAGTCATCATAATCATCATCATAACGATCATCATAATCGTCATCATTATGATGATCATCATCACAATCATCATCATAATCATCATCATAGTCATCATCATGATCAGCATCATAATCATCATCATAATCATCATTTTAATCATCATCATAACCATCATCATAATAGTCATCATAGTCGTCATCATAAAAGTCATCATAATCGACATCATAATAGTCACCAAAACCATTATCATAATCGACATCATAATAGTCACCAAAATCATTATCATAATCATCATCATAATCATGATCATAATCGTCATCATAATCGTCATCATTATCATCATCATAATCACTATCATAATCAACATCATAAGCATTATCATAATCACTATGATAATCACCATCATAATAATTATCATTATCAGTATCATAATCATCATCATAATCAACATCATAATCAGCATCATAATCATCATCATAATCAGCATCATAATCATCATCATAATCATCATCATAATCATCATCATAATCATCATCAAAATCATTATCATAATCATCATCATAATCACCATCATAATCATTATCATAATCACTATCATAATCATCATCATAATCATCACCAAAATCGTCATCATAATCACCATCATAATGATCATCATAATCATCATCATAATAGTCATCAAAATCGTTATCATAATCATAATCATAATCATAGTCATCATCGTAATCATCATCATAATCATCATCATAATCATCATCATATTCATCGTCATAATCAACATCATAACAGTCATCATAATCGTCATCATAATCACCGTCGTAATGATCATCATAACCATCATAGTAATCATCATCACAATCATTATTAAAATCATCATCATAATCGTCATCATAATCGAAATCATAATAGTCATCATAATCATCATCATAATCATTCTCATAATCACCATCATAATAATTATCATTATCACTTTCACAATCATCATCATAATCACCATCATATTCAGCACCATAATCAGCATCATAATCATCATCATAATCATCATCATAATCATCATCATAACAGTCGTTATAATCGTCATCATAATCACCGTCATAATGATCATCATAATCATCATAATAATCATCATCATAATCACCACCATAATCAGCATCTTAATCCTGATCATAATCATCACCATAATCAGCATCATAATCATCATCATAATCATCATCATAATCAACATCATAATCAGCATCATAATCATTACCATAATCAGCATCATAATCATCGTCATAATCCTCATCATAATCGTCATCATAATCATCATCATAGTCATCATCATCACCGACATCATAATAGTCACCAAAATCATTATCATAATCATCATCATAATCATGATCATAATCGTCATCATAATCGTCATCATTATCATCATCATAATCACTATCATAATCAACATCATAAGCATTATCATAATCACTATGATAATCACCATCATAATAATTATCATTATCAGTATCATAATCATCATCATAATCAACATCATAATCAGCATCATAATCATCATCATAATCAGCATCATAATCATCATCATAATCATCATCATAATCATCATCATAATCATCATCAAAATCATTATCATAATCATCATCATAATCACCATCATAATCATTATCATAATCACTATCATAATCATCATCATAATCATCACCAAAATCGTCATCATAATCACCATCATAATGATCATCATAATCATCATCATAATAGTCATCAAAATCGTTATCATAATCATAATCATAATCATAGTCATCATCGTAATCATCATCATAATCATCATCATAATCATCATCATATTCATCGTCATAATCAACATCATAACAGTCATCATAATCGTCATCATAATCACCGTCGTAATGATCATCATAACCATCATAGTAATCATCATCACAATCATTATTAAAATCATCATCATAATCGTCATCATAATCGAAATCATAATAGTCATCATAATCATCATCATAATCATTCTCATAATCACCATCATAATAATTATCATTATCACTTTCACAATCATCATCATAATCACCATCATATTCAGCACCATAATCAGCATCATAATCATCATCATAATCATCATCATAATCATCATCATAACAGTCGTTATAATCGTCATCATAATCACCGTCATAATGATCATCATAATCATCATAATAATCATCATCATAATCACCACCATAATCAGCATCTTAATCCTGATCATAATCATCACCATAATCAGCATCATAATCATCATCATAATCATCATCATAATCATCATCATAATCATCATCATAACAGTCATCATAATCATCATCATAACAGTCATCACAAAAGTCATCATAATCATCATCATAGTCATCATCATCACCGACATCATAATAGTCATCAAAAACGCCATCATAATCATCATCATAATCATCATCATAATCATCATCATAATCGTCATCATTATCATCATCATAATCACTATGATAATAAACAACATAATCATTATCATAATCACTATGATAATCACCATCATAATAATTATCATTATCACTATCATAATCACCATCATAATCATCATCATAATGGACATCATAATAGTCATCAAAATCGTTATCATAATCATCATCATAATCATAATCATAGTCATCATCATAATCGACATCATAATAGTCATCATAATCATCATCATAGTCATCATCATCACCGGCATCATAATAGTCATCATAATCATCATCATAATGATCATCATAATCGTCATCATTATGATGATCATCATCACAATCATCATCATAATCATCATCATAGTCATCATCATGATCAGCATCATAATCATCATCATAATCATCATTTTAATCATCATCATAACCATCATCATAATAGTCATCATAGTCGTCATCATAAAAGTCATCATAATCGACATCATAATAGTCACCAAAATCATTATCATAATCGACATCATAATAGTCACCAAAATCATTATCATAATCATCATCATAATCATGATCATAATCGTCATCATAATCGTCATCATTATCATCATCATAATCACTATCATAATCAACATCATAAGCATTATCATAATCACTATGATAATCACCATCATAATAATTATCATTATCAGTATCATAATCATCATCATAATCAACATCATAATCAGCATCATAATCATCATCATAATCAGCATCATAATCATCATCATAATCATCATCATAATCATCATCATAATCATCATCAAAATCATTATCATAATCATCATCATAATCACCATCATAATCATTATCATAATCACTATCATAATCATCATCATAATCATCACCAAAATCGTCATCATAATCACCATCATAATGATCATCATAATCATCATCATAATAGTCATCAAAATCGTTATCATAATCATAATCATAATCATAGTCATCATCGTAATCATCATCATAATCATCATCATAATCATCATCATATTCATCGTCATAATCAACATCATAACAGTCATCATAATCGTCATCATAATCACCGTCGTAATCGTCATCATAATCGTCATCAAAATCATCACCATAATCATCGTCATAATCGTCATCATAATCGTCATCATAATCGTCATCATTATCATCATCATAATCACTATGATAATAAACAACATAATCATTATCATAATCACTATGATAATCACCATCATAATAATTATCATTATCACTATCATAATCACCATCATAATCGCCATCATAATCGTCATCATAATAGTCATCATAATCATCATCATAATCATCATCATAATCACCATCATAATCACCATCATAATCATCATCATAATCATCATCATAATCATCATCATAATCGTCATCATTATCATCATCATAATCACTATGATAATAAACAACATAATCATTATCATAATCACTATGATAATCACCATCATAATAATTATCATTATCACTATCATAATCACCATCATAATCGTCATCATAATAGTCATCATAATCATCATCATAATCATCATCATAATCACCATCATAATCACCATCATAATCATTATCATAATCACCATCATAATCACCATCATAATCATCACCAAAATCGTCATCATAATCACCATCATAATGATCATCATAATCATCATAATAATCATTATCATGATCATCATAATCAACATCATAATCATCATCATAATCGTCATCATAATCGTCATCATAATCACCATCATAATTATCATCATAATCATCATCATAATCATCGTCATAATCGTCATCATAATCGTCATCAAAATCATCACCATAATCATCGTCATAATCGTCATCATAATCGTCATCATAATCGTCATCATAATCATCATCATAATCATTATTAAAAACATCATCATAATCGTCATCATAATCGACATCATAATAGTCATCAATATCATTATCATAATCATCATCATAATCATCATCACAATCGTCATGATAATAGTCATCATAATTATCATCGTAATCATCATAATAATCATTATCATAATCATCATCATAATCATCACCATAATCATCGTCATAATCGTCATCATAACCGTCATCATAATCGTCATCATAATCATCATCATAATTATCATCATAATAATCATCATAATCATCGTCATAATCGTCATCATAATCATCACCATAATCATCGTCATAATCGTCATCATAACCGTCATCATAATCGTCATCATAACCATCATCATAATTATCATCATAATCATCATCATAATCATCGTCATAATCGTCATCATAATCGTCACCATAATCAGCATCATAATCATCATCATAATCATCATCATAATCATCATCATAACCATCATCATAATCATCATAATAATCTTTATCATAATCGTCATCATAATCATCAGCATAATCATCATCATAGTCTTCATCATAATCGTCATCATAATAGTCATCATAATCATCATCATAATCATTGATATAATCACCATTATAATTATCATTATCACTATCATAATCATCATCATAATCAACATCATAATCAGCATCATAATCATCATCATAATCAGCATCATAATGATCATCATAATCATCATCATAATTATCATCATAATCATTATTAAAAACATCATCATAATAGTCATCAATATTATTATCATAATCATCATCATAATCATCATCATAATCGTCATCATATAAGTCATCACAATCATCATCATAGTCATCATCATCACCGACATCATAATAGTCATCATAATCATCATCATAATCATCAACATAATGATCATCATAATCTTCATCATTATGATGATCACCATCACAACCATCATCATAATCATCATCATAGTCACCATCATAATCGTCATCATTATCATTGCCATAATCACCATCATAATCATCATCATAATCATCATCATAATCATCATCATAATCATCATCATAGCAGTCATCATAATCATCATCATAATCACCATCATAATCGTCATCATTATCATAATCATAATCACTATCATAATCAACATCATAATCATTATCATAATCACTATGATAGTCACCATCATAATAATTATCATTATCACTATCATAATCATCATAATCATCGTCACAATCACCATCATAATCATCATCATAATCATCATCATAACAGTCATCATAATAGTCATCATAATCATCATCATAATCATCCTCATAATCACCATCATAATAATTATCATTATCACTTTCATAATCATCATCATAATCACCATCATATTCAGCACCATAATCACCATCATAATGATCATCATAATCATCATAATAATCATGATCATAATCATCATCATAATGATCATCATAATCATCATCATAATGGACATCATAATAGTCATCAAAATCGTTATCATAATCATCATCATAATCATAATCATAGTCATCATCATAATCAACATCATAATAGTCATCATAATCATCATCATAGTCATCATCATCACCGACATCATAATAGTCATCAAAATCGTCATCATAATCATCATCATAATCATCATCATAATCATCATCATAATCATCATCATAATCATCATCATAACAGTCATCATAATCATCATCATAACAGTCATCATAATCATCATCATAGTCATCATCATCACCGACATCATAATAGTCATCAAAAACGCCATCATAATCATCATCATAATCATCATCATAATCATCATCATAATCGTCATCATTATCATCATCATAATCACTATGATAATAAACAACATAATCATTATCACTATCACTATGATAATCACCATCATAATAATTATCATTATCACTATCATAATCATCATCATAATCATCATCATAATGGACATCATAATAGTCATCAAAATCGTTATCATAATCATCATCATAATCATAATCATAGTCATCATCATAATCGACATCATAATAGTCATCATAATCATCATCATAGTCATCATCGTCACCGACATCATAATAGTCATCAAAATCGTTATCATAATCATCATCATAATCATCATCATAATTATCATCATAATCATCATCATAATCATCATCATAATCATCATCATAATCATCATCATCACCGGCATCATAATAGTCATCATAATCATCATCATAATGATCATCATAATCGTCATCATTATGATGATCATCATCACAATCATCATCATAATCATAATCATAGTCATCATCATGATCAGCATCATAATCATCATCATAATCATCATTTTAATCATCATCATAACCATCATCATAATAGTCATCATAATCGTCATCATAAAAGTATTCATAATCATCATCATAGCCATCATCATCACCGACATCATAATAGTCATCAAAATCGCCATCATAATCATCATCATAATGATCATCATAATCATCATCATAATCATCACCATAATCAGCATCATAATCATCATCATAATCATCATCATAATCATCGATATAATCACCACCATAATAATTATCATTATCACTATCATAATCACCATCATAATCATTATCATAATCACTATCATAATCATCATCATAATCATCACCAAAATCGTCATCATAATCACCGTCATAATGATCATCATAATCATCATCATAATAGTCATCAAAATCGTTATCATAATCATAATCATAATCATCATCATAATCATAATCATAGTCATCATCGTAATCATCATCATAATCATCATCATCACCGACATCATAATAGTCATCATAATCATCATCATAATCATCAACATAATGATCATCATAATCGTCATCATTATGATGATCATCATCACAATCATCATCATAATCATCATCATAGTCATCATCATGATCAGCATCATAATCATCATCATAATCATCATTTTAATCATCATCATAACCATCATCATAATAGTCATCATATTCGTCATCATAATCGTCATCATAATCGTCATCATAATAGTCATCATAATCGTCATCATAATAGTCATCAAAATCATTATCATAATCATCATCATAATCATCATCATAATCGTCATCATAAAAGTCATCATAATCATCATCATAGTCATCATCATCACCGCCATCATAATAGTCATCAAAATCGTCATCATAATCATCATCATAATCATCATCATAATGATCATCATAATCATCATCATAATCGTCATCATCACCGACATCATAATAGTCATCAAAATCGTCATCATAATCATCATCATAATCATCATCATAATCATCATCATAATGATCATCATAATCATCATCATAATCGTCATCACTATCATCATCATAATCATCATCATAGTCATCATCATCACCGACATCATAACAGTCATCAAAATCGCCATCATAATCATCATCATAATGATCATCATAATCATCATCATAATCGTCATCATTATCATCATCATAATCACTATCACAATCAACATCATAATCATTATCATAATCACTATGATAATCACCATCATAATAATTATCATTATCAGTATCATAATCATCATCATAATCAACATCATAATCAGCATCATCATCATCACCATAATCAGCATCATAATCATCATCATAATCATCATCATAATCATCATCATAATCATCATCATAATGATCATCATAATCATCATCATAATCGTCATTATCACCGACATCATAATAGTCATCAAAATCGTCATCATAATCATCATCATAATCATCATCATAATCATCATCATAATGATCATCATAATCATCATCATAATCGTCATCACTATCATCATCATAATCATCATCATAGTCATCGTCATAATCGATATCATAACTGTCATCAAAATCGTCATCATAATCATCATCATAATCGTTATCATAATCATTATTAAAATTATCATCATAATCGTCATCATAATCACCATCATAATGATCATCATAATGATCATCATAATCATCATCATAATCATCATCATAATCATCATGATAGTCATCATCATAATCGACATCATAATCGTCATCATAATCACCATCATAATGATCATCATAATGATCATCATAATCATCATCATAATCATCATCATAATCATCATGATAGTCATCATCATAATCGACATCATAATGGTCATCAAAATCATCATCATAATCATCATCATAATCGTCATCATAAAAGTCATCATAATCATCATAATAGTCATCATCATCACCAACATCATCACCAACATCATAATCACCATCATAATCATCACCATAATCATCATCATAATCGCCATCATAATCATCATCATAATCGACATCATAATAGTAATCAAAATCATTATCATAATCATAACCATCGTCATAATCGTCATCATAATCGTCATCATAATCATCATCATAATCATCATCATAATCATCATCATAATCATCATCATAGTCATCATCATAATCGACATCATAATAGTCATCAAAATCGTTATCATAATCATAATCATAATCATGATCATAATCATAATCATAGTCATCATCGTAATCATCATCATAATCATCATCATAGTCATTATCATCACCGACATCATAATAGTCATCAAAATCGTCATCATAATCAGCATCATAATGATCATCATAATCATCATCATAATCGACATCATAATAGTCATCATAATCGTAATCATAATAGTAATCAAAATCATTATCATAATCATAACCATCGTCATAATCGTCATCATAATCGTCATCATAATCATCATCATAATCATCATCATAGTCATCGTCATAATCGACATCATAACTGTCATCAAAATCGTGATCATAATCATCATCATAATCGTTATCATAATCATTATTAAAATTATCATCATAATCGTCATCATAATCAGCATCATAATGATCATCATAATCATCATCATAATCATCATCATAATCGTCATCATCATCATCATCATAATCATCATCATAACCGTCATCGTAATCATCATCAGAATCATCATCATAATCGTCATCATAATCATCATCATAATCATCATCATAACCGTCATCGTAATCATCATCAGAATCATCATCATAATCGTCATCATAATCATCATCATAATCATCATCATAATCATCATCATAATCATCATCATAATCATCATCATAATCACCATCATAATGATCATCATAATGATCATCATAATCATCATCATAATCATCATCATAATCATCATGATAGTCATCATCATAATCGACATCATAATCGTCATCATAATCACCATCATAATGATCATCATAATGATCATCATAATCATCATCATAATCATCATCATAATCATCATGATAGTCATCATCATAATCGACATCATAATGGTCATCAAAATCATCATCATAATCATCATCATAATCGTCATCATAAAAGTCATCATAATCATCATAATAGTCATCATCATCACCAACATCATCACCAACATCATAATCACCATCATAATCATCACCATAATCATCATCATAATCGCCATCATAATCATCATCATAATCGACATCATAATAGTAATCAAAATCATTATCATAATCATAACCATCGTCATAATCGTCATCATAATCGTCATCATAATCATCATCATAATCATCATCATAATCATCATCATAATCATCATCATAATCATCATCATAGTCATCATCATAATCGACATCATAATAGTCATCAAAATCGTTATCATAATCATAATCATAATCATGATCATAATCATAATCATAGTCATCATCGTAATCATCATCATAATCATCATCATAGTCATTATCATCACCGACATCATAATAGTCATCAAAATCGTCATCATAATCAGCATCATAATGATCATCATAATCATCATCATAATCGACATCATAATAGTCATCATAATCGTAATCATAATAGTAATCAAAATCATTATCATAATCATAACCATCGTCATAATCGTCATCATAATCGTCATCATAATCATCATCATAATCATCATCATAATCATCATCATAATCATCATCATAGTCATCGTCATAATCGACATCATAACTGTCATCAAAATCGTCATCATAATCATCATCATAATCGTTATCATAATCATTATTAAAATTATCATCATAATCGTCATCATAATCAGCATCATAATGATCATCATAATCATCATCATAATCATCATCATAACCGTCATCGTAATCATCATCAGAATCATCATCATAATCGTCATCATAATCATCATCATAATCATCATCATAACCGTCATCGTAATCATCATCAGAATCATCATCATAATCGTCATCATAATCATCATCATAATCATCATCATAATCATCATCATAATCATCATCATAATCATCATCAGAATCATCATCATAATCATCATCATAATCATCATCATAGTCATCATCATAATCATCATCATAATCGTCATCATAATCGTCATCATAATCATCATAATAGTCATCATAATCATCATCATAATCATGAGCATAATCATCATGATAATCATCATCATTATCATCCTCATTATCATCATCAAAATCATCATCATAATCATCATCATAATCATCATCAGAATCATCATCATCATCATCATCATAATCATCATCATAATCATCATCATAACCGTCATCGTAATCATCATTATAATCATCATCATAATCATCATCATAGTCATCATCATAATCATCATCATAATCATCATCATAATCATCATCATAGTCGTCTTCATGGTCATCATCATAATCGTCATCATAATCATCATAATAGTCATCATAATCGTCATCATTATAGTCATCATAATAATCATCATAATCGTCATCATTATAGTCATCATAATCATCAGCATGATCATTATCATAATCATCATCAAAATCATCATCATAATCGTCATCATAATCGTCATCATAATCATCGTCATAATCATCATCATAGTCATCATCATAACCGTCATCATAATCATCATCATAATCATCATCATAATCATCATCATATTCATCATCATAGTCATCATCATAATCATTATCATAATCATTATCATAACCGTAATTATAATCATCATCATAATCGTCATCACAATCATCATCGTAGTCATCATCATAATCATCATCATAATCATCGCCATAATCATCATCATAATCATCATCATAATCATCATCATAATATTCATCATAATCATCATCATAATCATTATCATAATCGTCATCATAATCATCATCATAACCGTCATCATAATTATCATCATAATCATTATCATAATCGTCATCATAGTCATCATCATGATGGTCATCATAATCGTCATCATAATCATCATCATAATCATCATCATAATCATCATCATAACCGTCATCGTAATCATCATCATAATCATCATCATAATCATCATCATGGTCATCTTTATAATCATCATCATAATCATCATCATAACCGTCATCATAATCGTCACCATAATCAGCATCATAGTCATCATCATAATCATCATCATAATCATCATCATAATCATCATCATAATCATCATCATAATCATTATGATAATCATCATTATAATCACCATCATAATCATTATCATAATCATCATCATAATCATCGTCATAATCATCATCATAATCATCATCATAATAGTCATCATAATCGTCATCATTATAGTCATCATAATGATCATCATAATCATCATCATAATAGTCATCAATATCGTCATCATAATAACCATCGTAATGATCATCATAATCATCATAATCATCATCATAATTATCATCATAATCATCATCATAATCATCATCATAATCATCATCATAATCATCATCATAATCATCCTCATAATCATCATCATAATCATTATTAAAAACATCATCATAATCGTGATCATAGTCGTCATCACAATAACCATCATAATGATCATCATAATCATCATAATCATCGTCATAATCCTCATCATAATCGTCGCCATAATCATCATCATCAGGATCATCTAAATCATCATCATAATCATTATTAAATCATCATCATAATCGTCATCATAATCGTCATCATAAAAGTCATCATAATCATCATCATAGTCATCATCCTCACCGACGTCATAATAGTCATCAAAATCGTCATCATAATCATCATCATAATCATCATCATAATCATCATCATAATCATCATCATAATCATCAACATAATCATCACCATAATCAGCATCATAATCATCATCATAATCATCATCATAATAATCATCATAATCATCATCCCAATCATCATCGTAATCAGCATCATAATCATCATCATGATCATCATCATAATCATCATCATAATCATTATTAAATCATCATCATAATCGTCATCATAATCGTCATCATAATCATCATCATAATCGTCATAATAAAAGTCATCATAATCATCATCACAATCATCATCATAATCATCATCATAATCATCAACATAATCATCATCATAATCATCATCATAATCATCATCATAATCGTTATCATAATCATCATCATAATCATCATAACCATCATCACAATCATCATCATAGTCATCATCGTGATCAGCATCATAATCATCATCATAATCATCATCATAATCATCATCATAGTCATCATCATAATCCTCATCATCTTAGTCATCATAATCATCATCATAATCATCGATATAATCATCATCATAATTATCATTATGACTATTATAATCATCATAATAATCACCATCATAACCATCATCATGATCGTCATCATAATCGTCATCATAATAGTCATCATAATAGTCATCATAATCGTTATCATAATAACCATCATAATGATCATCATAATCATCATAATCATTTCCATAATTATCATCATAATCATCATCATAATCAGCATCATAATCATCATCATAATGATCATCATAATCATCATCATAATCATCAACATAATCATCATCATAGTCATCATCATGATCAGCATCATAATCATCATCATAATCATCATTTTAATCGTCAGTATAATCATCATCATAATCATCATCATGGTCATCATCACTTTAATCGTCATAATAATCATCATCATAATCATCATCATGGTCATCATCATAATCATTATAACAATCATCATCATAATCATCATCATAATCGTCATCATATTCGTCATCATAATCATCATCATAATCGTCATAATAAAAGTCATCATATTCATCATCACAATCATCATCATAATCATCATCATAATCATCATCATAATCATAATCATAATCATCATCATAATCATCATCATAATCATCATCATGATCATCATCATAATCATCATCATAATCACCATCAAAATCAGCATCATAATCCTGTTCATAATCAACATCATAATCGCCATCATAATCATCATCATAGTCATCAAAAGCATTATCATAATCTTCATCATAATCATCATCATAATCATCATCATAATCGTCATCATAATCATCATCATAATCATCATCATAACCATCATCACAATCATCATCATAGTCATCATCATGATCAGCATCATAATCATCATCATAATCATCATTTTAATCATCATCATAATCATCATCATAACAGTCATCATAATCATGATCATAATCATCATCGTAATCATCATCATAATCATCATCATAATCATCATCATAATCATCATCATAATGATCATCATAATCATCATCATAATCATCATCATAATCATCATCATAATCATCATCATAATCATCATAATCATCATCATAATCGTCAACATAATCATCATCATAGTCATCATCATGATCAGCATCATAATCATCATCATAATAATCTTCATAGTCATCATCATGATCAGCATCATAATCATCATCATGGTCATCATCATAATCATTATAACAATCATCATCATAATCATCATCATAGTCATCATCATGATCAGCATCAAAATAGTCATCGTAATCATCATCATAATCATTATTAAATCATCATCATAATCGTCATCATATTCGTCATCATAATCATCATCATAATCGTCATAATAAAAGTCATCATATTCATCATCACAATCATCATCATAATCATGATCATAATCATCATCATAATCATCATCATAATCATCATCATAATCATCATCATAATCATCATCATAATGATCATCATAATCATCATCATAATCATCGTCATAATCATCATCATAATCATCATCATAATCATCATCATAATTATCATCATAATCGTCATCATAATCATCATCATGATCATCATCATAATCATCATCATAATCACCATCATAATCAGCATCATAATCCTGTTCATAATCAACATCATAATCGCCATCATAATCATCATCATAGTCATCAAAAGCATTATCATAATCTTCATTATAATCATCATCATAATCGTCATCATAATCATCATCATAATAATCATCATAGTCATCATCATGATCAGCATCATAATCATCATCACGGTCATCATCATAATCATTATAACAAACATCATCATAATCATCATCATATTCATCATCATGATCAGCATCAAAATAGTCATCATAATCATCATCATAATCATTATTAAATCATCATCATAATCGTCATCATATTCGTCATCATAATCATCATCATAATCGTCATAATAAAAGTCATCATATTCATCATCACAATCATCATCATAATCATCATCATAATCATCATCGTAATCATCATCATAATCATCATCATAATCGTCAACATAATCATCATCATAGTCATCATCATGATCAGCATCATAATCATCATCATAATAATCATCATAGTCATCATCATGATCAGCATCATAATCATCATCATGGTCATCATCATAATCATTATAACAATCATCATCATAATCATCATCATAGTCATCATCATGATCAGCATCAAAATAGTCATCATAATCATCATCATAATCATCATCGTAATCATCATCATTATCATCATCATAATCATCATCACAATCATTATCATAATCATCATCATAATCATCATCATAATCATCATCATAATCATCATCATAATCATCATCATATTCATCATCACAATCGTCATCATAGTCGTCATCATAATCATCGTCATTTTCACTAGCATAAGCATCATCATAATCATCACCATAATCATCATCATAATCATCATGATAATCATCATCATAATAGTAATCATAATAGTCATCACATTCATCATCATCATCATCATCATCATTATATTTATCATAATAATCGTAATCAAAATCGTCGTCATAATCATCATCATAATCATCATCATAATCATCATCATAATCATCATCATGATCATTATCATAAGAGCCGACATAGAAGTCATAATAATCATCATCATGGTCATCATCATAATCATCATCATAATAGTCATCAAAATCGCCATCATAATCGTCATCATAATCATCATCATAATAGTCATCAATATCGTCATCATAATCATCATCATAATCATCATCATAATCATCATCATAATCATCATCATAATCATCGTCATAATCGTCATCATAATCGTCATCATAATTGCCATTATTATCATCATAATTATCACAGGCATAATCATCATCATAATCGTCATCGAAACCGTCATTATTATGATCATCACAATAGTCATCATAATCGACATCAAAAGCATCGTCAAAATCGTCATCATAACCATTATCAAAATCGGCATCAAAATCGGCATCGTAATCATCATCATAATCATCATCATAATCATCATCATAATCATCACCATAATCATCATAATTATGATCATCATAATCATCATTATCATCATCATTATCATCATCGTAATTATCATCATAATCGTCGTCATAATCATCATCATAAGCGTCATCATAATCGACATCATAATCGTCATCATAATCGACATTATAATAGTTATCATAGTCGACATTAAAATCATCATCAAAGTCATCATCATCGTAGACCTCATAATCGTCATCTTTCTCATTAGCACAATCATCATCATAATCATCATCATAATCACTAGCCTAATCATCATCATAATCATCAGCATAATCATCATCATAACCATCATCATAATCGCCATAATAATCGTTATTATAATAGTCATCATAATCATCATCCTAATCATCATCATAATCATCATCATAATCGTCATCATAATCATCATCATAATCATCGATATAATCATCATCATAATTATCATTATGACTATTATAATCATCATAATAATCACCATCATAACCATCATCATAATCGTCATCATAATCGTCATCATAATAGTCATCATAATAGTCATCATAATCGTTATCATAATAACCATCATAATGATCATCATAATCATCATAATCATTTCCATAATTATCATCATAATCATCATCATAATCAGCATCATAATCATCATCATAATGATCATCATAATCATCATCATAATCATCAACATAATCATCATCATAGTCATCATCATGATCAGCATCATAATCATCATCATAATCATCATCATAATCATCATCATAATCATCATCATAATCATCATCATAATCATCATCATGATCATCATCATAATCATCATCATAATCACCATCATAATCAGCATCATAATCCTGTTCATAATCAACATCATAATCACCATCATAATCATCATCATAGTCATCAAAAGCATTATCATAATCTTCATCATAATCATCATCATAATCGTCATCATAATCATCATCATAATCATCATCATAACCATCATCACAATCATCATCATAGTCATCATCATGATCAGCATCATAATCATCATCATAACAGTCATCATAATCATGATCATAATCATCATCATAATCATCATCATAATCATCATCATAATCGTCAACATAATCATCATCATAGTCATCATCATGATCAGCATCATAATCATCATCATAATAATCATCATAGTCATCATCATGATCAGCATCATAATCATCATCATGGTCATCATCATAATCATTATAACAATCATCATCATAATCATCATCATAGTCATCATCATGATCAGCATCAAAATAGTCATCATAATCATCATCATAATCATTATTAAATCATCATCATAATCGTCATCATATTCGTCATCATAATCATCATCGTAATCGTCATAATAAAAGTCATCATATTCATCATCACAATCATCATCATAATCATCATCATAATCATCATCATAATCATCATCATAATCATCATCATAATCGTCAACATAATCATCATCATAGTCATCATCATGATCAGCATCATAATCGTCATCATAATCATCATCATAATGGTCATCATACTAATCATCAAAACCATTATCATAATCGTCATCGTAATCGTCATCGTAATTGTCATCGTAATTGTCATCATAATCGTCATCATAATCGTCATCATAATAGTCATCATTATCACTAGCATAATCATCATCATAATAAGCATTATCATCATCAACACAATAGTAATCATAATCTTCATCATAATCGTCATGGTAATCGTCATCATAATCATCATCATAGTCATCATCATAGTCATCCTCATAATCGTCATCATAATCATCATCATAATCATCATCATAATCATTATTAACCCTTTCGCTACTACGGGTGACTATAGTCACCCGCCACGAAACGAGACGCATACCCGACGGGTGACTATAGTCACCCGTCACAAGATACCACCTATACACGACGGGTGACTTTAGTCACCCGCTCGAAAAATGGAACCAAATGTTAACACATCTTGCGCGGGTAATTTGCCGCCGAACTCTCATCGGGTATCGGGCGATTTTTAACAATTCGTACGCAAAATGACGTCACAAAATAGTTGTAGTTTTTGAAACTTTAGGTTTGTCGCAATAGACATTGTGGCAGCTTTATGCACCCGTTACTATGCTCCCGATCTATGTATTTCGTCTACATTAGGACAGTGTATGTCCGGGATCCATCGAAGCATGCACAAAAGCCGTAAATTATCCCGAGAAGACGTCGCTTATCTTAATCTCTTCCCTCCTTACCCCAATCGAATGCTAAAGACTGCGCGCGCTTAATGTTCCCACTTTCGGCACGGCGCTCCGTTCTAGATGAGGCACTCCGCGGCAAGGCCCGCCGGAGCGAAAGGGTTAAAATCATCATGATCATTATTAAAATCATCATCATAATCGTCATCATAATCATCATTATAATCATCATCATAATCATCATCATAATAGTCACCATAATCGTCATCATAGTATCCATCATAATGATCATCCTAATCATCATCATAATCATCATCATCATCATAATCATCATCATAATCGTCATCATAATCGTCATCATAATCGTCATCATCATTATCATCCTAATCATCATCATAATCATCGTCGTAATCATCATCATAATCATCAGCATAATCATCATCATAATCATTATCATAATAGTCATCACAATCATCATCATAAACATCATCATAATCGTCATCATAACCATTATCGAAATCGGCATCAAAATCGGCATCATAATCATGATCATAATGATCATCATAATCATCGTCATAATCAGCATCATAATCATCATCATAATCATCATAATTATCGTCATCATAATCATCATTATCATCATCATGATCATTATTAAAATCATCATCATAATCGTCATAATAACCATCATAATTATAGTCATCATAATGATCATCATAATCATCATCATAATCATCATCATAATAATTATCATTATCAACATCATAATCGCCATCATAATCATCATCATATTAGTCATTATAATAGTCATCACATTTATCATCATCACCATCATCATCATTATATTTATCATAATAATCGTAATCAAAATCCTCATCATAATAGTCATCATAATAATCGACAAAATCATTATCATAGTCATCATCATAAGCATCATCATTATCACTACCCGCCCGTCTCTGAACACCGGTCTCATACCGTCTATCTCAGACCATCTGTCTCAGCCCGTCTGTCTCAGACCCTCTGTCTCAGACCGTCTGTCTCAGACCGTCTGTCTCAGGCCGTCTGTCACAGGCCGACTGTCTCAGTCCGTCTGTCTCAGACCGTCAGTCTCAGACCGTCTATCTCAGACCGTCTGTCTCAGACCGTCTGTCTAAGACCGTCTGTCTCAGACCGTCTGTCTCAGGCAGTCTGTCTCAGAACGTCTGTCACAGTCCGTCTGCCCCTGCCCGTCGGTCTCAGCCCGTCTGTCTCAGTCTGTCTGCCTCTGTCCGTCCGTCTCATACCGTCTGTCTCAGACCATCTATCTCAGACCATCTGTCTCAGACCGTCTGTCTCAAACCGTCTGTCTCAGACCGTCTGTCTCAGACCGTCTATCTCAGACCGTCTGTCTCAGACCGTCTGTCTCAGACCGTCTGTCTCAGACCGTCTGTCTCAGACCGTCTGTCTCAGACCGTCTGTCTCAGACCGTCTGTCTCAGACCGTCTGTCTCAGACCGTCTGTCTCAGGCAGTCTGTCTCAGAACGTCTGTCACAGTCCGTCTGCCCCTGCCCGTCTGTCTCAGGCCGTCTGTCACAGGCCGACTGTCTCAGTCCGTCTGTCTCAGACCGTCAGTCTCAGACCGTCTGTCTCAGACCGTCTATCTCAGACCGTCT
Source organism: Coelioxys conoideus (assembly GCA_947623535.1). NCBI lineage: Eukaryota > Metazoa > Arthropoda > Insecta > Hymenoptera > Megachilidae > Coelioxys > Coelioxys conoideus. Next base: position 3,613,951 of record CANQJN010000020.1, on the reverse strand, counting down.
GTCTCAGACCGTCTGTCTAAGACCGTCAGCCTCTGCCCGTCTGCCTCATCCCGTCTGCCTCATACCATATGTCTCAGACCGTCCGTCTCTGTGCGCCTGTCTCTGTCTGTCGGCCTCTGTCCGTCTGTCTCAGTCTGTCAGCCTCTGTCCGTCCGTCTCATACCGTCTGTCTCAGACCATCTATCTCAGACCATCTGTCTCAGACCATCTATCTCAGACCGTCTGTCTCAGACCGTCTGTCTCAGACCGTCTGTCTCAGACCGTCTGTCTCAGACCGTCTGCCTCAGACCGTCTGTCTCAGACCGTCTGTCTCAGACCGTCTGTCTCGGTTCGTCTGTCTCAGTCCGTCTGTCTCATACCATCTATCTCTGTCCGTAAATCTCAGAACGCCTATCTCATACCGTCTGTCTCAGACCTTGTGTCTCTGTGCGTCTGTCTCTGTCTGTCGGCCTCTGTACGTCTGTCTCAGTCTGTCTGCCTCTGTCCGTCCGCCTCATACCGTCTGTCTCAGACCATCTATCTCAGACCGTCTGTCTCAGTCCGTCTGTCTCAGACCGTCTGTGCCAGACCGACTGTCTCAGACCGTCTGTCTCAGATCGTCTGTCTCAGTCCGTCTGCCTCTGTCCGTCTGTCTCATACCGTCTATATCAGACCGTCTGTCTCAGTCCGTCTGTCTCAGACCGTCAGTCTCAGACCGTCTGTCTCAGACCGTCTATCTCTGCCCGTCTGCCTCATCCCGTCTGCCTCATACCATATGTCTCAGACCGTCCGTCTCTGTGCGCCTGTCTCTGTCCGTCGGCCTCTGTCCGTCTGTCTCAGGCTGTCAGCCTCTGTCCGTCCGTCTCATACCGTCTGTCTCAGACCATCTCTCTCAGACCGTCTGTCTCAGACCGTCTGTCTCAGATCGTCTGTCTCAGACCGTCTGTCTCAGTCCGTCTGTCTCATACTGTCTGCCTCATACCGTCTGTCTCAGACCGTCCGTCTCTCTGCGTCTGTCTCTGTCTGTCCTCCTCTGTCCGTCTGTCTCAGTCTGTCAGCCTCTGTCCGCCCGTCTCATACCGTCTGTCTCAGACCGTCTGTCTCAGACCGTCTGTCTCAGACCGTCTGTCTCAGACCGTCTGTCTCAGACCGTCTGTGTCAGGCTGTCTACCTCTGCCTGTCCCTCTCAGTCCGTCAGCTTCTGACCGTCTGTCTCATACCGTCTGCCTCATACCGTCTGTCTCAGACCGTCCGTCTCTGTGCGTCTGTCTCTGTCTGTCGGCCTCTGTCCGTATGTCTCAGTCTGTCTGCCTCTGTCCGTCCGTCTCATACCGTCTGTCTCAGACCATCTCTCTCAGACCGTCTGTCTCAGACCGTCTGTCTCAGATCGTCTGTCTCAGACCGTCTGTCTCAGTCCGTCTGCCTCTGTCCGTCTGTCTCTGCCCGTCCGTCTCTGAACGCCTGTCTCATACCGTCTGTCTCAGACCGTGTGTCTCAGTCCGTCTGTCTCAGCCCGTCTATCTCAGACCGTCTGTCTCAGACCGTCTGTCTCAGGCCGTCTGTCTCAGACCATCTGTCTCAGGCCGTCTGTCTCAGATCGTCTGTCTCAGACCGCCTGTCTCCCGTCGTCTGTCTCAGACCGTCTGTCTCCGCCCGTCTGTCTCAGCCCGTCTGTCTGAGTCCGTCAGCCTCTGTCCGTGTGTCTCATACCGTCTGCCTCATCCCGTTTGCCTTATACCATATGTCTCAGACCGTCCGTCTCTGTGCGTCTGTCTCTGTCTGTCGGCCTCTGTCCGTCTGTCTCAGTCTGTCAGCCTCTGACCGTCCGTCTCATACCGTCTGTGTCAGACCGTCTGTCTCAGGCCATCTACCTCTGCCTGTCCGTGTCAGTCCGTCAGCTTCTGTCCGTCTGTCTCATACCGTCTGCCTCATACCGTCTGTCTCAGACCGTCCGTCGCTGTGCGTCTGTCTCTGTCTGCCGGCCTCTGTCCGCCTGTCTCAGTCTGTCTGCCTCTGTCCGTCCGTGTCATACCGTCTGTCTCAGACCATCTATCTCAGACCATCTGTCTCAGACCGTCTGTCTCAAACCGTCTGTCTCAGACCGTCTCTCTCAGACCGTCTGTCTCGGATCGTCTGTCTCAGTCCGTCTGCCTCTGTCCGTCTGTCTCATACCGTCTATATCAGACCGTCTGTCTCAGACCGTCTGTCTCAGACCGTCTGTCTCAGACGGTCTGTCTCAGACCGTCTGTCTCAGACCGTCTGTCTCAGACCGTCTGCCTCAGACCGTCTGTCTCAGACCGTCTGTCTCAGACCGTCTGTCTCGGTTCGTCTGTCTCTGTCCGTCTGTCTCATACCATCTATCTCTGTCCGTAAATCTCAGAACGCCTATCTCATACCGTCTGTCTCAGACCTTGTGTCTCTGTGCGTCTGTCTCTGTCTGTCGGCCTCTGTTCGTCTGTCTCAGTCTGTCTGCCTCTGTTCGTCCGCCTCATACCGTCTGTCTCAGACCATCTATCTCAGACCGTCTGTCTCAGATCGTCTGTCTCAGGCCGTCTGTGTCAGACCGACTGTCTCAGACCGTCTGTCTCAGACCGTCAGTCTCAGACCGTCTGTCTCAGACCGTCTATCACAGACCGTCTGTCTCAGACCGTCTGTCTCAGACCGTCTGTCTCAGACCGTCTGTCTCAGACCGTCTGTCTCAGACAGTCTGTCTCTGAACGTCTGCCACAGTCCGTCTGCCCCTGCTCGTCTGTCTCAGCCCGTTTGTCTGAGTCTGTCGGCCTCTGTCCGTCTGTCTCAGTCTGTCTGCCCCTGTCCGTCCGTCTCATACCGTCTGTTTCAGACCATCTATCTCAGACCGTCTGTCTCAGACTGTCTGTCTCAAACAGTCTGTCTCAGAACGTCTGTCTCAGACCGTCTGTCTCAGATCGTCTGTCTCAGTCCGTCTGCCTCTGTCCGTCTATCTCATACCGTCTATATCAGACCGTCTGTCTCGGACCGTCTGTCTCAGACCGTCTGTCTCAGGCCGACTGTCTCAGGCCGTCTGTCTCAGTCCGTCTGTCTCAGACCGTCAGTCTCAGACCGTCTGTCTCAGACCGTCTATCTCTGCCCGTCTGCCTCATCCCGTCTGCCTCATACCATATGTCTCAGACCGTCCGTCTCTGTGCGCCTGTCTCTGTCCGTCGGCCTCTGTCCGTCTGTCTCAGGCTGTCAGCCTCTGTCCGTCCGTCTCATACCGTCTGTCTCAGACCATTTCTCTCAGACCGTCTGTCTCAGACCGTCTTTCTCAGTCCGTCTGTCTCATACTGTCTGCCTCATACCGTCTGTCTCAGACCGTCCGTCTCTCTGCGTCGGTCTCTGTCTGTCCTCCTTTGTCCGTCTGTCTCAGTCTGTCAGCCTCTGTCCGTCCGTCTCATACCGTCTGTCTCAGACCGTCTGTCTCAAACCGTCTGTCTCAGACCGTCTGTCTCAGACCGTCTGTCTCAGACCGTCTGTCTCAGACCGTCTGTCTCAGACCGTCTGTCTCAGACCGTCTGTCTCAGACCGTCTGTCTCAGACCGTCTGTCTCAGGCTGTCTACCTCTGCCTGTCCCTCTCAGTCCGTCAGCTTCTGACCGTCTGTCTCATACCGTCTGCCTCATACCGTCTGTCTCAGACCGTCCGTCTCTGTGCGTCTGTCTCTGTCTGTCGGCCTCTGTCCGTATGTCTCAGTCTCTCTGCCTCTGTCCGTCCGTCTCATACCGTCTGTCTCAGACCATCTCTCTCAGACCGTCTGTCTCAGACCGTCTGTCTCAGATCGTCTCAGACCGTCTGTCTCAGTCCGTCTGCCTCTGTCCGTCTGTCTCTGTCCGTCCGTCTCTGAACGCCTGTCTCATACCGTCTGTCTCAGACCGTGTGTCTCAGTCCGTCTGTCCCAGCCCGTCTATCTCAGGCCGTCTGTCTCAGACCATCTGTCTCAGGCCGTCTGTCTCAGGTCGTCTGTCTCAGACCGCCTGTCTCCCGTCGTCTGTCTCAGACCGTCTGTCTCTGCCCGTCTGTCTCAGCCCGTCTGTCTGAGTCCGTCAGCCTCTGTCCGTGTGTCTCATACCGTCTGCCTCATCCCGTTTGCCTTATACCATATGTCTCAGACCGTCCGTCTCTGTGCGTCTGTCTCTGTCTGTCGGCCTCTGTCCGTCTGTCTCAGTCTGTCAGCCTCTGACCGTCCGTCTCATACCGTCTGTGTCAGGCCGTCTGTCTCAGGCCATCTACCTCTGCCTGTCCGTCTCAGTCCGTCAGCTTCTGTCCGTCTGTCTCATACCGTCTGCCTCATACCGTCTGTCTCAGACCGTCCGTCTCTGTCCGTCTGTCTCAGTCTGTCTGCCTCTGTCCGTCCGTCTCATACCGTCTGTCTCAGACCATCTATCTCAGACCATCTGTCTCAGACCATCTATCTCAGACCATCTGTCTCAGACCGTCTGTCTCAGACCGTCTGTCTCAGACCGTCTGTCTCAGACCGTCTGCCTCAGACCGTCTGTCTCAGACCGTCTGTCTCAGACCGTCTGTCTCGGTTCGTCTGTCTCAGTCCGTCTGTCTCATACGATCTATCTCTGTCCGTAAATCTCAGAACCCCTATCTCATACCGTCTGTCTCAGACCTTGTGTCTCTGTGCGTCTGTCTCTGTCTGTCGGCCTCTGTACGTCTGTCTCAGTCTGTCTGCCTCTGTCCGTCCGCCTCATACCGTCTGTCTCAGACCATCTATCTCAGACCGTCTGTCTCAGACCGTCTGTCTCAGACGGTCTGTGTCAGACCGACTGTCTCAGACCGTCTGTCTCAGACCGTCAGTCTCAGACCGTCTGTCTCAGACCGTCTATCTCAGACCGTCTGTCTCAGACCGTCTGTCTCAGACCGTCTGTCTCAGACAGACTGTCTCTGAATGTCTGCCACAGTCCGTCTGCCCCTGCTCGTCTGTCTCAGCCCGTTTGTCTGAGTCTGTCGGCCTCTGTCCGTCTGTCTCAGTCTGTCTGCCTCTGTCCGTCCGTCTCATACCGTCTGTCTCAGACCGTCTGTCTCAAACCGTCTGTCTCAGACCGTCTGTCTCAGACCGTCTGTCTCAGACCGTCTGTCTCAGACCGTCTGTCTCAGACCGTCTGTCTCAGACCGTCTGTCTCAGACCGTCTGTCTCAGACCGTCTGTCTCAGGCTGTCTACCTCTGCCTGTCCCTCTCAGTCCGTCAGCTTCTGACCGTCTGTCTCATACCGTCTGCCTCATACCGTCTGTCTCAGACCGTCCGTCTCTGTGCGTCTGTCTCTGTCTGTCGGCCTCTGTCCGTATGTCTCAGTCTCTCTGCCTCTGTCCGTCCGTCTCATACCGTCTGTCTCAGACCATCTCTCTCAGACCGTCTGTCTCAGACCGTCTGTCTCAGATCGTCTCAGACCGTCTGTCTCAGTCCGTCTGCCTCTGTCCGTCTGTCTCTGTCCGTCCGTCTCTGAACGCCTGTCTCATACCGTCTGTCTCAGACCGTGTGTCTCAGTCCGTCTGTCCCAGCCCGTCTATCTCAGGCCGTCTGTCTCAGACCATCTGTCTCAGGCCGTCTGTCTCAGGTCGTCTGTCTCAGACCGCCTGTCTCCCGTCGTCTGTCTCAGACCGTCTGTCTCTGCCCGTCTGTCTCAGCCCGTCTGTCTGAGTCCGTCAGCCTCTGTCCGTGTGTCTCATACCGTCTGCCTCATCCCGTTTGCCTTATACCATATGTCTCAGACCGTCCGTCTCTGTGCGTCTGTCTCTGTCTGTCGGCCTCTGTCCGTCTGTCTCAGTCTGTCAGCCTCTGACCGTCCGTCTCATACCGTCTGTGTCAGGCCGTCTGTCTCAGGCCATCTACCTCTGCCTGTCCGTCTCAGTCCGTCAGCTTCTGTCCGTCTGTCTCATACCGTCTGCCTCATACCGTCTGTCTCAGACCGTCCGTCTCTGTCCGTCTGTCTCAGTCTGTCTGCCTCTGTCCGTCCGTCTCATACCGTCTGTCTCAGACCATCTATCTCAGACCATCTGTCTCAGACCATCTATCTCAGACCATCTGTCTCAGACCGTCTGTCTCAGACCGTCTGTCTCAGACCGTCTGTCTCAGACCGTCTGCCTCAGACCGTCTGTCTCAGACCGTCTGTCTCAGACCGTCTGTCTCGGTTCGTCTGTCTCAGTCCGTCTGTCTCATACGATCTATCTCTGTCCGTAAATCTCAGAACCCCTATCTCATACCGTCTGTCTCAGACCTTGTGTCTCTGTGCGTCTGTCTCTGTCTGTCGGCCTCTGTACGTCTGTCTCAGTCTGTCTGCCTCTGTCCGTCCGCCTCATACCGTCTGTCTCAGACCATCTATCTCAGACCGTCTGTCTCAGACCGTCTGTCTCAGACGGTCTGTGTCAGACCGACTGTCTCAGACCGTCTGTCTCAGACCGTCAGTCTCAGACCGTCTGTCTCAGACCGTCTATCTCAGACCGTCTGTCTCAGACCGTCTGTCTCAGACCGTCTGTCTCAGACAGACTGTCTCTGAATGTCTGCCACAGTCCGTCTGCCCCTGCTCGTCTGTCTCAGCCCGTTTGTCTGAGTCTGTCGGCCTCTGTCCGTCTGTCTCAGTCTGTCTGCCTCTGTCCGTCCGTCTCATACCGTCTGTCTCAGACCATCTATCTCAGACCGTCTGTCTCAGACCGTCTGTCTCAAACAGTCTGTCTCAGAACGTCTGTCTCAGACCGTCTGTCTCAGATCGTCTGTCTCAGTCCGTCTGCCTCTGTCCGTCTGTCTCATACCGTCTATATCAGACCGTCTGTCTCGGACCGTCTGTCTCAGACCGTCTGTCTCAGGCCGACTGTCTCAGGCCGTCTGTCTCAGTCCGTCTGTCTCAGACCGTCAGTCTCAGACCGTCTGTCTCAGACCGTCTGTCTCAGACCGTCTATCTCTGCCCGTCTGCCTCATCCCGTCTATCTCTGCCCGTCTGCCTCATCCCGTCTGCCTCATACCATATGTCTCAGACCGTCCGTCTCTGTGCGCCTGTCTCTGTCCGTCGGCCTCTGTCCGTCTGTCTCAAGCTGTCAGCCTCTGTCCGTCCGTCTCATACCGTCTGTCTCAGACCATCTCTCTCAGACCGTCTGTCTCAGACCGTCTGTCTCAGATCGTCTGTCTCAGACCGTCTGTCTCAGTCCGTCTGTCTCATACTGTCTGCCTCATACCGTCTGTCTCAGACCGTCCGTCTCTCTGCGTCTGTCTCTGTCTGTCCTCCTCTGTCCGTCTGTCTCAGTCTGTCAGCCTCTGTCCGTCCGTCTCATACCGTCTGTCTCAGACCGTCTGTCTCAGACCGTCTGTCTCAGACCGTCTGTCTCAGACCGTCTGTCTCAGACCGTCTGTCTCAGACCGCCTGTCTCAGACCGTCTGTCTCAGACCGTCTATCTCAGACCGTCTGTCTCAGACCGTCTATCTCTGCCCGTCTGCCTCATCCCGTCTGCCTCATACCATATGTCTCAGACCGTCCGTCTCTGTGCGCCTGTCTCTGTCCGTCGGCCTCTGTCCGTCTGTCTCAAGCTGTCAGCCTCTGTCCGTCCGTCTCATACCGTCTGTCTCAGACCATCTCTCTCAGACCGTCTGTCTCAGACCGTCTGTCTCAGATCGTCTGTCTCAGACCGTCTGTCTCAGTCCGTCTGTCTCATACTGTCTGCCTCATACCGTCTGTCTCAGACCGTCCGTCTCTCTGCGTCTGTCTCTGTCTGTCCTCATCTGTCCGTCTGTCTCAGTCTGTCAGCCTCTGTCCGTCCGTCTCATACCGTCTGTCTCAGACCGTCTGTCTCAGACCGTCTGTCTCAGACCGTCTGTCTCAGACCGTCTGTCTCAGACCGTCTGTCTCAGACCGTCTGTCTCAGACCGTCTGTCTCAGACCGTCTGTCTCAGACCGCCTGTCTCAGACCGTCTGTCTCAGACCGTCTGGCTCAGACCGTCTGTCTCAGACCGTCTGTCTCAGACCGTCTGTCTCAGACCGTCTGTCTCAGACCGTCTGTGTCAGGCTGTCTACCTCTGCCTGTCCCTCTCAGTCCGTCAGCTTCTGACCGTCTGTCTCATACCGTCTGCCTCATACCGTCTGTCTCAGACCGTCCGTCTCTGTGCGTCTGTCTCTGTCTGTCGGCCTCTGTCCGTATGTCTCAGTCTCTCTGCCTCTGTCCGTCCGTCTCATACCGTCTGTCTCAGACCATCTCTCTCAGACCGTCTGTCTCAGACCGTCTGTCTCAGATCGTCTCAGACCGTCTGTCTCAGTCCGTCTGCCTCTGTCCGTCTGTCTCTGTCCGTCCGTCTCTGAACGCCTGTCTCATACCGTCTGTCTCAGACCGTGTGTCTCAGTCCGTCTGTCCCAGCCCGTCTATCTCAGGCCGTCTGTCTCAGACCATCTGTCTCAGGCCGTCTGTCTCAGGTCGTCTGTCTCAGACCGCCTGTCTCCCGTCGTCTGTCTCAGACCGTCTGTCTCTGCCCGTCTGTCTCAGCCCGTCTGTCTGAGTCCGTCAGCCTCTGTCCGTGTGTCTCATACCGTCTGCCTCATCCCGTTTGCCTTATACCATATGTCTCAGACCGTCCGTCTCTGTGCGTCTGTCTCTGTCTGTCGGCCTCTGTCCGTCTGTCTCAGTCTGTCAGCCTCTGACCGTCCGTCTCATACCGTCTGTGTCAGGCCGTCTGTCTCAGGCCATCTACCTCTGCCTGTCCGTCTCAGTCCGTCAGCTTCTGTCCGTCTGTCTCATACCGTCTGCCTCATACCGTCTGTCTCAGACCGTCCGTCTCTGTCCGTCTGTCTCAGTCTGTCTGCCTCTGTCCGTCCGTCTCATACCGTCTGTCTCAGACCATCTATCTCAGACCATCTGTCTCAGACCATCTATCTCAGACCATCTGTCTCAGACCGTCTGTCTCAGACCGTCTGTCTCAGACCGTCTGTCTCAGACCGTCTGCCTCAGACCGTCTGTCTCAGACCGTCTGTCTCAGACCGTCTGTCTCGGTTCGTCTGTCTCAGTCCGTCTGTCTCATACGATCTATCTCTGTCCGTAAATCTCAGAACCCCTATCTCATACCGTCTGTCTCAGACCTTGTGTCTCTGTGCGTCTGTCTCTGTCTGTCGGCCTCTGTACGTCTGTCTCAGCCTGTCTGCCTCTGTCCGTCCGCCTCATACCGTCTGTCTCAGACCATCTATCTCAGACCGTCTGTCTCAGACCGTCTGTCTCAGACGGTCTGTGTCAGACCGACTGTCTCAGACCGTCTGTCTCAGACCGTCAGTCTCAGACCGTCTGTCTCAGACCGTCTATCTCAGACCGTCTGTCTCAGACCGTCTGTCTCAGACCGTCTGTCTCAGACAGACTGTCTCTGAATGTCTGCCACTGTCCGTCTGCCCCTGCTCGTCTGTCTCAGCCCGTTTGTCTGAGTCTGTCGGCCTCTGTCCGTCTGTCTCAGTCTGTCTGCCTCTGTCCGTCCGTCTCATACCGTCTGTCTCAGACCATCTATCTCAGACCGTCTGTCTCAGACCGTCTGTCTCAAACAGTCTGTCTCAGAACGTCTGTCTCAGACCGTCTGTCTCAGATCGTCTGTCTCAGTCCGTCTGCCTCTGTCCGTCTGTCTCATACCGTCTATATCAGACCGTCTGTCTCGGACCGTCTGTCTCAGACCGTCTGTCTCAGGCCGACTGTCTCAGGCCGTCTGTCTCAGTCCGTCTGTCTCAGACCGTCAGTCTCAGACCGTCTGTCTCAGACCGTCTATCTCTGCCCGTCTGCCTCATCCCGTCTATCTCTGCCCGTCTGCCTCATCCCGTCTGCCTCATACCATATGTCTCAGACCGTCCGTCTCTGTGCGCCTGTCTCTGTCCGTCGGCCTCTGTCCGTCTGTCTCAAGCTGTCAGCCTCTGTCCGTCCGTCTCATACCGTCTGTCTCAGACCATCTCTCTCAGACCGTCTGTCTCAGACCGTCTGTCTCAGATCGTCTGTCTCAGACCGTCTGTCTCAGTCCGTCTGTCTCATACTGTCTGCCTCATACCGTCTGTCTCAGACCGTCCGTCTCTCTGCGTCTGTCTCTGTCTGTCCTCCTCTGTCCGTCTGTCTCAGTCTGTCAGCCTCTGTCCGTCCGTCTCATACCGTCTGTCTCAGACCGTCTGTCTCAGACCGTCTGTCTCAGACCGTCTGTCTCAGACCGTCTGTCTCAGACCGTCTGTCTCAGACCGTCTGTCTCAGACCGCCTGTCTCAGACCGTCTGTCTCAGACCGTCTATCTCAGACCGTCTGTCTCAGACCGTCTATCTCTGCCCGTCTGCCTCATCCCGTCTGCCTCATACCATATGTCTCAGACCGTCCGTCTCTGTGCGCCTGTCTCTGTCCGTCGGCCTCTGTCCGTCTGTCTCAAGCTGTCAGCCTCTGTCCGTCCGTCTCATACCGTCTGTCTCAGACCATCTCTCTCAGACCGTCTGTCTCAGACCGTCTGTCTCAGATCGTCTGTCTCAGACCGTCTGTCTCAGTCCGTCTGTCTCATACTGTCTGCCTCATACCGTCTGTCTCAGACCGTCCGTCTCTCTGCGTCTGTCTCTGTCTGTCCTCCTCTGTCCGTCTGTCTCAGTCTGTCAGCCTCTGTCCGTCCGTCTCATACCGTCTGTCTCAGACCGTCTGTCTCAGACCGTCTGTCTCAGACCGTCTGTCTCAGACCGTCTGTCTCAGACCGTCTGTCTCAGACCGTCTGTCTCAGACCGTCTGTCTCAGACCGCCTGTCTCAGACCGTCTGTCTCAGACCGTCTGGCTCAGACCGTCTGTCTCAGACCGTCTGTCTCAGACCGTCTGTGTCAGGCTGTCTACCTCTGCCTGTCCCTCTCAGTCCGTCAGCTTCTGACCGTCTGTCTCATACCGTCTGCCTCATACCGTCTGTCTCAGACCGTCCGTCTCTGTGCGTCTGTCTCTGTCTGTCGGCCTCTGTCCGTATGTCTCAGTCTGTCTGCATCTGTCCGTCCGTCTCATACCGTCTGTCTCAGACCATCTCTCTCAGACCGTCTGTCTCAGACCGTCTGTCTCAGATCGTCTGTCTCAGAGCGTCTGTCTCAGTCCGTCTGCCTCTGTCCGTCTGTCTCTGCCCGTCCGTCTCTGAACGCCTGTCTCATACCGTCTGTCTCAGACCGTGTGTCTCAGTCCGTCTGTCTCAGCCCGTCTATCTCAGACCGTCTGTCTCAGACCGTCTGTCTCAGGCCGTCTGTCTCAGACCGTCTGTCTCAGACCATCTGTCTCAGGCCGTCTGTCTCAGATCGTCTGTCTCAGCCCGTCTATCTCAGACCGTCTGTCTCAGACCGTCTGTCTCAGGCCGTCTGTCTCAGACCGTCTGTCTCAGACCATCTGTCTCAGGCCGTCTGTCTCAGATCGTCTGTCTCAGACCGCCTGTCTCCCGTCGTCTGTCTCAGACCGTCTGTCTCTGCCCGTCTGTCTCAGCCCGTCTGTCTGAGTCCGTCAGCCTCTGTCCGTGTGTCTCAAACCGTCTGCCTCATCCCGTTTGCCTTATACCATATGTCTCAGACCGTCCGTCTCTGTGCGTCTGTCTCTGTCTGTCGGCCTCTGTCCGTCTGTCTCAGTCTGTCAGCCTCTGACCGTCCGTCTCATACCGTCTGTGTCAGACCGTCTGTCTCAGGCCATCTACCTCTGCTTGTCCGTCTCAGTCCGTCAGCTTCTGTCCGTCTGTCTCATACCGTCTGCCTCATACCGTCTGTCTCAGACCGTCCGTCTCTGTGCGTCTGTCTCTGTCTGCCGGCCTCTGTCCGTCTGTCTGAGTCTGTCTGCCTCTGTCCGTCCGTCTCATACCGTCTGTCTCAGACCATCTATCTCAGACCGTCTGTCTCAGACCGTCTGTCTCAAACAGTCTGTCTCAGAACGTCTGTCTCAGACCGTCTGTCTCAGATCGTCTGTCTCAGTCCGTCTGCCTCTGTCCGTCTGTCTCATACCGTCTATATCAGACCGTCTGTCTCGGACCGTCTGTCTCAGACCGTCTGTCTCAGGCCGACTGTCTCAGGCCGTCTGTCTCAGTCCGTCTGTCTCAGACCGTCAGTCTCAGACCGTCTGTCTCAGACCGTCTATCTCTGCCCGTCTGCCTCATCCCGTCTGCCTCATACCATATGTCTCAGACCGTCCGTCTCTGTGCGCCTGTCTCTGTCCGTCGGCCCCTGTCCGTCTGTCTCAGGCTGTCAGCCTCTGTCCGTCCGTCTCATACCGTCTGTCTCAGACCATCTCTCTCAGACCGTCTGTCTCAGACCGTCTGTCTCAGATCGTCTGTCTCAGACCGTCTGTCTCAGTCCGTCTGTCTCATACTGTCTGCCTCATACCGTCTGTCTCAGACCGTCCGTCTCTCTGCGTCTGTCTCTGTCTGTCCTCCTCTGTCCGTCTGTCTCAGTCTGTCAGCCTCTGTCCGTCCGTCTCATACCGTCTGTCTCAGACCGTCTGTCTCAGACCGTCTGTCTCAGACCGTCTGTCTCAGACCGTCTGTCTCAGACCGTCTGTCTCAGACCGTCTGTCTCAGACCGGCTGCCTCATACCGTCTGTCTCAGACTGTCCGTCTCTGTGCGTCTGTCTCTGTCTGTTCTCCTCTGTCCGTCTGTCTCAGTCTGTCAGCCTCTGTCCGTCCGTCTCATACCGTCTGTCTCAGACCGTCTGTCTCAGACCGTCTGTCTCAGACCGTCTGTCTCAGACCGTCTGTCTCAGACCGTCTGCCTCATACCGTCTGTCTCAGACCGTCCGTCTCTGTGCGTCTGTCTCAGACCGTCTGTCTCAGGCCGACTGTCTCAGGCCGTCTGTCTCAGTCCGTCTATCTCTGCCCGTCTGCCTCATCCCGTCTGCCTCATACCATATGTCTCAGACCGTCCGTCTCTGTGCGCCTGTCTCTGTCCGTCGGCCTCTGTCCGTCTGTCTCAGGCTGTCAGCCTCTGTCCGTCCGTCTCATACCGTCTGTCTCAGACCATCTCTCTCAGACCGTCTGTCTCAGACCGTCTGTCTCAGATCGTCTGTCTCAGACCGTCTGTCTCAGTCCGTCTGTCTCATACTGTCTGCCTCATATCGTCTGTCTCAGACCGTCCGTCTCTCTGCGTCTGTCTCTGTCTGTCCTCCTCTGTCCGTCTGTCTCAGTCTGTCAGCCTCTGTCCGTCCGTCTCATACCATCTATCTCAGACCATCTGTCTCAGACCGTCTGTCTCAGACCGTCTGTCTCAGACCGTCTGTCTCAGACCGTCTGCCTCAGACCGTCTGTCTCAGACCGTCTGTCTCAGATCGTCTGTCTCAGACCATCTGTCTCAGACCGTCTGTCTCAGACCGTCTGTCTCAGACCGTCTGTCTCAGTCCGTCTGTCTCAGACCGTCTGTCTCAGACCGTCTGTCTCAGACCGGCTGCCTCATACCGTCTGTCTCAGACCGTCCGTCTCTCTGCGTCTGTCTCTGTCTGTTCTCCTCTGTCCGTCTGTCTCAGTCTGTCAGCCTCTGTCCGTCCGTCTCATACCGTCTGTCTCAGACCGTCTGTCTCAGACCGTCTGTCTCAGACCGTCTGTCTCAGACCGTCTGTCTCAGACCGTCTGCCTCATACCGTCTGTCTCAGACCGTCCGTCTCTGTGCGTCTGTCTCAGACCGTCTGTCTCAGGCCGACTGTCTCAGGCCGTCTGTCTCAGTCCGTCTATCTCTGCCCGTCTGCCTCATCCCGTCTGCCTCATACCATATGTCTCAGACCGTCCGTCTCTGTGCGCCTGTCTCTGTCCGTCGGCCTCTGTCCGTCTGTCTCAGGCTGTCAGCCTCTGTCCGTCCGTCTCATACCGTCTGTCTCAGACCATCTCTCTCAGACCGTCTGTCTCAGACCGTCTGTCTCAGATCGTCTGTCTCAGACCGTCTGTCTCAGTCCGTCTGTCTCATACTGTCTGCCTCATATCGTCTGTCTCAGACCGTCCGTCTCTCTGCGTCTGTCTCTGTCTGTCCTCCTCTGTCCGTCTGTCTCAGTCTGTCAGCCTCTGTCCGTCCGTCTCATACCATCTATCTCAGACCATCTGTCTCAGACCGTCTGTCTCAGACCGTCTGTCTCAGACCGTCTGTCTCAGACCGTCTGCCTCAGACCGTCTGTCTCAGACCGTCTGTCTCAGATCGTCTGTCTCAGACCATCTGTCTCAGACCGTCTGTCTCAGACCGTCTGTCTCAGACCGTCTGTCTCAGTCCGTCTGTCTCAGACCGTCTGTCTCAGACCGTCTGTCTCAGGCTGTCTAACTCTGCCTGTCCCTCTCAGTCCGTCAGCTTCTGACCGTCTGTCTCATACCGTCTGCCTCATACCGTCTGTCTCAGACCGTCCGTCTCTGTGCGTCTGTCTCTGTCTGTCGGCCTCTGTCCGTATGTCTCAGTCTCTCTGCCTCTGTCCGTCCGTCTCATACCGTCTGTCTCAGACCATCTCTCTCAGACCGTCTGTCTCAGACCGTCTGTCTCAGATCGTCTGTCTCAGACCGTCTGTCTCAGTCCGTCTGCCTCTGTCCGTCTGTCTCTGTCCGTCCGTCTCTGAACGCCTGTCTCATACCGCCTGTCTCAGACCGTGTGTCTCAGTCCGTCTGTCTCAGCCCGTCTATCTCAGGCCGTCTGTCTCAGACCATCTGTCTCAGGCCGTCTGTCTCAGATCGTCTGTCTCAGACCGCCTGTCTCCCGTCGTCTGTCTCAGACCGTCTGTCTCTGCCCGTCTGTCTCATACCGTCTGCCTCATACCGTCTGTCTCAGACCGTCCGTCTCTGTGCGTCTGTCTCAGACCGTCTGTCTCAGGCCGACTGTCTCAGGCCGTCTGTCTCAGTCCGTCTGTCTCAGACCGTCAGTCTCAGACCGTCTGTCTCAGACCGTCTATCTCTGCCCGTCTGCCTCATCCCGTCTGCCTCATACCATATGTCTCAGACCGTCCGTCTCTGTGCGCCTGTCTCTGTCCGTCGGCCTCTGTCCGTCTGTCTCAGGCTGTCAGCCTCTGTCCGTCCGTCTCATACCGTCTGTCTCAGACCATCTCTCTCAGACCGTCTGTCTCAGACCGTCTGTCTCAGATCGTCTGTCTCAGACCGTCTGTCTCAGTCCGTCTGTCTCATACTGTCTGTCTCATACCGTCTGTCTCAGACCGTCCGTCTCTCTGCGTCTGTCTCTGTCTGTCCTCCTCTGTCCGTCTGTCTCAGTCTGTCAGCCTCTGTCCGTCCGTCTCATACCGTCTGTCTCAGACCGCCTGTCTCAGACCGTCTGTCTCAGACCGTCTGTCTCAGACCGTCTGTCTCAGGCTGTCTACCTCTGCCTGTCCCTCTCAGTCCGTCAGCTTCTGACCGTCTGTCTCATACCGTCTGCCTCATACCGTCTGTCTCAGACCGTCCGTCTCTGTGCGTCTGTCTCAGTCTGTCGGCCTCTGTCCGTATGTCTCAGTCTGTCTGCCTCTGTCCGTCCGTCTCATACCGTCTGTTTCAGACTATCTCTCTCAGACCGTCTGTCTCAGACCGTCTGTCTCAGATCGTCTGTC
This sequence comes from Coelioxys conoideus, assembly GCA_947623535.1. NCBI lineage: Eukaryota > Metazoa > Arthropoda > Insecta > Hymenoptera > Megachilidae > Coelioxys > Coelioxys conoideus. Next base: position 3,598,476 of record CANQJN010000020.1, on the reverse strand, counting down.
TCAGACCGTCTGTCTCAGTCCGTCTGCCTCTGTCCGTCTGTCTCTGTCCGTCCGTCTCTGAACACCTGTCTCATACCATCTGTCTCAGACCGTGTGTCTCAGTCCGTCTGTCTCAGGCCGTCTATCTCAGACCGTCTGTCTCAGGCCGTCTGTCTCAGACCATCTGTCTCAGGCCGTCCGTCTCAGATCTTCTGTCTCAGACCGCCTGTCTCCCGTCGTCTGTCTCAGACCGTCTGTCTCTGCCCGTCTGTCTCAGCCCGTCTGTCTGAGTCCGTCAGCCTCTGTCCGTGTGTCTCATACCGTCTGCCTCATCCCGTTTGCCTTATACCATATGTCTCAGACCGTCCGTCTCTGTGCGTCTGTCTCTGTCTGTCGGCCTCTGTCCGTCTGTCTCAGTCTGTCAGCCTCTGACCGTCCGTCTCATACCGTCTGTGTCAGACCGTCTGTCTCAGGCCATCTACCTCTGCCTGTCCGTCTCAGTCCGTCCTCTTCTGTCCGTCTGTCTCATACCGTCTGCCTCATACCGTCTGTCTCAGACCGTCCGTCTCTGTGCGTCTGTCTCTGTCTGCCGGCCTCTGTCCGTCTGTCTCAGTCTGTCTGCCTCTGTCCGTCCGTCTCATACCGTCTGTCTCAGACCATCTATCTCAGACCATCTGTCTCAGACCGTCTGTCTCAGACCGTCTGTCTCAGACCGTCTGCCTCAGACCGTCTGTCTCAGACCGTCTGTCTCAGATCGTCTGTCTCAGACCGCCTGTCTCCCGTCGTCTGTCTCAGACCGTCTTTCTCAGCCCGTCTGTCTCAGACCGTCTGTCTCAGACCGTCCGTCTCATACCGTCTGTCTCAGAGCGTCTGTCTCAGACCGTCTGTCTCAGACGATCTGTCTCAGCCCGTCTGTCTCAGAACGTCTGTCTCAGTCCGTAAGCCTCTGCCCGTCTGCCTCATCCCGTCTGCCTCATACCATATGTCTCAGACCGTCCGTCTCTGTGCGCCTGTCTCTGTCTGTCGGCCTCTGTCCGTCTGTCTCAGTCTGTCAGCCTCTGATCGTCCGTCTCATACCGTCTGTGTCGAGACGGTCTGTCTCAGGCCATCTACCTCTGCCTGTCCGCCTCAGTCCGTCAGCTTCTGTCCGTCTGTCTCATACCGTCTGCCTCATACCGTCTGTCTCAGACCGTCCGTCTCCGTGCGTCTGTCTCTGTCGGCCTCTGTCCGTCTGTCTCAGTCTGTCTGCCTCTGCCCGTCCGTCTCATACCGTCTGTCTCAGACCATCTGTCTCAGACCGTCTGTCTCAGACCGTCTGCCTCAGACCGTCAGTCTCAGACCGTCTGTCTCAGACCGTCTATCTCAGACCGTCTGTCTCAGACCGTCTGTCTCAGACCGTCTGTCTCAGACCGTCTGTCTCAGACAGTCTGTCTCTCAACGTGTGCCACAGTCCGTCTGCCCCTGCTCGTCTGTCTCAGCCCGTCTGTCTGAGTCTGTCGGCCTCTGTCCGTCTGTCTCAGTCTGTCTGCCTCTGTCCGTCCGTCTCATACCGTCTGTCTCAGACCATCTATCTCAGACCGTCTGTCTCAGACCGTCTGTCTCAGACCGTCTGTCTCAAACAGTCTGTCTCAGAACGTCTGTCTCAGACCGTCTGTCTCAGATCGTCTGTCTCAGTCCGTCTGCCTCTGTCCGTCTGTCTCATACCGTCTATATCAGGCCGTCTGTCTCAGGCCGTCTGTCTCAGACCGTCTGTCTCAGGCCGACTGTCTCAGGCCGTCTGTCTCAGTCCGTCTGTCTCAGACCGTCAGTCTCAGACCGTCTGTCTCAGACCGTCTGTCTCAGACCGTCTGTCTCAGATCGTCTGTCTCAGACCGTCTGTCTCAGTCCGTCTGTCTCATACTGTCTGCCTCATACCGTCTGTCTCAGACCGTCCGTCTCTCTGCGTCTGTCTCTGTCTGTCCTCCTCTGTCCGTCTGTCTCAGTCTGTCAGCCTCTGTCCGTCCGTCTGATACCATCTATCTCAGATCATCTGTCTCAGACCGTCTGTCTCAGACCGTCTGTCTCAGTCTGTCTGCCGCTGTCCGTCCGTCTCATACCGTCTGTCTCAGACCATCTATCTCAGACCATCTGTCTCAGACCGTCTGTCTCAGACCGTCTGTCTCAGACCGTCTACCTCAGACCGTCTGTCTCAGACCGTCTGTCTCAGATCGTCTGTATCAGACCGCCTGTCTCCCGTCGTCTGTCTCAGACCGTCTGCCTCAGACCGTCTGTCTCAGTCTGTCTGTCTCAGACCGTCCGTCTCATACCGCCTGTCTCATACCGTCTGTCTCAAACCGTGTGTCTCAGTCCGTCTGTCTCAGCCCGTCTATCTCAGACCATCTGTCTCAGACCGTCTGTCTCAGGCCGTCTGTCTCAGACCGTCTGTCTCAACCCTCTGTTTCAGACCATCTGTCTCAGTTCGTATACCTCTGCCCGTCCGTCTCAGTCCGTCAGCCACTGTCCGTGTGTCTCTTACCGTCTGCCTCATCACGTTTGCCTTATACCATATGTCTCAGACCGTCCGTCTCTGTGCGTCTGTCTCTGTCTGTCGGCCTCTCTCCGCCTGTCTCAGTCTGTCAGACTCTGTCCGTCCGTCTCATACCGTCTCTCACAGACCGTCCGTCTCTGTGCGTCTGTCTCTGTCTGTCGGCCTCTGTGCGTCTGTCTCAGTCTGTCAGCCTCTGTCCGTCCGTCTCATACCGTCTGTCTCAGACCGTCTGTCTCAGACCGTCTGTCTCAGACCGTCTGTCTCAGACCGTCTGTCTCAAACCGTCTGTCTCAGACCGTCTGTCTCAGACCGTGTGTCTCGGATCGTCTGTCTCAGTCCGTCTGCCTCTGTCCGTCTGTCTCATACCGTCTATCTCAGACCGTCTGTCTCAGGCCGCCTATCTCAGACCGTCTGTCTCAGATCGTCTGTCTCAGACCGTCTGTCTCAGACCGTCTGTCTCAGACCGTCTGTCCCAGACCGTCTGTCTCAGACCGTCAGTCTCAGACCGTCTGTCTCAGACCGTCTGTCTCGGATCGTCTGTCTCAGTCCGTCTGCCTCTGTCCGTCTGTCTCATAACGTCTATATCGGACCATCTGTCTCAGACCGTCTATCTCAGACCGTCTGTCTCAGATCGTCTGTCTCAGACCGTCTGCCTCAGAAAGTCTGTCTCAGAACGTCTGTCTCAGACAGTCTGCCTCTGAACGTCTGCCACAGTCCGTCTGCCCCTGCTCGTCTGTCTCAGCCTGTCTGTCTGAGTCTGTCGGCCTCTGTCCGTCTGTCTCAGTCTGTCAGCCTCTGTCCGTCCGTCTCATACCGTCTGTCTCAGACCGTCTGTCTCAGACCGTCTACCTCTGCCTGTCCGTCTCAGTCCGTCAGCTTCTGTCCGTCTGTCTCATACTGTCTGCCTCATACCGTCTGTCTCAGACCGTCCGTCTCTGTGCGTCTGTCTCTGTCTGTCCTCCTCTGTCCGTCTGTCTCAGACCGTCTGCCTCAGACCGTCAGTCTCAGACCGTCTGTCTCAGACCGTCTATCTCAGACCGTCTGTCTCAGACCGTCTGTCTCAGTCCGTCTGTCTCAGACGGTCTTTCTCATACCGTCTATCTCTGTCCGTCCGTCTCTGAACGCCTGCCTCATACCGTCTGTCTCAGACCGTCTGTCTCAGACCGTCTGTCTCAGAACGTCTGTCTCAGACCGTCTGTCTCAGACCGTCTGTCTCAGACCGTCTGTCTCGGTTCGTCTGTCTCAGTCCGTCTGTCTCATACCATCTATCTCTGTCCGTAAATCTCAGAACGCCTGTCTCATACCGTCTGTCTCAGACCGTGTGTCTCTGTGCGTCTGTCTCTGTCTGTCGGCCTCTGTCCGTCTGTCTCAGTCTGTCTGCCTCTGTCCGTCCGTCTCATACCGTCTGTCTCAGACCATCTATCTCAGACCGTCTGTCTCAGACCGTCTGTCTCAGACCGTCTGTCTCAAACAGTCTGTCTCAGAACGTCTGTCGCAGACCGTCTGTCTCAGATCGTCTGTCTCAGTCCGTCTGCCTCTGTCCGTCTGTCTCATACCGTCTATATCAGACCGTCTGTCTCAGACCGTCTCTCTCAGACCGTCTGTCTCAGACCGTCTGTCTCAGATCGTCTGTCTCAGACCGTCTGTCTCAGTCCGTCTGTCTCATACTGTCTGCCTCATACCGTCTGTCTCAGACCGTCCGTCTCTCTGCGTCTGTCTCTGTCTGTCCTCCTCTGTCCGTCTGTCTCAGTCTGTCAGCCTCTGTCCGTCCGTCTCATACCATCTATCTCAGACCATCTGTCTCAGACCGTCTGTCTCAGACCGTCTGTCTCAGACCGTCTGCCTCAGACCGTCTGTCTCAGCCCGTCTGTCTCAGATCGTCTGTCTCAGACCGCCTGTCTCCCGTCGTCTGTCTCAGACCGTCTGTCTCAGCCCGTCTGTCTCAGACCGTCTGTCTCGGTTCGTCTGTCTCAGTCCGTCTGTCTCATACCATCTATCTCTGTCCGTAAATCTCAGAACGCCTGTCTCATACCGTCTGTCTCAGACCTTGTGTCTCTGTGCGTCTGTCTCTGTCTGTCGGCCTCTGTACGTCTGTCTCAGTCTGTCTGTCTCAGTCCGGCCGTCTCATACCGTCTGTCTCAGACCATCTATCTCAGACCGTCTGTCTCAGACCGTCTGTCTCAAACAGTCTGTCTCGGAACGTCTGTCTCAGACCGTCTGTCTCACATCGTCTGTCTCAGTCCGTCTGCCTCTGTCCGTCTGTCTCATACCGTCTATATCAGACCGTCTGTCTCAGACCGTCTGTCTCAGACCGTCTGTCTCAGGCCGACTGTCTCAGGCCGTCTGTCTCAGTCCGTCTGTCTCAGACCGTCAGTCTCAGACCGTCTGTCTCAGACCGTCTATCTCTGCCCGTCTGCCTCATCCCGTCTGCCTCATACCATATGTTTCAACCGTCCGTCTCTGTGCGCCTGTCTCTGTCCGTCGGCCTCTGTCCGTCTGTCTCAGTCTGTCTGCCTCTGTCCGTCCGTCTCATACCGTCTGTCTCAGGCCATCTCTCTCAGACCGTCTGTCTCAGATCGTCTGTCTCACACCGTCTGTCTCAGTCCGTCTGCCTCTGTCCGTCTGTCTCTGTCCGTCCGTCCCTGAACGCCTGTCTCATACCGTCTGTCTCAGACCGTGTGTCTCAGTCCGTCTGTCTCAGCCCGTCTATCTCAGACCGTCTGTCTCAGGCCGTCTGTCTCAGACCATCTGTCTCAGGCCGTCTGTCTCAGATCGTCTGTCTCAGACCGCCTGTCTCCCGTCGTCTGTCTCAGACCGTCTGTTTCTGCCCGTCTGTCTGAGTCCGTCAGCCTCTGTCCGTGTGTCTGATACCGTCTGCCTCATCCCGTTTGCCTTATACCATATGTCTCAGACCGTCCGTGTCTGTGCGTCTGTCTCTGTCTGTCGGCCTCTGTCCGTCTGTCTCAGTCGGTCAGCCTCTGACCGTCCGTCTCATACCGCCTGTGTCAGACCGTCTGTCTCAGGCCATCTACCTCTGCCTGTCCGTCTCAGACCGTCTGCCTCTCTCCGTCTTTCTCATACCGTCTATCTCAGACCGTCTGTCTCAGACCGTCTGTCTCGGATCGTCTGTCTCAGTCCGTCTGCCTCTGTCCGTCTGTCTCATAACGTCTATATCGGACCATCTGTCTCAGACCGTCTATCTCAGACCGTCTGTCTCAGATCGTCTGTCTCAGACCGTCTGCCTCAGAAAGTGTGTCTCAGAACGTCTGTCTCAGACCGTCTGTCTCAGACCGTCTGTCTCAGACCGTCTGTCTCGGTTCGTCTGTCTCAGTCCGTCTGTCTCATACCATCTATCTCTGTCCGTAAATCTCAGAACGCCTGTCTCATACCGTCTGTCTCAGACCGTGTGTCTCTGTGCGTCTGTCTCTGTCTGTCGGCCTCTGTCCGTCTGTCTCAGTCTGTCTGCCTCTGTCCGTCCGTCTCATACCGTCTGTCTCAGACCATCTATCTCAGACCGTCTGTCTCAGACCGTCTGTCTCAGACCGTCTGTCTCAAACAGTCTGTCTCAGAACGTCTGTCGCAGACCGTCTGTCTCAGATCGTCTGTCTCAGTCCGTCTGCCTCTGTCCGTCTGTCTCATACCGTCTATATCAGACCGTCTGTCTCAGACCGTCTGTCTCAGTCCGTCTGTCTCAGACCGTCTGTCTCAGACCGTCTGTCTCAGACCGTCTGTCGCAGACCGTCTGTCTCAGACCGTCTGTCTCAGGCCGTCTGTCTCAGGCCGTCTGTCTCAGTCCGTCAGTCTCAGACCGTCTGTCTCAGACCATCTGTCTCAGTCCGTCTGTCTCAGAACGTCTGTCTCAGTCCGTCAGCCTCTGCCCGTCTGCCTCATCCCGTCTGCCTCATACCATATGTCTCATACCGTCCGTCTCTGTGCGCCTGTCTCTGTCTGTCGGCCTCTGTCCGTCTGTCTCAGTCTGTCAGCCTCTGTCCGTCCGTCTCATACCGTCTGTCTCAGACCGTCTGTCTCAGACCGTCTACCTCTGCCTGTCCGTCTCAGTCCGTCAGCTTCTGTCCGTCTGTCTCATACTGTCTGCCTCATACCGTCTGTCTCAGACCGTCCGTCTCTGTGCGTCTGTCTCTGTCTGTCCTCCTCTGTCCGTCTGTCTCAGTCTGTCAGCCTCTGTCCGTCCGTCTCATACCGTCTGTCTCAGACCGTCTGTCTCAGGCTGTCTACCTCTGCCTGTCCCTCTCAGTCCGTCAGCTTCTGTCCGTCTGTCTCATACCGTCTGCCTCATACCGTCTGTCTCAGACCGTCCGTCTCTGTGCGTCTGTCTCTGTCTGTCGGCCTCTGTCCGTAAGTCTCAGTCTGTCTGCCTCTCTCCGTCCGTCTCATACCGTCTGTCTCAGACCATCTCTCTCAGACCGTCTGTCTCAGATCGTCTGTCTCAGACCGTCTGTCTCAGTCCGTCTGCCTCTGTCCGTCTGTGTCTGTCCGTCCGTCTCTGAACGCCTGTCTCATACCGTCTGTCTCAAACCGTGTGTCTCAGTCCGTCTGTCTCAGCCCGTGTATCTCAGACCATCTGTCTCAGACCGTCGGTCTCAGGCCGTCTGTCTCAGACCGTCTGTCTCAACCCTCTGTCTCAGACCGTCTGTCTCAGACCGTCTGCCTCTGTCCGTCCGTCTCATACCGTCTGTCTCAGACCATCTATCTCAGATCGTCTGTCTCAGACCGTCTGTCTCAGTCCGTCTGCCTCTGTCCGTCTGTCTCTGTCCGTCCGTCTCTGAACGCCTGTCTCATACCGTCTGTCTCAAACCGTGTGTCTCAGTCCGTCTGTCTCAGCCCGTCTATCTCAGACCATCTGTCTCAGACCGTCTGTCTCAGGCCGTCTGTCTCAGACCGTCTGTCTCAACCCTCTGTTTCAGACCATCTGTCTCAGTTCGTATACCTCTGCCCGTCCGTCTCAGTCCGTCAGCCTCTGTCCGTGTGTCTCATACCGTCTGCCTCATCCCGTTTGCCTTATACCATATGTCTCAGACCGTGCGTCTCTGTGCGTCTGTCTCTGTCTGTCGGCCTCTCTCCGCCTGTCTCAGTCTGTCAGCGTCTGTCCGTCCGTCTCATACCGTCTGTCTCAGACCGTCCGCCTCTGTGCGTCTGTCTCTGTCTGTCGGCCTCTGTGCGTCTGTCTCAGTCTGTCAGCCTCTGTCCGTCTGTCTCATACCGTCTGTCTCAGACCATCGATCTCAGACCGTCTGTCTCAGACCGTCTGTCTCAGAAAGTCTGTCTCAGAACGTCTGTCTCAGTCCGTCTGCTCCTGTCCGTCTGTCTCTGTCCGTCCGTCTCTGAACGCCTGTCTCATACCGTCTGTCTCAGACCGTGTGTCTCGGTCCGTCTGTCTCAGCCCGTCTATCTCAGACCGTCTGTCTCAGACCGTCTGTCTCAGACCGCCTGTCTCAGACCGTCTGTCTCAGACCATCTGTCTCAGACCGTCTGTCTGAGACCGGCTGTCTCAGACCGTCTGTCTCAACCCGTCTGTCTCAGACCGTCCGTCTCTGTGCGTCCTTCTCTGTCTGTCGGCCGCTGTCCGTCTGTCTCAGTCTGTGTGCCTCTGTCCGTCCGTCTCATACCGTCTGTCTCAGATGTCTGTCTCGGTTCGTCCGTCTCTGACCGTCTGTCTCAGACAGTCCGTCTCAACCCACTGTCTCCGACCGTCTTTCTCTTTTCGTCTACCTCTGCCCGGCCGTCTCATACCGTCTGTCTCATACCGTCTGTCTCTGTCCATCTGTCTCAGCCCGTCTGTCTGAGTCTGTCTGCCTTTGTCCGTCCGTCTCAGACCGTCTGTCTCAGACCGTCTGTCTCAGACCGTCTGTCTCAGATCGTCTGTCTCAGACCGTCTGTCTCAGAAAGTCTGTCTCAGAACGTCTGTCTCAGTCCGTCTGCTCCTGTCCGTCTGTCTCTGTCCGTCCGTCTATGAACGCCTGACTCATACCGTCTGTCTCAGACCGTGTGTCTCGGTCCGTCTGTCTCAGCCCGTCTATCTCAGACCGTCTGTCTCAGACCGTCTGTCTCAGGCCGTCTGTCTCAGACCGACCGTCTCTGTGCGTCTGTCTCTGTCTGTCCTCCTCTGTCCGTCTGTCTCAGTCTGTCTGCCTCTGTCCGTCCGTCTCATACCGTCTGTCTCAGACCGTCTGTCTCAGACCGTCTACCTCTGTCCGTCTGTCTCTGTCCGTCCGTCTCTGAACGACTGTCTCATACCGTCTGTCTCAAACCGTCTGTCTCAGGCTGTCTACCTCTGCCTGTCCCTCTCAGTCCGTCAGCTTCTGTCCGTCTGTCTCATACCGTCTGTCTCATACCGTCTGTCTCAGACCGTCCGTCTCTGTGCGTCTGTCTCTGTCTGTCGGCCTCTGTCCGTATGTCTCAGTCTGTCTGCCTCTGTCCGTCCGTCTCATACCGTCTGTCTCAGACCATCTCTCTCAGACCGTCTGTCTCAGACCGTCTGTCTCAGATCGTCTGTCTCAGACCGTCTGTCTCAGTCCGTCTGCCTCTGTCCGTCTGTCTCTGTCCGTCCGTCTCTGAACGCCTGTCTCATACCGTCTGTCTCAAACCGTGTGTCTCAGTCCGTCTGTCTCAGCCCGTCTATCTCAGACCATCTGTCTCAACCCTCTGTTTCAGACCATCTGTCTCAGTTCGTATACCTCTGCCCGTCCGTCTCAGTCCGTCAGCCTCTGTCCGTGTGTCTCATACCGTCTGCCTCATCCCGTTTGCCTTATACCATATGTCTCAGACCGTGCGTCTCTGTGCGTCTGTCTCTGTCTGTCGGCCTCTCTCCGCCTGTCTCAGTCTGTCAGCGTCTGTCCGTCCGTCTCATACCGTCTGTCTCAGACCGTCCGTCTCTGTGCGTCTGTCTCTGTCTGTCGGCCTCTGTGCGTCTGTCTCAGTCTGTCAGCCTCTGTCCGTCTGTCTCATACCGTCTGTCTCAGACCATCGATCTCAGACCGTCTGTCTCAGACCGTCTGTCTCAGAAAGTCTGTCTCAGAACGTCTGTCTCAGTCCGTCTGCTCCTGTCCGTCTGTCTCTGTCCGTCCGTCTCTGAACGCCTGTCTCATACCGTCTGTCTCAGACCGTGTGTCTCGGTCCGTCTGTCTCTGACCGTCTGTCTCAGACCATCTGTCTCAGACCGTCTGTCTGAGACCGTCTGTCTCAGACCGTCTGTCTCAACCCGTCTGTCTCAGACCGTCCGTCTCTGTGCGTCCGTCTCTGTGCGTCCGTCTCTGTCTGTCGGCCGCTGTCCGTCTGTCTCAGTCTGTGTGCCTCTGTCCGTCCGTATCATACCGTCTGTCTCAGATGTCTGTCTCGGTTCGTCCGTCTCTGACCGTCTGTCTCAGACAGTCCGTCTCAACCCACTGTCTCCGACCGTCTTTCTCTTTTCGTCTACCTCTGCCCGGCCGTCTCATACCGTCTGTCTCATACCGTCTGTCTCTGTCCATCTGTCTCAGCCCGTCTGTCTGAGTCTGTCTGCCTTTGTCCGTCCGTCTCAGACCGTCTGTCTCAGACCGTCTGTCTCAGACCGTCTGTCTCAGACCGTCTGTCTCAGACCGTCTGTCTCAGACCGTCTGTCTCAGATCGTCTGTCTCAGACCGCCTGTGTCAGGCCGTCTGTCTCAGACCGTCTGTCTCAGACCGTCTGTCTCAGACCGTGTGTCTCAGTCCGTCTGTCTCAGACCGTCTGTCGCACACCGTCTGTCGCAGACCGTCTGTCTCAGACCGTCTGTCTCAGACCGTCTGTCTCAGACCGTCTGTCTCAGACCGTCTGTCTCAGACCGTCTGTCTCAGACCGTCTGTCTCAGACCGTCTGTCTCAGACCGGCTGTCTCAGACCGTCTGTATCAGACCGTCTGTCTCAGACCGTGTGTCTCAGTCCGTCTGTCTCAGACCGTCTGTCGCACACCGTCTGTCGCAGACCGTCTGTCTCAGACCGTCTGTCTCAGACCGTCTGTCTCAGATCGTCTGTCTCAGTCCGCCTGTCTCCGGTCGTCTGTCTCAGACCGTCTGTCTCAGACCGTCTGTCTCAGACCGTCTGTCTCAGACCGTCTGTCTCAGACCGTCTGTCTCAGACCGTCTGTCTCAGCCCGTCTGTCTCAGACCGTCCGTCTCTGTGCTTCTGTCTCCGTCTGTCGTCCTCTGTCCGTCCGTCTCATACCGTCTGTCCCAGACAGTCTGTCTCAGACCGTCTGTCTCAGACCGTCTGTACAGACCGTCTGTCTCAGACCGTCTGTCTCAGACCGTCTGTCTCAGACCGTCTGTCTCAGATGGTCTGTCTCAGTCCGCCTGTCTCCGGGCGTCTGTCTCAGACCGTCTGTCTCAGACCGTCTGTCTCAGCCCGTCTGTCTCAGACCGTCCGTCTCTGTGCTTCTGTCTCCGTCTGTCGTCCTCTGTCCGTCCGTCTCATACCGTCTGTCCCAGACAGTCTGTCTCAGACCGTCTGTATAGACTGTCTGTCGCACACCGTCTGTCGCAGACCGTTTGTTTCAGACCGTCTGTGTCAGACTGTCTATCTCAGACCGTCTGTCTCAGACCGTCTGTCTCAGACCGTCTGTCTCAGACCGTCTGTCTCAGACCGTCTGTCCCAGACCGTCTGTCTCAGACCGTCTGTCTCAGACCGTGTGTCTCAGTCCGTCTGTCTCAGACCGTCTGTCGCACACCGTCTGTCGCAGACCGTCTGTCTCAGACCGTCTGTCTCAGATCGTCTGTCTCAGTCCGCCTGTCTCCGGTCGTCTGTCTCAGACCGTCTGTCTCAGCCCGTCTGTCTCAGACCGTCCGTCTCTGTGCTTCTGTCTCCGTCTGTCGTCCTCTGTCCGTCCGTCTCATACCGTCTGTCCCAGACCGTCTGTCCCAGACAATCTGTCTCAGACCGTCTGTACAGACCGTCTGTCTCAGACCGTCTGTCTCAGACCGTCTGTCTCAGACCGTCTGTCTCAGACCGTCTGTCTCAGACCGTCTGTCTCAGACCGTCTGTCTCAGACCGTCTGTCTCAGACCGTGTGTATCAGTCCGTCTGTCTCAGACTGTCTGTCGCACACCGTCTGTCGCACACCGTTTGTTTCAGACCGTCTGTGTCAGGCCCGTCCGCCTCAGACCGTCTGTCTCAGACCATCTGTCTCAGCCCGTCTGTCTCAGACCGTCTTTCTCAGTCCGTCAGCCTCTGCCCGTCTGCGTCATCCCGTCTGTCTCATACCATATGTCTCAGATCGTCCGTCTCTGTGCGTCTGTCTCTGTCTGTCGGCCTCTGTCCGTCTGTCTCTGTCTGTCGGCCTCTGTCCGTCTGTCTCAGTCTGTCAGACTTTGTCCGTCCGTCTCATACCGTCTGTCTCAGACCGTCTGTCTCAGACCGTCTGTCTCAGTCCGTCTGTCTCAGACCGTCTGTCTCAGACCGTCTGTCTCAGACCGTCTGTCTCAGACCGTCTGTCTCAGACCGTCTGTCTCAGACCGTCTGACTCAGACCGTCTGTCTCAGACCGTCTGTCTCAGACCGTCTGTCTCAGACCGTGTGTCTCAGTCCGTCTGTCTCAGACCGTCTGTCGCAGACCGTCTGTTTCAGACCGTCTGTCGCAGACCGTCTGTCTCAGACCGTCTGTCTCAGACCGTCTGTCTCAGACCGTCTGTCTCAGACCGTCTGTCTCAGACCGACTGTCTCAGTCCGTCTGCCCCTGTCCGTCTGTCTCATACCTTCTGCCGCATACCGTCTGTCTCAGACCGTCTGTCCCAGACCGTCTGACTCAGACCGTCTGTCTCAGACCGTGTGTATCAGTCCGTCTGTCTCAGACTGTCTGTCGCACACCGTCTGTCGCACACCGTTTGTTTCAGACCGTCTGTGTCAGGCCCGTCCGCCTCAGACCGTCTGTCTCAGACCATCTGTCTCAGCCCGTCTGTCTCAGACCGTCTTTCTCAGTCCGTCAGCCTCTGCCCGTCTGCGTCATCCCGTCTGTCTCATACCATATGTCTCAGACCGTCCGTCTCTGTGCGTCTGTCTCTGTCTGTCGGCCTCTGTCCGTCTGTCTCAGTCTGTCAGACTTTGTCCGTCCGTCTCATACCGTCTGTCTCAGACCGTCTGTCTCAGTCCGTCTGTCTCAGACCGTCTGTCTCAGACCGTCTGTCTCAGACCGTCTGTCTCAGACCGTCTGTCTCAGACCGTCTGTCTCAGACCGTCTGACTCAGACCGTCTGTCTCAGACCGTCTGTCTCAGACCGTCTGTCTCAGACCGTGTGTCTCAGACCGTCTGTCTCAGACCGTCTGTCTCAGACCGTCTGTCTCAGACCGTCTGTCTCAGACCGTCTGTCTCAGACCGTCTGTCTCAGACCGTCTGTCTCATACCGTCTGTCTCAGACCGACTGTCTCAGTCCGTCTGCCCCTGTCCGTCTGTCTCATACCGTCTGCCGCATACCGTCTGTCTCAGACCGTATGTGTCAGACCGTCTGTCTCAGACCGTGTGTCTCAGTTTGTCCGTCTCAGACCGTCTGTCTCAGACCGTCTGTCTCAGACCGTCTGTCTCAGACCGTCTGTCTCAGACCGTCTGTCTCAGACCGTCTGTCTCAGACCGTCTGTCTCAGACCGTCTGTCTCAGACCGTCTGTCTCAGACCGTCTGTCTCAGACCGTCTGTCTCAGACCGTCTGTCTCAGACCGACTGTCTCAGTCCGTCTGCCCCTGTCCGTCTGTCTCATACCGTCTGCCGCATACCGTCTGTCTCAGACCGTATGTGTCAGACCGTCTGTCTCAGACCGTGTGTCTCAGTTTGTCCGTCTCAGACCGTCTGTCTCAGACCGTCTGTCTCAGACCGTCTGTCTCAGACCGTCTGTCTCAGACCGTCTGTCTCAGACCGTCTGTCTCAGACCGTCTGTCTCAGACCGTCTGTCTCAGTCCGTCTGTCTCAGACCGTCTGTCTCAGACCGTCTGTCTCAGACCGTCTGTCTCAGACCGTCTGTCTCAGACCGTGTGTCTCAGTCCGTCTGTCTCAGACCGTCTGTCGCAGACCGTCTGTTTCAGACCGTCTGTCGCAGGCCGTCTGTTTCAGACCGTCTGTCGCAGACCGTCTGTTTCAGACCGTCTGTCTCAGACCGTCTGTCTCAGACCGTCTGTCTCAGACCGTCTGTCTCAGACCGTCTGTCTCAGACCGTCTGTCTCAGACCGTCTGTCTCAGACCGTCTGTCTCAGACCGTCTGTCTCAGACCGTCTGTCTCAGACCGACTGTCTCAGTCCGTCTGCCCCTGTCCGTCTGTCTCATACCGTCTGCCGCATACCGTCTGTCTCAGACCGTATGTGTCAGCCCGTCTGTCTCAGACCGTGTGTCTCAGTTTGTCCGTCTCAGACCGTCTGTCTCAGACCGTCTGTCTCAGACCGTCTGTCTCAGACCGTCTGTCTCAGACCGTCTGTCTCAGACCGTCTGTCTCAGACCGACTGTCTCAGTCCGTCTGCCCCTGTCCGTCTGTCTCATACCGTCTGCCGCATACCGTCTGTCTCAGACCGTCTGTCTCAGACCGTCTGTCTCAGACCGTCTGTACAGACCGTCTGTCTCAGACCGTCTGTCTCAGACCGTCTGTCTCAGACCGTCTGTCTCAGACCGTCTGTCTCAGACCGTCTGTCTCAGACCGTCTGTCTCAGACCGTCTGTCTCAGACCGTCTGTCTCAGCCCGTCTGTCTCAGACCGTCCGTCTCTGTGCTTCTGTCTCCGTCTGTCGTCCTCTGTCGGTCCGTCTCATACCGTCTGTCCAGACCGTCTATCCCAGACAATCTGTCTCAGACCGTCTGTCTCAGACCGTCTGTCTCAGACCGTCTGTCTCAGACCGTGTGTCTCAGACCGTGTGTCTCAGTCCGTCTGTCTCAGACTGTCTGTCGCACACCGTCTGTCGCACACCGTTTGTTTCAGACCGTCTGTGTCAGACCGTCTATCTCAGACCGTCTTTCTCAGACCGTCTGTCTCAGTCCGTCTGTCTCATACCGTCTGCCTCAGACCGTATCTGTCAGACCGTCTGTCTCAGACCGTCTGTCTCAGACCGTGTGTCTCAGTCCGTCTGTCTCAGACTGTCTGTCGCACACCGTCTGTCGCACACCGTTTGTTTCAGACCGTCTGTGTCAGACCGTCTGTCTCAGACCGTCTGTCTCAGACCGTCTGTCTCAGACCGTCTGTCTCAGACCGTCTGTCTCAGACCGTCTGTCTCTGACCGTCTGTCGCACACCGTCTGTCGCAGACCGTCTGTCTCAGACCGTCTGTCTCAGACCGTCTGTCTCAGACCGTGTGTCTCAGTCCGTCTGTCTCAGACCGTCTGTCGCACACCGTCTGTCGCAGACCGTCTGTCTCAGACCGTCAGTCTCAGATCGTCTGTCACAGTCCTGCTGTCTCCGGTCGTCTGTCTCAGACCGTCTGTCTCAGCCCGTCTGTCTCAGACTGTCCGTCTCTGTGCTTCTGTCTCCGTCTGTCGTCCTCTGTCCGTCCGTCTCATACCGTCTGTCCCAGACAGTCTGTCTCAGACCGTCTGTCTCAGACCGTCTGTACAGACCGTCTGTCTCAGACCGTCTGTCTCAGACCGTCTGTCTCAGACCGTCTGTCTCAGACCGTCTGTCTCAGACCGTCCGTCTCAGACCGTCTGTCTCAGATCGTCTGTCTCAGTCCGCCTGTCTCCGGTCGTCTGTCTCAGAATGTGTGTCTCAGCCCGTCTGGCTCAGACCGTCCGTCTCTGTGCTTCTGTCTCCGTCTGTCGTCCTCTGTCCGTCCATCTCATACCGTCTGTCCCAGACCGTCTGTCCCAGACAATCTGTCTCAGACCGTCTGTCTCAGACCGTCTGTCTGAGACCGTCTGTCTCAGACCGTCTGTCTCAGACCGTGTGTCTCAGTCCGTCTGTCTCAGACTGTCTGTCGCACACCGTCTGTCGCACACCGTTTGTTTCAGACCGTCTGTGTCAGACCGTCTATCTCAGACCGTCTTTCTCAGACCGTCTGTCTCAGTCCGTCTGTCTCATACCGTCTGCCTCAGACCGTATGTGTCAGACCGTCTGTCTCAGACCGTCTGTCTCAGACCGTGTGTCTCAGTCCGTCTGTCTCAGACTGTCTGTCGCACACCGTCTGTCGCACACCGTTTGTTTCAGACCGTCTGTGTCAGACCGTCTATCTCAGACCGTCTATCTCAGACCGTTTTTCTCAGACCGTCTGTCTCAGACCGTCTGTCTCAGACCGTCTGTCTCAGACCGTCTGTCTCAGACCGACTGTCTCAGTCCGTCTGCCCCTGTCCGTCTGTCTCATACCGTCTGCCGCATACCGTCTGTCTCTGACCGTATGTGTCAGACCGTCTGTCTCAGACCGTGTGTCTCAGTTTGTCCGTCTCAGACCGTCTGTCTCAGACCGTCTGTCTCAGACCGTCTGTCTCAGACCGTCTGTCTCAGACCGTCTGTCTCAGACCGTCTGTCTCAGACCGTCTGTCTCAGACCGTCTGTCTCAGACCGTCTGTCTCAGACCGTCTGTCTCAGACCGTCTGTCTCAGTCCGTCTGTCTCAGACCGTCTGTCTCAGACCGTCTGTCTCAGACCGTCTGTCTCAGACCGTCTGTCTCAGACCGTCTGTCTCAGACCGTGTGTCTCAGTCCGTCTGTCTCAGACCGTCTGTCGCAGACCGTCTGTTTCAGACCGTCTGTCGCAGGCCGTCTGTTTCAGACCGTCTGTCGCAGACCGTCTGTTTCAGACCGTCTGTCTCAGACCGTCTGTCTCAGACCGTCTGTCTCAGACCGTCTGTCTCAGACCGTCTGTCTCAGACCGTCTGTCTCAGACCGTCTGTCTCAGACCGTCTGTCTCAGACCGTCTGTCTCAGACCGACTGTCTCAGTCCGTCTGCCCCTGTCCGTCTGTCTCATACCGTCTGCCGCATACCGTCTGTCTCAGACCGTATGTGTCAGCCCGTCTGTCTCAGACCGTGTGTCTCAGTTTGTCCGTCTCAGACCGTCTGTCTCAGACCGTCTGTCTCAGACCGTCTGTCTCAGACCGTCTGTCTCAGACCGTCTGTCTCAGACCGTCTGTCTCAGACCGTCTGTCTCAGACCGTCTGTCTCAGACCGTCTGTCTCAGACCGACTGTCTCAGTCCGTCTGCCCCTGTCCGTCTGTCTCATACCGTCTGCCGCATACCGTCTGTCTCAGACCGTCTGTCTCAGACCGTCTGTCTCAGACCGTCTGTCTCAGACCGTCTGTCTCAGACCGTCTGTACAGACCGTCTGTCTCAGACCGTCTGTCTCAGACCGTCTGTCTCAGACCGTCTGTCTCAGACCGTCTGTCTCAGACCGTCTGTCTCAGACCGTCTGTCTCAGCCCGTCTGTCTCAGACCGTCCGTCTCTGTGCTTCTGTCTCCGTCTGTCGTCCTCTGTCCGTCCGTCTCATACCGTCTGTCCAGACCGTCTATCCCAGACAATCTGTCTCAGACCGTCTGTCTCAGACCGTCTGTCTCAGACCGTCTGTCTCAGACCGTCTGTCTCAGACCGTCTGTCTCAGACCGTCTGTCTCAGACCGTCTGTCTCAGACCGTCTGTCTCAGACCGTCTGTCTCTGACCGTCTGTCGCACACCGTCTGTCGCAGACCGTCTGTCTCAGACCGTCTGTCTCAGACCGTCTGTCTCAGACCGTGTGTCTCAGTCCGTCTGTCTCAGACCGTCTGTCGCACACCGTCTGTCGCAGACCGTCTGTCTCAGACCGTCAGTCTCAGATCGTCTGTCACAGTCCTGCTGTCTCCGGTCGTCTGTCTCAGACCGTCTGTCTCAGACCGTCTGTCTCAGACCGTCTGTCTCAGCCCGTCTGTCTCAGACTGTCCGTCTCTGTGCTTCTGTCTCCGTCTGTCGTCCTCTGTCCGTCCGTCTCATACCGTCTGTCCCAGACAGTCTGTCTCAGACCGTCTGTCTCAGACCGTCTGTACAGACCGTCTGTCTCAGACCGTCTGTCTCAGACCGTCTGTCTCAGACCGTCTGTCTCAGACCGTCTGTCTCAGACCGTCTGTCTCAGACCGTCTGTCTCAGACCGTCTGTCTCAGACCGTCTGTCTCAGACCGTCGGTCTCAGACCGTGTGTCTCAGTTCGTCCGTCTCAGACCGTCTGTCTCAGACCGTGTGTCTCAGATCGTCTGTCTCAGTCCGCCTGTCTCCGGTCGTCTGTCTCAGACCGTCTGTCTCAGACCGTCTGTCTCAGACCGTCTGTACAGACCGTCTGTCTCAGACCATCTGTCTCAGACCGTCCGTCTCAGACCGTCTGTCTCAGACCGTCTGTCTCAGACCGTCTGTCTCAGACCGTCTGTCTCAGACCGTCTGTCTCAGACCGTCGGTCTCAGACCGTGTGTCTCAGTTCGTCCGTCTCAGACCGTCTGTCTCAGACCGTCTGTCTCAGACCGTGTGTCTCAGATCGTCTGTCTCAGTCCGCCTGTCTCCGGTCGTCTGTCTCAGACCGTCTGTCTCAGCCCGTCTGGCTCAGACCGTCTGTCTCAGACCGTCTGTCTCAGACCGTCTGTCTCAGACCGTGTGTCTCAGTCCGTCTGTCTCAGACTGTCTGTCGCACACCGTCTGTCGCACACCGTTTGTTTCAGACCGTCTGTGTCAGACCGTCTATCTCAGACCGTCTTTCTCAGACCGTCTGTCTCAGTCCGTCTGCCCCTGTCCGTCTGTCTCATACCGTCTGCGTCAGACCGTATGTGTCAGACCGTCTGTCTCAGACCGTCTGTCTCAGACCGTGTGTCTCAGTCCGTCTGTCTCAGACTGTCTGTCGCACACCGTCTGTCGCACACCGTTTGTTTCAGACCGTCTGTGTCAGACCGTCTATCTCAGACCGTCTATCTCAGACCGTCTTTCTCAGACCGTCTGTCTCAGACCGTCTGTCTCAGACCGTCTGTCTCAGACCGTCTGTCTCAGACCGTCTGTCTCAGTCCGTCTGCCCCTGTCCGTCTGTCTCATACCGTCTGCCTCATACTGTCTGTCTCAGACCGTATTTGTCAGACCGTCTGTCTCAGACCGTGTGTCTCAGTTTGTCCGTCTCAGACCGTCTGTCTCAAACCGTCTGTCTCAGTCCGTCTGTCTCGGACTGTCTGTCGCATACCGTCTGTCGCACACCGTTTGTTTCAGACCGTCTGTTTCAGACCGTCTATCTCAGACCGTCTTTCTCAGACCGTCTGTCTCAGACCGTCTGGCTCAGACCGTCTGTCTCAGACCGTCTGTCTCAGACCGTCTGTCTCAGACCGTCTGTCTCAGACCGTCTGTCTCAGTCCGTCTGCCCCTGCCCGTCTGTCTCATACCGTCTGCCTCATACCGTCTGTCTCAGACCGTATGTGTCAGACCGTCTGTCTCAGACCGTGTGTCTCAGTTTGTCCGTCTCAGACCGTCTGTCTCAGACCGTCTGTCTCATACCGTCTGTCCCAAACCGTCTGTCTCAGACCGTCTGTCTCAGACCGTCTGTCTCAGACCGTCTGTCTCAGACCGTCTGTCTCAGACCGTGTGTCTCAGTCCGTCTGTCTCAGACCGTCTGTCGCAGACCGTCTGTTTCAGACCGTGTGTCTCAGACCGTCTGTCTCAGACCGTCTGTCTCAGACCGTCTGTCTCAGACCGTCTGTATCAGTCCGTCTGCCCCTGTCCGTCTGTCTCATACCGTCTGTCCCAGACAGTCCGTCTCAGACCGTCTGTCTCAGACCGTCTGTCGCACACCGTCTGTCGCAGATCGTCTGTCTCAGACCGTCTGTCTCAGACCGTCTGTCTCAGACCTTCTGTCTCAGACCGTCTGTCTCAGTCCGTCTGCCCCTGTCCGTCTGTCTCATACCGTCTGCCTCATACCGTCTGTCTCAGACCGTATGTGTCAGACCGTCTGTCTCAGACCGTGTGTCTCAGTTTGTCCGTCTCAGACCGTCTGTCTCAGACCGTCTGTCTCAGACCGTCTGTCTCAGACCGTCTGTCTCAGACCGTCTGTCTCAGACCGTCTGTCTCAGACCGTCTGTCTCAGACCGTCTGTCTCAGACCGTCTGTCTCAGACCGTCTGTCTCAGTCCGTCTGTCTCAGACCGTCTGTCTCAGACCGTCTGTCTCAGACCGTCTGTCTCAGACCGTCTGTCTCAGACCGTCTGTCTCAGACCGTGTGTCTCAGTCCGTCTGTCTCAGACCGTCTGTCGCAGACCGTCTGTTTCAGACCGTCTGTCGCAGGCCGTCTGTCGCAGACCGTCTGTTTCAGACCGTCTGTCTCAGACCGTCTGTCTCAGACCGTCTGTCTCAGACCGTCTGTCTCAGACCGTCTGTCTCAGACCGTCTGTCTCAGACCGTCTGTCTCAGACCGACTGTCTCAGTCCGTCTGCCCCTGTCCGTCTGTCTCATACCGTCTGCCGCATACCGTCTGTCTCAGACCGTATGTGTCAGCCCGTCTGTCTCAGACCGTGTGTCTCAGTTTGTCCGTCTCAGACCGTCTGTCTCAGACCGTCTGTCTCAGACCGTCTGTCTCAGACCGTCTGTCTCAGACCGTCTGTCTCAGACCGTCTGTCTCAGACCGTCTGTCTCAGACCGTCTGTCTCAGACCGTCTGTCTCAGACCGACTGTCTCAGTCCGTCTGCCCCTGTCCGTCTGTCTCATACCGTCTGCCGCATACCGTCTGTCTCAGACCGTCTGTCTCAGACCGTCTGTCTCAGACCGTCTGTCTCAGACCGTCTGTCTCAGTCCGCCTGTCTCCGGTCGTCTGTCTCAGACCGTCTGTCTCAGCCCGTCTGGCTCAGACCGTCTGTCTCAGACCGTCTGTCTCAGACCGTCTGTCTCAGACCGTGTGTCTCAGTCCGTCTGTCTCAGACTGTCTGTCGCACACCGTCTGCCGCATACCGTCTGTCTCAGACCGTATGTGTCAGCCCGTCTGTCTCAGACCGTGTGTCTCAGTTTGTCCGTCTCAGACCGTCTGTCTCAGACCGTCTGTCTCAGACCGTCTGTCTCAGACCGTCTGTCTCAGACCGTCTGTCTCAGACCGTCTGTCTCAGACCGTCTGTCTCAGACCGTCTGTCTCAGACCGTCTGTCTCAGACCGACTGTCTCAGTCCGTCTGCCCCTGTCCGTCTGTCTCATACCGTCTGCCGCATACCGTCCGTCTCAGACCGTCTGTCTCAGACCGTCTGTCTCAGACCGTCTGTCTCAGACCGTCTGTCTCAGACCGTCTGTCTCAGACCGTCTGTCGCAGACCGTCTGTTTCAGACCGTCTGTCGCAGACCGTCTGTCTCAGACCGTCTGTCTCAGACCGTCTGTCTCAGACCGTCTGTCTCAGACCGACTGTCTCAGTCCGTCTGCCCCTGTCCGTCTGTCTCATACCGTCTGCCGCATACCGTCTGTCTCAGACCGTCTGTCCCAGACCGTCTGACTCAGACCGTCTGTCTCAGACCGTGTGTATCAGTCCGTCTGTCTCAGACTGTCTGTCGCACACCGTCTGTCGCACACCGTTTGTTTCAGACCGTCTGTGTCAGGCCCGTCCGCCTCAGACCGTCTGTCTCAGACCATCTGTCTCAGCCCGTCTGTCTCAGACCGTCTTTCTCAGTCCGTCAGCCTCTGCCCGTCTGCGTCATCCCGTCTGTCTCATACCATATGTCTCAGACCGTCCGTCTCTGTGCGTCTGTCTCTGTCTGTCGGCCTCTGTCCGTCTGTCTCAGTCTGTCAGACTTTGTCCGTCCGTCTCATACCGTCTGTCTCAGACCGTCTGTCTCAGTCCGTCTGTCTCAGACCGTCTGTCTCAGACCGTCTGTCTCAGACCGTCTGTCTCAGACCGTCTGTCTCAGACCGTCTGTCTCAGACCGTCTGACTCAGACCGTCTGTCTCAGACCGTCTGTCTCAGACCGTCTGTCTCAGACCGTGTGTCTCAGACCGTCTGTCTCAGACCGTCTGTCTCAGACCGTCTGTCTCAGACCGTCTGTCTCAGACCGTCTGTCTCAGACCGTCTGTCTCAGACCGTCTGTCTCATACCGTCTGTCTCAGACCGACTGTCTCAGTCCGTCTGCCCCTGTCCGTCTGTCTCATACCGTCTGCCGCATACCGTCTGTCTCAGACCGTATGTGTCAGACCGTCTGTCTCAGACCGTGTGTCTCAGTTTGTCCGTCTCAGACCGTCTGTCTCAGACCGTCTGTCTCAGACCGTCTGTCTCAGACCGTCTGTCTCAGACCGTCTGTCTCAGACCGTCTGTCTCAGACCGTCTGTCTCAGACCGTCTGTCTCAGACCGTCTGTCTCAGACCGTCTGTCTCAGACCGTCTGTCTCAGACCGTCTGTCTCAGACCGTCTGTCTCAGACCGTCTGTCTCAGACCGACTGTCTCAGTCCGTCTGCCCCTGTCCGTCTGTCTCATACCGTCTGCCGCATACCGTCTGTCTCAGACCGTATGTGTCAGACCGTCTGTCTCAGACCGTGTGTCTCAGTTTGTCCGTCTCAGACCGTCTGTCTCAGACCGTCTGTCTCAGACCGTCTGTCTCAGACCGTCTGTCTCAGACCGTCTGTCTCAGACCGTCTGTCTCAGACCGTCTGTCTCAGACCGACTGTCTCAGTCCGTCTGCCCCTGTCCGTCTGTCTCATACCGTCTGCCGCATACCGTCTGTCTCAGACCGTCTGTCTCAGACCGTCTGTCTCAGACCGTGTGTCTCAGTCCGTCTGTCTCAGACCGTCTGTCGCAGACCGTCTGTTTCAGACCGTCTGTCGCAGACCGTCTGTCTCAGACCGTCTGTCTCAGACCGTCTGTCTCAGACCGTCTGTCTCAGACCGTCTGTCTCAGACCGACTGTCTCAGTCCGTCTGCCCCTGTCCGTCTGTCTCATACCGTCTGCCGCATACCGTCTGTCTCAGACCGTCTGTCCCAGACCGTCTGACTCAGACCGTCTGTCTCAGACCGTGTGTATCAGTCCGTCTGTCTCAGACTGTCTGTCGCACACCGTCTGTCGCACACCGTTTGTTTCAGACCGTCTGTGTCAGGCCCGTCCGCCTCAGACCGTCTGTCTCAGACCATCTGTCTCAGCCCGTCTGTCTCAGACCGTCTTTCTCAGTCCGTCAGCCTCTGCCCGTCTGCGTCATCCCGTCTGTCTCATACCATATGTCTCAGACCGTCCGTCTCTGTGCGTCTGTCTCTGTCTGTCGGCCTCTGTCCGTCTGTCTCAGTCTGTCAGACTTTGTCCGTCCGTCTCATACCGTCTGTCTCAGACCGTCTGTCTCAGTCCGTCTGTCTCAGACCGTCTGTCTCAGACCGTCTGTCTCAGACCGTCTGTCTCAGACCGTCTGTCTCAGACCGTCTGTCTCAGACCGTCTGACTCAGACCGTCTGTCTCAGACCGTCTGTCTCAGACCGTCTGTCTCAGACCGTGTGTCTCAGACCGTCTGTCTCAGACCGTCTGTCTCAGACCGTCTGTCTCAGACCGTCTGTCTCAGACCGTCTGTCTCAGACCGTCTGTCTCAGACCGTCTGTCTCATACCGTCTGTCTCAGACCGACTGTCTCAGTCCGTCTGCCCCTGTCCGTCTGTCTCATACCGTCTGCCGCATACCGTCTGTCTCAGACCGTATGTGTCAGACCGTCTGTCTCAGACCGTGTGTCTCAGTTTGTCCGTCTCAGACCGTCTGTCTCAGACCGTCTGTCTCAGACCGTCTGTCTCAGACCGTCTGTCTCAGACCGTCTGTCTCAGACCGTCTGTCTCAGACCGTCTGTCTCAGACCGTCTGTCTCAGACCGTCTGTCTCAGACCGACTGTCTCAGACCGTCTGTCTCAGACCGTCTGTCTCAGACCGACTGTCTCAGTCCGTCTGCCCCTGTCCGTCTGTCTCATACCGTCTGCCGCATACCGTCTGTCTCAGACCGTATGTGTCAGACCGTCTGTCTCAGACCGTGTGTCTCAGTTTGTCCGTCTCAGACCGTCTGTCTCAGACCGTCTGTCTCAGACCGTCTGTCTCAGACCGTCTGTCTCAGACCGTCTGTCTCAGACCGTCTGTCTCAGTCCGTCTGTCTCAGACCGTCTGTCTCAGACCGTCTGTCTCAGACCGTCTGTCTCAGACCGTCTGTCTCAGACCGTGTGTCTCAGTCCGTCTGTCTCAGACCGTCTGTCGCAGACCGTCTGTTTCAGACCGTCTGTCGCAGGCCGTCTGTTTCAGACCGTCTGTCGCAGACCGTCTGTTTCAGACCGTCTGTCTCAGACCGTCTGTCTCAGACCGTCTGTCTCAGACCGTCTGTCTCAGACCGTCTGTCTCAGACCGTCTGTCTCAGACCGTCTGTCTCAGACCGTCTGTCTCAGACCGTCTGTCTCAGACCGACTGTCTCAGTCCGTCTGCCCCTGTCCGTCTGTCTCATACCGTCTGCCGCATACCGTCTGTCTCAGACCGTATGTGTCAGCCCGTCTGTCTCAGACCGTGTGTCTCAGTTTGTCCGTCTCAGACCGTCTGTCTCAGACCGTCTGTCTCAGACCGTCTGTCTCAGACCGTCTGTCTCAGACCGTCTGTCTCAGACCGTCTGTCTCAGACCGACTGTCTCAGTCCGTCTGCCCCTGTCCGTCTGTCTCATACCGTCTGCCGCATACCGTCTGTCTCAGACCGTCTGTCTCAGACCGTCTGTCTCAGACCGTCTGTACAGACCGTCTGTCTCAGACCGTCTGTCTCAGACCGTCTGTCTCAGACCGTCTGTCTCAGACCGTCTGTCTCAGACCGTCTGTCTCAGACCGTCTGTCTCAGACCGTCTGTCTCAGACCGTCTGTCTCAGACCGTCTGTCTCAGACCGTCTGTCTCAGCCCGTCTGTCTCAGACCGTCCGTCTCTGTGCTTCTGTCTCCGTCTGTCGTCCTCTGTCCGTCCGTCTCATACCGTCTGTCCAGACCGTCTATCCCAGACAATCTGTCTCAGACCGTCTGTCTCAGACCGTCTGTCTCAGACCGTCTGTCTCAGACCGTCTGTCTCAGACCGTCTGTCTCAGACCGTGTGTCTCAGACCGTGTGTCTCAGTCCGTCTGTCTCAGACTGTCTGTCGCACACCGTCTGTCGCACACCGTTTGTTTCAGACCGTCTGTGTCAGACCGTCTATCTCAGACCGTCTTTCTCAGACCGTCTGTCTCAGTCCGTCTGTCTCATACCGTCTGCCTCAGACCGTATCTGTCAGACCGTCTGTCTCAGACCGTCTGTCTCAGACCGTGTGTCTCAGTCCGTCTGTCTCAGACTGTCTGTCGCACACCGTCTGTCGCACACCGTTTGTTTCAGACCGTCTGTGTCAGACCGTCTGTCTCAGACCGTCTGTCTCAGACCGTCTGTCTCAGACCGTCTGTCTCAGACCGTCTGTCTCAGACCGTCTGTCTCTGACCGTCTGTCGCACACCGTCTGTCGCAGACCGTCTGTCTCAGACCGTCTGTCTCAGACCGTCTGTCTCAGACCGTGTGTCTCAGTCCGTCTGTCTCAGACCGTCTGTCGCACACCGTCTGTCGCAGACCGTCTGTCTCAGACCGTCAGTCTCAGATCGTCTGTCACAGTCCTGCTGTCTCCGGTCGTCTGTCTCAGACCGTCTGTCTCAGCCCGTCTGTCTCAGACTGTCCGTCTCTGTGCTTCTGTCTCCGTCTGTCGTCCTCTGTCCGTCCGTCTCATACCGTCTGTCCCAGACAGTCTGTCTCAGACCGTCTGTCTCAGACCGTCTGTACAGACCGTCTGTCTCAGACCGTCTGTCTCAGACCGTCTGTCTCAGACCGTCTGTCTCAGACCGTCTGTCTCAGACCGTCTGTCTCAGACCGTCTGTCTCAGACCGTCTGTCTCAGACCGTCTGTCTCAGACCGTCTGTCTCAGACCGTCTGTCTCAGACCGTCCGTCTCAGACCGTCTGTCTCAGATCGTCTGTCTCAGTCCGCCTGTCTCCGGTCGTCTGTCTCAGAATGTGTGTCTCAGCCCGTCTGGCTCAGACCGTCCGTCTCTGTGCTTCTGTCTCCGTCTGTCGTCCTCTGTCCGTCCATCTCATACCGTCTGTCCCAGACCGTCTGTCCCAGATCGTCTGTCTCAGTCCGCCTGTCTCCGGTCGTCTGTCTCAGAATGTGTGTCTCAGCCCGTCTGGCTCAGACCGTCCGTCTCTGTGCTTCTGTCTCCGTCTGTCGTCCTCTGTCCGTCCATCTCATACCGTCTGTCCCAGACCGTCTGTCCCAGACCGTCTGTCCCAGACAATCTGTCTCAGACCGTCTGTCTCAGACCGTCTGTCTGAGACCGTCTGTCTCAGACCGTCTGTCTCAGACCGTGTGTCTCAGTCCGTCTGTCTCAGACTGTCTGTCGCACACCGTCTGTCGCACACCGTTTGTTTCAGACCGTCTGTGTCAGACCGTCTATCTCAGACCGTCTTTCTCAGACCGTCTGTCTCAGTCCGTCTGTCTCATACCGTCTGCCTCAGACCGTATGTGTCAGACCGTCTGTCTCAGACCGTCTGTCTCAGACCGTGTGTCTCAGTCCGTCTGTCTCAGACTGTCTGTCGCACACCGTCTGTCGCACACCGTTTGTTTCAGACCGTCTGTGTCAGACCGTCTATCTCAGACCGTCTATCTCAGACCGTTTTTCTCAGACCGTCTGTCTCAGACCGTCTGTCTCAGACCGTCTGTCTCAGACCGTCTGTCTCAGACCGACTGTCTCAGTCCGTCTGCCCCTGTCCGTCTGTCTCATACCGTCTGCCGCATACCGTCTGTCTCTGACCGTATGTGTCAGACCGTCTGTCTCAGACCGTGTGTCTCAGTTTGTCCGTCTCAGACCGTCTGTCTCAGACCGTCTGTCTCAGACCGTCTGTCTCAGACCGTCTGTCTCAGACCGTCTGTCTCAGACCGTCTGTCTCAGACCGTCTGTCTCAGACCGTCTGTCTCAGTCCGTCTGTCTCAGACCGTCTGTCTCAGACCGTCTGTCTCAGACCGTCTGTCTCAGACCGTCTGTCTCAGACCGTCTGTCTCAGACCGTGTGTCTCAGTCCGTCTGTCTCAGACCGTCTGTCGCAGACCGTCTGTTTCAGACCGTCTGTCGCAGGCCGTCTGTTTCAGACCGTCTGTCGCAGACCGTCTGTTTCAGACCGTCTGTCTCAGACCGTCTGTCTCAGACCGTCTGTCTCAGACCGTCTGTCTCAGACCGTCTGTCTCAGACCGTCTGTCTCAGACCGTCTGTCTCAGACCGTCTGTCTCAGACCGTCTGTCTCAGACCGACTGTCTCAGTCCGTCTGCCCCTGTCCGTCTGTCTCATACCGCCTGCCGCATACCGTCTGTCTCAGACCGTATGTGTCAGCCCGTCTGTCTCAGACCGTGTGTCTCAGTTTGTCCGTCTCAGACCGTCTGTCTCAGACCGTCTGTCTCAGACCGTCTGTCTCAGACCGTCTGTCTCAGACCGTCTGTCTCAGACCGTCTGTCTCAGACCGTCTGTCTCAGACCGTCTGTCTCAGACCGTCTGTCTCAGACCGACTGTCTCAGTCCGTCTGCCCCTGTCCGTCTGTCTCATACCGTCTGCCGCATACCGTCTGTCTCAGACCGTCTGTCTCAGACCGTCTGTCTCAGACCGTCTGTCTCAGACCGTCTGTCTCAGACCGTCTGTACAGACCGTCTGTCTCAGACCGTCTGTCTCAGACCGTCTGTCTCAGACCGTCTGTCTCAGACCGTCTGTCTCAGACCGTCTGTCTCAGACCGTCTGTCTCAGCCCGTCTGTCTCAGACCGTCCGTCTCTGTGCTTCTGTCTCCGTCTGTCGTCCTCTGTCCGTCCGTCTCATACCGTCTGTCCAGACCGTCTATCCCAGACAATCTGTCTCAGACCGTCTGTCTCAGACCGTCTGTCTCAGACCGTCTGTCTCAGACCGTCTGTCTCAGACCGTCTGTCTCAGACCGTCTGTCTCAGACCGTCTGTCTCAGACCGTCTGTCTCAGACCGTCTGTCTCTGACCGTCTGTCGCACACCGTCTGTCGCAGACCGTCTGTCTCAGACCGTCTGTCTCAGACCGTCTGTCTCAGACCGTGTGTCTCAGTCCGTCTGTCTCAGACCGTCTGTCGCACACCGTCTGTCGCAGACCGTCTGTCTCAGACCGTCAGTCTCAGATCGTCTGTCACAGTCCTGCTGTCTCCGGTCGTCTGTCTCAGACCGTCTGTCTCAGACCGTCTGTCTCAGCCCGTCTGTCTCAGACTGTCCGTCTCTGTGCTTCTGTCTCCGTCTGTCGTCCTCTGTCCGTCCGTCTCATACCGTCTGTCCCAGACAGTCTGTCTCAGACCGTCTGTCTCAGACCGTCTGTACAGACCGTCTGTCTCAGACCGTCTGTCTCAGACCGTCTGTCTCAGACCGTCTGTACAGACCGTCTGTCTCAGACCATCTGTCTCAGACCGTCCGTCTCAGACCGTCTGTCTCAGACCGTCTGTCTCAGACCGTCTGTCTCAGACCGTCTGTCTCAGACCGTCTGTCTCAGACCGTCGGTCTCAGACCGTGTGTCTCAGTTCGTCCGTCTCAGACCGTCTGTCTCAGACCGTCTGTCTCAGACCGTGTGTCTCAGATCGTCTGTCTCAGTCCGCCTGTCTCCGGTCGTCTGTCTCAGACCGTCTGTCTCAGCCCGTCTGGCTCAGACCGTCTGTCTCAGACCGTCTGTCTCAGACCGTCTGTCTCAGACCGTGTGTCTCAGTCCGTCTGTCTCAGACTGTCTGTCGCACACCGTCTGTCGCACACCGTTTGTTTCAGACCGTCTGTGTCAGACCGTCTATCTCAGACCGTCTTTCTCAGACCGTCTGTCTCAGTCCGTCTGCCCCTGTCCGTCTGTCTCATACCGTCTGCGTCAGACCGTATGTGTCAGACCGTCTGTCTCAGACCGTCTGTCTCAGACCGTGTGTCTCAGTCCGTCTGTCTCAGACTGTCTGTCGCACACCGTCTGTCGCACACCGTTTGTTTCAGACCGTCTGTGTCAGACCGTCTATCTCAGACCGTCTATCTCAGACCGTCTTTCTCAGACCGTCTGTCTCAGACCGTCTGTCTCAGACCGTCTGTCTCAGACCGTCTGTCTCAGACCGTCTGTCTCAGTCCGTCTGCCCCTGTCCGTCTGTCTCATACCGTCTGCCTCATACTGTCTGTCTCAGACCGTATTTGTCAGACCGTCTGTCTCAGACCGTGTGTCTCAGTTTGTCCGTCTCAGACCGTCTGTCTCAAACCGTCTGTCTCAGTCCGTCTGTCTCGGACTGTCTGTCGCATACCGTCTGTCGCACACCGTTTGTTTCAGACCGTCTGTTTCAGACCGTCTATCTCAGACCGTCTTTCTCAGACCGTCTGTCTCAGACCGTCTGGCTCAGACCGTCTGTCTCAGACCGTCTGTCTCAGACCGTCTGTCTCAGACCGTCTGTCTCAGACCGTCTGTCTCAGTCCGTCTGCCCCTGCCCGTCTGTCTCATACCGTCTGCCTCATACCGTCTGTCTCAGACCGTATGTGTCAGACCGTCTGTCTCAGACCGTGTGTCTCAGTTTGTCCGTCTCAGACCGTCTGTCTCAGACCGTCTGTCTCATACCGTCTGTCCCAAACCGTCTGTCTCAGACCGTCTGTCTCAGACCGTCTGTCTCAGACCGTCTGTCTCAGACCGTCTGTCTCAGACCGTGTGTCTCAGTCCGTCTGTCTCAGACCGTCTGTCGCAGACCGTCTGTTTCAGACCGTGTGTCTCAGACCGTCTGTCTCAGACCGTCTGTCTCAGACCGTCTGTCTCAGACCGTCTGTATCAGTCCGTCTGCCCCTGTCCGTCTGTCTCATACCGTCTGTCCCAGACAGTCCGTCTCAGACCGTCTGTCTCAGACCGTCTGTCGCACACCGTCTGTCGCAGATCGTCTGTCTCAGACCGTCTGTCTCAGACCGTCTGTCTCAGACCTTCTGTCTCAGACCGTCTGTCTCAGTCCGTCTGCCCCTGTCCGTCTGTCTCATACCGTCTGCCTCATACCGTCTGTCTCAGACCGTATGTGTCAGACCGTCTGTCTCAGACCGTGTGTCTCAGTTTGTCCGTCTCAGACCGTCTGTCTCAGACCGTCTGTCTCAGACCGTCTGTCTCAGACCGTCTGTCTCAGACCGTCTGTCTCAGACCGTCTGTCTCAGACCGTCTGTCTCAGACCGTCTGTCTCAGACCGTCTGTCTCAGTCCGTCTGTCTCAGACCGTCTGTCTCAGACCGTCTGTCTCAGACCGTCTGTCTCAGACCGTCTGTCTCAGACCGTCTGTCTCAGACCGTGTGTCTCAGTCCGTCTGTCTCAGACCGTCTGTCGCAGACCGTCTGTTTCAGACCGTCTGTCGCAGGCCGTCTGTCGCAGACCGTCTGTTTCAGACCGTCTGTCTCAGACCGTCTGTCTCAGACCGTCTGTCTCAGACCGTCTGTCTCAGACCGTCTGTCTCAGACCGTCTGTCTCAGACCGTCTGTCTCAGACCGTCTGTCTCAGACCGACTGTCTCAGTCCGTCTGCCCCTGTCCGTCTGTCTCATACCGTCTGCCGCATACCGTCTGTCTCAGACCGTATGTGTCAGCCCGTCTGTCTCAGACCGTGTGTCTCAGTTTGTCCGTCTCAGACCGTCTGTCTCAGACCGTCTGTCTCAGACCGTCTGTCTCAGACCGTCTGTCTCAGACCGTCTGTCTCAGACCGTCTGTCTCAGACCGTCTGTCTCAGACCGTCTGTCTCAGACCGTCTGTCTCAGACCGACTGTCTCAGTCCGTCTGCCCCTGTCCGTCTGTCTCATACCGTCTGCCGCATACCGTCTGTCTCAGACCGTCTGTCTCAGACCGTCTGTCTCAGACCGTCTGTCTCAGTCCGCCTGTCTCCGGTCGTCTGTCTCAGACCGTCTGTCTCAGCCCGTCTGGCTCAGACCGTCTGTCTCAGACCGTCTGTCTCAGACCGTCTGTCTCAGACCGTGTGTCTCAGTCCGTCTGTCTCAGACTGTCTGTCGCACACCGTCTGTCGCACACCGTTTGTTTCAGACCGTCTGTGTCAGACCGTCTATCTCAGACCGTCTTTCTCAGACCGTCTGTCTCAGTCCGTCTGCCCCTGTCCGTCTGTCTCATACCGTCTGCGTCAGACCGTATGTGTCAGACCGTCTGTCTCAGACCGTCTGTCTCAGACCGTCTGTCTCAGACCGTGTGTCTCAGTCCGTCTGTCTCAGACTGTCTGTCGCACACCGTCTGTCGCACACCGTTTGTTTCAGACCGTCTGTGTCAGACCGTCTATCTCAGACCGTCTATCTCAGACCGTCTTTCTCAGACCGTCTGTCTCAGACCGTCTGTCTCAGACCGTCTGTCTCAGACCGTCTGTCTCGGTCCGTCTGCCCCTGTCCGTCTGTCTCATACCGTCTGCCTCATACTGTCTGTCTCAGACCGTATTTGTCAGACCGTCTGTCTCAGACCGTGTGTCTCAGTTTGTCCGTCTCAGACCGTCTGTCTCAAACCGTCTGTCTCAGTCCGTCTGTCTCGGACTGTCTGTCGCATACCGTCTGTCGCACACCGTTTGTTTCAGACCGTCTGTTTCAGACCGTCTATCTCAGACCGTCTTTCTCAGACCGTCTGTCTCAGACCGTCTGGCTCAGACCGTCTGTCTCAGACCGTCTGTCTCAGACCGTCTGTCTCAGACCGTCTGTCTCAGTCCGTCTGCCCCTGCCCGTCTGTCTCATACCGTCTGCCTCATACCGTCTGTCTCAGACCGTATGTGTCAGACCGTCTGTCTCAGACCGTGTGTCTCAGTTTGTCCGTCTCAGACCGTCTGTCTCAGACCGTCTGTCTCATACCGTCTGTCCCAAACCGTCTGTCTCAGACCGTCTGTCTCAGACCGTCTGTCTCAGACCGTCTGTCTCAGACCGTCTGTCTCAGACCGTGTGTCTCAGTCCGTCTGTCTCAGACCGTCTGTCGCAGACCGTCTGTTTCAGACCGTGTGTCTCAGACCGTCTGTCTCAGACCGTCTGTCTCAGACCGTCTGTCTCAGACCGTCTGTATCAGTCCGTCTGCCCCTGTCCGTCTGTCTCATACCGTCTGTCCCAGACAGTCCGTCTCAGACCGTCTGTCTCAGACCGTCTGTCGCACACCGTCTGTCGCAGACCGTCTGTCTCAGACCGTCTGTCTCAGACCGTCTGTCGCAGACCGTCTGTCTCAGACCGTCTGTCTCAGATAGTCTGTCTCAGTCCGCCTGTCTCCGGTCGTCCGTCTCATACCGTCTGTCCCAGACAGTCTGTCTCAGACCGTCTGTCTCAGACCATCTGTACAGACCGTCTGTCTCAGACCTTCTGTCTCAGACCGTCTGTCTCAGTCCGTCTGCCCCTGTCCGTCTGTCTCATACCGTCTGCCTCATACCGTCTGTCTCAGACCGTATGTGTCAGACCGTCTGTCTCAGACCGTGTGTCTCAGTTTGTCCGTCTCAGACCGTCTGTCTCAGACCGTCTGTCTCAGACCGTCTGTCTCAGACCGTCTGTCTCAGACCGTCTGTCTCAGACCGTCTGTCTCAGACCGTCTGTCTCAGACCGTCTGTCTCAGACCGTCTGTCTCAGTCCGTCTGTCTCAGACCGTCTGTCTCAGACCGTCTGTCTCAGACCGTCTGTCTCAGACCGTCTGTCTCAGACCGTCTGTCTCAGACCGTGTGTCTCAGTCCGTCTGTCTCAGACCGTCTGTCGCAGACCGTCTGTTTCAGACCGTCTGTCGCAGGCCGTCTGTCGCAGACCGTCTGTTTCAGACCGTCTGTCTCAGACCGTCTGTCTCAGACCGTCTGTCTCAGACCGTCTGTCTCAGACCGTCTGTCTCAGACCGTCTGTCTCAGACCGTCTGTCTCAGACCGACTGTCTCAGTCCGTCTGCCCCTGTCCGTCTGTCTCATACCGTCTGCCGCATACCGTCTGTCTCAGACCGTATGTGTCAGCCCGTCTGTCTCAGACCGTGTGTCTCAGTTTGTCCGTCTCAGACCGTCTGTCTCAGACCGTCTGTCTCAGACCGTCTGTCTCAGACCGTCTGTCTCAGACCGTCTGTCTCAGACCGTCTGTCTCAGACCGACTGTCTCAGTCCGTCTGCCCCTGTCCGTCTGTCTCATACCGTCTGCCGCATACCGTCTGTCTCAGACCGTCTGTCTCAGACCGTCTGTCTCAGACCGTCTGTCTCAGACCGTCTGTACAGACCGTCTGTCTCAGACCGTCTGTCTCAGACCGTCTGTCTCAGACCGTCTGTCTCAGACCGTCTGTCTCAGACCGTCTGTCTCAGACCGTCTGTCTCAGACCGTCTGTCTCAGCCCGTCTGTCTCAGACCGTCCGTCTCTGTGCTTCTGTCTCCGTCTGTCGTCCTCTGTCCGTCCGTCTCATACCGTCTGTCCAGACCGTCTATCCCAGACAATCTGTCTCAGACCGTCTGTCTCAGACCGTCTGTCTCAGACCGTCTGTCTCAGACCGTCTGTCTCAGACCGTCTGTCTCAGACCGTCTGTCTCAGACCGTCTGTCTCAGACCGTCTGTCTCAGACCGTCTGTCTCAGACCGTCTGTCTCAGACCGTCTGTCTCAGTCCGTCTGTCTCAGACCGTCTGTCTCAGACCGTCTGTCTCAGACCGTCTGTCTCAGACCGTCTGTCTCAGACCGTCTGTCTCAGACCGTGTGTCTCAGTCCGTCTGTCTCAGACCGTCTGTCGCAGACCGTCTGTTTCAGACCGTCTGTCGCAGACCGTCTGTCTCAGACCGTCTGTCTCAGTCCGTCTGCCCCTGCCCGTCTGTCTCATACCGTCTGCCTCATACCGTCTGTCTCAGACCGTATGTGTCAGACCGTCTGTCTCAGACCGTGTGTCTCAGTTTGTCCGTCTCAGACCGTCTGTCTCAGACCGTCTGTCTCATACCGTCTGTCCCAAACCGTCTGTCTCATACCGTCTGTCTCAAACCGTCTGTCTCAGACCGTCTGTCTCAGACCGTGTGTATCAGACCGTCTGTCTCAGACCGTCTGTCTCAGACCGTCTGTCTCAGACCGTCTGTCTCAGACCGTGTGTCTCAGACCGTCTGTCTCAGACCGTCTGTCTCAGACCGTCTGTCTCAGACCGTCTGTATCAGTCCGTCTGCCCCTGTCCGTCTGTCTCATACCGTCTGTCCCAGACAGTCCGTCTCAGACCGTCTGTCTCAGACCGTCTGTCGCACACCGTCTGTCGCAGACCGTCTGTCTCAGACCGTCTGTCTCAGACCGTCTGTCTCAGACCGTCTGTCGCAGACCGTCTGTCTCAGACCGTCTGTCTCAGATAGTCTGTCTCAGTCCGCCTGTCTCCGGTCGTCCGTCTCATACCGTCTGTCCCAGACAGTCTGTCTCAGACCGTCTGTCTCAGACCGTCTGTACAGACCGTCTGTCTCAGACCTTCTGTCTCAGACCGTCTGTCTCAGTCCGTCTGCCCCTGTCCGTCTGTCTCATACCGTCTGCCTCATACCGTCTGTCTCAGACCGTATGTGTCAGACCGTCTGTCTCAGACCGTGTGTCTCAGTTTGTCCGTCTCAGACCGTCTGTCTCAGACCGTCTGTCTCAGACCGTCTGTCTCAGACCGTCTGTCTCAGACCGTCTGTCTCAGACCGTCTGTCTCAGACCGTCTGTCTCAGACCGTGTGTCTCAGTCCGTCTGTCTCGGACTGTCTGTCGCACACCGGCTGTCGCACACCGTTTGTTTCAGACCGTCTGTGTCAGACCGTCTGTCTCAGACCTTCTGTCTCAGACCGTCTGTCTCAGTCCGTCTGCCCCTGTCCGTCTGTCTCATACCGTCTGCCTCATACCGTCTGTCTCAGACCGTATGTGTCAGACCGTCTGTCTCAGACCGTGTGTCTCAGTTTGTCCGTCTCAGACCGTCTGTCTCAGACCGTCTGTCTCAGACCGTCTGTCTCAGACCGTCTGTCTCAGACCGTCTGTCTCAGACCGTCTGTCTCAGACCGTCTGTCTCAGACCGTCTGTCTCAGACCGTCTGTCTCAGACCGTCTGTCTCAGTCCGTCTGTCTCAGACCGTCTGTCTCAGACCGTCTGTCTCAGACCGTCTGTCTCAGACCGTCTGTCTCAGACCGTCTGTCTCAGACCGTCTGTCTCAGACCGTCTGTCTCAGACCGTCTGTCTCAGACCGTCTGTCTCAGACCGTCTGTCTCAGACCGTCTGTCTCAGACCGTCTGTCTCAGACCGTCTGTCTCAGACCGTCTGTCTCAGACCGTCTGTCGCACACCGTCTGTCGCAGACCGTCTGTCTCAGACCGTCTGTCTCAGACCGTCTGTCGCAGACCGTCTGTCTCAGACCGTCTGTCTCAGATAGTCTGTCTCAGTCCGCCTGTCTCCGGTCGTCCGTCTCATACCGTCTGTCCCAGACAGTCTGTGTCAGACCGTCTGTCTCAGACCGTCTGTACAGACCGTCTGTCTCAGACCGTCTGTCTCGGACCGTCTGTCTCAGACCGTGTGTCTCAGTCTGTCTGTTTCAGACCATCTGTCTCAGTCCGTCTACCGCTGCCTGTCCGTCTCAGTCCGTCAGCTTCAGTCGGTCTGTCTCATTCCG
The DNA here is from genome assembly GCA_947623535.1 of Coelioxys conoideus. NCBI lineage: Eukaryota > Metazoa > Arthropoda > Insecta > Hymenoptera > Megachilidae > Coelioxys > Coelioxys conoideus. Next base: position 3,563,512 of record CANQJN010000020.1, on the reverse strand, counting down.
TCTGTCTCAGACCATCCGTCTCGTTGCGTCTGGCTCTGTCTGTCGGCCTCTGTCCGTCTGTCTCAGTCTGTCTGCCTCTGTCCGTCCGTCTCATACCGTCTGTCTCAGACCGTCTGTCTCAGACCGTCTGTCTCAGACCGTCTGTCTCAGACCGTCTGTCTCAGACCGTCTGTCTCAGACCGTCTGTCTCAGACCGTCTGTCTCAGACCGTGTGTCTCAGTCCGTCTGTCGCACACCGTCTGTCGCACACCGTTTGTTTCAGACCGTCTGTGTCAGACCGTCTATCTCAGACCGTCTATCTCAGACCGTCTTTCTCAGACCGTCTGTCTCAGACCGTCTGTCTCAGACCGTCTGTCTCAGACCGTCTGTCTCAGACCGTCTGTCTCAGTCCGTCTGCCCCTGTCCGTCTGTCTCATACCGTCTGCCTCATACTGTCTGTCTCAGACCGTATTTGTCAGACTGTCTGTCTCAGACCGTGTGTCTCAGTTTGTCCGTCTCAGACCGTCTGTCTCAAACCGTCTGTCTCAGTCCGTCTGTCTCGGACTGTCTGTCGCATACCGTCTGTCGCACACCGTTTGTTTCAGACCGTCTGTTTCAGACCGTCTATCTCAGACCGTCTTTCTCAGACCGTCTGTCTCAGACCGTCTGGCTCAGACCGTCTGTCTCAGACCGTCTGTCTCAGACCGTCTGTCTCAGACCGTCTGTCTCAGTCCGTCTGCCCCTGCCCGTCTGTCTCATACCGTCTGCCTCATAGCGTCTGTCTCAGACCGTATGTGTCAGACCGTCTGTCTCAGACCGTGTGTCTCAGTTTGTCCGTCTCAGACCGTCTGTCTCAGACCGTCTGTCTCATACCGTCTGTCCCAAACCGTCTGTCTCAGACCGTCTGTCTCAGACCGTCTGTCTCAGACCGTCTGTCTCAGACCGTCTGTCTCAGACCGTCTGTCTCAGACCGTGTGTCTCAGTCCGTCTGTCTCAGACCGTCTGTCGCAGACCGTCTGTTTCAGACCGTGTGTCTCAGACCGTCTGTCTCAGACCGTCTGTCTCAGACCGTCTGTCTCAGACCGTCTGTATCAGTCCGTCTGCCCCTGTCCGTCTGTCTCATACCGTCTGTCCCAGACAGTCCGTCTCAGACCGTCTGTCTCAGACCGTCTGTCGCACACCGTCTGTCGCAGACCGTCTGTCTCAGACCGTCTGTCTCAGACCGTCTGTCGCAGACCGTCTGTCTCAGACCGTCTGTCTCAGATAGTCTGTCTCAGTCCGCCTGTCTCCGGTCGTCCGTCTCATACCGTCTGTCCCAGACAGTCTGTCTCAGACCGTCTGTCTCAGACCATCTGTACAGACCGTCTGTCTCAGACCTTCTGTCTCAGACCGTCTGTCTCAGTCCGTCTGCCCCTGTCCGTCTGTCTCATACCGTCTGCCTCATACCGTCTGTCTCAGACCGTATGTGTCAGACCGTCTGTCTCAGACCGTGTGTCTCAGTTTGTCCGTCTCAGACCGTCTGTCTCAGACCGTCTGTCTCAGACCGTCTGTCTCAGACCGTCTGTCTCAGACCGTCTGTCTCAGACCGTCTGTCTCAGACCGTCTGTCTCAGACCGTCTGTCTCAGACCGTCTGTCTCAGTCCGTCTGTCTCAGACCGTCTGTCTCAGACCGTCTGTCTCAGACCGTCTGTCTCAGACCGTCTGTCTCAGACCGTCTGTCTCAGACCGTCTGTCTCAGACCGTGTGTCTCAGTCCGTCTGTCTCAGACCGTCTGTCGCAGACCGTCTGTTTCAGACCGTCTGTCGCAGGCCGTCTGTCGCAGACCGTCTGTTTCAGACCGTCTGTCTCAGACCGTCTGTCTCAGACCGTCTGTCTCAGACCGTCTGTCTCAGACCGTCTGTCTCAGACCGTCTGTCTCAGACCGTCTGTCTCAGACCGACTGTCTCAGTCCGTCTGCCCCTGTCCGTCTGTCTCATACCGTCTGCCGCATACCGTCTGTCTCAGACCGTATGTGTCAGCCCGTCTGTCTCAGACCGTGTGTCTCAGTTTGTCCGTCTCAGACCGTCTGTCTCAGACCGTCTGTCTCAGACCGTCTGTCTCAGACCGTCTGTCTCAGACCGTCTGTCTCAGACCGTCTGTCTCAGACCGACTGTCTCAGTCCGTCTGCCCCTGTCCGTCTGTCTCATACCGTCTGCCGCATACCGTCTGTCTCAGACCGTCTGTCTCAGACCGTCTGTCTCAGACCGTCTGTCTCAGACCGTCTGTACAGACCGTCTGTCTCAGACCGTCTGTCTCAGACCGTCTGTCTCAGACCGTCTGTCTCAGACCGTCTGTCTCAGACCGTCTGTCTCAGACCGTCTGTCTCAGACCGTCTGTCTCAGCCCGTCTGTCTCAGACCGTCCGTCTCTGTGCTTCTGTCTCCGTCTGTCGTCCTCTGTCCGTCCGTCTCATACCGTCTGTCCAGACCGTCTATCCCAGACAATCTGTCTCAGACCGTCTGTCTCAGACCGTCTGTCTCAGACCGTCTGTCTCAGACCGTCTGTCTCAGACCGTCTGTCTCAGACCGTCTGTCTCAGACCGTCTGTCTCAGACCGTCTGTCTCAGACCGTCTGTCTCAGACCGTCTGTCTCAGACCGTCTGTCTCAGTCCGTCTGTCTCAGACCGTCTGTCTCAGACCGTCTGTCTCAGACCGTCTGTCTCAGACCGTCTGTCTCAGACCGTCTGTCTCAGACCGTGTGTCTCAGTCCGTCTGTCTCAGACCGTCTGTCGCAGACCGTCTGTTTCAGACCGTCTGTCGCAGACCGTCTGTCTCAGACCGTCTGTCTCAGTCCGTCTGCCCCTGCCCGTCTGTCTCATACCGTCTGCCTCATACCGTCTGTCTCAGACCGTATGTGTCAGACCGTCTGTCTCAGACCGTGTGTCTCAGTTTGTCCGTCTCAGACCGTCTGTCTCAGACCGTCTGTCTCATACCGTCTGTCCCAAACCGTCTGTCTCATACCGTCTGTCTCAAACCGTCTGTCTCAGACCGTCTGTCTCAGACCGTGTGTATCAGACCGTCTGTCTCAGACCGTCTGTCTCAGACCGTCTGTCTCAGACCGTCTGTCTCAGACCGTGTGTCTCAGACCGTCTGTCTCAGACCGTCTGTCTCAGACCGTCTGTCTCAGACCGTCTGTATCAGTCCGTCTGCCCCTGTCCGTCTGTCTCATACCGTCTGTCCCAGACAGTCCGTCTCAGACCGTCTGTCTCAGACCGTCTGTCGCACACCGTCTGTCGCAGACCGTCTGTCTCAGACCGTCTGTCTCAGACCGTCTGTCTCAGACCGTCTGTCGCAGACCGTCTGTCTCAGACCGTCTGTCTCAGATAGTCTGTCTCAGTCCGCCTGTCTCCGGTCGTCCGTCTCATACCGTCTGTCCCAGACAGTCTGTCTCAGACCGTCTGTCTCAGACCGTCTGTACAGACCGTCTGTCTCAGACCTTCTGTCTCAGACCGTCTGTCTCAGTCCGTCTGCCCCTGTCCGTCTGTCTCATACCGTCTGCCTCATACCGTCTGTCTCAGACCGTATGTGTCAGACCGTCTGTCTCAGACCGTGTGTCTCAGTTTGTCCGTCTCAGACCGTCTGTCTCAGACCGTCTGTCTCAGACCGTCTGTCTCAGACCGTCTGTCTCAGACCGTCTGTCTCAGACCGTCTGTCTCAGACCGTCTGTCTCAGACCGTGTGTCTCAGTCCGTCTGTCTCGGACTGTCTGTCGCACACCGGCTGTCGCACACCGTTTGTTTCAGACCGTCTGTGTCAGACCGTCTATCTCAGACCGTCTTTCTCAGACCGTCTGTCTCAGACCGTCTGTCTCAGACCGTCTGTCTCAGACCGTCTGTCTCAGACCGTCTGTCTCAGACCGTCTGTCTCAGACCGTCTGTGTCAGACCGTCTATCTCAGACCGCCTGTCTCAGACCATCTGTCTCAGACCGTCTGTCTCAGTCCGCCTGCCTCTCTCCGTCTTTCTCATACCGCCTGTCTCAGACCGTCTGTCTCAGATCATCTGTCTCAGGCCGTCTGTCTCAGACCATCTGTCTCAGTCCGTCTACCTCTGCCTGTCCGTCTCAGTCCGTCAGCTTCAGTCGGTCTGTCTCATTCCGTCTGTCTCAGACCGTCTGTACAGACCGTCTGTCTCAGACCGTCTGTCTCAGACCGTCTGTCTCAGACCGTCTGTCTCAGACCGTCTGTCTCAGACCGTCTGTCTCAGACCGTCTGTCTCAGACCGTCTGTCGCACACCGTCTGTCGCAGACCGTCTGTCTCAGACCGTCTGTCTCAGACCGTCTGTCGCAGACCGTCTGTCTCAGACCGTCTGTCTCAGATAGTCTGTCTCAGTCCGCCTGTCTCCGGTCGTCCGTCTCATACCGTCTGTCCCAGACAGTCTGTGTCAGACCGTCTGTCTCAGACCGTCTGTACAGACCGTCTGTCTCAGACCGTCTGTCTCGGACCGTCTGTCTCAGACCGTGTGTCTCAGTCTGTCTGTTTCAGACCATCTGTCTCAGTCCGTCTACCGCTGCCTGTCCGTCTCAGTCCGTCAGCTTCAGTCGGTCTGTCTCATTCCGTCTGTCTCAGACCATCCGTCTCGTTGCGTCTGGCTCTGTCTGTCGGCCTCTGTCCGTCTGTCTCAGTCTGTCTGCCTCTGTCCGTCCGTCTCATACCGTCTGTCTCAGACCGTCTGTCTCAGACCGTCTGTCTCAGACCGTCTGTTTCAGACCGTCTGTCTCAGACCGTCTGTCTCAGACCGTCTGTCTCAGACCGTCTGTCTCAGACCGTGTGTCTCAGTCCGTCTGTCGCACACCGTCTGTCGCACACCGTTTGTTTCAGACCGTCTGTGTCAGACCGTCTATCTCAGACCGTCTATCTCAGACCGTCTTTCTCAGACCGTCTGTCTCAGACCGTCTGTCTCAGACCGTCTGTCTCAGACCGTCTGTCTCAGACCGTCTGTCTCAGTCCGTCTGCCCCTGTCCGTCTGTCTCATACCGTCTGCCTCATACTGTCTGTCTCAGACCGTATTTGTCAGACTGTCTGTCTCAGACCGTGTGTCTCAGTTTGTCCGTCTCAGACCGTCTGTCTCAAACCGTCTGTCTCAGTCCGTCTGTCTCGGACTGTCTGTCGCATACCGTCTGTCGCACACCATTTGTTTCAGACCGTCTGTTTCAGACCGTCTATCTCAGACCGTCTTTCTCAGACCGTCTGTCTCAGACCGTCTGGCTCAGACCGTCTGTCTCAGACCGTCTGTCTCAGACCGTCTGTCTCAGACCGTCTGTCTCAGACCGTCTGTCTCAGTCCGTCTGCCCCTGCCCGTCTGTCTCATACCGTCTGCCTCATACCGTCTGTCTCAGACCGTATGTGTCAGACCGTCTGTCTCAGACCGTCTGTCTCAGACCGTGTGTCTCAGACCGTCTGTCTCAGACCGTCTGTCTCAGACCGTCTGTCTCAGACCGTCTGTCTCAGACCGTCTGTATCAGTCCGTCTGCCCCTGTCCGTCTGTCTCATACCGTCTGTCCCAGACAGTCCGTCTCAGACCGTCTGTCTCAGACCGTCTGTCGCACACCGTCTGTCGCAGACCGTCTGTCTCAGACCGTCTGTCTCAGACCGTCTGTCTCAGACCGTCTGTCTCAGACCGTCTGTACAGACCGTCTGTCTCAGTCCGCCTGCCTCCGGTCGTCCGTCTCATACCGTCTGTCTCAGACCGTCTGTCTCAGACCGTCCGTCTCAGACCGTCTGTCTCAGACCGTCTGTCGCACACCGTCTGTCGCTGACCGTCTGTCTCAGACCGTCTGTCGCAGACCGTCTGTCTCAGACCGTCTGTCTCAGATCGTCTGTCTCAGTCCGCCTGTCTCCGGTCGTCCGTCTCATACCGTCTGTCCCAGACAGTCTGTCTCAGACCGTCTGTCTCAGACCGTCTGTACAGACCGTCTGTCTCAGACCGTCTGTCTCAGACCGTCTGTCTCAGACCGTCTGTCTCAGACCGTGTGTCTCAGTCTGTCTGTTTCAGACCGTCTGTCGCACACCGTCTGTCGCAGACCGTTTGTTTCAGACCGTCTGTGTCAGACCGTCTATCTCAGACAATCTGTCTCAGACCGTCTGTCTCAGACCGTCTGTCTCAGACCGTCTGTCTCAGACCGTCTGTCTCAGACCGTCTGTCTCAGCCCGTCTGTCTCAGACCGTCTGTCTCAGACCGTCGGTCTCAGACCGTGTGTCTCAGTTCGTCCGTCTCAGACCGTCTGTCTCAGACCGTCTGTCTCAGACCATGTGTCTCAGACCGTCTGTCGCACACCGTCTGTCGCAGACCGTCTGTCTCAGACCGTCTGTCTCAGATCGTCTGTCTCATACCGTCTGCCTCATACCGTCTGTCTCAGACCGTATGTGTCAGACCGTCTGTCTCAGACCGTGTGTCTCAGTTTGTCCGTCTCAGACCGTCTGTCTCAGACCGTCTGTCTCAGACCGTCTGTCTCAGACCGTCTGTCTCAGACCGTCTGTCTCAGACCGTCTGTCTCAGACCGTCTGTCTCAGACCGTCTGTCTCAGACCATCTGTCTCAGTCCGTCTGCCCCTGTCCGTCTGTCTCATACCGTCTGCCTCATACCGTCTGTCTCAGACCGTCTTTCTCAGACCGTCTGTCTCAGACCGTCTGTCTCAGACCGTCTGTCTCAGACCGTCGGTCTCAGACCGTCTATCTCAGACCGTCTGTCTCAGTCCGTCTGCCCCTGTCCGTCTGTCTCATACCGTCTGCCTCATACCGTCTGTCTCAGACCGTGTGTCTCAGTTTGTCCGTCTCAGACCGTCTGTCTCAGACCGTCTCTCTCAGACCGTCTGTCTCAGACCGTCTGTCTCAGACCGTCTGTCTCAGACCGTCTGTCTCAGACCGTCTGTCTCAGACCGTCTGTCTCAGACCGTCTGTCTCAGACCGTCTGTCCCAGACCGTCTGTCTCAGTCCGTCTGCCCCTGTCCGTCTGTCTCATACCGTCTGCCTCATACCGTCTGTCTCAGACCGTATGTGTCATACCGTCTGTCTCAGACCGTCTGTCTCAGACCGTCTGTCTCAGTCCGCCTGTCTCCGGTCGTCCGTCTCATACCGTCTGTCCCAGACAGTCTGTCTCAGACCGTCTGTACAGACCGTCTGTCTCAGACCGTCTGTCTCAGACCGTCTGTCTCAGACCGTCTGTCTCAGACCGTCTGTCTCAGACCGTCTGTCTCAGACCGTCTGTCTCAGACCGTCCGTCTCAGACCGTCTGTCTCAGACCGTCTGTCGCACACCGTCTGTCGCAGACCGTCTGTCTCAGACCGTCTGTCTCAGACCGTCTGTCTCAGATCGTCTGTCTCAGTCCGCCTGTCTCCGGTCGTCCGTCTCATACCGTCTGTCCCAGACAGTCTGTCTCAGACCGTCTGTCTCAGACCGTCTGTCTCAGACCGTCTGTCTCAGACCGTGTGTCTCAGTCTGTCTGTTTCAGACCGTCTGTCGCACACCGTCTGTCGCAGACCGTTTGTTTCAGACCGTCTGTGTCAGACCGTCTATCTCAGACCGTCTGTCTCAGACCGTCTGTCTCAGACCGTCTGTCTCAGACCGTCTGTCTCAGACCGTCTGTCTCAGACCGTCTGTCTCAGACCGTCTGTCTCAGACCGTCTGTCTCAGACCGTCTGTCTCAGACCGTCGGTCTCAGACCGTCGGTCTCAGACCGTGTGTCTCAGTTCGTCCGTCTCAGACCGTCTGTCTCAGACCGTCCGTCTCAGACCATGTGTCTCAGTCCGTCTGTCTCAGACCGTCTGTCGCACACCGTCTGTCGCAGACCGTCTGTCTCAGACCTTCTGTCTCAGATCGTCTGTCTCAGTCCGCCTGTCTCCGGTCGTCTGTCTCAGACCGTCTTTCTCAGACCGTCTGTCTCAGACCGTCTGTCTCAGACCGTCTGTCTCAGTCCGTCTGCCCCTGTCCGTCTGTCTCATACCACCTGCCTCATACCGTCTGTCTCAGACCGTATGTGTCAGACCGTCTGTCTCAGACCGTGTGTCTCATTTTGTCCGTCTCAGACCGTCTGTCTCAGACCGTCTGTCTCAGACCGTCTGTCTCATACCGTCTGTCTCAAACCGTCTGTCTCAGACTGTCTGTCTCAGACCGTCTGTCTCAGCCCGTCTGTCTCAGACCGTCCGTCTCTGTGCTTCTGTCTCCGTCTGTCGTCCTCTGTCCGTCCGTCTCATACCGTCTGTCACAGACCGTCTGTCTCAGACCGTCTGTCTCAGACCGTCTGTCTCAGACCGTCTGTCTCAGACCGTCTGTCTCAGACCGTCCGTCTCTGTGCTTCTGTCTCCGTCTGTCGTTCTCTGTCCGTCCGTCTCATACCGTCTGTCACAGACCGTCTGTCTCAGACCGTCTGTCTCAGACCGTCTGTCTCAGACCGTCTGTCTCAGACCGTCTGTCTCAGTCCGTCTGTCTCGGACTGTCTGTCGCACACCGTCTGTCGCACACCGTTTGTTTCAGACCGTCTGTGTCAGGCCGTCTATCTCAGACCGTCTTTCTCAGACCGTCTGTCTCAGACCGTCTGTCTCAGACCGTCTGTCTCAGACCGTCTGTCTCAGACCGTCTGTCTCAGACCGTCTGTCTCAGACCGTCTGTCTCAGACCGTCTGTCTCAGTCCGTCTGCCCCTGTCCGTCTGTCTCATACCGTCTGCCTCATACCGTCTGTCTCAGACCGTATGCGTCAGACCGTCTGTCTCAGACCGTGTGTCTCAGTTTGTCCGTCTCAGACCGTCTGTCTCAGACCGTCTGTCTCATACCGTCTGTCTCAAACCGTCTGTCTCAGACTGTCTGTCTCAGACCGTCTGTCTCAGCCCGTCTGTCTCAGACCGTCCGTCTCTGTGCTTCTGTCTCCGTCTGTCGTCCTCTGTCCGTCCGTCTCATACCGTCTGTCACAGACCGTCTGTCTCAGACCGTCTGTCTCAGACCGTCTGTCTCAGACCGTCTGTCTCAGACCGTCTGTCTCAGCCCGTCTGTCTCAGACCGTCCGTCTCTGTGCTTCTGTCTCCGTCTGTCGTCCTCTGTCCGTCCGTCTCATACCGTCTGTCACAGACCGTCTGTCTCAGACCGTCTGTCTCAGACCGTCTGTCTCAGACCGTCTGTCTCAGACCGTCTGTCTCAGACCGTCTGTCTCAGACCGTCTGTCTCAGACCGTCTGTCTCAGACCGTCTGTCTCAGACCGTGTGTCTCAGACCGTCGGTCTCAGACCGTGTGTCTCAGTTCGTCCGTCTCAGACCGTCTGTCTCAGACCGTCTGTCTCAGACCGTCTGTCTCAGACCGTCTGTCTCAGACCGTGTGTCTCAGTCCGTCTGTCTCAGACCGTCTGTCGCACACCGTCTGTCGCAGACCGTCTGTCTCAGACCGTCTGTCTCAGATCGTCTGTCTCAGTCCGCCTGTCTCCGGTCGTCTGTCTCAGACCGTCTGTCTCAGCCCGTCTGGCTCAGACCGTCCGTCTCTGTGCTTCTGTCTCCGTCTGTCGTCCTCTGTCCGTCCGTCTCATACCGTCTGTCCCAGACCGTCTGTCCCAGACAATCTGTCTCAGACCGTCTGTCTCAGACCGTCTGTACAGACCGTCTGTCTCAGACCGTCTGTCTCAGACCGTCTGCCTCAGACCGTCTGTCTCAGACCGTGTGTCTCAGTCCGTCTGTCTCAGACCGTCTGACTCAGACCGTCTGTCTCAGTCCGTCTGTCTCAGACTGTCTGTCGCACACGGTCTGTCGCACACCGTTTGTTTCAGACCGTCTGTGTCAGACCGTCTATCTCAGACCGTCTTTCTCAGACCGTCTGTCTCAGACCGTCTGTCTCAGACCGTCTGTCTCAGACCGTCGGTCTCAGACCGTCTGTCTCAGACCGTCTGTCTCAGTCCGTCTGCCCCTGTCCGTCTGTCTCATACCGTCTGCCTCATACCGTCTGTCTCAGACCGTATGTGTCAGACCGTATGTGTCAGACCGTCTGTCTCAGACCGTGTGTCTCAGTTTGTCCGTCTCAGACCGTCTGTCTCAGACCGTCTGTCTCAGACCGTCTGTCTCAGACCGTCTGTCTCAGACCGTCTGTCTCAGACCGTCTGTCTCAGTCCGTCTGTCTCGGACTGTCTGTCGCACACCGTCTGTCGCACACCGTGTGTCTCAGACCGTCTGTGTCAGGCCGTCTATCTCAGACCGTCTGTCTCAGACCGTCTGTCTCAGACCGTCTGTCTCAGACCGTCTGTCTCAGACCGTCTGTCTCAGACCGTCTGTCTCAGACCGTCTGTCTCAGACCGTCCGTCTCAGACCGTCTGTCTCAGACCGTCTGTCGCACACCGTCTGTCGCAGACCGTCTGTCTCAGACCGTCTGTCTCAGACCGTCTGTCTCAGATCGTCTGTCTCAGTCCGCCTGTCTCCGGTCGTCCGTCTCATACCGTCTGTCCCAGACAGTCTGTCTCAGACCGTCTGTCTCAGACCGTCTGTCTCAGACCGTCTGTCTCAGACCGTCTGTCTCAGACCGTCTGTCTCAGTCCGTCTGTCTCAGACTGTCTGTCGCACACGGTCTGCCTCATACCGTCTGTCTCAGACCGTATGTGTCAGACCGTATGTGTCAGACCGTCTGTCTCAGACCGTGTGTCTCAGTTTGTCCGTCTCAGACCGTCTGTCTCAGACCGTCTGTCTCAGACCGTCTGTCTCAGACCGTCTGTCTCAGACCGTCTGTCTCAGACCGTCTGTCTCAGTCCGTCTGTCTCGGACTGTCTGTCGCACACCGTCTGTCGCACACCGTGTGTCTCAGACCGTCTGTGTCAGGCCGTCTATCTCAGACCGTCTATCCCAGACCGTCGGTCTCAGACCGTCTGTCGCACACCGTCTGTCTCAGACCGTCTGTCTCAGACCGTCTGTCTCAGCCCGTCTGTCTCAGACCGTCCGTCTCTGTGCTTCTGTCTCCGTCTGTCGTCCTCTGTCCGTCCGTCTCATACCGTCTGTCACAGACCGTCTGTCTCAGACCGTCTGTCTCAGACCGTCTGTCTCAGACCGTCTGTCTCAGACCGTCTGTCTCAGACCGTCTGTCTCAGACCGTCTGTCTCAGACCGTCGGTCTCAGACCGTGTGTCTCAGTTCGTCCGTCTCAGACCGTCTGTCTCAGACCGTCTGTCTCAGACCGTCTGTCTCAGACCGTCTGTCTCAGACCGTGTGTCTCAGTCCGTCTGTCTCAGACCGTCTGTCGCACACCGTCTGTCGCAGACCGTCTGTCTCAGACCGTCTGTCTCAGATCGTCTGTCTCAGTCCGCCTGTCTCCGGTCGTCTGTCTCAGACCGTCTGTCTCAGCCCGTCTGGCTCAGACCGTCCGTCTCTGTGCTTCTGTCTCCGTCTGTCGTCCTCTGTCCGTCCGTCTCATACCGTCTGTCCCAGACCGTCTGTCCCAGACAATCTGTCTCAGACCGTCTGTCTCAGACCGTCTGTACAGACCGTCTGTCTCAGACCGTCTGTCTCAGACCGTCTGCCTCAGACCGTCTGTCTCAGACCGTGTGTCTCAGTCCGTCTGTCTCAGACCGTCTGACTCAGACCGTCTGTCTCAGTCCGTCTGTCTCAGACTGTCTGTCGCACACGGTCTGTCGCACACCGTTTGTTTCAGACCGTCTGTGTCAGACCGTCTATCTCAGACCGTCTTTCTCAGACCGTCTGTCTCAGACCGTCTGTCTCAGACCGTCTGTCTCAGACCGTCGGTCTCAGACCGTCTGTCTCAGACCGTCTGTCTCAGTCCGTCTGCCCCTGTCCGTCTGTCTCATACCGTCTGCCTCATACCGTCTGTCTCAGACCGTATGTGTCAGACCGTATGTGTCAGACCGTCTGTCTCAGACCGTGTGTCTCAGTTTGTCCGTCTCAGACCGTCTGTCTCAGACCGTCTGTCTCAGACCGTCTGTCTCAGACCGTCTGTCTCAGACCGTCTGTCTCAGTCCGTCTGTCTCGGACTGTCTGTCGCACACCGTCTGTCGCACACCGTGTGTCTCAGACCGTCTGTGTCAGGCCGTCTATCTCAGACCGTCTGTCTCAGACCGTCTGTCTCAGACCGTCTGTCTCAGACCGTCTGTCTCAGACCGTCTGTCTCAGACCGTCTGTCTCAGACCGTCTGTCTCAGACCGTCCGTCTCAGACCGTCTGTCTCAGACCGTCTGTCGCACACCGTCTGTCGCAGACCGTCTGTCTCAGACCGTCTGTCTCAGACCGTCTGTCTCAGATCGTCTGTCTCAGTCCGCCTGTCTCCGGTCGTCCGTCTCATACCGTCTGTCCCAGACAGTCTGTCTCAGACCGTCTGTCTCAGACCGTCTGTCTCAGACCGTCTGTCTCAGACCGTCTGTCGCACACCGTCTGTCGCAGACCGTTTGTTTCAGACCGTCTGTGTCAGACCGTCTATCCCAGACCGTCTGTCTCAGACCGTCTGTCTCAGACCGTCTGTCTCAGACCGTCTGTCTCAGACCGTCTGTCTCAGACCGTCTGTCTCAGACCGTCTGTCTCAGACCGTCTGTCTCAGACCGTCTGTCTCAGACCGTCTGTCTCAGACCGTCTGTCTCAGACCGTCTGTCTCAGACCGTCTGTCTCAGACCGTCTGTCTCAGACCGTCGGTCTCAGACCGTCGGTCTCAGACCGTCGGTCTCAGACCGTGTGTCTCAGTTCGTCCGTCTCAGACCGTCTGTCTCAGACCGTCCGTCTCAGACCATGTGTCTCAGTCCGTCTGTCTCAGACCGTCTGTCGCACACCGTCTGTCGCAGACCGTCTGTCTCAGACCTTCTGTCTCAGATCGTCTGTCTCAGTCCGCCTGTCTCCGGTCGTCTGTCTCAGACCGTCTGTCTCAGCCCGTCTGGCTCAGACCGTCCGTCTCTGTGCTTCTGTCTCCGTCTGTCGTCCTCTGTCCGTCCGTCTCATACCGTCTGTCCCAGACCGTCTGTCCCAGACAATCTGTCTCAGACCGTCTGTCTCAGACCGTCTGTCTCAGACCGTCTGTCTCAGTCCGTCTGTCTCGGACTGTCTGTCGCACACCGTCTGTCGCACACCGTTTGTTTCAGACCGTCTGTGTCAGGCCGTCTATCTCAGACCGTCTTTCTCAGACCGTCTGTCTCAGACCGTCTGTCTCAGACCGTCTGTCTCAGACCGTCTGTCTCAGACCGTCTGTCTCAGACCGTCTGTCTCAGACCGTCTGTCTCAGACCGTCTGTCTCAGTCCGTCTGCCCCTGTCCGTCTGTCTCATACCGTCTGCCTCATACCGTCTGTCTCAGACCGTATGCGTCAGACCGTCTGTCTCAGACCGTGTGTCTCAGTTTGTCCGTCTCAGACCGTCTGTCTCAGACCGTCTGTCTCATACCGTCTGTCTCAAACCGTCTGTCTCAGACTGTCTGTCTCAGACCGTCTGTCTCAGCCCGTCTGTCTCAGACCGTCCGTCTCTGTGCTTCTGTCTCCGTCTGTCGTCCTCTGTCCGTCCGTCTCATACCGTCTGTCACAGACCGTCTGTCTCAGACCGTCTGTCTCAGACCGTCTGTCTCAGTCCGCCTGTCTCCGGTCGTCTGTCTCAGACCGTCTGTCTCAGCCCGTCTGGCTCAGACCGTCCGTCTCTGTGCTTCTGTCTCCGTCTGTCGTCCTCTGTCCGTCCGTCTCATACCGTCTGTCCCAGACCGTCTGTCCCAGACAATCTGTCTCAGACCGTCTGTCTCAGACCGTCTGTACAGACCGTCTGTCTCAGACCGTCTGTCTCAGACCGTCTGCCTCAGACCGTCTGTCTCAGACCGTGTGTCTCAGTCCGTCTGTCTCAGACCGTCTGACTCAGACCGTCTGTCTCAGTCCGTCTGTCTCAGACTGTCTGTCGCACACGGTCTGTCGCACACCGTTTGTTTCAGACCGTCTGTGTCAGACCGTCTATCTCAGACCGTCTTTCTCAGACCGTCTGTCTCAGACCGTCTGTCTCAGACCGTCTGTCTCAGACCGTCGGTCTCAGACCGTCTGTCTCAGACCGTCTGTCTCAGTCCGTCTGCCCCTGTCCGTCTGTCTCATACCGTCTGCCTCATACCGTCTGTCTCAGACCGTATGTGTCAGACCGTATGTGTCAGACCGTCTGTCTCAGACCGTGTGTCTCAGTTTGTCCGTCTCAGACCGTCTGTCTCAGACCGTCTGTCTCAGACCGTCTGTCTCAGACCGTCTGTCTCAGACCGTCTGTCTCAGACCGTCTGTCTCAGTCCGTCTGTCTCGGACTGTCTGTCGCACACCGTCTGTCGCACACCGTGTGTCTCAGACCGTCTGTGTCAGGCCGTCTATCTCAGACCGTCTGTCTCAGACCGTCTGTCTCAGACCGTCTGTCTCAGACCGTCTGTCTCAGACCGTCTGTCTCAGACCGTCTGTCTCAGACCGTCCGTCTCAGACCGTCTGTCTCAGACCGTCTGTCGCACACCGTCTGTCGCAGACCGTCTGTCTCAGACCGTCTGTCTCAGACCGTCTGTCTCAGATCGTCTGTCTCAGTCCGCCTGTCTCCGGTCGTCCGTCTCATACCGTCTGTCCCAGACAGTCTGTCTCAGACCGTCTGTCTCAGACCGTCTGTCTCAGACCGTCTGTCTCAGACCGTGTGTCTCAGTCTGTCTGTTTCAGACCGTCTGTCGCACACCGTCTGTCGCAGACCGTCTGTCTCAGACCGTCTGTCGCACACCGTTTGTTTCAGACCGTCTGTGTCAGGCCGTCTATCTCAGACCGTCTTTCTCAGACCGTCTGTCTCAGACCGTCTGTCTCAGACCGTCTGTCTCAGACCGTCTGTCTCAGACCGTCTGTCTCAGACCGTCTGTCTCAGACCGTCTGTCTCAGACCGTCTGTCTCAGTCCGTCTGTCTCGGACTGTCTGTCGCACACCGTCTGTCGCACACCGTGTGTCTCAGACCGTCTGTGTCAGGCCGTCTATCTCAGACCGTCTGTCTCAGACCGTCTGTCTCAGACCGTCTGTCTCAGTCCGTCTGTCTCGGACTGTCTGTCGCACACCGTCTGTCGCACACCGTGTGTCTCAGACCGTCTGTGTCAGGCCGTCTATCTCAGACCGTCTATCCCAGACCGTCGGTCTCAGACCGTCTGTCGCACACCGTCTGTCGCAGACCGTCTGTCTCAGACCTTCTGTCTCAGATCGTCTGTCTCAGTCCGCCTGTCTCCGGTCGTCTGTCTCAGACCGTCTGTCTCAGCCCGTCTGGCTCAGACCGTCCGTCTCTGTGCTTCTGTCTCCGTCTGTCGTCCTCTGTCCGTCCGTCTCATACCGTCTGTCCCAGACCGTCTGTCCCAGACAATCTGTCTCAGACCGTCTGTCTCAGACCGTCTTTCTCAGACCGTCTGTCTCAGACCGTCTGTCTCAGACCGTCTGTCTCAGACCGTCTGTCTCAGACCGTCTGTCTCAGACCGTCGGTCTCAGACCGTCTGTCTCAGACCGTCTGTCTCAGTCCGTCTGCCCCTGTCCGTCTGTCTCATACCGTCTGCCTCATACCGTCTGTCTCAGACCGTATGTGTCAGACCGTATGTGTCAGACCGTCTGTCTCAGACCGTGTGTCTCAGTTTGTCCGTCTCAGACCGTCTGTCTCAGACCGTCTGTCTCAGACCGTCTGTCTCAGACCGTCTGTCTCAGACCGTCTGTCTCAGACCGTCTGTCTCAGTCCGTCTGTCTCGGACTGTCTGTCGCACACCGTCTGTCGCACACCGTGTGTCTCAGACCGTCTGTGTCAGGCCGTCTATCTCAGACCGTCTGTCTCAGACCGTCTGTCTCAGACCGTCTGTCTCAGACCGTCTGTCTCAGACCGTCTGTCTCAGACCGTCTGTCTCAGACCGTCCGTCTCAGACCGTCTGTCTCAGACCGTCTGTCGCACACCGTCTGTCGCAGACCGTCTGTCTCAGACCGTCTGTCTCAGACCGTCTGTCTCAGATCGTCTGTCTCAGTCCGCCTGTCTCCGGTCGTCCGTCTCATACCGTCTGTCCCAGACAGTCTGTCTCAGACCGTCTGTCTC
Organism: Coelioxys conoideus; assembly: GCA_947623535.1. Lineage (NCBI taxonomy): Eukaryota > Metazoa > Arthropoda > Insecta > Hymenoptera > Megachilidae > Coelioxys > Coelioxys conoideus. Next base: position 3,547,514 of record CANQJN010000020.1, on the reverse strand, counting down.
AGACCGTCTGTCTCAGACCGTCTGTCTCAGACCGTCTGTCGCACACCGTCTGTCGCAGACCGTTTGTTTCAGACCGTCTGTGTCAGACCGTCTATCCCAGACCGTCTGTCTCAGACCGTCTGTCTCAGACCGTCTGTCTCAGACCGTCTGTCTCAGACCGTCTGTCTCAGACCGTCTGTCTCAGACCGTCTGTCTCAGACCGTCTGTCTCAGACCGTCTGTCTCAGACCGTCTGTCTCAGACCGTCTGTCTCAGACCGTCTGTCTCAGACCGTCTGTCTCAGACCGTCGGTCTCAGACCGTCGGTCTCAGACCGTGTGTCTCAGTTCGTCCGTCTCAGACCGTCTGTCTCAGACCGTCCGTCTCAGACCATGTGTCTCAGTCCGTCTGTCTCAGACCGTCTGTCGCACACCGTCTGTCGCAGACCGTCTGTCTCAGACCTTCTGTCTCAGATCGTCTGTCTCAGTCCGCCTGTCTCCGGTCGTCTGTCTCAGACCGTCTGTCTCAGCCCGTCTGGCTCAGACCGTCCGTCTCTGTGCTTCTGTCTCCGTCTGTCGTCCTCTGTCCGTCCGTCTCATACCGTCTGTCCCAGACCGTCTGTCCCAGACAATCTGTCTCAGACCGTCTGTCTCAGACCGTCTGTCTCAGACCGTCTGTCTCAGTCCGTCTGTCTCGGACTGTCTGTCGCACACCGTCTGTCGCACACCGTTTGTTTCAGACCGTCTGTGTCAGGCCGTCTATCTCAGACCGTCTTTCTCAGACCGTCTGTCTCAGACCGTCTGTCTCAGACCGTCTGTCTCAGACCGTCTGTCTCAGACCGTCTGTCTCAGACCGTCTGTCTCAGACCGTCTGTCTCAGTCCGTCTGCCCCTGTCCGTCTGTCTCATACCGTCTGCCTCATACCGTCTGTCTCAGACCGTATGCGTCAGACCGTCTGTCTCAGACCGTGTGTCTCAGTTTGTCCGTCTCAGACCGTCTGTCTCAGACCGTCTGTCTCATACCGTCTGTCTCAAACCGTCTGTCTCAGACTGTCTGTCTCAGACCGTCTGTCTCAGCCCGTCTGTCTCAGACCGTCCGTCTCTGTGCTTCTGTCTCCGTCTGTCGTCCTCTGTCCGTCCGTCTCATACCGTCTGTCACAGACCGTCTGTCTCAGACCGTCTGTCTCAGACCGTCTGTCTCAGTCCGCCTGTCTCCGGTCGTCTGTCTCAGACCGTCTGTCTCAGCCCGTCTGGCTCAGACCGTCCGTCTCTGTGCTTCTGTCTCCGTCTGTCGTCCTCTGTCCGTCCGTCTCATACCGTCTGTCCCAGACCGTCTGTCCCAGACAATCTGTCTCAGACCGTCTGTCTCAGACCGTCTGTACAGACCGTCTGTCTCAGACCGTCTGTCTCAGACCGTCTGCCTCAGACCGTCTGTCTCAGACCGTGTGTCTCAGTCCGTCTGTCTCAGACCGTCTGACTCAGACCGTCTGTCTCAGTCCGTCTGTCTCAGACTGTCTGTCGCACACGGTCTGTCGCACACCGTTTGTTTCAGACCGTCTGTGTCAGACCGTCTATCTCAGACCGTCTTTCTCAGACCGTCTGTCTCAGACCGTCTGTCTCAGACCGTCTGTCTCAGACCGTCGGTCTCAGACCGTCTGTCTCAGACCGTCTGTCTCAGTCCGTCTGCCCCTGTCCGTCTGTCTCATACCGTCTGCCTCATACCGTCTGTCTCAGACCGTATGTGTCAGACCGTATGTGTCAGACCGTCTGTCTCAGACCGTGTGTCTCAGTTTGTCCGTCTCAGACCGTCTGTCTCAGACCGTCTGTCTCAGACCGTCTGTCTCAGACCGTCTGTCTCAGACCGTCTGTCTCAGACCGTCTGTCTCAGACCGTCTGTCTCAGTCCGTCTGTCTCGGACTGTCTGTCGCACACCGTCTGTCGCACACCGTGTGTCTCAGACCGTCTGTGTCAGGCCGTCTATCTCAGACCGTCTGTCTCAGACCGTCTGTCTCAGACCGTCTGTCTCAGACCGTCTGTCTCAGACCGTCTGTCTCAGACCGTCTGTCTCAGACCGTCCGTCTCAGACCGTCTGTCTCAGACCGTCTGTCGCACACCGTCTGTCGCAGACCGTCTGTCTCAGACCGTCTGTCTCAGACCGTCTGTCTCAGATCGTCTGTCTCAGTCCGCCTGTCTCCGGTCGTCCGTCTCATACCGTCTGTCCCAGACAGTCTGTCTCAGACCGTCTGTCTCAGACCGTCTGTCTCAGACCGTCTGTCTCAGACCGTGTGTCTCAGTCTGTCTGTTTCAGACCGTCTGTCGCACACCGTCTGTCGCAGACCGTCTGTCTCAGACCGTCTGTCGCACACCGTTTGTTTCAGACCGTCTGTGTCAGGCCGTCTATCTCAGACCGTCTTTCTCAGACCGTCTGTCTCAGACCGTCTGTCTCAGACCGTCTGTCTCAGACCGTCTGTCTCAGACCGTCTGTCTCAGACCGTCTGTCTCAGACCGTCTGTCTCAGACCGTCTGTCTCAGACCGTCTGTCTCAGACCGTCTGTCTCAGTCCGTCTGCCCCTGTCCGTCTGTCTCATACCGTCTGCCTCATACCGTCTGTCTCAGACCGTATGTGTCAGACCGTATGTGTCAGACCGTCTGTCTCAGACCGTGTGTCTCAGTTTGTCCGTCTCAGACCGTCTGTCTCAGACCGTCTGTCTCAGACCGTCTGTCTCAGACCGTCTGTCTCAGACCGTCTGTCTCAGACCGTCTGTCTCAGACCGTCTGTCTCAGTCCGTCTGTCTCGGACTGTCTGTCGCACACCGTCTGTCTCAGACCGTCTGTGTCAGGCCGTCTATCTCAGACCGTCTGTCTCAGACCGTCTGTCTCAGACCGTCTGTCTCAGACCGTCTGTCTCAGACCGTCTGTCTCAGACCGTCTGTCTCAGACCGTCCGTCTCAGACCGTCTGTCTCAGACCGTCTGTCGCACACCGTCTGTCGCAGACCGTCTGTCTCAGACCGTCTGTCTCAGACCGTCTGTCTCAGATCGTCTGTCTCAGTCCGCCTGTCTCCGGTCGTCCGTCTCATACCGTCTGTCCCAGACAGTCTGTCTCAGACCGTCTGTCTCAGACCGTCTGTCTCAGACCGTCTGTCTCAGACCGTGTGTCTCAGTCTGTCTGTTTCAGACCGTCTGTCGCACACCGTCTGTCGCAGACCGTCTGTCTCAGACCGTCTGTCGCACACCGTTTGTTTCAGACCGTCTGTGTCAGGCCGTCTATCTCAGACCGTCTTTCTCAGACCGTCTGTCTCAGACCGTCTGTCTCAGACCGTCTGTCTCAGACCGTCTGTCTCAGACCGTCTGTCTCAGACCGTCTGTCTCAGACCGTCTGTCTCAGACCGTCTGTCTCAGTCCGTCTGTCTCGGACTGTCTGTCGCACACCGTCTGTCGCACACCGTGTGTCTCAGACCGTCTGTGTCAGGCCGTCTATCTCAGACCGTCTGTCTCAGACCGTCTGTCTCAGACCGTCTGTCTCAGACCGTCTGTCTCAGACCGTCTGTCTCAGACCGTCTGTCTCAGACCGTCCGTCTCAGACCGTCTGTCTCAGACCGTCTGTCGCACACCGTCTGTCGCAGACCGTCTGTCTCAGACCGTCTGTCTCAGACCGTCTGTCTCAGATCGTCTGTCTCAGTCCGCCTGTCTCCGGTCGTCCGTCTCATACCGTCTGTCCCAGACAGTCTGTGTCAGACCGTCTGTCTCAGACCGTCTGTCTCAGACCGTGTGTCTCAGTCTGTCTGTTTCAGACCGTCTGTCGCACACCGTCTGTCGCAGACCGTTTGTTTCAGACCGTCTGTGTCAGACCGTCTATCCCAGACCGTCTGTCTCAGACCGTCTGTCTCAGACCGTCTGTCTCAGACCGTCTGTCTCAGACCGTCTGTCTCAGACCGTCTGTCTCAGACCGTCTGTCTCAGACCGTCTGTCTCAGACCGTCTGTCTCAGACCGTCTGTCTCAGACCGTCGGTCTCAGACCGTCGGTCTCAGACCGTGTGTCTCAGTTCGTCCGTCTCAGACCGTCTGTCTCAGACCGTCCGTCTCAGACCATGTGTCTCAGTCCGTCTGTCTCAGACCGTCTGTCGCACACCGTCTGTCGCAGACCGTCTGTCTCAGACCTTCTGTCTCAGATCGTCTGTCTCAGTCCGCCTGTCTCCGGTCGTCTGTCTCAGACCGTCTGTCTCAGCCCGTCTGGCTCAGACCGTCCGTCTCTGTGCTTCTGTCTCCGTCTGTCGTCCTCTGTCCGTCCGTCTCATACCGTCTGTCCCAGACCGTCTGTCCCAGACAATCTGTCTCAGACCGTCTGTCTCAGACCGTCTGTCTCAGACCGTCTGTCTCAGTCCGTCTGTCTCGGACTGTCTGTCGCACACCGTCTGTCGCACACCGTTTGTTTCAGACCGTCTGTGTCAGGCCGTCTATCTCAGACCGTCTTTCTCAGACCGTCTGTCTCAGACCGTCTGTCTCAGACCGTCTGTCTCAGACCGTCTGTCTCAGACCGTCTGTCTCAGACCGTCTGTCTCAGACCGTCTGTCTCAGACCGTCTGTCTCAGTCCGTCTGCCCCTGTCCGTCTGTCTCATACCGTCTGCCTCATACCGTCTGTCTCAGACCGTATGCGTCAGACCGTCTGTCTCAGACCGTGTGTCTCAGTTTGTCCGTCTCAGACCGTCTGTCTCAGACCGTCTGTCTCAGACCGTCTGTCTCATACCGTCTGTCTCAAACCGTCTGTCTCAGACTGTCTGTCTCAGACCGTCTGTCTCAGCCCGTCTGTCTCAGACCGTCCGTCTCTGTGCTTCTGTCTCCGTCTGTCGTCCTCTGTCCGTCCGTCTCATACCGTCTGTCACAGACCGTCTGTCTCAGACCGTCTGTCTCAGACCGTCTGTCTCAGTCCGCCTGTCTCCGGTCGTCTGTCTCAGACCGTCTGTCTCAGCCCGTCTGGCTCAGACCGTCCGTCTCTGTGCTTCTGTCTCCGTCTGTCGTCCTCTGTCCGTCCGTCTCATACCGTCTGTCCCAGACCGTCTGTCCCAGACAATCTGTCTCAGACCGTCTGTCTCAGACCGTCTGTACAGACCGTCTGTCTCAGACCGTCTGTCTCAGACCGTCTGCCTCAGACCGTCTGTCTCAGACCGTGTGTCTCAGTCCGTCTGTCTCAGACCGTCTGACTCAGACCGTCTGTCTCAGTCCGTCTGTCTCAGACTGTCTGTCGCACACGGTCTGTCGCACACCGTTTGTTTCAGACCGTCTGTGTCAGACCGTCTATCTCAGACCGTCTTTCTCAGACCGTCTGTCTCAGACCGTCTGTCTCAGACCGTCTGTCTCAGACCGTCGGTCTCAGACCGTCTGTCTCAGACCGTCTGTCTCAGTCCGTCTGCCCCTGTCCGTCTGTCTCATACCGTCTGCCTCATACCGTCTGTCTCAGACCGTATGTGTCAGACCGTATGTGTCAGACCGTCTGTCTCAGACCGTGTGTCTCAGTTTGTCCGTCTCAGACCGTCTGTCTCAGACCGTCTGTCTCAGACCGTCTGTCTCAGACCGTCTGTCTCAGACCGTCTGTCTCAGACCGTCTGTCTCAGTCCGTCTGTCTCGGACTGTCTGTCGCACACCGTCTGTCGCACACCGTGTGTCTCAGACCGTCTGTGTCAGGCCGTCTATCTCAGACCGTCTGTCTCAGACCGTCTGTCTCAGACCGTCTGTCTCAGACCGTCTGTCTCAGACCGTCTGTCTCAGACCGTCTGTCTCAGACCGTCCGTCTCAGACCGTCTGTCTCAGACCGTCTGTCGCACACCGTCTGTCGCAGACCGTCTGTCTCAGACCGTCTGTCTCAGACCGTCTGTCTCAGATCGTCTGTCTCAGTCCGCCTGTCTCCGGTCGTCCGTCTCATACCGTCTGTCCCAGACAGTCTGTCTCAGACCGTCTGTCTCAGACCGTCTGTCTCAGACCGTCTGTCTCAGACCGTGTGTCTCAGTCTGTCTGTTTCAGACCGTCTGTCGCACACCGTCTGTCGCAGACCGTTTGTTTCAGACCGTCTGTGTCAGACCGTCTATCTCAGACCGTCTGTCTCAGACCGTCTGTCTCAGACCGTCTGTCTCAGACCGTCTGTCTCAGACCGTCTGTCTCAGACCGTCTGTCTCAGACCGTCTGTCTCAGACCGTCTGTCTCAGACCGTCGGTCTCAGACCGTCTGTCGCACACCGTCTGTCGCAGACCGTCTGTCTCAGACCTTCTGTCTCAGATCGTCTGTCTCAGTCCGCCTGTCTCCGGTCGTCTGTCTCAGACCGTCTGTCTCAGCCCGTCTGGCTCAGACCGTCCGTCTCTGTGCTTCTGTCTCCGTCTGTCGTCCTCTGTCCGTCCGTCTCATACCGTCTGTCCCAGACCGTCTGTCCCAGACAATCTGTCTCAGACCGTCTGTCTCAGACCGTCTTTCTCAGACCGTCTGTCTCAGACCGTCTGTCTCAGACCGTCTGTCTCAGTCCGTCTGCCCCTGTCCGTCTGTCTCATACCACCTGCCTCATACCGTCTGTCTCAGACCGTATGTGTCAGACCGTCTGTCTCAGACCGTGTGTCTCATTTTGTCCGTCTCAGACCGTCTGTCTCAGACCGTCTGTCTCATACCGTCTGTCTCAAACCGTCTGTCTCAGACTGTCTGTCTCAGACCGTCTGTCTCAGCCCGTCTGTCTCAGACCGTCCGTCTCTGTGCTTTTGTCTCCGTCTGTCGTCCTCTGTCCGTCCGTCTCATACCGTCTGTCACAGACCGTCTGTCTCAGACCGTCTGTCTCAGACCGTCTGTCTCAGACCGTCTGTCTCAGACCGTCTGTCTCAGCCCGTCTGTCTCAGACCGTCCGTCTCTGTGCTTCTGTCTCCGTCTGTCGTCCTCTGTCCGTCCGTCTCATACCGTCTGTCACAGACCGTCTGTCTCAGACCGTCTGTCTCAGACCGTCTGTCTCAGACCGTCTGTCTCAGACCGTCTGTCTCAGTCCGTCTGTCTCGGACTGTCTGTCGCACACCGTCTGTCGCACACCGTTTGTTTCAGACCGTCTGTGTCAGGCCGTCTATCTCAGACCGTCTTTCTCAGACCGTCTGTCTCAGACCGTCTGTCTCAGACCGTCTGTCTCAGACCGTCTGTCTCAGACCGTCTGTCTCAGACCGTCTGTCTCAGACCGTCTGTCTCAGACCGTCTGTCTCAGTCCGTCTGCCCCTGTCCGTCTGTCTCATACCGTCTGCCTCATACCGTCTGTCTCAGACCGTATGCGTCAGACCGTCTGTCTCAGACCGTGTGTCTCAGTTTGTCCGTCTCAGACCGTCTGTCTCAGACCGTCTGTCTCATACCGTCTGTCTCAAACCGTCTGTCTCAGACTGTCTGTCTCAGACCGTCTGTCTCAGCCCGTCTGTCTCAGACCGTCCGTCTCTGTGCTTCTGTCTCCGTCTGTCGTCCTCTGTCCGTCCGTCTCATACCGTCTGTCACAGACCGTCTGTCTCAGACCGTCTGTCTCAGACCGTCTGTCTCAGACCGTCTGTCTCAGACCGTCTGTCTCAGCCCGTCTGTCTCAGACCGTCCGTCTCTGTGCTTCTGTCTCCGTCTGTCGTCCTCTGTCCGTCCGTCTCATACCGTCTGTCACAGACCGTCTGTCTCAGACCGTCTGTCTCAGACCGTCTGTCTCAGACCGTCTGTCTCAGACCGTCTGTCTCAGACCGTCTGTCTCAGACCGTCTGTCTCAGACCGTCTGTCTCAGACCGTCTGTCTCAGACCGTCGGTCTCAGACCGTGTGTCTCAGTTCGTCCGTCTCAGACCGTCTGTCTCAGACCGTCTGTCTCAGACCGTCTGTCTCAGACCGTGTGTCTCAGTCCGTCTGTCTCAGACCGTCTGTCGCACACCGTCTGTCGCAGACCGTCTGTCTCAGACCGTCTGTCTCAGATCGTCTGTCTCAGTCCGCCTGTCTCCGGTCGTCTGTCTCAGACCGTCTGTCTCAGCCCGTCTGGCTCAGACCGTCCGTCTCTGTGCTTCTGTCTCCGTCTGTCGTCCTCTGTCCGTCCGTCTCATACCGTCTGTCCCAGACCGTCTGTCCCAGACAATCTGTCTCAGACCGTCTGTCTCAGACCGTCTGTACAGACCGTCTGTCTCAGACCGTCTGTCTCAGACCGTCTGCCTCAGACCGTCTGTCTCAGACCGTGTGTCTCAGTCCGTCTGTCTCAGACCGTCTGACTCAGACCGTCTGTCTCAGTCCGTCTGTCTCAGACTGTCTGTCGCACACGGTCTGTCGCACACCGTTTGTTTCAGACCGTCTGTGTCAGACCGTCTATCTCAGACCGTCTTTCTCAGACCGTCTGTCTCAGACCGTCTGTCTCAGACCGTCTGTCTCAGACCGTCGGTCTCAGACCGTCTGTCTCAGACCGTCTGTCTCAGTCCGTCTGCCCCTGTCCGTCTGTCTCATACCGTCTGCCTCATACCGTCTGTCTCAGACCGTATGTGTCAGACCGTATGTGTCAGACCGTCTGTCTCAGACCGTGTGTCTCAGTTTGTCCGTCTCAGACCGTCTGTCTCAGACCGTCTGTCTCAGACCGTCTGTCTCAGACCGTCTGTCTCAGACCGTCTGTCTCAGACCGTCTGTCTCAGACTGTCTGTCTCAGACCGTCTGTCTCAGACCGTCTGTCTCAGACCGTGTGTCTCAGTCCGTCTGTCTCGGACTGTCTGCCGCACACCGTCTGTCGCACACCGTTTGTTTCAGACCGTCTGTGTCAGACCGTCTATCTCTGACCGTCTTTCTCAGACCGTCTGTCTCAGACCGTCTGTCTCAGACCGTCTGTCTCAGTCCGTCTGCCCCTGTCCGTCTGTCTCATACCGCCTGCCTCATACCGTCTGTCTCAGACCGTATGTGTCAGACCGTCTGTCTCAGACCGTGTGTCTCAGTTTGTCCGTCTCAGACCGTCTGTCTCAGACCGTCTGTCTCATACCGTCTGTCTCAAACCGTCTGTCTCAGACTGTCTGTCTCAGACCGTCTGTCTCAGCCCGTCTGTCTCAGACCGTCCGTCTCTGTGCTTCTGTCTCCGTCTGTCGTCCTCTGTCCGTCCGTCTCATACCGTCTGTCACAGACCGTCTGTCTCAGACCGTCTGTCTCAGACCGTCTGTCTCAGACCGTCTGTCTCAGACCGTCTGTCTCAGACCGTCTGTCTCAGCCCGTCTGTCTCAGACCGTCCGTCTCTGTGCTTCTGTCTCCGTCTGTCGTCCTCTGTCCGTCCGTCTCATACCGTCTGTCACAGACCGTCTGTCTCATACCGTCTGTCTCAGACCGTCTGTCTCAGACCGTCTGTCTCAGACCGTCTGTCTCAGACCGTCTGTCTCAGACCGTCTGTCTCAGTCCGTCTGTCTCGGACTGTCTGTCGCACACCGTCTGTCGCACACCGTTTGTTTCAGACCGTCTGTGTCAGACCGTCTATCTCAGACCGTCTTTCTCAGACCGTCTGTGTCAGACCGTCTGTCTCAGACCGTCTGTCTCAGACCGTCTGTCTCAGACCGTCTGTCTCAGACCGTCTGTCTCATACCGTCTGTCTCAAACCGTCTGTCTCAGACTGTCTGTCTCAGACCGTCTGTCTCAGCCCGTCTGTCTCAGACCGTCCGTCTCTGTGCTTCTGTCTCCGTCTGTCGTCCTCTGTCCGTCCGTCTCATACCGTCTGTCACAGACCGTCTGTCTCAGACCGTCTGTCTCAGACCGTCTGTCTCAGACCGTCTGTCTCAGACCGTCTGTCTCAGACCGTCTGTCTCAGACCGTCTGTCTCAGACCGTCTGTCTCAGCCCGTCTGTCTCAGACCGTCCGTCTCTGTGCTTCTGTCTCCGTCTGTCGTCCTCTGTCCGTCCGTCTCATACCGTCTGTCACAGACCGTCTGTCTCATACCGTCTGTCTCAGACCGCCTGCCTCATACCGTCTGTCTCAGACCGTATGTGTCAGACCGTCTGTCTCAGACCGTGTGTCTCAGTTTGTCCGTCTCAGACCGTCTGTCTCAGACCGTCTGTCTCATACCGTCTGTCTCAAACCGTCTGTCTCAGACTGTCTGTCTCAGACCGTCTGTCTCAGCCCGTCTGTCTCAGACCGTCCGTCTCTGTGCTTCTGTCTCCGTCTGTCGTCCTCTGTCCGTCCGTCTCATACCGTCTGTGACAGACCGTCTGTCTCAGACCGTCTGTCTCAGACCGTCTGTCTCAGACCGTCTGTCTCAGACCGTCTGTCTCAGCCCGTCTGTCTCAGACCGTCCGTCTCTGTGCTTCTGTCTCCGTCTGTCGTCCTCTGTCCGTCCGTCTCATACCGTCTGTCTCAGACCGTCTGTCTCAGACCGTCTGTCTCAGACCGTCTGTCTCAGACCGTCTGTCTCAGACCGTCTGTCTCAGACCGTCTGTCTCAGTCCGTCTGTCTCGGACTGTCTGTCGCACACCGTCTGTCGCACACCGTCTGTGTCAGACCGTCTATCTCAGACCGTCTTTCTCAGACCGTCTGTGTCAGACCGTCTGTCTCAGACCGTCTGTCTCAGACCGTCTGTCTCAGACCGTCTGTCTCAGACCGTGTATCTCTGACCGCCTGTCTCAGACCATCTGTCTCAGACCGTCTGTCTCAGTCCGCCTGCCTCTCTCCGTCTTTCTCATACCGCCTGTCTCAGACCGTCTGTCTCAGACCATCTGTCTCAGGCCGTCTGTCTCCGACCATCTGTCTCAGTCCGTCTACCTCTGCCTGTCCGTCTCAGTCCGTCAGCTTCAGTCGGTCTGTCTCATTCCGTCTGTCTCAGACCATGCGTCTCGGTGCGTCTGGCTCTGTCTGTCGGCCTCTGTCCGTCCGTCTCAGTCTGTCTGCCTCTGACCGTCTGTCTCAGACCGTCTGTCTCAGACCGTCTGTCTCAGACCGTCTGTCTCAGACCGTCTGTCTCAGACCGACTGTCTCAGACCGTCTGTCTCAGTCCGTCTGCCCCTGTCCGTCTGTCTCATACCGTCTGCCTCATACCGTCTGTCTCAGACCGTCTTTCTCAGACCGTCTGTCTCAGACCGTCTGTCTCAGACCGTCTGTCTCAGACCGTCTGTCTCAGACCGTCGGTCTCAGACCGTCTGTCTCAGACCGTCTGTCTCAGTCCGTCTGCCCCTGTCCGTCTGTCTCATACCGTCTGCCTCATACCGTCTGTCTCAGACCGTATTTGTCAGACCGTCTGTCTCAGACCGTGTGTCTCAGTTTGTCCGTCTCAGACCGTCTGTCTCAGACCGTCTGTCTCAGACCGTCTGTCTCAGACCGTCTGTCTCAGACTGTCTGTCTCAGACCGTCTGTCTCAGACCGTGTGTCTCAGTCCGTCTGTCTCGGACTGTCTGTCGCACACCGTCTGTCGCACACCGTTTGTTTCAGACCGTCTGTGTCAGACCGTCTATCTCAGACCGTCTTTCTCAGACCGTCTGTCTCAGACCGTCTGTCTCAGACCGTCTGTCTCAGACCGTCTGTCTCAGACCGTCTGTCTCAGACCGTCTGTCTCAGACCGTCAGTCTCAGTCCGCCTGCCTCTCTCCGTCTTTCTCATACCGCCTGTCTCAGACCGTCTGTCTCAGACCATCTGTCTCAGGCCGTCTGTCTCAGACCATCTGTCTCAGTCCGTCTACCTCTGCCTGTCCGTCTCAGTCCGTCAGCTTCAGTCGGTCTGTCTCATTCCGTCTGTCTCAGACCATCCGTCTCGGTGCGTCTGGCTCTGTCTGTCGGCCTCTGTCCGTCCGTCTCAGTCTGTCTGCCTCTGTCCGTCCGTCTCATACCGTCTGTCTCAGACCGTCTGTCTCAGACCGTCTGTCTCAGACCGTCTGTCTCAGACCGTCTGTCTCAGACCGTCTGTCTCAGACCGTCTGTCTCAGACCGTCTGTCTCAGACCGTCTGTCTCAGACCGTCTGTCTCAGACCGTCTGTCTCAGACCGTCTGTCTCAGACCGTCTTTCTCAGACCGTCTGTCTCAGACCGTCTGCCTCAGACCGTCTGTCTCAGACCGTCTGTCTCAGACCGTCGGTCTCAGACCGTCTGTCTCAGACCGTCTGTCTCAGTCCGTCTGCCCCTGTCCGTCTGTCTCATACCGTCTGCCTCATACCGTCTGTCTCAGACCGTATGTGTCAGACCGTCTGTCTCAGACCGTGTGTCTCAGTTTGTCCGTCTCAGACCGTCTGTCTCAGACCGTCTGTCTCAGACCGTCTGTCTCAGACCGTCTGTCTCAGACCGTCTGTCTCAGACCGTCTGTCTCAGACCGTCTGTCTCAGACCGTCTGTCTCAGACCGTCAGTCTCAGTCCGCCTGCCTCTCTCCGTCTTTCTCATACCGCCTGTCTCAGACCGTCTGTCTCAGACCATCTGTCTCAGGCCGTCTGTCTCAGACCATCTGTCTCAGTCCGTCTACCTCTGCCTGTCCGTCTCAGTCCGTCAGCTTCAGTCGGTCTGTCTCATTCCGTCTGTCTCAGACCATCCGTCTCGGTGCGTCTGGCTCTGTCTGTCGGCCTCTGTCCGTCCGTCTCATACCGTCTGTCCCAGACAATCTGTCTCAGACCGTCTGTCTCAGACCGTCTGTCTCAGACCGTCTGTCTCAGACCGTCTGTCTCAGACCGTCTGTCTCAGACCGTCTGTCTCAGCCAGTCTGTTTCAGACCGTCCGTCTCTGTGCTTCTGTCTCCGTCTGTCGTCCTCTGTCCGTCCGTCTCATACCGTCTGTCCCAGACAATCTGTCTCAGACCGTCTGTCTCAGACCGTCTGTCTCAGACCGTCTGTCTCAGACCGTCTGTCTCAGACCGTCTGTCTCAAACCGTCTGTCTCAGACCGTCTGTCTCAGACCGTGTGTCTCAGTCCGTCTGTCTCAGACCGTCTGTCGCACACCGTCTGTCGCAGACCATCTGTCTCAGACCGTCTGTCTCAAATCGTCTGTCTCAGTCCGCCTGTCTCCGGTCGTCCGTCTCATACCGTCTCTCCCAGACAGTCTGTCTCAGACCGTCTGTCTCAGACCGTCTGTACAGACCGTCTGTCTCAGACCGTCTGTCTCAGACCGTCTGTCTCAGACCGTCTGTCTCAGACCGTCTGTCTCAGACCGTCTGTCTCAGACCGTCCGTCTCAGACCGTCTGTCTCAGACCGTCTGTCGCACACCGTCTGTCGCAGACCGTCTGTCTCAGACCGTCTGTCTCAGACCGTCTGTCTCAGACCGTCTGTCTCAGACCATCTGTCTCAGACCGTGTGTCTCAGTCTGTCTGTTTCAGACCGTCTGTCGCACACCGTCTGTCGCAGACCGTTTGTTTCAGACCGTCTGTGTCAGACCGTCTATCTCAGACCGTCTGTCTCAGACCGTCTGTCTCAGACCGTCTGTCTCAGACCGTCTGTCTCAGACCGTCTGTCTCAGACCGTCTGTCTCAGACCGTCTGTCTCAGACCGTCGGTCTCAGACCGTCGGTCTCAGACCGTCGGTCTCAGACCGTGTGTCTCAGTTCGTCCGTCTCAGACCGTCTGTCTCAGACCGTCTGTCTCAGACCGTCTGTCTCAGACCGTCTGTCTCAGACCGTGTGTCTCAGTCCGTCTGTCGCACACCGTCTGTCGCAGACCGTCTGTCTCAGACCGTCTGTCTCAAACCGTCTGTCTCAGACCGTCTGTCTCAGACCGTCTGTCTCAGTCCGCCTGTCTCCGGTCGTCTGTCTCAGACCGTCTGTCTCAGCCCGTCTGGCTCAGACCGTCCGTCTCTGTGCTTCTGTCTCCGTCTGTCGTCCTCTGTCCGTCCGTCTCATACCGTCTGTCCCAGACCGTCTGTCCCAGACAATCTGTCTCAGACCGTCTGTCTCAGACCGTCTGTACAGACCGTCTGTCTCAGACCGTCTGTCTCAGACCGTCTGCCTCAGACCGTCTGTCTCAGACCGTGTGTCTCAGTCCGTCTGTCTCAGACCGTCTGACTCAGACCGTCTGTCTCAGTCCGTCTGTCTCAGACTGTCTGTCGCACACGGTCTGTCGCACACCGTTTGTTTCAGACCGTCTGTGTCAGACCGTCTATCTCAGACCGTCTTTCTCAGACCGTCTGTCTCAGACCGTCTGTCTCAGACCGTCTGTCTCAGACCGTCGGTCTCAGACCGTCTGTCTCAGACCGTCTGTCTCAGTCCGTCTGCCCCTGTCCGTCTGTCTCATACCGTCTGCCTCATACCGTCTGTCTCAGACCGTATGTGTCAGACCGTATGTGTCAGACCGTCTGTCTCAGACCGTGTGTCTCAGTTTGTCCGTCTCAGACCGTCTGTCTCAGACCGTCTGTCTCAGACCGTCTGTCTCAGACCGTCTGTCTCAGACCGTCTGTCTCAGACCGTCTGTCTCAGTCCGTCTGTCTCGGACTGTCTGTCGCACACCGTCTGTCGCACACCGTGTGTCTCAGACCGTCTGTGTCAGGCCGTCTATCTCAGACCGTCTGTCTCAGACCGTCTGTCTCAGACCGTCTGTCTCAGACCGTCTGTCTCAGACCGTCTGTCTCAGACCGTCTGTCTCAGACCGTCTGTCTCAGACCGTCCGTCTCAGACCGTCTGTCTCAGACCGTCTGTCGCACACCGTCTGTCGCAGACCGTCTGTCTCAGACCGTCTGTCTCAGACCGTCTGTCTCAGATCGTCTGTCTCAGTCCGCCTGTCTCCGGTCGTCCGTCTCATACCGTCTGTCCCAGACAGTCTGTCTCAGACCGTCTGTCTCAGACCGTCTGTCTCAGACCGTCTGTCTCAGACCGTGTGTCTCAGTCTGTCTGTTTCAGACCGTCTGTCGCACACCGTCTGTCGCAGACCGTTTGTTTCAGACCGTCTGTGTCAGACCGTCTATCTCAGACCGTCTGTCTCAGACCGTCTGTCTCAGACCGTCTGTCTCAGACCGTCTGTCTCAGACCGTCTGTCTCAGACCGTCTGTCTCAGACCGTCTGTCTCAGACCGTCGGTCTCAGACCGTCTGTCGCACACCGTCTGTCGCAGACCGTCTGTCTCAGACCTTCTGTCTCAGATCGTCTGTCTCAGTCCGCCTGTCTCCGGTCGTCTGTCTCAGACCGTCTGTCTCAGCCCGTCTGGCTCAGACCGTCCGTCTCTGTGCTTCTGTCTCCGTCTGTCGTCCTCTGTCCGTCCGTCTCATACCGTCTGTCCCAGACCGTCTGTCCCAGACAATCTGTCTCAGACCGTCTGTCTCAGACCGTCTTTCTCAGACCGTCTGTCTCAGACCGTCTGTCTCAGACCGTCTGTCTCAGTCCGTCTGCCCCTGTCCGTCTGTCTCATACCACCTGCCTCATACCGTCTGTCTCAGACCGTATGTGTCAGACCGTCTGTCTCAGACCGTGTGTCTCATTTTGTCCGTCTCAGACCGTCTGTCTCAGACCGTCTGTCTCATACCGTCTGTCTCAAACCGTCTGTCTCAGACTGTCTGTCTCAGACCGTCTGTCTCAGCCCGTCTGTCTCAGACCGTCCGTCTCTGTGCTTTTGTCTCCGTCTGTCGTCCTCTGTCCGTCCGTCTCATACCGTCTGTCACAGACCGTCTGTCTCAGACCGTCTGTCTCAGACCGTCTGTCTCAGACCGTCTGTCTCAGACCGTCTGTCTCAGCCCGTCTGTCTCAGACCGTCCGTCTCTGTGCTTCTGTCTCCGTCTGTCGTCCTCTGTCCGTCCGTCTCATACCGTCTGTCACAGACCGTCTGTCTCAGACCGTCTGTCTCAGACCGTCTGTCTCAGACCGTCTGTCTCAGACCGTCTGTCTCAGTCCGTCTGTCTCGGACTGTCTGTCGCACACCGTCTGTCGCACACCGTTTGTTTCAGACCGTCTGTGTCAGGCCGTCTATCTCAGACCGTCTTTCTCAGACCGTCTGTCTCAGACCGTCTGTCTCAGACCGTCTGTCTCAGACCGTCTGTCTCAGACCGTCTGTCTCAGACCGTCTGTCTCAGACCGTCTGTCTCAGACCGTCTGTCTCAGTCCGTCTGCCCCTGTCCGTCTGTCTCATACCGTCTGCCTCATACCGTCTGTCTCAGACCGTATGCGTCAGACCGTCTGTCTCAGACCGTGTGTCTCAGTTTGTCCGTCTCAGACCGTCTGTCTCAGACCGTCTGTCTCATACCGTCTGTCTCAAACCGTCTGTCTCAGACTGTCTGTCTCAGACCGTCTGTCTCAGCCCGTCTGTCTCAGACCGTCCGTCTCTGTGCTTCTGTCTCCGTCTGTCGTCCTCTGTCCGTCCGTCTCATACCGTCTGTCACAGACCGTCTGTCTCAGACCGTCTGTCTCAGACCGTCTGTCTCAGACCGTCTGTCTCAGACCGTCTGTCTCAGACCGTCTGTCTCAGCCCGTCTGTCTCAGACCGTCCGTCTCTGTGCTTCTGTCTCCGTCTGTCGTCCTCTGTCCGTCCGTCTCATACCGTCTGTCACAGACCGTCTGTCTCAGACCGTCTGTCTCAGACCGTCTGTCTCAGACCGTCTGTCTCAGACCGTCTGTCTCAGACCGTCTGTCTCAGACCGTCTGTCTCAGACCGTCTGTCTCAGACCGTCTGTCTCAGACCGTCGGTCTCAGACCGTGTGTCTCAGTTCGTCCGTCTCAGACCGTCTGTCTCAGACCGTCTGTCTCAGACCGTCTGTCTCAGACCGTGTGTCTCAGTCCGTCTGTCTCAGACCGTCTGTCGCACACCGTCTGTCGCAGACCGTCTGTCTCAGACCGTCTGTCTCAGATCGTCTGTCTCAGTCCGCCTGTCTCCGGTCGTCTGTCTCAGACCGTCTGTCTCAGCCCGTCTGGCTCAGACCGTCCGTCTCTGTGCTTCTGTCTCCGTCTGTCGTCCTCTGTCCGTCCGTCTCATACCGTCTGTCCCAGACCGTCTGTCCCAGACAATCTGTCTCAGACCGTCTGTCTCAGACCGTCTGTACAGACCGTCTGTCTCAGACCGTCTGTCTCAGACCGTCTGCCTCAGACCGTCTGTCTCAGACCGTGTGTCTCAGTCCGTCTGTCTCAGACCGTCTGACTCAGACCGTCTGTCTCAGTCCGTCTGTCTCAGACTGTCTGTCGCACACGGTCTGTCGCACACCGTTTGTTTCAGACCGTCTGTGTCAGACCGTCTATCTCAGACCGTCTTTCTCAGACCGTCTGTCTCAGACCGTCTGTCTCAGACCGTCTGTCTCAGACCGTCGGTCTCAGACCGTCTGTCTCAGACCGTCTGTCTCAGTCCGTCTGCCCCTGTCCGTCTGTCTCATACCGTCTGCCTCATACCGTCTGTCTCAGACCGTATGTGTCAGACCGTATGTGTCAGACCGTCTGTCTCAGACCGTGTGTCTCAGTTTGTCCGTCTCAGACCGTCTGTCTCAGACCGTCTGTCTCAGACCGTCTGTCTCAGACCGTCTGTCTCAGACCGTCTGTCTCAGACCGTCTGTCTCAGACTGTCTGTCTCAGACCGTCTGTCTCAGACCGTCTGTCTCAGACCGTGTGTCTCAGTCCGTCTGTCTCGGACTGTCTGCCGCACACCGTCTGTCGCACACCGTTTGTTTCAGACCGTCTGTGTCAGACCGTCTATCTCTGACCGTCTTTCTCAGACCGTCTGTCTCAGACCGTCTGTCTCAGACCGTCTGTCTCAGTCCGTCTGCCCCTGTCCGTCTGTCTCATACCGCCTGCCTCATACCGTCTGTCTCAGACCGTATGTGTCAGACCGTCTGTCTCAGACCGTGTGTCTCAGTTTGTCCGTCTCAGACCGTCTGTCTCAGACCGTCTGTCTCATACCGTCTGTCTCAAACCGTCTGTCTCAGACTGTCTGTCTCAGACCGTCTGTCTCAGCCCGTCTGTCTCAGACCGTCCGTCTCTGTGCTTCTGTCTCCGTCTGTCGTCCTCTGTCCGTCCGTCTCATACCGTCTGTCACAGACCGTCTGTCTCAGACCGTCTGTCTCAGACCGTCTGTCTCAGACCGTCTGTCTCAGACCGTCTGTCTCAGCCCGTCTGTCTCAGACCGTCCGTCTCTGTGCTTCTGTCTCCGTCTGTCGTCCTCTGTCCGTCCGTCTCATACCGTCTGTCACAGACCGTCTGTCTCATACCGTCTGTCTCAGACCGTCTGTCTCAGACCGTCTGTCTCAGACCGTCTGTCTCAGACCGTCTGTCTCAGTCCGTCTGTCTCGGACTGTCTGTCGCACACCGTCTGTCGCACACCGTTTGTTTCAGACCGTCTGTGTCAGACCGTCTATCTCAGACCGTCTTTCTCAGACCGTCTGTGTCAGACCGTCTGTCTCAGACCGTCTGTCTCAGACCGTCTGTCTCAGACCGTCTGTCTCAGACCGTCTGTCTCATACCGTCTGTCTCAAACCGTCTGTCTCAGACTGTCTGTCTCAGACCGTCTGTCTCAGCCCGTCTGTCTCAGACCGTCCGTCTCTGTGCTTCTGTCTCCGTCTGTCGTCCTCTGTCCGTCCGTCTCATACCGTCTGTCACAGACCGTCTGTCTCAGACCGTCTGTCTCAGACCGTCTGTCTCAGACCGTCTGTCTCAGACCGTCTGTCTCAGACCGTCTGTCTCAGACCGTCTGTCTCAGACCGTCTGTCTCAGCCCGTCTGTCTCAGACCGTCCGTCTCTGTGCTTCTGTCTCCGTCTGTCGTCCTCTGTCCGTCCGTCTCATACCGTCTGTCACAGACCGTCTGTCTCATACCGTCTGTCTCAGACCGCCTGCCTCATACCGTCTGTCTCAGACCGTATGTGTCAGACCGTCTGTCTCAGACCGTGTGTCTCAGTTTGTCCGTCTCAGACCGTCTGTCTCAGACCGTCTGTCTCATACCGTCTGTCTCAAACCGTCTGTCTCAGACTGTCTGTCTCAGACCGTCTGTCTCAGCCCGTCTGTCTCAGACCGTCCGTCTCTGTGCTTCTGTCTCCGTCTGTCGTCCTCTGTCCGTCCGTCTCATACCGTCTGTGACAGACCGTCTGTCTCAGACCGTCTGTCTCAGACCGTCTGTCTCAGACCGTCTGTCTCAGACCGTCTGTCTCAGCCCGTCTGTCTCAGACCGTCCGTCTCTGTGCTTCTGTCTCCGTCTGTCGTCCTCTGTCCGTCCGTCTCATACCGTCTGTCTCAGACCGTCTGTCTCAGACCGTCTGTCTCAGACCGTCTGTCTCAGACCGTCTGTCTCAGACCGTCTGTCTCAGTCCGTCTGTCTCGGACTGTCTGTCGCACACCGTCTGTCGCACACCGTCTGTGTCAGACCGTCTATCTCAGACCGTCTTTCTCAGACCGTCTGTGTCAGACCGTCTGTCTCAGACCGTCTGTCTCAGACCGTCTGTCTCAGACCGTCTGTCTCAGACCGTGTATCTCTGACCGCCTGTCTCAGACCATCTGTCTCAGACCGTCTGTCTCAGTCCGCCTGCCTCTCTCCGTCTTTCTCATACCGCCTGTCTCAGACCGTCTGTCTCAGACCATCTGTCTCAGGCCGTCTGTCTCCGACCATCTGTCTCAGTCCGTCTACCTCTGCCTGTCCGTCTCAGTCCGTCAGCTTCAGTCGGTCTGTCTCATTCCGTCTGTCTCAGACCATGCGTCTCGGTGCGTCTGGCTCTGTCTGTCGGCCTCTGTCCGTCCGTCTCAGTCTGTCTGCCTCTGACCGTCTGTCTCAGACCGTCTGTCTCAGACCGTCTGTCTCAGACCGTCTGTCTCAGACCGTCTGTCTCAGACCGTCTGTCTCAGACCGACTGTCTCAGACCGTCTGTCTCAGTCCGTCTGCCCCTGTCCGTCTGTCTCATACCGTCTGCCTCATACCGTCTGTCTCAGACCGTCTTTCTCAGACCGTCTGTCTCAGACCGTCTGTCTCAGACCGTCTGTCTCAGACCGTCTGTCTCAGACCGTCGGTCTCAGACCGTCTGTCTCAGACCGTCTGTCTCAGTCCGTCTGCCCCTGTCCGTCTGTCTCATACCGTCTGCCTCATACCGTCTGTCTCAGACCGTATTTGTCAGACCGTCTGTCTCAGACCGTGTGTCTCAGTTTGTCCGTCTCAGACCGTCTGTCTCAGACCGTCTGTCTCAGACCGTCTGTCTCAGACCGTCTGTCTCAGACTGTCTGTCTCAGACCGTCTGTCTCAGACCGTGTGTCTCAGTCCGTCTGTCTCGGACTGTCTGTCGCACACCGTCTGTCGCACACCGTTTGTTTCAGACCGTCTGTGTCAGACCGTCTATCTCAGACCGTCTTTCTCAGACCGTCTGTCTCAGACCGTCTGTCTCAGACCGTCTGTCTCAGACCGTCTGTCTCAGACCGTCTGTCTCAGACCGTCAGTCTCAGTCCGCCTGCCTCTCTCCGTCTTTCTCATACCGCCTGTCTCAGACCGTCTGTCTCAGACCATCTGTCTCAGGCCGTCTGTCTCAGACCATCTGTCTCAGTCCGTCTACCTCTGCCTGTCCGTCTCAGTCCGTCAGCTTCAGTCGGTCTGTCTCATTCCGTCTGTCTCAGACCATCCGTCTCGGTGCGTCTGGCTCTGTCTGTCGGCCTCTGTCCGTCCGTCTCAGTCTGTCTGCCTCTGTCCGTCCGTCTCATACCGTCTGTCTCAGACCGTCTGTCTCAGACCGTCTGTCTCAGACCGTCTGTCTCAGACCGTCTGTCTCAGACCGTCTGTCTCAGACCGTCTGTCTCAGACCGTCTGTCTCAGACCGTCTGTCTCAGACCGTCTGTCTCAGACCGTCTGTCTCAGACCGTCTGTCTCAGACCGTCTTTCTCAGACCGTCTGTCTCAGACCGTCTGCCTCAGACCGTCTGTCTCAGACCGTCTGTCTCAGACCGTCGGTCTCAGACCGTCTGTCTCAGACCGTCTGTCTCAGTCCGTCTGCCCCTGTCCGTCTGTCTCATACCGTCTGCCTCATACCGTCTGTCTCAGACCGTATGTGTCAGACCGTCTGTCTCAGACCGTGTGTCTCAGTTTGTCCGTCTCAGACCGTCTGTCTCAGACCGTCTGTCTCAGACCGTCTGTCTCAGACCGTCTGTCTCAGACCGTCTGTCTCAGACCGTCTGTCTCAGACCGTCTGTCTCAGACCGTCTGTCTCAGACCGTCTGTCTCAGACCGTCAGTCTCAGTCCGCCTGCCTCTCTCCGTCTTTCTCATACCGCCTGTCTCAGACCGTCTGTCTCAGACCATCTGTCTCAGGCCGTCTGTCTCAGACCATCTGTCTCAGTCCGTCTACCTCTGCCTGTCCGTCTCAGTCCGTCAGCTTCAGTCGGTCTGTCTCATTCCGTCTGTCTCAGACCATCCGTCTCGGTGCGTCTGGCTCTGTCTGTCGGCCTCTGTCCGTCCGTCTCATACCGTCTGTCCCAGACAATCTGTCTCAGACCGTCTGTCTCAGACCGTCTGTCTCAGACCGTCTGTCTCAGACCGTCTGTCTCAGACCGTCTGTCTCAGACCGTCTGTCTCAGCCAGTCTGTTTCAGACCGTCCGTCTCTGTGCTTCTGTCTCCGTCTGTCGTCCTCTGTCCGTCCGTCTCATACCGTCTGTCCCAGACAATCTGTCTCAGACCGTCTGTCTCAGACCGTCTGTCTCAGACCGTCTGTCTCAGACCGTCTGTCTCAGACCGTCTGTCTCAAACCGTCTGTCTCAGACCGTCTGTCTCAGACCGTGTGTCTCAGTCCGTCTGTCTCAGACCGTCTGTCGCACACCGTCTGTCGCAGACCATCTGTCTCAGACCGTCTGTCTCAAATCGTCTGTCTCAGTCCGCCTGTCTCCGGTCGTCCGTCTCATACCGTCTCTCCCAGACAGTCTGTCTCAGACCGTCTGTCTCAGACCGTCTGTACAGACCGTCTGTCTCAGACCGTCTGTCTCAGACCGTCTGTCTCAGACCGTCTGTCTCAGACCGTCTGTCTCAGACCGTCTGTCTCAGACCGTCCGTCTCAGACCGTCTGTCTCAGACCGTCTGTCGCACACCGTCTGTCGCAGACCGTCTGTCTCAGACCGTCTGTCTCAGACCGTCTGTCTCAGACCGTCTGTCTCAGACCATCTGTCTCAGACCGTGTGTCTCAGTCTGTCTGTTTCAGACCGTCTGTCGCACACCGTCTGTCGCAGACCGTTTGTTTCAGACCGTCTGTGTCAGACCGTCTATCTCAGACCGTCTGTCTCAGACCGTCTGTCTCAGACCGTCTGTCTCAGACCGTCTGTCTCAGACCGTCTGTCTCAGACCGTCTGTCTCAGACCGTCTGTCTCAGACCGTCGGTCTCAGACCGTGTGTCTCAGTTCGTCCGTCTCAGACCGTCTGTCTCAGACCGTCTGTCTCAGACCGTCTGTCTCAGACCGTCTGTCTCAGACCGTGTGTCTCAGTCCGTCTGTCGCACACCGTCTGTCGCAGACCGTCTGTCTCAGACCGTCTGTCTCAGATCGTCTGTCTCAGTCCGCCTGTCTCCGGTCGTCTGTCTCAGACCGTCTGTCTCAGCCCGTCTGGCTCAGACCGTCTGTCTCAGACCGTCTGTCTCAGACCGTCTGTCTCAGACCGTGTGTCTCAGTCCGTCTGTCTCAGACTGTCTGTCGCACACCGTCTGTCGCACACCGTTTGTTTCAGACCGTCTGTGTCAGACCGTCTATCTCAGACCGTCTTTCTCAGACCGTCTGTCTCAGACCGTCTGTCTCAGACCGTCTGTCTCAGACCGTCTGTCTCAGACCGTCTGTCTCAGACCGTCTGTCGCACACCGTCTGTCGCACACCGTTTGTTTCAGACCGTCTGTGTCAGACCGTCTATCTCAGACCGTCTTTCTCAGACCGTCTGTCTCAGACCGTCTGTCTCAGACCGTCTGTCTCAGACCGTCTGTCTCAGACCGTCTGTCTCAGACCGTCTGTCTCAGACCGTCTGTCTCAGTCCGTCTGCCCCTGTCCGTCTGTCTCATACCGTCTGCCTCATACCGTCTGTCTCAGACCGTATGTGTCAGACCGTATGTGTCAGACCGTCTGTCTCAGACCGTGTGTCTCAGTTTGTCCGTCTCAGACCGTCTGTCTCAGACCGTCTGTCTCAGACCGTCTGTCTCAGACCATGTGTCTCAGTCCGTCTGTCTCGGACTGTCTGCCGCACACCGTCTGTCGCACACCGTTTGTTTCAGACCGTCTGTGTCAGACCGTCTATCTCAGACCGTCTTTCTCAGACCGTCTGTCTCAGACCGTCTGTCTCAGACCGTCTGTCTCAGACCGTCTGTCTCAGACCGTCTGTCTCAGTCCGTCTGCCCCTGTCCGTCTGTCTCATACCGCCTGCCTCATACCGTCTGTCTCAGACCGTATGTGTCAGACCGCCTGTCTCAGACCGTGTGTCTCAGTTTGTCCGTCTCAGACCGTCTGTCTCAGACCGTTTGTCTCATACCGTCTGTCTCAAACCGTCTGTCTCAGACTGTCTGTCTCAGACCGTCTGTCTCAGCCTGTCTGTCTCAGACCGTCCGTCTCTGTGCTTCTGTCTCCGTCTGTCGTCCTCTGTCCGTCCGTCTCATACCGTCTGTCACAGACCGTCTGTCTCAGACCGTCTGTCTCAGACCGTCTGTCTCAGACCGTCTGTCTCAGACCGTCTGTCTCAGTCCGTCTGTCTCGGACTGTCTGTCGCACACCGTCTGTCGCACACCGTTTGTTTCAGACCGTCTGTGTCAGACCGTCTATCTCAGACCGTCTTTCTCAGACCGTCTGTCTCAGACCGTCTGTCTCAGACCGTCTGTCTCAGACCGTCTGTCTCAGACCGTCTGTCTCAGACCGTCTGTCTCAGTCCGTCTGCCCCTGTCCGTCTGTCTCATACCGTCTGCCTCATACCGTCTGTCCCAGACCGTATGTGTCAGACCGTCTGTCTCAGACCGTGTGTCTCAGTTTGTCCGTCTCAGACCGTCTGTCTCAGACCGTCTGTCTCATACCGTCTGTCTCAAACCGACTGTCTCAGACTGTCTGTCTCAGACCGTCTGTCTCAGCCCGTCTGTCTCAGACCGTCCGTCTCTGTGCTTCTGTCTCCGTCTGTCGTCCTCTGTCCGTCCGTCTCATACCGTCTGTCACAGACCGTCTGTCTCAGACCGTCTGTCTCAGACCGTCTGTCTCAGACCGTCTGTCTCAGACCGTCTGTCTCAGCCCGTCTGTCTCAGACCGTCCGTCTCTGTGCTTCTGTCTCCGTCTGTCGTCCTCTGTCCGTCCGTCTCATACCGTCTGTCACAGACCGTCTGTCGCAGACCGTTTGTTTCAGACCGTCTGTGTCAGACCGTCTATCTCAGACCGTCTGTCTCAGACCGTCTGTCTCAGACCGTCTGTCTCAGACCGTCTGTCTCAGACCGTCTGTCTCAGACCGTCTGTCTCAGACCGTCTGTCTCAGTCCGTCTGCCCCTGTCCGTATGTCTCATACCGTCTGCCTCATACCGTCTGTCTCAGACCGTATGTGTCAGACCGTATGTGTCAGACCGTCTGTCTCAGACCGTGTGTCTCAGTTTGTCCGTCTCAGACCGTCTGTCTCAGACCGTCTGTCTCAGACCGTCTGTCTCAGACCGTGTGTCTCAGTCCGTCTGTCTCGGACTGTCTGCCGCACACCGTCTGTCGCACACCGTTTGTTTCAGACCGTCTGTGTCAGACCGTCTATCTCAGACCGTCTTTCTCAGACCGTCTGTCTCAGACCGTCTGTCTCAGACCGTCTGTCTCAGACCGTCTGTCTCAGTCCGTCTGCCCCTGTCCGTCTGTCTCATACCGCCTGCCTCATACCGTCTGTCTCAGACCGTATGTGTCAGACCGCCTGTCTCAGACCGTGTGTCTCAGTTTGTCCGTCTCAGACCGTCTGTCTCAGACCGTTTGTCTCATACCGTCTGTCTCAAACCGTCTGTCTCAGACTGTCTGTCTCAGACCGTCTGTCTCAGCCCGTCTGTCTCAGACCGTCCGTCTCTGTGCTTCTGTCTCCGTCTGTCGTCCTCTGTCCGTCCGTCTCATACCGTCTGTCACAGACCGTCTGTCTCAGACAGTCTGTCTCAGACCGTCTGTCTCAGACCGTCTGTCTCAGACCGTCTGTCTCAGACCGTCTGTCTCAGTCCGTCTGTCTCGGACTGTCTGTCGCACACCGTCTGTCGCACACCGTTTGTTTCAGACCGTCTGTGTCAGACCGTCTATCTCAGACCGTCTTTCTCAGACCGTCTGTCTCAGACCGTCTGTCTCAGACCGTCTGTCTCAGACCGTCTGTCTCAGACCGTCTGTCTCAGTCCGTCTGCCCCTGTCCGTCTGTCTCATACCGTCTGCCTCATACCGTCTGTCCCAGACCGTATGTGTCAGACCGTCTGTCTCAGACCGTGTGTCTCCGTTTGTCCGTCTCAGACCGTCTGTCTCAGACCGTCTGTCTCATACCGTCTGTCTCAAACCGACTGTCTCAGACTGTCTGTCTCAGACCGTCTGTCTCAGCCCGTCTGTCTCAGACCGTCCGTCTCTGTGCTTCTGTCTCCGTCTGTCGTCCTCTGTCCGTCCGTCTCATACCGTCTGTCACAGACCGTCTGTCTCAGACCGTCTGTCTCAGACCGTCTGTCTCAGACCGTCTGTCTCAGACCGTCTGTCTCAGCCCGTCTGTCTCAGACCGTCCGTCTCTGTGCTTCTGTCTCCGTCTGTCGTCCTCTGTCCGTCCGTCTCATACCGTCTGTCACAGACCGTCTGTCGCAGACCGTTTGTTTCAGACCGTCTGTGTCAGACCGTCTATCTCAGACCGTCTGTCTCAGACCGTCTGTCTCAGACCGTCTGTCTCAGACCGTCTGTCTCAGACCGTCTGTCTCAGACCGTCTGTCTCAGACCGTCTGTCTCAGACCGTCTGTCTCAGTCCGTCTGCCCCTGTCCGTCTGTCTCATACCGTCTGCCTCATACCGTCTGTCTCAGACCGTATGTGTCAGACCGTCTGACTCAGACCGTGTGTCTCAGTTTGTCCGTCTCAGACCGTCTGTCTCAGACCGTCTGTCTCATACCGTCTGTCTCAAACCGTCTGTCTCAGACTGTCTGTCTCAGACCGTCTGTCTCAGCCCGTCTGTCTCAGACCGTCCGTCTCTGTGCTTCTGTCTCCGTCTGTCGTCCTCTGTCCGTCCGTCTCATACCGTCTGTCACAGACCGTCTGTCTCAGACCGTCTGTCTCAGCCCGTCTGTCTCAGACCGTCCGTCTCTGTGCTTCTGTCTCCGTCTGTCGTCCTCTGTCCGTCCGTCTCATACCGTCTGTCACAGACCGTCTGTCTCAGACCGTCTGTCTCAGCCCGTCTGTCTCAGACCGTCCGTCTCTGTGCTTCTGTCTCCGTCTGTCGTCCTCTGTCCGTCCGTCTCATACCGTCTGTCACAGACCGTCTGTCTCAGACCGTCTGTCTCAGACCGTCTGTCTCAGACCGTCTGTCTCAGACCGTCTGTCTCAGACCGTCTGTCTCAGCCCGTCTGTCTCAGACCGTCCGTCTCTGTGCTTCTGTCTCCGTCTGTCGTCCTCTGTCCGTCCGTCTCATACCGTCTGTCCCAGAAAATCTGTCTCAGACCGTCTGTCTCAGACCGTCTGTCTCAGACCGTCTGTCTCAGACCGTGTGTCTCAGTTTGTCCGTCTCAGACCGTCTGTCTCAGACCGTGTGTCTCAGACCGTCTGTCTCAGACCGTCTGTCTCAGACCGTCTGTCTCAGACCGTCTGTCTCAGACCGTCTGTCTCAGACCGTCTGTCTCAGTCCGTCTGCCCCTGTCGGTCTGTCTCATACCGTCTGCCGCATATCGTCTGTCTCAGACCGTATGTGTCAGACCGTCTGTCTCAGAGCGTATGTCTCAGTTTGTCCGTCTCAGACCGTCTGTCTCAGACCGTCTGTCTCAGACCGTCTGTCTCAGACCGTCTGTCTCAGACCGTCTGTCTCAGACCGTCTGTCTCAGACCGTCTGTCTCAGACCGTCTGTCTCAGACCGTCTGTCTCAGACCGTCCGTCTCAGACCGTCTGTCTCAGACCGTGTGTCTCAGTCCGTCTGTCTCAGACCGTCTGTCGCAGACCGTCTGTTTCAGACCGTCTGTCGCAGACCGTCTGTTTCAGAACGTCTGTCGCAGACCGTCTGTTTCAGACCGTCTGTGTCAGACCGTCTATCTCAGACCGTCTGTCTCAGACCATCTGTCTCAGGCCGTCTGTCTCAGACCGTCTGTCTCAGACCATCTGTCTCAGTCCGTCTACCTCTGCCTGTCTGTCTCAGTCCGTCAGCTTCAGTCCGTCTGTCTCATTCCGTCTGTCTCAGACCATCCGTCTCGGTGCGTCTGGCTCTGTCTGTCGGCCTCTGTCCGTCTGTCTCAGTCTGTCGTCCTCTGTCCGTCCGTCTCATACCGTCTGTCTCAGACCGTCTGTCTCGGACCGACTGTCTCAGTCCGTCTGTCTCAGACCGTCTGTCTCAGACCGTCTGTCTCAGACCGTCTGTCTCAGACCGTCTGTCTCAGACCGTCTGTCTCAGACCGTCTGTCTCAGACCGTCTGTCTCAGACCGTCTGTCTCAGCCCGTCTGTCTCAGCCCGTCTGTCTCAGACCGTCCGTCTCTGTGCTTCTGTCTCCGTCTGTCGTCCTCTGTCCGTCCGTCTCATACCGTCTGTCCAGACCGTCTGTCCCAGACAATCTGTCTCAGACCGTCTGTCCCAGACCGTCTGTCTCAGACCGTCTGTCTCAGACCGTCTGTCTCAGACCGTCTGTCTCAAACCGTCTGTCTCAGACCGTCTGTCTCAGACCGTGTGTCTCAGTCCGTCTGTCTCAGACCGTCTGTCGCACACCGTCTGTCGCAGACCATCTGTCTCAGACCGTCTGTCTCAGATCGTCTGTCTCAGTCCGCCTGTCTCCGGTCGTCCGTCTCATACCGTCTGTCCCAGACAGTCTGTCTCAGACCGTCTGTCTCAGACCGTCTGTACAGACCGTCTGTCTCAGACCGTCTGTCTCAGACCGTCTGTCTCAGACCGTCTGTCTCAGACCGTCTGTCTCAGACCGTCTGTCTCAGACCGTCTGTCTCAGACCGTCTGTCTCAGACCGTCTGTCTCAGCCCGTCTGTCTCAGCCCGTCTGTCTCAGACCGTCCGTCTCTGTGCTTCTGTCTCCGTCTGTCGTCCTCTGTCCGTCCGTCTCATACCGTCTGTCCAGACCGTCTGTCCCAGACAATCTGTCTCAGACCGTCTGTCCCAGACCGTCTGTCTCAGACCGTCTGTCTCAGACCGTCTGTCTCAGACCGTCTGTCTCAAACCGTCTGTCTCAGACCGTCTGTCTCAGACCGTCTGTCTCAGACCGTCTGTCTCAGACCGTCTGTCTCAGACCGTCTGTCTCAGACCGTCTGTCTCAGACCGTCTGTCTCAGACCGTCTGTCTCAGTCCGTCTGCCCCTGTCGGTCTGTCTCATACCGTCTGCCGCATATCGTCTGTCTCAGACCGTATGTATCAGACCGTCTGTCTCAGACCGTGTGTCTCAGTTTGTCCGTCTCAGACCGTCTGTCTCAGACCGTCTGTCTCAGACCGTCTGTCTCAGACCGTCTGTCTCAGACCGTCTGTCTCAGACCGTCTGTCTCAGACCGTCTGTCTCAGACCGTCTGTCTCAGACCGTGTGTCTCAGTCCGTCTGTCTCGGACTGTCTGCCGCACACCGTCTGTCGCACACCGTTTGTTTCAGACCGTCTGTGTCAGACCGTCTATCTCAGACCGTCTTTCTCAGACCGTCTGTCTCAGACCGTCTGTCTCAGACCGTCTGTCTCAGTCCGTCTGCCCCTGTCCGTCTGTCTCATACCGCCTGCCTCATACCGTCTGTCTCAGACCGTCTGTCTCAGACCGTCTGTCTCAGACCGTCTGTCTCAGCCCGTCTGTCTCAGCCCGTCTGTCTCAGACCGTCCGTCTCTGTGCTTCTGTCTCCGTCTGTCGTCCTCTGTCCGTCCGTCTCATACCGTCTGTCACAGACCGTCTGTCTCATACCGTCTGTCTCAGACCGTCTGTCTCAGACCGTCTGTCTCAGACCGTCTGTCTCAGTCCGTCTGTCTCAGACCGTGTGTCTCAGTCTGTCTGTTTCAGACCGTCTGTCGCACACCGTCTGTCGCAGACCGTTTGTTTCAGACCGTCTGTGTCAGACCGTCTATCTCAGACCGTCTGTCTCAGACCGTCTGTCTCAGACCGTCTGTCTCAGACCGTCTGTCTCAGACCGTCTGTCTCAGACCGTCTGTCTCAGACCGTCTGTCTCAGACCTTCTGTCTCCGTCTGTCGTCCTCTGTCCGTCCGTCTCATACCGTCTGTCCCAGACCGTCTGTCCCAGACAAACCGTCTCAGACCGTCTGTCTCAGACCGTCTGTACAGATCGTCTGTCTCAGACCGTCTGTCTCAGACCGTCTGCCTCAGACCGTCTGTCTCAGACCGTGTGTCTCAGTCCGTCTGTCTCAGACTGTCTGTCGCACACCGTCTGTCGCACACCGTTTGTTTCAGACCGTCTGTGTCAGACCGTCTATCACAGACCGTCTTTCTCAGACCGTCTGTCTCAGTCCGTCTGCCCCTGTCCGTCTGTCTCATACCGTCTGCCTCTTACCGTATGTGTCAGACCGTATGTGTCAGACCGTCTGTCTCAGACCGTGTGTCTCAGTTTGTCCGTCTCAGATCGTCTGTCTCAGACCGTCTGTCTCAGACCGTCTGTCTCAGACCGTCTGTCTCAGACCGTGTGTCTCAGTCCGTCTGTCTCGGACTGTCTGCCGCACACCGTCTGTCGCACACCGTTTGTTTCAGACCGTCTGTGTCAGACCGTCTATCTCAGACCGTCTTTCTCAGACCGTCTGTCTCAGACCGTCTGTCTCAGACCGTCTGTCTCAGTCCGTCTGCCCCTGTCCGTCTGTCTCATACCGCCTGCCTCATACCGTCTGTCTCAGACCGTATGTGTCAGACCGTCTGTCTGAGACCGTGTGTCTCAGTTTGTCCGTCTCAGACCGTCTGTCTCAGACCGTCTGTCTCATACCGTCTGTCTCAAACCGTCTGTCTCAGACTGTCTGTCTCAGACCGTCTGTCTCAGCCCGTCTGTCTCAGACCGTCCGTCTCTGTGCTTCTGTCTCCGTCTGTCGTCCTCTGTCCGTCCGTCTCATACCGTCTGTCACAGACCGTCTGTCTCAAACCGTCTGTCTCAGACCGTCTGTCTCAGACCGTCTGTCTCAGACCGTCTGTCTCAGACCGTCTGTCTCAGACCGTCTGTCTCAGCCCGTCTGTCTCAGACCGTCCGTCTCTGTGCTTCTGTCTCCGTCTGTCGTCCTCTGTCCGTCCGTCTCATACCGTCTGTCACAGACCGTCTGTCTCAGACCGTCTGTCTCAGACCGTCTGTCTCAGACCGTCTGTCTCAGTACGTCTGTCTCGGACTGTCTGTCGCACACCGTCTGTGGCACACCGTTTGTTTCAGACCGTCTGTGTCAGACCGTCTATCTCAGACCGTCTTTCTCAGACCGTCTGTCTCAGACCGTCTGTCTCAGACCGTCTGTCTCAGACCATCTGTCTCAGACCGTCTGTCTCAGACCGTCTGTCTCAGACCGTCTGTCTCAGTCCGTCTGCCCCTGTCCGTCTGTCTCATACCGTCTGCCTCATACCGTCTGTCTCAGACCGTATGTGTCAGACCGTCTGTCTCAGACCGTGTGTCTCAGTTTGTCCGCCTCAGACCGTCTGTCTCAGACCGTCTGTCTCATACGGTCTGTCTCAAACCGACTGTCTCAGACTGTCTGTCTCAGACCGTCTGTCTCAGCTCGTCTGTCTCAGACCGTCCGTCTCTGTGCTTCTGTCTCCGTCTGTCGTCCTCTGTCCGTCCGTCTCATACCGTCTGTCACAGACCGTCTGTCTCAGACCGTCTGTCTCAGACCGTCTGTCTCAGACCGTCTGTCTCAGACCGTCTGTCTCAGACCGTCTGTCTCAGACCGTCTGTCTCAGACCGTCTGTCTCAGACCGTCTGTCTCAGACCGTCTGTCTCAGACCGTCTGTCTCAGACCGTCTGTCTCAGCTCGTCTGTCTCAGACCGTCCGTCTCTGTGCTTCTGTCTCCGTCTGTCGTCCTCTGTCCGTCCGTCTCATACCGTCTGTCACAGACCGTCTGTCTCAGACCGTCTGTCTCAGACCGTCTGTCTCAGACCGTCTGTCTCAGACCGTCTGTCTCAGACCGTCTGTCTCAGCCCGTCTGTCTCAGACCGTCCGTCTCTGTGCTTCTGTCTCCGTCTGTCGTCCTCTGTCCGTCCGTCTCATACCGTCTGTCACAGACCGTCTGTCGCAGACCGTTTGTTTCAGACCGTCTGTCTCAGACCGTCTGTCTCAGACCGTCTGTCTCAGACCGTCTGTCTCAGACCGTCTGTCTCAGACCGTCTGTCTCAGACCGTCTGTCTCAGACCGTCTGTCTCAGACCGTCTGTCTCAGACCGTCTGTCTCAGACCGTCTGTCTCAGACCGTGTGTCTCAGTCCGTCTGTCTCGGACTGTCTGCCGCACACCGTCTGTCGCACACCGTTTGTTTCAGACCGTCTGTGTCAGACCGTCTATCTCAGACCGTCTTTCTCAGACCGTCTGTCTCAGACCGTCTGTCTCAGACCGTCTGTCTCAGTCCGTCTGCCCCTGTCCGTCTGTCGCATACCGCCTGCCTCATACCGTCTATCTCAGACCGTATGTGTCAGACCGTCTGTCTCAGACCGTGTGTCTCAGTTTGTCCGTCTCAGACCGTCTGTCTCAGACCGTCTGTCTCATACCGTCTGTCTCAAACCGTCTGTCTCAGACTGTCTGTCTCAGACCGTCTGTCTAGCCCGTCTGTCTCAGACCGTCCGTCTCTGTGCTTCTGTCTCCGTCTGTCGTCCTCTGTCCGTCCGTCTCATACCGTCTGTCACAGACCGTCTGTCTCAAACCGTCTGTCTCAGACCGTCTGTCTCAGACCGTCTGTCTCAGACCGTCTGTCTCAGACCGTCTGTCTCAGACCGTCTGTCTCAGACCGTCTGTCTCAGACCGTCTGTCTCAGCCCGTCTGTCTCAGACCGTCCGTCTCTGTGCTTCTGTCTCCGTCTGTCGTCCTCTGTCCGTCCGTCTCATACCGTCTGTCACAGACCGTCTGTCTCAGACCGTCTGTCTCAGACCGTCTGTCTCAGACCGTCTGTCTCAGACCGTCTGTCTCAGACCGTCTGTCTCAGACCGTCTGTATCAGTCCGTCTGTCTCGGACTGTCTGTCGCACACCGTCTGTCGCACACCGTTTGTTTCAGACCGTCTGTGTCAGACCGTCTATCTCAGACCGTCTTTCTCAGACCGTCTGTCTCAGACCGTCTGTCTCAGACCGTCTGTCTCAGACCGTCTGTCTCAGACCGTCTGTCTCAGACCGTCTGTCTCAGACCGTCTGTCTCAGACCGTCTGTCTCAGACCGTCTGTCTCAGACCGTCTGTCTCAGACCGTCTGTCTCAGTCCGTCTGCCCCTGTCCGTCTGTCTCATACCGTCTGCCTCATACCGTCTGTCTCAGACCGTATGTGTCAGACCGTCTGTCTCAGACCGTGTGTCTCAGTTTGTCCGCCTCAGACCGTCTGTCTCAGACCGTCTGTCTCATACCGTCTGTCTCAAACCGACTGTCTCAGACTGTCTGTCTCAGACCGTCTGTCTCAGCTCGTCTGTCTCAGACCGTCCGTCTCTGTGCTTCTGTCTCCGTCTGTCGTCCTCTGTCCGTCCGTCTCCATACCGTCTGTCACAGACCGTCTGTCTCAGACCGTCTGTCTCAGACCGTCTGTCTCAGACCGTCTGTCTCAGACCGTCTGTCTCAGACCGTCTGTCTCAGACCGTCTGTCTCAGACCGTCTGTCTCAGCCCGTCTGTCTCAGACCGTCCGTCTCTGTGCTTCTGTCTCCGTCTGTCGTCCTCTGTCCGTCCGTCTCATACCGTCTGTCACAGACCGTCTGTCGCAGACCGTTTGTTTCAGACCGTCTGTGTCAGACCGTCTATCTCAGACCGTCTGTCTCAGACCGTCTGTCTCAGACCGTCTGTCTCAGACCGTCTGTCTCAGACCGTCTGTCTCAGACCGTCTGTCTCAGACCGTCTGTCTCAGACCGTCTGTCTCAGACCGTCTGTCTCAGACCGTCTGTCTCAGTCCGTCTGCCCCTGTCCGTCTGTCTCATACCGTCTGCCTCATACCGTCTGTCTCAGACCGTATGTGTCAGACCGTCTGTCTCAGACCGTGTGTCTCAGTTTGTCCGTCTCAGACCGTCTGTCTCAGACCGTCTGTCTCATACGGTCTGTCTCAAACCGTCTGTCTCAGACCGTCTGTCTCAGTCCGTCTGCCCCTGTCCGTCTGTCTCATACGGTCTGCCTCATACCGTCTGTCTCAGACCGTATGTGTCAGACCATCTGTCTCAGACCGTGTGTCTCAGTTTGTCCGTCTCAGACCGTCTGTCTCAGACCGTCTGTCTCAGACCGTCTGTCTCAGACCGTCTGTCTCAGTCCGTCTGTCTCAGATCGTGTGTCTCAGTCCGTCTGTCTCAGACCGTCTGTCTCAGACCGTCTGTCGCAGACCGTCTGTCTCAGACCGTCTGTCTCAGATCGTCTGTCTCAGTCCGCCTGTCTCCGGTCGTCTGTCTCAGACCGTCTGTCTCAGCCCGTCTGTCTCAGACCGTCCGTCTCTGTGCTTCTGTCTCCGTCTGTCGTCCTCTGTCCGTCCGTCTCATACCGTCTGTCCCAGACAATCTGTCTCAGACCGTCTGTCTCAGACCGTCTGTCTCAGACCGTCTGTACAGACCGTCTGTCTCAGACCGTCTGTCTCAGACCGTCTGTCTCAGACCGTCTGTCTCAGACCGTGTGTCTCAGACCGTCTGTCTCAGACCGTCTGTCTCAGACCGTCTGTCTCAGACCGTCTGTCTCAGACCGTCTGTCTCAGACCGTCTGTCTCAGACCGTCTGTCTCAGACCGTCTGTCTCAGACCGTCTGTCTCAGACCGTCTGTCTCAGACCGTCTGTCTCAGACCGTCTGTCTCAGTCCGTCTGCCCCTGTCGGTCTGTCTCATACGGTCTGCCGCATATCGTCTGTCTCAGACCGTATGTGTCAGACCGTCTG
The DNA here is from genome assembly GCA_947623535.1 of Coelioxys conoideus. Classification (NCBI taxonomy): domain Eukaryota; kingdom Metazoa; phylum Arthropoda; class Insecta; order Hymenoptera; family Megachilidae; genus Coelioxys; species Coelioxys conoideus. The sequence goes on along the minus strand of CANQJN010000020.1, from coordinate 3,513,580 downwards.
TCTCAGACCGTGTGTCTCAGTTTGTCCGTCTCAGACCGTCTGTCTCAGACCGTCTGTCACAGACCGTCTGTCTCAGACCGTCTGTCTCAGACCGTCCGTCTCAGACCGTCTGTCTCAGACCGTGTGTCTCAGTCCGTCTGTCTCAGACCGTCTGTCGCAGACCGTCTGTTTCAGACCGTCTGTCGCAGACCGTCTGTTTCAGAACGTCTGTCGCAGACCGTCTGTTTCAGACCGTCTGTGTCAGACCGTCTATCTCAGACCGCCTGTCTCAGACCATCTGTCTCAGACCGTGTGTCTCAGACCGTCTGTGTCAGACCGTCTGTCTCAGTCCGCCTGCCTCTCTCCGTCTTTCTCATACCGTCTGTCTCAGACCGTCTGTCTCAGACCATCTGTCTCAGGCCGTCTGTCTCAGACCGTCTGTCTCAGACCATCTGTCTCAGTCCGTCTACCTCTGCCTGTCTGTCTCAGTCCGTCAGCTTCAGTCCGTCCGTCTCATACCGTCTGTCTCAGACCGTCTGTCTCAGTCCGTCTGTCTCAGATCGTGTGTCTCAGTCCGTCTGTCTCAGACCGTCTGTCTCAGACCGTCTGTCGCAGACCCTCTGTCTCAGACCGTCTGTCTCAGATCGTCTGTCTCAGTCCGCCTGTCTCCGGTCGTCTGTCTCAGACCGTCTGTCTCAGCCCGTCTGTCTCAGACCGTCCGTCTCTGTGCTTCTGTCTCCGTCTGTCGTCCTCTGTCCGTCCGTCTCATACCGTCTGTCCCAGACAATCTGTCTCAGACCGTCGATCTCAGACCGTCTGTACAGACCGTCTGTTTCAGACCGTCTGTCTCAGACCGTCTGTCTCAGACCGTCTGTCTCAGACCGTGTGTCTCAGTTTGTCCGTCTCAGACCGTCTCTCTCTGACCGTCTGTCTCAGACCGTGTGTCTCAGACCGTCTGTCTCAGACCGTCTGTCTCAGACCGTCTGTCTCAATCCGTCTCCCCCTGTCCGTCTGTCTCATACCGTCTGCCTCATACCGTCTGTCTCAGACCGTATGTGTCAGACCGTCTGTCTCAGACCGTGTGTCTCAGTTTGTCCGTCTCAGACCGTCTGTCTCAGACCGTCTGTCTCATACCGTCTGTCTCAAACCGTCTGTCTCAGACTGTCTGTCTCAGACCGTCTGTCTCAGCCCGTCTGTCTCAGACCGTCCGTCTCTGTGCTTCTGTCTCCGTCTGTCGTCCTCTGTCCGTCCGTCTCATACCGTCTGTCACAGACCGTCTGTCTCAGACCGTCTGTCTCAGACCGTCTGTCTCAGACCGTCTGTCTCAGACCGTCTGTCTCAGACCGTCTGTCTCAGACCGTCTGTCTCAGCCCGTCTGTCTCAGACCGTCCGTCTCTGTGCTTCTGTCTCCGTCTGTCGTCCTCTGTCCGTCCGTCTCATACCGTCTGTCACAGACCGTCTGTCGCAGACCGTTTGTTTCAGACCGTCTGTCTCAGTCCGTCTGCCCCTGTCCGTCTGTCTCATACCGTCTGCCTCATACCGTCTGTCTCAGACCGTATGTGTCAGACCGTCTGTCTCAGACCGTGTGTCTCAGACCGTCTGTCTCAGACCGTCTGTCTCAGACCGTCCGTCTCTGTGCTTCTGTCTCCGTCTGTCGTCCTCTGTCCGTCCGTCTCCATACCGTCTGTCACAGACCGTCTGTCTCAGACCGTCTGTCTCAGACCGTCTGTCTCAGACCGTCTGTCTCAGACCGTCTGTCTCAGACCGTCTGTCTCAGACCGTCTGTCTCAGCCCGTCTGTCTCAGACCGTCCGTCTCTGTGCTTCTGTCTCCGTCTGTCGTCCTCTGTCCGTCCGTCTCATACCGTCTGTCACAGACCGTCTGTCGCAGACCGTTTGTTTCAGACCGTCTGTGTCAGACCGTCTATCTCAGACCGTCTGTCTCAGACCGTCTGTCTCAGACCGTCTGTCTCAGACCGTCTGTCTCAGACCGTCTGTCTCAGACCGTCTGTCTCAGACCGTCTGTCTCAGACCGTCTGTCTCAGACCGTCTGTCTCAGACCGTCTGTCTCAGACCGTCTGTCTCAGACCGTCTGTCTCAGACCGTCTGTCTCAGACCGTCTGTCTCAGACCGTCTGTCTCAGACCGTCTGCCTCAGTCCGTCTGCCCCTGTCCGTCTGTCTCATACCGTCTGCCTCATACCGTCTGTCTCAGACCGTATGTGTCAGACCGTCTGTCTCAGACCGTGTGTCTCAGTTTGTCCGTCTCAGACCGTCTGTCTCAGACCGTCTGTCTCATACGGTCTGTCTCAAACCGTCTGTCTCAGACTGTCTGTCTCAGACCGTCTGTCTCAGCCCGTCTGTCTCAGACCGTCCGTCTCTGTGCTTCTGTCTCCGTCTGTCGTCCTCTGTCCGTCCGTCTCATACCGTCTGTCACAGACCGTCTGTCTCAGACCGTCTGTCTCAGACCGTCTGTCTCAGACCGTCTGTCTCAGCCCGTCTGTCTCAGACCGTCCGTCTCGGTGCTTCTGTCTCCGTCTGTCGTCCTCTGTCCGTCCGTCTCATACCGTCTGTCACAGACCGTCTGTCGCAGACCGTTTGTTTCAGGCCGTCTGTGTCAGACCGTCTATCTCAGACCGTCTGTCTCAGACCGTCTGTCTCAGACCGTCTGTCTCAGACCGTCTGTCTCAGACCGTCTGTCTCAGACCGTCTGTCTCAGACCGTCTGTCTCAGACTGTCTGTCTCAGACCGTCTGTCTCAGTCCGTCTGCCCCTGTCCGTCTGTCTCATACCGTCTGTCTCAGTCCGTCTGTCTCAGACCGTCTGTCTCAGACCGTCTGTCGCAGACCCTCTGTCTCAGACCGTCTGTCTCAGATCGTCTGTCTCAGTCCGCCTGTCTCCGGTCGTCTGTCTCAGACCGTCTGTCTCAGCCCGTCTGTCTCAGACCGTCCGTCTCTGTGCTTCTGTCTCCGTCTGTCGTCCTCTGTCCGTCCGTCTCATACCGTCTGTCCCAGACAATCTGTCTCAGACCGTCTGTCTCAGACCGTCTGTACAGACCGTCTGTCTCAGACCGTCTGTCTCAGACCGTCTGTCTCAGACCGTCTGTCTCAGACCGTCTGTCTCAGACCGTCTGTCTCAGACCGTCTGTCTCAGACCGTCTGTCTCAGACCGTCTGTCTCAGACCGTCTGTCTCAGACCGTCTGTCTCAGACCGTCTGTCTCAGACCGTCTGTCTCAGACCGTCTGTCTCAGACCGTGTGTCTCAGTTTGTCCGTCTCAGACCGTCTGTCTCTGACCGTCTGTCTCAGACCGTGTGTCTCAGACCGTCTGTCTCAGACCGTCTGTCTCAGACCGTCTGTCTCAGACCGTCTGTCTCAGACCGTCTGTCTCAGACCGTCTGTCTCAGTCCGTCTGCCCCTGTCCGTCTGTCTCATACCGTCTGCCTCATACCGTCTGTCTCAGACCGTATGTGTCAGACCGTCTGTCTCAGACCGTGTGTCTCAGTTTGTCCGTCTCAGACCGTCTGTCTCAGACCGTCTGTCTCATACCGTCTGTCTCAAACCGTCTGTCTCAGACTGTCTGTCTCAGACCGTCTGTCTCAGCCCGTCTGTCTCAGACCGTCCGTCTCTGTGCTTCTGTCTCCGTCTGTCGTCCTCTGTCCGTCCGTCTCATACCGTCTGTCACAGACCGTCTGTCTCAGACCGTCTGTCTCAGACCGTCTGTCTCAGACCGTCTGTCTCAGACCGTCTGTCTCAGCCCGTCTGTCTCAGACCGTCCGTCTCTGTGCTTCTATCTCCGTCTGTCGTCCTCTGTCCGTCCGTCTCATACCGTCTGTCACAGACCGTCTGTCGCAGACCGTTTGTTTCAGACCGTCTGTGTCAGACCGTCTATCTCAGACCGTCTGTCTCAGACCGTCTGTCTCAGACCGTCTGTCTCAGACCGTCTGTCTCAGACCGTCTGTCTCAGACCGTCTGTCTCAGACCGTCTGTCTCAGACCGTCTGTCTCAGACCGTCTGTCTCAGACCGTCTGTCTCAGACCGTCTGTCTCAGACCGTCTGTCTCAGACCGTCTGTCTCAGTCCGTCTGCCCCTGTCCGTCTGTCTCATACGGTCTGCCTCATACCGTCTGTCTCAGACCGTATGTGTCAGACCATCTGTCTCAGACCGTGTGTCTCAGTTTGTCCGTCTCAGACCGTCTGTCTCAGACCGTCTGTCTCAGACCGTCTGTCTCAGTCCGTCTGTCTCAGATCGTGTGTCTCAGTCCGTCTGTCTCAGACCGTCTGTCTCAGACCGTCTGTCGCAGACCGTCTGTCTCAGACCGTCTGTCTCAGATCGTCTGTCTCAGTCCGCCTGTCTCCGGTCGTCTGTCTCAGACCGTCTGTCTCAGCCCGTCTGTCTCAGACCGTCCGTCTCTGTGCTTCTGTCTCCGTCTGTCGTCCTCTGTCCGTCCGTCTCATACCGTCTGTCCCAGACAATCTGTCTCAGACCGTCTGTCTCAGACCGTCTGTCTCAGACCGTCTGTACAGACCGTCTGTCTCAGACCGTCTGTCTCAGACCGTCTGTCTCAGACCGTCTGTCTCAGACCGTCTGTCTCAGACCGTGTGTCTCAGTTTGTCCGTCTCAGACCGTCTGTCTCTGACCGTCTGTCTCAGACCGTGTGTCTCAGACCGTCTGTCTCAGACCGTCTGTCTCAGACCGTCTGTCTCAGACCGTCTGTCTCAGACCGTCTGTCTCAGACCGTCTGTCTCAGACCGTCTGTCTCAGTCCGTCTGCCCCTGTCGGTCTGTCTCATACCGTCTGCCGCATATCGTCTGTCTCAGACCGTATGTGTCAGACCGTCTGTCTCAGACCGTGTGTCTCAGTTTGTCCGTCTCAGACCGTCTGTCTCAGACCGTCTGTCACAGACCGTCTGTCTCAGACCGTCTGTCTCAGACCGTCCGTCTCAGACCGTCTGTCTCAGACCGTGTGTCTCAGTCCGTCTGTCTCAGACCGTCTGTCGCAGACCGTCTGTTTCAGACCGTCTGTCGCAGACCGTCTGTTTCAGAACGTCTGTCGCAGACCGTCTGTTTCAGACCGTCTGTGTCAGACCGTCTATCTCAGACCGCCTGTCTCAGACCATCTGTCGCAGACCGTGTGTCTCAGACCGTCTGTGTCAGACCGTCTGTCTCAGTCCGCCTGCCTCTCTCCGTCTTTCTCATACCGTCTGTCTCAGACCGTCTGTCTCAGACCATCTGTCTCAGGCCGTCTGTCTCAGACCGTCTGTCTCAGACCATCTGTCTCAGTCCGTCTACCTCTGCCTGTCTGTCTCAGTCCGTCAGCTTCAGTCCGTCCGTCTCATACCGTCTGTCTCAGACCGTCTGTCTCAGTCCGTCTGTCTCAGATCGTGTGTCTCAGTCCGTCTGTCTCAGACCGTCTGTCTCAGACCGTCTGTCGCAGACCCTCTGTCTCAGACCGTCTGTCTCAGATCGTCTGTCTCAGTCCGCCTGTCTCCGGTCGTCTGTCTCAGACCGTCTGTCTCAGCCCGTCTGTCTCAGACCGTCCGTCTCTGTGCTTCTGTCTCCGTCTGTCGTCCTCTGTCCGTCCGTCTCATACCGTCTGTCCCAGACAATCTGTCTCAGACCGTCGATCTCAGACCGTCTGTACAGACCGTCTGTCTCAGACCGTCTGTCTCAGACCGTCTGTCTCAGACCGTCTGTCTCAGACCGTCTGTCTCAGACCGTGTGTCTCAGTTTGTCCGTCTCAGACCGTCTGTCTCTGACCGTCTGTCTCAGACCGTGTGTCTCAGACCGTCTGTCTCAGACCGTCTGTCTCAGATCGTCTGTCTCAGTCCGCCTGTCTCCGGTCGTCTGTCTCAGACCGTCTGTCTCAGCCCGTCTGTCTCAGACCGTCCGTCTCTGTGCTTCTGTCTCCGTCTGTCGTCCTCTGTCCGTCCGTCTCATACCGTCTGTCCCAGACAATCTGTCTCAGACCGTCTGTCTCAGACCGTCTGTACAGACCGTCTGTCTCAGACCGTCTGTCTCAGACCGTCTGTCTCAGACCGTCTGTCTCAGACCGTCTGTCTCAGACCGTCTGTCTCAGACCGTCTGTCTCAGACCGTCTGTCTCAGACCGTCTGTCTCAGACCGTCTGTCTCAGACCGTCTGTCTCAGACCGTGTGTCTCAGTCCGTCTGTCTCAGACCGTCTGTCGCCGACCGTCTGTTTCAGACCGTCTGTTTCAGAACGTCTGTCGCAGACCGTCTGTTTCAGACCGTCTGTGTCAGACCGTCTATCTCAGACCGCCTGTCTCAGACCATCTGTCTCAGACCGTCTGTCTCAGACCGTCTGTGTCAGACCGTCTGTCTCAGTCCGCCTGCCTCTCTCCGTCTTTCTCATACCGTCTGTCTCAGACCGTCTGTCTCAGACCATCTGTCTCAGGCCGTCTGTCTCAGACCGTCTGTCTCAGACCATCTGTCTCAGTCCGTCTACCTCTGCCTGTCTGTCTCAGTCCGTCAGCTTCAGTCCGTCTGTCTCATTCCGTCTGTCTCAGACCATCCGTCTCGGTGCGTCTGGCTCTGTCTGTCGGCCTCTGTCCGTCTGTCTCAGTCTGTCGTCCTCTGTCCGTCCGTCTCATACCGTCTGTCTCAGACCGTCTGTCTCAGACCGACTGTCTCAGTCCGTCTGTCTCAGACCGTCTGTCTCAGACCGTCTGTCTCAGACCGTCTGTCTCAGACCGTCTGTCTCAGACCGTCTGTCTCAGACCGTCTGTCTCAGACCGTCTGTCTCAGCCCGTCTGTCTCAGACCGTCCGTCTCTGTGCTTCTGTCTCCGTCTGTCGTCCTCTGTCCGTCCGTCTCATACCGTCTGTCCAGACCGTCTGTCCCAGACAATCTGTCTCAGACCGTCTGTCTCAGACCGTCTGTCTCAGACCGTCTGTCTCAGACCGTCTGTCTCAGACCGTCTGTCTCAAACCGTCTGTCTCAGACCGCCTGTCTCAGACCGTGTGTCTCAGTCCGTCTGTCTCAGACCGTCTGTCGCACACCGTCTGTCGCAGACCATCTGTCTCAGACCGTCTGTCTCAGATCGTCTGTCTCAGTCCGCCTGTCTCCGGTCGTCCATCTCATACCGTCTGTCCCAGACAGTCTGTCTCAGACCGTCTGTCTCAGACCGTCCGTCTCAGACCGTCTGTCTCAGACCGTGTGTCTCAGTCCGTCTGTCTCAGACCGTCTGTCGCAGACCGTCTGTTTCAGACCGTCTGTGTCAGACCGTCTGTCTCAGACCGTGTGTCTCAGTCCGTCTGTCTCAGACCGTCTGTCGCAGACCGTCTGTTTCAGACCGTCTGTCGCAGACCGTCTGTTTCAGAACGTCTGTCGCAGACCGTCTGTTTCAGACCGTCTGTGTCAGACCGTCTATCTCAGACCGCCTGTCTCAGACCATCTGTCTCAGACCGTGTGTCTCAGACCGTCTGTGTCAGACCGTCTGTCTCAGTCCGCCTGCCTCTCTCCGTCTTTCTCATACCGTCTGTCTCAGACCGTCTGTCTCAGACCGTCTGTCTCAGACCGTCTGTCGCAGACCCTCTGTCTCAGACCGTCTGTCTCAGATCGTCTGTCTCAGACCGTCTGTCTCAGACCGTCTGTCTCAGACCGTCTGTCTCAGACCGTCTGTCTCAGACCGTCTGTCTCATACGGTCTGCCTCATACCGTCTGTCTCAGACCGTATGTGTCAGACCATCTGTCTCAGACCGTGTGTCTCAGTTTGTCCGTCTCAGACCGTCTGTCTCAGACCGTCTGTCTCAGACCGTCTGTCTCAGTCCGTCTGTCTCAGATCGTGTGTCTCAGTCCGTCTGTCTCAGACCGTCTGTCTCAGACCGTCTGTCGCAGACCGTCTGTCTCAGACCGTCTGTCTCAGATCGTCTGTCTCAGTCCGCCTGTCTCCGGTCGTCTGTCTCAGACCGTCTGTCTCAGCCCGTCTGTCTCAGACCGTCCGTCTCTGTGCTTCTGTCTCCGTCTGTCGTCCTCTGTCCGTCCGTCTCATACCGTCTGTCCCAGACAATCTGTCTCAGACCGTCTGTCTCAGACCGTCTGTCTCAGACCGTCTGTACAGACCGTCTGTCTCAGACCGTCTGTCTCAGACCGTCTGTCTCAGACCGTCTGTCTCAGACCGTCTGTCTCAGACCGTCTGTCTCAGACCGTCTGTCTCAGACCGTCTGTCTCAGTCCGTCTGCCCCTGTCGGTCTGTCTCATACCGTCTGCCGCATATCGTCTGTCTCAGACCGTATGTGTCAGACCGTCTGTCTCAGACCGTGTGTCTCAGTTTGTCCGTCTCAGACCGTCTGTCTCAGACCGTCTGTCACAGACCGTCTGTCTCAGACCGTCTGTCTCAGACCGTCCGTCTCAGACCGTCTGTCTCAGACCGTGTGTCTCAGTCCGTCTGTCTCAGACCGTCTGTCGCAGACCGTCTGTTTCAGACCGTCTGTCGCAGACCGTCTGTTTCAGAACGTCTGTCGCAGACCGTCTGTTTCAGACCGTCTGTGTCAGACCGTCTATCTCAGACCGCCTGTCTCAGACCATCTGTCGCAGACCGTGTGTCTCAGACCGTCTGTGTCAGACCGTCTGTCTCAGTCCGCCTGCCTCTCTCCGTCTTTCTCATACCGTCTGTCTCAGACCGTCTGTCTCAGACCATCTGTCTCAGGCCGTCTGTCTCAGACCGTCTGTCTCAGACCATCTGTCTCAGTCCGTCTACCTCTGCCTGTCTGTCTCAGTCCGTCAGCTTCAGTCCGTCCGTCTCATACCGTCTGTCTCAGACCGTCTGTCTCAGTCCGTCTGTCTCAGATCGTGTGTCTCAGTCCGTCTGTCTCAGACCGTCTGTCTCAGACCGTCTGTCGCAGACCCTCTGTCTCAGACCGTCTGTCTCAGATCGTCTGTCTCAGTCCGCCTGTCTCCGGTCGTCCATCTCATACCGTCTGTCCCAGACAGTCTGTCTCAGACCGTCTGTCTCAGACCGTCCGTCTCAGACCGTCTGTCTCAGACCGTGTGTCTCAGTCCGTCTGTCTCAGACCGTCTGTCGCAGACCGTCTGTTTCAGACCGTCTGTCGCAGACCGTCTGTTTCAGAACGTCTGTCGCAGACCGTCTGTTTCAGACCGTCTGTGTCAGACCGTCTGTCTCAGACCGTGTGTCTCAGTCCGTCTGTCTCAGACCGTCTGTCGCAGACCGTCTGTTTCAGACCGTCTGTCGCAGACCGTCTGTTTCAGAACGTCTGTCGCAGACCGTCTGTTTCAGACCGTCTGTGTCAGACCGTCTATCTCAGACCGCCTGTCTCAGACCATCTGTCTCAGACCGTGTGTCTCAGACCGTCTGTGTCAGACCGTCTGTCTCAGTCCGCCTGCCTCTCTCCGTCTTTCTCATACCGTCTGTCTCAGACCGTCTGTCTCAGACCGTCTGTCTCAGACCGTCTGTCGCAGACCCTCTGTCTCAGACCGTCTGTCTCAGATCGTCTGTCTCAGTCCGCCTGTCTCCGGTCGTCTGTCTCAGACCGTCTGTCTCAGCCCGTCTGTCTCAGACCGTCCGTCTCTGTGCTTCTGTCTCCGTCTGTCGTCCTCTGTCCGTCCGTCTCATACCGTCTGTCCCAGACAATCTGTCTCAGACCGTCGATCTCAGACCGTCTGTACAGACCGTCTGTCTCAGACCGTCTGTCTCAGACCGTCTGTCTCAGACCGTCTGTCTCAGACCGTCTGTCTCAGACCGTGTGTCTCAGTTTGTCCGTCTCAGACCGTCTGTCTCTGACCGTCTGTCTCAGACCGTGTGTCTCAGACCGTCTGTCTCAGACCGTCTGTCTCAGATCGTCTGTCTCAGTCCGCCTGTCTCCGGTCGTCTGTCTCAGACCGTCTGTCTCAGCCCGTCTGTCTCAGACCGTCCGTCTCTGTGCTTCTGTCTCCGTCTGTCGTCCTCTGTCCGTCCGTCTCATACCGTCTGTCCCAGACAATCTGTCTCAGACCGTCTGTCTCAGACCGTCTGTACAGACCGTCTGTCTCAGACCGTCTGTCTCAGACCGTCTGTCTCAGACCGTCTGTCTCAGACCGTCTGTCTCAGACCGTCTGTCTCAGACCGTCTGTCTCAGACCGTCTGTCTCAGACCGTCTGTCTCAGACCGTCTGTCTCAGACCGTCTGTCTCAGACCGTGTGTCTCAGTCCGTCTGTCTCAGACCGTCTGTCGCCGACCGTCTGTTTCAGACCGTCTGTTTCAGAACGTCTGTCGCAGACCGTCTGTTTCAGACCGTCTGTGTCAGACCGTCTATCTCAGACCGCCTGTCTCAGACCATCTGTCTCAGACCGTCTGTCTCAGACCGTCTGTGTCAGACCGTCTGTCTCAGTCCGCCTGCCTCTCTCCGTCTTTCTCATACCGTCTGTCTCAGACCGTCTGTCTCAGACCATCTGTCTCAGGCCGTCTGTCTCAGACCGTCTGTCTCAGACCATCTGTCTCAGTCCGTCTACCTCTGCCTGTCTGTCTCAGTCCGTCAGCTTCAGTCCGTCTGTCTCATTCCGTCTGTCTCAGACCATCCGTCTCTGTGCGTCTGGCTCTGTCTGTCGGCCTCTGTCCGTCTGTCTCAGTCTGTCGTCCTCTGTCCGTCCGTCTCATACCGTCTGTCTCAGACCGTCTGTCTCAGACCGACTGTCTCAGTCCGTCTGTCTCAGACCGTCTGTCTCAGACCGTCTGTCTCAGACCGTCTGTCTCAGACCGTCTGTCTCAGACCGTCTGTCTCAGACCGTCTGTCTCAGACCGTCTGTCTCAGCCCGTCTGTCTCAGACCGTCCGTCTCTGTGCTTCTGTCTCCGTCTGTCGTCCTCTGTCCGTCCGTCTCATACCGTCTGTCCAGACCGTCTGTCCCAGACAATCTGTCTCAGACCGTCTGTCTCAGACCGTCTGTCTCAGACCGTCTGTCTCAGACCGTCTGTCTCATACCGTCTGTCTCAGACCGCCTGTCTCAGACCGTGTGTCTCAGTCCGTCTGTCTCAGACCGTCTGTCGCACACCGTCTGTCGCAGACCATCTGTCTCAGACCGTCTGTCTCAGATCGTCTGTCTCAGTCCGCCTGTCTCCGGTCGTCCATCTCATACCGTCTGTCCCAGACAGTCTGTCTCAGACCGTCTGTCTCAGACCGTCCGTCTCAGACCGTCTGTCTCAGACCGTGTGTCTCAGTCCGTCTGTCTCAGACCGTCTGTCGCAGACCGTCTGTTTCAGACCGTCTGTCGTAGACCGTCTGTTTCAGAACGTCTGTCGCAGACCGTCTGTTTCAGACCGTCTGTGTCAGACCGTCTGTCTCAGACCGTGTGTCTCAGTCCGTCTGTCTCAGACCGTCTGTCGCAGACCGTCTGTTTCAGACCGTCTGTCGCAGACCGTCTGTTTCAGAACGTCTGTCGCAGACCGTCTGTGTCAGACCGTCTATCTCAGACCGCCTGTCTCAGACCATCTGTCTCAGACCGTGTGTCTCAGACCGTCTGTGTCAGACCGTCTGTCTCAGTCCGCCTGCCTCTCTCCGTCTTTCTCATACCGTCTGTTTCAGACCGTCTGTCTCAGACCATCTGTCTCAGTCCGTCTGTCTCAGACCGTCTGTCTCAGACCATCTGTCTCAGTCCGTCTACCTCTGCCTGTCTGTCTCAGTCCGTCAGCTTCAGTCCGTCCGTCTCATACCGTCTGTCTCAGACCGTCTGTCTCAGTCCGTCTGTCTCAGATCGTGTGTCTCAGTCCGTCTGTCTCAGACCGTCTGTCTCAGACCGTCTGTCGCAGACCCTCTGTCTCAGACCGTCTGTCTCAGATCGTCTGTCTCAGTCCGCCTGTCTCCGGTCGTCTGTCTCAGACCGTCTGTCTCAGCCCGTCTGTCTCAGACCGTCCGTCTCTGTGCTTCTGTCTCCGTCTGTCGTCCTCTGTCCGTCCGTCTCATACCGTCTGTCCCAGACAATCTGTCTCAGACCGTCTGTCTCAGACCGTCTGTACAGACCGTCTGTCTCAGACCGTCTGTCTCAGACCGTCTGTCTCAGACCGTCTGTCTCAGACCGTCTGTCTCAGACCGTCTGTCTCAGACCGTCTGTCTCAGACCGTCTGTCTCAGACCGTGTGTCTCAGTTTGTCCGTCTCAGACCGTCTGTCTCTGACCGTCTGTCTCAGACCGTGTGTCTCAGACCGTCTGTCTCAGACCGTCTGTCTCAGACCGTCTGTCTCAGACCGTCTGTCTCAATCCGTCTCCCCCTGTCCGTCTGTCTCATACCGTCTGCCTCATACCGTCTGTCTCAGACCGTATGTGTCAGACCGTCTGTCTCAGACCGTGTGTCTCAGTTTGTCCGTCTCAGACCGTCTGTCTCAGACCGTCTGTCTCATACCGTCTGTCTCAAACCGTCTGTCTCAGACTGTCTGTCTCAGACCGTCTGTCTCAGCCCGTCTGTCTCAGACCGTCCGTCTCTGTGCTTCTGTCTCCGTCTGTCGTCCTCTGTCCGTCCGTCTCATACCGTCTGTCACAGACCGTCTGTCTCAGACCGTCTGTCTCAGACCGTCTGTCTCAGACCGTCTGTCTCAGACCGTCTGTCTCAGCCCGTCTGTCTCAGACCGTCCGTCTCTGTGCTTCTGTCTCCGTCTGTCGTCCTCTGTCCGTCCGTCTCATACCGTCTGTCACAGACCGTCTGTCGCAGACCGTTTGTTTCAGACCGTCTGTGTCAGACCGTCTATCTCAGACCGTCTGTCTCAGACCGTCTGTCTCAGTCCGTCTGCCCCTGTCCGTCTGTCTCATACCGTCTGCCTCATACCGTCTGTCTCAGACCGTCTGTCTCAGACCGTCTGTCTCAGACCGTCTGTCTCAGACCGTCTGTCTCAGACCGTCTGTCTCAGACCGTCTGTCTCAGACCGTCTGTCTCAGTCCGTCTGCCCCTGTCCGTCTGTCTCATACCGTCTGCCTCATACCGTCTGTCTCAGACCGTATGTGTCAGACCGTCTGTCTCAGACCGTGTGTCTCAGTTTGTCCGTCTCAGACCGCCTGTCTCAGACCGTCTGTCTCAGTCCGTCTGTCTCAGATCGTGTGTCTCAGTCCGTCTGTCTCAGACCGTCTGTCTCAGACCGTCTGTCGCAGACCGTCTGTCTCAGACCGTCTGTCTCAGATCGTTTGTCTCAGTCCGCCTGTCTCCGGTCGTCTGTCTCAGACCGTCTGTCTCAGCCCGTCTGTCTCAGACCGTCCGTCTCTGTGCTTCTGTCTCCGTCTGTCGTCCTCTGTCCGTCCGTCTCATACCGTCTGTCCCAGACAATCTGTCTCAGACCGTCTGTCTCAGACCGTCTGTACAGACCGTCTGTCTCAGACCGTCTGTCTCAGACCGTCTGTCTCAGACCGTCTGTCTCAGACCGTGTGTCTCAGTTTGTCCGTCTCAGACCGTCTGTCTCTGACCGTCTGTCTCAGACCGTGTGTCTCAGACCGTCTGTCTCAGACCGTCTGTCTCAGACCGTCTGTCTCAGACCGTCTGTCTCAGACCGTCTGTCTCAGGCCGTCTGTCTCAGACCGTCTGTCTCAGACCGTCTGTCTCAGACCGTCTGCCTCAGACCGTCTGTCTCAGACCGTCTGTCTCAGTCCGTCTGCCCCTGTCGGTCTGTCTCATACCGTCTGCCGCATATCGTCTGTCTCAGACCGTATGTGTCAGACCGTCTGTCTCAGACCGTGTGTCTCAGTTTGTCCGTCTCAGACCGTCTGTCTCAGACCGTCTGTCTCAGACCGTCTGTCTCAGACCGTCTGTCTCAGACCGTCTGTCTCAGACCGTCTGTCTCAGACCGTCTGTCTCAGACCGTCTGTCTCAGACCGTCTGTCTCAGACCGTCCGTCTCAGACCGTCTGTCTCAGCCCGTGTGTCTCAGTCCGTCTGTCTCAGACCGTCTGTCGCAGACCGTCTGTTTCAGACCGTCTGTCGCAGACCGTCTGTTTCAGAACGTCTGTCGCAGACCGTCTGTTTCAGACCGTCTGTGTCAGACCGTCTATCTCAGACCGCCTGTCTCAGACCATCTGTCTCAGACCGTCTGTCTCAGACCGTCTGTCTCAGACCGTCTGTCTCAGACCGTCTGTCTCAGACCGTCTGTCTCAGACCGTCTGTCTCAGCCCGTCTGTCTCAGACCGTCCGTCTCTGTGCTTCTGTCTCCGTCTGTCGTCCTCTGTCCGTCCGTCTCATACCGTCTGTCCAGACCGTCTGTCCCAGACAATCTGTCTCAGACCGTCTGTCTCAGACCGTCTGTCTCAGACCGTCTGTCTCAGACCGTCTGTCTCAAACCGTCTGTCTCAGACCGTCTGTCTCAGACCGTGTGTCTCAGTCCGTCTGTCTCAGACCGTCTGTCGCACACCGTCTGTCTCAGACCGTCTGTCTCAGACCGTCTGTCTCAGACCGTCTGTCTCAGACCGTCTGTCTCAGACCGTCTGTCTCAGACCGTCTGTCTCAGCCCGTCTGTCTCAGACCGTCCGTCTCTGTGCTTCTGTCTCCGTCTGTCGTCCTCTGTCCGTCCGTCTCATACCGTCTGTCCAGACCGTCTGTCCCAGACAATCTGTCTCAGACCGTCTGTCTCAGACCGTCTGTCTCAGACCGTCTGTCTCAGACCGTCTGTCTCAGACCGTCTGTCTCAAACCGTCTGTCTCAGACCGTCTGTCTCAGACCGTGTGTCTCAGTCCGTCTGTCTCAGACCGTCTGTCGCACACCGTCTGTCGCAGACCATCTGTCTCAGACCGTCTGTCTCAGATCGTCTGTCTCAGTCCGCCTGTCTCCGGTCGTCCATCTCATACCGTCTGTCCCAGACAGTCTGTCTCAGACCGTCTGTCTCAGACCGTCCGTCTCAGACCGTCTGTCTCAGACCGTGTGTCTCAGTCCGTCTGTCTCAGACTGTCTGTCGCAGACCGTCTGTTTCAGACCGTCTGTCGCAGACCATCTGTTTCAGAACGTCTGTCGCAGACCGTCTGTTTCAGACCGTCTGTGTCAGACCGTCTGTCTCAGACCGTGTGTCTCAGTCCGTCTGTCTCAGACCGTCTGTCGCAGACCGTCTGTTTCAGACCGTCTGTCGCAGACCGTCTGTTTCAGAACGTCTGTCGCAGACCGTCTGTTTCAGACCGTCTGTGTCAGACCGTCTATCTCAGACCGCCTGTCTCAGACCATCTGTCTCAGGCCGTGTGTCTCAGACCGTCTGTGTCAGACCGTCTGTCTCAGTCCGCCTGCCTCTCTCCGTCTTTCTCATACCGTCTGTCTCAGACCGTCTGTCTCAGACCATCTGTCTCAGGCCGTCTGTCTCAGACCGTCTGTCTCAGACCATCTGTCTCAGTCCGTCTACCTCTGCCTGTCTGCCTCAGTCCGTCAGCTTCAGTCCGTCCGTCTCATACCGTCTGTCTCAGACCGTCTGTCTCAGTCCGTCTGTCTCAGATCGTGTGTCTCAGTCCGTCTGTCTCAGACCGTCTGTCTCAGACCGTCTGTCGCAGACCCTCTGTCTCAGACCGTCTGTCTCAGATCGTCTGTCTCAGTCCGCCTGTCTCCGGTCGTCTGTCTCAGACCGTCTGTCTCAGCCCGTCTGTCTCAGACCGTCCGTCTCTGTGCTTCTGTCTCCGTCTGTCGTCCTCTGTCCGTCCGTCTCATACCGTCTGTCCCAGACAATCTGTCTCAGACCGTCTGTCTCAGACCGTCTGTACAGACCGTCTGTCTCAGACCGTCTGTCTCAGACCGTCTGTCTCAGACCGTCTGTCTCAGACCGTCTGTCTCAGACCGTCTGTCTCAGACCGTCTGTCTCAGACCGTCTGTCTCAGACCGTCTGTCTCAGACCGTCTGTCTCAGACCGTCTGTCTCAGACCGTGTGTCTCAGTTTGTCCGTCTCAGACCGTCTGTCTCTGACCGTCTGTCTCAGACCGTGTGTCTCAGACCGTCTGTCTCAGACCGTCTGTCTCATACCGTCTGTCTCAAACCGTCTGTCTCAGACTGTCTGTCTCAGACCGTCTGTCTCAGCCCGTCTGTCTCAGACCGTCCGTCTCTGTGCTTCTGTCTCCGTCTGTCGTCCTCTGTCCGTCCGTCTCATACCGTCTGTCACAGACCGTCTGTCTCAGACCGTCTGTCTCAGACCGTCTGTCTCAGACCGTCTGTCTCAGACCGTCTGTCTCAGACCGTCTGTCTCAGCCCGTCTGTCTCAGACCGTCCGTCTCTGTGCTTCTGTCTCCGTCTGTCGTCCTCTGTCCGTCCGTCTCATACCGTCTGTCACAGACCGTCTGTCGCAGACCGTTTGTTTCAGACCGTCTGTGTCAGACCGTCTATCTCAGACCGTCTGTCTCAGACCGTCTGTCTCAGACCGTCTGTCTCAGACCGTCTGTCTCAGACCGTCTGTCTCAGACCGTCTGTCTCAGACCGTCTGTCTCAGTCCGTCTGCCCCTGTCCGTCTGTCTCATACCGTCTGCCTCATACCGTCTGTCTCAGACCGTATGTGTCAGACCGTCTGTCTCAGACCGTGTGTCTCAGTTTGTCCGTCTCAGACCGCCTGTCTCAGACCGTCTGTCTCAGTCCGTCTGTCTCAGATCGTGTGTCTCAGACCGTCTGTCGCAGACCGTCTGTCTCAGACCGTCTGTCTCAGATCGTTTGTCTCAGTCCGCCTGTCTCCGGTCGTCTGTCTCAGACCGTCTGTCTCAGCCCGTCTGTCTCAGACCGTCCGTCTCTGTGCTTCTGTCTCCGTCTGTCGTCCTCTGTCCGTCCGTCTCATACCGTCTGTCCCAGACAATCTGTCTCAGACCGTCTGTCTCAGACCGTCTGTCTCAGACCGTCTGTCGCAGACCGTCTGTCTCAGACCGTCTGTCTCAGACCGTCTGTCTCAGACCGTCTGTCTCAGACCGTCTGTCTCAGACCGTCTGTCTCAGACCGTCTGTCTCAGACCGTCTGTCTCAGACCGTCGGTCTCAGACCGTGTGTCTCAGTTCGTCCGTCTCAGACCGTCTGTCTCAGACCGTCTGTCTCAGACCGTCTGTCTCAGACCGTCTGTCTCAGACCGTGTGTCTCAGTCCGTCTGTCGCACACCGTCTGTCGCAGACCGTCTGTCTCAGACCGTCTGTCTCAGATCGTCTGTCTCAGTCCGCCTGTCTCCTGTCGTCTGTCTCAGACCGTCTGTCTCAGCCCGTCTGGCTCAGACCGTCTGTCTCAGACCGTCTGTCTCAGACCGTCTGTCTCAGACCGTCTGTCGCAGACCGTCTGTTTCAGACCGTCTGTCGCAGACCGTCTGTTTCAGAACGTCTGTCGCAGACCGTCTGTTTCATACCGTCTGTGTCAGACCGTCTATCTCAGACCGCCTGTCTCAGACCATCTGTCTCAGACCGTCTGCCTCAGGCCGTCTGTCTCAGACCGTCTGTCTCAGACCATCTGTCTCAGTCCGTCTACCTCTGCCTGTCTGTCGCAGTCCGTCAGCTTCAGTCCGTCTGTCTCATTCCGTCTGTCTCAGACCATCCGTCTCCGTGCGTCTGGCTCTGTCTGTCGGCCTCTGTCCGTCTGTCTCAGTCTGTCGTCCTCTGTCCGTCCGTCTCATACCGTCTGTCTCAGACCGTCTGTCTCAGACCGACTGTCTCAGTCCGTCTGTCTCAGACCGTCTGTCTCAGACCGTCTGTCTCAGACCGTCTGTCTCAGACCGTCTGTCTCAGACCGTCTGTCTCAGACCGTCTGTCTCAGCCCGTCTGTCTCAGACCGTCCGTCTCTGTGCTTCTGTCTCCGTCTGTCGTCCTCTGTCCGTCCGTCTCATACCGTCTGTCCAGACCGTCTGTCCCAGACAATCTGTCTCAGACCGTCTGTCTCAGACCGTGTGTCTCAGTCCGTCTGTCTCAGACTGTCTGTCGCACACCGTCTGTCGCACACCGTTTGTTTCAGACCGTCTGTGTCAGACCGTCTATCTCAGACCGTCTTTCTCAGACCGTCTGTCTCAGACCGTCTGTCTCAGACCGTCTGTCTCAGACCGTCGGTCTCAGACCGTCTGTCTCAGACCGTCTGTCTCAGTCCGTCTGCCCCTGTCCGTCTGTCTCATACCGTCTGCCTCATACCGTCTGTCTCAGACCGTCTGTCTCTGACCGTCTGTCTCAGACCGTGTGTCTCAGACCGTGTGTCTCAGTTTGTCCGTCTCAGACCGTCTGTCTCAGACCGTCTGTCTCAGACCGTCTGTCTCAGACCGTCTGTCTCAGACCGTCTGTCTCAGACCGTCTGTCTCAGACCGTCGGTCTCAGACCGTCTGTCTCAGACCGTCTGTCTCAGTCCGTCTGCCCCTGTCCGTCTGTCTCATACCGTCTGCCTCATACCGTCTGTCTCAGACCGTCTGTCTCTGACCGTCTGTCTCAGACCGTGTGTCTCAGACCGTGTGTCTCAGTTTGTCCGTCTCAGACCGTCTGTCTCAGACCGTCTGTCTCAGACCGTCTGTCTCAGACCGTCTGTCTCAGACCGTCTGTCTCAGACCGTCTGTCTCAGACCGTCTGTCTCAGTCCGTCTGCCCCTGTCCGTCTGTCTCATACCGTCTGCCTCATACCGTCTGTCTCAGACCGTATGTGTCAGACCGTCTGTCTCAGACCGTGTGTCTCAGTTTGTCCGTCTCAGACCGTGTGTCTCAGTTTGTCCGTCTCAGACCGTCTGTCTCAGACCGTCTGTCTCAGTCCGTCTGTCTCAGATCGTGTGTCTCAGTCCGTCTGTCTCAGACCGTCTGTCTCACACCGTCTGTCGCAGACCGTCTGTCTCAGACCGTCTGTCTCAGATCGTCTGTCTCAGTCCGCCTGTCTCCGGTCGTCCATCTCATACCGTCTGTCCCAGACAGTCTGTCTCAGACCGTCTGTCTCAGACCGTCTGTACAGACCGTCTGTCTCAGACCGTCTGTCTCAGACCGTCTGTCTCAGACCGTCTGTGTCAGACCGTCTGTCTCAGACCGTCTGTCTCAGACCGTCTGTCTCAGACCGTCTGTCTCAGACCGTCCGTCTCAGACCGTCTGTCTCAGACCGTCTGTCGCACACCGTCTGTCGCAGACCGTCTGTCTCAGACCGTCTGTCTCAGACCGTCTGTCTCAGACCGTCTGTCTCAGACCGTCTGTCTCAGTCCGTCTGCCCCTGTCGGTCTGTCTCATACCGTCTGCCGCATATCGTCTGTCTCAGACCGTATGTGTCAGACCGTCTGTCTCAGACCGTGTGTCTCAGTTTGTCCGTCTCAGACCGTCTGTCTCAGACCGTCTGTCTCAGACCGTCTGTCTCAGACCGTCTGTCTCAGACCGTCTGTCTCAGACCGTCTGTCTCAGACCGTCTGTCTCAGACCGTCTGTCTCAGACCGTCTGTCTCAGACCGTGTGTCTCAGTTTGTCCGTCTCAGACCGTCTGTCTCTGACCGTCTGTCTCAGACCGTGTGTCTCAGACCGTCTGTCTCAGACCGTCTGTCTCAGACCGTCTGTCTCAGACCGTCTGTCTCAGTCCGTCTGCCCCTGTCGGTCTGTCTCATACCGTCTGCCGCATATCGTCTGTCTCAGACCGTATGTGTCAGACCGTCTGTCTCAGACCGTGTGTCTCAGTTTGTCCGTCTCAGACCGTCTGTCTCAGACCGTCTGTCTCAGACCGTCTGTCTCAGACCGTCTGTCTCAGACCGTCTGTCTACGACCGTCTGTCTCAGACCGTGTGTCTCAGTTTGTCCGTCTCAGACCGTCTGTCTCTGACCGTCTGTCTCAGACCGTGTGTCTCAGACCGTCTGTCTCAGACCGTCTGTCTCAGACCGTCTGTCTCAGACCGTCTGTCTCAGTCCGTCTGCCCCTGTCGGTCTGTCTCATACCGTCTGCCGCATATCGTCTGTCTCAGACCGTATGTGTCAGACCGTCTGTCTCAGACCGTGTGTCTCAGTTTGTCCGTCTCAGACCGTCTGTCTCAGACCGTCTGTCTCAGACCGTCTGTCTCAGACCGTCTGTCTCAGACCGTCTGTCTCAGACCGTCTGTCTCAGACCGTCTGTCTCAGACCGTCTGTCTCAGACCGTCTGTCTCAGACCGTGTGTCTCAGTTTGTCCGTCTCAGACCGTCTGTCTCTGACCGTCTGTCTCAGACCGTGTGTCTCAGACCGTCTGTCTCAGACCGTCTGTCTCAGACCGTCTGTACAGACCGTCTGTCTCAGACCGTCTGTCTCAGACCGTCTGTCTCAGACCGTCTGTCTCAGACCGTCTGTCTCAGACCGTCTGTCTCAGACCGTCTGTCTCAGACCGTCTGTCTCAGACCGTCTGTCTCAGACCGTCCGTCTCAGACCGTCTGTCTCAGACCGTCTGTCGCACACCGTCTGTCGCAGACCGTCTGTCTCAGACCGTCTGTCTCAGACCGTCTGTCTCAGACCGTCTGTCTCAGACCGTCTGTCTCAGACCGTCTGTCTCAGACCGTCTGTCTCAGACCGTCTGTCTCAGACCGTGTGTCTCAGTTTGTCCGTCTCAGACCGTCTGTCTCTGACCGTCTGTCTCAGACCGTCTGTCTCAGACCGTCTGTCTCAGACCGTCTGTCTCAGACCGTCTGTCTCAGACCGTCTGTCTCAGACCGTCTGTCTCAGACCGTCTGTCTCAGACCGTCTGTCTCAGACCGTCTGTCTCAGTCCGTCTGCCCCTGTCGGTCTGTCTCATACCGTCTGCCGCATATCGTCTGTCTCAGACCGTATGTGTCAGACCGTCTGTCTCAGACCGTGTGTCTCAGTTTGTCCGTCTCAGACCGTCTGTCTCAGACCGTCTGTCTCAGACCGTCTGTCTCGGACCGTCTGTCTCAGACCGTCTGTCTCCGACCGTCTGTCTCAGACCGTCTGTCTCAGACCGTCCGTCTCAGACCGTCTGTCTCAGACCGTGTGTCTCAGTCCGTCTGTCTCAGACCGTCTGTCGCAGACCGTCTGTTTCAGACCGTCTGTCGCAGACCGTCTGTTTCAGAACGTCTGTCGCAGACCGTCTGTTTCAGACCGACTGTGTCAGACCGTCTATCTCAGACCGCCTGTCTCAGACCATCTGTCTCAGACCGTCTGTCTCAGACCGTCTGTGTCAGACCGTCTGTCTCAGTCCGCCTGCCTCTCTCCGTCTTTCTCATACCGTCTGTCTCAGACCGTCTGTCTCAGACCATCTGTCTCAGGCCGTCTGTCTCAGACCATCTGTCTCAGTCCGTCTACCTCTGCCTGTCTGTCTCAGTCCGTCAGCTTCAGTCCGTCTGTCTCATTCCGTCTGTCTCAGACCATCCGTCTCCGTGCGTCTGGCTCTGTCTGTCGGCCTCTGTCCGTCTGTCTCAGTCTGTCGTCCTCTGTCCGTCCGTCTCATACCGTCTGTCTCAGACCGTCTGTCTCAGACCGACTGTCTCAGTCCGTCTGTCTCAGACCGTCTGTCTCAGACCGTCTGTCTCAGACCGTCTGTCTCAGACCGTCTGTCTCAGACCGTCTGTCTCAGCCCGTCTGTCTCAGACCGTCCGTCTCTGTGCTTCTGTCTCCGTCTGTCGTCCTCTGTCCGTCCGTCTCATACCGTCTGTCCAGACCGTCTGTCCCAGACAATCTGTCTCAGACCGTCTGTCTCAGACCGTCTGTCTCAGACCGTCTGTCTCAGACCGTCTGTCTCAGACCGTCTGTCTCAGACCGTCTGTCTCAAACCGTCTGTCTCAGACCGTCTGTCTCAGACCGTGTGTCTCAGTCCGTCTGTCTCAGACCGTCTGTCGCACACCGTCTGTCGCAGACCATCTGTCTCAGACCGTCTGTCTCAGATCGTCTGTCTCAGTCCGCCTGTCTCCGGTCGTCCGTCTCATACCGTCTGTCCCAGACAGTCTGTCTCAGACCGTCTGTCTCAGACCGTCTGTACAGACCGTCTGTCTCAGACCGTCTGTCTCAGACCGTCTGTCTCAGACCGTCTGTCTCAGACCGTCTGCCTCAGACCGTCCGTCTCAGACCGTCTGTCTCAGACCGTCTGTCGCACACCGTCTGTCGCAGACCGTCTGTCTCAGACCGTCTGTCTCAGACCGTCTGTCTCAGACCGTCTGTCTCAGACCGTCTGTCTCAGAGCGTGTGTCTCAGTCTGTCTGTTTCAGACCGTCTGTCGCACACCGTCTGTCGCAGACCGTTTGTTTCAGACCGTCTGTGTCAGACCGTCTATCTCAGACCGTCTGTCTCAGACCGTCTGTCTCAGACCGTCTGTCTCAGACCGTCTGTCTCAGACCGTCTGTCTCAGACCGTCTGTCTCAGACCGTCTGTCTCAGACCGTCTGTCTCAGACCGTCGGTCTCAGACCGTCGGTCTCAGACCGTCGGTCTCAGACCGTGTGTCTCAGTTCGTCCGTCTCAGACCGTCTGTCTCAGACCGTCTGTCTCAGACCGTCTGTCTCAGACCGTCTGTCTCAGACCGTCTGTCTCAGACCGTGTGTCTCAGTCCGTCTGTCGCACACCGTCTGTCGCAGACCGTCTGTCTCAGACCGTCTGTCTCAGATCGTCTGTCTCAGTCCGTCTGTCGCACACCGTCTGTCGCAGACCGTCTGTCTCAGACCGTCTGTCTCAGATCGTCTGTCTCAGTCCGCCTGTCTCCGGTCGTCTGTCTCAGACCGTCTGTCTCAGCCCGTCTGGCTCAGACCGTCTGTCTCAGACCGTCTGTCTCAGACCGTCTGTCTCAGACCGTGTGTCTCAGTCCGTCTGTCTCAGACTGTCTGTCGCACACCGTCTGTCGCACACCGTTTGTTTCAGACCGTCTGTGTCAGACCGTCTATCTCAGACCGTCTTTCTCAGACCGTCTGTCTCAGACCGTCTGTCTCAGACCGTCTGTCTCAGACCGTCGGTCTCAGACCGTCGGTCTCAGACCGTCTGTCTCAGACCGTCTGTCTCAGACCGTCTGTCTCAGACCGTCTGTCTCAGACCGTCTGTCTCAGACCGTCTGTCTCAGACCGTCTGTCTCAGACCGTCTGTCTCAGACCGTCTGTCTCAGACCGTCTGTCTCAGACCGTCTGTCTCAGACCGTGTGTCTCAGTTTGTCCGTCTCAGACCGTCTGTCTCTGACCGTCTGTCTCAGACCGTCTGTCTCAGACCGTCTGTCTCAGACCGTCTGTCTCAGACCGTCTGTCTCAGACCGTCTGTCTCAGACCGTCTGTCTCAGACCGTCTGTCTCAGTCCGTCTGCCCCTGTCGGTCTGTCTCATACCGTCTGCCGCATATCGTCTGTCTCAGACCGTATGTGTCAGACCGTCTGTCTCAGACCGTGTGTCTCAGTTTGTCCGTCTCAGACCGTCTGTCTCAGACCGTCTGTCTCAGACCGTCTGTCTCGGACCGTCTGTCTCAGACCGTCTGTCTCCGACCGTCTGTCTCAGACCGTCTGTCTCAGACCGTCCGTCTCAGACCGTCTGTCTCAGACCGTGTGTCTCAGTCCGTCTGTCTCAGACCGTCTGTCGCAGACCGTCTGTTTCAGACCGTCTGTCGCAGACCGTCTGTCTCAGACCATCTGTCTCAGACCGTCTGTCTCAGACCGTCTGTGTCAGACCGTCTGTCTCAGTCCGCCTGCCTCTCTCCGTCTTTCTCATACCGTCTGTCTCAGACCGTCTGTCTCAGACCATCTGTCTCAGGCCGTCTGTCTCAGACCATCTGTCTCAGTCCGTCTACCTCTGCCTGTCTGTCTCAGTCCGTCAGCTTCAGTCCGTCTGTCTCATTCCGTCTGTCTCAGACCATCCGTCTCCGTGCGTCTGGCTCTGTCTGTCGGCCTCTGTCCGTCTGTCTCAGTCTGTCGTCCTCTGTCCGTCCGTCTCATACCGTCTGTCTCAGACCGTCTGTCTCAGACCGACTGTCTCAGTCCGTCTGTCTCAGACCGTCTGTCTCAGACCGTCTGTCTCAGACCGTCTGTCTCAGACCGTCTGTCTCAGACCGTCTGTCTCAGCCCGTCTGTCTCAGACCGTCCGTCTCTGTGCTTCTGTCTCCGTCTGTCGTCCTCTGTCCGTCCGTCTCATACCGTCTGTCCAGACCGTCTGTCCCAGACAATCTGTCTCAGACCGTCTGTCTCAGACCGTCTGTCTCAGACCGTCTGTCTCAGACCGTCTGTCTCAGACCGTCTGTCTCAGACCGTCTGTCTCAGACCGTCTGTCTCAAACCGTCTGTCTCAGACCGTCTGTCTCAGACCGTGTGTCTCAGTCCGTCTGTCTCAGACCGTCTGTCGCACACCGTCTGTCGCAGACCATCTGTCTCAGACCGTCTGTCTCAGATCGTCTGTCTCAGTCCGCCTGTCTCCGGTCGTCCGTCTCATACCGTCTGTCCCAGACAGTCTGTCTCAGACCGTCTGTCTCAGACCGTCTGTACAGACCGTCTGTCTCAGACCGTCTGTCTCAGACCGTCTGTCTCAGACCGTCTGTCTCAGACCGTCTGCCTCAGACCGTCCGTCTCAGACCGTCTGTCTCAGACCGTCTGTCGCACACCGTCTGTCGCAGACCGTCTGTCTCAGACCGTCTGTCTCAGACCGTCTGTCTCAGACCGTCTGTCTCAGAGCGTGTGTCTCAGTCTGTCTGTTTCAGACCGTCTGTCGCACACCGTCTGTCGCAGACCGTTTGTTTCAGACCGTCTGTGTCAGACCGTCTATCTCAGACCGTCTGTCTCAGACCGTCTGTCTCAGACCGTCTGTCTCAGACCGTCTGTCTCAGACCGTCTGTCTCAGACCGTCTGTCTCAGACCGTCTGTCTCAGACCGTCTGTCTCAGACCGTCGGTCTCAGACCGTCGGTCTCAGACCGTCGGTCTCAGACCGTCGGTCTCAGACCGTGTGTCTCAGTTCGTCCGTCTCAGACCGTCTGTCTCAGACCGTCTGTCTCAGACCGTCTGTCTCAGACCGTCTGTCTCAGACCGTCTGTCTCAGACCGTGTGTCTCAGTCCGTCTGTCGCACACCGTCTGTCGCAGACCGTCTGTCTCAGACCGTCTGTCTCAGATCGTCTGTCTCAGTCCGCCTGTCTCCGGTCGTCTGTCTCAGACCGTCTGTCTCAGCCCGTCTGGCTCAGACCGTCTGTCTCAGACCGTCTGTCTCAGACCGTCTGTCTCAGACCGTGTGTCTCAGTCCGTCTGTCTCAGACTGTCTGTCGCACACCGTCTGTCGCACACCGTTTGTTTCAGACCGTCTGTGTCAGACCGTCTATCTCAGACCGTCTTTCTCAGACCGTCTGTCTCAGACCGTCTGTCTCAGACCGTCTGTCTCAGACCGTCGGTCTCAGACCGTCGGTCTCAGACCGTCTGTCTCAGACCGTCTGTCTCAGTCCGTCTGCCCCTGTCCGTCTGTCTCATACCGTCTGCCTCATACCGTCTGTCTCAGACCGTATGTGTCAGACCGTATGTGTCAGACCGTCTGTCTCAGACCGTGTGTCTCAGTTTGTCCGTCTCAGACCGTCTGTCTCAGACCGTCTGTCTCAGACCGTCTGTCTCAGACCGTCTGTCTCAGACCGTCTGTCTCAGACCGTGTGTCTCAGTTTGTCCGTCTCAGACCGTCTGTCTCTGACCGTCTGTCTCAGACCGTGTGTCTCAGACCGTCTGTCTCAGACCGTCAGTCTCAGACCGTCTGTCTCAGACCGTCTGTCTCAGACCGTCTGATTCAGACCGTCTGTCTCAGACTGTCTGTCTCAGACCGTCTGTCTCAGTCCGTCTGCCCCTGTCGGTCTGTCTCATACCGTCTGCCGCATATCGTCTGTCTCAGACCGTATGTGTCAGACCGTCTGTCTCAGACCGTGTGTCTCAGTTTGTCCGTCTCAGACCGTCTGTCTCAGACCGTCTGTCTCAGACCGTCTGTCTCAGACCGTCTGTCTCAGACCGTCTGTCTCAGACCGTCTGTCTCAGACCGTCCGTCTCAGACCGTCTGTCTCAGACCGTGTGTCTCAGTCCGTCTGTCTCAGACCGTCTGTCGCAGACCGTCTGTTTCAGACCGTCTGTCGCAGACCGTCTGTTTCAGAACGTCTGTCGCAGACAGTCTGTTTCAGACCGTCTGTGTCAGACCGTCTATCTCAGACCGCCTGTCTCAGACCATCTGTCTCAGACCGTCTGTCTCAGACCGTCTGTGTCAGACCGTCTGTCTCAGTCCGCCTGCCTCTCTCCGTCTTTCTCATACCGTCTGTCTCAGACCGTCTGTCTCAGACCGTCTGTCTCAGACCATCTGTCTCAGGCCGTCTGTCTCAGACCGTCTGTCTCAGACCATCTGTCTCAGTCCGTCTACCTCTGCCTGTCTGTCTCAGTCCGTCAGCTTCAGTCCGTCTGTCTCATTCCGTCTGTCTCAGACCATCCGTCTCGGTGCGTCTGGCTCTGTCTGTCGGCCTCTGTCCGTCTGTCTCAGTCTGTCGTCCTCTGTCCGTCCGTCTCATACCGTCTGTTTCAGACCGTCTGTCTCAGACCGACTGTCTCAGTCCGTCTGTCTCAGACCGTCTGTCTCAGACCGTCTGTCTCAGACCGTCTGTCTCAGCCCGTCTGTCTCAGACCGTCCGTCTCTGTGCTTCTGTCTCCGTCTGTCGTCCTCTGTCCGTCCGTCTCATACCGTCTGTCCAGACCGTCTGTCCCAGACAATCTGTCTCAGACCGTCTGTCTCAGACCGTCTGTCTCAGACCGTCTGTCTCAGACCGTCTGTCTCAGACCGTCTGTCTCAGACCGTCTGTCTCAGACCGTCTGTCCCAAACCGTCTGTCTCAGACCGTCTGTCTCAGACCGTGTGTCTCAGTCCGTCTGTCTCAGACCGTCTGTCGCACACCGTCTGTCGCAGACCATCTGTCTCAGACCGTCTGTCTCAGACCGTCTGTCTCAGACCGTCTGTCTCAGACCGTCGGTCTCAGACCGTCGGTCTCAGACCGTGTGTCTCAGTTCGTCCGTCTCAGACCGTCTGTCTCAGACCGTCTGTCTCAGACCGTCTGTCTCAGACCGTCTGTCTCAGACCGTGTGTCTCAGTCCGTCTGTCGCACACCGTCTGTCGCAGACCGTCTGTCTCAGACCGTCTGTCTCAGATCGTCTGTCTCAGTCCGCCTGTCTCCGGTCGTCTGTCTCAGACCGTCTGTCTCAGCCCGTCTGGCTCAGACCGTCTGTCTCAGACCGTCTGTCTCAGACCGTCTGTCTCAGACCGTGTGTCTCAGTCCGTCTGTCTCAGACTGTCTGTCGCACACCGTCTGTCGCACACCGTTTGTTTCAGACCGTCTGTGTCAGACCGTCTATCTCAGACCGTCTTTCTCAGACCGTCCGTCTCAGACCGTCTGTCTCAGACCGTCTGTCTCAGACCGTCTGTCTCAGACCGTGTGTCTCAGTCCGTCTGTCGCACACCGTCTGTCGCAGACCGTCTGTCTCAGACCGTCTGTCTCAGATCGTCTGTCTCAGTCCGCCTGTCTCCGGTCGTCTGTCTCAGACCGTCTGTCTCAGCCCGTCTGGCTCAGACCGTCTGTCTCAGACCGTCTGTCTCAGACCGTCTGTCTCAGACCGTGTGTCTCAGTCCGTCTGTCTCAGACTTTCTGTCGCACACCGTCTGTCGCACACCGTTTGTTTCAGACCGTCTGTGTCAGACCGTCTATCTCAGACCGTCTTTCTCAGACCGTCTGTCTCAGACCGTCTGTCTCAGACCGTCTGTCTCAGACCGTCTGTCTCAGACCGTCTGTCTCAGACCGTCTGTCTCAGACCGTCTGTCTCAGACCGTCCGTCTCAGACCGTCTGTCTCAGACCGTCTGTCTCAGACCGTCTGTCTCAGACCGTGTGTCTCAGTCCGTCTGTCGCACACCGTCTGTCGCAGACCGTCTGTCTCAGTCCGTCTGCCCCTGTCCGTCTGTCTCATACCGTCTGCCTCATACCGTCTGTCTCAGACCGTATGTGTCAGACCGTATGTGTCAGACCGTCTGTCTCAGACCGTGTGTCTCAGTTTGTCCGTCTCAGACCGTCTGTCTCAGACCGTCTGTCTCAGACCGTCTGTCTCAGACCGTCTGTCTCAGACCGTCTGTCTCAGACCGTCTGTCTCAGACCGTCTGTCTCAGACCGTCTGTCTCAGACCGTCTGTCTCAGACCGTCTGTCTCAGACCGTCTGTCTCAGACCGTCTGTCTCAGACCGTCTGTCTCAGACCGTCTGTCGCAGACCGTCTGTCTCAGACCGTCTGTCTCAGATCGTCTGTCTCAGTCCGCCTGTCTCCGGTCGTCTGTCTCAGACCGTCTGTCTCAGCCCGTCTGTCTCAGACCGTCCGTCTCTGTGCTTCTGTCTCCGTCTGTCGTCCTCTGTCCGTCCGTCTCATACCGTCTGTCCCAGACAATCTGTCTCAGACCGTCTGTACAGACCGTCTGTCTCAGACCGTCTGTCTCAGACCGTCTGTCTCAGACCGTCTGTCTCAGACCGTCTGTCTCAGACCGTCTGTCTCAGACCGTCTGTCTCAGACCGTCTGTCTCAGACCGTCTGTCTCAGACCGTCTGTCTCAGACCGTCTGTCTCAGACCGTCTGTCTCAGACCGTCTGTCTCAGACCGTCGGTCTCAGACCGTCGGTCTCAGACCGTGTGTCTCAGTTCGTCCGTCTCAGACCGTCTGTCTCAGACCGTCTGTCTCAGAGCGTCTGTCTCAGACCGTGTGTCTCAGTCCGTCTGTCGCACACCGTCTGTCGCAGACCGTCTGTCTCAGACCGTCTGTCTCAGATCGTCTGTCTCAGTCCGCCTGTCTCCGGTCGTCTGTCTCAGACCGTCTGTCTCAGCCCGTCTGGCTCAGACCGTCTGTCTCAGACCGTCTGTCTCAGACCGTCTGTCTCAGACCGTCTGTCTCAGACCGTCTGTCTCAGTCCGTCTGTCTCAGACTGTCTGTCGCACACCGTCTGTCGCACACCGTTTGTTTCAGACCGTCTGTGTCAGACCGTCTATCTCAGACCGTCTTTCTCAGACCGTCTGTCTCAGACCGTCTGTCTCAGACCGTCTGTCTCAGACCGTCTGTCTCAGACCGTCTGTCTCAGACCGTCGGTCTCAGACCGTCTGTCTCAGACCGTCTGTCTCAGTCCGTCTGCCCCTGTCCGTCTGTCTCATACCGTCTGCCTCATACCGTCTGTCTCAGACCGTATGTGTCAGACCGTATGTGTCAGACCGTCTGTCTCAGACCGTGTGTCTCAGTTTGTCCGTCTCAGACCGTCTGTCTCAGACCGTCTGTCTCAGACCGTCTGTCTCAGACCGTCTGTCTCAGACCGTCTGTATCAGACCGTCTGTCTCAGACCGTCTGTCTCAGACCGTCTGTCGCAGACCGTCTGTCTCAGACCGTCTGTCTCAGATCGTCTGTCTCAGTCCGCCTGTCTCCGGTCGTCTGTCTCAGACCGTCTGTCTCAGCCCGTCTGTCTCAGACCGTCCGTCTCTGTGCTTCTGTCTCCGTCTGTCGTCCTCTGTCCGTCTGTCCCAGACAATCTGTCTCAGACCGTCTGTCTCAGACCGTCTGTACAGACCGTCTGTCTCAGACCGTCTGTCTCAGACCGTCTGTCTCAGACCGTCTGTCTCAGACCGTCTGTCTCAGACCGTCTGTCTCAGACCGTCTGTCTCAGACCGTCTGTCTCAGACCGTCTGTCTCAGACCGTCTGTCTCAGACCGTCTGTCTCAGACCGTCTGTCTCAGACCGTCTGTCTCAGACCGTCTGTCTCAGACCGTCTGTCTCAGACCGTCTGTCTCAGACCGTCTGTCTCAGACCGTCTGTCTCAGACCGTCTGTCTCAGACCGTCTGTCTCAGACCGTCTGTCTCAGACCGTCTGTCTCAGACCGTGTGTCTCAGTTTGTCCGTCTCAGACCGTCTGTCTCTGACCGTCTGTCTCAGACCGTGTGTCTCAGACCGTCTGTCTCAGACCGTCTGTCTCAGACCGTCTGTCTCAGACCGTCTGTCTCAGACCGTCTGTCTCAGACCGTCTGTCTCAGACCGTCTGTCTCAGACCGTCTGTCTCAGACCGTCTGTCTCAGACCGTCTGTCTCAGACCGTCTGTCTCAGACCGTCTGTCTCAGACCGTCTGTCTCAGACCGTCTGTCTCAGACCGTCTGTCTCAGACCGTCTGTCGCAGACCGTCTGTCTCAGACCGTCTGTCTCAGATCGTCTGTCTCAGTCCGCCTGTCTCCGGTCGTCTGTCTCAGACCGTCTGTCTCAGCCCGTCTGTCTCAGACCGTCCGTCTCTGTGCTTCTGTCTCCGTCTGTCGTCCTCTGTCCGTCCGTCTCATACCGTCTGTCCCAGACAATCTGTCTCAGACCGTCTGTCTCAGACCGTCTGTACAGACCGTCTGTCTCAGACCGTCTGTCTCAGACCGTCTGTCTCAGACCGTCTGTCTCAGACCGTCTGTCTCAGACCGTCTGTCTCAGACCGTCTGTCTCAGACCGTCTGTCTCAGACCGTCTGTCTCAGACCGTCTGTCTCAGACCGTCTGTCTCAGACCGTCTGTCTCAGACCGTCTGTCTCAGACCGTCTGTCTCAGACCGTCTGTCTCAGACCGTCTGTCTCAGACCGTCTGTCTCAGACCGTCTGTCTCAGACCGTCCGTCTCTGTGCTTCTGTCTCCGTCTGTCGTCCTCTGTCCGTCCGTCTCATACCGTCTGTCCCAGACAATCTGTCTCAGACCGTCTGTACAGACCGTCTGTTTCAGACCGTCTGTCTCAGACCGTCTGTCTCAGACCGTCTGTCTCAGACCGTCTGTCTCAGACCGTCTGTCTCAGACCGTCTGTCTCAGACCGTCTGTCTCAGACCGTCTGTCTCAGACCGTCTGTCTCAGACCGTCTGTCTCAGACCGTCTGCCTCAGACCGTCCGTCTCAGACCGTCTGTCTCAGACCGTCTGTCGCACACCGTCTGTCGCAGACCGTCTGTCTCAGACCGTCTGTCTCAGACCGTCTGTCTCAGACCGTCTGTCTCAGACCGTCTGTCTCAGAGCGTGTGTCTCAGTCTGTCTGTTTCAGACCGTCTGTCGCACACCGTCTGTCGCAGACCGTTTGTTTCAGACCGTCTGTGTCAGACCGTCTATCTCAGACCGTCTGTCTCAGACCGTCTGTCTCAGACCGTCTGTCTCAGACCGTCTGTCTCAGACCGTCTGTCTCAGACCGTCGGTCTCAGACCGTCGGTCTCAGACCGTGTGTCTCAGTTCGTCCGTCTCAGACCGTCTGTCTCAGACCGTCTGTCTCAGACCGTCTGTCTCAGACCGTGTGTCTCAGTCCGTCTGTCGCACACCGTCTGTCGCAGACCGTCTGTCTCAGACCGTCTGTCTCAGATCGTCTGTCTCAGTCCGCCTGTCTCCGGTCGTCTGTCTCAGACCGTCTGTCTCAGCCCGTCTGGCTCAGACCGTCTGTCTCAGACCGTCTGTCTCAGACCGTCTGTCTCAGACCGTGTGTCTCAGTCCGTCTGTCTCAGACTGTCTATCGCACACCGTCTGTCGCACACCGTTTGTTTCAGACCGTCTGTGTCAGACCGTCTATCTCAGACCGTCTTTCTCAGACCGTCTGTCTCAGACCGTCTGTCTCAGACCGTCTGTCTCAGACCGTCTGTCTCAGACCGTCGGTCTCAGACCGTCGGTCTCAGACCGTCTGTCTCAGACCGTCTGTCTCAGTCCGTCTGCCCCTGTCCGTCTGTCTCATACCGTCTGCCTCATACCGTCTGTCTCAGACCGTATGTGTCAGACCGTATGTGTCAGACCGTCTGTCTCAGACCGTGTGTCTCAGTTTGTCCGTCTCAGACCGTCTGTCTCAGACCGTCTGTCTCAGACCGTCTGTCTCAGACCGTCTGTCTCAGACCGTCTGTCTCAGACCGTGTGTCTCAGTTTGTCCGTCTCAGACCGTCTGTCTCTGACCGTCTGTCTCAGACCGTGTGTCTCAGACCGTCTGTCTCAGACCGTCTGTCTCAGACCGTCTGTCTCAGACCGTCTGTCTCAGTCCGTCTGCCCCTGTCGGTCTGTCTCATACCGTCTGCCGCATATCGTCTGTCTCAGACCGTATGTGTCAGACCGTCTGTCTCAGACCGTGTGTCTCAGTTTGTCCGTCTCAGTCCGTCGGTCTCAGACCGTCTGTCGCAGACCGTCTGTTTCAGACCGTCTGTCGCAGACCGTCTGTTTCAGAACGTCTGTCGCAGACAGTCTGTTTCAGACCGTCTGTGTCAGACCGTCTATCTCAGACCGCCTGTCTCAGACCATCTGTCTCAGACCGTCTGTCTCAGACCGTCTGTGTGAGACCGTCTGTCTCAGTCCGCCTGCCTCTCTCCGTCTTTCTCATACCGTCTGTCTCAGACCGTCTGTCTCAGACCATCTGTCTCAGGCCGTCTGTCTCAGACCGTCTGTCTCAGACCATCTGTCTCAGTCCGTCTACCTCTGCCTGTCTGTCTCAGTCCGTCAGCTTCAGTCCGTCTGTCTCATTCCGTCTGTCTCAGACCATCCGTCTCGGTGCGTCTGGCTCTGTCTGTCGGCCTCTGTCCGTCTGTCTCAGTCTGTCGTCCTCTGTCCGTCCGTCTCATACCGTCTGTCTCAGACCGTCTGTCTCAGACCGACTGTCTCAGTCCGTCTGTCTCAGACCGTCTGTCTCAGACCGTCTGTCTCAGACCGTCTGTCTCAGCCCGTCTGTCTCAGACCGTCCGTCTCTGTGCTTCTGTCTCCGTCTGTCGTCCTCTGTCCGTCCGTCTCATACCGTCTGTCCAGACCGTCTGTCCCAGACAATCTGTCTCAGACCGTCTGTCGCACACCATCTGTCGCAGACCGTTTGTTTCAGACCGTCTGTGTCAGACCGTCTATCTCAGACCGTCTGTCTCAGACCGTCTGTCTCAGACCGTCTGTCTCAGACCGTCTGTCTCAGACCGTCTGTCTCAGACCGTCTGTCTCAGACCGTCTGTCTCAGACCGTCTGTCGCAGACCGTCTGTCTCAGACCGTCTGTCTCAGACCGTCTGTCTCAGAACGTCTGTCTCAGACCGTCTGTCTCAGACCGTCTGTCTCAGACCGTCTGTCTCAGACCGTGTGTCTCAGTCTGTCTGTTTCAGACCGTCTGTCGCACACCATCTGTCGCAGACCGTTTGTTTCAGACCGTCTGTGTCAGACCGTCTATCTCAGACCGTCTGTCTCAGACCGTCTGTCTCAGACCGTCTGTCTCAGACCGTCTGTCTCAGACCGTCTGTCTCAGACCGTCTGTCTCAGACCGTCTGTCTCAGACCGTCTGTCTCAGACCGTCTGTCTCAGACCGTGTGTCTCAGTCCGTCTGTCGCACACCGTCTGTCGCAGACCGTCTGTCTCAGACCGTCTGTCTCAGATCGTCTGTCTCAGTCCGCCTGTCTCCGGTCGTCTGTCTCAGACCGTCTGTCTCAGCCCGTCTGGCTCAGACCGTCTGTCTCAGACCGTCTGTCTCAGACCGTCTGTCTCAGACCGTCTGTCTCAGACCGTCTGTCTCAGACCGTGTGTCTCAGTTTGTCCGTCTCAGACCGTCTGTCTCTGACCGTCTGTCTCAGACCGTGTGTCTCAGACCGTCTGTCTCAGACCGTCTGTCTCAGACCGTCTGTCTCAGACCGTCTGTCTCAGACCGTCTGTCTCAGACCGTCTGTCTCAGACCGTCTGTCTCAGACCGTCTGTCTCAGACCGTCTGTCTCAGACCGTCTGTCTCAGACCGTCTGTCTCAGACCGTCTGTCTCAGACCGTCTGTCTCAGACCGTCTGTCTCAGACCGTCTGTCTCAGACCGTCTGTCTCAGACCGTCTGTCTCAGACCGTCTGTCTCAGACCGTCTGTCGCAGACCGTCTGTCTCAGACCGTCTGTCTCAGATCGTCTGTCTCAGTCCGCCTGTCTCCGGTCGTCTGTCTCAGACCGTCTGTCTCAGCCCGTCTGTCTCAGACCGTCCGTCTCTGTGCTTCTGTCTCCGTCTGTCGTCCTCTGTCCGTCCGTCTCATACCGTCTGTCCCAGACAATCTGTCTCAGACCGTCTGTCTCAGACCGTCTGTACAGACCGTCTGTCTCAGACCGTCTGTCTCAGACCGTCTGTCTCAGACCGTCTGTCTCAGACCGTCTGTCTCAGACCGTCTGTCTCAGACCGTGTGTCTCAGTCCGTCTGTCGCACACCGTCTGTCGCAGACCGTCTGTCTCAGACCGTCTGTCTCAGATCGTCTGTCTCAGTCCGCCTGTCTCCGGTCGTCTGTCTCAGACCGTCTGTCTCAGCCCGTCTGGCTCAGACCGTCTGTCTCAGACCGTCTGTCTCAGACCGTCTGTCTCAGACCGTGTGTCTCAGTCCGTCTGTCTCAGACTGTCTGTCGCACACCGTCTGTCGCACACCGTTTGTTTCAGACCGTCTGTGTCAGACCGTCTATCTCAGACCGTCTTTCTCAGACCGTCCGTCTCAGACCGTCTGTCTCAGACCGTCTGTCTCAGACCGTGTGTCTCAGTCCGTCTGTCGCACACCGTCTGTCGCAGACCGTCTGTCTCAGACCGTCTGTCTCAGATCGTCTGTCTCAGTCCGCCTGTCTCCGGTCGTCTGTCTCAGACCGTCTGTCTCAGCCCGTCTGGCTCAGACCGTCTGTCTCAGACCGTCTGTCTCAGACCGTCTGTCTCAGACCGTGTGTCTCAGTCCGTCTGTCTCAGACTTTCTGTCGCACACTGTCTGTCGCACACCGTTTGTTTCAGACCGTCTGTGTCAGACCGTCTATCTCAGACCGTCTTTCTCAGACCGTCTGTCTCAGACCGTCTGTCTCAGACCGTCTGTCTCAGACCGTCTGTCTCAGACCGTCTGTCTCAGACCGTCTGTCTCAGACCGTCTGTCTCAGACCGTCCGTCTCAGACCGTCTGTCTCAGACCGTCTGTCTCAGACCGTCTGTCTCAGACCGTGTGTCTCAGTCCGTCTGTCGCACACCGTCTGTCGCAGACCGTCTGTCTCAGTCCGTCTGCCCCTGTCCGTCTGTCTCATACCGTCTGCCTCATACCGTCTGTCTCAGACCGTATGTGTCAGACCGTATGTGTCAGACCGTCTGTCTCAGACCGTGTGTCTCAGTTTGTCCGTCTCAGACCGTCTGTCTCAGACCGTCTGTCTCAGACCGTCTGTCTCAGACCGTCTGTCTCAGACCGTCTGTCTCAGACCGTCTGTCTCAGACCGTCTGTCTCAGACCGTCTGTCTCAGACCGTCTGTCTCAGACCGTCTGTCTCAGACCGTCTGTCTCAGACCGTCTGTCTCAGACCGTCTGTCTCAGACCGTCTGTCGCAGACCGTCTGTCTCAGACCGTCTGTCTCAGATCGTCTGTCTCAGTCCGCCTGTCTCCGGTCGTCTGTCTCAGACCGTCTGTCTCAGCCCGTCTGTCTCAGACCGTCCGTCTCTGTGCTTCTGTCTCCGTCTGTCGTCCTCTGTCCGTCCGTCTCATACCGTCTGTCCCAGACAATCTGTCTCAGACCGTCTGTACAGACCGTCTGTCTCAGACCGTCTGTCTCAGACCGTCTGTCTCAGACCGTCTGTCTCAGACCGTCTGTCTCAGACCGTCTGTCTCAGACCGTCTGTCTCAGACCGTCTGTCTCAGACCGTCTGTCTCAGACCGTCTGTCTCAGACCGTCTGTCTCAGACCGTCTGTCTCAGACCGTCTGTCTCAGACCGTCGGTCTCAGTCCGTCGGTCTCAGACCGTGTGTCTCAGTTCGTCCGTCTCAGACCGTCTGTCTCAGACC
This sequence comes from Coelioxys conoideus, assembly GCA_947623535.1. Lineage (NCBI taxonomy): Eukaryota > Metazoa > Arthropoda > Insecta > Hymenoptera > Megachilidae > Coelioxys > Coelioxys conoideus. The sequence goes on along the minus strand of CANQJN010000020.1, from coordinate 3,478,068 downwards.
GTCTGTCTCAGACCGTCTGTCTCAGACCGTCTGTCTCAGACCGTGTGTCTCAGTCCGTCTGTCGCACACCGTCTGTCGCAGACCGTCTGTCTCAGACCGTCTGTCTCAGATCGTCTGTCTCAGTCCGCCTGTCTCCGGTCGTCTGTCTCAGACCGTCTGTCTCAGCCCGTCTGGCTCAGACCGTCTGTCTCAGACCGTCTGTCTCAGACCGTCTGTCTCAGACCGTCTGTCTCAGACCGTCTGTCTCAGTCCGTCTGTCTCAGACTGTCTGTCGCACACCGTCTGTCGCACACCGTTTGTTTCAGACCGTCTGTGTCAGACCGTCTATCTCAGACCGTCTTTCTCAGACCGTCTGTCTCAGACCGTCTGTCTCAGACCGTCTGTCTCAGACCGTCTGTCTCAGACCGTCTGTCTCAGACCGTCGGTCTCAGACCGTCTGTCTCAGACCGTCTGTCTCAGTCCGTCTGCCCCTGTCCGTCTGTCTCATACCGTCTGCCTCATACCGTCTGTCTCAGACCGTATGTGTCAGACCGTATGTGTCAGACCGTCTGTCTCAGACCGTGTGTCTCAGTTTGTCCGTCTCAGACCGTCTGTCTCAGACCGTCTGTCTCAGACCGTCTGTCTCAGACCGTCTGTCTCAGACCGTCTGTATCAGACCGTCTGTCTCAGACCGTCTGTCTCAGACCGTCTGTCGCAGACCGTCTGTCTCAGACCGTCTGTCTCAGATCGTCTGTCTCAGTCCGCCTGTCTCCGGTCGTCTGTCTCAGACCGTCTGTCTCAGCCCGTCTGTCTCAGACCGTCCGTCTCTGTGCTTCTGTCTCCGTCTGTCGTCCTCTGTCCGTCTGTCCCAGACAATCTGTCTCAGACCGTCTGTCTCAGACCGTCTGTACAGACCGTCTGTCTCAGACCGTCTGTCTCAGACCGTCTGTCTCAGACCGTCTGTCTCAGACCGTCTGTCTCAGACCGTCTGTCTCAGACCGTCTGTCTCAGACCGTCTGTCTCAGACCGTCTGTCTCAGACCGTCTGTCTCAGACCGTCTGTCTCAGACCGTCTGTCTCAGACCGTCTGTCTCAGACCGTCTGTCTCAGACCGTCTGTCTCAGACCGTCTGTCTCAGACCGTCTGTCTCAGACCGTCTGTCTCAGACCGTCTGTCTCAGACCGTCTGTCTCAGACCGTGTGTCTCAGTTTGTCCGTCTCAGACCGTCTGTCTCTGACCGTCTGTCTCAGACCGTGTGTCTCAGACCGTCTGTCTCAGACCGTCTGTCTCAGACCGTCTGTCTCAGACCGTCTGTCTCAGACCGTCTGTCTCAGACCGTCTGTCTCAGACCGTCTGTCTCAGACCGTCTGTCTCAGACCGTCTGTCTCAGACCGTCTGTCTCAGACCGTCTGTCTCAGACCGTCTGTCTCAGACCGTCTGTCTCAGACCGTCTGTCTCAGACCGTCTGTCTCAGACCGTCTGTCGCAGACCGTCTGTCTCAGACCGTCTGTCTCAGATCGTCTGTCTCAGTCCGCCTGTCTCCGGTCGTCTGTCTCAGACCGTCTGTCTCAGCCCGTCTGTCTCAGACCGTCCGTCTCTGTGCTTCTGTCTCCGTCTGTCGTCCTCTGTCCGTCCGTCTCATACCGTCTGTCCCAGACAATCTGTCTCAGACCGTCTGTCTCAGACCGTCTGTACAGACCGTCTGTCTCAGACCGTCTGTCTCAGACCGTCTGTCTCAGACCGTCTGTCTCAGACCGTCTGTCTCAGACCGTCTGTCTCAGACCGTCTGTCTCAGACCGTCTGTCTCAGACCGTCTGTCTCAGACCGTCTGTCTCAGACCGTCTGTCTCAGACCGTCTGTCTCAGACCGTCTGTCTCAGACCGTCTGTCTCAGACCGTCTGTCTCAGACCGTCTGTCTCAGACCGTCTGTCTCAGACCGTCTGTCTCAGACCGTCTGTCTCAGACCGTCCGTCTCTGTGCTTCTGTCTCCGTCTGTCGTCCTCTGTCCGTCCGTCTCATACCGTCTGTCCCAGACAATCTGTCTCAGACCGTCTGTACAGACCGTCTGTTTCAGACCGTCTGTCTCAGACCGTCTGTCTCAGACCGTCTGTCTCAGACCGTCTGTCTCAGACCGTCTGTCTCAGACCGTCTGTCTCAGACCGTCTGTCTCAGACCGTCTGTCTCAGACCGTCTGTCTCAGACCGTCTGTCTCAGACCGTCTGTCTCAGACCGTCTGCCTCAGACCGTCCGTCTCAGACCGTCTGTCTCAGACCGTCTGTCGCACACCGTCTGTCGCAGACCGTCTGTCTCAGACCGTCTGTCTCAGACCGTCTGTCTCAGACCGTCTGTCTCAGACCGTCTGTCTCAGACCGTCTGTCTCAGAGCGTGTGTCTCAGTCTGTCTGTTTCAGACCGTCTGTCGCACACCGTCTGTCGCAGACCGTTTGTTTCAGACCGTCTGTGTCAGACCGTCTATCTCAGACCGTCTGTCTCAGACCGTCTGTCTCAGACCGTCTGTCTCAGACCGTCTGTCTCAGACCGTCTGTCTCAGACCGTCGGTCTCAGACCGTCGGTCTCAGACCGTGTGTCTCAGTTCGTCCGTCTCAGACCGTCTGTCTCAGACCGTCTGTCTCAGACCGTCTGTCTCAGACCGTGTGTCTCAGTCCGTCTGTCGCACACCGTCTGTCGCAGACCGTCTGTCTCAGACCGTCTGTCTCAGATCGTCTGTCTCAGTCCGCCTGTCTCCGGTCGTCTGTCTCAGACCGTCTGTCTCAGCCCGTCTGGCTCAGACCGTCTGTCTCAGACCGTCTGTCTCAGACCGTCTGTCTCAGACCGTGTGTCTCAGTCCGTCTGTCTCAGACTGTCTATCGCACACCGTCTGTCGCACACCGTTTGTTTCAGACCGTCTGTGTCAGACCGTCTATCTCAGACCGTCTTTCTCAGACCGTCTGTCTCAGACCGTCTGTCTCAGACCGTCTGTCTCAGACCGTCTGTCTCAGACCGTCGGTCTCAGACCGTCGGTCTCAGACCGTCTGTCTCAGACCGTCTGTCTCAGTCCGTCTGCCCCTGTCCGTCTGTCTCATACCGTCTGCCTCATACCGTCTGTCTCAGACCGTATGTGTCAGACCGTATGTGTCAGACCGTCTGTCTCAGACCGTGTGTCTCAGTTTGTCCGTCTCAGACCGTCTGTCTCAGACCGTCTGTCTCAGACCGTCTGTCTCAGACCGTGTGTCTCAGTTTGTCCGTCTCAGACCGTCTGTCTCTGACCGTCTGTCTCAGACCGTGTGTCTCAGACCGTCTGTCTCAGACCGTCTGTCTCAGACCGTCTGTCTCAGACCGTCTGTCTCAGACCGTCTGTCTCAGTCCGTCTGCCCCTGTCGGTCTGTCTCATACCGTCTGCCGCATATCGTCTGTCTCAGACCGTATGTGTCAGACCGTCTGTCTCAGACCGTGTGTCTCAGTTTGTCCGTCTCAGTCCGTCGGTCTCAGACCGTCTGTCGCAGACCGTCTGTTTCAGACCGTCTGTCGCAGACCGTCTGTTTCAGAACGTCTGTCGCAGACAGTCTGTTTCAGACCGTCTGTGTCAGACCGTCTATCTCAGACCGCCTGTCTCAGACCATCTGTCTCAGACCGTCTGTCTCAGACCGTCTGTGTGAGACCGTCTGTCTCAGTCCGCCTGCCTCTCTCCGTCTTTCTCATACCGTCTGTCTCAGACCGTCTGTCTCAGACCATCTGTCTCAGGCCGTCTGTCTCAGACCGTCTGTCTCAGACCATCTGTCTCAGTCCGTCTACCTCTGCCTGTCTGTCTCAGTCCGTCAGCTTCAGTCCGTCTGTCTCATTCCGTCTGTCTCAGACCATCCGTCTCGGTGCGTCTGGCTCTGTCTGTCGGCCTCTGTCCGTCTGTCTCAGTCTGTCGTCCTCTGTCCGTCCGTCTCATACCGTCTGTCTCAGACCGTCTGTCTCAGACCGACTGTCTCAGTCCGTCTGTCTCAGACCGTCTGTCTCAGACCGTCTGTCTCAGACCGTCTGTCTCAGCCCGTCTGTCTCAGACCGTCCGTCTCTGTGCTTCTGTCTCCGTCTGTCGTCCTCTGTCCGTCCGTCTCATACCGTCTGTCCAGACCGTCTGTCCCAGACAATCTGTCTCAGACCGTCTGTCGCACACCATCTGTCGCAGACCGTTTGTTTCAGACCGTCTGTCTCAGACCGTCTGTCTCAGACCGTCTGTCTCAGACCGTCTGTCTCAGACCGTCTGTCTCAGACCGTCTGTCTCAGACCGTCTGTCTCAGACCGTCTGTCTCAGACCGTCTGTCTCAGACCGTCTGTCTCAGACCGTCTGTCTCAGACCGTCTGTCTCAGAACGTCTGTCTCAGACCGTCTGTCTCAGACCGTCTGTCTCAGACCGTCTGTCTCAGACCGTGTGTCTCAGTCTGTCTGTTTCAGACCGTCTGTCGCACACCATCTGTCGCAGACCGTTTGTTTCAGACCGTCTGTGTCAGACCGTCTATCTCAGACCGTCTGTCTCAGACCGTCTGTCTCAGACCGTCTGTCTCAGACCGTCTGTCTCAGACCGTCTGTCTCAGACCGTCTGTCTCAGACCGTCTGTCTCAGACCGTCTGTCTCAGACCGTCTGTCTCAGACCGTCTGTCTCAGACCGTGTGTCTCAGTCCGTCTGTCGCACACCGTCTGTCGCAGACCGTCTGTCTCAGACCGTCTGTCTCAGATCGTCTGTCTCAGTCCGCCTGTCTCCGGTCGTCTGTCTCAGACCGTCTGTCTCAGCCCGTCTGGCTCAGACCGTCTGTCTCAGACCGTCTGTCTCAGACCGTCTGTCTCAGACCGTCTGTCTCAGACCGTCTGTCTCAGACCGTGTGTCTCAGTTTGTCCGTCTCAGACCGTCTGTCTCTGACCGTCTGTCTCAGACCGTGTGTCTCAGACCGTCTGTCTCAGACCGTCTGTCTCAGACCGTCTGTCTCAGACCGTCTGTCTCAGACCGTCTGTCTCAGACCGTCTGTCTCAGACCGTCTGTCTCAGACCGTCTGTCTCAGACCGTCTGTCTCAGACCGTCTGTCTCAGACCGTCTGTCTCAGACCGTCTGTCTCAGACCGTCTGTCTCAGACCGTCTGTCTCAGACCGTCTGTCTCAGACCGTCTGTCGCAGACCGTCTGTCTCAGACCGTCTGTCTCAGATCGTCTGTCTCAGTCCGCCTGTCTCCGGTCGTCTGTCTCAGACCGTCTGTCTCAGCCCGTCTGTCTCAGACCGTCCGTCTCTGTGCTTCTGTCTCCGTCTGTCGTCCTCTGTCCGTCCGTCTCATACCGTCTGTCCCAGACAATCTGTCTCAGACCGTCTGTCTCAGACCGTCTGTACAGACCGTCTGTCTCAGACCGTCTGTCTCAGACCGTCTGTCTCAGACCGTCTGTCTCAGACCGTCTGTCTCAGACCGTCTGTCTCAGACCGTCCGTCTCTGTGCTTCTGTCTCCGTCTGTCGTCCTCTGTCCGTCCGTCTCATACCGTCTGTCCCAGACAATCTGTCTCAGACCGTCTGTACAGACCGTCTGTCTCAGACCGTCTGTCTCAGACCGTCTGTCTCAGACCGTCTGTCTCAGACCGTCTGTCTCAGACCGTCTGTCTCAGACCGTCTGTCTCAGACCGTCTGTCTCAGACCGTCTGTCTCAGACCGTCTGTCTCAGACCGTCTGTCTCAGACCGTCTGTCTCAGACCGTCTGTCTCAGACCGTCTGCCTCAGACCGTCCGTCTCAGACCGTCTGTCTCAGACCGTCTGTCGCACACCGTCTGTCGCAGACCGTCTGTCTCAGACCGTCTGTCTCAGACCGTCTGTCTCAGACCGTCTGTCTCAGACCGTCTGTCTCAGACCGTCTGTCTCAGAGCGTGTGTCTCAGTCTGTCTGTTTCAGACCGTCTGTCGCACACCGTCTGTCGCAGACCGTTTGTTTCAGACCGTCTGTGTCAGACCGTCTATCTCAGACCGTCTGTCTCAGACCGTCTGTCTCAGACCGTCTGTCTCAGACCGTCTGTCTCAGACCGTCTGTCTCAGACCGTCGGTCTCAGACCGTCGGTCTCAGACCGTGTGTCTCAGTTCGTCCGTCTCAGACCGTCTGTCTCAGACCGTCTGTCTCAGACCGTCTGTCTCAGACCGTGTGTCTCAGTCCGTCTGTCGCACACCGTCTGTCGCAGACCGTCTGTCTCAGACCGTCTGTCTCAGATCGTCTGTCTCAGTCCGCCTGTCTCCGGTCGTCTGTCTCAGACCGTCTGTCTCAGCCCGTCTGGCTCAGACCGTCTGTCTCAGACCGTCTGTCTCAGACCGTCTGTCTCAGACCGTGTGTCTCAGTCCGTCTGTCTCAGACTGTCTATCGCATACCGTCTGTCGCACACCGTTTGTTTCAGACCGTCTGTGTCAGACCGTCTATCTCAGACCGTCTTTCTCAGACCGTCTGTCTCAGACCGTCTGTCTCAGACCGTCTGTCTCAGACCGTCTGTCTCAGACCGTCGGTCTCAGACCGTCGGTCTCAGACCGTCTGTCTCAGACCGTCTGTCTCAGTCCGTCTGCCCCTGTCCGTCTGTCTCATACCGTCTGCCTCATACCGTCTGTCTCAGACCGTATGTGTCAGACCGTATGTGTCAGACCGTCTGTCTCAGACCGTGTGTCTCAGTTTGTCCGTCTCAGACCGTCTGTCTCAGACCGTCTGTCTCAGACCGTCTGTCTCAGACCGTGTGTCTCAGTTTGTCCGTCTCAGACCGTCTGTCTCTGACCGTCTGTCTCAGACCGTGTGTCTCAGACCGTCTGTCTCAGACCGTCTGTCTCAGACCGTCTGTCTCAGACCGTCTGTCTCAGACCGTCTGTCTCAGACCGTCTGTCTCAGTCCGTCTGCCCCTGTCGGTCTGTCTCATACCGTCTGCCGCATATCGTCTGTCTCAGACCGTATGTGTCAGACCGTCTGTCTCAGACCGTGTGTCTCAGTTTGTCCGTCTCAGACCGTCTGTCTCAGACCGTCTGTCTCAGACCGTCTGTCTCAGACCGTCTGTCTCAGACCGTCTGTCTCAGACCGTCTGTCTCAGACCGTCCGTCTCAGACCGTCTGTCTCAGACCGTGTGTCTCAGTCCGTCGGTCTCAGACCGTCTGTCGCAGACCGTCTGTTTCAGACCGTCTGTCGCAGACCGTCTGTTTCAGAACGTCTGTCGCAGACAGTCTGTTTCAGACCGTCTGTGTCAGACCGTCTATCTCAGACCGCCTGCCTCTCTCCGTCTTTCTCATACCGTCTGTCTCAGACCGTCTGTCTCAGACCATCTGTCTCAGGCCGTCTGTCTCAGACCGTCTGTCTCAGACCATCTGTCTCAGTCCGTCTACCTCTGCCTGTCTGTCTCAGTCCGTCAGCTTCAGTCCGTCTGTCTCATTCCGTCTGTCTCAGACCATCCGTCTCGGTGCGTCTGGCTCTGTCTGTCGGCCTCTGTCCGTCTGTCTCAGTCTGTCGTCCTCTGTCCGTCCGTCTCATACCGTCTGTCTCAGACCGTCTGTCTCAGACCGACTGTCTCAGTCCGTCTGTCTCAGACCGTCTGTCTCAGACCGTCTGTCTCAGACCGTCTGTCTCAGACCGTCTGTCTCAGCCCGTCTGTCTCAGACCGTCCGTCTCTGTGCTTCTGTCTCCGTCTGTCGTCCTCTGTCCGTCCGTCTCATACCGTCTGTCCAGACCGTCTGTCCCAGACAATCTGCCTCAGACCGTCTGTCTCAGACCGTCTGTCTCAGGCCGTCTGTCTCAGACCGTCTGTCTCAGACCGTCTGTCCCAAACCGTCTGTCTCAGACCGTCTGTCTCAGACCGTGTGTCTCAGTCCGTCTGTCTCAGACCGTCTGTCGCACACCGTCTGTCGCAGACCATCTGTCTCAGACCGTCTGTCTCAGATCGTCTGTCTCAGTCCGCCTGTCTCCGGTCGTCCGTCTCATACCGTCTGTCCCAGACAGTCTGTCTCAGACCGTCTGTCTCAGACCGTCTGTCTCAGACCGTCTGTCGCACACCGTCTGTCGCAGACCGTCTGTCTCAGACCGTCTGTCTCAGACCGTCTGTCTCAGACCGTCTGTCTCAGACCGTCTGTCTCAGACCGTCTGTCTCAGACCGTCTGTCTCAGACCGTCTGTCTCAGACCGTCTGTCTCAGACCGTGTGTCTCAGTCTGTCTGTTTCAGACCGTCTGTCGCACACCATCTGTCGCAGACCGTTTGTTTCAGACCGTCTGTGTCAGACCGTCTATCTCAGACCGTCTGTCTCAGACCGTCTGTCTCAGACCGTCTGTCTCAGACCGTCTGTCTCAGACCGTCTGTCTCAGACCGTCTGTCTCAGACCGTCTGTCGCAGACCGTCTGTCTCAGACCGTCTGTCTCAGACCGTCTGTCTCAGACCGTCGGTCTCAGACCGTCGGTCTCAGACCGTGTGTCTCAGTTCGTCCGTCTCAGACCGTCTGTCTCAGACCGTCTGTCTCAGACCGTCTGTCTCAGACCGTGTGTCTCAGTCCGTCTGTCGCACACCGTCTGTCGCAGACCGTCTGTCTCAGACCGTCTGTCTCAGATCGTCTGTCTCAGTCCGCCTGTCTCCGGTCGTCTGTCTCAGACCGTCTGTCTCAGCCCGTCTGGCTCAGACCGTCTGTCTCAGACCGTCTGTCTCAGACCGTCTGTCTCAGACCGTGTGTCTCAGTCCGTCTGTCTCAGACTGTCTATCGCACACCGTCTGTCGCACACCGTTTGTTTCAGACCGTCTGTGTCAGACCGTCTATCTCAGACCGTCTTTCTCAGACCGTCTGTCTCAGACCGTCTGTCTCAGACCGTCTGTCTCAGACCGTCTGTCTCAGACCGTCGGTCTCAGACCGTCGGTCTCAGACCGTCTGTCTCAGACCGTCTGTCTCAGTCCGTCTGCCCCTGTCCGTCTGTCTCATACCGTCTGCCTCATACCGTCTGTCTCAGACCGTATGTGTCAGACCGTATGTGTCAGACCGTCTGTCTCAGACCGTGTGTCTCAGTTTGTCCGTCTCAGACCGTCTGTCTCAGACCGTCTGTCTCAGACCGTCTGTCTCAGACCGTCTGTCTCAGACCGTGTGTCTCAGTTTGTCCGTCTCAGACCGTCTGTCTCTGACCGTCTGTCTCAGACCGTGTGTCTCAGACCGTCTGTCTCAGACCGTCTGTCTCAGACCGTCTGTCTCAGACCGTCTGTCTCAGACCGTCTGTCTCAGTCCGTCTGCCCCTGTCGGTCTGTCTCATACCGTCTGCCGCATATCGTCTGTCTCAGACCGTATGTGTCAGACCGTCTGTCTCAGACCGTGTGTCTCAGTTTGTCCGTCTCAGACCGTCTGTCTCAGACCGTCTGTCTCAGACCGTCTGTCTCAGACCGTCTGTCTCAGACCGTCTGTCTCAGACCGTCTGTCTCAGACCGTCCGTCTCAGACCGTCTGTCTCAGACCGTGTGTCTCAGTCCGTCGGTCTCAGACCGTCTGTCGCAGACCGTCTGTTTCAGACCGTCTGTCGCAGACCGTCTGTTTCAGAACGTCTGTCGCAGACAGTCTGTTTCAGACCGTCTGTGTCAGACCGTCTATCTCAGACCGCCTGTCTCAGACCATCTGTCTCAGACCGTCTGTCTCAGACCGTCTGTGTGAGACCGTCTGTCTCAGTCCGCCTGCCTCTCTCCGTCTTTCTCATACCGTCTGTCTCAGACCGTCTGTCTCAGACCATCTGTCTCAGGCCGTCTGTCTCAGACCGTCTGTCTCAGACCATCTGTCTCAGTCCGTCTACCTCTGCCTGTCTGTCTCAGTCCGTCAGCTTCAGTCCGTCTGTCTCATTCCGTCTGTCTCAGACCATCCGTCTCGGTGCGTCTGGCTCTGTCTGTCGGCCTCTGTCCGTCTGTCTCAGTCTGTCGTCCTCTGTCCGTCCGTCTCATACCGTCTGTCTCAGACCGTCTGTCTCAGACCGACTGTCTCAGTCCGTCTGTCTCAGACCGTCTGTCTCAGACCGTCTGTCTCAGACCGTCTGTCTCAGCCCGTCTGTCTCAGACCGTCCGTCTCTGTGCTTCTGTCTCCGTCTGTCGTCCTCTGTCCGTCCGTCTCATACCGTCTGTCCAGACCGTCTGTCCCAGACAATCTGCCTCAGACCGTCTGTCTCAGACCGTCTGTCTCAGACCGTCTGTCTCAGACCGTCTGTCTCAGACCGTCTGTCCCAAACCGTCTGTCTCAGACCGTCTGTCTCAGACCGTGTGTCTCAGTCCGTCTGTCTCAGACCGTCTGTCGCACACCGTCTGTCGCAGACCATCTGTCTCAGACCGTCTGTCTCAGATCGTCTGTCTCAGTCCGCCTGTCTCCGGTCGTCCGTCTCATACCGTCTGTCCCAGACAGTCTGTCTCAGACCGTCTGTCTCAGACCGTCTGTCTCAGACCGTCTGTCGCACACCGTCTGTCGCAGACCGTCTGTCTCGGACCGTCTGTCTCAGACCGTCTGTCTCAGACCGTCTGTCTCAGACCGTCTGTCTCAGACCGTCTGTCTCAGACCGTCTGTCTCAGACCGTGTGTCTCAGTCTGTCTGTTTCAGACCGTCTGTCGCACACCATCTGTCGCAGACCGTTTGTTTCAGACCGTCTGTGTCAGACCGTCTATCTCAGACCGTCTGTCTCAGACCGTCTGTCTCAGACCGTCTGTCTCAGACCGTCTGTCTCAGACCGTCTGTCTCAGACCGTCTGTCTCAGACCGTCTGTCTCAGACCGTCTGTCGCAGACCGTCTGTCTCAGACCGTCTGTCTCAGACCGTCTGTCTCAGAACGTCTGTCTCAGACCGTCTGTCTCAGACCGTCTGTCTCAGACCGTCTGTCTCAGACCGTGTGTCTCAGTCTGTCTGTTTCAGACCGTCTGTCGCACACCATCTGTCGCAGACCGTTTGTTTCAGACCGTCTGTGTCAGACCGTCTATCTCAGACCGTCTGTCTCAGACCGTCTGTCTCAGACCGTCTGTCTCAGACCGTCTGTCTCAGACCGTCTGTCTCAGACCGTCTGTCTCAGACCGTCTGTCTCAGACCGTCTGTCTCAGACCGTGTGTCTCAGTCCGTCTGTCGCACACCGTCTGTCGCAGACCGTCTGTCTCAGACCGTCTGTCTCAGATCGTCTGTCTCAGTCCGCCTGTCTCCGGTCGTCTGTCTCAGACCGTCTGTCTCAGCCCGTCTGGCTCAGACCGTCTGTCTCAGACCGTCTGTCTCAGACCGTCTGTCTCAGACCGTCTGTCTCAGACCGTGTGTCTCAGTCCGTCTGTCTCAGACTTTCTGTCGCACACCGTCTGTCGCACACCGTTTGTTTCAGACCGTCTGTGTCAGACCGTCTATCTCAGACCGTCTTTCTCAGACCGTCTGTCTCAGACCGTCTGTCTCAGACCGTCTGTCTCAGACCGTCTGTCTCAGACCGTCTGTCTCAGACCGTCTGTCTCAGACCGTCTGTCTCAGACCGTCTGTCTCAGACCGTCTGTCTCAGACCGTCCGTCTCAGACCGTCTGTCTCAGACCGTCTGTCTCAGACCGTCTGTCTCAGACCGTGTGTCTCAGTCCGTCTGTCGCACACCGTCTGTCGCAGACCGTCTGTCTCAGTCCGTCTGCCCCTGTCCGTCTGTCTCATACCGTCTGCCTCATACCGTCTGTCTCAGACCGTATGTGTCAGACCGTATGTGTCAGACCGTCTGTCTCAGACCGTGTGTCTCAGTTTGTCCGTCTCAGACCGTCTGTCTCAGACCGTCTGTCTCAGACCGTCTGTCTCAGACCGTCTGTCTCAGACCGTCTGTCTCAGACCGTCTGTCTCAGACCGTCTGTCTCAGACCGTCTGTCTCAGACCGTCTGTCTCAGACCGTCTGTCTCAGACCGTCTGTCTCAGACCGTCTGTCTCAGACCGTCTGTCTCAGACCGTCTGTCTCAGACCGTCTGTCTCAGACCGTCTGTCGCAGACCGTCTGTCTCAGACCGTCTGTCTCAGATCGTCTGTCTCAGTCCGCCTGTCTCCGGTCGTCTGTCTCAGACCGTCTGTCTCAGCCCGTCTGTCTCAGACCGTTCGTCTCTGTGCTTCTGTCTCCGTCTGTCGTCCTCTGTCCGTCCGTCTCATACCGTCTGTCCCAGACAATCTGTCTCAGACCGTCTGTACAGACCGTCTGTCTCAGACCGTCTGTCTCAGACCGTCTGTCTCAGACCGTCTGTCTCAGACCGTCTGTCTCAGACCGTCTGTCTCAGACCGTCTGTCTCAGACCGTCTGTCTCAGACCGTCTGTCTCAGACCGTCTGTCTCAGACCGTCTGTCTCAGACCGTCTGTCTCAGACCGTCGGTCTCAGACCGTCGGTCTCAGACCGTCGGTCTCAGACCGTGTGTCTCAGTTCGTCCGTCTCAGACCGTCTGTCTCAGACCGTCTGTCTCAGACCGTCTGTCTCAGACCGTGTGTCTCAGTCCGTCTGTCGCACACCGTCTGTCGCAGACCGTCTGTCTCAGACCGTCTGTCTCAGATCGTCTGTCTCAGTCCGCCTGTCTCCGGTCGTCTGTCTCAGACCGTCTGTCTCAGCCCGTCTGTCTCAGACCGTCTGTCTCAGACCGTCGGTCTCAGACCGTCTGTCTCAGACCGTCTGTCTCAGTCCGTCTGCCCCTGTCCGTCTGTCTCATACCGTCTGCCTCATACCGTCTGTCTCAGACCGTATGTGTCAGACCGTATGTGTCAGACCGTCTGTCTCAGACCGTGTGTCTCAGTTTGTCCGTCTCAGACCGTCGGTCTCAGACCGTCTGTCTCAGACCGTCTGTCTCAGACCGTCTGTCTCAGACCGTCTGTCTCAGACCGTCTTTCTCAGACCGTCTGTCTCAGACCGTCTGTCTCAGACCGTCGGTCTCAGACCGTCGGTCTCAGACCGTGTGTCTCAGTTCGTCCGTCTCAGACCGTCTGTCTCAGACCGTCTGTCTCAGACCGTCTGTCTCAGACCGTCTGTCTCAGACCGTGTGTCTCAGTCCGTCTGTCGCACACCGTCTGTCGCAGACCGTCTGTCTCAGACCGTCTGTCTCAGATCGTCTGTCTCAGTCCGCCTGTCTCCGGTCGTCTGTCTCAGACCGTCTGTCTCAGCCCGTCTGGCTCAGACCGTCTGTCTCAGACCGTCTGTCTCAGACCGTGTGTCTCAGTCCGTCTGTCTCAGACTTTCTGTCGCACACCGTCTGTCGCACACCGTTTGTTTCAGACCGTCTGTGTCAGACCGTCTATCTCAGACCGTCTTTCTCAGACCGTCTGTCTCAGACCGTCTGTCTCAGACCGTCTGTCTCAGACCGTCTGTCTCAGACCGTCTGTCTCAGACCGTCTGTCTCAGACCGTCTGTCTCAGACCGTCTGTCTCAGACCGTCCGTCTCAGACCGTCTGTCTCAGACCGTCTGTCTCAGACCGTCTGTCTCAGACCGTGTGTCTCAGTCCGTCTGTCTCAGACTGTCTGTCTCAGACCGTCGGTCTCAGACCGTCTGTCTCAGACCGTCTGTCTCAGTCCGTCTGCCCCTGTCCGTCTGTCTCATACCGTCTGCCTCATACCGTCTGTCTCAGACCGTATGTGTCAGACCGTATGTGTCAGACCGTCTGTCTCAGACCGTGTGTCTCAGTTTGTCCGTCTCAGACCGTCTGTCTCAGACCGTCTGTCTCAGACCGTCTGTCTCAGACCGTCTGTCTCAGACCGTCTGTCTCAGACCGTCTGTCTCAGACCGTCTGTCTCAGACCGTCTGTCTCAGACCGTCTGTCTCAGACCGTCTGTCTCAGACCGTCTGTCTCAGACCGTCTGTCGCAGACCGTCTGTCTCAGACCGTCTGTCTCAGATCGTCTGTCTCAGTCCGCCTGTCTCCGGTCGTCTGTCTCAGACCGTCTGTCTCAGCCCGTCTGTCTCAGACCGTTCGTCTCTGTGCTTCTGTCTCCGTCTGTCGTCCTCTGTCCGTCCGTCTCATACCGTCTGTCCCAGACAATCTGTCTCAGACCGTCTGTACAGACCGTCTGTCTCAGACCGTCCGTCTCAGACCGTCTGTCTCAGACCGTCTGTCTCAGACCGTCTGTCTCAGACCGTGTGTCTCAGTCCGTCTGTCGCACACCGTCTGTCGCAGACCGTCTGTCTCAGTCCGTCTGCCCCTGTCCGTCTGTCTCATACCGTCTGCCTCATACCGTCTGTCTCAGACCGTATGTGTCAGACCGTATGTGTCAGACCGTCTGTCTCAGACCGTGTGTCTCAGTTTGTCCGTCTCAGACCGTCTGTCTCAGACCGTCTGTCTCAGACCGTCTGTCTCAGACCGTCTGTCTCAGACCGTCTGTCTCAGACCGTCTGTCTCAGACCGTCTGTCTCAGACCGTCTGTCTCAGACCGTCTGTCTCAGACCGTCTGTCTCAGACCGTCTGTCTCAGACCGTCGGTCTCAGACCGTGTGTCTCAGTTCGTCCGTCTCAGACCGTCTGTCTCAGACCGTCTGTCTCAGACCGTCTGTCTCAGACCGTGTGTCTCAGTCCGTCTGTCGCACACCGTCTGTCGCAGACCGTCTGTCTCAGACCGTCTGTCTCAGATCGTCTGTCTCAGTCCGCCTGTCTCCGGTCGTCTGTCTCAGACCGTCTGTCTCAGCCCGTCTGGCTCAGACCGTCTGTCTCAGACCGTCTGTCTCAGACCGTGTGTCTCAGTCCGTCTGTCTCAGACTGTCTGTCGCACACCTTCTGTCGCACACCGTTTGTTTCAGACCGTCTGTGTCAGACCGTCTATCTCAGACCGTCTTTCTCAGACCGTCTGTCTCAGACCGTCTGTCTCAGACCGTCTGTCTCAGACCGTCTGTCTCAGACCGTCTGTCTCAGACCGTCTGTCTCAGACCGTCTGTCTCAGATCGTCTGTCACAGTCCGCCTGTCTCCGGTCGTCTGTCTCAGACCGTCTGTCTCAGCCCGTCTGTCTCAGACCGTCCGTCTCTGTGCTTCTGTCTCCGTCTGTCGTCCTCTGTCCGTCTGTCCCAGACAATCTGTCTCAGACCGTCTGTCTCAGACCGTCTGTACAGACCGTCTGTCTCAGACCGTCTGTCTCAGACCGTCTGTCTCAGACCGTCTGTCTCAGACCATATGTCTCAGACCGTCTGTCTCAGACCGTCTGTCTCAGACCGTCTGTCTCAGACCGTCTGTCTCAGACCGTCTGTCTCAGACCGTCTGTCTCAGACCGTCTGTCTCAGACCGTCTGTCTCAGACCGTCTGTCTCAGACCGTCTGTCTCAGACCGTCTGTCTCAGACCGTCTGTCTCAGACCGTCTGTCTCAGACCGTCTGTCTCAGACCGTCTGTCTCAGACCGTCTGTCTCAGACCGTGTGTCTCAGTTTGTCCGTCTCAGACCGTCTGTCTCTGACCGTCTGTCTCAGACCGTGTGTCTCAGACCGTCTGTCTCAGACCGTCTGTCTCAGACCGTCTGTCTCAGACCGTCGGTCTCAGACCGTCTGTCTCAGACCGTCTGTCTCAGTCCGTCTGCCCCTGTCCGTCTGTCTCATACCGTCTGCCTCATACCGTCTGTCTCAGACCGTATGTGTCAGACCGTATGTGTCAGACCGTCTGTCTCAGACCGTGTGTCTCAGTTTGTCCGTCTCAGACCGTCTGTCTCAGACCGTCTGTCTCAGACCGTCTGTCTCAGACCGTCTGTCGCAGACCGTCTGTCTCAGACCGTCTGTCTCAGATCGTCTGTCTCAGTCCGCCTGTCTCCGGTCGTCTGTCTCAGACCGTCTCTCTCAGCCCGTCTGTCTCAGACCGTCCGTCTCTGTGCTTCTGTCTCCGTCTGTCGTCCTCTGTCCGTCCGTCTCATACCGTCTGTCCCAGACAATCTGTCTCAGACCGTCTGTCTCAGACCGTCTGTACAGACCGTCTGTCTCAGACCGTCTGTCTCAGACCGTCTGTCTCAGACCGTCGGTCTCAGACCGTGTGTCTCAGTTCGTCCGTCTCAGACCGTCTGTCTCAGACCGTCTGTCTCAGACCGTCTGTCTTAGACCGTGTGGCTCAGTCCGTCTGTCGCACACCGTCTGTCGCAGACCGTCTGTCTCAGACCGTCTGTCTCAGATCGTCTGTCTCAGTCCGCCTGTCTCCGGTCGTCTGTCTCAGACCGTCTGTCTCAGCCCGTCTGGCTCAGACCGTCTGTCTCAGACCGTCTGTCTCAGACCGTCTGTCTCAGACCGTGTGTCTCAGTCCGTCTGTCTCAGACTGTCTGTCGCACACCGTCTGTCGCACACCGTTTGTTTCAGACCGTCTGTGTCAGACCGTCTATCTCAGACCGTCTTTCTCAGACCGTCTGTCTCAGACCGTCTGTCTCAGACTGTCTGTCTCAGACCGTCGGTCTCAGACCGTCTGTCTCAGACCGTCTGTCTCAGTCCGTCTGCCCCTGTCCGTCTGTCTCATACCGTCTGCCTCATACCGTCTGTCTCAGACCGTATGTGTCAGACCGTATGTGTCAGACCGTCTGTCTCAGACCGTGTGTCTCAGTTTGTCCGTCTCAGACCGTCTATCTCAGACCGTCTGTCTCAGACCGTCTGTCTCAGACCGTCTGTCTCAGACCGTCTGTCTCAGACCGTCTGTCTCAGACCGTCTGTCTCAGACTGTCTGTCTCAGACCGTCTGTCTCAGACCGTCTGTCTCAGACCGTCTGTCTCAGACCGTCTGTCGCAGACCGTCTGTCTCAGACCGTCTGTCTCAGATCGTCTGTCTCAGTCCGCCTGTCTCCGGTCGTCTGTCTCAGACCGTCTGTCTCAGCCCGTCTGTCTCAGACCGTCCGTCTCTGTGCTTCTGTCTCCGTCTGTCGTCCTCTGTCCGTCCGTCTCATACCGTCTGTCCCAGACAATCTGTCTCAGACCGTCTGTCTCAGACCGTCTGTACAGACCGTCTGTCTCAGACCGTCTGTCTCAGACCGTCTGTCTCAGACCGTCTGTCTCAGACCGTCTGTCTCAGTCCGTCTGCCCCTGTCCGTCTGGCTCATACCGTCTGCCTCATACCGTCTGTCTCAGACCGTATGTGTCAGACCGTATGTGTCAGACCGTCTGTCTCAGACCGTGTGTCTCAGTTTGTCCGTCTCAGACCGTCTGTCTCAGACCGTCTGTCTCAGACCGTCTGTCTCAGACCGTCTGTCTCAGACCGTCTGTCTCAGACCGTCTGTCTCAGACCGTCTGTCTCAGACCGTCTGTCTCAGACCGTCTGTCTCAGACCGTCTGTCTCAGACCGTCTGTCGCAGACCATCTGTCTCAGACCGTCTGTCTCAGATCGTCTGTCTCAGTCCGCCTGTCTCCGGTCGTCTGTCTCAGACCGTCTGTCTCAGCCCGTCTGTCTCAGACCGTCCGTCTCTGTGCTTCTGTCTCCGTCTGTCGTCCTCTGTCCGTCCGTCTCATACCGTCTGTCCCAGACAATCTGTCTCAGACCGTCTGTCTCAGACCGTCTGTACAGACCGTCTGTCTCAGACCGTCTGTCTCAGACCGTCTGTCTCAGACCGTCTGTCTCAGACCGTCTGTCTCAGACCGTCTGTCTCAGACCGTCTGTCTCAGACCGTCTGTCTCAGACCGTCTGTCTCAGACCGTCTGTCTCAGACCGTCCGTCTCTGTGCTTCTGTCTCCGTCTGTCGTCCTCTGTCCGTCCGTCTCATACCGTCTGTCCCAGACAATCTGTCTCAGACCGTCTGTACAGACCGTCTGTCTCAGACCGTCTGTCTCAGACCGTCTGTCTCAGACCGTCTGTCTCAGACCGTCTGTCTCAGACCGTCTGTCTCAGACCGTCTGTCTCAGACCGTCTGTCTCAGACCGTCTGTCTCAGACCGTCTGTCTCAGACCGTCTATCTCAGACCGTCTTTCTCAGACCGTCTGTCTCAGACCGTCTGTCTCAGACCGTCTGTCTCAGACCGTCTGTCTCAGACCGTCGGTCTCAGACCGTCTGTCTCAGACCGTCTGTCTCAGTCCGTCTGCCCCTGTCCGTCTGTCTCATACCGTCTGCCTCATACCGTCTGTCTCAGACCGTATGTGTCAGACCGTATGTGTCAGACCGTCTGTCTCAGACCGTGTGTCTCAGTTTGTCCGTCTCAGACCGTCTGTCTCAGACCGTCTGTCTCAGACCGTCTGTCTCAGACCGTCTGTCTCAGACCGTCTGTCTCAGACCGTCTGTCTCAGACCGTCCGTCTCTGTGCTTCTGTCTCCGTCTGTCGTCCTCTGTCCGTCCGTCTCATACCGTCTGTCCCAGACAATCTGTCTCAGACCGTCTGTACAGACCGTCTGTCTCAGACCGTCTGTCTCAGACCGTCTGTCTCAGACCGTCTGTCTCAGACCGTCTGTCTCAGACCGTCTGTCTCAGACCGTCTGTCTCAGACCGTCTGTCTCAGACCGTCTGTCGCACACCGTCTGTCGCAGACCATCTGTCTCAGACCGTCTGTCTCAGACCGTCTGTCTCAGACCGTCTGTCTCAGACCGTCTGTCTCAGACCGTCGGTCTCAGACCGTCGGTCTCAGACCGTCGGTCTCAGACCGTGTGTCTCAGTTCGTCCGTCTCAGACCGTCTGTCTCAGACCGTCTGTCTCAGACCGTCTGTCTCAGACCGTCTGTCTCAGACCGTGTGTCTCAGTCCGTCTGTCGCACACCGTCTGTCGCAGACCGTCTGTCTCAGACCGTCTGTCTCAGATCGTCTGTCTCAGTCCGCCTGTCTCCGGTCGTCTGTCTCAGACCGTCTGTCTCAGCCCGTCTGGCTCAGACCGTCTGTCTCAGACCGTCTGTCTCAGACCGTCTGTCTCAGACCGTGTGTCTCAGTCCGTCTGTCTCAGACTGTTTGTCGCACACCGTCTGTCGCACACCGTTTGTTTCAGACCGTCTGTGTCAGACCGTCTATCTCAGACCGTCTTTCTCAGACCGTCCGTCTCAGACCGTCTGTCTCAGACCGTCTGTCTCAGACCGTCTGTCTCAGACCGTGTGTCTCAGTCCGTCTGTCGCACACCGTCTGTCGCAGACCGTCTGTCTCAGACCGTCTGTCTCAGACCGTGTGTCTCAGTCCGTCTGTCTCAGACTTTCTGTCGCACACCGTCTGTCGCACACCGTTTGTTTCAGACCGTCTGTGTCAGACCGTCTATCTCAGACCGTCTTTCTCAGACCGTCTGTCTCAGACCGTCTGTCTCAGACCGTCTGTCTCAGACCGTCTGTCTCAGACCGTCTGTCTCAGACCGTCTGTCTCAGACCGTCTGTCTCAGACCGTCCGTCTCAGACCGTCTGTCTCAGACCGTCTGTCTCAGACCGTCTGTCTCAGACCGTGTGTCTCAGTCCGTCTGTCGCACACCGTCTGTCGCAGACCGTCTGTCTCAGTCCGTCTGCCCCTGTCCGTCTGTCTCATACCGTCTGCCTCATACCGTCTGTCTCAGACCGTATGTGTCAGACCGTATGTGTCAGACCGTCTGTCTCAGACCGTGTGTCTCAGTTTGTCCGTCTCAGACCGTCTGTCTCAGACCGTCTGTCTCAGACCGTCTGTCTCAGACCGTCTGTCTCAGACCGTCTGTCTCAGACCGTCTGTCTCAGACCGTCTGTCTCAGACCGTCTGTCTCAGACCGTCTGTCTCAGACCGTCTGTCTCAGACCGTCTGTCGCAGACCGTCTGTCTCAGACCGTCTGTCTCAGATCGTCTGTCTCAGTCCGCCTGTCTCCGGTCGTCTGTCTCAGACCGTCTGTCTCAGCCCGTCTGTCTCAGACCGTCCGTCTCTGTGCTTCTGTCTCCGTCTGTCGTCCTCTGTCCGTCCGTCTCATACCGTCTGTCCCAGACAATCTGTCTCAGACCGTCTGTACAGACCGTCTGTCTCAGACCGTCTGTCTCAGACCGTCTGTCTCAGACCGTCTGTCTCAGACCGTCTGTCTCAGACCGTCTGTCTCAGACCGTCTGTCTCAGTCCGTCTGCCCCTGTCCGTCTGTCTCATACCGTCTGCCTCATACCGTCTGTCTCAGACCGTATGTGTCAGACCGTATGTGTCAGACCGTCTGTCTCAGACCGTGTGTCTCAGTTTGTCCGTCTCAGACCGTCTGTCTCAGACCGTCTGTCTCAGACCGTCTGTCTCAGACCGTCTGTCTCAGACCGTCTGTCTCAGACCGTCTGTCTCAGACCGTCTGTCTCAGACCGTCTGTCTCAGACCGTCTGTCTCAGACCGTCTGTCTCAGACCGTCTGTCTCAGACCGTCTGTCTCAGACCGTCTGTCTCAGACCGTCTGTCTCAGACCGTCTGTCTCAGACCGTCTGTCGCAGACCGTCTGTCTCAGACCGTCTGTCTCAGATCGTCTGTCTCAGTCCGCCTGTCTCCGGTCGTCTGTCTCAGACCGTCTGTCTCAGCCCGTCTGTCTCAGACCGTCCGTCTCTGTGCTTCTGTCTCCGTCTGTCGTCCTCTGTCCGTCCGTCTCATACCGTCTGTCCCAGACAATCTGTCTCAGACCGTCTGTACAGACCGTCTGTCTCAGACCGTCTGTCTCAGACCGTCTGTCTCAGACCGTCTGTCTCAGACCGTCTGTCTCAGACCGTCTGTCTCAGACCGTCTGTCTCAGACCGTCTGTCTCAGACCGTCTGTCTCAGACCGTCTGTCTCAGACCGTCTGTCTCAGACCGTCTGTCTCAGACCGTCTGTCTCAGACCGTCTGTCTCAGACCGTCTGTCTCAGACCGTGTGTCTCAGTCCGTCTGTCGCACACCGTCTGTCGCAGACCGTCTGTCTCAGACCGTCTGTCTCAGATCGTCTGTCTCAGTCCGCCTGTCTCCGGTCGTCTGTCTCAGACCGTCTGTCTCAGCCCGTCTGGCTCAGACCGTCTGTCTCAGACCGTCTGTCTCAGACCGTCTGTCTCAGACCGTGTGTCTCAGTCCGTCTGTCTCAGACTGTCTGTCGCACACCGTCTGTCGCACACCGTTTGTTTCAGACCGTCTGTGTCAGACCGTCTATCTCAGACCGTCTTTCTCAGACCGTCTGTCTCAGACCGTCTGTCTCAGACCGTCTGTCTCAGACCGTCTGTCTCAGACCGTCGGTCTCAGACCGTCTGTCTCAGACCGTCTGTCTCAGTCCGTCTGCCCCTGTCCGTCTGTCTCATACCGTCTGCCTCATACCGTCTGTCTCAGACCGTATGTGTCAGACCGTATGTGTCAGACCGTCTGTCTCAGACCGTGTGTCTCAGTTTGTCCGTCTCAGACCGTCTGTCTCAGACCGTCTGTCTCAGACCGTCTGTCTCAGACCGTCTGTATCAGACCGTCTGTCTCAGACCGTCTGTCTCAGACCGTCTGTCGCAGACCGTCTGTCTCAGACCGTCTGTCTCAGATCGTCTGTCTCAGTCCGCCTGTCTCCGGTCGTCTGTCTCAGACCGTCTGTCTCAGCCCGTCTGTCTCAGACCGTCCGTCTCTGTGCTTCTGTCTCCGTCTGTCGTCCTCTGTCCGTCTGTCCCAGACAATCTGTCTCAGACCGTCTGTCTCAGACCGTCTGTACAGACCGTCTGTCTCAGACCGTCTGTCTCAGACCGTCTGTCTCAGACCGTCTGTCTCAGACCGTCTGTCTCAGACCGTCTGTCTCAGACCGTCTGTCTCAGACCGTCTGTCTCAGACCGTCTGTCTCAGACCGTCTGTCTCAGACCGTCTGTCTCAGACCGTCTGTCTCAGACCGTCTGTCTCAGACCGTCTGTCTCAGACCGTCTGTCTCAGACCGTCTGTCTCAGACCGTCTGTCTCAGACCGTCTGTCTCAGACCGTCTGTCTCAGACCGTCTGTCTCAGACCGTCTGTCTCAGACCGTCTGTCTCAGACCGTGTGTCTCAGTTTGTCCGTCTCAGACCGTCTGTCTCAGACCGTCTGTCTCAGACCGTCTGTCTCAGACCGTCTGTCTCAGACCGTCTGTCTCAGACCGTCTGTCTCAGACCGTCTGTCTCAGACCGTCTGTCTCAGACCGTCTGTCTCAGACCGTCTGTCTCAGACCGTCTGTCTCAGACCGTCTGTCTCAGACCGTCTGTCTCAGACCGTCTGTCTCAGACCGTCTGTCTCAGACCGTCTGTCTCAGACCGTCTGTCGCAGACCGTCTGTCTCAGACCGTCTGTCTCAGATCGTCTGTCTCAGTCCGCCTGTCTCCGGTCGTCTGTCTCAGACCGTCTGTCTCAGCCCGTCTGTCTCAGACCGTCCGTCTCTGTGCTTCTGTCTCCGTCTGTCGTCCTCTGTCCGTCCGTCTCATACCGTCTGTCCCAGACAATCTGTCTCAGACCGTCTGTCTCAGACCGTCTGTACAGACCGTCTGTCTCAGACCGTCTGTCTCAGACCGTCTGTCTCAGACCGTCTGTCTCAGACCGTCTGTCTCAGACCGTCTGTCTCAGACCGTCTGTCTCAGACCGTCTGTCTCAGACCGTCTGTCTCAGACCGTCTGTCTCAGACCGTCTGTCTCAGACCGTCTGTCTCAGACCGTCTGTCTCAGACCGTCTGTCTCAGACCGTCCGTCTCTGTGCTTCTGTCTCCGTCTGTCGTCCTCTGTCCGTCCGTCTCATACCGTCTGTCCCAGACAATCTGTCTCAGACCGTCTGTACAGACCGTCTGTTTCAGACCGTCTGTCTCAGACCGTCTGTCTCAGACCGTCTGTCTCAGACCGTCTGTCTCAGACCGTCTGTCTCAGACCGTCTGTCTCAGACCGTCTGTCGCAGACCGTCTGTCTCAGACCGTCTGTCTCAGATCGTCTGTCTCAGTCCGCCTGTCTCCGGTCGTCTGTCTCAGACCGTCTGTCTCAGCCCGTCTGTCTCAGACCGTCCGTCTCTGTGCTTCTGTCTCCGTCTGTCGTCCTCTGTCCGTCCGTCTCATACCGTCTGTCCCAGACAATCTGTCTCAGACCGTCTGTCTCAGACCGTCTGTCTCAGACCGTCTGTCTCAGACCGTCTGCCTCAGACCGTCCGTCTCAGACCGTCTGTCTCAGACCGTCTGTCGCACACCGTCTGTCGCAGACCGTCTGTCTCAGACCGTCTGTCTCAGACCGTCTGTCTCAGACCGTCTGTCTCAGACCGTCTGTCTCAGACCGTCTGTCTCAGAGCGTGTGTCTCAGTCTGTCTGTTTCAGACCGTCTGTCGCACACCGTCTGTCGCAGACCGTTTGTTTCAGACCGTCTGTGTCAGACCGTCTATCTCAGACCGTCTGTCTCAGACCGTCTGTCTCAGACCGTCTGTCTCAGACCGTCTGTCTCAGACCGTCTGTCTCAGACCGTCGGTCTCAGACCGTCGGTCTCAGACCGTGTGTCTCAGTTCGTCCGTCTCAGACCGTCTGTCTCAGACCGTCTGTCTCAGACCGTCTGTCTCAGACCGTGTGTCTCAGTCCGTCTGTCGCACACCGTCTGTCGCAGACCGTCTGTCTCAGACCGTCTGTCTCAGATCGTCTGTCTCAGTCCGCCTGTCTCCGGTCGTCTGTCTCAGACCGTCTGTCTCAGCCCGTCTGGCTCAGACCGTCTGTCTCAGACCGTCTGTCTCAGACCGTCTGTCTCAGACCGTGTGTCTCAGTCCGTCTGTCTCAGACTGTCTATCGCACACCGTCTGTCGCACACCGTTTGTTTCAGACCGTCTGTGTCAGACCGTCTATCTCAGACCGTCTTTCTCAGACCGTCTGTCTCAGACCGTCTGTCTCAGACCGTCTGTCTCAGACCGTCTGTCTCAGACCGTCTGTCTCAGACCGTCTGTCTCAGACCGTCTGTCTCAGACCGTCGGTCTCAGACCGTCGGTCTCAGACCGTCTGTCTCAGACCGTCTGTCTCAGTCCGTCTGCCCCTGTCCGTCTGTCTCATACCGTCTGCCTCATACCGTCTGTCTCAGACCGTATGTGTCAGACCGTATGTGTCAGACCGTCTGTCTCAGACCGTGTGTCTCAGTTTGTCCGTCTCAGACCGTCTGTCTCAGACCGTCTGTCTCAGACCGTCTGTCTCAGACCGTCTGTCTCAGACCGTCTGTCTCAGACCGTCTGTCTCAGACCGTCTGTCTCAGACCGTCTGTCTCAGACCGTCTGTCTCAGACCGTCTGTCTCAGACCGTCCGTCTCTGTGCTTCTGTCTCCGTCTGTCGTCCTCTGTCCGTCCGTCTCATACCGTCTGTCCCAGACAATCTGTCTCAGACCGTCTGTACAGACCGTCTGTTTCAGACCGTCTGTCTCAGACCGTCTGTCTCAGACCGTCTGTCTCAGACCGTCTGTCTCAGACCGTCTGTCTCAGACCGTCTGTCTCAGACCGTCTGTCTCAGACCGTCTGTCTCAGACCGTCTGTCTCAGACCGTCTGTCTCAGACCGTCTGTCTCAGACCGTCTGCCTCAGACCGTCCGTCTCAGACCGTCTGTCTCAGACCGTCTGTCGCACACCGTCTGTCGCAGACCGTCTGTCTCAGACCGTCTGTCTCAGACCGTCTGTCTCAGACCGTCTGTCTCAGACCGTCTGTCTCAGACCGTCTGTCTCAGAGCGTGTGTCTCAGTCTGTCTGTTTCAGACCGTCTGTCGCACACCGTCTGTCGCAGACCGTTTGTTTCAGACCGTCTGTGTCAGACCGTCTATCTCAGACCGTCTGTCTCAGACCGTCTGTCTCAGACCGTCTGTCTCAGACCGTCTGTCTCAGACCGTCTGTCTCAGACCGTCGGTCTCAGACCGTCGGTCTCAGACCGTGTGTCTCAGTTCGTCCGTCTCAGACCGTCTGTCTCAGACCGTCTGTCTCAGACCGTGTGTCTCAGTCCGTCTGTCGCACACCGTCTGTCGCAGACCGTCTGTCTCAGACCGTCTGTCTCAGATCGTCTGTCTCAGTCCGCCTGTCTCCGGTCGTCTGTCTCAGACCGTCTGTCTCAGCCCGTCTGGCTCAGACCGTCTGTCTCAGACCGTCTGTCTCAGACCGTCTGTCTCAGACCGTGTGTCTCAGTCCGTCTGTCTCAGACTGTCTATCGCACACCGTCTGTCGCACACCGTTTGTTTCAGACCGTCTGTGTCAGACCGTCTATCTCAGACCGTCTTTCTCAGACCGTCTGTCTCAGACCGTCTGTCTCAGACCGTCTGTCTCAGACCGTCTGTCTCAGACCGTCTGTCTCAGACCGTCGGTCTCAGACCGTCGGTCTCAGACCGTCTGTCTCAGACCGTCTGTCTCAGTCCGTCTGCCCCTGTCCGTCTGTCTCATACCGTCTGCCTCATACCGTCTGTCTCAGACCGTATGTGTCAGACCGTATGTGTCAGACCGTCTGTCTCAGACCGTGTGTCTCAGTTTGTCCGTCTCAGACCGTCTGTCTCAGACCGTCTGTCTCAGACCGTCTGTCTCAGACCGTCTGTCTCAGACCGTGTGTCTCAGTTTGTCCGTCTCAGACCGTCTGTCTCTGACCGTCTGTCTCAGACCGTGTGTCTCAGACCGTCTGTCTCAGACCGTCTGTCTCAGACCGTCTGTCTCAGACCGTCTGTCTCAGTCCGTCTGCCCCTGTCGGTCTGTCTCATACCGTCTGCCGCATATCGTCTGTCTCAGACCGTATGTGTCAGACCGTCTGTCTCAGACCGTGTGTCTCAGTTTGTCCGTCTCAGTCCGTCGGTCTCAGACCGTCTGTCGCAGACCGTCTGTTTCAGACCGTCTGTCGCAGACCGTCTGTTTCAGAACGTCTGTCGCAGACAGTCTGTTTCAGACCGTCTGTGTCAGACCGTCTATCTCAGACCGCCTGTCTCAGACCATCTGTCTCAGACCGTCTGTCTCAGACCGTCTGTGTGAGACCGTCTGTCTCAGTCCGCCTGCCTCTCTCCGTCTTTCTCATACCGTCTGTCTCAGACCGTCTGTCTCAGACCATCTGTCTCAGGCCGTCTGTCTCAGACCGTCTGTCTCAGACCATCTGTCTCAGTCCGTCTACCTCTGCCTGTCTGTCTCAGTCCGTCAGCTTCAGTCCGTCTGTCTCATTCCGTCTGTCTCAGACCATCCGTCTCGGTGCGTCTGGCTCTGTCTGTCGGCCTCTGTCCGTCTGTCTCAGTCTGTCGTCCTCTGTCCGTCCGTCTCATACCGTCTGTCTCAGACCGTCTGTCTCAGACCGACTGTCTCAGTCCGTCTGTCTCAGACCGTCTGTCTCAGACCGTCTGTCTCAGACCGTCTGTCTCAGCCCGTCTGTCTCAGACCGTCCGTCTCTGTGCTTCTGTCTCCGTCTGTCGTCCTCTGTCCGTCCGTCTCATACCGTCTGTCCAGACCGTCTGTCCCAGACAATCTGTCTCAGACCGTCTGTCGCACACCATCTGTCGCAGACCGTTTGTTTCAGACCGTCTGTGTCAGACCGTCTATCTCAGACCGTCTGTCTCAGACCGTCTGTCTCAGACCGTCTGTCTCAGACCGTCTGTCTCAGACCGTCTGTCTCAGACCGTCTGTCTCAGACCGTCTGTCTCAGACCGTCTGTCGCAGACCGTCTGTCTCAGACCGTCTGTCTCAGACCGTCTGTCTCAGAACGTCTGTCTCAGACCGTCTGTCTCAGACCGTCTGTCTCAGACCGTCTGTCTCAGACCGTGTGTCTCAGTCTGTCTGTTTCAGACCGTCTGTCGCACACCATCTGTCGCAGACCGTTTGTTTCAGACCGTCTGTGTCAGACCGTCTATCTCAGACCGTCTGTCTCAGACCGTCTGTCTCAGACCGTCTGTCTCAGACCGTCTGTCTCAGACCGTCTGTCTCAGACCGTCTGTCTCAGACCGTCTGTCTCAGACCGTCTGTCTCAGACCGTGTGTCTCAGTCCGTCTGTCGCACACCGTCTGTCGCAGACCGTCTGTCTCAGACCGTCTGTCTCAGATCGTCTGTCTCAGTCCGCCTGTCTCCGGTCGTCTGTCTCAGACCGTCTGTCTCAGCCCGTCTGGCTCAGACCGTCTGTCTCAGACCGTCTGTCTCAGACCGTCTGTCTCAGACCGTGTGTCTCAGTCCGTCTGTCTCAGACTTTCTGTCGCACACCGTCTGTCGCACACCGTTTGTTTCAGACCGTCTGTGTCAGACCGTCTATCTCAGACCGTCTTTCTCAGACCGTCTGTCTCAGACCGTCTGTCTCAGACCGTCTGTCTCAGACCGTCTGTCTCAGACCGTCTGTCTCAGACCGTCTGTCTCAGACCGTCTGTCTCAGACCGTCTGTCTCAGACCGTCCGTCTCAGACCGTCTGTCTCAGACCGTCTGTCTCAGACCGTCTGTCTCAGACCGTGTGTCTCAGTCCGTCTGTCGCACACCGTCTGTCGCAGACCGTCTGTCTCAGTCCGTCTGCCCCTGTCCGTCTGTCTCATACCGTCTGCCTCATACCGTCTGTCTCAGACCGTATGTGTCAGACCGTATGTGTCAGACCGTCTGTCTCAGACCGTGTGTCTCAGTTTGTCCGTCTCAGACCGTCTGTCTCAGACCGTCTGTCTCAGACCGTCTGTCTCAGACCGTCTGTCTCAGACCGTCTGTCTCAGACCGTCTGTCTCAGACCGTCTGTCTCAGACCGTCTGTCTCAGACCGTCTGTCTCAGACCGTCTGTCTCAGACCGTCTGTCTCAGACCGTCTGTCTCAGACCGTCTGTCTCAGACCGTCTGTCTCAGACCGTCTGTCTCAGACCGTCTGTCGCAGACCGTCTGTCTCAGACCGTCTGTCTCAGATCGTCTGTCTCAGTCCGCCTGTCTCCGGTCGTCTGTCTCAGACCGTCTGTCTCAGCCCGTCTGTCTCAGACCGTTCGTCTCTGTGCTTCTGTCTCCGTCTGTCGTCCTCTGTCCGTCCGTCTCATACCGTCTGTCCCAGACAATCTGTCTCAGACCGTCTGTACAGACCGTCTGTCTCAGACCGTCTGTCTCAGACCGTCTGTCTCAGACCGTCTGTCTCAGACCGTCTGTCTCAGACCGTCTGTCTCAGACCGTCTGTCTCAGACCGTCTGTCTCAGACCGTCTGTCTCAGACCGTCTGTCTCAGACCGTCTGTCTCAGACCGTCTGTCTCAGACCGTCTGTCTCAGACCGTCGGTCTCAGACCGTCGGTCTCAGACCGTCGGTCTCAGACCGTGTGTCTCAGTTCGTCCGTCTCAGACCGTCTGTCTCAGACCGTCTGTCTCAGACCGTCTGTCTCAGACCGTGTGTCTCAGTCCGTCTGTCGCACACCGTCTGTCGCAGACCGTCTGTCTCAGACCGTCTGTCTCAGATCGTCTGTCTCAGTCCGCCTGTCTCCGGTCGTCTGTCTCAGACCGTCTGTCTCAGCCCGTCTGTCTCAGACCGTCTGTCTCAGACCGTCGGTCTCAGACCGTCTGTCTCAGACCGTCTGTCTCAGTCCGTCTGCCCCTGTCCGTCTGTCTCATACCGTCTGCCTCATACCGTCTGTCTCAGACCGTATGTGTCAGACCGTATGTGTCAGACCGTCTGTCTCAGACCGTGTGTCTCAGTTTGTCCGTCTCAGACCGTCTGTCTCAGACCGTCTGTCTCAGACCGTCTGTCTCAGACCGTCTGTCTCAGACCGTCTGTCTCAGACCGTCTTTCTCAGACCGTCTGTCTCAGACCGTCTGTCTCAGACCGTCGGTCTCAGACCGTCGGTCTCAGACCGTGTGTCTCAGTTCGTCCGTCTCAGACCGTCTGTCTCAGACCGTCTGTCTCAGACCGTCTGTCTCAGACCGTCTGTCTCAGACCGTGTGTCTCAGTCCGTCTGTCGCACACCGTCTGTCGCAGACCGTCTGTCTCAGACCGTCTGTCTCAGATCGTCTGTCTCAGTCCGCCTGTCTCCGGTCGTCTGTCTCAGACCGTCTGTCTCAGCCCGTCTGGCTCAGACCGTCTGTCTCAGACCGTCTGTCTCAGACCGTGTGTCTCAGTCCGTCTGTCTCAGACTTTCTGTCGCACACCGTCTGTCGCACACCGTTTGTTTCAGACCGTCTGTGTCAGACCGTCTATCTCAGACCGTCTTTCTCAGACCGTCTGTCTCAGACCGTCTGTCTCAGACCGTCTGTCTCAGACCGTCTGTCTCAGACCGTCTGTCTCAGACCGTCTGTCTCAGACCGTCTGTCTCAGACCGTCTGTCTCAGACCGTCCGTCTCAGACCGTCTGTCTCAGACCGTCTGTCTCAGACCGTCTGTCTCAGACCGTGTGTCTCAGTCCGTCTGTCTCAGACTGTCTGTCTCAGACCGTCGGTCTCAGACCGTCTGTCTCAGACCGTCTGTCTCAGTCCGTCTGCCCCTGTCCGTCTGTCTCATACCGTCTGCCTCATACCGTCTGTCTCAGACCGTATGTGTCAGACCGTATGTGTCAGACCGTCTGTCTCAGACCGTGTGTCTCAGTTTGTCCGTCTCAGACCGTCTGTCTCAGACCGTCTGTCTCAGACCGTCTGTCTCAGACCGTCTGTCTCAGACCGTCTGTCTCAGACCGTCTGTCTCAGACCGTCTGTCTCAGACCGTCTGTCTCAGACCGTCTGTCTCAGACCGTCTGTCTCAGACCGTCTGTCTCAGACCGTCTGTCTCAGACCGTCTGTCGCAGACCGTCTGTCTCAGACCGTCTGTCTCAGATCGTCTGTCTCAGTCCGCCTGTCTCCGGTCGTCTGTCTCAGACCGTCTGTCTCAGCCCGTCTGTCTCAGACCGTTCGTCTCTGTGCTTCTGTCTCCGTCTGTCGTCCTCTGTCCGTCCGTCTCATACCGTCTGTCCCAGACAATCTGTCTCAGACCGTCTGTACAGACCGTCTGTCTCAGACCGTCCGTCTCAGACCGTCTGTCTCAGACCGTCTGTCTCAGACCGTCTGTCTCAGACCGTGTGTCTCAGTCCGTCTGTCGCACACCGTCTGTCGCAGACCGTCTGTCTCAGTCCGTCTGCCCCTGTCCGTCTGTCTCATACCGTCTGCCTCATACCGTCTGTCTCAGACCGTATGTGTCAGACCGTATGTGTCAGACCGTCTGTCTCAGACCGTGTGTCTCAGTTTGTCCGTCTCAGACCGTCTGTCTCAGACCGTCTGTCTCAGACCGTCTGTCTCAGACCGTCTGTCTCAGACCGTCTGTCTCAGACCGTCTGTCTCAGACCGTCTGTCTCAGACCGTCTGTCTCAGACCGTCTGTCTCAGACCGTCTGTCTCAGACCGTCTGTCTCAGACCGTCGGTCTCAGACCGTGTGTCTCAGTTCGTCCGTCTCAGACCGTCTGTCTCAGACCGTCTGTCTCAGACCGTCTGTCTCAGACCGTGTGTCTCAGTCCGTCTGTCGCACACCGTCTGTCGCAGACCGTCTGTCTCAGACCGTCTGTCTCAGATCGTCTGTCTCAGTCCGCCTGTCTCCGGTCGTCTGTCTCAGACCGTCTGTCTCAGCCCGTCTGGCTCAGACCGTCTGTCTCAGACCGTCTGTCTCAGACCGTGTGTCTCAGTCCGTCTGTCTCAGACTGTCTGTCGCACACCTTCTGTCGCACACCGTTTGTTTCAGACCGTCTGTGTCAGACCGTCTATCTCAGACCGTCTTTCTCAGACCGTCTGTCTCAGACCGTCTGTCTCAGACCGTCTGTCTCAGACCGTCTGTCTCAGACCGTCTGTCTCAGACCGTCTGTCTCAGACCGTCTGTCTCAGATCGTCTGTCACAGTCCGCCTGTCTCCGGTCGTCTGTCTCAGACCGTCTGTCTCAGCCCGTCTGTCTCAGACCGTCCGTCTCTGTGCTTCTGTCTCCGTCTGTCGTCCTCTGTCCGTCTGTCCCAGACAATCTGTCTCAGACCGTCTGTCTCAGACCGTCTGTACAGACCGTCTGTCTCAGACCGTCTGTCTCAGACCGTCTGTCTCAGACCGTCTGTCTCAGACCATATGTCTCAGACCGTCTGTCTCAGACCGTCTGTCTCAGACCGTCTGTCTCAGACCGTCTGTCTCAGACCGTCTGTCTCAGACCGTCTGTCTCAGACCGTCTGTCTCAGACCGTCTGTCTCAGACCGTCTGTCTCAGACCGTCTGTCTCAGACCGTCTGTCTCAGACCGTCTGTCTCAGACCGTGTGTCTCAGTTTGTCCGTCTCAGACCGTCTGTCTCTGACCGTCTGTCTCAGACCGTGTGTCTCAGACCGTCTGTCTCAGACCGTCTGTCTCAGACCGTCTGTCTCAGACCGTCGGTCTCAGACCGTCTGTCTCAGACCGTCTGTCTCAGTCCGTCTGCCCCTGTCCGTCTGTCTCATACCGTCTGCCTCATACCGTCTGTCTCAGACCGTATGTGTCAGACCGTATGTGTCAGACCGTCTGTCTCAGACCGTGTGTCTCAGTTTGTCCGTCTCAGACCGTCTGTCTCAGACCGTCTGTCTCAGACCGTCTGTCTCAGACCGTCTGTCGCAGACCGTCTGTCTCAGACCGTCTGTCTCAGATCGTCTGTCTCAGTCCGCCTGTCTCCGGTCGTCTGTCTCAGACCGTCTCTCTCAGCCCGTCTGTCTCAGACCGTCCGTCTCTGTGCTTCTGTCTCCGTCTGTCGTCCTCTGTCCGTCCGTCTCATACCGTCTGTCCCAGACAATCTGTCTCAGACCGTCTGTCTCAGACCGTCTGTACAGACCGTCTGTCTCAGACCGTCTGTCTCAGACCGTCTGTCTCAGACCGTCGGTCTCAGACCGTGTGTCTCAGTTCGTCCGTCTCAGACCGTCTGTCTCAGACCGTCTGTCTCAGACCGTCTGTCTTAGACCGTGTGGCTCAGTCCGTCTGTCGCACACCGTCTGTCGCAGACCGTCTGTCTCAGACCGTCTGTCTCAGATCGTCTGTCTCAGTCCGCCTGTCTCCGGTCGTCTGTCTCAGACCGTCTGTCTCAGCCCGTCTGGCTCAGACCGTCTGTCTCAGACCGTCTGTCTCAGACCGTCTGTCTCAGACCGTGTGTCTCAGTCCGTCTGTCTCAGACTGTCTGTCGCACACCGTCTGTCGCACACCGTTTGTTTCAGACCGTCTGTGTCAGACCGTCTATCTCAGACCGTCTTTCTCAGACCGTCTGTCTCAGACCGTCTGTCTCAGACTGTCTGTCTCAGACCGTCGGTCTCAGACCGTCTGTCTCAGACCGTCTGTCTCAGTCCGTCTGCCCCTGTCCGTCTGTCTCATACCGTCTGCCTCATACCGTCTGTCTCAGACCGTATGTGTCAGACCGTATGTGTCAGACCGTCTGTCTCAGACCGTGTGTCTCAGTTTGTCCGTCTCAGACCGTCTATCTCAGACCGTCTGTCTCAGACCGTCTGTCTCAGACCGTCTGTCTCAGACCGTCTGTCTCAGACCGTCTGTCTCAGACCGTCTGTCTCAGACTGTCTGTCTCAGACCGTCTGTCTCAGACCGTCTGTCTCAGACCGTCTGTCTCAGACCGTCTGTCGCAGACCGTCTGTCTCAGACCGTCTGTCTCAGATCGTCTGTCTCAGTCCGCCTGTCTCCGGTCGTCTGTCTCAGACCGTCTGTCTCAGCCCGTCTGTCTCAGACCGTCCGTCTCTGTGCTTCTGTCTCCGTCTGTCGTCCTCTGTCCGTCCGTCTCATACCGTCTGTCCCAGACAATCTGTCTCAGACCGTCTGTCTCAGACCGTCTGTACAGACCGTCTGTCTCAGACCGTCTGTCTCAGACCGTCTGTCTCAGACCGTCTGTCTCAGACCGTCTGTCTCAGTCCGTCTGCCCCTGTCCGTCTGGCTCATACCGTCTGCCTCATACCGTCTGTCTCAGACCGTATGTGTCAGACCGTATGTGTCAGACCGTCTGTCTCAGACCGTGTGTCTCAGTTTGTCCGTCTCAGACCGTCTGTCTCAGACCGTCTGTCTCAGACCGTCTGTCTCAGACCGTCTGTCTCAGACCGTCTGTCTCAGACCGTCTGTCTCAGACCGTCTGTCTCAGACCGTCTGTCTCAGACCGTCTGTCTCAGACCGTCTGTCTCAGACCGTCTGTCGCAGACCATCTGTCTCAGACCGTCTGTCTCAGATCGTCTGTCTCAGTCCGCCTGTCTCCGGTCGTCTGTCTCAGACCGTCTGTCTCAGCCCGTCTGTCTCAGACCGTCCGTCTCTGTGCTTCTGTCTCCGTCTGTCGTCCTCTGTCCGTCCGTCTCATACCGTCTGTCCCAGACAATCTGTCTCAGACCGTCTGTCTCAGACCGTCTGTACAGACCGTCTGTCTCAGACCGTCTGTCTCAGACCGTCTGTCTCAGACCGTCTGTCTCAGACCGTCTGTCTCAGACCGTCTGTCTCAGACCGTCTGTCTCAGACCGTCTGTCTCAGACCGTCTGTCTCAGACCGTCTGTCTCAGACCGTCCGTCTCTGTGCTTCTGTCTCCGTCTGTCGTCCTCTGTCCGTCCGTCTCATACCGTCTGTCCCAGACAATCTGTCTCAGACCGTCTGTACAGACCGTCTGTCTCAGACCGTCTGTCTCAGACCGTCTGTCTCAGACCGTCTGTCTCAGACCGTCTGTCTCAGACCGTCTGTCTCAGACCGTCTGTCTCAGACCGTCTGTCTCAGACCGTCTGTCTCAGACCGTCTGTCTCAGACCGTCTGTCTCAGACCGTCTATCTCAGACCGTCTTTCTCAGACCGTCTGTCTCAGACCGTCTGTCTCAGACCGTCTGTCTCAGACCGTCTGTCTCAGACCGTCGGTCTCAGACCGTCTGTCTCAGACCGTCTGTCTCAGTCCGTCTGCCCCTGTCCGTCTGTCTCATACCGTCTGCCTCATACCGTCTGTCTCAGACCGTATGTGTCAGACCGTATGTGTCAGACCGTCTGTCTCAGACCGTGTGTCTCAGTTTGTCCGTCTCAGACCGTCTGTCTCAGACCGTCTGTCTCAGACCGTCTGTCTCAGACCGTCTGTCTCAGACCGTCTGTCTCAGACCGTCTGTCTCAGACCGTCCGTCTCTGTGCTTCTGTCTCCGTCTGTCGTCCTCTGTCCGTCCGTCTCATACCGTCTGTCCCAGACAATCTGTCTCAGACCGTCTGTACAGACCGTCTGTCTCAGACCGTCTGTCTCAGACCGTCTGTCTCAGACCGTCTGTCTCAGACCGTCTGTCTCAGACCGTCTGTCTCAGACCGTCTGTCTCAGACCGTCTGTCTCAGACCGTCTGTCGCACACCGTCTGTCGCAGACCATCTGTCTCAGACCGTCTGTCTCAGACCGTCTGTCTCAGACCGTCTGTCTCAGACCGTCTGTCTCAGACCGTCGGTCTCAGACCGTCGGTCTCAGACCGTGTGTCTCAGTTCGTCCGTCTCAGACCGTCTGTCTCAGACCGTCTGTCTCAGACCGTCTGTCTCAGACCGTCTGTCTCAGACCGTGTGTCTCAGTCCGTCTGTCGCACACCGTCTGTCGCAGACCGTCTGTCTCAGACCGTCTGTCTCAGATCGTCTGTCTCAGTCCGCCTGTCTCCGGTCGTCTGTCTCAGACCGTCTGTCTCAGCCCGTCTGGCTCAGACCGTCTGTCTCAGACCGTCTGTCTCAGACCGTCTGTCTCAGACCGTGTGTCTCAGTCCGTCTGTCTCAGACTGTCTGTCGCACACCGTCTGTCGCACACCGTTTGTTTCAGACCGTCTGTGTCAGACCGTCTATCTCAGACCGTCTTTCTCAGACCGTCCGTCTCAGACCGTCTGTCTCAGACCGTCTGTCTCAGACCGTCTGTCTCAGACCGTGTGTCTCAGTCCGTCTGTCGCACACCGTCTGTCGCAGACCGTCTGTCTCAGACCGTCTGTCTCAGACCGTGTGTCTCAGTCCGTCTGTCTCAGACTTTCTGTCGCACACCGTCTGTCGCACACCGTTTGTTTCAGACCGTCTGTGTCAGACCGTCTATCTCAGACCGTCTTTCTCAGACCGTCTGTCTCAGACCGTCTGTCTCAGACCGTCTGTCTCAGACCGTCTGTCTCAGACCGTCTGTCTCAGACCGTCTGTCTCAGACCGTCTGTCTCAGACCGTCCGTCTCAGACCGTCTGTCTCAGACCGTCTGTCTCAGACCGTCTGTCTCAGACCGTGTGTCTCAGTCCGTCTGTCGCACACCGTCTGTCGCAGACCGTCTGTCTCAGTCCGTCTGCCCCTGTCCGTCTGTCTCATACCGTCTGCCTCATACCGTCTGTCTCAGACCGTATGTGTCAGACCGTATGTGTCAGACCGTCTGTCTCAGACCGTGTGTCTCAGTTTGTCCGTCTCAGACCGTCTGTCTCAGACCGTCTGTCTCAGACCGTCTGTCTCAGACCGTCTGTCTCAGACCGTCTGTCTCAGACCGTCTGTCTCAGACCGTCTGTCTCAGACCGTCTGTCTCAGACCGTCTGTCTCAGACCGTCTGTCTCAGACCGTCTGTCTCAGACCGTCTGTCTCAGACCGTCTGTCGCAGACCGTCTGTCTCAGACCGTCTGTCTCAGATCGTCTGTCTCAGTCCGCCTGTCTCCGGTCGTCTGTCTCAGACCGTCTGTCTCAGCCCGTCTGTCTCAGACCGTCCGTCTCTGTGCTTCTGTCTCCGTCTGTCGTCCTCTGTCCGTCCGTCTCATACCGTCTGTCCCAGACAATCTGTCTCAGACCGTCTGTACAGACCGTCTGTCTCAGACCGTCTGTCTCAGACCGTCTGTCTCAGACCGTCTGTCTCAGACCGTCTGTCTCAGACCGTCTGTCTCAGACCGTCTGTCTCAGTCCGTCTGCCCCTGTCCGTCTGTCTCATACCGTCTGCCTCATACCGTCTGTCTCAGACCGTATGTGTCAGACCGTATGTGTCAGACCGTCTGTCTCAGACCGTGTGTCTCAGTTTGTCCGTCTCAGACCGTCTGTCTCAGACCGTCTGTCTCAGACCGTCTGTCTCAGACCGTCTGTCTCAGACCGTCTGTCTCAGACCGTCTGTCTCAGACCGTCTGTCTCAGACCGTCTGTCTCAGACCGTCTGTCTCAGACCGTCTGTCTCAGACCGTCTGTCTCAGACCGTCTGTCTCAGACCGTCTGTCTCAGACCGTCTGTCTCAGACCGTCTGTCGCAGACCGTCTGTCTCAGACCGTCTGTCTCAGATCGTCTGTCTCAGTCCGCCTGTCTCCGGTCGTCTGTCTCAGACCGTCTGTCTCAGCCCGTCTGTCTCAGACCGTCCGTCTCTGTGCTTCTGTCTCCGTCTGTCGTCCTCTGTCCGTCCGTCTCATACCGTCTGTCCCAGACAATCTGTCTCAGACCGTCTGTACAGACCGTCTGTCTCAGACCGTCTGTCTCAGACCGTCTGTCTCAGACCGTCTGTCTCAGACCGTCTGTCTCAGACCGTCTGTCTCAGACCGTCTGTCTCAGACCGTCTGTCTCAGACCGTCTGTCTCAGACCGTCTGTCTCAGACCGTCTGTCTCAGACCGTCTGTCTCAGACCGTCTGTCTCAGACCGTCTGTCTCAGACCGTCTGTCTCAGACCGTCTGTCTCAGACCGTGTGTCTCAGTCCGTCTGTCGCACACCGTCTGTCGCAGACCGTCTGTCTCAGACCGTCTGTCTCAGATCGTCTGTCTCAGTCCGCCTGTCTCCGGTCGTCTGTCTCAGACCGTCTGTCTCAGCCCGTCTGGCTCAGACCGTCTGTCTCAGACCGTCTGTCTCAGACCGTCTGTCTCAGACCGTGTGTCTCAGTCCGTCTGTCTCAGACTGTCTGTCGCACACCGTCTGTCGCACACCGTTTGTTTCAGACCGTCTGTGTCAGACCGTCTATCTCAGACCGTCTTTCTCAGACCGTCTGTCTCAGACCGTCTGTCTCAGACCGTCTGTCTCAGACCGTCTGTCTCAGACCGTCGGTCTCAGACCGTCTGTCTCAGACCGTCTGTCTCAGTCCGTCTGCCCCTGTCCGTCTGTCTCATACCGTCTGCCTCATACCGTCTGTCTCAGACCGTATGTGTCAGACCGTATGTGTCAGACCGTCTGTCTCAGACCGTGTGTCTCAGTTTGTCCGTCTCAGACCGTCTGTCTCAGACCGTCTGTCTCAGACCGTCTGTCTCAGACCGTCTGTCTCAGACCGTCTGTATCAGACCGTCTGTCTCAGACCGTCTGTCTCAGACCGTCTGTCGCAGACCGTCTGTCTCAGACCGTCTGTCTCAGATCGTCTGTCTCAGTCCGCCTGTCTCCGGTCGTCTGTCTCAGACCGTCTGTCTCAGCCCGTCTGTCTCAGACCGTCCGTCTCTGTGCTTCTGTCTCCGTCTGTCGTCCTCTGTCCGTCTGTCCCAGACAATCTGTCTCAGACCGTCTGTCTCAGACCGTCTGTACAGACCGTCTGTCTCAGACCGTCTGTCTCAGACCGTCTGTCTCAGACCGTCTGTCTCAGACCGTCTGTCTCAGACCGTCTGTCTCAGACCGTCTGTCTCAGACCGTCTGTCTCAGACCGTCTGTCTCAGACCGTCTGTCTCAGACCGTCTGTCTCAGACCGTCTGTCTCAGACCGTCTGTCTCAGACCGTCTGTCTCAGACCGTCTGTCTCAGACCGTCTGTCTCAGACCGTCTGTCTCAGACCGTCTGTCTCAGACCGTCTGTCTCAGACCGTCTGTCTCAGACCGTGTGTCTCAGTTTGTCCGTCTCAGACCGTCTGTCTCAGACCGTCTGTCTCAGACCGTCTGTCTCAGACCGTCTGTCTCAGACCGTCTGTCTCAGACCGTCTGTCTCAGACCGTCTGTCTCAGACCGTCTGTCTCAGACCGTCTGTCTCAGACCGTCTGTCTCAGACCGTCTGTCTCAGACCGTCTGTCTCAGACCGTCTGTCTCAGACCGTCTGTCTCAGACCGTCTGTCTCAGACCGTCTGTCTCAGACCGTCTGTCGCAGACCGTCTGTCTCAGACCGTCTGTCTCAGATCGTCTGTCTCAGTCCGCCTGTCTCCGGTCGTCTGTCTCAGACCGTCTGTCTCAGCCCGTCTGTCTCAGACCGTCCGTCTCTGTGCTTCTGTCTCCGTCTGTCGTCCTCTGTCCGTCCGTCTCATACCGTCTGTCCCAGACAATCTGTCTCAGACCGTCTGTCTCAGACCGTCTGTACAGACCGTCTGTCTCAGACCGTCTGTCTCAGACCGTCTGTCTCAGACCGTCTGTCTCAGACCGTCTGTCTCAGACCGTCTGTCTCAGACCGTCTGTCTCAGACCGTCTGTCTCAGACCGTCTGTCTCAGACCGTCTGTCTCAGACCGTCTGTCTCAGACCGTCTGTCTCAGACCGTCTGTCTCAGACCGTCTGTCTCAGACCGTCCGTCTCTGTGCTTCTGTCTCCGTCTGTCGTCCTCTGTCCGTCCGTCTCATACCGTCTGTCCCAGACAATCTGTCTCAGACCGTCTGTACAGACCGTCTGTTTCAGACCGTCTGTCTCAGACCGTCTGTCTCAGACCGTCTGTCTCAGACCGTCTGTCTCAGACCGTCTGTCTCAGACCGTCTGTCTCAGACCGTCTGTCGCAGACCGTCTGTCTCAGACCGTCTGTCTCAGATCGTCTGTCTCAGTCCGCCTGTCTCCGGTCGTCTGTCTCAGACCGTCTGTCTCAGCCCGTCTGTCTCAGACCGTCCGTCTCTGTGCTTCTGTCTCCGTCTGTCGTCCTCTGTCCGTCCGTCTCATACCGTCTGTCCCAGACAATCTGTCTCAGACCGTCTGTCTCAGACCGTCTGTCTCAGACCGTCTGTCTCAGACCGTCTGCCTCAGACCGTCCGTCTCAGACCGTCTGTCTCAGACCGTCTGTCGCACACCGTCTGTCGCAGACCGTCTGTCTCAGACCGTCTGTCTCAGACCGTCTGTCTCAGACCGTCTGTCTCAGACCGTCTGTCTCAGACCGTCTGTCTCAGAGCGTGTGTCTCAGTCTGTCTGTTTCAGACCGTCTGTCGCACACCGTCTGTCGCAGACCGTTTGTTTCAGACCGTCTGTGTCAGACCGTCTATCTCAGACCGTCTGTCTCAGACCGTCTGTCTCAGACCGTCTGTCTCAGACCGTCTGTCTCAGACCGTCTGTCTCAGACCGTCGGTCTCAGACCGTCGGTCTCAGACCGTGTGTCTCAGTTCGTCCGTCTCAGACCGTCTGTCTCAGACCGTCTGTCTCAGACCGTCTGTCTCAGACCGTGTGTCTCAGTCCGTCTGTCGCACACCGTCTGTCGCAGACCGTCTGTCTCAGACCGTCTGTCTCAGATCGTCTGTCTCAGTCCGCCTGTCTCCGGTCGTCTGTCTCAGACCGTCTGTCTCAGCCCGTCTGGCTCAGACCGTCTGTCTCAGACCGTCTGTCTCAGACCGTCTGTCTCAGACCGTGTGTCTCAGTCCGTCTGTCTCAGACTGTCTATCGCACACCGTCTGTCGCACACCGTTTGTTTCAGACCGTCTGTGTCAGACCGTCTATCTCAGACCGTCTTTCTCAGACCGTCTGTCTCAGACCGTCTGTCTCAGACCGTCTGTCTCAGACCGTCTGTCTCAGACCGTCTGTCTCAGACCGTCGGTCTCAGACCGTCGGTCTCAGACCGTCTGTCTCAGACCGTCTGTCTCAGTCCGTCTGCCCCTGTCCGTCTGTCTCATACCGTCTGCCTCATACCGCCTGTCTCAGACCGTATGTGTCAGACCGTATGTGTCAGACCGTCTGTCTCAGACCGTGTGTCTCAGTTTGTCCGTCTCAGACCGTCTGTCTCAGACCGTCTGTCTCAGACCGTCTGTCTCAGACCGTCTGTCTCAGACCGTCTGTCTCAGACCGTCTGTCTCAGACCGTCTGTCTCAGACCGTCTGTCTCAGACCGTCTGTCTCAGACCGTCTGTCTCAGACCGTCCGTCTCTGTGCTTCTGTCTCCGTCTGTCGTCCTCTGTCCGTCCGTCTCATACCGTCTGTCCCAGACAATCTGTCTCAGACCGTCTGTACAGACCGTCTGTTTCAGACCGTCTGTCTCAGACCGTCTGTCTCAGACCGTCTGTCTCAGACCGTCTGTCTCAGACCGTCTGTCTCAGACCGTCTGTCTCAGACCGTCTGTCTCAGACCGTCTGTCTCAGACCGTCTGTCTCAGACCGTCTGTCTCAGACCGTCTGTCTCAGACCGTCTGCCTCAGACCGTCCGTCTCAGACCGTCTGTCTCAGACCGTCTGTCGCACACCGTCTGTCGCAGACCGTCTGTCTCAGACCGTCTGTCTCAGACCGTCTGTCTCAGACCGTCTGTCTCAGACCGTCTGTCTCAGACCGTCTGTCTCAGAGCGTGTGTCTCAGTCTGTCTGTTTCAGACCGTCTGTCGCACACCGTCTGTCGCAGACCGTTTGTTTCAGACCGTCTGTGTCAGACCGTCTATCTCAGACCGTCTGTCTCAGACCGTCTGTCTCAGACCGTCTGTCTCAGACCGTCTGTCTCAGACCGTCTGTCTCAGACCGTCGGTCTCAGACCGTCGGTCTCAGACCGTGTGTCTCAGTTCGTCCGTCTCAGACCGTCTGTCTCAGACCGTCTGTCTCAGACCGTGTGTCTCAGTCCGTCTGTCGCACACCGTCTGTCGCAGACCGTCTGTCTCAGACCGTCTGTCTCAGATCGTCTGTCTCAGTCCGCCTGTCTCCGGTCGTCTGTCTCAGACCGTCTGTCTCAGCCCGTCTGGCTCAGACCGTCTGTCTCAGACCGTCTGTCTCAGACCGTCTGTCTCAGACCGTGTGTCTCAGTCCGTCTGTCTCAGACTGTCTATCGCACACCGTCTGTCGCACACCGTTTGTTTCAGACCGTCTGTGTCAGACCGTCTATCTCAGACCGTCTTTCTCAGACCGTCTGTCTCAGACCGTCTGTCTCAGACCGTCTGTCTCAGACCGTCTGTCTCAGACCGTCTGTCTCAGACCGTCTGTCTCAGACCGTCGGTCTCAGACCGTCGGTCTCAGACCGTCTGTCTCAGACCGTCTGTCTCAGTCCGTCTGCCCCTGTCCGTCTGTCTCATACCGTCTGCCTCATACCGTCTGTCTCAGACCGTATGTGTCAGACCGTATGTGTCAGACCGTCTGTCTCAGACCGTGTGTCTCAGTTTGTCCGTCTCAGACCGTCTGTCTCAGACCGTCTGTCTCAGACCGTCTGTCTCAGACCGTCTGTCTCAGACCGTGTGTCTCAGTTTGTCCGTCTCAGACCGTCTGTCTCTGACCGTCTGTCTCAGACCGTGTGTCTCAGACCGTCTGTCTCAGACCGTCTGTCTCAGACCGTCTGTCTCAGACCGTCTGTCTCAGTCCGTCTGCCCCTGTCGGTCTGTCTCATACCGTCTGCCGCATATCGTCTGTCTCAGACCGTATGTGTCAGACCGTCTGTCTCAGACCGTGTGTCTCAGTTTGTCCGTCTCAGTCCGTCGGTCTCAGACCGTCTGTCGCAGACCGTCTGTTTCAGACCGTCTGTCGCAGACCGTCTGTTTCAGAACGTCTGTCGCAGACAGTCTGTTTCAGACCGTCTGTGTCAGACCGTCTATCTCAGACCGCCTGTCTCAGACCATCTGTCTCAGACCGTCTGTCTCAGACCGTCTGTGTGAGACCGTCTGTCTCAGTCCGCCTGCCTCTCTCCGTCTTTCTCATACCGTCTGTCTCAGACCGTCTGTCTCAGACCATCTGTCTCAGGCCGTCTGTCTCAGACCGTCTGTCTCAGACCATCTGTCTCAGTCCGTCTACCTCTGCCTGTCTGTCTCAGTCCGTCAGCTTCAGTCCGTCTGTCTCATTCCGTCTGTCTCAGACCATCCGTCTCGGTGCGTCTGGCTCTGTCTGTCGGCCTCTGTCCGTCTGTCTCAGTCTGTCGTCCTCTGTCCGTCCGTCTCATACCGTCTGTCTCAGACCGTCTGTCTCAGACCGACTGTCTCAGTCCGTCTGTCTCAGACCGTCTGTCTCAGACCGTCTGTCTCAGACCGTCTGTCTCAGCCCGTCTGTCTCAGACCGTCCGTCTCTGTGCTTCTGTCTCCGTCTGTCGTCCTCTGTCCGTCCGTCTCATACCGTCTGTCCAGACCGTCTGTCCCAGACAATCTGTCTCAGACCGTCTGTCGCACACCATCTGTCGCAGACCGTTTGTTTCAGACCGTCTGTGTCAGACCGTCTATCTCAGACCGTCTGTCTCAGACCGTCTGTCTCAGACCGTCTGTCTCAGACCGTCTGTCTCAGACCGTCTGTCTCAGACCGTCTGTCTCAGACCGTCTGTCTCAGACCGTCTGTCGCAGACCGTCTGTCTCAGACCGTCTGTCTCAGACCGTCTGTCTCAGAACGTCTGTCTCAGACCGTCTGTCTCAGACCGTCTGTCTCAGACCGTCTGTCTCAGACCGTGTGTCTCAGTCTGTCTGTTTCAGACCGTCTGTCGCACACCATCTGTCGCAGACCGTTTGTTTCAGACCGTCTGTGTCAGACCGTCTATCTCAGACCGTCTGTCTCAGACCGTCTGTCTCAGACCGTCTGTCTCAGACCGTCTGTCTCAGACCGTCTGTCTCAGACCGTCTGTCTCAGACCGTCTGTCTCAGACCGTCTGTCTCAGACCGTCTGTCTCAGACCGTGTGTCTCAGTCCGTCTGTCGCACACCGTCTGTCGCAGACCGTCTGTCTCAGACCGTCTGTCTCAGATCGTCAGTCTCAGTCCGCCTGTCTCCGGTCGTCTGTCTCAGACCGTCTGTCTCAGCCCGTCTGGCTCAGACCGTCTGTCTCAGACCGTGTGTCTCAGTTTGTCCGTCTCAGACCGTCTGTCTCTGACCGTCTGTCTCAGACCGTGTGTCTCAGACCGTCTGTCTCAGACCGTCTGTCTCAGACCGTCTGTCTCAGACCGTCTGTCTCAGACCGTCTGTCTCAGACCGTCTGTCTCAGACCGTCTGTCTCAGACCGTCTGTCTCAGACCGTCTGTCTCAGACCGTCTGTCTCAGACCGTCTGTCTCAGACCGTCTGTCTCAGACCGTCTGTCTCAGACCGTCTGTCTCAGACCGTCTGTCTCAGACCGTCTGTCTCAGACCGTCTGTCGCAGACCGTCTGTCTCAGACCGTCTGTCTCAGATCGTCTGTCTCAGTCCGCCTGTCTCCGGTCGTCTGTCTCAGACCGTCTGTCTCAGCCCGTCTGTCTCAGACCGTCCGTCTCTGTGCTTCTGTCTCCGTCTGTCGTCCTCTGTCCGTCCGTCTCATACCGTCTGTCCCAGACAATCTGTCTCAGACCGTCTGTCTCAGACCGTCTGTACAGACCGTCTGTCTCAGACCGTCTGTCTCAGACCGTCTGTCTCAGACCGTCTGTCTCAGACCGTCTGTCTCAGACCGTCTGTCTCAGACCGTCTGTCTCAGACCGTCCGTCTCTGTGCTTCTGTCTCCGTCTGTCGTCCTCTGTCCGTCCGTCTCATACCGTCTGTCCCAGACAATCTGTCTCAGACCGTCTGTACAGACCGTCTGTCTCAGACCGTCTGTCTCAGACCGTCTGTCTCAGACCGTCTGTCTCAGACCGTCTGTCTCAGACCGTCTGTCTCAGACCGTCTGTCTCAGACCGTGTGTCTCAGTCTGTCTGTTTCAGACCGTCTGTCGCACACCATCTGTCGCAGACCGTTTGTTTCAGACCGTCTGTGTCAGACCGTCTATCTCAGACCGTCTGTCTCAGACCGTCTGTCTCAGACCGTCTGTCTCAGACCGTCTGTCTCAGACCGTCTGTCTCAGACCGTCTGTCGCAGACCGTCTGTCTCAGACCGTCTGTCTCAGACCGTCTGTCTCAGACCGTCGGTCTCAGACCGTCGGTCTCAGACCGTGTGTCTCAGTTCGTCCGTCTCAGACCGTCTGTCTCAGACCGTCTGTCTCAGACCGTCTGTCTCAGACCGTGTGTCTCAGTCCGTCTGTCGCACACCGTCTGTCGCAGACCGTCTGTCTCAGACCGTCTGTCTCAGATCGTCTGTCTCAGTCCGCCTGTCTCCGGTCGTCTGTCTCAGACCGTCTGTCTCAGCCCGTCTGGCTCAGACCGTCTGTCTCAGACCGTCTGTCTCAGACCGTCTGTCTCAGACCGTCTGTCTCAGACCGTGTGTCTCAGTCCGTCTGTCTCAGACTGTCTATCGCACAC
Source organism: Coelioxys conoideus (assembly GCA_947623535.1). Classification (NCBI taxonomy): domain Eukaryota; kingdom Metazoa; phylum Arthropoda; class Insecta; order Hymenoptera; family Megachilidae; genus Coelioxys; species Coelioxys conoideus. Next base: position 3,434,303 of record CANQJN010000020.1, on the reverse strand, counting down.
CGTCTGTCGCACACCGTTTGTTTCAGACCGTCTGTGTCAGACCGTCTATCTCAGACCGTCTTTCTCAGACCGTCTGTCTCAGACCGTCTGTCTCAGACCGTCTGTCTCAGACCGTCTGTCTCAGACCGTCGGTCTCAGACCGTCGGTCTCAGACCGTCTGTCTCAGACCGTCTGTCTCAGTCCGTCTGCCCCTGTCCGTCTGTCTCATACCGTCTGCCTCATACCGTCTGTCTCAGACCGTATGTGTCAGACCGTATGTGTCAGACCGTCTGTCTCAGACCGTGTGTCTCAGTTTGTCCGTCTCAGACCGTCTGTCTCAGACCGTCTGTCTCAGACCGTCTGTCTCAGACCGTCTGTCTCAGACCGTGTGTCTCAGTTTGTCCGTCTCAGACCGTCTGTCTCTGACCGTCTGTCTCAGACCGTGTGTCTCAGACCGTCTGTCTCAGACCGTCTGTCTCAGACCGTCTGTCTCAGACCGTCTGTCTCAGACCGTCTGTCTCAGTCCGTCTGCCCCTGTCGGTCTGTCTCATACCGTCTGCCGCATATCGTCTGTCTCAGACCGTATGTGTCAGACCGTCTGTCTCAGACCGTGTGTCTCAGTTTGTCCGTCTCAGACCGTCTGTCTCAGACCGTCTGTCTCAGACCGTCTGTCTCAGACCGTCTGTCTCAGACCGTCTGTCTCAGACCGTCTGTCTCAGACCGTCTGTCTCAGACCGTCTGTCTCAGACCGTCCGTCTCAGACCGTCTGTCTCAGACCGTGTGTCTCAGTCCGTCGGTCTCAGACCGTCTGTCGCAGACCGTCTGTTTCAGACCGTCTGTCGCAGACCGTCTGTGTGAGACCGTCTGTCTCAGTCCGCCTGCCTCTCTCCGTCTTTCTCATACCGTCTGTCTCAGACCGTCTGTCTCAGACCATCTGTCTCAGGCCGTCTGTCTCAGACCGTCTGTCTCAGACCATCTGTCTCAGTCCGTCTACCTCTGCCTGTCTGTCTCAGTCCGTCAGCTTCAGTCCGTCTGTCTCATTCCGTCTGTCTCAGACCATCCGTCTCGGTGCGTCTGGCTCTGTCTGTCGGCCTCTGTCCGTCTGTCTCAGTCTGTCGTCCTCTGTCCGTCCGTCTCATACCGTCTGTCTCAGACCGTCTGTCTCAGACCGACTGTCTCAGTCCGTCTGTCTCAGACCGTCTGTCTCAGACCGTCTGTCTCAGACCGTCTGTCTCAGCCCGTCTGTCTCAGACCGTCCGTCTCTGTGCTTCTGTCTCCGTCTGTCGTCCTCTGTCCGTCCGTCTCATACCGTCTGTCCAGACCGTCTGTCCCAGACAATCTGCCTCAGACCGTCTGTCTCAGACCGTCTGTCTCAGACCGTCTGTCTCAGACCGTCTGTCTCAGACCGTCTGTCCCAAACCGTCTGTCTCAGACCGTCTGTCTCAGACCGTGTGTCTCAGTCCGTCTGTCTCAGACCGTCTGTCGCACACCGTCTGTCGCAGACCATCTGTCTCAGACCGTCTGTCTCAGATCGTCTGTCTCAGTCCGCCTGTCTCCGGTCGTCCGTCTCATACCGTCTGTCCCAGACAGTCTGTCTCAGACCGTCTGTCTCAGACCGTCTGTCTCAGACCGTCTGTCGCACACCGTCTGTCGCAGACCGTCTGTCTCAGACCGTCTGTCTCAGACCGTCTGTCTCAGACCGTCTGTCTCAGACCGTCTGTCTCAGACCGTCTGTCTCAGACCGTGTGTCTCAGTCTGTCTGTTTCAGACCGTCTGTCGCACACCATCTGTCGCAGACCGTTTGTTTCAGACCGTCTGTGTCAGACCGTCTATCTCAGACCGTCTGTCTCAGACCGTCTGTCTCAGACCGTCTGTCTCAGACCGTCTGTCTCAGACCGTCTGTCTCAGACCGTCTGTCTCAGACCGTCTGTCGCAGACCGTCTGTCTCAGACCGTCTGTCTCAGACCGTCTGTCTCAGAACGTCTGTCTCAGACCGTCTGTCTCAGACCGTCTGTCTCAGACCGTCTGTCTCAGACCGTGTGTCTCAGTCTGTCTGTTTCAGACCGTCTGTCGCACACCATCTGTCGCAGACCGTTTGTTTCAGACCGTCTGTGTCAGACCGTCTATCTCAGACCGTCTGTCTCAGACCGTCTGTCTCAGACCGTCTGTCTCAGACCGTCTGTCTCAGACCGTCTGTCTCAGACCGTCTGTCTCAGACCGTCTGTCTCAGACCGTCTGTCTCAGACCGTCTGTCTCAGACCGTGTGTCTCAGTCCGTCTGTCGCACACCGTCTGTCGCAGACCGTCTGTCTCAGACCGTCTGTCTCAGATCGTCTGTCTCAGTCCGCCTGTCTCCGGTCGTCTGTCTCAGACCGTCTGTCTCAGCCCGTCTGGCTCAGACCGTCTGTCTCAGACCGTCTGTCTCAGACCGTCTGTCTCAGACCGTGTGTCTCAGTCCGTCTGTCTCAGACTTTCTGTCGCACACCGTCTGTCGCACACCGTTTGTTTCAGACCGTCTGTGTCAGACCGTCTATCTCAGACCGTCTTTCTCAGACCGTCTGTCTCAGACCGTCTGTCTCAGACCGTCTGTCTCAGACCGTCTGTCTCAGACCGTCTGTCTCAGACCGTCTGTCTCAGACCGTCTGTCTCAGACCGTCTGTCTCAGACCGTCCGTCTCAGACCGTCTGTCTCAGACCGTCTGTCTCAGACCGTCTGTCTCAGACCGTGTGTCTCAGTCCGTCTGTCGCACACCGTCTGTCGCAGACCGTCTGTCTCAGTCCGTCTGCCCCTGTCCGTCTGTCTCATACCGTCTGCCTCATACCGTCTGTCTCAGACCGTATGTGTCAGACCGTATGTGTCAGACCGTCTGTCTCAGACCGTGTGTCTCAGTTTGTCCGTCTCAGACCGTCTGTCTCAGACCGTCTGTCTCAGACCGTCTGTCTCAGACCGTCTGTCTCAGACCGTCTGTCTCAGACCGTCTGTCTCAGACCGTCTGTCTCAGACCGTCTGTCTCAGACCGTCTGTCTCAGACCGTCTGTCTCAGACCGTCTGTCTCAGACCGTCTGTCTCAGACCGTCTGTCTCAGACCGTCTGTCTCAGACCGTCTGTCTCAGACCGTCTGTCTCAGACCGTCTGTCGCAGACCGTCTGTCTCAGACCGTCTGTCTCAGATCGTCTGTCGCAGACCGTCTGTCTCAGACCGTCTGTCTCAGATCGTCTGTCTCAGTCCGCCTGTCTCCGGTCGTCTGTCTCAGACCGTCTGTCTCAGCCCGTCTGTCTCAGACCGTTCGTCTCTGTGCTTCTGTCTCCGTCTGTCGTCCTCTGTCCGTCCGTCTCATACCGTCTGTCCCAGACAATCTGTCTCAGACCGTCTGTACAGACCGTCTGTCTCAGACCGTCTGTCTCAGACCGTCTGTCTCAGACCGTCTGTCTCAGACCGTCTGTCTCAGACCGTCTGTCTCAGACCGTCTGTCTCAGACCGTCTGTCTCAGACCGTCTGTCTCAGACCGTCTGTCTCAGACCGTCTGTCTCAGACCGTCGGTCTCAGACCGTCGGTCTCAGACCGTGTGTCTCAGTTCGTCCGTCTCAGACCGTCTGTCTCAGACCGTCTGTCTCAGACCGTCTGTCTCAGACCGTGTGTCTCAGTCCGTCTGTCGCACACCGTCTGTCGCAGACCGTCTGTCTCAGACCGTCTGTCTCAGATCGTCTGTCTCAGTCCGCCTGTCTCCGGTCGTCTGTCTCAGACCGTCTGTCTCAGCCCGTCTGGCTCAGACCGTCTGTCTCAGACCGTCTGTCTCAGACCGTCTGTCTCAGACCGTGTGTCTCAGTCCGTCTGTCTCAGACTGTCTGTCGCACACCGTCTGTCGCACACCGTTTGTTTCAGACCGTCTGTGTCAGACCGTCTATCTCAGACCGTCTTTCTCAGACCGTCTGTCTCAGACCGTCTGTCTCAGACCGTCTGTCTCAGACCGTCGGTCTCAGACCGTCTGTCTCAGACCGTCTGTCTCAGTCCGTCTGCCCCTGTCCGTCTGTCTCATACCGTCTGCCTCATACCGTCTGTCTCAGACCGTATGTGTCAGACCGTATGTGTCAGACCGTCTGTCTCAGACCGTGTGTCTCAGTTTGTCCGTCTCAGACCGTCTGTCTCAGACCGTCTGTCTCAGACCGTCTGTCTCAGACCGTCTGTCTCAGACCGTCTTTCTCAGACCGTCTGTCTCAGACCGTCTGTCTCAGACCGTCGGTCTCAGACCGTCGGTCTCAGACCGTGTGTCTCAGTTCGTCCGTCTCAGACCGTCTGTCTCAGACCGTCTGTCTCAGACCGTCTGTCTCAGACCGTCTGTCTCAGACCGTGTGTCTCAGTCCGTCTGTCGCACACCGTCTGTCGCAGACCGTCTGTCTCAGACCGTCTGTCTCAGATCGTCTGTCTCAGTCCGCCTGTCTCCGGTCGTCTGTCTCAGACCGTCTGTCTCAGCCCGTCTGGCTCAGACCGTCTGTCTCAGACCGTCTGTCTCAGACCGTGTGTCTCAGTCCGTCTGTCTCAGACTTTCTGTCGCACACCGTCTGTCGCACACCGTTTGTTTCAGACCGTCTGTGTCAGACCGTCTATCTCAGACCGTCTTTCTCAGACCGTCTGTCTCAGACCGTCTGTCTCAGACCGTCTGTCTCAGACCGTCTGTCTCAGACCGTCTGTCTCAGACCGTCTGTCTCAGACCGTCTGTCTCAGACCGTCTGTCTCAGACCGTCCGTCTCAGACCGTCTGTCTCAGACCGTCTGTCTCAGACCGTCTGTCTCAGACCGTGTGTCTCAGTCCGTCTGTCTCAGACTGTCTGTCTCAGACCGTCGGTCTCAGACCGTCTGTCTCAGACCGTCTGTCTCAGTCCGTCTGCCCCTGTCCGTCTGTCTCATACCGTCTGCCTCATACCGTCTGTCTCAGACCGTATGTGTCAGACCGTATGTGTCAGACCGTCTGTCTCAGACCGTGTGTCTCAGTTTGTCCGTCTCAGACCGTCTGTCTCAGACCGTCTGTCTCAGACCGTCTGTCTCAGACCGTCTGTCTCAGACCGTCTGTCTCAGACCGTCTGTCTCAGACCGTCTGTCTCAGACCGTCTGTCTCAGACCGTCTGTCTCAGACCGTCTGTCTCAGACCGTCTGTCTCAGACCGTCTGTCGCAGACCGTCTGTCTCAGACCGTCTGTCTCAGATCGTCTGTCTCAGTCCGCCTGTCTCCGGTCGTCTGTCTCAGACCGTCTGTCTCAGCCCGTCTGTCTCAGACCGTTCGTCTCTGTGCTTCTGTCTCCGTCTGTCGTCCTCTGTCCGTCCGTCTCATACCGTCTGTCCCAGACAATCTGTCTCAGACCGTCTGTACAGACCGTCTGTCTCAGACCGTCCGTCTCAGACCGTCTGTCTCAGACCGTGTGTCTCAGTCCGTCTGTCGCACACCGTCTGTCGCAGACCGTCTGTCTCAGACCGTCTGTCTCAGATCGTCTGTCTCAGTCCGCCTGTCTCCGGTCGTCTGTCTCAGACCGTCTGTCTCAGCCCGTCTGGCTCAGACCGTCTGTCTCAGACCGTCTGTCTCAGACCGTGTGTCTCAGTCCGTCTGTCTCAGACTTTCTGTCGCACACCGTCTGTCGCACACCGTTTGTTTCAGACCGTCTGTGTCAGACCGTCTATCTCAGACCGTCTTTCTCAGACCGTCTGTCTCAGACCGTCTGTCTCAGACCGTCTGTCTCAGACCGTCTGTCTCAGACCGTCTGTCTCAGACCGTCTGTCTCAGACCGTCTGTCTCAGACCGTCTGTCTCAGACCGTCCGTCTCAGACCGTCTGTCTCAGACCGTCTGTCTCAGACCGTCTGTCTCAGACCGTGTGTCTCAGTCCGTCTGTCTCAGACTGTCTGTCTCAGACCGTCGGTCTCAGACCGTCTGTCTCAGACCGTCTGTCTCAGTCCGTCTGCCCCTGTCCGTCTGTCTCATACCGTCTGCCTCATACCGTCTGTCTCAGACCGTATGTGTCAGACCGTATGTGTCAGACCGTCTGTCTCAGACCGTGTGTCTCAGTTTGTCCGTCTCAGACCGTCTGTCTCAGACCGTCTGTCTCAGACCGTCTGTCTCAGACCGTCTGTCTCAGACCGTCTGTCTCAGACCGTCTGTCTCAGACCGTCTGTCTCAGACCGTCTGTCTCAGACCGTCTGTCTCAGACCGTCTGTCTCAGACCGTCTGTCTCAGACCGTCTGTCTCAGACCGTCTGTCGCAGACCGTCTGTCTCAGACCGTCTGTCTCAGATCGTCTGTCTCAGTCCGCCTGTCTCCGGTCGTCTGTCTCAGACCGTCTGTCTCAGCCCGTCTGTCTCAGACCGTTCGTCTCTGTGCTTCTGTCTCCGTCTGTCGTCCTCTGTCCGTCCGTCTCATACCGTCTGTCCCAGACAATCTGTCTCAGACCGTCTGTACAGACCGTCTGTCTCAGACCGTCCGTCTCAGACCGTCTGTCTCAGACCGTCTGTCTCAGACCGTCTGTCTCAGACCGTGTGTCTCAGTCCGTCTGTCGCACACCGTCTGTCGCAGACCGTCTGTCTCAGTCCGTCTGCCCCTGTCCGTCTGTCTCATACCGTCTGCCTCATACCGTCTGTCTCAGACCGTATGTGTCAGACCGTATGTGTCAGACCGTCTGTCTCAGACCGTGTGTCTCAGTTTGTCCGTCTCAGACCGTCTGTCTCAGACCGTCTGTCTCAGACCGTCTGTCTCAGACCGTCTGTCTCAGACCGTCTGTCTCAGACCGTCTGTCTCAGACCGTCTGTCTCAGACCGTCTGTCTCAGACCGTCTGTCTCAGACCGTCTGTCTCAGACCGTCTGTCTCAGACCGTCTGTCTCAGACCGTCGGTCTCAGACCGTGTGTCTCAGTTCGTCCGTCTCAGACCGTCTGTCTCAGACCGTCTGTCTCAGACCGTCTGTCTCAGACCGTGTGTCTCAGTCCGTCTGTCGCACACCGTCTGTCGCAGACCGTCTGTCTCAGACCGTCTGTCTCAGATCGTCTGTCTCAGTCCGCCTGTCTCCGGTCGTCTGTCTCAGACCGTCTGTCTCAGCCCGTCTGGCTCAGACCGTCTGTCTCAGACCGTCTGTCTCAGACCGTCTGTCTCAGACCGTGTGTCTCAGTCCGTCTGTCTCAGACTGTCTGTCGCACACCTTCTGTCGCACACCGTTTGTTTCAGACCGTCTGTGTCAGACCGTCTATCTCAGACCGTCTTTCTCAGACCGTCTGTCTCAGACCGTCTGTCTCAGACCGTCTGTCTCAGACCGTCGGTCTCAGACCGTCTGTCTCAGACCGTCTGTCTCAGTCCGTCTGCCCCTGTCCGTCTGTCTCATACCGTCTGCCTCATACCGTCTGTCTCAGACCGTATGTGTCAGACCGTATGTGTCAGACCGTCTGTCTCAGACCGTGTGTCTCAGTTTGTCCGTCTCAGACCGTCTGTCTCAGACCGTCTGTCTCAGACCGTCTGTCTCAGACCGTCTGTCTCAGACCGTCTGTCTCAGACCGTCTGTCTCAGACCGTCTGTCTCAGACCGTCTGTCTCAGACCGTCTGTCTCAGACCGTCTGTCTCAGATCGTCTGTCACAGTCCGCCTGTCTCCGGTCGTCTGTCTCGGACCGTCTGTCTCAGCCCGTCTGTCTCAGACCGTCCGTCTCTGTGCTTCTGTCTCCGTCTGTCGTCCTCTGTCCGTCTGTCCCAGACAATCTGTCTCAGACCGTCTGTCTCAGACCGTCTGTACAGACCGTCTGTCTCAGACCGTCTGTCTCAGACCGTCTGTCTCAGACCGTCTGTCTCAGACCGTCTGTCTCAGACCGTCTGTCTCAGACCGTCTGTCTCAGACCGTCTGTCTCAGACCGTCTGTCTCAGACCGTCTGTCTCAGACCGTCTGTCTCAGACCGTCTGTCTCAGACCGTCTGTCTCAGACCGTCTGTCTCAGACCGTCTGTCTCAGACCGTCTGTCTCAGACCGTCTGTCTCAGACCGTGTGTCTCAGTTTGTCCGTCTCAGACCGTCTGTCTCTGACCGTCTGTCTCAGACCGTGTGTCTCAGACCGTCTGTCTCAGACCGTCTGTCTCAGACCGTCTGTCTCAGACCGTCGGTCTCAGACCGTCTGTCTCAGACCGTCTGTCTCAGTCCGTCTGCCCCTGTCCGTCTGTCTCATACCGTCTGCCTCATACCGTCTGTCTCAGACCGTATGTGTCAGACCGTATGTGTCAGACCGTCTGTCTCAGACCGTGTGTCTCAGTTTGTCCGTCTCAGACCGTCTGTCTCAGACCGTCTGTCTCAGACCGTCTGTCTCAGACCGTCTGTCTCAGACCGTCTGTCGCAGACCGTCTGTCTCAGACCGTCTGTCTCAGATCGTCTGTCTCAGTCCGCCTGTCTCCGGTCGTCTGTCTCAGACCGTCTCCCTCAGCCCGTCTGTCTCAGACCGTCCGTCTCTGTGCTTCTGTCTCCGTCTGTCGTCCTCTGTCCGTCCGTCTCATACCGTCTGTCCCAGACAATCTGTCTCAGACCGTCTGTCTCAGACCGTCTGTACAGACCGTCTGTCTCAGACCGTCTGTCTCAGACCGTCTGTCTCAGACCGTCGGTCTCAGACCGTGTGTCTCAGTTCGTCCGTCTCAGACCGTCTGTCTCAGACCGTCTGTCTCAGACCGTCTGTCTTAGACCGTGTGGCTCAGTCCGTCTGTCGCACACCGTCTGTCGCAGACCGTCTGTCTCAGACCGTCTGTCTCAGATCGTCTGTCTCAGTCCGCCTGTCTCCGGTCGTCTGTCTCAGACCGTCTGTCTCAGCCCGTCTGGCTCAGACCGTCTGTCTCAGACCGTCTGTCTCAGACCGTCTGTCTCAGACCGAGTGTCTCAGTCCGTCTGTCTCAGACTGTCTGTCGCACACCGTCTGTCGCACACCGTTTGTTTCAGACCGTCTGTGTCAGACCGTCTATCTCAGACCGTCTTTCTCAGACCGTCTGTCTCAGACCGTCTGTCTCAGACTGTCTGTCTCAGACCGTCGGTCTCAGACCGTCTGTCTCAGACCGTCTGTCTCAGTCCGTCTGCCCCTGTCCGTCTGTCTCATACCGTCTGCCTCATACCGTCTGTCTCAGACCGTATGTGTCAGACCGTATGTGTCAGACCGTCTGTCTCAGACCGTGTGTCTCAGTTTGTCCGTCTCAGACCGTCTGTCTCAGACCGTCTGTCTCAGACCGTCTGTCTCAGACCGTCTGTCTCAGACCGTCTGTCTCAGACCGTCTGTCTCAGACCGTCTGTCTCAGACTGTCTGTCTCAGACCGTCTGTCTCAGACCGTCTGTCTCAGACCGTCTGTCTCAGACCGTCTGTCGCAGACCGTCTGTCTCAGACCGTCTGTCTCAGATCGTCTGTCTCAGTCCGCCTGTCTCCGGTCGTCTGTCTCAGACCGTCTGTCTCAGCCCGTCTGTCTCAGACCGTCCGTCTCTGTGCTTCTGTCTCCGTCTGTCGTCCTCTGTCCGTCCGTCTCATACCGTCTGTCCCAGACAATCTGTCTCAGACCGTCTGTCTCAGACCGTCTGTACAGACCGTCTGTCTCAGACCGTCTGTCTCAGACCGTCTGTCTCAGACCGTCTGTCTCAGTCCGTCTGCCCCTGTCCGTCTGGCTCATACCGTCTGCCTCATACCGTCTGTCTCAGACCGTATGTGTCCGACCGTATGTGTCAGACCGTCTGTCTCAGACCGTGTGTCTCAGTTTGTCCGTCTCAGACCGTCTGTCTCAGACCGTCTGTCTCAGACCGTCTGTCTCAGACCGTCTGTCTCAGACCGTCTGTCTCAGACCGTCTGTCTCAGACCGTCTGTCTCAGACCGTCTGTCTCAGACCGTCTGTCTCAGACCGTCTGTCTCAGACCGTCTGTCTCAGACCGTCTGTCTCAGACCGTCTGTCGCAGACCGTCTGTCTCAGACCGTCTGTCTCAGATCGTCTGTCTCAGTCCGCCTGTCTCCGGTCGTCTGTCTCAGACCGTCTGTCTCAGCCCGTCTGTCTCAGACCGTCCGTCTCTGTGCTTCTGTCTCCGTCTGTCGTCCTCTGTCCGTCCGTCTCATACCGTCTGTCCCAGACAATTTGTCTCAGACCGTCTGTCTCAGACCGTCTGTACAGACCGTCTGTCTCAGACCGTCTGTCTCAGACCGTCTGTCTCAGACCGTCTGTCTCAGACCGTCTGTCTCAGACCGTCTGTCTCAGACCGTCTGTCTCAGACCGTCTGTCTCAGACCGTCTGTCTCAGACCGTCCGTCTCTGTGCTTCTGTCTCCGTCTGTCGTCCTCTGTCCGTCCGTCTCATACCGTCTGTCCCAGACAATCTGTCTCAGACCGTCTGTACAGACCGTCTGTCTCAGACCGTCTGTCTCAGACCGTCTGTCTCAGACCGTCTGTCTCAGACCGTCTGTCTCAGACCGTCTGTCTCAGACCGTCTGTCTCAGACCGTCTGTCTCAGACCGTCTGTCTCAGACCGTCTGTCTCAGACCGTCTATCTCAGACCGTCTTTCTCAGACCGTCTGTCTCAGACCGTCTGTCTCAGACCGTCTGTCTCAGACCGTCGGTCTCAGACCGTCTGTCTCAGACCGTCTGTCTCAGTCCGTCTGCCCCTGTCCGTCTGTCTCATACCGTCTGCCTCATACCGTCTGTCTCAGACCGTATGTGTCAGACCGTATGTGTCAGACCGTCTGTCTCAGACCGTGTGTCTCAGTTTGTCCGTCTCAGACCGTCTGTCTCAGACCGTCTGTCTCAGACCGTCTGTCTCAGACCGTCTGTCTCAGACCGTCTGTCTCAGACCGTCTGTCTCAGACCGTCTGTCTCAGACCGTCTGTCTCAGACCGTCTGTCTCAGACCGTCTGTCTCAGACCGTCTGTCTCAGACCGTCTGTCTCAGACCGTCCGTCTCTGTGCTTCTGTCTCCGTCTGTCGTCCTCTGTCCGTCCGTCTCATACCGTCTGTCCCAGACAATCTGTCTCAGACCGTCTGTACAGACCGTCTGTCTCAGACCGTCTGTCTCAGACCGTCTGTCTCAGACCGTCTGTCTCAGACCGTCTGTCTCAGACCGTCTGTCTCAGACCGTCTGTCTCAGACCGTCTGTCTCAGACCGTCCGTCTCTGTGCTTCTGTCTCCGTCTGTCGTCCTCTGTCCGTCCGTCTCATACCGTCTGTCCCAGACAATCTGTCTCAGACCGTCTGTACAGACCGTCTGTCTCAGACCGTCTGTCTCAGACCGTCTGTCTCAGACCGTCTGTCTCAGACCGTCTGTCTCAGACCGTCTGTCTCAGACCGTCTGTCTCAGACCGTCTGTCTCAGACCGTCTGTCTCAGACCGTCTGTCTCAGACCGTCTGTCTCAGACCGTCTGTCTCAGACCGTCTGTCTCAGACCGTCTGTCTCAGACCGTCTGTCTCAGACCGTCTGTCTCAGACCGTCTGTCTCAGACCGTCGGTCTCAGACCGTCGGTCTCAGACCGTGTGTCTCAGTTCGTCCGTCTCAGACCGTCTGTCTCAGACCGTCTGTCTCAGACCGTGTGTCTCAGTCCGTCTGTCGCACACCGTCTGTCGCAGACCGTCTGTCTCAGACCGTCTGTCTCAGATCGTCTGTCTCAGTCCGCCTGTCTCCGGTCGTCTGTCTCAGACCGTCTGTCTCAGCCCGTCTGTCTCAGACCGTCCGTCTCTGTGCTTCTGTCTCCGTCTGTCGTCCTCTGTCCGTCCGTCTCATACCGTCTGTCCCAGACAATTTGTCTCAGACCGTCTGTCTCAGACCGTCTGTACAGACCGTCTGTCTCAGACCGTCTGTCTCAGACCGTCTGTCGCAGACCGTCTGTCTCAGACCGTCTGTCTCAGATCGTCTGTCTCAGTCCGCCTGTCTCCGGTCGTCTGTCTCAGACCGTCTGTCTCAGCCCGTCTGTCTCAGACCGTCCGTCTCTGTGCTTCTGTCTCCGTCTGTCGTCCTCTGTCCGTCCGTCTCATACCGTCTGTCCCAGACAATTTGTCTCAGACCGTCTGTCTCAGACCGTCTGTACAGACCGTCTGTCTCAGACCGTCTGTCTCAGACCGTCTGTCTCAGACCGTCTGTCTCAGACCGTCTGTCTCAGACCGTCTGTCTCAGACCGTCTGTCTCAGACCGTCTGTCTCAGACCGTCTGTCTCAGACCGTCCGTCTCTGTGCTTCTGTCTCCGTCTGTCGTCCTCTGTCCGTCCGTCTCATACCGTCTGTCCCAGACAATCTGTCTCAGACCGTCTGTACAGACCGTCTGTCTCAGACCGTCTGTCTCAGACCGTCTGTCTCAGACCGTCTGTCTCAGACCGTCTGTCTCAGACCGTCTGTCTCAGACCGTCTGTCTCAGACCGTCTGTCTCAGACCGTCTGTCTCAGACCGTCTGTCTCAGACCGTCTGTCTCAGACCGTCTATCTCAGACCGTCTTTCTCAGACCGTCTGTCTCAGACCGTCTGTCTCAGACCGTCTGTCTCAGACCGTCGGTCTCAGACCGTCTGTCTCAGACCGTCTGTCTCAGTCCGTCTGCCCCTGTCCGTCTGTCTCATACCGTCTGCCTCATACCGTCTGTCTCAGACCGTATGTGTCAGACCGTATGTGTCAGACCGTCTGTCTCAGACCGTGTGTCTCAGTTTGTCCGTCTCAGACCGTCTGTCTCAGACCGTCTGTCTCAGACCGTCTGTCTCAGACCGTCTGTCTCAGACCGTCTGTCTCAGACCGTCTGTCTCAGACCGTCTGTCTCAGACCGTCTGTCTCAGACCGTCTGTCTCAGACCGTCTGTCTCAGACCGTCTGTCTCAGACCGTCTGTCTCAGACCGTCCGTCTCTGTGCTTCTGTCTCCGTCTGTCGTCCTCTGTCCGTCCGTCTCATACCGTCTGTCCCAGACAATCTGTCTCAGACCGTCTGTACAGACCGTCTGTCTCAGACCGTCTGTCTCAGACCGTCTGTCTCAGACCGTCTGTCTCAGACCGTCTGTCTCAGACCGTCTGTCTCAGACCGTCTGTCTCAGACCGTCTGTCTCAGACCGTCTGTCTCAGACCGTCCGTCTCTGTGCTTCTGTCTCCGTCTGTCGTCCTCTGTCCGTCCGTCTCATACCGTCTGTCCCAGACAATCTGTCTCAGACCGTCTGTACAGACCGTCTGTCTCAGACCGTCTGTCTCAGACCGTCTGTCTCAGACCGTCTGTCTCAGACCGTCTGTCTCAGACCGTCTGTCTCAGACCGTCTGTCTCAGACCGTCTGTCTCAGACCGTCTGTCTCAGACCGTCTGTCTCAGACCGTCTGTCTCAGACCGTCTGTCTCAGACCGTCTGTCTCAGACCGTCTGTCTCAGACCGTCTGTCTCAGACCGTCTGTCTCAGACCGTCTGTCTCAGACCGTCGGTCTCAGACCGTCGGTCTCAGACCGTCGGTCTCAGACCGTGTGTCTCAGTTCGTCCGTCTCAGACCGTCTGTCTCAGACCGTCTGTCTCAGACCGTGTGTCTCAGTCCGTCTGTCGCACACCGTCTGTCGCAGACCGTCTGTCTCAGACCGTCTGTCTCAGATCGTCTGTCTCAGTCCGCCTGTCTCCGGTCGTCTGTCTCAGACCGTCTGTCTCAGCCCGTCTGGCTCAGACCGTCTGTCTCAGACCGTCTGTCTCAGACCGTCTGTCTCAGACCGTGTGTCTCAGTCCGTCTGTCTCAGACTGTCTGTCGCACACCGTCTGTCGCACACCGTTTGTTTCAGACCGTCTGTGTCAGACCGTCTATCTCAGACCGTCTTTCTCAGACCGTCTGTCTCAGACCGTCTGTCTCAGACCGTCTGTCTCAGACCGTCGGTCTCAGACCGTCTGTCTCAGACCGTCTGTCTCAGTCCGTCTGCCCCTGTCCGTCTGTCTCATACCGTCTGCCTCATACCGTCTGTCTCAGACCGTATGTGTCAGACCGTATGTGTCAGACCGTCTGTCTCAGACCGTGTGTCTCAGTTTGTCCGTCTCAGACCGTCTGTCTCAGACCGTCTGTCTCAGACCGTCTGTCTCAGACCGTCTGTCTCAGACCGTCTGTCTCAGACCGTCTGTCTCAGACCGTCTGTCTCAGACCGTCTGTCTCAGACCGTCTGTCTCAGACCGTCTGTCTCAGACCGTCTGTCTCAGACCGTCTGTCTCAGACCGTCTGTCTCAGACCGTCTGTCTCAGACCGTCTGTCTCAGACCGTCTGTCTCAGACCGTCTGTCTCAGACCGTCTGTCTCAGACCGTCTGTCTCAGACCGTCTGTCTCAGACCGTCTGTCTCAGACCGTCTGTCTCAGACCGTCTGTCTCAGACCGTCTGTCTCAGACCGTCCGTCTCTGTGCTTCTGTCTCCGTCTGTCGTCCTCTGTCCGTCCGTCTCATACCGTCTGTCCCAGACAATCTGTCTCAGACCGTCTGTCTCAGACCGTCTGTCTCAGACCGTCTGTCTCAGACCGTCTGTCTCAGACCGTCTGTCTCAGACCGTCTGTCTCAGACCGTCTGTCTCAGACCGTCTGTCTCAGACCGTCTGTCTCAGACCGTCTGTCTCAGACCGTCTGTCTCAGACCGTCGGTCTCAGACCGTCGGTCTCAGACCGTGTGTCTCAGTTCGTCCGTCTCAGACCGTCTGTCTCAGACCGTCTGTCTCAGACCGTCTGTCTCAGACCGTGTGTCTCAGTCCGTCTGTCGCACACCGTCTGTCGCAGACCGTCTGTCTCAGACCGTCTGTCTCAGATCGTCTGTCTCAGTCCGCCTGTCTCCGGTCGTCTGTCTCAGACCGTCTGTCTCAGCCCGTCTGGCTCAGACCGTCTGTCTCAGACCGTCTGTCTCAGACCGTCTGTCTCAGACCGTGTGTCTCAGTCCGTCTGTCTCAGACTGTCTGTCGCACACCGTCTGTCGCACACCGTTTGTTTCAGACCGTCTGTGTCAGACCGTCTATCTCAGACCGTCTTTCTCAGACCGTCTGTCTCAGACCGTCTGTCTCAGACCGTCTGTCTCAGACCGTCGGTCTCAGACCGTCGGTCTCAGACCGTCTGTCTCAGACCGTCTGTCTCAGTCCGTCTGCCCCTGTCCGTCTGTCTCATACCGTCTGCCTCATACCGTCTGTCTCAGACCGTATGTGTCAGACCGTATGTGTCAGACCGTCTGTCTCAGACCGTGTGTCTCAGTTTGTCCGTCTCAGACCGTCTGTCTCAGACCGTCTGTCTCAGACCGTCTGTCTCAGACCGTCTGTCTCAGACCGTCTGTCTCAGACCGTCTGTCTCAGAACGTCTGTCTCAGACCGTCTGTCTCAGACCGTCTGTCTCAGACCGTCTGTCTCAGACCGTCTGTCTCAGACCGTCTGTCTCAGACCGTCTGTCGCAGACCGTCTGTCTCAGACCGTCTGTCTCAGATCGTCTGTCTCAGTCCGCCTGTCTCCGGTCGTCTGTCTCAGACCGTCTGTCTCAGACCGTCTGTCTCAGACCGTCCGTCTCTGTGCTTCTGTCTCCGTCTGTCGTCCTCTGTCCGTCCGTCTCATACCGTCTGTCCCAGACAATCTGTCTCAGACCGTCTGTCTCAGACCGTCTGTCTCAGACCGTCTGTCTCAGACCGTCTGTCTCAGACCGTCTGTCTCAGACCGTCTGTCTCAGACCGTCTGTCTCAGACCGTCTGTCTCAGACCGTCTGTCTCAGACCGTCTGTCTCAGACCGTCTGTCTCAGACCGTCTGTCTCAGACCGTCTGTCTCAGACCGTCGGTCTCAGACCGTCGGTCTCAGACCGTGTGTCTCAGTTCGTCCGTCTCAGACCGTCTGTCTCAGACCGTCTGTCTCAGACCGTGTGTCTCAGTCCGTCTGTCGCACACCGTCTGTCGCAGACCGTCTGTCTCAGACCGTCTGTCTCAGATCGTCTGTCTCAGTCCGCCTGTCTCCGGTCGTCTGTCTCAGACCGTCTGTCTCAGCCCGTCTGTCTCAGACCGTCCGTCTCTGTGCTTCTGTCTCCGTCTGTCGTCCTCTGTCCGTCCGTCTCATACCGTCTGTCCCAGACAATTTGTCTCAGACCGTCTGTCTCAGACCGTCTGTACAGACCGTCTGTCTCAGACCGTCTGTCTCAGACCGTCTGTCGCAGACCGTCTGTCTCAGACCGTCTGTCTCAGATCGTCTGTCTCAGTCCGCCTGTCTCCGGTCGTCTGTCTCAGACCGTCTGTCTCAGCCCGTCTGTCTCAGACCGTCCGTCTCTGTGCTTCTGTCTCCGTCTGTCGTCCTCTGTCCGTCCGTCTCATACCGTCTGTCCCAGACAATTTGTCTCAGACCGTCTGTCTCAGACCGTCTGTACAGACCGTCTGTCTCAGACCGTCTGTCTCAGACCGTCTGTCTCAGACCGTCTGTCTCAGACCGTCTGTCTCAGGCCGTCTGTCTCAGACCGTCTGTCTCAGACCGTCTGTCGCAGACCGTCTGTCTCAGACCGTCTGTCTCAGATCGTCTGTCTCAGTCCGCCTGTCTCCGGTCGTCTGTCTCAGACCGTCTGTCTCAGCCCGTCTGTCTCAGACCGTCCGTCTCTGTGCTTCTGTCTCCGTCTGTCGTCCTATGTCCGTCCGTCTCATACCGTCTGTCCCAGACAATCTGTCTCAGACCGTCTGTCTCAGACCGTCTGTACAGACCGTCTGTCTCAGACCGTCTGTCTCAGACCGTCTGTCTCAGACCGTCTGTCTCAGACCGTCTGTCTCAGACCGTCTGTCTCAGACCGTCTGTCTCAGACCGTCCCTCTCTGTGCTTCTGTCTCCGTCTGTCGTCCTCTGTCCGTCCGTCTCATACCGTCTGTCCCAGACAATCTGTCTCAGACCGTCTGTCTCAGACCGTCTGTCTCAGACCGTCTGTCTCAGACCGTCTGTCTCAGACCGTCTGTCTCAGACCGTCTGTCTCAGACCGTCTGTCTCAGACCGTCTGTCTCAGACCGTCTGTCTCAGACCGTCTGTCTCAGACCGTCTGTCTCAGACCGTCTGTCTCAGACCGTCTGTCTCAGACCGTCTGTCTCAGACCGTCTGTCTCAGACCGTCTGTCTCAGACCGTCTGTCTCAGACCGTCTGTCTCAGACCGTCTGTCTCAGACCGTCGGTCTCAGACCGTCGGTCTCAGACCGTGTGTCTCAGTTCGTCCGTCTCAGACCGTCTGTCTCAGACCGTCTGTCTCAGACCGTCTGTCTCAGACCGTGTGTCTCAGTCCGTCTGTCGCACACCGTCTGTCGCAGACCGTCTGTCTCAGACCGTCTGTCTCAGATCGTCTGTCTCAGTCCGCCTGTCTCCGGTCGTCTGTCTCAGACCGTCTGTCTCAGCCCGTCTGGCTCAGACCGTCTGTCTCAGACCGTCTGTCTCAGACCGTCTGTCTCAGACCGTGTGTCTCAGTCCGTCTGTCTCAGACTGTCTGTCGCACACCGTCTGTCGCACACCGTTTGTTTCAGACCGTCTGTGTCAGACCGTCTATCTCAGACCGTCTTTCTCAGACCGTCTGTCTCAGACCGTCTGTCTCAGACCGTCTGTCTCAGACCGTCGGTCTCAGACCGTCTGTCTCAGACCGTCTGTCTCAGTCCGTCTGCCCCTGTCCGTCTGTCTCATACCGTCTGCCTCATACCGTCTGTCTCAGACCGTATGTGTCAGACCGTATGTGTCAGACCGTCTGTCTCAGACCGTGTGTCTCAGTTTGTCCGTCTCAGACCGTCTGTCTCAGACCGTCTGTCTCAGACCGTCTGTCTCAGACCGTCTGTCTCAGACCGTCGGTCTCAGACCGTCGGTCTCAGACCGTGTGTCTCAGTTCGTCCGTCTCAGACCGTCTGTCTCAGACCGTCTGTCTCAGACCGTGTGTCTCAGTCCGTCTGTCGCACACCGTCTGTCGCAGACCGTCTGTCTCAGACCGTCTGTCTCAGATCGTCTGTCTCAGTCCGCCTGTCTCCGGTCGTCTGTCTCAGACCGTCTGTCTCAGCCCGTCTGGCTCAGACCGTCTGTCTCAGACCGTCTGTCTCAGACCGTCTGTCTCAGACCGTCTGTCTCAGACCGTCTGTCTCAGACCGTCTGTCTCAGACCGTCTGTCTCAGACCGTCCGTCTCTGTGCTTCTGTCTCCGTCTGTCGTCCTCTGTCCGTCCGTCTCATACCGTCTGTCCCAGACAATCTGTCTCAGACCGTCGGTCTCAGACCGTCGGTCTCAGACCGTCTGTCTCAGACCGTCTGTCTCAGTCCGTCTGCCCCTGTCCGTCTGTCTCATACCGTCTGCCTCATACCGTCTGTCTCAGACCGTATGTGTCAGACCGTATGTGTCAGACCGTCTGTCTCAGACCGTGTGTCTCAGTTTGTCCGTCTCAGACCGTCTGTCTCAGACCGTCTGTCTCAGACCGTCTGTCTCAGACCGTCTGTCTCAGACCGTCTGTCTCAGACCGTCTGTCTCAGAACGTCTGTCTCAGACCGTCTGTCTCAGACCGTCTGTCTCAGACCGTCTGTCTCAGACCGTCTGTCTCAGACCGTCTGTCTCAGACCGTCTGTCGCAGACCGTCTGTCTCAGACCGTCTGTCTCAGATCGTCTGTCTCAGTCCGCCTGTCTCCGGTCGTCTGTCTCAGACCGTCTGTCTCAGACCGTCTGTCTCAGACCGTCCGTCTCTGTGCTTCTGTCTCCGTCTGTCGTCCTCTGTCCGTCCGTCTCATACCGTCTGTCCCAGACAATCTGTCTCAGACCGTCTGTCTCAGACCGTCTGTCTCAGACCGTCTGTCTCAGACCGTCTGTCTCAGACCGTCTGTCTCAGACCGTCTGTCTCAGACCGTCTGTCTCAGACCGTCTGTCTCAGACCGTCTGTCTCAGACCGTCTGTCTCAGACCGTCTGTCTCAGACCGTCTGTCTCAGACCGTCGGTCTCAGACCGTGTGTCTCAGTTCGTCCGTCTCAGACCGTCTGTCTCAGACCGTCTGTCTCAGACCGTCTGTCTCAGACCGTGTGTCTCAGTCCGTCTGTCGCACACCGTCTGTCGCAGACCGTCTGTCTCAGACCGTCTGTCTCAGATCGTCTGTCTCAGTCCGCCTGTCTCCGGTCGTCTGTCTCAGACCGTCTGTCTCAGCCCGTCTGGCTCAGACCGTCTGTCTCAGACCGTCTGTCTCAGTCCGTCTGTCTCAGACCGTGTGTCTCAGTCCGTCTGTCTCAGACTGTCTGTCGCACACCGTCTGTCGCACACCGTTTGTTTCAGACCGTCTGTGTCAGACCGTCTATCTCAGACCGTCTTTCTCAGACCGTCTGTCTCAGACCGTCTGTCTCAGACCGTCTGTCTCAGACCGTCGGTCTCAGACCGTCTGTCTCAGACCGTCTGTCTCAGTCCGTCTGCCCCTGTCCGTCTGTCTCATACCGTCTGCCTCATACCGTCTGTCTCAGACCGTATGTGTCAGACCGTATGTGTCAGACCGTCTGTCTCAGACCGTGTGTCTCAGTTTGTCCGTCTCAGACCGTCTGTCTCAGACCGTCTGTCTCAGACCGTCTGTCTCAGACCGTCTGTCTCAGACCGTCTGTCTCAGACCGTCTGTCTCAGACCGTCTGTCTCAGACCGTCTGTCTCAGACCGTCTGTCTCAGGCCGTCTGTCTCAGACCGTCTGTCTCAGACCGTCTGTCGCAGACCGTCTGTCTCAGACCGTCTGTCTCAGATCGTCTGTCTCAGTCCGCCTGTCTCCGGTCGTCTGTCTCAGACCGTCTGTCTCAGCCCGTCTGTCTCAGACCGTCCGTCTCTGTGCTTCTGTCTCCGTCTGTCGTCCTATGTCCGTCCGTCTCATACCGTCTGTCCCAGACAATCTGTCTCAGACCGTCTGTCTCAGACCGTCTGTACAGACCGTCTGTCTCAGACCGTCTGTCTCAGACCGTCTGTCTCAGACCGTCTGTCTCAGACCGTCTGTCTCAGACCGTCTGTCTCAGACCGTCTGTCTCAGACCGTCTGTCTCAGACCGTCCCTCTCTGTGCTTCTGTCTCCGTCTGTCGTCCTCTGTCCGTCCGTCTCATACCGTCTGTCCCAGACAATCTGTCTCAGACCGTCTGTCTCAGACCGTCTGTCTCAGACCGTCTGTCTCAGACCGTCTGTCTCAGACCGTCTGTCTCAGACCGTCTGTCTCAGACCGTCTGTCTCAGACCGTCTGTCTCAGACCGTCTGTCTCAGACCGTCTGTCTCAGACCGTCTGTCTCAGACCGTCTGTCTCAGACCGTCTGTCTCAGACCGTCTGTCTCAGACCGTCTGTCTCAGACCGTCTGTCTCAGACCGTCTGTCTCAGACCGTCTGTCTCAGACCGTCTGTCTCAGACCGTCGGTCTCAGACCGTCGGTCTCAGACCGTGTGTCTCAGTTCGTCCGTCTCAGACCGTCTGTCTCAGACCGTCTGTCTCAGACCGTCTGTCTCAGACCGTGTGTCTCAGTCCGTCTGTCGCACACCGTCTGTCGCAGACCGTCTGTCTCAGACCGTCTGTCTCAGATCGTCTGTCTCAGTCCGCCTGTCTCCGGTCGTCTGTCTCAGACCGTCTGTCTCAGCCCGTCTGGCTCAGACCGTCTGTCTCAGACCGTCTGTCTCAGACCGTCTGTCTCAGACCGTGTGTCTCAGTCCGTCTGTCTCAGACTGTCTGTCGCACACCGTCTGTCGCACACCGTTTGTTTCAGACCGTCTGTGTCAGACCGTCTATCTCAGACCGTCTTTCTCAGACCGTCTGTCTCAGACCGTCTGTCTCAGACCGTCTGTCTCAGACCGTCGGTCTCAGACCGTCTGTCTCAGACCGTCTGTCTCAGTCCGTCTGCCCCTGTCCGTCTGTCTCATACCGTCTGCCTCATACCGTCTGTCTCAGACCGTATGTGTCAGACCGTATGTGTCAGACCGTCTGTCTCAGACCGTGTGTCTCAGTTTGTCCGTCTCAGACCGTCTGTCTCAGACCGTCTGTCTCAGACCGTCTGTCTCAGACCGTCTGTCTCAGACCGTCGGTCTCAGACCGTCGGTCTCAGACCGTGTGTCTCAGTTCGTCCGTCTCAGACCGTCTGTCTCAGACCGTCTGTCTCAGACCGTGTGTCTCAGTCCGTCTGTCGCACACCGTCTGTCGCAGACCGTCTGTCTCAGACCGTCTGTCTCAGATCGTCTGTCTCAGTCCGCCTGTCTCCGGTCGTCTGTCTCAGACCGTCTGTCTCAGCCCGTCTGGCTCAGACCGTCTGTCTCAGACCGTCTGTCTCAGACCGTCTGTCTCAGACCGTCTGTCTCAGACCGTCTGTCTCAGACCGTCTGTCTCAGACCGTCTGTCTCAGACCGTCCGTCTCTGTGCTTCTGTCTCCGTCTGTCGTCCTCTGTCCGTCCGTCTCATACCGTCTGTCCCAGACAATCTGTCTCAGACCGTCTGTACAGACCGTCTGTCTCAGACCGTCTGTCTCAGACCGTCTGTCTCAGACCGTCTGTCTCAGACCGTCTGTCTCAGACCGTCTGTCTCAGACCGTCTGTCTCAGACCGTCTGTCTCAGACCGTCTGTCTCAGACCGTCTGTCTCAGACCGTCTGTCTCAGACCGTCTGTCTCAGACCGTCTGTCTCAGACCGTCTGTCTCAGACCGTCTGTCTCAGACCGTCTGTCTCAGACCGTCTGTCTCAGACCGTCGGTCTCAGACCGTCGGTCTCAGACCGTGTGTCTCAGTTCGTCCGTCTCAGACCGTCTGTCTCAGACCGTCTGTCTCAGACCGTGTGTCTCAGTCCGTCTGTCGCACACCGTCTGTCGCAGACCGTCTGTCTCAGACCGTCTGTCTCAGATCGTCTGTCTCAGTCCGCCTGTCTCCGGTCGTCTGTCTCAGACCGTCTGTCTCAGCCCGTCTGGCTCAGACCGTCTGTCTCAGACCGTCTGTCTCAGACCGTCTGTCTCAGACCGTGTGTCTCAGTCCGTCTGTCTCAGACTGTCTGTCGCACACCGTCTGTCGCACACCGTTTGTTTCAGACCGTCTGTGTCAGACCGTCTATCTCAGACCGTCTTTCTCAGACCGTCTGTCTCAGACCGTCTGTCTCAGACCGTCTGTCTCAGACCGTCGGTCTCAGACCGTCTGTCTCAGACCGTCTGTCTCAGTCCGTCTGCCCCTGTCCGTCTGTCTCATACCGTCTGCCTCATACCGTCTGTCTCAGACCGTATGTGTCAGACCGTATGTGTCAGACCGTCTGTCTCAGACCGTGTGTCTCAGTTTGTCCGTCTCAGACCGTCTGTCTCAGACCGTCTGTCTCAGACCGTCTGTCTCAGACCGTCTGTCTCAGACCGTCTGTCTCAGACCGTCTGTCTCAGACCGTCTGTCTCAGACCGTCTGTCTCAGACCGTCTGTCTCAGACCGTCTGTCTCAGACCGTCTGTCTCAGACCGTCTGTCTCAGACCGTCTGTCTCAGACCGTCTGTCTCAGACCGTCTGTCTCAGACCGTCTGTCTCAGACCGTCTGTCTCAGACCGTCTGTCTCAGACCGTCTGTCTCAGACCGTCTGTCTCAGACCGTCTGTCTCAGACCGTCTGTCTCAGACCGTCTGTCTCAGACCGTCTGTCTCAGACCGTCCGTCTCTGTGCTTCTGTCTCCGTCTGTCGTCCTCTGTCCGTCCGTCTCATACCGTCTGTCCCAGACAATCTGTCTCAGACCGTCTGTCTCAGACCGTCTGTCTCAGACCGTCTGTCTCAGACCGTCTGTCTCAGACCGTCTGTCTCAGACCGTCTGTCTCAGACCGTCTGTCTCAGACCGTCTGTCTCAGACCGTCTGTCTCAGACCGTCTGTCTCAGACCGTCGGTCTCAGACCGTCGGTCTCAGACCGTGTGTCTCAGTTCGTCCGTCTCAGACCGTCTGTCTCAGACCGTCTGTCTCAGACCGTCTGTCTCAGACCGTGTGTCTCAGTCCGTCTGTCGCACACCGTCTGTCGCAGACCGTCTGTCTCAGACCGTCTGTCTCAGATCGTCTGTCTCAGTCCGCCTGTCTCCGGTCGTCTGTCTCAGACCGTCTGTCTCAGCCCGTCTGGCTCAGACCGTCTGTCTCAGACCGTCTGTCTCAGACCGTCTGTCTCAGACCGTGTGTCTCAGTCCGTCTGTCTCAGACTGTCTGTCGCACACCGTCTGTCGCACACCGTTTGTTTCAGACCGTCTGTGTCAGACCGTCTATCTCAGACCGTCTTTCTCAGACCGTCTGTCTCAGACCGTCTGTCTCAGACCGTCTGTCTCAGACCGTCGGTCTCAGACCGTCGGTCTCAGACCGTCTGTCTCAGACCGTCTGTCTCAGTCCGTCTGCCCCTGTCCGTCTGTCTCATACCGTCTGCCTCATACCGTCTGTCTCAGACCGTATGTGTCAGACCGTATGTGTCAGACCGTCTGTCTCAGACCGTGTGTCTCAGTTTGTCCGTCTCAGACCGTCTGTCTCAGACCGTCTGTCTCAGACCGTCTGTCTCAGACCGTCTGTCTCAGACCGTCTGTCTCAGACCGTCTGTCTCAGAACGTCTGTCTCAGACCGTCTGTCTCAGACCGTCTGTCTCAGACCGTCTGTCTCAGACCGTCTGTCTCAGACCGTCTGTCGCAGACCGTCTGTCTCAGACCGTCTGTCTCAGATCGTCTGTCTCAGTCCGCCTGTCTCCGGTCGTCTGTCTCAGACCGTCTGTCTCAGACCGTCTGTCTCAGACCGTCCGTCTCTGTGCTTCTGTCTCCGTCTGTCGTCCTCTGTCCGTCCGTCTCATACCGTCTGTCCCAGACAATCTGTCTCAGACCGTCTGTCTCAGACCGTCTGTCTCAGACCGTCTGTCTCAGACCGTCTGTCTCAGACCGTCTGTCTCAGACCGTCTGTCTCAGACCGTCTGTCTCAGACCGTCTGTCTCAGACCGTCTGTCTCAGACCGTCTGTCTCAGACCGTCTGTCTCAGACCGTCGGTCTCAGACCGTCGGTCTCAGACCGTGTGTCTCAGTTCGTCCGTCTCAGACCGTCTGTCTCAGACCGTCTGTCTCAGACCGTCTGTCTCAGACCGTGTGTCTCAGTCCGTCTGTCGCACACCGTCTGTCGCAGACCGTCTGTCTCAGACCGTCTGTCTCAGATCGTCTGTCTCAGTCCGCCTGTCTCCGGTCGTCTGTCTCAGACCGTCTGTCTCAGCCCGTCTGGCTCAGACCGTCTGTCTCAGACCGTCTGTCTCAGTCCGTCTGTCTCAGACCGTGTGTCTCAGTCCGTCTGTCTCAGACTGTCTGTCGCACACCGTCTGTCGCACACCGTTTGTTTCAGACCGTCTGTGTCAGACCGTCTATCTCAGACCGTCTTTCTCAGACCGTCTGTCTCAGACCGTCTGTCTCAGACCGTCTGTCTCAGACCGTCGGTCTCAGACCGTCTGTCTCAGACCGTCTGTCTCAGTCCGTCTGCCCCTGTCCGTCTGTCTCATACCGTCTGCCTCATACCGTCTGTCTCAGACCGTATGTGTCAGACCGTATGTGTCAGACCGTCTGTCTCAGACCGTGTGTCTCAGTTTGTCCGTCTCAGACCGTCTGTCTCAGACCGTCTGTCTCAGACCGTCTGTCTCAGACCGTCTGTCTCAGACCGTCTGTCTCAGACCGTCTGTCTCAGACCGTCTGTCTCAGACCGTCTGTCTCAGACCGTCTGTCTCAGGCCGTCTGTCTCAGACCGTCTGTCTCAGACCGTCTGTCGCAGACCGTCTGTCTCAGACCGTCTGTCTCAGATCGTCTGTCTCAGTCCGCCTGTCTCCGGTCGTCTGTCTCAGACCGTCTGTCTCAGCCCGTCTGTCTCAGACCGTCCGTCTCTGTGCTTCTGTCTCCGTCTGTCGTCCTCTGTCCGTCCGTCTCATACCGTCTGTCCCAGACAATCTGTCTCAGACCGTCTGTCTCAGACCGTCTGTACAGACCGTCTGTCTCAGACCGTCTGTCTCAGACCGTCTGTCTCAGACCGTCTGTCTCAGACCGTCTGTCTCAGACCGTCTGTCTCAGACCGTCTGTCTCAGACCGTCTGTCTCAGACCGTCCCTCTCTGTGCTTCTGTCTCCGTCTGTCGTCCTCTGTCCGTCCGTCTCATACCGTCTGTCCCAGACAATCTGTCTCAGACCGTCTGTCTCAGACCGTCTGTCTCAGACCGTCTGTCTCAGACCGTCTGTCTCAGACCGTCTGTCTCAGACCGTCTGTCTCAGACCGTCTGTCTCAGACCGTCTGTCTCAGACCGTCTGTCTCAGACCGTCTGTCTCAGACCGTCTGTCTCAGACCGTCTGTCTCAGACCGTCTGTCTCAGACCGTCTGTCTCAGACCGTCTGTCTCAGACCGTCTGTCTCAGACCGTCTGTCTCAGACCGTCTGTCTCAGACCGTCGGTCTCAGACCGTCGGTCTCAGACCGTGTGTCTCAGTTCGTCCGTCTCAGACCGTCTGTCTCAGACCGTCTGTCTCAGACCGTCTGTCTCAGACCGTGTGTCTCAGTCCGTCTGTCGCACACCGTCTGTCGCAGACCGTCTGTCTCAGACCGTCTGTCTCAGATCGTCTGTCTCAGTCCGCCTGTCTCCGGTCGTCTGTCTCAGACCGTCTGTCTCAGCCCGTCTGGCTCAGACCGTCTGTCTCAGACCGTCTGTCTCAGACCGTCTGTCTCAGACCGTGTGTCTCAGTCCGTCTGTCTCAGACTGTCTGTCGCACACCGTCTGTCGCACACCGTTTGTTTCAGACCGTCTGTGTCAGACCGTCTATCTCAGACCGTCTTTCTCAGACCGTCTGTCTCAGACCGTCTGTCTCAGACCGTCTGTCTCAGACCGTCGGTCTCAGACCGTCTGTCTCAGACCGTCTGTCTCAGTCCGTCTGCCCCTGTCCGTCTGTCTCATACCGTCTGCCTCATACCGTCTGTCTCAGACCGTATGTGTCAGACCGTATGTGTCAGACCGTCTGTCTCAGACCGTGTGTCTCAGTTTGTCCGTCTCAGACCGTCTGTCTCAGACCGTCTGTCTCAGACCGTCTGTCTCAGACCGTCTGTCTCAGACCGTCGGTCTCAGACCGTCGGTCTCAGACCGTGTGTCTCAGTTCGTCCGTCTCAGACCGTCTGTCTCAGACCGTCTGTCTCAGACCGTGTGTCTCAGTCCGTCTGTCGCACACCGTCTGTCGCAGACCGTCTGTCTCAGACCGTCTGTCTCAGATCGTCTGTCTCAGTCCGCCTGTCTCCGGTCGTCTGTCTCAGACCGTCTGTCTCAGCCCGTCTGGCTCAGACCGTCTGTCTCAGACCGTCTGTCTCAGACCGTCTGTCTCAGACCGTGTGTCTCAGTCCGTCTGTCTCAGACTGTCTGTCGCACACCGTCTGTCGCACACCGTTTGTTTCAGACCGTCTGTGTCAGACCGTCTATCTCAGACCGTCTTTCTCAGACCGTCTGTCTCAGACCGTCTGTCTCAGACCGTCTGTCTCAGACCGTCTGTCTCAGACCGTCGGTCTCAGACCGTCTGTCTCAGACCGTCTGTCTCAGTCCGTCTGCCCCTGTCCGTCTGTCTCATACCGTCTGCCTCATACCGTCTGTCTCAGACCGTATGTGTCAGACCGTATGTGTCAGACCGTCTGTCTCAGACCGTGTGTCTCAGTTTGTCCGTCTCAGACCGTCTGTCTCAGACCGTCTGTCTCAGACCGTCTGTCTCAGACCGTCTGTCTCAGACCGTCTGTCTCAGACCGTCTGTCTCAGACCGTCTGTCTCAGACCGTCTGTCTCAGACCGTCTGTCTCAGACCGTCTGTCTCAGACCGTCTGTCTCAGACCGTCTGTCTCAGACCGTCTGTCTCAGACCGTCTGTCTCAGACCGTCTGTCTCAGACCGTCTGTCTCAGACCGTCCGTCTCTGTGCTTCTGTCTCCGTCTGTCGTCCTCTGTCCGTCCGTCTCATACCGTCTGTCCCAGACAATCTGTCTCAGACCGTCTGTACAGACCGTCTGTCTCAGACCGTCTGTCTCAGACCGTCTGTCTCAGACCGTCTGTCTCAGACCGTCTGTCTCAGACCGTCTGTCTCAGACCGTCTGTCTCAGACCGTCTGTCTCAGACCGTCCGTCTCTGTGCTTCTGTCTCCGTCTGTCGTCCTCTGTCCGTCCGTCTCATACCGTCTGTCCCAGACAATCTGTCTCAGACCGTCTGTACAGACCGTCTGTCTCAGACCGTCTGTCTCAGACCGTCTGTCTCAGACCGTCTGTCTCAGACCGTCTGTCTCAGACCGTCTGTCTCAGACCGTCTGTCTCAGACCGTCTGTCTCAGACCGTCTGTCTCAGACCGTCTGTCTCAGACCGTCTGTCTCAGACCGTCTGTCTCAGACCGTCTGTCTCAGACCGTCTGTCTCAGACCGTCTGTCTCAGACCGTCTGTCTCAGACCGTCTGTCTCAGACCGTCGGTCTCAGACCGTCGGTCTCAGACCGTGTGTCTCAGTTCGTCCGTCTCAGACCGTCTGTCTCAGACCGTCTGTCTCAGACCGTGTGTCTCAGTCCGTCTGTCGCACACCGTCTGTCGCAGACCGTCTGTCTCAGACCGTCTGTCTCAGATCGTCTGTCTCAGTCCGCCTGTCTCCGGTCGTCTGTCTCAGACCGTCTGTCTCAGCCCGTCTGGCTCAGACCGTCTGTCTCAGACCGTCTGTCTCAGACCGTCTGTCTCAGACCGTGTGTCTCAGTCCGTCTGTCTCAGACTGTCTGTCGCACACCGTCTGTCGCACACCGTTTGTTTCAGACCGTCTGTGTCAGACCGTCTATCTCAGACCGTCTTTCTCAGACCGTCTGTCTCAGACCGTCTGTCTCAGACCGTCTGTCTCAGACCGTCGGTCTCAGACCGTCTGTCTCAGACCGTCTGTCTCAGTCCGTCTGCCCCTGTCCGTCTGTCTCATACCGTCTGCCTCATACCGTCTGTCTCAGACCGTATGTGTCAGACCGTATGTGTCAGACCGTCTGTCTCAGACCGTGTGTCTCAGTTTGTCCGTCTCAGACCGTCTGTCTCAGACCGTCTGTCTCAGACCGTCTGTCTCAGACCGTCTGTCTCAGACCGTCTGTCGCAGACCGTCTGTCTCAGACCGTCTGTCTCAGATCGTCTGTCTCAGTCCGCCTGTCTCCGGTCGTCTGTCTCAGACCGTCTGTCTCAGACCGTCTGTCTCAGACCGTCCGTCTCTGTGCTTCTGTCTCCGTCTGTCGTCCTCTGTCCGTCCGTCTCATACCGTCTGTCCCAGACAATCTGTCTCAGACCGTCTGTCTCAGACCGTCTGTCTCAGACCGTCTGTCTCAGACCGTCTGTCTCAGACCGTCTGTCTCAGACCGTCTGTCTCAGACCGTCTGTCTCAGACCGTCTGTCTCAGACCGTCTGTCTCAGACCGTCTGTCTCAGACCGTCTGTCTCAGACCGTCTGTCTCAGACCGTCGGTCTCAGACCGTCGGTCTCAGACCGTGTGTCTCAGTTCGTCCGTCTCAGACCGTCTGTCTCAGACCGTCTGTCTCAGACCGTCTGTCTCAGACCGTGTGTCTCAGTCCGTCTGTCGCACACCGTCTGTCGCAGACCGTCTGTCTCAGACCGTCTGTCTCAGATCGTCTGTCTCAGTCCGCCTGTCTCCGGTCGTCTGTCTCAGACCGTCTGTCTCAGCCCGTCTGGCTCAGACCGTCTGTCTCAGACCGTCTGTCTCAGTCCGTCTGTCTCAGACCGTGTGTCTCAGTCCGTCTGTCTCAGACTGTCTGTCGCACACCGTCTGTCGCACACCGTTTGTTTCAGACCGTCTGTGTCAGACCGTCTATCTCAGACCGTCTTTCTCAGACCGTCTGTCTCAGACCGTCTGTCTCAGACCGTCTGTCTCAGACCGTCGGTCTCAGACCGTCTGTCTCAGACCGTCTGTCTCAGTCCGTCTGCCCCTGTCCGTCTGTCTCATACCGTCTGCCTCATACCGTCTGTCTCAGACCGTATGTGTCAGACCGTATGTGTCAGACCGTCTGTCTCAGACCGTGTGTCTCAGTTTGTCCGTCTCAGACCGTCTGTCTCAGACCGTCTGTCTCAGACCGTCTGTCTCAGACCGTCTGTCTCAGACCGTCTGTCTCAGACCGTCTGTCTCAGACCGTCTGTCTCAGACCGTCTGTCTCAGACCGTCTGTCTCAGGCCGTCTGTCTCAGACCGTCTGTCTCAGACCGTCTGTCGCAGACCGTCTGTCTCAGACCGTCTGTCTCAGATCGTCTGTCTCAGTCCGCCTGTCTCCGGTCGTCTGTCTCAGACCGTCTGTCTCAGCCCGTCTGTCTCAGACCGTCCGTCTCTGTGCTTCTGTCTCCGTCTGTCGTCCTCTGTCCGTCCGTCTCATACCGTCTGTCCCAGACAATCTGTCTCAGACCGTCTGTCTCAGACCGTCTGTACAGACCGTCTGTCTCAGACCGTCTGTCTCAGACCGTCTGTCTCAGACCGTCTGTCTCAGACCGTCTGTCTCAGACCGTCTGTCTCAGACCGTCTGTCTCAGACCGTCTGTCTCAGACCGTCCCTCTCTGTGCTTCTGTCTCCGTCTGTCGTCCTCTGTCCGTCCGTCTCATACCGTCTGTCCCAGACAATCTGTCTCAGACCGTCTGTCTCAGACCGTCTGTCTCAGACCGTCTGTCTCAGACCGTCTGTCTCAGACCGTCTGTCTCAGACCGTCTGTCTCAGACCGTCTGTCTCAGACCGTCTGTCTCAGACCGTCTGTCTCAGACCGTCTGTCTCAGACCGTCTGTCTCAGACCGTCTGTCTCAGACCGTCTGTCTCAGACCGTCTGTCTCAGACCGTCTGTCTCAGACCGTCTGTCTCAGACCGTCTGTCTCAGACCGTCTGTCTCAGACCGTCGGTCTCAGACCGTCGGTCTCAGACCGTGTGTCTCAGTTCGTCCGTCTCAGACCGTCTGTCTCAGACCGTCTGTCTCAGACCGTCTGTCTCAGACCGTGTGTCTCAGTCCGTCTGTCGCACACCGTCTGTCGCAGACCGTCTGTCTCAGACCGTCTGTCTCAGATCGTCTGTCTCAGTCCGCCTGTCTCCGGTCGTCTGTCTCAGACCGTCTGTCTCAGCCCGTCTGGCTCAGACCGTCTGTCTCAGACCGTCTGTCTCAGACCGTCTGTCCCAGACCGTCTGTCTCAGACCGTGTGTCTCAGTCCGTCTGTCTCAGACTGTCTGTCGCACACCGTCTGTCGCACACCGTTTGTTTCAGACCGTCTGTGTCAGACCGTCTATCTCAGACCGTCTTTCTCAGACCGTCTGTCTCAGACCGTCTGTCTCAGACCGTCTGTCTCAGACCGTCGGTCTCAGACCGTCTGTCTCAGACCGTCTGTCTCAGTCCGTCTGCCCCTGTCCGTCTGTCTCATACCGTCTGCCTCATACCGTCTGTCTCAGACCGTATGTGTCAGACCGTATGTGTCAGACCGTCTGTCTCAGACCGTGTGTCTCAGTTTGTCCGTCTCAGACCGTCTGTCTCAGACCGTCTGTCTCAGACCGTCTGTCTCAGACCGTCTGTCTCAGACCGTCTGTCTCAGACCGTCGGTCTCAGACCGTCGGTCTCAGACCGTGTGTCTCAGTTCGTCCGTCTCAGACCGTCTGTCTCAGACCGTCTGTCTCAGACCGTGTGTCTCAGTCCGTCTGTCGCACACCGTCTGTCGCAGACCGTCTGTCTCAGACCGTCTGTCTCAGATCGTCTGTCTCAGTCCGCCTGTCTCCGGTCGTCTGTCTCAGACCGTCTGTCTCAGCCCGTCTGGCTCAGACCGTCTGTCTCAGACCGTCTGTCTCAGACCGTCTGTCTCAGACCGTGTGTCTCAGTCCGTCTGTCTCAGACTGTCTGTCGCACACCGTCTGTCGCACACCGTTTGTTTCAGACCGTCTGTGTCAGACCGTCTATCTCAGACCGTCTTTCTCAGACCGTCTGTCTCAGACCGTCTGTCTCAGACCGTCTGTCTCAGACCGTCTGTCTCAGACCGTCGGTCTCAGACCGTCTGTCTCAGACCGTCTGTCTCAGTCCGTCTGCCCCTGTCCGTCTGTCTCATACCGTCTGCCTCATACCGTCTGTCTCAGACCGTATGTGTCAGACCGTATGTGTCAGACCGTCTGTCTCAGACCGTGTGTCTCAGTTTGTCCGTCTCAGACCGTCTGTCTCAGACCGTCTGTCTCAGACCGTCTGTCTCAGACCGTCTGTCTCAGACCGTCTGTCTCAGACCGTCTGTCTCAGACCGTCTGTCTCAGACCGTCTGTCTCAGACCGTCTGTCTCAGACCGTCTGTCGCAGACCGTCTGTCTCAGACCGTCTGTCTCAGATCGTCTGTCTCAGTCCGCCTGTCTCCGGTCGTCTGTCTCAGACCGTCTGTCTCAGCCCGTCTGTCTCAGACCGTCCGTCTCTGTGCTTCTGTCTCCGTCTGTCGTCCTCTGTCCGTCCGTCTCATACCGTCTGTCCCAGACAATCTGTCTCAGACCGTCTGTCTCAGACCGTCTGTACAGACCGTCTGTCTCAGACCGTCTGTCTCAGACCGTCTGTCTCAGACCGTCTGTCTCAGACCGTCTGTCTCAGACCGTCTGTCTCAGACCGTCTGTCTCAGACCGTCTGTCTCAGACCGTCCGTCTCTGTGCTTCTGTCTCCGTCTGTCGTCCTCTGTCCGTCCGTCTCATACCGTCTGTCCCAGACAATCTGTCTCAGACGGTCTGTACAGACCGTCTGTCTCAGACCGTCTGTCTCAGACCGTCTGTCTCAGACCGTCTGTCTCAGACCGTCTGTCTCGGACCGTCTGTCTCAGACCGTCTGTCTCAGACCGTCTGTCTCAGACCGTCTGTCTCAGACCGTCTGTCTCAGACCGTCTGTCTCAGACCGTCTGTCTCAGACCGTCTGTTTCAGACCGTCGGTCTCAGACCGTGTGTCTCAGTTCGTCCGTCTCAGACCGTCTGTCTCAGACCGTCTGTCTCAGACCGTCTGTCTCAGACCGTCTGTCTCAGACCGTGTGTCTCAGTCCGTCTGTCGCACACCGTCTGTCGCAGACCGTCTGTCTCGGACCGTCTGTCTCAGATCGTCTGTCTCAGTCCGCCTGTCTCCGGTCGTCTGTCTCAGACCGTCTGTCTCAGCCCGTCTGGCTCAGACCGTCTGTCTCAGACCGTCTGTCTCAGACCGTCTGTCTCAGACCGTGTGTCTCAGTCCGTCTGTCTCAGACTGTCTGTCGCACACCGTCTGTCGCACACCGTTTGTTTCAGACCGTCTGTGTCAGACCGTCTATCTCAGACCGTCTTTCTCAGACCGTCTGTCTCAGACCGTCTGTCTCAGACCGTCTGTCTCAGACCGTCGGTCTCAGACCGTCTGTCTCAGACCGTCTGTCTCAGTCCGTCTGCCCCTGTCCGTCTGTCTCATACCGTCTGCCTCATACCGTCTGTCTCAGACCGTATGTGTCAGACCGTCTGTCTCAGAC
This sequence comes from Coelioxys conoideus, assembly GCA_947623535.1. NCBI lineage: Eukaryota > Metazoa > Arthropoda > Insecta > Hymenoptera > Megachilidae > Coelioxys > Coelioxys conoideus. Next base: position 3,401,990 of record CANQJN010000020.1, on the reverse strand, counting down.
CGTGTGTCTCAGTTTGTCCGTCTCAGACCGTCTGTCTCAGACCGTCTGTCTCAGACCGTCTGTCTCAGACCGTCTGTCTCAGACCGTCTGTCTCAGACCGTCTGTCTCAGACCGTCTGTCTCAGACCGTCTGTCTCAGACCGTCTGTCTCAGACCGTCTGTCTCAGACCGTCTGTCTCAGACCGTCTGTCTCAGACCGTCTGTCTCAGACCGTCTGTCTCAGACCGTCTGTCTCAGACCGTCTGTCTCAGACCGTCTGTCTCAGACCGTCTGTCTCAGACCGTGTGTCTCAGTTTGTCCGTCTCAGACCGTCTGTCTCTGACCGTCTGTCTCAGACCGTGTGTCTCAGACCGTCTGTCTCAGACCGTCTGTCTCAGACCGTCTGTCTCAGACCGTCGGTCTCAGACCGTCTGTCTCAGACCGTCTGTCTCAGTCCGTCTGCCCCTGTCCGTCTGTCTCATACCGTCTGCCTCATACCGTCTGTCTCAGACCGTATGTGTCAGACCGTATGTGTCAGACCGTCTGTCTCAGACCGTGTGTCTCAGTTTGTCCGTCTCAGACCGTCTGTCTCAGACCGTCTGTCTCAGACCGTCTGTCTCAGACCGTCTGTCGCAGACCGTCTGTCTCAGACCGTCTGTCTCAGATCGTCTGTCTCAGTCCGCCTGTCTCCGGTCGTCTGTCTCAGACCGTCTCTCTCAGCCCGTCTGTCTCAGACCGTCCGTCTCTGTGCTTCTGTCTCCGTCTGTCGTCCTCTGTCCGTCCGTCTCATACCGTCTGTCCCAGACAATCTGTCTCAGACCGTCTGTCTCAGACCGTCTGTACAGACCGTCTGTCTCAGACCGTCTGTCTCAGACCGTCTGTCTCAGACCGTCGGTCTCAGACCGTGTGTCTCAGTTCGTCCGTCTCAGACCGTCTGTCTCAGACCGTCTGTCTCAGACCGTCTGTCTTAGACCGTGTGGCTCAGTCCGTCTGTCGCACACCGTCTGTCGCAGACCGTCTGTCTCAGACCGTCTGTCTCAGATCGTCTGTCTCAGTCCGCCTGTCTCCGGTCGTCTGTCTCAGACCGTCTGTCTCAGCCCGTCTGGCTCAGACCGTCTGTCTCAGACCGTCTGTCTCAGACCGTCTGTCTCAGACCGTGTGTCTCAGTCCGTCTGTCTCAGACTGTCTGTCGCACACCGTCTGTCGCACACCGTTTGTTTCAGACCGTCTGTGTCAGACCGTCTATCTCAGACCGTCTTTCTCAGACCGTCTGTCTCAGACCGTCTGTCTCAGACTGTCTGTCTCAGACCGTCGGTCTCAGACCGTCTGTCTCAGACCGTCTGTCTCAGTCCGTCTGCCCCTGTCCGTCTGTCTCATACCGTCTGCCTCATACCGTCTGTCTCAGACCGTATGTGTCAGACCGTATGTGTCAGACCGTCTGTCTCAGACCGTGTGTCTCAGTTTGTCCGTCTCAGACCGTCTGTCTCAGACCGTCTGTCTCAGACCGTCTGTCTCAGACCGTCTGTCTCAGACCGTCTGTCTCAGACCGTCTGTCTCAGACCGTCTGTCTCAGACTGTCTGTCTCAGACCGTCTGTCTCAGACCGTCTGTCTCAGACCGTCTGTCTCAGACCGTCTGTCGCAGACCGTCTGTCTCAGACCGTCTGTCTCAGATCGTCTGTCTCAGTCCGCCTGTCTCCGGTCGTCTGTCTCAGACCGTCTGTCTCAGCCCGTCTGTCTCAGACCGTCCGTCTCTGTGCTTCTGTCTCCGTCTGTCGTCCTCTGTCCGTCCGTCTCATACCGTCTGTCCCAGACAATCTGTCTCAGACCGTCTGTCTCAGACCGTCTGTACAGACCGTCTGTCTCAGACCGTCTGTCTCAGACCGTCTGTCTCAGACCGTCTGTCTCAGTCCGTCTGCCCCTGTCCGTCTGGCTCATACCGTCTGCCTCATACCGTCTGTCTCAGACCGTATGTGTCAGACCGTATGTGTCAGACCGTCTGTCTCAGACCGTGTGTCTCAGTTTGTCCGTCTCAGACCGTCTGTCTCAGACCGTCTGTCTCAGACCGTCTGTCTCAGACCGTCTGTCTCAGACCGTCTGTCTCAGACCGTCTGTCTCAGACCGTCTGTCTCAGACCGTCTGTCTCAGACCGTCTGTCTCAGACCGTCTGTCTCAGACCGTCTGTCGCAGACCGTCTGTCTCAGACCGTCTGTCTCAGATCGTCTGTCTCAGTCCGCCTGTCTCCGGTCGTCTGTCTCAGACCGTCTGTCTCAGCCCGTCTGTCTCAGACCGTCCGTCTCTGTGCTTCTGTCTCCGTCTGTCGTCCTCTGTCCGTCCGTCTCATACCGTCTGTCCCAGACAATCTGTCTCAGACCGTCTGTCTCAGACCGTCTGTACAGACCGTCTGTCTCAGACCGTCTGTCTCAGACCGTCTGTCTCAGACCGTCTGTCTCAGACCGTCTGTCTCAGACCGTCTGTCTCAGACCGTCTGTCTCAGACCGTCTGTCTCAGACCGTCCGTCTCTGTGCTTCTGTCTCCGTCTGTCGTCCTCTGTCCGTCCGTCTCATACCGTCTGTCCCAGACAATCTGTCTCAGACCGTCTGTACAGACCGTCTGTCTCAGACCGTCTGTCTCAGACCGTCTGTCTCAGACCGTCTGTCTCAGACCGTCTGTCTCAGACCGTCTGTCTCAGACCGTCTGTCTCAGACCGTCTGTCTCAGACCGTCTGTCTCAGACCGTCTGTCTCAGACCGTCTGTCTCAGACCGTCTATCTCAGACCGTCTTTCTCAGACCGTCTGTCTCAGACCGTCTGTCTCAGACCGTCTGTCTCAGACCGTCGGTCTCAGACCGTCTGTCTCAGACCGTCTGTCTCAGTCCGTCTGCCCCTGTCCGTCTGTCTCATACCGTCTGCCTCATACCGTCTGTCTCAGACCGTATGTGTCAGACCGTATGTGTCAGACCGTCTGTCTCAGACCGTGTGTCTCAGTTTGTCCGTCTCAGACCGTCTGTCTCAGACCGTCTGTCTCAGACCGTCTGTCTCAGACCGTCTGTCTCAGACCGTCTGTCTCAGACCGTCTGTCTCAGACCGTCTGTCTCAGACCGTCTGTCTCAGACCGTCTGTCTCAGACCGTCTGTCTCAGACCGTCTGTCTCAGACCGTCTGTCTCAGACCGTCCGTCTCTGTGCTTCTGTCTCCGTCTGTCGTCCTCTGTCCGTCCGTCTCATACCGTCTGTCCCAGACAATCTGTCTCAGACCGTCTGTACAGACCGTCTGTCTCAGACCGTCTGTCTCAGACCGTCTGTCTCAGACCGTCTGTCTCAGACCGTCTGTCTCAGACCGTCTGTCTCAGACCGTCTGTCTCAGACCGTCTGTCTCAGACCGTCTGTCTCAGACCGTCCGTCTCTGTGCTTCTGTCTCCGTCTGTCGTCCTCTGTCCGTCCGTCTCATACCGTCTGTCCCAGACAATCTGTCTCAGACCGTCTGTACAGACCGTCTGTCTCAGACCGTCTGTCTCAGACCGTCTGTCTCAGACCGTCTGTCTCAGACCGTCTGTCTCAGACCGTCTGTCTCAGACCGTCTGTCTCAGACCGTCTGTCTCAGACCGTCTGTCTCAGACCGTCTGTCTCAGACCGTCTGTCTCAGACCGTCTGTCTCAGACCGTCTGTCTCAGACCGTCTGTCTCAGACCGTCTGTCTCAGACCGTCTGTCTCAGACCGTCTGTCTCAGACCGTCTGTCTCAGACCGTCGGTCTCAGACCGTCGGTCTCAGACCGTGTGTCTCAGTTCGTCCGTCTCAGACCGTCTGTCTCAGACCGTCTGTCTCAGACCGTGTGTCTCAGTCCGTCTGTCGCACACCGTCTGTCGCAGACCGTCTGTCTCAGACCGTCTGTCTCAGATCGTCTGTCTCAGTCCGCCTGTCTCCGGTCGTCTGTCTCAGACCGTCTGTCTCAGCCCGTCTGGCTCAGACCGTCTGTCTCAGACCGTCTGTCTCAGACCGTCTGTCTCAGACCGTGTGTCTCAGTCCGTCTGTCTCAGACTGTCTGTCGCACACCGTCTGTCGCACACCGTTTGTTTCAGACCGTCTGTGTCAGACCGTCTATCTCAGACCGTCTTTCTCAGACCGTCTGTCTCAGACCGTCTGTCTCAGACCGTCTGTCTCAGACCGTCGGTCTCAGACCGTCGGTCTCAGACCGTCTGTCTCAGACCGTCTGTCTCAGTCCGTCTGCCCCTGTCCGTCTGTCTCATACCGTCTGCCTCATACCGTCTGTCTCAGACCGTATGTGTCAGACCGTATGTGTCAGACCGTCTGTCTCAGACCGTGTGTCTCAGTTTGTCCGTCTCAGACCGTCTGTCTCAGACCGTCTGTCTCAGACCGTCTGTCTCAGACCGTCTGTCTCAGACCGTCTGTCTCAGACCGTCTGTCTCAGACCGTCTGTCTCAGACCGTCTGTCTCAGACCGTCTGTCTCAGACCGTCTGTCTCAGACCGTCTGTCTCAGACCGTCTGTCTCAGACCGTCTGTCTCAGACCGTCTGTCTCAGACCGTCTGTCGCAGACCGTCTGTCTCAGACCGTCTGTCTCAGATCGTCTGTCTCAGTCCGCCTGTCTCCGGTCGTCTGTCTCAGACCGTCTGTCTCAGACCGTCTGTCTCAGACCGTCCGTCTCTGTGCTTCTGTCTCCGTCTGTCGTCCTCTGTCCGTCCGTCTCATACCGTCTGTCCCAGACAATCTGTCTCAGACCGTCTGTCTCAGACCGTCTGTCTCAGACCGTCTGTCTCAGACCGTCTGTCTCAGACCGTCTGTCTCAGACCGTCTGTCTCAGACCGTCTGTCTCAGACCGTCTGTCTCAGACCGTCTGTCTCAGACCGTCTGTCTCAGACCGTCTGTCTCAGACCGTCGGTCTCAGACCGTCGGTCTCAGACCGTGTGTCTCAGTTCGTCCGTCTCAGACCGTCTGTCTCAGACCGTCTGTCTCAGACCGTCTGTCTCAGACCGTGTGTCTCAGTCCGTCTGTCGCACACCGTCTGTCGCAGACCGTCTGTCTCAGACCGTCTGTCTCAGATCGTCTGTCTCAGTCCGCCTGTCTCCGGTCGTCTGTCTCAGACCGTCTGTCTCAGCCCGTCTGGCTCAGACCGTCTGTCTCAGACCGTCTGTCTCAGTCCGTCTGTCTCAGACCGTGTGTCTCAGTCCGTCTGTCTCAGACTGTCTGTCGCACACCGTCTGTCGCACACCGTTTGTTTCAGACCGTCTGTGTCAGACCGTCTATCTCAGACCGTCTTTCTCAGACCGTCTGTCTCAGACCGTCTGTCTCAGACCGTCTGTCTCAGACCGTCGGTCTCAGACCGTCTGTCTCAGACCGTCTGTCTCAGTCCGTCTGCCCCTGTCCGTCTGTCTCATACCGTCTGCCTCATACCGTCTGTCTCAGACCGTATGTGTCAGACCGTATGTGTCAGACCGTCTGTCTCAGACCGTGTGTCTCAGTTTGTCCGTCTCAGACCGTCTGTCTCAGACCGTCTGTCTCAGACCGTCTGTCTCAGACCGTCTGTCTCAGACCGTCTGTCTCAGACCGTCTGTCTCAGACCGTCTGTCTCAGACCGTCTGTCTCAGACCGTCTGTCTCAGACCGTCTGTCTCAGGCCGTCTGTCTCAGACCGTCTGTCTCAGACCGTCTGTCGCAGACCGTCTGTCTCAGACCGTCTGTCTCAGATCGTCTGTCTCAGTCCGCCTGTCTCCGGTCGTCTGTCTCAGACCGTCTGTCTCAGCCCGTCTGTCTCAGACCGTCCGTCTCTGTGCTTCTGTCTCCGTCTGTCGTCCTCTGTCCGTCCGTCTCATACCGTCTGTCCCAGACAATCTGTCTCAGACCGTCTGTCTCAGACCGTCTGTACAGACCGTCTGTCTCAGACCGTCTGTCTCAGACCGTCTGTCTCAGACCGTCTGTCTCAGACCGTCTGTCTCAGACCGTCTGTCTCAGACCGTCTGTCTCAGACCGTCTGTCTCAGACCGTCCGTCTCTGTGCTTCTGTCTCCGTCTGTCGTCCTCTGTCCGTCCGTCTCATACCGTCTGTCCCAGACAATCTGTCTCAGACCGTCTGTCTCAGACCGTCTGTCTCAGACCGTCTGTCTCAGACCGTCTGTCTCAGACCGTCTGTCTCAGACCGTCTGTCTCAGACCGTCTGTCTCAGACCGTCTGTCTCAGACCGTCTGTCTCAGACCGTCTGTCTCAGACCGTCTGTCTCAGACCGTCTGTCTCAGACCGTCTGTCTCAGACCGTCTGTCTCAGACCGTCTGTCTCAGACCGTCTGTCTCAGACCGTCTGTCTCAGACCGTCTGTCTCAGACCGTCTGTCTCAGACCGTCGGTCTCAGACCGTCGGTCTCAGACCGTGTGTCTCAGTTCGTCCGTCTCAGACCGTCTGTCTCAGACCGTCTGTCTCAGACCGTCTGTCTCAGACCGTGTGTCTCAGTCCGTCTGTCGCACACCGTCTGTCGCAGACCGTCTGTCTCAGACCGTCTGTCTCAGATCGTCTGTCTCAGTCCGCCTGTCTCCGGTCGTCTGTCTCAGACCGTCTGTCTCAGCCCGTCTGGCTCAGACCGTCTGTCTCAGACCGTCTGTCTCAGACAGTCTGTCTCAGACCGTGTGTCTCAGTCCGTCTGTCTCAGACTGTCTGTCGCACACCGTCTGTCGCACACCGTTTGTTTCAGACCGTCTGTGTCAGACCGTCTATCTCAGACCGTCTTTCTCAGACCGTCTGTCTCAGACCGTCTGTCTCAGACCGTCTGTCTCAGACCGTCGGTCTCAGACCGTCTGTCTCAGACCGTCTGTCTCAGTCCGTCTGCCCCTGTCCGTCTGTCTCATACCGTCTGCCTCATACCGTCTGTCTCAGACCGTATGTGTCAGACCGTATGTGTCAGACCGTCTGTCTCAGACCGTGTGTCTCAGTTTGTCCGTCTCAGACCGTCTGTCTCAGACCGTCTGTCTCAGACCGTCTGTCTCAGACCGTCTGTCTCAGACCGTCGGTCTCAGACCGTCGGTCTCAGACCGTGTGTCTCAGTTCGTCCGTCTCAGACCGTCTGTCTCAGACCGTCTGTCTCAGACCGTGTGTCTCAGTCCGTCTGTCGCACACCGTCTGTCGCAGACCGTCTGTCTCAGACCGTCTGTCTCAGATCGTCTGTCTCAGTCCGCCTGTCTCCGGTCGTCTGTCTCAGACCGTCTGTCTCAGACCGTGTGTCTCAGTCCGTCTGTCTCAGACTGTCTGTCGCACACCGTCTGTCGCACACCGTTTGTTTCAGACCGTCTGTGTCAGACCGTCTATCTCAGACCGTCTTTCTCAGACCGTCTGTCTCAGACCGTCTGTCTCAGACCGTCTGTCTCAGACCGTCTGTCTCAGACCGTCGGTCTCAGACCGTCTGTCTCAGACCGTCTGTCTCAGTCCGTCTGCCCCTGTCCGTCTGTCTCATACCGTCTGCCTCATACCGTCTGTCTCAGACCGTATGTGTCAGACCGTATGTGTCAGACCGTCTGTCTCAGACCGTGTGTCTCAGTTTGTCCGTCTCAGACCGTCTGTCTCAGACCGTCTGTCTCAGACCGTCTGTCTCAGACCGTCTGTCTCAGACCGTCTGTCTCAGACCGTCTGTCTCAGACCGTCTGTCTCAGACCGTCTGTCTCAGACCGTCTGTCGCAGACCGTCTGTCTCAGACCGTCTGTCTCAGATCGTCTGTCTCAGTCCGCCTGTCTCCGGTCGTCTGTCTCAGACCGTCTGTCTCAGCCCGTCTGTCTCAGACCGTCCGTCTCTGTGCTTCTGTCTCCGTCTGTCGTCCTCTGTCCGTCCGTCTCATACCGTCTGTCCCAGACAATCTGTCTCAGACCGTCTGTCTCAGACCGTCTGTACAGACCGTCTGTCTCAGACCGTCTGTCTCAGACCGTCTGTCTCAGACCGTCTGTCTCAGACCGTCTGTCTCAGACCGTCTGTCTCAGACCGTCTGTCTCAGACCGTCCGTCTCTGTGCTTCTGTCTCCGTCTGTCGTCCTCTGTCCGTCCGTCTCATACCGTCTGTCCCAGACAATCTGTCTCAGACCGTCTGTACAGACCGTCTGTCTCAGACCGTCTGTCTCAGACCGTCTGTCTCAGACCGTCTGTCTCAGACCGTCTGTCTCGGACCGTCTGTCTCAGACCGTCTGTCTCAGACCGTCTGTCTCAGACCGTCTGTCTCAGACCGTCTGTCTCAGACCGTCTGTCTCAGACCGTCTGTCTCAGACCGTCTGTCTCAGACCGTCTGTCTCAGACCGTCTGTTTCAGACCGTCGGTCTCAGACCGTGTGTCTCAGTTCGTCCGTCTCAGACCGTCTGTCTCAGACCGTCTGTCTCAGACCGTCTGTCTCAGACCGTGTGTCTCAGTCCGTCTGTCGCACACCGTCTGTCGCAGACCGTCTGTCTCGGACCGTCTGTCTCAGATCGTCTGTCTCAGTCCGCCTGTCTCCGGTCGTCTGTCTCAGACCGTCTGTCTCAGCCCGTCTGGCTCAGACCGTCTGTCTCAGACCGTCTGTCTCAGACCGTCTGTCTCAGACCGTGTGTCTCAGTCCGTCTGTCTCAGACTGTCTGTCGCACACCGTCTGTCGCACACCGTTTGTTTCAGACCGTCTGTGTCAGACCGTCTATCTCAGACCGTCTTTCTCAGACCGTCTGTCTCAGACCGTCTGTCTCAGACCGTCTGTCTCAGACCGTCGGTCTCAGACCGTCTGTCTCAGACCGTCTGTCTCAGTCCGTCTGCCCCTGTCCGTCTGTCTCATACCGTCTGCCTCATACCGTCTGTCTCAGACCGTATGTGTCAGACCGTATGTGTCAGACCGTCTGTCTCAGACCGTGTGTCTCAGTTTGTCCGTCTCAGACCGTCTGTCTCAGACCGTCTGTCTCAGACCGTCTGTCTCAGACCGTCTGTCTCAGACCGTCTGTCTCAGACCGTCTGTCTCAGACCGTCTGTCTCAGACCGTCTGTCTCAGACCGTCTGTCTCAGACCGTCTGTCTCAGACCGTCTGTCTCAGACCGTGTGTCTCAGTCCGTCTGTCGCACACCGTCTGTCGCAGACCGTCTGTCTCAGACCGTCTGTCTCAGATCGTCTGTCTCAGTCCGCCTGTCTCCGGTCGTCTGTCTCAGACCGTCTGTCTCAGCCCGTCTGGCTCAGACCGTCTGTCTCAGACCGTCTGTCTCAGACCGTCTGTCTCAGACCGTGTGTCTCAGTCCGTCTGTCTCAGACTGTCTGTCGCACACCGTCTGTCGCACACCGTTTGTTTCAGACCGTCTGTGTCAGACCGTCTATCTCAGACCGTCTTTCTCAGACCGTCTGTCTCAGACCGTCTGTCTCAGACCGTCTGTCTCAGACCGTCGGTCTCAGACCGTCTGTCTCAGACCGTCTGTCTCAGTCCGTCTGCCCCTGTCCGTCTGTCTCATACCGTCTGCCTCATACCGTCTGTCTCAGACCGTATGTGTCAGACCGTATGTGTCAGACCGTCTGTCTCAGACCGTGTGTCTCAGTTTGTCCGTCTCAGACCGTCTGTCTCAGACCGTCTGTCTCAGACCGTCTGTCTCAGACCGTCTGTCTCAGACCGTCTGTCTCAGACCGTCTGTCTCAGACCGTCTGTCTCAGACCGTCCGTCTCTGTGCTTCTGTCTCCGTCTGTCGTCCTCTGTCCGTCCGTCTCATACCGTCTGTCCCAGACAATCTGTCTCAGACCGTCTGTACAGACCGTCTGTCTCAGGCCGTCTGTCTCAGACCGTCGGTCTCAGACCGTCTGTCTCAGACCGTCTGTCTCAGTCCGTCTGCCCCTGTCCGTCTGTCTCATACCGTCTGCCTCATACCGTCTGTCTCAGACCGTATGTGTCAGACCGTATGTGTCAGACCGTCTGTCTCAGACCGTGTGTCTCAGTTTGTCCGTCTCAGACCGTCTGTCTCAGACCGTCTGTCTCAGACCGTCTGTCTCAGACCGTCTGTCTCAGACCGTCTGTCTCAGACCGTCTGTCTCAGACCGTCTGTCTCAGACCGTCTGTCTCAGACCGTCTGTCTCAGACCGTCTGTCTCAGACCGTCTGTCTCAGACCGTCTGTCGCAGACCGTCTGTCTCAGACCGTCTGTCTCAGATCGTCTGTCTCAGTCCGCCTGTCTCCGGTCGTCTGTCTCAGACCGTCTGTCTCAGCCCGTCTGTCTCAGACCGTCCGTCTCTGTGCTTCTGTCTCCGTCTGTCGTCCTCTGTCCGTCCGTCTCATACCGTCTGTCCCAGACAATCTGTCTCAGACCGTCTGTCTCAGACCGTCTGTACAGACCGTCTGTCTCAGACCGTCTGTCTCAGACCGTCTGTCTCAGACCGTCTGTCTCAGACCGTCTGTCTCAGACCGTCTGTCTCAGACCGTCTGTCTCAGACCGTCTGTCTCAGACCGTCTGTCTCAGACCGTCTGTCTCAGACCGTCTGTCTCAGACCGTCTGTCTCAGACCGTCGGTCTCAGACCGTCGGTCTCAGACCGTCGGTCTCAGACCGTCGGTCTCAGACCGTGTGTCTCAGTTCGTCCGTCTCAGACCGTCTGTCTCAGACCGTCTGTCTCAGACCGTCTGTCTCAGACCGTGTGTCTCAGTCCGTCTGTCGCACACCGTCTGTCGCAGACCGTCTGTCTCAGACCGTCTGTCTCAGATCGTCTGTCTCAGTCCGCCTGTCTCCGGTCGTCTGTCTCAGACCGTCTGTCTCAGCCCGTCTGGCTCAGACCGTCTGTCTCAGACCGTCTGTCTCAGACCGTCTGTCTCAGACCGTGTGTCTCAGTCCGTCTGTCTCAGACTGTCTGTCGCACACCGTCTGTCGCACACCGTTTGTTTCAGACCGTCTGTGTCAGACCGTCTATCTCAGACCGTCTTTCTCAGACCGTCTGTCTCAGACCGTCTGTCTCAGACTGTCTGTCTCAGACCGTCGGTCTCAGACCGTCTGTCTCAGACCGTCTGTCTCAGTCCGTCTGCCCCTGTCCGTCTGTCTCATACCGTCTGCCTCATACCGTCTGTCTCAGACCGTATGTGTCAGACCGTATGTGTCAGACCGTCTGTCTCAGACCGTGTGTCTCAGTTTGTCCGTCTCAGACCGTCTGTCTCAGACCGTCTGTCTCAGACCGTCTGTCTCAGACCGTCTGTCTCAGACCGTCTGTCTCAGACCGTCTGTCTCAGACCGTCTGTCTCAGACTGTCTGTCTCAGACCGTCTGTCTCAGACCGTCTGTCTCAGACCGTCTGTCTCAGACCGTCTGTCGCAGACCGTCTGTCTCAGACCGTCTGTCTCAGATCGTCTGTCTCAGTCCGCCTGTCTCCGGTCGTCTGTCTTAGACCGTCTGTCTCAGCCCGTCTGTCTCAGACCGTCCGTCTCTGTGCTTCTGTCTCCGTCTGTCGTCCTCTGTCCGTCCGTCTCATACCGTCTGTCCCAGACAATCTGTCTCAGACCGTCTGTCTCAGACCGTCTGTACAGACCGTCTGTCTCAGACCGTCTGTCTCAGACCGTCTGTCTCAGTCCGTCTGCCCCTGTCCGTCTGGCTCATACCGTCTGCCTCATACCGTCTGTCTCAGACCGTATGTGTCCGACCGTATGTGTCAGACCGTCTGTCTCAGACCGTGTGTCTCAGTTTGTCCGTCTCAGACCGTCTGTCTCAGACCGTCTGTCTCAGACCGTCTGTCTCAGACCGTCTGTCTCAGACCGTCTGTCTCAGACCGTCTGTCTCAGACCGTCTGTCTCAGACCGTCTGTCTCAGACCGTCTGTCTCAGACCGTCTGTCTCAGACCGTCTGTCTCAGACCGTCTGTCGCAGACCGTCTGTCTCAGACCGTCTGTCTCAGATCGTCTGTCTCAGTCCGCCTGTCTCCGGTCGTCTGTCTCAGACCGTCTGTCTCAGCCCGTCTGTCTCAGACCGTCCGTCTCTGTGCTTCTGTCTCCGTCTGTCGTCCTCTGTCCGTCCGTCTCATACCGTCTGTCCCAGACAATTTGTCTCAGACCGTCTGTCTCAGACCGTCTGTACAGACCGTCTGTCTCAGACCGTCTGTCTCAGACCGTCTGTCTCAGACCGTCTGTCTCAGACCGTCTGTCTCAGACCGTCTGTCTCAGACCGTCTGTCTCAGACCGTCTGTCTCAGACCGTCCGTCTCTGTGCTTCTGTCTCCGTCTGTCGTCCTCTGTCCGTCCGTCTCATACCGTCTGTCCCAGACAATCTGTCTCAGACCGTCTGTACAGACCGTCTGTCTCAGACCGTCTGTCTCAGACCGTCTGTCTCAGACCGTCTGTCTCAGACCGTCTGTCTCAGACCGTCTGTCTCAGACCGTCTGTCTCAGACCGTCTGTCTCAGACCGTCTGTCTCAGACCGTCTATCTCAGACCGTCTTTCTCAGACCGTCTGTCTCAGACCGTCTGTCTCAGACCGTCTGTCTCAGACCGTCGGTCTCAGACCGTCTGTCTCAGACCGTCTGTCTCAGTCCGTCTGCCCCTGTCCGTCTGTCTCATACCGTCTGCCTCATACCGTCTGTCTCAGACCGTATGTGTCAGACCGTATGTGTCAGACCGTCTGTCTCAGACCGTGTGTCTCAGTTTGTCCGTCTCAGACCGTCTGTCTCAGACCGTCTGTCTCAGACCGTCTGTCTCAGACCGTCTGTCTCAGACCGTCTGTCTCAGACCGTCTGTCTCAGACCGTCTGTCTCAGACCGTCTGTCTCAGACCGTCTGTCTCAGACCGTCTGTCTCAGACCGTCTGTCTCAGACCGTCTGTCTCAGACCGTCCGTCTCTGTGCTTCTGTCTCCGTCTGTCGTCCTCTGTCCGTCCGTCTCATACCGTCTGTCCCAGACAATCTGTCTCAGACCGTCTGTACAGACCGTCTGTCTCAGACCGTCTGTCTCAGACCGTCTGTCTCAGACCGTCTGTCTCAGACCGTCTGTCTCAGACCGTCTGTCTCAGACCGTCTGTCTCAGACCGTCTGTCTCAGACCGTCCGTCTCTGTGCTTCTGTCTCCGTCTGTCGTCCTCTGTCCGTCCGTCTCATACCGTCTGTCCCAGACAATCTGTCTCAGACCGTCTGTACAGACCGTCTGTCTCAGACCGTCTGTCTCAGACCGTCTGTCTCAGACCGTCTGTCTCAGACCGTCTGTCTCAGACCGTCTGTCTCAGACCGTCTGTCTCAGACCGTCTGTCTCAGACCGTCTGTCTCAGACCGTCTGTCTCAGACCGTCTGTCTCAGACCGTCTGTCTCAGACCGTCTGTCTCAGACCGTCTGTCTCAGACCGTCTGTCTCAGACCGTCTGTCTCAGACCGTCGGTCTCAGACCGTCGGTCTCAGACCGTGTGTCTCAGTTCGTCCGTCTCAGACCGTCTGTCTCAGACCGTCTGTCTCAGACCGTGTGTCTCAGTCCGTCTGTCGCACACCGTCTGTCGCAGACCGTCTGTCTCAGACCGTCTGTCTCAGATCGTCTGTCTCAGTCCGCCTGTCTCCGGTCGTCTGTCTCAGACCGTCTGTCTCAGCCCGTCTGGCTCAGACCGTCTGTCTCAGACCGTCTGTCTCAGACCGTCTGTCTCAGACCGTGTGTCTCAGTCCGTCTGTCTCAGACTGTCTGTCGCACACCGTCTGTCGCACACCGTTTGTTTCAGACCGTCTGTGTCAGACCGTCTATCTCAGACCGTCTTTCTCAGACCGTCTGTCTCAGACCGTCTGTCTCAGACCGTCTGTCTCAGACCGTCGGTCTCAGACCGTCTGTCTCAGACCGTCTGTCTCAGTCCGTCTGCCCCTGTCCGTCTGTCTCATACCGTCTGCCTCATACCGTCTGTCTCAGACCGTATGTGTCAGACCGTATGTGTCAGACCGTCTGTCTCAGACCGTGTGTCTCAGTTTGTCCGTCTCAGACCGTCTGTCTCAGACCGTCTGTCTCAGACCGTCTGTCTCAGACCGTCTGTCTCAGACCGTCTGTCTCAGACCGTCTGTCTCAGACCGTCTGTCTCAGACCGTCTGTCTCAGACCGTCTGTCTCAGACCGTCTGTCTCAGACCGTCTGTCTCAGACCGTCTGTCTCAGACCGTCTGTCTCAGACCGTCTGTCTCAGACCGTCTGTCTCAGACCGTCTGTCTCAGACCGTCTGTCTCAGACCGTCTGTCTCAGACCGTCTGTCTCAGACCGTCTGTCTCAGACCGTCTGTCTCAGACCGTCTGTCTCAGACCGTCTGTCTCAGACCGTCTGTCTCAGACCGTCTGTCTCAGACCGTCTGTCTCAGACCGTCTGTCTCAGACCGTCCGTCTCTGTGCTTCTGTCTCCGTCTGTCGTCCTCTGTCCGTCCGTCTCATACCGTCTGTCCCAGACAATCTGTCTCAGACCGTCTGTCTCAGACCGTCGGTCTCAGACCGTCTGTCTCAGACCGTCTGTCTCAGTCCGTCTGCCCCTGTCCGTCTGTCTCATACCGTCTGCCTCATACCGTCTGTCTCAGACCGTATGTGTCAGACCGTATGTGTCAGACCGTCTGTCTCAGACCGTGTGTCTCAGTTTGTCCGTCTCAGACCGTCTGTCTCAGACCGTCTGTCTCAGACCGTCTGTCTCAGACCGTCTGTCTCAGACCGTCTGTCTCAGACCGTCTGTCTCAGACCGTCTGTCTCAGACCGTCTGTCTCAGACCGTCTGTCTCAGACCGTCTGTCTCAGACCGTCTGTCTCAGACCGTCTGTCTCAGACCGTCTGTCGCAGACCGTCTGTCTCAGACCGTCTGTCTCAGATCGTCTGTCTCAGTCCGCCTGTCTCCGGTCGTCTGTCTCAGACCGTCTGTCTCAGACCGTCTGTCTCAGACCGTCCGTCTCTGTGCTTCTGTCTCCGTCTGTCGTCCTCTGTCCGTCCGTCTCATACCGTCTGTCCCAGACAATCTGTCTCAGACCGTCTGTCTCAGACCGTCTGTCTCAGACCGTCTGTCTCAGACCGTCTGTCTCAGACCGTCTGTCTCAGACCGTCTGTCTCAGACCGTCTGTCTCAGACCGTCTGTCTCAGACCGTCTGTCTCAGACCGTCTGTCTCAGACCGTCTGTCTCAGACCGTCTGTCTCAGACCGTCTGTCTCAGACCGTCGGTCTCAGACCGTCGGTCTCAGACCGTGTGTCTCAGTTCGTCCGTCTCAGACCGTCTGTCTCAGACCGTCTGTCTCAGACCGTCTGTCTCAGACCGTGTGTCTCAGTCCGTCTGTCGCACACCGTCTGTCGCAGACCGTCTGTCTCAGACCGTCTGTCTCAGATCGTCTGTCTCAGTCCGCCTGTCTCCGGTCGTCTGTCTCAGACCGTCTGTCTCAGCCCGTCTGGCTCAGACCGTCTGTCTCAGACCGTCTGTCTCAGTCCGTCTGTCTCAGACCGTGTGTCTCAGTCCGTCTGTCTCAGACTGTCTGTCGCACACCGTCTGTCGCACACCGTTTGTTTCAGACCGTCTGTGTCAGACCGTCTATCTCAGACCGTCTTTCTCAGACCGTCTGTCTCAGACCGTCTGTCTCAGACCGTCTGTCTCAGACCGTCGGTCTCAGACCGTCTGTCTCAGACCGTCTGTCTCAGTCCGTCTGCCCCTGTCCGTCTGTCTCATACCGTCTGCCTCATACCGTCTGTCTCAGACCGTATGTGTCAGACCGTATGTGTCAGACCGTCTGTCTCAGACCGTGTGTCTCAGTTTGTCCGTCTCAGACCGTCTGTCTCAGACCGTCTGTCTCAGACCGTCTGTCTCAGACCGTCTGTCTCAGACCGTCTGTCTCAGACCGTCTGTCTCAGACCGTCTGTCTCAGACCGTCTGTCTCAGACCGTCTGTCTCAGGCCGTCTGTCTCAGACCGTCTGTCTCAGACCGTCTGTCGCAGACCGTCTGTCTCAGACCGTCTGTCTCAGATCGTCTGTCTCAGTCCGCCTGTCTCCGGTCGTCTGTCTCAGACCGTCTGTCTCAGCCCGTCTGTCTCAGACCGTCCGTCTCTGTGCTTCTGTCTCCGTCTGTCGTCCTCTGTCCGTCCGTCTCATACCGTCTGTCCCAGACAATCTGTCTCAGACCGTCTGTCTCAGACCGTCTGTACAGACCGTCTGTCTCAGACCGTCTGTCTCAGACCGTCTGTCTCAGACCGTCTGTCTCAGACCGTCTGTCTCAGACCGTCTGTCTCAGACCGTCTGTCTCAGACCGTCTGTCTCAGACCGTCCCTCTCTGTGCTTCTGTCTCCGTCTGTCGTCCTCTGTCCGTCCGTCTCATACCGTCTGTCCCAGACAATCTGTCTCAGACCGTCTGTCTCAGACCGTCTGTCTCAGACCGTCTGTCTCAGACCGTCTGTCTCAGACCGTCTGTCTCAGACCGTCTGTCTCAGACCGTCTGTCTCAGACCGTCTGTCTCAGACCGTCTGTCTCAGACCGTCTGTCTCAGACCGTCTGTCTCAGACCGTCTGTCTCAGACCGTCTGTCTCAGACCGTCTGTCTCAGACCGTCTGTCTCAGACCGTCTGTCTCAGACCGTCTGTCTCAGACCGTCTGTCTCAGACCGTCTGTCTCAGACCGTCGGTCTCAGACCGTCGGTCTCAGACCGTGTGTCTCAGTTCGTCCGTCTCAGACCGTCTGTCTCAGACCGTCTGTCTCAGACCGTCTGTCTCAGACCGTGTGTCTCAGTCCGTCTGTCGCACACCGTCTGTCGCAGACCGTCTGTCTCAGACCGTCTGTCTCAGATCGTCTGTCTCAGTCCGCCTGTCTCCGGTCGTCTGTCTCAGACCGTCTGTCTCAGCCCGTCTGGCTCAGACCGTCTGTCTCAGACCGTCTGTCTCAGACCGTCTGTCTCAGACCGTGTGTCTCAGTCCGTCTGTCTCAGACTGTCTGTCGCACACCGTCTGTCGCACACCGTTTGTTTCAGACCGTCTGTGTCAGACCGTCTATCTCAGACCGTCTTTCTCAGACCGTCTGTCTCAGACCGTCTGTCTCAGACCGTCTGTCTCAGACCGTCGGTCTCAGACCGTCTGTCTCAGACCGTCTGTCTCAGTCCGTCTGCCCCTGTCCGTCTGTCTCATACCGTCTGCCTCATACCGTCTGTCTCAGACCGTATGTGTCAGACCGTATGTGTCAGACCGTCTGTCTCAGACCGTGTGTCTCAGTTTGTCCGTCTCAGACCGTCTGTCTCAGACCGTCTGTCTCAGACCGTCTGTCTCAGACCGTCTGTCTCAGACCGTCGGTCTCAGACCGTCGGTCTCAGACCGTGTGTCTCAGTTCGTCCGTCTCAGACCGTCTGTCTCAGACCGTCTGTCTCAGACCGTGTGTCTCAGTCCGTCTGTCGCACACCGTCTGTCGCAGACCGTCTGTCTCAGACCGTCTGTCTCAGATCGTCTGTCTCAGTCCGCCTGTCTCCGGTCGTCTGTCTCAGACCGTCTGTCTCAGCCCGTCTGGCTCAGACCGTCTGTCTCAGACCGTCTGTCTCAGACCGTCTGTCTCAGACCGTGTGTCTCAGTCCGTCTGTCTCAGACTGTCTGTCGCACACCGTCTGTCGCACACCGTTTGTTTCAGACCGTCTGTGTCAGACCGTCTATCTCAGACCGTCTTTCTCAGACCGTCTGTCTCAGACCGTCTGTCTCAGACCGTCTGTCTCAGACCGTCTGTCTCAGACCGTCGGTCTCAGACCGTCTGTCTCAGACCGTCTGTCTCAGTCCGTCTGCCCCTGTCCGTCTGTCTCATACCGTCTGCCTCATACCGTCTGTCTCAGACCGTATGTGTCAGACCGTATGTGTCAGACCGTCTGTCTCAGACCGTGTGTCTCAGTTTGTCCGTCTCAGACCGTCTGTCTCAGACCGTCTGTCTCAGACCGTCTGTCTCAGACCGTCTGTCTCAGACCGTCTGTCTCAGACCGTCTGTCTCAGACCGTCTGTCTCAGACCGTCTGTCTCAGACCGTCTGTCGCAGACCGTCTGTCTCAGACCGTCTGTCTCAGATCGTCTGTCTCAGTCCGCCTGTCTCCGGTCGTCTGTCTCAGACCGTCTGTCTCAGCCCGTCTGTCTCAGACCGTCCGTCTCTGTGCTTCTGTCTCCGTCTGTCGTCCTCTGTCCGTCCGTCTCATACCGTCTGTCCCAGACAATCTGTCTCAGACCGTCTGTCTCAGACCGTCTGTACAGACCGTCTGTCTCAGACCGTCTGTCTCAGACCGTCTGTCTCAGACCGTCTGTCTCAGACCGTCTGTCTCAGACCGTCTGTCTCAGACCGTCTGTCTCAGACCGTCTGTCTCAGACCGTCTGTCTCAGACCGTCTGTCTCAGACCGTCCGTCTCTGTGCTTCTGTCTCCGTCTGTCGTCCTCTGTCCGTCCGTCTCATACCGTCTGTCCCAGACAATCTGTTTCAGACCGTCTGTACAGACCGTCTGTCTCAGACCGTCTGTCTCAGACCGTCTGTCTCAGACCGTCTGTCTCGGACCGTCTGTCTCGGACCGTCTGTCTCAGACCGTCTGTCTCAGACCGTCTGTCTCAGACCGTCTGTCTCAGACCGTCTGTCTCAGACCGTCTGTCTCAGACCGTCTGTCTCAGACCGTCTGTTTCAGACCGTCGGTCTCAGACCGTGTGTCTCAGTTCGTCCGTCTCAGACCGTCTGTCTCAGACCGTCTGTCTCAGACCGTCTGTCTCAGACCGTCTGTCTCAGACCGTGTGTCTCAGTCCGTCTGTCGCACACCGTCTGTCGCAGACCGTCTGTCTCGGACCGTCTGTCTCAGATCGTCTGTCTCAGTCCGCCTGTCTCCGGTCGTCTGTCTCAGACCGTCTGTCTCAGCCCGTCTGGCTCAGACCGTCTGTCTCAGACCGTCTGTCTCAGACCGTCTGTCTCAGACCGTGTGTCTCAGTCCGTCTGTCTCAGACTGTCTGTCGCACACCGTCTGTCGCACACCGTTTGTTTCAGACCGTCTGTGTCAGACCGTCTATCTCAGACCGTCTTTCTCAGACCGTCTGTCTCAGACCGTCTGTCTCAGACCGTCTGTCTCAGACCGTCGGTCTCAGACCGTCTGTCTCAGACCGTCTGTCTCAGTCCGTCTGCCCCTGTCCGTCTGTCTCATACCGTCTGCCTCATACCGTCTGTCTCAGACCGTATGTGTCAGACCGTATGTGTCAGACCGTCTGTCTCAGACCGTGTGTCTCAGTTTGTCCGTCTCAGACCGTCTGTCTCAGACCGTCTGTCTCAGACCGTCTGTCTCAGACCGTCTGTCTCAGACCGTCTGTCTCAGACCGTCTGTCTCAGACCGTCTGTCTCAGACCGTCTGTCTCAGACCGTCTGTCTCAGACCGTCTGTCTCAGACCGTCTGTCTCAGACCGTCTGTCTCAGACCGTCTGTCTCAGACCGTCTGTCTCAGACCGTCTGTCTCAGACCGTCTGTCTCAGACCGTGTGTCTCAGTTTGTCCGTCTCAGACCGTCTGTCTCTGACCGTCTGTCTCAGACCGTGTGTCTCAGACCGTCTGTCTCAGACCGTCTGTCTCAGACCGTCTGTCTCAGACCGTCGGTCTCAGACCGTCTGTCTCAGACCGTCTGTCTCAGTCCGTCTGCCCCTGTCCGTCTGTCTCATACCGTCTGCCTCATACCGTCTGTCTCAGACCGTATGTGTCAGACCGTATGTGTCAGACCGTCTGTCTCAGACCGTGTGTCTCAGTTTGTCCGTCTCAGACCGTCTGTCTCAGACCGTCTGTCTCAGACCGTCTGTCTCAGACCGTCTGTCGCAGACCGTCTGTCTCAGACCGTCTGTCTCAGATCGTCTGTCTCAGTCCGCCTGTCTCCGGTCGTCTGTCTCAGACCGTCTCTCTCAGCCCGTCTGTCTCAGACCGTCCGTCTCTGTGCTTCTGTCTCCGTCTGTCGTCCTCTGTCCGTCCGTCTCATACCGTCTGTCCCAGACAATCTGTCTCAGACCGTCTGTCTCAGACCGTCTGTACAGACCGTCTGTCTCAGACCGTCTGTCTCAGACCGTCTGTCTCAGACCGTCGGTCTCAGACCGTGTGTCTCAGTTCGTCCGTCTCAGACCGTCTGTCTCAGACCGTCTGTCTCAGACCGTCTGTCTTAGACCGTGTGGCTCAGTCCGTCTGTCGCACACCGTCTGTCGCAGACCGTCTGTCTCAGACCGTCTGTCTCAGATCGTCTGTCTCAGTCCGCCTGTCTCCGGTCGTCTGTCTCAGACCGTCTGTCTCAGCCCGTCTGGCTCAGACCGTCTGTCTCAGACCGTCTGTCTCAGACCGTCTGTCTCAGACCGTGTGTCTCAGTCCGTCTGTCTCAGACTGTCTGTCGCACACCGTCTGTCGCACACCGTTTGTTTCAGACCGTCTGTGTCAGACCGTCTATCTCAGACCGTCTTTCTCAGACCGTCTGTCTCAGACCGTCTGTCTCAGACTGTCTGTCTCAGACCGTCGGTCTCAGACCGTCTGTCTCAGACCGTCTGTCTCAGTCCGTCTGCCCCTGTCCGTCTGTCTCATACCGTCTGCCTCATACCGTCTGTCTCAGACCGTATGTGTCAGACCGTATGTGTCAGACCGTCTGTCTCAGACCGTGTGTCTCAGTTTGTCCGTCTCAGACCGTCTGTCTCAGACCGTCTGTCTCAGACCGTCTGTCTCAGACCGTCTGTCTCAGACCGTCTGTCTCAGACCGTCTGTCTCAGACTGTCTGTCTCAGACCGTCTGTCTCAGACCGTCTGTCTCAGACCGTCTGTCTCAGACCGTCTGTCGCAGACCGTCTGTCTCAGACCGTCTGTCTCAGATCGTCTGTCTCAGTCCGCCTGTCTCCGGTCGTCTGTCTCAGACCGTCTGTCTCAGCCCGTCTGTCTCAGACCGTCCGTCTCTGTGCTTCTGTCTCCGTCTGTCGTCCTCTGTCCGTCCGTCTCATACCGTCTGTCCCAGACAATCTGTCTCAGACCGTCTGTCTCAGACCGTCTGTACAGACCGTCTGTCTCAGACCGTCTGTCTCAGACCGTCTGTCTCAGACCGTCTGTCTCAGTCCGTCTGCCCCTGTCCGTCTGGCTCATACCGTCTGCCTCATACCGTCTGTCTCAGACCGTATGTGTCAGACCGTATGTGTCAGACCGTCTGTCTCAGACCGTGTGTCTCAGTTTGTCCGTCTCAGACCGTCTGTCTCAGACCGTCTGTCTCAGACCGTCTGTCTCAGACCGTCTGTCTCAGACCGTCTGTCTCAGACCGTCTGTCTCAGACCGTCTGTCTCAGACCGTCTGTCTCAGACCGTCTGTCTCAGACCGTCTGTCTCAGACCGTCTGTCGCAGACCGTCTGTCTCAGACCGTCTGTCTCAGATCGTCTGTCTCAGTCCGCCTGTCTCCGGTCGTCTGTCTCAGACCGTCTGTCTCAGCCCGTCTGTCTCAGACCGTCCGTCTCTGTGCTTCTGTCTCCGTCTGTCGTCCTCTGTCCGTCCGTCTCATACCGTCTGTCCCAGACAATCTGTCTCAGACCGTCTGTCTCAGACCGTCTGTACAGACCGTCTGTCTCAGACCGTCTGTCTCAGACCGTCTGTCTCAGACCGTCTGTCTCAGACCGTCTGTCTCAGACCGTCTGTCTCAGACCGTCTGTCTCAGACCGTCTGTCTCAGACCGTCTGTCTCAGACCGTCCGTCTCTGTGCTTCTGTCTCCGTCTGTCGTCCTCTGTCCGTCCGTCTCATACCGTCTGTCCCAGACAATCTGTCTCAGACCGTCTGTACAGACCGTCTGTCTCAGACCGTCTGTCTCAGACCGTCTGTCTCAGACCGTCTGTCTCAGACCGTCTGTCTCAGACCGTCTGTCTCAGACCGTCTGTCTCAGACCGTCTGTCTCAGACCGTCTGTCTCAGACCGTCTGTCTCAGACCGTCTGTCTCAGACCGTCTATCTCAGACCGTCTTTCTCAGACCGTCTGTCTCAGACCGTCTGTCTCAGACCGTCTGTCTCAGACCGTCGGTCTCAGACCGTCTGTCTCAGACCGTCTGTCTCAGTCCGTCTGCCCCTGTCCGTCTGTCTCATACCGTCTGCCTCATACCGTCTGTCTCAGACCGTATGTGTCAGACCGTATGTGTCAGACCGTCTGTCTCAGACCGTGTGTCTCAGTTTGTCCGTCTCAGACCGTCTGTCTCAGACCGTCTGTCTCAGACCGTCTGTCTCAGACCGTCTGTCTCAGACCGTCTGTCTCAGACCGTCTGTCTCAGACCGTCTGTCTCAGACCGTCTGTCTCAGACCGTCTGTCTCAGACCGTCTGTCTCAGACCGTCTGTCTCAGACCGTCTGTCTCAGACCGTCCGTCTCTGTGCTTCTGTCTCCGTCTGTCGTCCTCTGTCCGTCCGTCTCATACCGTCTGTCCCAGACAATCTGTCTCAGACCGTCTGTACAGACCGTCTGTCTCAGACCGTCTGTCTCAGACCGTCTGTCTCAGACCGTCTGTCTCAGACCGTCTGTCTCAGACCGTCTGTCTCAGACCGTCTGTCTCAGACCGTCTGTCTCAGACCGTCTGTCTCAGACCGTCCGTCTCTGTGCTTCTGTCTCCGTCTGTCGTCCTCTGTCCGTCCGTCTCATACCGTCTGTCCCAGACAATCTGTCTCAGACCGTCTGTACAGACCGTCTGTCTCAGACCGTCTGTCTCAGACCGTCTGTCTCAGACCGTCTGTCTCAGACCGTCTGTCTCAGACCGTCTGTCTCAGACCGTCTGTCTCAGACCGTCTGTCTCAGACCGTCTGTCTCAGACCGTCTGTCTCAGACCGTCTGTCTCAGACCGTCTGTCTCAGACCGTCTGTCTCAGACCGTCTGTCTCAGACCGTCTGTCTCAGACCGTCTGTCTCAGACCGTCTGTCTCAGACCGTCGGTCTCAGACCGTCGGTCTCAGACCGTGTGTCTCAGTTCGTCCGTCTCAGACCGTCTGTCTCAGACCGTCTGTCTCAGACCGTGTGTCTCAGTCCGTCTGTCGCACACCGTCTGTCGCAGACCGTCTGTCTCAGACCGTCTGTCTCAGATCGTCTGTCTCAGTCCGCCTGTCTCCGGTCGTCTGTCTCAGACCGTCTGTCTCAGCCCGTCTGGCTCAGACCGTCTGTCTCAGACCGTCTGTCTCAGACCGTCTGTCTCAGACCGTGTGTCTCAGTCCGTCTGTCTCAGACTGTCTGTCGCACACCGTCTGTCGCACACCGTTTGTTTCAGACCGTCTGTGTCAGACCGTCTATCTCAGACCGTCTTTCTCAGACCGTCTGTCTCAGACCGTCTGTCTCAGACCGTCTGTCTCAGACCGTCGGTCTCAGACCGTCGGTCTCAGACCGTCTGTCTCAGACCGTCTGTCTCAGTCCGTCTGCCCCTGTCCGTCTGTCTCATACCGTCTGCCTCATACCGTCTGTCTCAGACCGTATGTGTCAGACCGTATGTGTCAGACCGTCTGTCTCAGACCGTGTGTCTCAGTTTGTCCGTCTCAGACCGTCTGTCTCAGACCGTCTGTCTCAGACCGTCTGTCTCAGACCGTCTGTCTCAGACCGTCTGTCTCAGACCGTCTGTCTCAGACCGTCTGTCTCAGACCGTCTGTCTCAGACCGTCTGTCTCAGACCGTCTGTCTCAGACCGTCTGTCTCAGACCGTCTGTCTCAGACCGTCTGTCTCAGACCGTCTGTCGCAGACCGTCTGTCTCAGACCGTCTGTCTCAGATCGTCTGTCTCAGTCCGCCTGTCTCCGGTCGTCTGTCTCAGACCGTCTGTCTCAGACCGTCTGTCTCAGACCGTCCGTCTCTGTGCTTCTGTCTCCGTCTGTCGTCCTCTGTCCGTCCGTCTCATACCGTCTGTCCCAGACAATCTGTCTCAGACCGTCTGTCTCAGACCGTCTGTCTCAGACCGTCTGTCTCAGACCGTCTGTCTCAGACCGTCTGTCTCAGACCGTCTGTCTCAGACCGTCTGTCTCAGACCGTCTGTCTCAGACCGTCTGTCTCAGACCGTCTGTCTCAGACCGTCTGTCTCAGACCGTCGGTCTCAGACCGTCGGTCTCAGACCGTGTGTCTCAGTTCGTCCGTCTCAGACCGTCTGTCTCAGACCGTCTGTCTCAGACCGTCTGTCTCAGACCGTGTGTCTCAGTCCGTCTGTCGCACACCGTCTGTCGCAGACCGTCTGTCTCAGACCGTCTGTCTCAGATCGTCTGTCTCAGTCCGCCTGTCTCCGGTCGTCTGTCTCAGACCGTCTGTCTCAGCCCGTCTGGCTCAGACCGTCTGTCTCAGACCGTCTGTCTCAGTCCGTCTGTCTCAGACCGTGTGTCTCAGTCCGTCTGTCTCAGACTGTCTGTCGCACACCGTCTGTCGCACACCGTTTGTTTCAGACCGTCTGTGTCAGACCGTCTATCTCAGACCGTCTTTCTCAGACCGTCTGTCTCAGACCGTCTGTCTCAGACCGTCTGTCTCAGACCGTCGGTCTCAGACCGTCTGTCTCAGACCGTCTGTCTCAGTCCGTCTGCCCCTGTCCGTCTGTCTCATACCGTCTGCCTCATACCGTCTGTCTCAGACCGTATGTGTCAGACCGTATGTGTCAGACCGTCTGTCTCAGACCGTGTGTCTCAGTTTGTCCGTCTCAGACCGTCTGTCTCAGACCGTCTGTCTCAGACCGTCTGTCTCAGACCGTCTGTCTCAGACCGTCTGTCTCAGACCGTCTGTCTCAGACCGTCTGTCTCAGACCGTCTGTCTCAGACCGTCTGTCTCAGACCGTCTGTCTCAGGCCGTCTGTCTCAGACCGTCTGTCTCAGACCGTCTGTCGCAGACCGTCTGTCTCAGACCGTCTGTCTCAGATCGTCTGTCTCAGTCCGCCTGTCTCCGGTCGTCTGTCTCAGACCGTCTGTCTCAGCCCGTCTGTCTCAGACCGTCCGTCTCTGTGCTTCTGTCTCCGTCTGTCGTCCTCTGTCCGTCCGTCTCATACCGTCTGTCCCAGACAATCTGTCTCAGACCGTCTGTCTCAGACCGTCTGTACAGACCGTCTGTCTCAGACCGTCTGTCTCAGACCGTCTGTCTCAGACCGTCTGTCTCAGACCGTCTGTCTCAGACCGTCTGTCTCAGACCGTCTGTCTCAGACCGTCTGTCTCAGACCGTCCGTCTCTGTGCTTCTGTCTCCGTCTGTCGTCCTCTGTCCGTCCGTCTCATACCGTCTGTCCCAGACAATCTGTCTCAGACCGTCTGTCTCAGACCGTCTGTCTCAGACCGTCTGTCTCAGACCGTCTGTCTCAGACCGTCTGTCTCAGACCGTCTGTCTCAGACCGTCTGTCTCAGACCGTCTGTCTCAGACCGTCTGTCTCAGACCGTCTGTCTCAGACCGTCTGTCTCAGACCGTCTGTCTCAGACCGTCTGTCTCAGACCGTCTGTCTCAGACCGTCTGTCTCAGACCGTCTGTCTCAGACCGTCTGTCTCAGACCGTCTGTCTCAGACCGTCTGTCTCAGACCGTCTGTCTCAGACCGTCTGTCTCAGACCGTCTGTCTCAGACCGTCTGTCTCAGACCGTCGGTCTCAGACCGTCGGTCTCAGACCGTGTGTCTCAGTTCGTCCGTCTCAGACCGTCTGTCTCAGACCGTCTGTCTCAGACCGTCTGTCTCAGACCGTGTGTCTCAGTCCGTCTGTCGCACACCGTCTGTCGCAGACCGTCTGTCTCAGACCGTCTGTCTCAGATCGTCTGTCTCAGTCCGCCTGTCTCCGGTCGTCTGTCTCAGACCGTCTGTCTCAGCCCGTCTGGCTCAGACCGTCTGTCTCAGACCGTCTGTCTCAGACAGTCTGTCTCAGACCGTGTGTCTCAGTCCGTCTGTCTCAGACTGTCTGTCGCACACCGTCTGTCGCACACCGTTTGTTTCAGACCGTCTGTGTCAGACCGTCTATCTCAGACCGTCTTTCTCAGACCGTCTGTCTCAGACCGTCTGTCTCAGACCGTCTGTCTCAGACCGTCGGTCTCAGACCGTCTGTCTCAGACCGTCTGTCTCAGTCCGTCTGCCCCTGTCCGTCTGTCTCATACCGTCTGCCTCATACCGTCTGTCTCAGACCGTATGTGTCAGACCGTATGTGTCAGACCGTCTGTCTCAGACCGTGTGTCTCAGTTTGTCCGTCTCAGACCGTCTGTCTCAGACCGTCTGTCTCAGACCGTCTGTCTCAGACCGTCTGTCTCAGACCGTCGGTCTCAGACCGTCGGTCTCAGACCGTGTGTCTCAGTTCGTCCGTCTCAGACCGTCTGTCTCAGACCGTCTGTCTCAGACCGTGTGTCTCAGTCCGTCTGTCGCACACCGTCTGTCGCAGACCGTCTGTCTCAGACCGTCTGTCTCAGATCGTCTGTCTCAGTCCGCCTGTCTCCGGTCGTCTGTCTCAGACCGTCTGTCTCAGACCGTGTGTCTCAGTCCGTCTGTCTCAGACTGTCTGTCGCACACCGTCTGTCGCACACCGTTTGTTTCAGACCGTCTGTGTCAGACCGTCTATCTCAGACCGTCTTTCTCAGACCGTCTGTCTCAGACCGTCTGTCTCAGACCGTCTGTCTCAGACCGTCTGTCTCAGACCGTCGGTCTCAGACCGTCTGTCTCAGACCGTCTGTCTCAGTCCGTCTGCCCCTGTCCGTCTGTCTCATACCGTCTGCCTCATACCGTCTGTCTCAGACCGTATGTGTCAGACCGTATGTGTCAGACCGTCTGTCTCAGACCGTGTGTCTCAGTTTGTCCGTCTCAGACCGTCTGTCTCAGACCGTCTGTCTCAGACCGTCTGTCTCAGACCGTCTGTCTCAGACCGTCTGTCTCAGACCGTCTGTCTCAGACCGTCTGTCTCAGACCGTCTGTCTCAGACCGTCTGTCGCAGACCGTCTGTCTCAGACCGTCTGTCTCAGATCGTCTGTCTCAGTCCGCCTGTCTCCGGTCGTCTGTCTCAGACCGTCTGTCTCAGCCCGTCTGTCTCAGACCGTCCGTCTCTGTGCTTCTGTCTCCGTCTGTCGTCCTCTGTCCGTCCGTCTCATACCGTCTGTCCCAGACAATCTGTCTCAGACCGTCTGTCTCAGACCGTCTGTACAGACCGTCTGTCTCAGACCGTCTGTCTCAGACCGTCTGTCTCAGACCGTCTGTCTCAGACCGTCTGTCTCAGACCGTCTGTCTCAGACCGTCTGTCTCAGACCGTCCGTCTCTGTGCTTCTGTCTCCGTCTGTCGTCCTCTGTCCGTCCGTCTCATACCGTCTGTCCCAGACAATCTGTCTCAGACCGTCTGTACAGACCGTCTGTCTCAGACCGTCTGTCTCAGACCGTCTGTCTCAGACCGTCTGTCTCAGACCGTCTGTCTCGGACCGTCTGTCTCAGACCGTCTGTCTCAGACCGTCTGTCTCAGACCGTCTGTCTCAGACCGTCTGTCTCAGACCGTCTGTCTCAGACCGTCTGTCTCAGACCGTCTGTCTCAGACCGTCTGTCTCAGACCGTCTGTTTCAGACCGTCGGTCTCAGACCGTGTGTCTCAGTTCGTCCGTCTCAGACCGTCTGTCTCAGACCGTCTGTCTCAGACCGTCTGTCTCAGACCGTGTGTCTCAGTCCGTCTGTCGCACACCGTCTGTCGCAGACCGTCTGTCTCGGACCGTCTGTCTCAGATCGTCTGTCTCAGTCCGCCTGTCTCCGGTCGTCTGTCTCAGACCGTCTGTCTCAGCCCGTCTGGCTCAGACCGTCTGTCTCAGACCGTCTGTCTCAGACCGTCTGTCTCAGACCGTGTGTCTCAGTCCGTCTGTCTCAGACTGTCTGTCGCACACCGTCTGTCGCACACCGTTTGTTTCAGACCGTCTGTGTCAGACCGTCTATCTCAGACCGTCTTTCTCAGACCGTCTGTCTCAGACCGTCTGTCTCAGACCGTCTGTCTCAGACCGTCGGTCTCAGACCGTCTGTCTCAGACCGTCTGTCTCAGTCCGTCTGCCCCTGTCCGTCTGTCTCATACCGTCTGCCTCATACCGTCTGTCTCAGACCGTATGTGTCAGACCGTATGTGTCAGACCGTCTGTCTCAGACCGTGTGTCTCAGTTTGTCCGTCTCAGACCGTCTGTCTCAGACCGTCTGTCTCAGACCGTCTGTCTCAGACCGTCTGTCTCAGACCGTCTGTCTCAGACCGTCTGTCTCAGACCGTCTGTCTCAGACCGTCTGTCTCAGACCGTCTGTCTCAGACCGTCTGTCTCAGACCGTGTGTCTCAGTCCGTCTGTCGCACACCGTCTGTCGCAGACCGTCTGTCTCAGACCGTCTGTCTCAGATCGTCTGTCTCAGTCCGCCTGTCTCCGGTCGTCTGTCTCAGACCGTCTGTCTCAGCCCGTCTGGCTCAGACCGTCTGTCTCAGACCGTCTGTCTCAGACCGTCTGTCTCAGACCGTGTGTCTCAGTCCGTCTGTCTCAGACTGTCTGTCGCACACCGTCTGTCGCACACCGTTTGTTTCAGACCGTCTGTGTCAGACCGTCTATCTCAGACCGTCTTTCTCAGACCGTCTGTCTCAGACCGTCTGTCTCAGACCGTCTGTCTCAGACCGTCGGTCTCAGACCGTCTGTCTCAGACCGTCTGTCTCAGTCCGTCTGCCCCTGTCCGTCTGTCTCATACCGTCTGCCTCATACCGTCTGTCTCAGACCGTATGTGTCAGACCGTATGTGTCAGACCGTCTGTCTCAGACCGTGTGTCTCAGTTTGTCCGTCTCAGACCGTCTGTCTCAGACCGTCTGTCTCAGACCGTCTGTCTCAGACCGTCTGTCTCAGACCGTCTGTCTCAGACCGTCTGTCTCAGACCGTCCGTCTCTGTGCTTCTGTCTCCGTCTGTCGTCCTCTGTCCGTCCGTCTCATACCGTCTGTCCCAGACAATCTGTCTCAGACCGTCTGTACAGACCGTCTGTCTCAGACCGTCTGTCTCAGACCGTCTGTCTCAGACCGTCTGTCTCAGACCGTCTGTCTCAGACCGTCTGTCTCAGACCGTCTGTCTCAGACCGTCTGTCTCAGACCGTCTGTCTCAGACCGTCTGTCTCAGACCGTCTGTCTCAGACCGTCTGTCTCAGACCGTCGGTCTCAGACCGTCGGTCTCAGACCGTGTGTCTCAGTTCGTCCGTCTCAGACCGTCTGTCTCAGACCGTCTGTCTCAGACCGTCTGTCTCAGACCGTCTGTCTCAGACCGTCTGTCTCAGACCGTGTGTCTCAGTCCGTCTGTCGCACACCGTCTGTCGCAGACCGTCTGTCTCAGACCGTCTGTCTCAGATCGTCTGTCTCAGTCCGCCTGTCTCCGGTCGTCTGTCTCAGACCGTCTGTCTCAGCCCGTCTGGCTCAGACCGTCTGTCTCAGACCGTCTGTCTCAGACCGTCTGTCTCAGACCGTGTGTCTCAGTCCGTCTGTCTCAGACTGTCTGTCGCACACCGTCTGTCGCACACCGTTTGTTTCAGACCGTCTGTGTCAGACCGTCTATCTCAGACCGTCTTTCTCATACCGTCTGTCTCAGACCGTCTGTCTCAGGCCGTCTGTCTCAGACCGTCGGTCTCAGACCGTCTGTCTCAGACCGTCTGTCTCAGTCCGTCTGCCCCTGTCCGTCTGTCTCATACCGTCTGCCTCATACCGTCTGTCTCAGACCGTATGTGTCAGACCGTATGTGTCAGACCGTCTGTCTCAGACCGTGTGTCTCAGTTTGTCCGTCTCAGACCGTCTGTCTCAGACCGTCTGTCTCAGACCGTCTGTCTCAGACCGTCTGTCTCAGACCGTCTGTCTCAGACCGTCTGTCTCAGACCGTCTGTCTCAGACCGTCTGTCTCAGACCGTCTGTCTCAGACCGTCTGTCTCAGACCGTCTGTCTCAGACCGTCTGTCTCAGACCGTCTGTCGCAGACCGTCTGTCTCAGACCGTCTGTCTCAGATCGTCTGTCTCAGTCCGCCTGTCTCCGGTCGTCTGTCTCAGACCGTCTGTCTCAGCCCGTCTGTCTCAGACCGTCCGTCTCTGTGCTTCTGTCTCCGTCTGTCGTCCTCTGTCCGTCCGTCTCATACCGTCTGTCCCAGACAATCTGTCTCAGACCGTCTGTCTCAGACCGTCTGTACAGACCGTCTGTCTCAGACCGTCTGTCTCAGACCGTCTGTCTCAGACCGTCTGTCTCAGACCGTCTGTCTCAGACCGTCTGTCTCAGACCGTCTGTCTCAGACCGTCTGTCTCAGACCGTCTGTCTCAGACCGTCTGTCTCAGACCGTCTGTCTCAGACCGTCTGTCTCAGACCGTCTGTCTCAGACCGTCGGTCTCAGACCGTCGGTCTCAGACCGTCGGTCTCAGACCGTCGGTCTCAGACCGTCGGTCTCAGACCGTGTGTCTCAGTTCGTCCGTCTCAGACCGTCTGTCTCAGACCGTCTGTCTCAGACCGTCTGTCTCAGACCGTGTGTCTCAGTCCGTCTGTCGCACACCGTCTGTCGCAGACCGTCTGTCTCAGACCGTCTGTCTCAGATCGTCTGTCTCAGTCCGCCTGTCTCCGGTCGTCTGTCTCAGACCGTCTGTCTCAGCCCGTCTGGCTCAGACCGTCTGTCTCAGATCGTCTGTCTCAGACCGTCTGTCTCAGACCGTGTGTCTCAGTCCGTCTGTCTCAGACTGTCTGTCGCACACCGTCTGTCGCACACCGTTTGTTTCAGACCGTCTGTGTCAGACCGTCTATCTCAGACCGTCTTTCTCAGACCGTCTGTCTCAGACCGTCTGTCTCAGACCGTCTGTCTCAGACCGTCGGTCTCAGACCGTCTGTCTCAGACCGTCTGTCTCAGTCCGTCTGCCCCTGTCCGTCTGTCTCATACCGTCTGCCTCATACCGTCTGTCTCAGACCGTATGTGTCAGACCGTATGTGTCAGACCGTCTGTCTCAGACCGTGTGTCTCAGTTTGTCCGTCTCAGACCGTCTGTCTCAGACCGTCTGTCTCAGACCGTCTGTCTCAGACCGTCTGTCTCAGACCGTCTGTCTCAGACCGTCTGTCTCAGACCGTCTGTCTCAGACCGTCTGTCTCAGACCGTCTGTCTCAGACCGTCTGTCTCAGACCGTCTGTCTCAGACCGTCTGTCTCAGACCGTCTGTCTCAGACCGTCCGTCTCTGTGCTTCTGTCTCCGTCTGTCGTCCTCTGTCCGTCCGTCTCATACCGTCTGTCCCAGACAATCTGTCTCAGACCGTCTGTACAGACCGTCTGTCTCAGACCGTCTGTCTCAGACCGTCTGTCTCAGACCGTCTGTCTCAGACCGTCTGTCTCAGACCGTCTGTCTCAGACCGTCTGTCTCAGACCGTCTGTCTCAGACCGTCTGTCTCAGCCCGTCTGGCTCAGACCGTCTGTCTCAGACCGTCTGTCTCAGACCGTCTGTCTCAGACCGTGTGTCTCAGTCCGTCTGTCTCAGACTGTCTGTCGCACACCGTCTGTCGCACACCGTTTGTTTCAGACCGTCTGTGTCAGACCGTCTATCTCAGACCGTCTTTCTCAGACCGTCTGTCTCAGACCGTCTGTCTCAGACCGTCTGTCTCAGACCGTCTGTCTCAGACCGTCGGTCTCAGACCGTCTGTCTCAGACCGTCTGTCTCAGACCGTCTGTCTCAGTCCGTCTGCCCCTGTCCGTCTGTCTCATACCGTCTGCCTCATACCGTCTGTCTCAGACCGTATGTGTCAGACCGTATGTGTCAGACCGTCTGTCTCAGACCGTGTGTCTCAGTTTGTCCGTCTCAGACCGTCTGTCTCAGACCGTCTGTCTCAGACCGTCTGTCTCAGACCGTCTGTCTCAGACCGTCTGTCTCAGACCGTCTGTCTCAGACCGTCTGTCTCAGACCGTCTGTCTCAGACCGTCTGTCTCAGACCGTCTGTCTCAGACCGTCTGTCTCAGACCGTCTGTCTCAGACCGTCGGTCTCAGACCGTCTGTCTCAGACCGTCTGTCTCAGACCGTCGGTCTCAGACCGTCGGTCTCAGACCGTGTGTCTCAGTTCGTCCGTCTCAGACCGTCTGTCTCAGACCGTCTGTCTCAGACCGTGTGTCTCAGTCCGTCTGTCGCACACCGTCTGTCGCAGACCGTCTGTCTCAGACCGTCTGTCTCAGATCGTCTGTCTCAGTCCGCCTGTCTCCGGTCGTCTGTCTCAGACCGTCTGTCTCAGCCCGTCTGGCTCAGACCGTCTGTCTCAGACCGTCTGTCTCAGACCGTCTGTCTCAGACCGTGTGTCTCAGTCCGTCTGTCTCAGACTGTCTGTCGCACACCGTCTGTCGCACACCGTTTGTTTCAGACCGTCTGTGTCAGACCGTCTATCTCAGACCGTCTTTCTCAGACCGTCTGTCTCAGACCGTCTGTCTCAGACCGTCTGTCTCAGACCGTCTGTCTCAGACCGTCGGTCTCAGACCGTCTGTCTCAGACCGTCTGTCTCAGTCCGTCTGCCCCTGTCCGTCTGTCTCATACCGTCTGCCTCATACCGTCTGTCTCAGACCGTATGTGTCAGACCGTATGTGTCAGACCGTCTGTCTCAGACCGTGTGTCTCAGTTTGTCCGTCTCAGACCGTCTGTCTCAGACCGTCTGTCTCAGACCGTCTGTCTCAGACCGTCTGTCTCAGACCGTCTGTCTCAGACCGTCTGTCTCAGACCGTCTGTCTCAGACCGTCTGTCTCAGACCGTCTGTCGCAGACCGTCTGTCTCAGACCGTCTGTCTCAGATCGTCTGTCTCAGTCCGCCTGTCTCCGGTCGTCTGTCTCAGACCGTCTGTCTCAGCCCGTCTGTCTCAGACCGTCCGTCTCTGTGCTTCTGTCTCCGTCTGTCGTCCTCTGTCCGTCCGTCTCATACCGTCTGTCCCAGACAATCTGTCTCAGACCGTCTGTCTCAGACCGTCTGTACAGACCGTCTGTCTCAGACCGTCTGTCTCAGACCGTCTGTCTCAGACCGTCTGTCTCAGACCGTCTGTCTCAGACCGTCTGTCTCAGACCGTCTGTCTCAGACCGTCTGTCTCAGACCGTCTGTCTCAGACCGTCTGTCTCAGACCGTCTGTCTCAGACCGTCGGTCTCAGACCGTCGGTCTCAGACCGTCGGTCTCAGACCGTGTGTCTCAGTTCGTCCGTCTCAGACCGTCTGTCTCAGACCGTCTGTCTCAGACCGTCTGTCTCAGACCGTGTGTCTCAGTCCGTCTGTCGCACACCGTCTGTCGCAGACCGTCTGTCTCAGACCGTCTGTCTCAGATCGTCTGTCTCAGTCCGCCTGTCTCCGGTCGTCTGTCTCAGACCGTCTGTCTCAGCCCGTCTGGCTCAGACCGTCTGTCTCAGATCGTCTGTCTCAGACCGTCTGTCTCAGACCGTGTGTCTCAGTCCGTCTGTCTCAGACTGTCTGTCGCACACCGTCTGTCGCACACCGTTTGTTTCAGACCGTCTGTGTCAGACCGTCTATCTCAGACCGTCTTTCTCAGACCGTCTGTCTCAGACCGTCTGTCTCAGACCGTCTGTCTCAGACCGTCGGTCTCAGACCGTCTGTCTCAGACCGTCTGTCTCAGTCCGTCTGCCCCTGTCCGTCTGTCTCATACCGTCTGCCTCATACCGTCTGTCTCAGACCGTATGTGTCAGACCGTATGTGTCAGACCGTCTGTCTCAGACCGTGTGTCTCAGTTTGTCCGTCTCAGACCGTCTGTCTCAGACCGTATGTCTCAGACCGTCTGTCTCAGACCGTCTGTCTCAGACCGTCTGTCTCAGACCGTCTGTCTCAGACCGTCTGTCTCAGACCGTCTGTCTCAGACCGTCTGTCTCAGACCGTCTGTCTCAGACCGTCTGTCTCAGACCGTCTGTCTCAGACCGTCCGTCTCTGTGCTTCTGTCTCCGTCTGTCGTCCTCTGTCCGTCCGTCTCATACCGTCTGTCCCAGACAATCTGTCTCAGACCGTCTGTACAGACCGTCTGTCTCAGACCGTCTGTCTCAGACCGTCTGTCTCAGACCGTCTGTCTCAGACCGTCTGTCTCAGACCGTCTGTCTCAGACCGTCTGTCTCAGACCGTCTGTCTCAGACCGTCTGTCTCAGCCCGTCTGGCTCAGACCGTCTGTCTCAGACCGTCTGTCTCAGACCGTCTGTCTCAGACCGTGTGTCTCAGTCCGTCTGTCTCAGACTGTCTGTCGCACACCGTCTGTCGCACACCGTTTGTTTCAGACCGTCTGTGTCAGACCGTCTATCTCAGACCGTCTTTCTCAGACCGTCTGTCTCAGACCGTCTGTCTCAGACCGTCTGTCTCAGACCGTCGGTCTCAGACCGTCTGTCTCAGACCGTCTGTCTCAGTCCGTCTGCCCCTGTCCGTCTGTCTCATACCGTCTGCCTCATACCGTCTGTCTCAGACCGTATGTGTCAGACCGTATGTGTCAGACCGTCTGTCTCAGACCGTGTGTCTCAGTTTGTCCGTCTCAGACCGTCTGTCTCAGACCGTCTGTCTCAGACCGTCTGTCTCAGACCGTCTGTCTCAGACCGTCTGTCTCAGACCGTCTGTCTCAGACCGTCTGTCTCAGACCGTCTGTCTCAGACCGTCTGTCTCAGACCGTCTGTCTCAGACCGTCTGTCTCAGACCGTCTGTCTCAGACCGTCTGTCTCAGACCGTCTGTCTCAGACCGTCCGTCTCTGTGCTTCTGTCTCCGTTTGTCGTCCTCTGTCCGTCCGTCTCATACCGTCTGTCCCAGACAATCTGTCTCAGACCGTCTGTACAGACCGTCTGTCTCAGACCGTCTGTCTCAGACCGTCTGTCTCAGACCGTCTGTCTCAGACCGTCTGTCTCAGACCGTCTGTCTCAGACCGTCTGTCTCAGACCGTCTGTCTCAGACCGTCTGTCTCAGACCGTCTGTCTCAGACCGTCTGTCTCAGACCGTCTGTCTCAGACCGTCTGTCTCAGACCGTCGGTCTCAGACCGTCGGTCTCAGACCGTGTGTCACAGTTCGTCCGTCTCAGACCGTCTGTCTCAGACCGTCTGTCTCAGACCGTCTGTCTCAGACCGTCTGTCTCAGACCGTGTGTCTCAGTCCGTCTGTCGCACACCGTCTGTCGCAGACCGTCTGTCTCAGACCGTCTGTCTCAGATCGTCTGTCTCAGTCCGCCTGTCTCCGGTCGTCTGTCTCAGACCGTCTGTCTCAGCCCGTCTGGCTCAGACCGTCTGTCTCAGACCGTCTGTCTCAGACCGTCTGTCTCAGACCGTGTGTCTCAGTCCGTCTGTCTCAGACTGTCTGTCGCACACCGTCTGTCGCACACCGTTTGTTTCAGACCGTCTGTGTCAGACCGTCTATCTCAGACCGTCTTTCTCAGACCGTCTGTCTCAGACCGTCTGTCTCAGACCGTCTGTCTCAGACCGTCGGTCTCAGACCGTCTGTCTCAGACCGTCTGTCTCAGTCCGTCTGCCCCTGTCCGTCTGTCTCATACCGTCTGCCTCATACCGTCTGTCTCAGACCGTATGTGTCAGACCGTATGTGTCAGACCGTCTGTCTCAGACCGTGTGTCTCAGTTTGTCCGTCTCAGACCGTCTGTCTCAGACCGTCTGTCTCAGACCGTCTGTCTCAGACCGTCTGTCTCAGACCGTCTGTCTCAGACCGTCTGTCTCAGACCGTCTGTCTCAGACCGTCTGTCTCAGACCGTCTGTCTCAGACCGTCTGTCTCAGACCGTCTGTCTCAGACCGTCTGTCTCAGACCGTCTGTCTCAGACCGTCCGTCTCTGTGCTTCTGTCTCCGTCTGTCGTCCTCTGTCCGTCCGTCTCATACCGTCTGTCCCAGACAATCTGTCTCAGACCGTCTGTACAGACCGTCTGTCTCAGACCGTCTGTCTCAGACCGTCTGTCTCAGACCGTCTGTCTCAGACCGTCTGTCTCAGACCGTCTGTCTCAGACCGTCTGTCTCAGACCGTCTGTCTCAGACCGTCTGTCTCAGACCGTCTGTCTCAGACCGTCTGTCTCAGACCGTCTGTCTCAGACCGTCTGTCTCAGACCGTCGGTCTCAGACCGTCGGTCTCAGACCGTGTGTCTCAGTTCGTCCGTCTCAGACCGTCCGTCTCAGACCGTCTGTCTCAGACCGTCTGTCTCAGACCGTCTGTCTCAGACCGTGTGTCTCAGTCCGTCTGTCGCACACCGTCTGTCGCAGACCGTCTGTCTCAGACCGTCTGTCTCAGATCGTCTGTCTCAGTCCGCCTGTCTCCGGTCGTCTGTCTCAGACCGTCTGTCTCAGCCCGTCTGGCTCAGACCGTCTGTCTCAGACCGTCTGTCTCAGACCGTCTGTCTCAGACCGTGTGTCTCAGTCCGTCTGTCTCAGACTGTCTGTCGCACACCGTCTGTCGCACACCGTTTGTTTCAGACCGTCTGTGTCAGACCGTCTATCTCAGACCGTCTTTCTCATACCGTCTGTCTCAGACCGTCTGTCTCAGGCCGTCTGTCTCAGACCGTCGGTCTCAGACCGTCTGTCTCAGACCGTCTGTCTCAGTCCGTCTGCCCCTGTCCGTCTGTCTCATACCGTCTGCCTCATACCGTCTGTCTCAGACCGTATGTGTCAGACCGTATGTGTCAGACCGTCTGTCTCAGACCGTGTGTCTCAGTTTGTCCGTCTCAGACCGTCTGTCTCAGACCGTCTGTCTCAGACCGTCTGTCTCAGACCGTCTGTCTCAGACCGTCTGTCTCAGACCGTCTGTCTCAGACCGTCTGTCTCAGACCGTCTGTCTCAGACCGTCTGTCTCAGACCGTCTGTCTCAGACCGTCTGTCTCAGACCGTCTGTCTCAGACCGTCTGTCGCAGACCGTCTGTCTCAGACCGTCTGTCTCAGATCGTCTGTCTCAGTCCGCCTGTCTCCGGTCGTCTGTCTCAGACCGTCTGTCTCAGCCCGTCTGTCTCAGACCGTCCGTCTCTGTGCTTCTGTCTCCATCTGTCGTCCTCTGTCCGTCCGTCTCATACCGTCTGTCCCAGACAATCTGTCTCAGACCGTCTGTCTCAGACCGTCTGTACAGACCGTCTGTCTCAGACCGTCTGTCTCAGACCGTCTGTCTCAGACCGTCTGTCTCAGACCGTCTGTCTCAGACCGTCTGTCTCAGACCGTCTGTCTCAGACCGTCTGTCTCAGACCGTCTGTCTCAGACCGTCTGTCTCAGACCGTCTGTCTCAGACCGTCTGTCTCAGACCGTCTGTCTCAGACCGTCTGTCTCAGACCGTCTGTCTCAGACCGTCTGTCTCAGACCGTCTGTCTCAGACCGTCGGTCTCAGACCGTCGGTCTCAGACCGTGTGTCTCAGTTCGTCCGTCTCAGACCGTCTGTCTCAGACCGTCTGTCTCAGACCGTCTGTCTCAGATCGTCTGTCTCAGTCCGCCTGTCTCCGGTCGTCTGTCTCAGACCGTCTGTCTCAGCCCGTCTGGCTCAGACCGTCTGTCTCAGATCGTCTGTCTCAGACCGTCTGTCTCAGACCGTGTGTCTCAGTCCGTCTGTCTCAGACTGTCTGTCGCACACCGTCTGTCGCACACCGTTTGTTTCAGACCGTCTGTGTCAGACCGTCTATCTCAGACCGTCTTTCTCAGACCGTCTGTCTCAGACCGTCTGTCTCAGACCGTCTGTCTCAGACCGTCGGTCTCAGACCGTCTGTCTCAGACCGTCTGTCTCAGTCCGTCTGCCCCTGTCCGTCTGTCTCATACCGTCTGCCTCATACCGTCTGTCTCAGACCGTATGTGTCAGACCGTATGTGTCAGACCGTCTGTCTCAGACCGTGTGTCTCAGTTTGTCCGTCTCAGACCGTCTGTCTCAGACCGTCTGTCTCAGACCGTCTGTCTCAGACCGTCTGTCTCAGACCGTCTGTCTCAGACCGTCTGTCTCAGACCGTCTGTCTCAGACCGTCTGTCTCAGACCGTCTGTCTCAGACCGTCTGTCTCAGACCGTCTGTCTCAGACCGTCCGTCTCTGTGCTTCTGTCTCCGTCTGTCGTCCTCTGTCCGTCCGTCTCATACCGTCTGTCCCAGACAATCTGTCTCAGACCGTCTGTACAGACCGTCTGTCTCAGACCGTCTGTCTCAGACCGTCTGTCTCAGACCGTCTGTCTCAGACCGTCTGTCTCAGACCGTCTGTGTCAGACCGTCTGTCTCAGACCGTCTGTCTCAGACCGTCTGTCTCAGATCGTCTGTCTCAGTCCGCCTGTCTCCGGTCGTCTGTCTCAGACCGTCTGTCTCAGCCCGTCTGTCTCAGACCGTCCGTCTCTGTGCTTCTGTCTCCATCTGTCGTCCTCTGTCCGTCCGTCTCATACCGTCTGTCCCAGACAATCTGTCTCAGACCGTCTGTCTCAGACCGTCTGTACAGACCGTCTGTCTCAGACCGTCTGTCTCAGACCGTCTGTCTCAGACCGTCTGTCTCAGACCGTCTGTCTCAGACCGTCTGTCTCAGACCGTCTGTCTCAGACCGTCTGTCTCAGACCGTCTGTCTCAGACCGTCTGTCTCAGACCGTCTGTCTCAGACCGTCTGTCTCAGACCGTCTGTCTCAGACCGTCTGTCTCAGACCGTCTGTCTCAGACCGTCTGTCTCAGACCGTCTGTCTCAGACCGTCGGTCTCAGACCGTCGGTCTCAGACCGTGTGTCTCAGTTCGTCCGTCTCAGACCGTCTGTCTCAGACCGTCTGTCTCAGACCGTCTGTCTCAGATCGTCTGTCTCAGTCCGCCTGTCTCCGGTCGTCTGTCTCAGACCGTCTGTCTCAGCCCGTCTGGCTCAGACCGTCTGTCTCAGATCGTCTGTCTCAGACCGTCTGTCTCAGACCGTGTGTCTCAGTCCGTCTGTCTCAGACTGTCTGTCGCACACCGTCTGTCGCACACCGTTTGTTTCAGACCGTCTGTGTCAGACCGTCTATCTCAGACCGTCTTTCTCAGACCGTCTGTCTCAGACCGTCTGTCTCAGACCGTCTGTCTCAGACCGTCGGTCTCAGACCGTCTGTCTCAGACCGTCTGTCTCAGTCCGTCTGCCCCTGTCCGTCTGTCTCATACCGTCTGCCTCATACCGTCTGTCTCAGACCGTATGTGTCAGACCGTATGTGTCAGACCGTCTGTCTCAGACCGTGTGTCTCAGTTTGTCCGTCTCAGACCGTCTGTCTCAGACCGTCTGTCTCAGACCGTCTGTCTCAGACCGTCTGTCTCAGACCGTCTGTCTCAGACCGTCTGTCTCAGACCGTCTGTCTCAGACCGTCTGTCTCAGACCGTCTGTCTCAGACCGTCTGTCTCAGACCGTCTGTCTCAGACCGTCCGTCTCTGTGCTTCTGTCTCCGTCTGTCGTCCTCTGTCCGTCCGTCTCATACCGTCTGTCCCAGACAATCTGTCTCAGACCGTCTGTACAGACCGTCTGTCTCAGACCGTCTGTCTCAGACCGTCTGTCTCAGACCGTCTGTCTCAGACCGTCTGTCTCAGACCGTCTGTGTCAGACCGTCTGTCTCAGACCGTCTGTCTCAGACCGTCTGTCTCAGACCGTCTGTCTCAGACCGTCTGTCTCAGACCGTCTGTCTCAGACCGTCTGTCTCAGACCGTCGGTCTCAGACCGTCGGTCTCAGACCGTGTGTCTCAGTTCGTCCGTCTCAGACCGTCTGTCTCAGACCGTCTGTCTCAGACCGTCTGTCTCAGACTGTGTGTCTCAGTCCGTCTGTCGCACACCGTCTGTCGCAGACCGTCTGTCTCAGACCGTCTGTCTCAGATCGTCTGTCTCAGTCCGCCTGTCTCCGGTCGTCTGTCTCAGACCGTCTGTCTCAGCCCGTCTGGCTCAGACCGTCTGTCTCAGACCGTCTGTCTCAGACCGTCTGTCTCAGACCGTGTGTCTCAGTCCGTCTGTCTCAGATTGTCTGTCTCCGGTCGTCTGTCTCAGACCGTCTGTCTCAGCCCGTCTGTCTCAGACCGTCCGTCTCTGTGCTTCTGTCTCCGTCTGTCGTCCTCTGTCCGTCCGTCTCATACCGTCTGTCCCAGACAATCTGTCTCAGACCGTCTGTCTCAGACCGTCTGTACAGACCGTCTGTCTCAGACCGTCTGTCTCAGACCGTCTGTCTCAGACCGTCTGTCTCAGACCGTCTGTCTCAGACCGTCTGTCTCAGACCGTCTGTCTCAGACCGTCTGTGTCAGACCGTCTGTCTCAGACCGTCTGTCTCAGACCGTCTGTCTCAGACCGTCTGTCTCAGACCGTCTGTCTCAGACCGTCTGTCTCAGACCGTCTGTCTCAGACCGTCGGTCTCAGACCGTCGGTCTCAGACCGTGTGTCTCAGTTCGTCCGTCTCAGACCGTCTGTCTCAGACCGTCTGTCTCAGACCGTCTGTCTCAGACTGTGTGTCTCAGTCCGTCTGTCGCACACCGTCTGTCGCAGACCGTCTGTCTCAGACCGTCTGTCTCAGATCGTCTGTCTCAGTCCGCCTGTCTCCGGTCGTCTGTCTCAGACCGTCTGTCTCAGCCCGTCTGGCTCAGACCGTCTGTCTCAGACCGTCTGTCTCAGACCGTCTGTCTCAGACCGTGTGTCTCAGTCCGTCTGTCTCAGATTGTCTGTCGCACACCGTCTGTCGCACACCGTTTGTTTCAGACCGTCTGTGTCAGACCGTCTATCTCAGACCGTCTTTCTCATACCGTCTGTCTCAGACCGTCTGTCTCAGACCGTCTGTCTCAGACCGTCTGTCTCAGACCGACGGTCTCAGACCGTCTGTCTCAGACCGTCTGTCTCAGTCCGTCTGCCCCTGTCCGTCTGTCTCATACCGTCTGCCTCATACCGTCTGTCTCAGACCGTATGTGTCAGACGGTATGTGTCAGACCGTCTGTCTCAGACCGTGTGTCTCAGTTTGTCCGTCTCAGACCGTCTGTCTCAGACCGTCTGTCTCAGACCGTCTGTCTCAGACCGTCTGTCTCAGACCGTCTGTCTCAGACCGTCTGTCTCAGACCGTCTGTCTCAGACCGTCTGTCTCAGACCGTCTGTCTCAGACCGTCTGTCTCAGACCGTCTGTCTCAGACCGTCTGTCTCAGACCGTCTGTCTAAGACCGTCTGTCGCAGACCGTCTGTCTCAGACCGTCTGTCTCAGATCGTCTGTCTCAGTCCGCCTGTCTCCGGTCGTCTGTCTCAGACCGTCTGTCTCAGCCCGTCTGTCTCAGACCGTCCGTCTCTGTGCTTCTGTCTCCGTCTGTCGTCCTCTGTCCGTCCGTCTCATACCGTCTGTCCCAGACAATCTGTCTCAGACCGTCTGTCTCAGACCGTCTGTCTCAGACCGTCTGTCTCAGACCGTCTGTCTCAGACCGTCTGTCTCAGACCGTCTGTCTCAGACCGTCTGTCGCAGACCGTCTGTCTCAGACCGTCTGTCTCAGATCGTCTGTCTCAGTCCGCCTGTCTCCGGTCGTCTGTCTCAGACCGTCTGTCTCAGCCCGTCTGTCTCAGACCGTCCGTCTCTGTGCTTCTGTCTCCGTCTGTCGTCCTCTGTCCGTCCGTCTCATACCGTCTGTCCCAGACAATCTGTCTCAGACCGTCTGTCTCAGACCGTCTGTACAGACCGTCTGTCTCAGACCGTCTGTACAGACCGTCTGTCTCAGACCGTCTGTCTCAGACCGTCTGTCTCAGACCGTCTGTCTCAGACCGTCTGTCTCAGACCGTCTGTCTCAGACCGTCTGTCTCAGACCGTCTGTCTCAGACCGTCTGTCTCAGACCGTCTGTCTCAGATCGTCTGTCTCAGTCCGCCTGTCTCCGGTCGTCTGTCTCAGACCGTCTGTCTCAGCCCGTCTGTCTCAGACCGTCCGTCTCTGTGCTTCTGTCTCCGTCTGTCGTCCTCTGTCCGTCCGTCTCATACCGTCTGTCCCAGACAATCTGTCTCAGACCGTCTGTCTCAGACCGTCTGTACAGACCGTCTGTCTCAGACCGTCTGTCTCAGACCGTCTGTCTCAGACCGTCTGTCTCAGACCGTCTGTCTCAGACCGTCTGTCTCAGACCGTCTGTCTCAGACCGTCTGTCTCAGACCGTCTGTCTCAGACCGTCTGTCTCAGACCGTCTGTCTCAGACCGTCTGTCTCAGACCGTCTGTCTCAGACCGTCTGTCTCAGACCGTCTGTCTCAGACCGTCCGTCTCTGTGCTTCTGTCTCCGTCTGTCGTCCTCTGTCCGTCCGTCTCATACCGTCTGTCCCAGACAATCTGTCTCAGACCGTCTGTACAGACCGTCTGTCTCAGACCGTCTGTCTCAGACCGTCTGTCTCAGACCGTCTGTCTCAGACCGTCTGTCTCAGACCGTCTGTCTCAGACCGTCTGTCTCAGACCGTCGGTCTCAGACCGTCGGTCTCAGACCGTGTGTCTCAGTTCGTCCGTCTCAGACCGTCTGTCTCAGACCGTCTGTCTCAGACCGTGTGTCTCAGTCCGTCTGTCGCACACCGTCTGTCGCAGACCGTCTGTCTCAGACCGTCTGTCTCAGATCGTCTGTCTCAGTCCGCCTGTCTCCGGTCGTCTGTCTCAGACCGTCTGTCTCAGCCCGTCTGGCTCAGACCGTCTGCCTCAGACCGTCTGTCTCAGACCGTCTGTCTCAGACCGTGTGTCTCAGTCCGTCTGTCTCAGACTGTCTGTCGCACACCGTCTGTCGCACACCGTTTGTTTCAGACCGTCTGTGTCAGACCGTCTATCTCAGACCGTCTTTCTCAGACCGTCTGTCTCAGACCGTCTGTCTCAGACCGTCTGTCTCAGACCGTCGGTCTCAGACCGTCTGTCTCAGACCGTCTGTCTCAGTCCGTCTGC
Organism: Coelioxys conoideus; assembly: GCA_947623535.1. Taxonomy (NCBI): domain Eukaryota; kingdom Metazoa; phylum Arthropoda; class Insecta; order Hymenoptera; family Megachilidae; genus Coelioxys; species Coelioxys conoideus. The sequence continues at coordinate 3,359,425 of CANQJN010000020.1, read as the reverse complement.
CCCTGTCCGTCTGTCTCATACCGTCTGCCTCATACCGTCTGTCTCAGACCGTATGTGTCAGACCGTATGTGTCAGACCGTCTGTCTCAGACCGTGTGTCTCAGTTTGTCCGTCTCAGACCGTCTGTCTCAGACCGTCTGTCTCAGACCGTCTGTCTCAGACCGTCTGTCTCAGACCGTCTGTCTCAGACCGTCTGTCTCAGACCGTCTGTCTCAGACCGTCTGTCTCAGACCGTCTGTCTCAGACCGTCTGTCTCAGACCGTCTGTCTCAGACCGTCTGTCTCAGACCGTCTGTCGCAGACCGTCTGTCTCAGACCGTCTGTCTCAGATCGTCTGTCTCAGTCCGCCTGTCTCCGGTCGTCTGTCTCAGACCGTCTGTCTCAGCCCGTCTGTCTCAGACCGTCCGTCTCTGTGCTTCTGTCTCCGTCTGTCGTCCTCTGTCCGTCCGTCTCATACCGTCTGTACCAGACAATCTGTCTCAGACCGTCTGTCTCAGACCGTCTGTACAGACCGTCTGTCTCAGACCGTCTGTACAGACCGTCTGTCTCAGACCGTCTGTCTCAGACCGTCTGTCTCAGACCGTCTGTCTCAGACCGTCTGTCTCAGACCGTCTGTCTCAGACCGTCTGTCTCAGACCGTCTGTCTCAGACCGTCTGTCTCAGACCGTCTGTCTCAGACCGTCTGTCTCAGACCGTCCGTCTCTGTGCTTCTGTCTCCGTCTGTCGTCCTCTGTCCGTCCGTCTCATACCGTCTGTCCCAGACAATCTGTCTCAGACCGTCTGTACAGACCGTCTGTCTCAGACCGTCTGTCTCAGACCGTCTGTCTCAGACCGTCTGTCTCAGACCGTCTGTCTCAGACCGTCTGTCTCAGACCGTCTGTCTCAGACCGTCTGTCTCAGACCGTCTGTCTCAGACCGTCTGTCTCAGACCGTCTGTCTCAGACCGTCTGTCTCAGACCGTCTGTCTCAGACCGTCGGTCTCAGACCGTCGGTCTCAGACCGTGTGTCTCAGTTCGTCCGTCTCAGACCGTCTGTCTCAGACCGTCTGTCTCAGACCGTCTGTCTCAGACCGTGTGTCTCAGTCCGTCTGTCGCACACCGTCTGTCGCAGACCGTCTGTCTCAGACCGTCTGTCTCAGATCGTCTGTCTCAGTCCGCCTGTCTCCGGTCGTCTGTCTCAGACCGTCTGTCTCAGCCCGTCTGGCTCAGACCGTCTGTCTCAGACCGTCTGTCTCAGACCGTCTGTCTCAGACCGTGTGTCTCAGTCCGTCTGTCTCAGACTGTCTGTCGCACACCGTCTGTCGCACACCGTTTGTTTCAGACCGTCTGTGTCAGACCGTCTATCTCAGACCGTCTTTCTCAGACCGTCTGTCTCAGACCGTCTGTCTCAGACCGTCTGTCTCAGACCGTCTGTCTCAGACCGTCGGTCTCAGACCGTCTGTCTCAGACCGTCTGTCTCGGTCCGTCTGCCCCTGTCCGTCTGTCTCATACCGTCTGCCTCATACCGTCTGTCTCAGACCGTATGTGTCAGACCGTATGTGTCAGACCGTCTGTCTCAGACCGTGTGTCTCAGTTTGTCCGTCTCAGACCGTCTGTCTCAGACCGTCTGTCTCAGACCGTCTGTCTCAGACCGTCTGTCTCAGACCGTCTGTCTCAGACCGTCTGTCTCAGTCCGTCTGTCTCAGACCGTCTGTCTCAGACCGTCTGTCTCAGACCGTCTGTCTCAGACCGTCTGTCGCAGACCGTCTGTCTCGGACCGTCTGTCTCAGATCGTCTGTCTCAGTCCGCCTGTCTCCGGTCGTCTGTCTCAGACCGTCTGTCTCAGCCCGTCTGTCTCAGACCGTCCGTCTCTGTGCTTCTGTCTCCGTCTGTCGTCCTCTGTCCGTCCGTCTCATACCGTCTGTCCCAGACAATCTGTCTCAGACCGTCTGTCTCAGACCGTCTGTACAGACCGTCTGTCTCAGACCGTCTGTCTCAGACCGTCTGTCTCAGATCGTCTGTCTCAGTCCGCCTGTCTCCGGTCGTCTGTCTCAGACCGTCTGTCTCAGCCCGTCTGTCTCAGACCGTCCGTCTCTGTGCTTCTGTCTCCGTCTGTCGTCCTCTGTCCGTCCGTCTCATACCGTCTGTCCCAGACAATCTGTCTCAGACCGTCTGTACAGACCGTCTGTCTCAGACCGTCTGTCTCAGACCGTCTGTCTCAGACCGTCTGTCTCAGACCGTCTGTCTCAGACCGTCTGTCTCAGACCGTCTGTCTCAGACCGTCTGTCTCAGACCGTCTGTCTCAGACCGTCTGTCTCAGACCGTCTGTCTCAGACCGTCGGTCTCAGACCGTCGGTCTCAGACCGTGTGTCTCAGTTCGTCCGTCTCAGACCGTCTGTCTCAGACCGTCTGTCTCAGACCGTCTGTCTCAGACCGTCTGTCTCAGACCGTCTGTCTCAGACCGTGTGTCTCAGTCCGTCTGTCGCACACCGTCTGTCGCAGACCGTCTGTCTCAGACCGTCTGTCTCAGATCGTCTGTCTCAGTCCGCCTGTCTCCGGTCGTCTGTCTCAGACCGTCTGTCTCAGCCCGTCTGGCTCAGACCGTCTGTCTCAGACCGTCTGTCTCAGACCGTCTGTCTCAGACCGTGTGTCTCAGTCCGTCTGTCTCAGACTGTCTGTCGCACACCGTCTGTCGCACACCGTTTGTTTCAGACCGTCTGTGTCAGACCGTCTATCTCAGACCGTCTTTCTCAGACCGTCTGTCTCAGACCGTCTGTCTCAGACCGTCTGTCTCAGACCGTCGGTCTCAGACCGTCTGTCTCAGACCGTCTGTCTCAGTCCGTCTGCCCCTGTCCGTCTGTATCATACCGTCTGCCTCATACCGTCTGTCTCAGACCGTATGTGTCAGACCGTATGTGTCAGACCGTCTGTCTCAGACCGTGTGTCTCAGTTTGTCCGTCTCAGACCGTCTGTCTCAGACCGTCTGTCTCAGACCGTCTGTCTCAGACCGTCTGTCTCAGACCGTCTGTCTCAGACCGTCTGTCTCAGACCGTCTGTCTCAGACCGTCTGTCTCAGACCGTCTGTCTCAGACCGTCTGTCTCAGACCGTCTGTCTCAGACCGTCTGTCTCAGACCGTCTGTCTCAGACCGTCTGTCTCAGACCGTCTGTCTCAGACCGTCTGTCTCAGACCGTCTGTCTCAGACCGTCTGTCGCAGACCGTCTGTCTCAGACCGTCTGTCTCAGATCGTCTGTCTCAGTCCGCCTGTCTCCGGTCGTCTGTCTCAGACCGTCTGTCTCAGCCCGTCTGTCTCAGACCGTCCGTCTCTGTGCTTCTGTCTCCGTCTGTCGTCCTCTGTCCGTCCGTCTCATACCGTCTGTCCCAGACAATCTGTCTCAGACCGTCTGTCTCAGACCGTCTGTACAGACCGTCTGTCTCAGACCGTCTGTCTCAGACCGTCTGTCTCAGACCGTCTGTCTCAGACCGTCTGTCTCAGACCGTCTGTCTCAGACCGTCTGTCTCAGACCGTCTGTCTCAGACCGTCTGTCTCAGACCGTCTGTCTCAGACCGTCTGTCTCAGACCGTCTGTCTCAGACCGTCTGTCTCAGACCGTCTGTCTCAGACCGTCTGTCTCAGACCGTGTGTCTCAGTTTGTCCGTCTCAGACCGTCTGTCTCTGACCGTCTGTCTCAGACCGTGTGTCTCAGACCGTCTGTCTCAGACCGTCTGTCTCAGACCGTCTGTCTCAGACCGTCTGTCTCAGACCGTCTGTCTCAGACCGTCTGTCTCAGACCGTCTGTCTCAGTCCGTCTGCCCCTGTCGGTCTGTCTCATACCGTCTGCCGCATATCGTCTGTCTCAGACCGTATGTGTCAGACCGTCTGTCTCAGACCGTGTGTCTCAGTTTGTCCGTCTCAGACCGTCTGTCTCAGACCGTCTGTCTCAGACCGTCTGTCTCAGACCGTCTGTCTCGGACCGTCTGTCTCAGACCGTCTGTCTCAGACCGTCTGTCTCAGACCGTCTGTCTCAGACCGTCCGTCTCAGACCGTCTGTCTCAGACCGTGTGTCTCAGTCCGTCTGTCTCAGACCGTCTGTCGCAGACCGTCTGTTTCAGACCGTCTGTCGCAGACCGTCTGTTTCAGAACGTCTGTCGCAGACCGTCTGTTTCAGACCGTCTGTGTCAGACCGTCTATCTCAGACCGCCTGTCTCAGACCATCTGTCTCAGACCGTCTGTCTCAGACCGTCTGTGTCAGACCGTCTGTGTCAGTCCGCCTGCCTCTCTCCGTCTTTCTCATACCGTCTGTCTCAGACCGTCTGTCTCAGACCATCTGTCTCAGGCCGTCTGTCTCAGACCGTCTGTCTCAGACCATCTGTCTCAGTCCGTCTACCTCTGCCTGTCTGTCTCAGTCCGTCAGCTTCAGTCCGTCTGTCTCATTCCGTCTGTCTCAGACCATCCGTCTCCGTGCGTCTGGCTCTGTCTGTCGGCCTCTGTCCGTCTGTCTCAGTCTGTCGTCCTCTGTCCGTCCGTCTCATACCGTCTGTCTCAGACCGTCTGTCTCAGACCGACTGTCTCAGTCCGTCTGTCTCAGACCGTCTGTCTCAGACCGTCTGTCTCAGACCGTCTGTCTCTGACCGTCTGTCTCAGACCGTCTGTCTCAGCCCGTCTGTCTCAGACCGTCCGTCTCTGTGCTTCTGTCTCCGTCTGTCGTCCTCTGTCCGTCCGTCTCATACCGTCTGTCCAGACCGTCTGTCCCAGACAATCTGTCTCAGAGCGTCTGTCTCAGACCGTCTGTCTCAGACCGTCTGTCTCAAACCGTCTGTCTCAGACCGTCTGTCTCAAACCGTCTGTCTCAGACCGTCTGTCTCAGACCGTGTGTCTCAGTCCGTCTGTCTCAGACCGTCTGTCGCACACCGTCTGTCGCAGACCATCTGTCTCAGACCGTCTGTCTCAGACCGTCTGTACAGACCGTCTGTCTCAGACCGTCTGTCTCAGACCGTCTGTCTCAGACCGTCTGTCTCAGACCGTCTGTCTCAGACCGTCTGTCTCAGACCGTCTGTCTCAGACCGTCTGTCTCAGACCGTCCGTCTCAGACCGTCTGTCTCAGACCGTCTGTCGCACACCGTCTGTCGCAGACCGTCTGTCTCAGACCGTCTGTCTCAGACCGTCTGTCTCAGACCGTCTGTCTCAGACCGTGTGTCTCAGTCTGTCTGTATCAGACCGTCTGTCGCACACCGTCTGTCGCAGACCGTTTGTTTCAGACCGTCTGTGTCAGACCGTCTATCTCAGACCGTCTGTCTCAGACCGTCTGTCTCAGACCGTCTGTCTCAGACCGTCTGTCTCAGACCGTCTGTCTCAGACCGTCTGTCTCAGACCGTCTGTCTCAGACCGTCTGTCTCAGACCGTCGGTCTCAGACCGTCTGTCTCAGACCGTCTGTCTCAGACCGTGTGTCTCAGTCCGTCTGTCTCAGACTGTCTGTCGCACACCGTCTGTCGCACACCGTTTGTTTCAGACCGTCTGTGTCAGACCGTCTATCTCAGACCGTCTTTCTCAGACCGTCTGTCTCAGACCGTCTGTCTCAGACCGTCTGTCTCAGACCGTCGGTCTCAGACCGTCTGTCTCAGACCGTCTGTCTCAGTCCGTCTGCCCCTGTCCGTCTGTCTCATACCGTCTGCCTCATACCGTCTGTCTCAGACCGTATGTGTCAGACCGTATGTGTCAGACCGTCTGTCTCAGACCGTCTTTCTCAGACCGTCTGTCTCAGACCGTCGGTCTCAGACCGTCTGTCTCAGACTGTCTGTCTCAGTCCGCCTGCCCCTGTCCGTCTGTCTCATACCGTCTGCCTCATACCGTCTGTCTCAGACCGTATGTGTCAGACCGTATGTGTCAGACCGTCTGTCTCAGACCGTGTGTCTCAGTTTGTCCGTCTCAGACCGTCTGTCTCAGACCGTCTGTCTCAGACCGTCTGTCTCAGACCGTCTGTCTCAGACCGTCTGTCTCAGACCGTCTGTCTCAGACCGTGTGTCTCAGTCCGTCTGTCTCGGACTGTCTGCCGCACACCGTCTGTCGCACACCGTTTGTTTCAGACCGTCTGTGTCAGACCGTCTATCTCAGACCGTCTTTCTCAGACCGTCTGTCTCAGACCGTCTGTCTCAGACCGTCTGTCTCAGTCCGTCTGCCCCTGTCCGTCTGTCTCATACCGCCTGCCTCATACCGTCTGTCTCAGACCGTATGTGTCAGACCGTCTGTCTCAGACCGTGTGTCTCAGTTTGTCCGTCTCAGACCGTCTGTCTCAGACCGTCTGTCTCATACCGTCTGTCTCAAACCGTCTGTCTCAGACTGTCTGTCTCAGACCGTCTGTCTCAGCCCGTCTGTCTCAGACCGTCCGTCTCTGTGCCTCTGTCTCCGTCTGTCGTCCTCTGTCCGTCCGTCTCATACCGTCTGTCACAGACCGTCTGTCTCAGACCGTCTGTCTCAGACCGTCTGTCTCAGACCGTCTGTCTCAGACCGTCTGTCTCAGCCCGTCTGTCTCAGACCGTCCGTCTCTGTGCTTCTGTCTCCGTCTGTCGTCCTCTGTCCGTCCGTCTCATACCGTCTGTCACAGACCGTCTGTCTCAGACCGTCTGTCTCAGACCGTCTGTCTCAGACCGTCTGTCTCAGACCGTCTGTCTCAGACCGTCTGTCTCAGACCGTCTGTCTCAGACCGTCTGTCTCAGTCCGTCTGTCTCGGACTGTCTGTCGTACACCGTCTGTCGCACACCGTTTGTTTCAGACCGTCTGTGTCAGACCGTCTATCTCAGACCGTCTTTCTCAGACCGTCTGTCTCAGACCGTCTGTCTCAGACCGTCTGTCTCAGACCGTCTGTCTCAGTCCGTCTGCCCCTGTCCGTCTGTCTCATACCGTCTGCCTCATACCGTCTGTCTCAGACCGTATGTGTCAGACCGTCTGTCTCAGACCGTGTGTCTCAGTTTGTCCGTCTCAGACCGTCTGTCTCAGACCGTCTGTCTCATACCGTCTGTCTCAAACCGTCTGTCTCAGACTGTCTGTCTCAGACCGTCTGTCTCAGCCCGTCTGTCTCAGACCGTCCGTCTCTGTGCTTCTGTCTCCGTCTGTCGTCCTCTGTCCGTCCGTCTCATACCGTCTGTCACAGACCGTCTGTCTCAGACCGTCTGTCTCAGACCGTCTGTCTCAGACCGTCTGTCTCAGACCGTCTGTCTCAGACCGTCTGTGTCAGACCGTCTGTCTCAGACCGTCTGTCTCAGACCGTCTGTCTCAGACCGTCTGTCTCAGACCGTCTGTCTCAGACCGTGTGTCTCAGTCCGTCTGTCTCAGACTGTCTGTCGCACACCGTCTGTCGCACACCGTTTGTTTCAGACCGTCTGTGTCAGACCGTCTATCTCAGACCGTCTTTCTCAGACCGTCTGTCTCAGACCGTCTGTCTCAGACCGTCTGTCTCAGACCGTCGGTCTCAGACCGTCTGTCTCAGACCGTCTGTCTCAGTCCGTCTGCCCCTGTCCGTCTGTCTCATACCGTCTGCCTCATACCGTCTGTCTCAGACCGTATGTGTCAGACCGTATGTGTCAGACCGTCTGTCTCAGACCGTGTGTCTCAGTTTGTCCGTCTCAGACCGTCTGTCTCAGACCGTCTGTCTCAGACCGTCTGTCTCAGACCGTCTGTCTCAGACCGTCTGTCTCAGACCGTCTGTCTCAGACCGTCTGTCGCAGACCGTCTGTCTCAGACCGTCTGTCTCAGATCGTCTGTCTCAGTCCGCCTGTCTCCGGTCGTCTGTCTCAGACCGTCTGTCTCAGCCCGTCTGTCTCAGACCGTCCGTCTCTGTGCTTCTGTCTCCGTCTGTCGTCCTCTGTCCGTCCGTCTCATACCGTCTGTCCCAGACAATCTGTCTCAGACCGTCTGTCTCAGACCATCTGTACAGACCGTCTGTCTCAGACCGTCTGTCTCAGACCGTCTGTCTCAGACCGTCTGTCTCAGACCGTCTGTCTCAGACCGTCTGTCTCAGACCGTCTGTCTCAGACCGTCTGTCTCAGACCGTCTGTCTCAGACCGTCTGTCTCAGACCGTCTGTCTCAGACCGTGTGTCTCAGTTTGTCCGTCTCAGACCGTCTGTCTCTGACCGTCTGTCTCAGACCGTGTGTCTCAGACCGTCTGTCTCAGACCGTCTGTCTCAGACCGTCTGTCTCAGACCGTCTGTCTCAGACCGTCTGTCTCAGACCGTCTGTCTCAGACCGTCTGTCTCAGACCGTCTGTCTCAGTCCGTCTGCCCCTGTCGGTCTGTCTCATACCGTCTGCCGCATATCGTCTGTCTCAGACCGTATGTGTCAGACCGTCTGTCTCAGACCGTGTGTCTCAGTTTGTCCGTCTCAGACCGTCTGTCTCAGACCGTCTGTCTCAGACCGTCTGTCTCAGACCGTCTGTCTCGGACCGTCTGTCTCGGACCGTCTGTCTCAGACCGTCTGTCTCAGACCGTCTGTCTCAGACCGTCTGTCTCAGACCGTCTGTCTCAGACCGTCTGTCTCAGACCGTCCGTCTCAGACCGTCTGTCTCAGACCGTGTGTCTCAGTCCGTCTGTCTCAGACCGTCTGTCGCAGACCGTCTGTTTCAGACCGTCTGTCGCAGACCGTCTGTTTCAGAACGTCTGTCGCAGACCGTCTGTTTCAGACCGTCTGTGTCAGACCGTCTATCTCAGACCGCCTGTCTCAGACCATCTGTCTCAGACCGTCTGTCTCAGACCGTCTGTGTCAGACCGTCTGTCTCAGTCCGCCTGCCTCTCTCCGTCTTTCTCATACCGTCTGTCTCAGACCGTCTGTCTCAGACCATCTGTCTCAGGCCGTCTGTCTCAGACCGTCTGTCTCAGACCATCTGTCTCAGTCCGTCTACCTCTGCCTGTCTGTCTCAGTCCGTCAGCTTCAGTCCGTCTGTCTCATTCCGTCTGTCTCAGACCATCCGTCTCCGTGCGTCTGGCTCTGTCTGTCGGCCTCTGTCCGTCTGTCTCAGTCTGTCGTCCTCTGTCCGTCCGTCTCATACCGTCTGTCTCAGACCGTCTGTCTCAGACCGACTGTCTCACTCCGTCTGTCTCAGACCGCCTGTCTCAGACCGTCTGTCTCTGACCGTCTGTCTCAGACCGTCTGTCTCAGCCCGTCTGTCTCAGACCGTCCGTCTCTGTGCTTCTGTCTCCGTCTGTCGTCCTCTGTCCGTCCGTCTCATACCGTCTGTCCAGACCGTCTGTCCCAGACAATCTGTCTCAGACCGTCTGTCACAGACCGTCTGTCTCAGACCGTCTGTCTCAGACCGTCTGTCTCAGACCGTCTGTCTCAGCCCGTCTGTCTCAGACCGTCTGTCTCAGACCGTCTGTCTCAGACCGTCTGTCTCAGACCGTCTGTCTCAGACCGTCTGTCTCAGACCGTCTGTCTCAGACCGTCTGTCTCAGACCGTCTGTCTCAGACCGTGTGTCTCAGTCCGTCTGTCTCGGACTGTCTGCCGCACACCGTCTGTCGCACACCGTTTGTTTCAGACCGTCTGTGTCAGACCGTCTATCTCAGACCGTCTTTCTCAGACCGTCTGTCTCAGACCGTCTGTCTCAGACCGTCTGTCTCAGTCCGTCTGCCCCTGTCCGTCTGTCTCATACCGCCTGCCTCATACCGTCTGTCTCAGACCGTATGTGTCAGACCGTCTGTCTCAGACCGTGTGTCTCAGTTTGTCCGTCTCAGACCGTCTGTCTCAGACCGTCTGTCTCATACCGTCTGTCTCAAACCGTCTGTCTCAGACTGTCTGTCTCAGACCGTCTGTCTCAGCCCGTCTGTCTCAGACCGTCCGTCTCTGTGCCTCTGTCTCCGTCTGTCGTCCTCTGTCCGTCCGTCTCATACCGTCTGTCACAGACCGTCTGTCTCAGACCGTCTGTCTCAGACCGTCTTTCTCAGACCGTCTGTCTCAGACCGTCTGTCTCAGACCGTCTGTCTCAGACCGTCTGTCTCAGACCGTCTGTCTCAGACCGTCTGTCTCAGACCGTCTGTCGCAGACCGTCTGTCTCAGACCGTCTGTCTCAGATCGTCTGTCTCAGTCCGCCTGTCTCCGGTCGTCTGTCTCAGACCGTCTGTCTCAGCCCGTCTGTCTCAGACCGTCCGTCTCTGTGCTTCTGTCTCCGTCTGTCGTCCTCTGTCCGTCCGTCTCATACCGTCTGTCCCAGACAATCTGTCTCAGACCGTCTGTCTCAGACCATCTGTACAGACCGTCTGTCTCAGACCGTCTGTCTCAGACCGTCTGTCTCAGACCGTCTGTCTCAGACCGTCTGTCTCAGACCGTCTGTCTCAGACCGTCTGTCTCAGACCGTCTGTCTCAGACCGTCTGTCTCAGACCGTCTGTCTCAGACCGTGTGTCTCAGTTTGTCCGTCTCAGACCGTCTGTCTCTGACCGTCTGTCTCAGACCGTGTGTCTCAGACCGTCTGTCTCAGACCGTCTGTCTCAGACCGTCTGTCTCAGACCGTCTGTCTCAGACCATCTGTCTCAGACCGTCTGTCTCAGACCGTCTGTCTCAGACCGTGTGTCTCAGTCCGTCTGTCTCAGACCGTCTGTCGCAGACCGTCTGTTTCAGACCGTCTGTCGCAGACCGTCTGTTTCAGAACGTCTGTCGCAGACCGTCTGTTTCAGACCGTCTGTGTCAGACCGTCTATCTCAGACCGCCTGTCTCAGACCATCTGTCTCAGACCGTCTGTCTCAGACCGTCTGTCTCAGACCGTCTGTGTCAGACCGTCTGTCTCAGTCCGCCTGCCTCTCTCCGTCTTTCTCATACCGTCTGTCTCAGACCGTCTGTCTCAGACCATCTGTCTCAGGCCGTCTGTCTCAGACCGTCTGTCTCAGACCATCTGTCTCAGTCCGTCTACCTCTGCCTGTCTGTCTCAGTCCGTCAGCTTCAGTCCGTCTGTCTCATTCCGTCTGTCTCAGACCATCCGTCTCCGTGCGTCTGGCTCTGTCTGTCGGCCTCTGTCCGTCTGTCTCAGTCTGTCGTCCTCTGTCCGTCCGTCTCATACCGTCTGTCTCAGACCGTCTGTCTCAGACCGTCTGTCTCAGACCGTCTGTCTCAGACCGTCCGTCTCAGACCGTCTGTCTCAGACCGTCTGTCGCACACCGTCTGTCGCAGACCGTCTGTCTCAGACCGTCTGTCTCAGACCGTCTGTCTCAGACCGTCTGTCTCAGACCGTGTGTCTCAGTCTGTCTGTATCAGACCGTCTGTCGCACACCGTCTGTCGCAGACCGTTTGTTTCAGACCGTCTGTGTCAGACCGTCTATCTCAGACCGTCTGTCTCAGACCGTCTGTCTCAGACCGTCTGTCTCAGACCGTCTGTCTCAGACCGTCTGTCTCTGACCGTCTGTCTCAGATCGTCTGTCTCAGACCGTCTGTCTCAGACCGTCTGTACAGACCGTCTGTCTCAGACCGTCTGTCTCAGCCCGTCTGTCTCAGACCGTCCGTCTCTGTGCTTCTGTCTCCGTCTGTCGTCCTCTGTCCGTCCGTCTCATACCGTCTGTCCAGACCGTCTGTCCCAGACAATCTGTCTCAGACCGTCTGTCTCAGACCGTCTGTCTCAGACCGTCTGTCTCAAACCGTCTGTCTCAGACCGTCTGTCTCAAACCGTGTGTCTCAGTCCGTCTGTCTCAGACCGTCTGTCGCACACCGTCTGTCGCAGACCATCTGTCTCAGACCGTCTGTCTCAGATCGTCTGTCTCAGACCGTCTGTCTCAGACCGTCTGTACAGACCGTCTGTCTCAGACCGTCTGTCTCAGACCGTCTGTCTCAGATCGTCTGTCTCAGTCCGCCTGTCTCCGGTCGTCTGTCTCAGACCGTCTGTCTCAGCCCGTCTGTCTCAGACCGTCCGTCTCTGTGCTTCTGTCTCCGTCTGTCGTCCTCTGTCCGTCCGTCTCATACCGTCTGTCCCAGACAATCTGTCTCAGACCGTCTGTCTCAGACCATCTGTACAGACCGTCTGTCTCAGACCGTCTGTCTCAGACCGTCTGTCTCAGACCGTCTGTCTCAGACCGTCTGTCTCAGACCGTCTGTCTCAGACCGTCTGTCTCAGACCGTCTGTCTCAGACCGTCTGTCTCAGACCGTCTGTCTCAGACCGTGTGTCTCAGTTTGTCCGTCTCAGACCGTCTGTCTCTGACCGTCTGTCTCAGACCGTGTGTCTCAGACCGTCTGTCTCAGACCGTCTGTCTCAGACCGTCTGTCTCAGACCGTCTGTCTCAGACCATCTGTCTCAGACCGTCTGTCTCAGACCGTCTGTCTCGGACCGTCTGTCTCAGTCCGTCTGCCCCTGTCGGTCTGTCTCATACCGTCTGCCGCATATCGTCTGTCTCAGACCGTATGTGTCAGACCGTCTGTCTCAGACCGTGTGTCTCAGTTTGTCCGTCTCAGACCGTCTGTCTCAGACCGTCTGTCTCAGACCGTCTGTCTCGGACCGTCTGTCTCGGACCGTCTGTCTCAGACCGTCTGTCTCAGACCGTCTGTCTCAGACCGTCTGTCTCAGACCGTCCGTCTCAGACCGTCTGTCTCAGACCGTGTGTCTCAGTCCGTCTGTCTCAGACCGTCTGTCGCAGACCGTCTGTTTCAGACCGTCTGTCGCAGACCGTCTGTTTCAGAACGTCTGTCGCAGACCGTCTGTTTCAGACCGTCTGTGTCAGACCGTCTATCTCAGACCGCCTGTCTCAGACCATCTGTCTCAGACCGTCTGTCTCAGACCGTCTGTGTCAGACCGTCTGTCTCAGTCCGCCTGCCTCTCTCCGTCTTTCTCATACCGTCTGTCTCAGACCGTCTGTCTCAGACCATCTGTCTCAGGCCGTCTGTCTCAGACCGTCTGTCTCAGACCATCTGTCTCAGTCCGTCTACCTCTGCCTGTCTGTCTCAGTCCGTCAGCTTCAGTCCGTCTGTCTCATTCCGTCTGTCTCAGACCATCCGTCTCCGTGCGTCTGGCTCTGTCTGTCGGCCTCTGTCCGTCTGTCTCAGTCTGTCGTCCTCTGTCCGTCCGTCTCATACCGTCTGTCTCAGACCGTCTGTCTCAGACCGTCTGTCTCAGACCGTCTGTCTCAGACCGTCCGTCTCAGACCGTCTGTCTCAGACCGTCTGTCGCACACCGTCTGTCGCAGACCGTCTGTCTCAGACCGTCTGTCTCAGACCGTCTGTCTCAGACCGTCTGTCTCAGACCGTGTGTCTCAGTCTGTCTGTATCAGACCGTCTGTCGCACACCGTCTGTCGCAGACCGTTTGTTTCAGACCGTCTGTGTCAGACCGTCTATCTCAGACCGTCTGCCTCAGACCGTCTGTCTCAGACCGTCTGTCTCAGACCGTCTGTCTCTGACCGTCTGTCTCAGACCGTCTGTCTCAGCCCGTCTGTCTCAGACCGTCCGTCTCTGTGCTTCTGTCTCCGTCTGTCGTCCTCTGTCCGTCCGTCTCATACCGTCTGTCCAGACCGTCTGTCCCAGACAATCTGTCTCAGACCGTCTGTCTCAGACCGTCTGTCTCAGACCGTCTGTCTCAAACCGTCTGTCTCAGACCGTCTGTCTCAAACCGTGTGTCTCAGTCCGTCTGTCTCAGACCGTCTGTCGCACACCGTCTGTCGCAGACCATCTGTCTCAGACCGTCTGTCTCAGATCGTCTGTCTCAGACCGTCTGTCTCAGACCGTCTGTACAGACCGTCTGTCTCAGACCGTCTGTCTCAGACCGTCTGTCTCAGACCGTCTGTCTCAGACCGTCTGTCTCAGACCGTCCGTCTCAGACCGTCTGTCTCAGACCGTCTGTCGCACACCGTCTGTCGCAGACCGTCTGTCTCAGACCGTCTGTCTCAGACCGTCTGTCTCAGACCGTCTGTCTCAGACCGTGTGTCTCAGTCTGTCTGTATCAGACCGTCTGTCGCACACCGTCTGTCGCAGACCGTTTGTTTCAGACCGTCTGTGTCAGACCGTCTATCTCAGACCGTCTGTCTCAGACCGTCTGTCTCAGACCGTCTGTCTCAGACCGTCTGTCTCAGACCGTCTGTCTCAGCCCGTCTGTCTCAGACCGTCCGTCTCTGTGCTTCTGTCTCCGTCTGTCGTCCTCTGTCCGTCCGTCTCATACCGTCTGTCCAGACCGTCTGTCCCAGACAATCTGTCTCAGACCGTCTGTCTCAGACCGTCTGTCTCAGACCGTCTGTCTCAAACCGTCTGTCTCAGACCGTCTGTCTCAAACCGTGTGTCTCAGTCCGTCTGTCTCAGACCGTCTGTCGCACACCGTCTGTCGCAGACCATCTGTCTCAGACCGTCTGTCTCAGATCGTCTGTCTCAGACCGTCTGTCTCAGACCGTCTGTACAGACCGTCTGTCTCAGACCGTCTGTCTCAGACCGTCTGTCTCAGACCGTCTGTCTCAGACCGTCCGTCTCAGACCGTCTGTCTCAGACCGTCTGTCGCACACCGTCTGTCGCAGACCGTCTGTCTCAGACCGTCTGTCTCAGACCGTCTGTCTCAGACCGTCTGTCTCAGACCGTCTGTCTCAGACCGTGTGTCTCAGTCTGTCTGTATCAGACCGTCTGTCGCACACCGTCTGTCGCAGACCGTTTGTTTCAGACCGTCTGTGTCAGACCGTCTATCTCAGACCGTCTGTCTCAGACCGTCTGTCTCAGACCGTCTGTCTCAGACCGTCTGTCTCAGACCGTCTGTCTCAGACCGTCTGTCTCAGACCGTCGGTCTCAGACCGTCGGTCTCAGACCGTGTGTCTCAGTTCGTCCGTCTCAGACCGTCTGTCTCAGACCGTCTGTCTCAGACCGTCTGTCTCAGACCGTCTGTCTCAAACCGTCTGTCTCAGACCGTCTGTCTCAAACCGTGTGTCTCAGTCCGTCTGTCTCAGACCGTCTGTCGCACACCGTCTGTCGCAGACCATCTGTCTCAGACCGTCTGTCTCAGATCGTCTGTCTCAGACCGTCTGTCTCAGACCGTCTGTACAGACCGTCTGTCTCAGACCGTCTGTCTCAGACCGTCTGTCTCAGACCGTCTGTCTGAGACCGTCCGTCTCAGACCGTCTGTCTCAGACCGTCTGTCGCACACCGTCTGTCGCAGACCGTCTGTCTCAGACCGTCTGTCTCAGACCGTCTGTCTCAGACCGTCTGTCTCAGACCGTGTGTCTCAGTCTGTCTGTATCAGACCGTCTGTCGCACACCGTCTGTCGCAGACCGTTTGTTTCAGACCGTCTGTGTCAGACCGTCTATCTCAGACCGTCTGTCTCAGACCGTCTGTCTCAGACCGTCTGTCTCAGACCGTCTGTCTCAGACCGTCTGTCTCAGACCGTCTGTCTCAGACCGTCGGTCTCAGACCGTCGGTCTCAGACCGTGTGTCTCAGTTCGTCCGTCTCAGACCGTCTGTCTCAGACCGTCTGTCTCAGACCGTCTGTCTCAGACCGTCTGTCTCAGACCGTGTGTCTCAGTCCGTCTGTCGCACACCGTCTGTCGCAGACCGTCTGTCTCAGACCGTCTGTCTCAGACCGTCTGTCTCAGACCGTCTGTCTCAGACCGTGTGTCTCAGTCCGTCTGTCTCAGACTGTCTGTCGCACACCGTCTGTCGCACACCGTTTGTTTCAGACCGTCTGTGTCAGACCGTCTATCTCAGACCGTCTTTCTCAGACCGTCTGTCTCAGACCGTCTGTCTCAGACCGTCTGTCTCAGTCCGTCTGTCTCGGACTGTCTGTCGCACACCGTCTGTCGCACACCGTTTGTTTCAGACCGTCTGTGTCAGACCGTCTATCTCAGACCGTCTTTCTCAGACCGTCTGTCTCAGACCGTCTGTCTCAGACCGTCTGTCTCAGTCCGTCTGCCCCTGTCCGTCTGTCTCATACCGCCTGCCTCATACCGTCTGTCTCAGACCGTATGTGTCAGACCGTCTGTCTCAGACCGTGTGTCTCAGTTTGTCCGTCTCAGACCGTCTGTCTCAGACCGTTTGTCTCATACCGTCTGTCTCAAACCGTCTGTCTCAGACTGTCTGTCTCAGACCGTCTGTCTCAGCCCGTCTGTCTCAGACCGTCCGTCTCTGTGCTTCTGTATCCGTCTGTCGTCCTCTGTCCGTCCGTCTCATACCGTCTGTCACAGACCGTCTGTCTCAGACCGTCTGTCTCAGACCGTCTGTCTCAGACCGTCTGTCTCAGACCGTCTGTCTCAGACCGTGTGTCTCAGTCCGTCTGTCTCGGACTGTCTGCCGCACACCGTCTGTCGCACACCGTTTGTTTCAGACCGTCTGTGTCAGACCGTCTATCTCAGACCGTCTTTCTCAGACCGTCTGTCTCAGACCGTCTGTCTCAGACCGTCTGTCTCAGTCCGTCTGCCCCTGTCCGTCTGTCTCATACCGCCTGCCTCATACCGTCTGTCTCAGACCGTATGTGTCAGACCGTCTGTCTCAGACCGTGTGTCTCAGTTTGTCCGTCTCAGACCGTCTGTCTCAGACCGTCTGTCTCATACCGTCTGTCTCAAACCGTCTGTCTCAGACTGTCTGTCTCAGACCGTCTGTCTCAGCCCGTCTGTCTCAGACCGTCCGTCTCTGTGCCTCTGTCTCCGTCTGTCGTCCTCTGTCCGTCCGTCTCATACCGTCTGTCACAGACCGTCTGTCTCAGACCGTCTGTCTCAGACCGTCTGTCTCAGACCGTCTGTCTCAGACCGTCTGTCTCAGCCCGTCTGTCTCAGACCGTCCGTCTCTGTGCTTCTGTCTCCGTCTGTCGTCCTCTGTCCGTCCGTCTCATACCGTCTGTCACAGACCGTCTGTCTCAGACCGTCTGTCTCAGACCGTCTGTCTCAGACTGTCTGTCTCAGACCGTCTGTCTCAGACCGTCTGTCTCAGACCGTCTGTCTCAGACCGTCTGTCTCAGTCCGTCTGTCTCGGACTGTCTGTCGCACACCGTCTGTCGCACACCGTTTGTTTCAGACCGTCTGTGTCAGACCGTCTATCTCAGACCGTCTTTCTCAGACCGTCTGTCTCAGACCGTCTGTCTCAGACCGTCTGTCTCAGACCGCCTGTCTCAGACCGCCTGTCTCAGACCGTCTGTCTCAGTCCGTCTGCCCCTGTCCGTCTGTCTCATACCGTCTGCCTCATACCGTCTGTCTCAGACCGTATGTGTCAGACCGTCTGTCTCAGACCGTGTGTCTCAGTTTGTCCGTCTCAGACCGTCTGTCTCAGACCGTCTGTCTCATACCGTCTGTCTCAAACCGTCTGTCTCAGACTGTCTGTCTCAGACCGTCTGTCTCAGCCCGTCTGTCTCAGACCGTCCGTCTCTGTGCTTCTGTCTCCGTCTGTCGTCCTCTGTCCGTCCGTCTCATACCGTCTGTCACAGACCGTCTGTCTCAGACCGTCTGTCTCAGAACGTCTGTCTCAGACCGTCTGTCTCAGACCGTCTGTCTCAGACCGTCTGTCTCAGCCCGTCTGTCTCAGACCGTCCGTCTCTGTGCTTCTGTCTCCGTCTGTCGTCCTCTGTCAGTCCGTCTCATACCGTCTGTCACAGACCGTCTGTCGCAGACCGTTTGTTTCAGACCGTCTGTGTCAGACCGTCTATCTCAGACCGTCTGTCTCAGACCGTCTGTCTCATACCGTCTGTCTCAAACCGTCTGTCTCAGACTGTCTGTCTCAGACCGTCTGTCTCAGCCCGTCTGTCTCAGACCGTCCGTCTCTATGCTTCTGTCTCCGTCTGTCGTCCTCTGTCCGTCCGTCTCATACCGTCTGTCACAGACCGTCTGTCTCAGACCGTCTGTCTCAGACCGTCTGTCTCAGACCGTCCGTCTCAGACCGTCTGTCTCAGACCGTGTGTCTCAGTCCGTCTGTCTCAGACCGTCTGTCGCAGACCGTCTGTTTCAGACCGTCTGTCGCAGACCGTCTGTTTCAGAACGTCTGTCTCAGACCGTCTGTCTCAGACCGTCTGTGTCAGACCGTCTGTCTCAGTCCGCCTGCCTCTCTCCGTCTTTCTCATACCGTCTGTCTCAGACCGTCTGTCTCAGACCATCTGTCTCAGGCCGTCTGTCTCAGACCGTCTGTCTCAGACCATCTGTCTCAGTCCGTCTACCTCTGCCTGTCTGTCTCAGTCCGTCAGCTTCAGTCCGTCTGTCTCATTCCGTCTGTCTCAGACCATCCGTCTCCGTGCGTCTGGCTCTGTCTGTCGGCCTCTGTCCGTCTGTCTCAGTCTGTCGTCCTCTGTCCGTCCGTCTCATACCGTCTGTCTCAGACCGTCTGTCTCAGACCGACTGTCTCAGTCCGTCTGTCTCAGACCGTCTGTCTCAGACCGTCTGTCTCAGACCGTCTGTCTCTGACCGTCTGTCTCAGACCGTCTGTCTCAGCCCGTCTGTCTCAGACCGTCCGTCTCTGTGCTTCTGTCTCCGTCTGTCGTCCTCTGTCCGTCCGTCTCATACCGTCTGTCCAGACCGTCTGTCCCAGACAATCTGTCTCAGACCGTCTGTCTCAGACCGTCTGTCTCAGACCGTCTGTCTCAAACCGTCTGTCTCAGACCGTCTGTCTCAAACCGTCTGTCTCAGACCGTCTGTCTCAGACCGTGTGTCTCAGTCCGTCTGTCTCAGACCGTCTGTCGCACACCATCTGTCGCAGACCATCTGTCTCAGACCGTCTGTCTCAGATCGTCTGTCTCAGTCCGCCTGTCTCCGGTCGTCCGTCTCATACCGTCTGTCCCAGACAGTCTGTCTCAGACCGTCTGTCTCAGACCGTCTGTACAGACCGTCTGTCTCAGACCGTCTGTCTCAGACCGTCTGTCTCAGACCGTCTGTCTCAGACCGTCTGTCTCACACCGTCCGTCTCAGACCGTCTGTCTCAGACCGTCTGTCGCACACCGTCTGTCGCAGACCGTCTGTCTCAGACCGTCTGTCTCAGACCGTCTGTCTCAGACCGTGTGTCTCAGTCTGTCTGTATCAGACCGTCTGTCGCACACCGTCTGTCGCAGACCGTTTGTTTCAGACCGTCTGTGTCAGACCGTCTATCTCAGACCGTCTGTCTCAGACCGTCTGTCTCAGACCGTCTGTCTCAGACCGTCTGTCTCAGACCGTCTGTCTCAGACCGTCTGTCTCAGATCGTCGGTCTCAGACCGTCGGTCTCAGACCGTGTGTCTCAGTTCGTCCGTCTCAGACCGTCTGTCTCAGACCGTCTGTCTCAGACCGTCCGTCTCATACCGTCTGTCTCAGACCGTCTGTCTCAGACCGACTGTCTCAGTCCGTCTGTCTCAGACCGTCTGTCTCAGACCGTCTGTCTCAGACCGTCTGTCTCTGACCGTCTGTCTCAGACCGTCTGTCTCAGCCCGTCTGTCTCAGACCGTCCGTCTCTGTGCTTCTGTCTCCGTCTGTCGTCCTCTGTCCGTCCGTCTCATACCGTCTGTCCAGACCGTCTGTCCCAGACAATCTGTCTCAGACCGTCTGTCTCAGACCGTCTGTCTCAGACCGTCTGTCGCACACCGTCTGTCGCAGACCGTCTGTCTCAGACCGTCTGTCTCAGATCGTCTGTCTCAGTCCGCCTGTCTCCGGTCGTCGGTCTCAGACCGTCGGTCTCAGACCGTGTGTCTCAGTTCGTCCGTCTCAGACCGTCTGTCTCAGACCGTCTGTCTCAGACCGTCTGTCTCAGACCGTCTGTCTCAGACCGTCTGTCTCAGACCGTGTGTCTCAGTCCGTCTGTCGCACACCGTCTGTCGCAGACCGTCTGTCTCAGACCGTCTGTCTCAGATCGTCTGTCTCAGTCCGCCTGTCTCCGGTCGTCTGTCTCAGACCGTCTGTCTCAGCCCGTCTGGCTCAGACCGTCTGTCTCAGACCGTCTGTCTCAGACCGTCTGTCTCAGACCGTGTGTCTCAGTCCGTCTGTCTCAGACTGTCTGTCGCACACCGTCTGTCGCACACCGTTTGTTTCAGACCGTCTGTGTCAGACCGTCTATCTCAGACCGTCTTTCTCAGACCGTCTGTCTCAGACCGTCTGCCTCAGACCGTCTGTCTCAGACCGTCGGTCTCAGACCGTCTGTCTCAGACCGTCTGTCTCAGTCCGTCTGCCCCTGTCCGTCTGTCTCATACCGTCTGCCTCATACCGTCTGTCACAGACCGTCTGTCTCAGACCGTCTGTCTCAGACCGTCTGTCTCAGACCGTCTGTCTCAGCCCGTCTGTCTCAGACAGTCTGTCTCAGACCGTCTGTCTCAGACCGTCTGTCTCAGACCGTCTGTCTCAGACCGTCTGTCTCAGACCGTCTGTCTCAGACCGTCTGTCTCAGACCGTCTGTCTCAGACCGTCTGTCTCAGACCGTCTGTCTCAGACCGTGTGTCTCAGTCCGTCTGTCTCGGACTGTCTGCCGCACACCGTCTGTCGCACACCGTTTGTTTCAGACCGTCTGTGTCAGACCGTCTATCTCAGACCGTCTTTCTCAGACCGTCTGTCTCAGACCGTCTGTCTCAGACCGTCTGTCTCAGTCCGTCTGCCCCTGTCCGTCTGTCTCATACCGCCTGCCTCATACCGTCTGTCTCAGACCGTATGTGTCAGACCGTCTGTCTCAGACCGTGTGTCTCAGTTTGTCCGTCTCAGACCGTCTGTCTCAGACCGTCTGTCTCATACCGTCTGTCTCAAACCGTCTGTCTCAGACTGTCTGTCTCAGACCGTCTGTCTCAGCCCGTCTGTCTCAGACCGTCCGTCTCTGTGCCTCTGTCTCCGTCTGTCGTCCTCTGTCCGTCCGTCTCATACCGTCTGTCACAGACCGTCTGTCTCAGACCGTCTGTCTCAGACCGTCTGTCTCAGACCGTCTGTCTCAGACCGTCTGTCTCAGACCGTCTGTCTCAGACCGTCTGTCTCAGCCCGTCTGTCTCAGACCGTCCGTCTCTGTGCTTCTGTCTCCGTCTGTCGTCCTCTGTCCGTCCGTCTCATACCGTCTGTCACAGACCGTCTGTCTCAGACCGTCTGTCTCAGACCGTCTGTCTCAGACCGTCTGTCTCAGACCGTCTGTCTCAGACCGTCTGTCTCAGCCCGTCTGTCTCAGACCGTCCGTCTCTGTGCTTCTGTCTCCGTCTGTCGTCCTCTGTCCGTCCGTCTCATACCGTCTGTCACAGACCGTCTGTCTCAGACCGTCTGTCTCAGACCGTCTGTCTCAGACTGTCTGTCTCAGACCGTCTGTCTCAGACCGTCTGTCTCAGACCGTCTGTCTCAGACCGTCTGTCTCAGTCCGTCTGTCTCGGACTGTCTGTCGCACACCGTCTGTCGCACACCGTTTGTTTCAGACCGTCTGTGTCAGACCGTCTATCTCAGACCGTCTTTCTCAGACCGTCTGTCTCAGACCGTCTGTCTCAGACCGTCTGTCTCAGACCGCCTGTCTCAGACCGTCTGTCTCAGTCCGTCTGCCCCTGTCCGTCTGTCTCATACCGTCTGCCTCATACCGTCTGTCTCAGACCGTATGTGTCAGACCGTCTATCTCAGACCGTCTGTCTCAGACCGTCTGTCTCATACCGTCTGTCTCGAACCGTCTGTCTCAGACTGTCTGTCTCAGACCGTCTGTCTCATACCGTCTGTCTCGAACCGTCTGTCTCAGACTGTCTGTCTCAGACCGTCTGTCTCAGCCCGTCTGTCTCAGACCGTCCGTCTCTATGCTTCTGTCTCCGTCTGTCGTCCTCTGTCCGTCCGTCTCATACCGTCTGTCACAGACCGTCTGTCTCAGACTGTCTGTCTCAGACCGTCTGTCTCAGACCGTCTGTCTCAGACCGTCTGTCTCAGACCGTCCGTCTCAGACCGTCTGTCTCAGACCGTGTGTCTCAGTCCGTCTGTCTCAGACCGTCTGTCGCAGACCGTCTGTTTCAGACCGTCTGTCGCAGACCGTCTGTTTCAGAACGTCTGTCTCAGACCGTCTGTCTCAGACCGTCTGTGTCAGACCGTCTGTCTCAGTCCGCCTGCCTCTCTCCGTCTTTCTCATACCGTCTGTCTCAGACCGTCTGTCTCAGACCATCTGTCTCAGGCCGTCTGTCTCAGACCGTCTGTCTCAGACCATCTGTCTCAGTCCGTCTACCTCTGCCTGTCTGTCTCAGTCCGTCAGCTTCAGTCCGTCTGTCTCATTCCGTCTGTCTCAGACCATCCGTCTCCGTGCGTCTGGCTCTGTCTGTCGGCCTCTGTCCGTCTGTCTCAGTCTGTCGTCCTCTGTCCGTCCGTCTCATACCGTCTGTCTCAGACCGTCTGTCTCAGACCGACTGTCTCAGTCCGTCTGTCTCAGACCGTCTGTCTCAGACCGTCTGTCTCAGACCGTCTGTCTCTGACCGTCTGTCTCGGACCGTCTGTCTCAGCCCGTCTGTCTCAGACCGTCCGTCTCTGTGCTTCTGTCTCCGTCTGTCGTCCTCTGTCCGTCCGTCTCATACCGTCTGTCCAGACCGTCTGTCCCAGACAATCTGTCTCAGACCGTCTGTCTCAGACCGTCTGTCTCAGACCGTCTGTCTCAAACCGTCTGTCTCAGACCGTCTGTCTCAGACCGTGTGTCTCAGTCCGTCTGTCTCAGACCGTCTGTCGCACACCATCTGTCGCAGACCATCTGTCTCAGACCGTCTGTCTCAGATCGTCTGTCTCAGTCCGCCTGTCTCCGGTCGTCCGTCTCATACCGTCTGTCCCAGACAGTCTGTCTCAGACCGTCTGTCTCAGACCGTCTGTACAGACCGTCTGTCTCAGACCGTCTGTCTCAGACCGTCTGTCTCAGACCGTCTGTCTCAGACCGTCCGTCTCAGACCGTCTGTCTCAGACCGTCTGTCGCACACCGTCTGTCGCAGACCGTCTGTCTCAGACCGTCTGTCTCAGACCGTCTGTCTCAGACCGTGTGTCTCAGTCTGTCTGTATCAGACCGTCTGTCGCACACCGTCTGTCGCAGACCGTTTGTTTCAGACCGTCTGTGTCAGACCGTCTATCTCAGACCGTCTGTCTCAGACCGTCTGTCTCAGACCGTCTGTCTCAGACCGTCTGTCTCAGACCGTCTGTCTCAGACCGTCTGTCTCAGACCGTCTGTCTCAGACCGTCTGTCTCAGATCGTCGGTCTCAGACCGTCGGTCTCAGACCGTGTGTCTCAGTTCGTCTGTCTCAGACCGTCTGTCTCAGACCGTCTGTCTCAGACCGTCTGTCTCAGACCGTCTGTCTCAGACCGTGTGTCTCAGTCCGTCTGTCGCACACCGTCTGTCGCAGACCGTCTGTCTCAGACCGTCTGTCTCAGATCGTCTGTCTCAGTCCGCCTGTCTCCGGTCGTCTGTCTCAGACCGTCTGTCTCAGCCCGTCTGGCTCAGACCGTCTGTCTCAGACCGTCTGTCTCAGACCGTCTGTCTCAGACCGTGTGTCTCAGTCCGTCTGTCTCAGACTGTCTGTCGCACACCGTCTGTCGCACACCGTTTGTTTCAGACAGTCTGTCTCAGACCGTCTGTCTCAGACCGTCTGTCTCAGACCGTCTGTACAGACCGTCTGTCTCAGACCGTCTGTCTCAGACCGTCTGTCTCAGACCGTCTGTCTCAGACCGTCCGTCTCAGACCGTCTGTCTCAGACCGTCTGTCGCACACCGTCTGTCGCAGACCGTCTGTCTCAGACCGTCTGTCTCAGACCGTCTGTCTCAGACCGTCTGTCTCAGACCGTGTGTCTCAGTCTGTCTGTATCAGACCGTCTGTCGCACACCGTCTGTCGCAGACCGTTTGTTTCAGACCGTCTGTGTCAGACCGTCTATCTCAGACCGTCTGTCTCAGACCGTCTGTCTCAGACCGTCTGTCTCAGACCGTCTGTCTCAGACCGTCTGTCTCAGACCGTCTGTCTCAGACCGTCTGTCTCAGATCGTCGGTCTCAGACCGTCGGTCTCAGACCGTGTGTCTCAGTTCGTCCGTCTCAGACCGTCTGTCTCAGACCGTCTGTCTCAGACCGTCTGTCTCAGACCGTCTGTCTCAGACCGTCTGTCTCAGACCGTGTGTCTCAGTCCGTCTGTCGCACACCGTCTGTCGCAGACCGTCTGTCTCAGACCGTCTGTCTCAGATCGTCTGTCTCAGTCCGCCTGTCTCCGGTCGTCTGTCTCAGACCGTCTGTCTCAGCCCGTCTGGCTCAGACCGTCTGTCTCAGACCGTCTGTCTCAGACCGTCTGTCTCAGACCGTGTGTCTCAGTCCGTCTGTCTCAGACTGTCTGTCGCACACCGTCTGTCGCACACCGTTTGTTTCAGACCGTCTGTGTCAGACCGTCTATCTCAGACCGTCTTTCTCAGACCGTCTGTCTCAGACCGTCTGTCTCATACCGCCTGCCTCATACCGTCTGTCTCAGACCGTATGTGTCAGACCGTCTGTCTCAGACCGTGTGTCTCAGTTTGTCCGTCTCAGACCGTCTGTCTCAGACCGTCTGTCTCATACCGTCTGTCTCAGACCGTCCGTCTCTGTGCCTCTGTCTCCGTCTGTCGTCCTCTGTCCGTCCGTCTCAGACCGTCTGTCTCAGACCGTCTGTCTCAGACCGTCTGTCTCAGACCGTCTGTCTCAGCCCGTCTGTCTCAGACCGTCCGTCTCTGTGCTTCTGTCTCCGTCTGTCGTCCTCTGTCCGTCCGTCTCATACCGTCTGTCACAGACCGTCTGTCTCAGACCGTCTGTCTCAGACCGTCTGTCTCAGACCGTCTGTCTCAGACCGTCTGTCTCAGACCGTCTGTCTCAGACCGTCTGTCTCAGACCGTCTGTCTCAGACCGTCTGTCTCAGTCCGTCTGTCTCGGACTGTCTGTCGCACACCGTCTGTCGCACACCGTTTGTTTCAGACCGTCTGTGTCAGACCGTCTATCTCAGACCGTCTTTCTCAGACCGTCTGTCTCAGACCGTCTGTCTCAGACCGTCTGTCTCAGACCGTCTGTCTCAGACCGTCTGTCTCAGTCCGTCTGCCCCTGTCCGTCTGTCTCATACCGTCTGCCTCATACCGTCTGTCTCAGACCGTATGTGTCAGACCGTCTGTCTCAGACCGTGTGTCTCAGTTTGTCCGTCTCAGACCGTCTGTCTCAGACCGTCTGTCTCATACCGTCTGTCTCAAACCGTCTGTCTCAGACTGTCTGTCTCAGACCGTCTGTCTCAGCCCGTCTGTCTCAGACCGTCCGTCTCTATGCTTCTGTCTCCGTCTGTCGTCCTCTGTCCGTGCGTCTCATACCGTCTGTCACAGACCGTCTGTCGCAGACCGTTTGTTTCAGACCGTCTGTGTCAGACCGTCTATCTCAGACCGTCTGTCTCAGACCGTCTGTCTCAGACCGTCTGTCTCAGTCCGTCTGTCTCAGACCGTCTGTCTCAGACCGTCTGTCTCAGTCCGTCTGCCCCTGTCCGTCTGTCTCATACCGTCTGCCTCATACCGTCTGTCTCAGACCGTATGTGTCAGACCGTCTGTCTCAGACCGTGTGTCTAAGTTTGTCCGTCTCAGACCGTCTGTCTCAGACCGTCTGTCTCAGACCGTCTGTCTCAGACCGTCTGTCTCAGTCCGTCTGTCTCAGATCGTGTGTCTCAGTCCGTCTGTCTCAGACCGTCTGTCGCAGACCGTCTGTCTCAGACCGTCTGTCTCAGATCGTCTGTCTCAGTCCGCCTGTCTCCGGTCGTCTGTCTCAGACCGTCTGTCTCAGCCCGTCTGTCTCAGACCGTCCGTCTCTGTGCTTCTGTCTCCGTCTGTCGTCCTCTGCCCGTCCGTCTCATACCGTCTGTCCCAGACAATCTGTCTCAGACCGTCTGTCTCAGACCGTCTGTACAGACCGTCTGTCTCAGACCGTCTGTCTCAGACCGTCTGTCTCAGACCGTCTGTCTCAGACCGTGTGTCTCAGTCCGTCTGTCTCAGACTGTCTGTCGCACACCGTCTGTCGCACACCGTTTGTTTCAGACCGTCTGTGTCAGGGCCGTCCGCCTCAGACCGTCTGTCTCAGACCATCTGTCTCAGCCCGTCTGTCTCAGACCGTCTTTCTCAGTCCGTCAGCCTCTGCCCGTCTGCGTCATCCCGTCTGTCTCATACCATATGTCTCAGACCGTCCGTCTCTGTGCGTCTGTCTCTGTCTGTCGGCCTCTGTCCGTCTGTCTCTGTCTGTCGGCCTCTGTCCGTCTGTCTCAGTCTGTCAGACATTGTCCGTCCGTCTCAGACCGTCTGTCTCAGTCCGTCTGTCTCAGACCGTCTTTCTCATACCGTCTATCTCTGTCCGTCCGTCTCTGAACGCCTGCCTCATACCGTCTGTCTCAGACCGTCCGTCTCAGACCGTCCGTCTCAGACCGTCTGTCTCAGACCGTCTGTCTCAGACCGTCTGTCTCAGACCGTCTGTCTCAGACCGTCTGTCTCAGACCGTGTGTCTCAGTTTGTCCGTCTCAGACCGTCTGTCTCTGACCGTCTGTCGCAGACCGTGTGTCTCAGACCGTCTGTCTCAGACCGTCTGTCTCAGACCGTCTGTCTCAGACCGTCTGTCTCAGACCGTCTGTCTCAGTCCGTCTGCCCCTGTCGGTCTGTCTCATACCGTCTGCCGCATATCGTCTGTCTCAGACCGTATGTGTCAGACCGTCTGTCTCAGACCGTGTGTCTCAGACCGTGTGTCTCAGTTTGTCCGTCTCAGACCGTCTGTCTCAGACCGTCTGTCTCAGACCGTCTGTCTCAGACCGTCTGTCTCAGACCGTCTGTCTCAGACCGTCTGTCTCAGACCGTCTGTCTCAGACCGTCTGTCTCAGTCCGTCTGCCCCTGTCCGTCTGTCTCATACCGTCTGCCGCATATCGTCTGTCTCAGACCGTATGTGTCAGACCGTCTGTCTCAGACCGTGTGTCTCAGTTTGTCCGTCTCAGACCGTCTGTCTCAGACCGTGTGTCTCAGTCCGTCTGTCTCAGACCGTCTGTCTCAGACCGTCTGTCTCAGACCGTCTGTCTCAGACCGTCTGTCTCAGACCGTCTGTCTCAGACCGTCTGTCTCAGACCGTCTGTCTCAGACCGTGTGTCTCAGACAGTCCGTCTCAGACCGTCTGTCTCAGACCGTGTGTCTCAGTCCGTCTGTCTCAGACCGTCTGTCGCAGACCGTCTGTTTCAGACCGTCTGTCGCAGACCGTCTGTTTCAGACCGTCTGTGTCAGACCGTCTATCTCAGACCGCCTGTCTCAGACCATCTGTCTCAGACCGTCTGTCTCAGACCGTCTGTGTCAGACCGTCTGTCTCAGTCCGCCTGCCTCTCTCCGTCTTTCTCATACCGTCTGTCTCAGACCGTCTGTCTCAGACCATCTGTCTCAGGCCGTCTGTCTCAGACCATCTGTCTCAGTCCGTCTGCCTCTGCCTGTCCGTCTCAGTCCGTCAGCTTCAGTCCGTCTGTCTCATTCCGTCTGTCTCAGACCATCCGTCTCGGTGCGTCTGGCTCTGTCTGTCGGCCTCTGTCCGTCTGTCTCAGTCTGTCGTCCTCTGTCCGTCCGTCTCATACCGTCTGTCCAGACCGTCTGTCTCAGATCGTCTGTCTCAGACCGTCTGTCTCAGACCGTCTGTCTCTGACCGTCTGTCGCACACCGTCTGTCGCACACCGTCCGTCTCAGACCGTCTGTCTCAGACCGTCTGTCTCAGACCGTCTGTCTCAGACCGTGTGTCTCAGTCCGTCTGTCTCACACCGTCTGTCGCACACCGTCTGTCGCAGACCGTCTGTCTCAGACCGTCTGTCTCAGATCGTCTGTCTCAGTCCGCCTGTCTCCGGTCGTCTGTCTCAGACCGTCTGTCTCAGCCCGTCTGTCTCAGACCGTCCGTCTCTGTGCTTCTGTCTCCGTCTGTCGTCCTCTGTCCGTCCGTCTCATACCGTCTGTCCCAGACAGTCTGTCTCAGACCGTCTGTCTCAGACCGTCTGTCTCAGACCGTATGTGTCAGACCGTCTGTCTCAGACCGTGTGTCTCAGTTTGTCCGTCTCAGACCGTCTGTCTCAGACCGTCCGTCTCTGTGCTTCTGTCTCCGTCTGTCGTCCTCTGTCCGTCCGTCTCATACCGTCTGTCCCAGACAGTCTCTCTCAGACCGTGTGTCTCAGTCCGTCTGTCTCAGACCGTCTGTCGCACACCGTCTGTCGCACACCGTTTGTTTCAGACCGTCTGTGTCAGACCGTCTATCTCAGACCGTCTTTCTCAGACCGTCTGTCTCAGTCCGTCTGCCCCTGTCCGTCTGTCTCATACCGTCTGCCTCATACCGTCTGTCTCAGACCGTATGTGTCAGACCGTCTGTCTCAGACCGTGTGTCTCAGTTTGTCCGTCTCAGACCGTCTGTCTCAGACCGTCTGTCTCAGATCGTCTGTCGCTCACCGTCTGTCGCAGACCGTCTGTCTCAGACCGTCTGTCTCAGACTGTCTGTCGCACACCGTCTGTCGCACACCGTTTGTTTCAGACCGTCTGTGTCAGACCGTCTATCTCAGACCGTCCTTCTCAGACCGTCTGTCTCAGACCGTCTGTCTCAGACCGTCTGTCTCAGACCGTCTGTCTCAGACCGTCTGTCTCAGACCGTCTGTCTCAGACCGTCTGCCTCAGACCGTCTGTCTCAGACCGTCTGTCTCAGTCCGTCTGCCCCTGTCCGTCTGTCTCATACCGTCTGCCGCATATCGTCTGTCTCAGACCGTATGTGTCAGACCGTCTGTCTCAGACCGTGTGTCTCAGTTTGTCCGTCTCAGACCGTCTGTCTCAGACCGTCTGTCTCAGACCGTCTGTCTCAGACCGTCTGTCTCAGACCGTCTGTCTCAGACCGTCTGTCTCAGACCGTCTGTCTCAGACCGTCTGTCTCAGACCGTCTGTCTCAGACCGTCTGTCTCAGACCGTCTGTCTCAGACCGTCCGTCTCAGACCGTCTGTCTCAGACCGTGTGTCTCAGTCCGTCTGTCTCAGACCGTCTGTCTCAGACCATCTGTCTCAGACCGTCTGTCTCAGACCGTCTGTCTCAGACCGTCTGTCTCAGACCGTCTGTGTCAGACCGTCTGTCTCAGTCCGCCTGCCTCTCTTCGTCTTTCTCATACCGTCTGTCTCAGACCGTCTGTCTCAGACCATCTGTCTCAGGCCGTCTGTCTCAGACCATCTGTCTCAGTCCGTCTACCTCTGCCTGTCTGTCTCAGTCCGTCAGCTTCAGTCCGTCTGTCTCATTCCGTCTGTCTCAGACCATCCGTCTCGGTGCGTCTGGCTCTGTCTGTCGGCCTCTGTCCGTCTGTCTCAGTCTGTCGTCCTCTGTCCGTCCGTCTCATACCGTCTGTCTCAGACCGTCTGTCTCAGACCGTCTGTCTCAGACCATCTGTCTCAGGCCGTCTGTCTCAGACCATCTGTCTCAGTCCGTCTACCTCTGCCTGTCTGTCTCAGTCCGTCAGCTTCAGTCCGTCTGTCTCATTCCGTCTGTCTCAGACCATCCGTCTCGGTGCGTCTGGCTCTGTCTGTCGGCCTCTGTCCGTCTGTCTCAGTCTGTCGTCCTCTGTCCGTCCGTCTCATACCGTCTGTCTCAGACCGTCTGTGTCAGACCGACTGTCTCAGTTCGTCTGCCCCTGTCCGTCTGTCTCATACCGTCTGCCGCATACCGTCTGTCTCAGACCGTGTGTCTCAGTTTGTCCGTCTCAGACCGTCTGTCTCTGACCGTCTGTCTCAGACCGTGTGTCTCAGACCGTCTGTCTCAGACCGTCTGTCTCAGACCGTCTGTCTCAGACCGCCTGTCTCAGACCGTCTGTCTCAGACCGTATGTGTCAGACCGTCTGTCTCAGACCGTGTGTCTCAGTTTGTCCGTCTCAGACCGTCTGTCTCAGACCGTCTGTCTCAGTCCGTCTGTCTCAGATCGTGTGTCTCAGTCCGTCTGTCTCAGACCGTCTGTCTCAGATCGTCTGTCTCAGTCCGCCTGTCTCCGGTCGTCTGTCTCAGACCGTCTGTCTCAGCCCGTCTGTCTCAGACCGTCCGTCTCTGTGCTTCTGTCTCCGTCTGTCGTCCTCTGTCCGTCCGTCTCATACCGTCTGTCCCAGACAATCTGTCTCAGACCGTCTGTCTCAGACCGTCTGTACAGACCGTCTGTCTCAGACCGTCTGTCTCATACCGTCTGTCTCAGACCGTCTGTCTCAGACCGTCTGTCTCAGACCGTCTGTCTCAGACCGTCTGTCTCAGACCGTCTGTCTCAGACCGTGTGTCTCAGACCGTCTGTCTCAGACCGTCTGTCTCAGAC
Organism: Coelioxys conoideus; assembly: GCA_947623535.1. Classification (NCBI taxonomy): domain Eukaryota; kingdom Metazoa; phylum Arthropoda; class Insecta; order Hymenoptera; family Megachilidae; genus Coelioxys; species Coelioxys conoideus. The sequence continues at coordinate 3,329,318 of CANQJN010000020.1, read as the reverse complement.
CGTCCGTCTCAGACCGTCCGTCTCAGACCGTCCGTCTCAGACCGTCTGTCTCAGACCGTCTGTCTCAGACCGTGTGTCTCAGTTTGTCCGTCTCAGACCGTCTGTCTCAGACCGTCTGTCTCAGACCGTCTGTCTCAGACCGTCTGTCTCAGACCGTCTGTCTCAGACCGTCTGTCTCAGACCGTCTGTCTCACACCGTCTGTCTCAGACCGTCTGTCTCAGACCGTCTGTCTCAGACCGTCTATCTCAGACCGTCTGTCTCAGACCGTCTGTCTCAGACCGTCCGTTTCAGACCGTCTGTCTCAGACCGTGTGTCTCAGTCCGTCTGTCTCAGACCGTCTGTCGCAGACCGTCTGTTTCAGACCGTCTGTGTCAGACCGTCTATCTCAGACCGCCTGTCTCAGACCATCTGTCTCAGACCGTCTGTCTCAGACCGTCCGTCTCAGACCGTCCGTCTCAGACCGTCCGTCTCAGACCGTCCGTCTCAGACCGTCCGTCTCAGACCGTCTGTCTCAGACCGTCTGTCTCAGACCGTCTGTCTCAGACCGTCTGTCTCAGACCGTCTGTCTCAGACCGTGTGTCTCAGTTTGTCCGTCTCAGACCGTCTGTCTCTGACCGTCTGTCGCAGACCGTGTGTCTCAGACCGTCTGTCTCAGACCGTCTGTCTCAGACCGTATGTCTCAGACCGTCTGTCTCAGACCGTCTGTCTCAGACCGTCTGTCTCAGTCCGTCTGCCCCTGTCGGTCTGTCTCATACCGTCTGCCGCATATCGTCTGTCTCAGACCGTATGTGTCAGACCGTCTGTCTCAGACCGTGTGTCTCAGACCGTGTGTCTCAGTTTGTCCGTCTCAGACCGTCTGTCTCAGACCGTCTGTCTCAGACCGTCTGTCTCAGACCGTCTGTCTCAGACCGTCTGTCTCAGACCGTCTGTCTCAGACCGTCTGTCTCAGTCCGTCTGCCCCTGTCTGTCTGTCTCATACCGTCTGCCGCATATCGTCTGTCTCAGACCGTATGTGTCAGACCGTCTGTCTCAGACCGTGTGTCTCAGTTTGTCCGTCTCAGACCGTCTGTCTCAGACCGTGTGTCTCAGTCCGTCTGTCTCAGACCGTCTGTCTCAGACCGTCTGTCTCAGACCGTCTGTCTCAGACCGTCTGTCTCAGACCGTCTGTCTCAGACCGTCTGTCTCAGACCGTGTGTCTCAGACAGTCCGTCTCAGACCGTCTGTCTCAGACCGTGTGTCTCAGTCCGTCTGTCTCAGACCGTCTGTCGCAGACCGTCTGTTTCAGACCGTCTGTCGCAGACCGTCTGTTTCAGACCGTCTGTCGCAGACCGTCTGTTTCAGACCGTCTGTGTCAGACCGTCTATCTCAGACCGCCTGTCTCAGACCATCTGTCTCAGACCGTCTGTCTCAGACCGTCTGTGTCAGACCGTCTGTCTCAGTCCGCCTGCCTCTCTCCGTCTTTCTCATACCGTCTGTCTCAGACCGTCTGTCTCAGACCATCTGTCTCAGGCCGTCTGTCTCAGACCATCTGTCTCAGTCCGTCTGCCTCTGCCTGTCCGTCTCAGTCCGTCAGCTTCAGTCCGTCTGTCTCATTCCGTCTGTCTCAGACCATCCGTCTCGGTGCGTCTGGCTCTGTCTGTCGGCCTCTGTCCGTCTGTCTCAGTCTGTCGTCCTCTGTCCGTCCGTCTCATACCGTCTGTCCAGACCGTCTGTCTCAGATCGTCTGTCTCAGACCGTCTGTCTCAGACCGTCTGTCTCAGACCGTCTGTCTCTGACCGTCTGTCGCACACCGTCTGTCGCACACCGTCCGTCTCAGACCGTCTGTCTCAGACCGTCTGTCTCAGACCGTCTGTCTCAGACCGTGTGTCTCAGTCCGTCTGTCTCACACCGTCTGTCGCACACCGTCTGTCGCAGACCGTCTGTCTCAGACCGTCTGTCTCAGATCGTCTGTCTCAGTCCGCCTGTCTCCGGTCGTCTGTCTCAGACCGTCTGTCTCAGCCCGTCTGTCTCAGACCGTCCGTCTCTGTGCTTCTGTCTCCGTCTGTCGTCCTCTGTCCGTCCGTCTCATACCGTCTGTCCCAGACAGTCTGTCTCAGACCGTCTGTCTCAGACCGTCTGTCTCAGACCGTCTGTCTCAGACCGTCTGTCTCAGACCGTCTGTCTCAGACCGTCCGTCTCAGACCGTCTGTCTCAGACCGTCTGTCGCACACCGTCTGTCGCAGACCGTCTGTCTCAGACCGTCTGTCTCAGACCGTCTGTCTCAGACCGTCTCTCTCAGACCGTGTGTCTCAGTCCGTCTGTCTCAGACCGTCTGTCGCACACCGTCTGTCGCACACCGTTTGTTTCAGACCGTCTGTGTCAGACCGTCTATCTCAGACCGTCTTTCTCAGACCGTCTGTCTCAGTCCGTCTGCCCCTGTCCGTCTGTCTCATACCGTCTGCCTCATACCGTCTGTCTCAGACCGTATGTGTCAGACCGTCTGTCTCAGACCGTGTGTCTCAGTTTGTCCGTCTCAGACCGTCTGTCTCAGACCGTCTGTCTCAGATCGTCTGTCGCTCACCGTCTGTCGCAGACCGTCTGTCTCAGACCGTCTGTCTCAGACTGTCTGTCGCACACCGTCTGTCGCACACCGTTTGTTTCAGACCGTCTGTGTCAGACCGTCTATCTCAGACCGTCTTTCTCAGACCGTCTGTCTCAGACCGTCTGTCTCAGACCGTCTGTCTCAGACCGTCTGTCTCAGACCGTCTGTCTCAGACCGTCTGTCTCAGACCGTCTGTCTCAGTCCGTCTGCCCCTGTCCGTCTGTCTCATACCGTCTGCCTCATACCGTCTGTCTCAGACCGTATGTGTCAGACCGTCTGTCTCAGACCGTGTGTCTCAGTTTGTCCGTCTCAGACCGTCTGTCTCAGACCGTCTGTCTCAGACCGTCTGTCTCAGACCGTCTGTCTCAGACCGTCTGTCTCAGACCGTCTGCCTCAGACCGTCTGTCTCAGACCGTCTGTCTCAGTCCGTCTGCCCCTGTCCGTCTGTCTCATACCGTCTGCCGCATATCGTCTGTCTCAGACCGTATGTGTCAGACCGTCTGTCTCAGACCGTGTGTCTCAGACCGTGTGTCTCAGTTTGTCCGTCTCAGACCGTCTGTCTCAGACCGTCTGTCTCAGACCGTCTGTCTCAGACCGTCTGTCTCAGACCGTCTGTCTCAGACCGTCTGTCTCAGTCCGTCTGCCCCTGTCTGTCTGTCTCATACCGTCTGCCGCATATCGTCTCTCTCAGACCGTATGTGTCAGATCGTCTGTCTCAGACCGTGTGTCTCAGTTTGTCCGTCTCAGACCGTCTGTCTCAGACCGTGTGTCTCAGTCCGTCTGTCTCAGACCGTCTGTCTCAGACCGTCTGTCTCAGACCGTCTGTCTCAGACCGTCTGTCTCAGACCGTCTGTCTCAGACCGTCTGTCTCAGACCGTGTGTCTCAGACAGTCCGTCTCAGACCGTCTGTCTCAGACCGTCTGTCCCTGTCTGTCTGTCTCATACCGTCTGCCGCATATCGTCTGTCTCAGACCGTATGTGTCAGACCGTCTGTCTCAGACCGTGTGTCTCAGTTTGTCCGTCTCAGACCGTCTGTCTCAGACCGTGTGTCTCAGTCCGTCTGTCTCAGACCGTCTGTCTCAGACCGTCTGTCTCAGACCGTCTGTCTCAGACCGTCTGTCTCAGACCGTCTGTCTCAGACCGTGTGTCTCAGACAGTCCGTCTCAGACCGTCTGTCTCAGACCGTGTGTCTCAGTCCGTCTGTCTCAGACCGTCTGTCGCAGACCGTCTGTTTCAGACCGTCTGTCGCAGACCGTCTGTTTCAGACCGTCTGTCGCAGACCGTCTGTTTCAGACCGTCTGTGTCAGACCGTCTATCTCAGACCGCCTGTCTCAGACCATCTGTCTCAGACCGTCTGTCTCAGACCGTCTGTGTCAGACCGTCTGTCTCAGTCCGCCTGCCTCTCTCCGTCTTTCTCATACCGTCTGTCTCAGACCGTCTGTCTCAGACCATCTGTCTCAGGCCGTCTGTCTCAGACCATCTGTCTCAGTCCGTCTGCCTCTGCCTGTCCGTCTCAGTCCGTCAGCTTCAGTCCGTCTGTCTCATTCCGTCTGTCTCAGACCATCCGTCTCGGTGCGTCTGGCTCTGTCTGTCGGCCTCTGTCCGTCTGTCTCAGTCTGTCGTCCTCTGTCCGTCCGTCTCATACCGTCTGTCCAGACCGTCTGTCTCAGATCGTCTGTCTCAGACCGTCTGTCTCAGACCGTCTGTCTCAGACCGTCTGTCGCACACCGTCTGTCGCAGACCGTCTGTCTCAGACCGTCTGTCTCAGACCGTCTGTCTCAGACCGTCTCTCTCAGACCGTGTGTCTCAGTCCGTCTGTCTCAGACCGTCTGTCGCACACCGTCTGTCGCACACCGTTTGTTTCAGACCGTCTGTGTCAGACCGTCTATCTCAGACCGTCTTTCTCAGACCGTCTGTCTCAGTCCGTCTGCCCCTGTCCGTCTGTCTCATACCGTCTGCCTCATACCGTCTGTCTCAGACCGTATGTGTCAGACCGTCTGTCTCAGACCGTGTGTCTCAGTTTGTCCGTCTCAGACCGTCTGTCTCAGACCGTCTGTCTCAGATCGTCTGTCGCTCACCGTCTGTCGCAGACCGTCTGTCTCAGACCGTCTGTCTCAGACTGTCTGTCGCACACCGTCTGTCGCACACCGTTTGTTTCAGACCGTCTGTGTCAGACCGTCTATCTCAGACCGTCTTTCTCAGACCGTCTGTCTCAGACCGTCTGTCTCAGACCGTCTGTCTCAGACCGTCTGTCTCAGACCGTCTGTCTCAGACCGTCTGTCTCAGACCGTCTGTCTCAGTCCGTCTGCCCCTGTCCGTCTGTCTCATACCGTCTGCCTCATACCGTCTGTCTCAGACCGTATGTGTCAGACCGTCTGTCTCAGACCGTGTGTCTCAGTTTGTCCGTCTCAGACCGTCTGTCTCAGACCGTCTGTCTCAGACCGTCTGTCTCAGACCGTCTGTCTCAGACCGTCTGTCTCAGACCGTCTGCCTCAGACCGTCTGTCTCAGACCGTCTGTCTCAGTCCGTCTGCCCCTGTCCGTCTGTCTCATACCGTCTGCCGCATATCGTCTGTCTCAGACCGTATGTGTCAGACCGTCTGTCTCAGACCGTGTGTCTCAGACCGTGTGTCTCAGTTTGTCCGTCTCAGACCGTCTGTCTCAGACCGTCTGTCTCAGACCGTCTGTCTCAGACCGTCTGTCTCAGACCGTCTGTCTCAGACCGTCTGTCTCAGACCGTCTGTCTCAGTCCGTCTGCCCCTGTCTGTCTGTCTCATACCGTCTGCCGCATATCGTCTGTCTCAGACCGTATGTGTCAGATCGTCTGTCTCAGACCGTGTGTCTCAGTTTGTCCGTCTCAGACCGTCTGTCTCAGACCGTGTGTCTCAGTCCGTCTGTCTCAGACCGTCTGTCTCAGACCGTCTGTCTCAGACCGTCTGTCTCAGACCGTCTGTCTCAGACCGTCTGTCTCAGACCGTGTGTCTCAGACAGTCCGTCTCAGACCGTCTGTCTCAGACCGTGTGTCTCAGTCCGTCTGTCTCAGACCGTCTGTCGCAGACCGTCTGTTTCAGACCGTCTGTCGCAGACCGTCTGTTTCAGACCGTCTGTCGCAGACCGTCTGTTTCAGACCGTCTGTGTCAGACCGTCTATCTCAGACCGCCTGTCTCAGACCATCTGTCTCAGACCGTCTGTCTCAGACCGTCTGTGTCAGACCGTCTGTCTCAGTCCGCCTGCCTCTCTCCGTCTTTCTCATACCGTCTGTCTCAGACCGTCTGTCTCAGACCATCTGTCTCAGGCCGTCTGTCTCAGACCATCTGTCTCAGTCCGTCTGCCTCTGCCTGTCCGTCTCAGTCCGTCAGCTTCAGTCCGTCTGTCTCATTCCGTCTGTCTCAGACCATCCGTCTCGGTGCATCTGGCTCTGTCTGTCGGCCTCTGTCCGTCTGTCTCAGTCTGTCGTCCTCTGTCCGTCCGTCTCATACCGTCTGTCCAGACCGTCTGTCTCAGATCGTCTGTCTCAGACCGTCTGTCTCAGACCGTCTTTCTCAGACCGTCTGTCTCAGTCCGTCTGCCCCTGTCCGTCTGTCTCATACCGTCTGCCTCATACCGTCTGTCTCAGACCGTATGTGTCAGACCGTCTGTCTCAGACCGTGTGTCTCAGTTTGTCCGTCTCAGACCGTCTGTCTCAGACCGTCTGTCTCAGACCGTGTGTCTCAGTCCGTCTGTCTCAGACCGTCTGTCGCAGACCGTCTGTTTCAGACCGTCTGTCGCAGACCGTCTGTTTCAGACCGTCTGTTTCAGACCGTCTGTGTCAGACCGTCTATCTCAGACCGCCTGTCTCAGACCATCTGTCTCAGACCGTCTGTCTCAGACCGTCTGTGTCAGACCGTCTGTCTCAGTCCGCCTGCCTCTCTCCGTCTTTCTCATACCGTCTGTCTCAGACCGTCTGTCTCAGACCATCTGTCTCAGGCCGTCTGTCTCAGACCATCTGTCTCAGTCCGTCTGCCTCTGCCTGTCCGTCTCAGTCCGTCAGCTTCAGTCCGTCTGTCTCATTCCGTCTGTCTCAGACCATCCGTCTCGGTGCGTCTGGCTCTGTCTGTCGGCCTCTGTCCGTCTGTCTCAGTCTGTCGTCCTCTGTCCGTCCGTCTCATACCGTCTGTCCAGACCGTCTGTCTCAGATCGTCTGTCTCAGACCGTCTGTCTCAGACCGTCTGTCTCAGACCGTCTGTCTCTGACCGTCTGTCGCACACCGTCTGTCGCACACCGTCCGTCTCAGACCGTCTGTCTCAGACCGTCTGTCTCAGACCGTCTGTCTCAGACCGTGTGTCTCAGTCCGTCTGTCTCACACCGTCTGTCGCACACCGTCTGTCGCAGACCGTCTGTCTCAGACCGTCTGTCTCAGATCGTCTGTCTCAGTCCGCCTGTCTCCGGTCGTCTGTCTCAGACCGTCTGTCTCAGCCCGTCTGTCTCAGACCGTCCGTCTCTGTGCTTCTGTCTCCGTCTGTCGTCCTCTGTCCGTCCGTCTCATACCGTCTGTCCCAGACAGTCTGTCTCAGACCGTCTGTCTCAGACCGTCTGTCTCAGACCGTCTGTCTCAGACCGTCTGTCTCAGACCGTCTGTCTCAGACCGTCCGTCTCAGACCGTCTGTCTCAGACCGTCTGTCGCACACCGTCTGTCGCAGACCGTCTGTCTCAGACCGTCTGTCTCAGACCGTCTGTCTCAGACCGTCTCTCTCAGACCGTGTGTCTCAGTCCGTCTGTCTCAGACCGTCTGTCGCACACCGTCTGTCGCACACCGTTTGTTTCAGACCGTCTGTGTCAGACCGTCTATCTCAGACCGTCTTTCTCAGACCGTCTGTCTCAGACCGTCTGTCTCAGACCGTCTGTCTCAGACCGTCTGTCTCAGACCGTCTGTCTCAGACCGTCTGTCTCAGTCCGTCTGCCCCTGTCCGTCTGTCTCATACCGTCTGCCTCATACCGTCTGTCTCAGACCGTATGTGTCAGACCGTCTGTCTCAGACCGTGTGTCTCAGTTTGTCCGTCTCAGACCGTCTGTCTCAGACCGTCTGTCTCAGACCGTCTGTCTCAGACCGTCTGTCTCAGACCGTCTGTCTCAGACCGTCTGCCTCAGACCGTCTGTCTCAGACCGTCTGTCTCAGTCCGTCTGCCCCTGTCCGTCTGTCTCATACCGTCTGCCGCATATCGTCTGTCTCAGACCGTATGTGTCAGACCGTCTGTCTCAGACCGTGTGTCTCAGTTTGTCCGTCTCAGACCGTCGGTCTCAGACCGTCTGTCTCAGACCGTCTGTCTCAGACCGTCTGTCTCAGACCGTCTGTCTCAGACCGTCTGTCTCAGACCGTCTGTCTCAGACCGTCTGTCTCAGACCGTCTGTCTCAGACCGTCTGTCTCAGACCGTCTGTCTCAGACCGTCTGTCTCAGACCGTCTGTCTCAGACCGTCTGTCTCAGACCGTCCGTCTCAGACCGTCTGTCTCAGACCGTGTGTCTCAGTCCGTCTGTCTCAAACCGTCTGTCTCAGACCATCTGTCTCAGACCGTCTGTCTCAGACCGTCTGTCTCAGACCGTCTGTGTCAGACCGTCTGTCTCAGTCCGCCTGCCTCTCTTCGTCTTTCTCATACCGTCTGTCTCAGACCGTCTGTCTCAGACCATCTGTCTCAGGCCGTCTGTCTCAGACCATCTGTCTCAGTCCGTCTACCTCTGCCTGTCTGTCTCAGTCCGTCAGCTTCAGTCCGTCTGTCTCATTCCGTCTGTCTCAGACCATCCGTCTCGGTGCGTCTGGCTCTGTCTGTCGGCCTCTGTCCGTCTGTCTCAGTCTGTCGTCCTCTGTCCGTCCGTCTCATACCGTCTGTCTCAGACCGTCTGTCTCAGACCGTCTGTCTCAGACCATCTGTCTCAGGCCGTCTGTCTCAGACCATCTGTCTCAGTCCGTCTACCTCTGCCTGTCTGTCTCAGTCCGTCAGCTTCAGTCCGTCTGTCTCATTCCGTCTGTCTCAGACCATCCGTCTCGGTGCGTCTGGCTCTGTCTGTCGGCCTCTGTCCGTCTGTCTCAGTCTGTCGTCCTCTGTCCGTCCGTCTCATACCGTCTGTCTCAGACCGTCTGTGTCAGACCGACTGTCTCAGTCCGTCTGCCCCTGTCCGTCTGTCTCATACCGTCTGCCGCATACCGTCTGTCTCAGACCGTATGTGTCAGACCGTCTGTCTCAGACCGTGTGTCTCAGTTTGTCCGTCTCAGACCGTCTGTCTCTGACCGTCTGTCTCAGACCGTGTGTCTCAGACCGTCTGTCTCATACCGTCTGTCTCAGACCGTCTGTCTCAGACCGTCTGTCTCAGACCGTCTGTCTCAGACCGTCTGTCTCAGACCGTATGTGTCAGACCGTCTGTCTCAGACCGTGTGTCTCAGTTTGTCCGTCTCAGACCGTCTGTCTCAGTCCGTCTGTCTCAGATCGTGTGTCTCAGTCCGTCTGTCTCAGACCGTCTGTCTCAGACCGTCTGTCTCAGACCGTGTGTCTCAGTCCGTCTGTCTCAGACCGTCTGTCGCACACCGTCTGTCGCAGACCGTCTGTCTCAGACCGTCTGTCTCAGATCGTCTGTCTCAGTCCGCCTGTCTCCGGTCGTCTGTCTCAGACCGTCTGTCTCAGCCCGTCTGTCTCAGACCGTCCGTCTCTGTGCTTCTGTCTCCGTCTGTCGTCCTCTGTCCGTCCGTCTCATACCGTCTGTCCCAGACAATCTGTCTCAGACCGTCTGTCTCAGACCGTCTGTACAGACCGTCTGTCTCAGACCGTCTGTCTCAGACCGTCTGTCTCAGACCGTCTGTCTCAGACCGTCTGTCTCAGACGGTCTGTCTCAGACCGTCTGTCTCAGACCGTCTGTCTCAGACCGTCTGTCTCAGACCGTGTGTCTCAGACCGTCTGTCTCAGACCGTCTGTCTCAGACCGTCCGTCTCAGACCGTCCGTCTCAGACCGTCCGTCTCAGACCGTCTGTCTCAGACCGTCTGTCTCAGACCGTGTGTCTCAGTTTGTCCGTCTCAGACCGTCTGTCTCAGACCGTCTGTCTCAGACCGTCTGTCTCATACCGTCTGCCTCATACCGTCTGTCTCAGACCGTATGTGTCAGACCGTCTGTCTCAGACCGTGTGTCTCAGTTTGTCCGTCTCAGACCGTCTGTCTCAGACCGTCTGTCTCAGATCGTCTGTCGCTCACCGTCTGTCGCAGACCGTCTGTCTCAGACCGTCTGTCTCAGACTGTCTGTCGCACACCGTCTGTCGCACACCGTTTGTTTCAGACCGTCTGTGTCAGACCGTCTATCTCAGACCGTCTTTCTCAGACCGTCTGTCTCAGACCGTCTGTCTCAGACCGTCTGTCTCAGACCGTCTGTCTCAGACCGTCTGTCTCAGACCGTCTGTCTCAGACCGTCTGTCTCAGACCGTCTGTCTCAGTCCGTCTGCCCCTGTCCGTCTGTCTCATACCGTCTGCCTCATACCGTCTGTCTCAGACCGTATGTGTCAGACCGTCTGTCTCAGACCGTGTGTCTCAGTTTGTCCGTCTCAGACCGTCTGTCTCAGACCGTCTGTCTCAGACCGTCTGTCTCAGACCGTCTGTCTCAGACCGTCTGTCTCAGACCGTCTGTCTCAGACCGTCTGTCTCAGACCGTCTGTCTCAGACCGTCTGTCTCAGACCGTCTGTCTCAGACCGTCTGTCTCAGACCGTCTGTCTCAGACCGTCTGTCTCAGACCGTCCGTCTCAGACCGTCTGTCTCAGACCGTGTGTCTCAGTCCGTCTGTCTCAGACCGTCTGTCGCAGACCGTCTGTTTCAGACCGTCTGTCGCAGACCGTCTGTTTCAGACCGTCTGTCGCAGACCGTCTGTTTCAGACCGTCTGTGTCAGACCGTCTATCTCAGACCGCCTGTCTCAGACCATCTGTCTCAGATCGTCTGTCTCAGACCGTCTGTGTCAGACCGTCTGTCTCAGTCCGCCTGCCTCTCTCCGTCTTTCTCATACCGTCTGTCTCAGACCGTCTGTCTCAGACCATCTGTCTCAGGCCGTCTGTCTCAGACCATCTGTCTCAGTCCGTCTGCCTCTGCCTGTCCGTCTCAGTCCGTCAGCTTCAGTCCGTCTGTCTCATTCCGTCTGTCTCAGACCATCCGTCTCGGTGCGTCTGGCTCTGTCTGTCGGCCTCTGTCCGTCTGTCTCAGTCTGTCGTCCTCTGTCCGTCCGTCTCATACCGTCTGTCCAGACCGTCTGTCTCAGATCGTCTGTCTCAGACCGTCTGTCTCAGACCGTCTGTCTCAGACCGTCTGTCTCTGACCGTCTGTCGCACACCGTCTGTCGCACACCGTCCGTCTCAGACCGTCTGTCTCAGACCGTCTGTCTCAGACCGTCTGTCTCAGACCGTGTGTCTCAGTCCGTCTGTCTCACACCGTCTGTCGCACACCGTCTGTCGCAGACCGTCTGTCTCAGACCGTCTGTCTCAGATCGTCTGTCTCAGTCCGCCTGTCTCCGGTCGTCTGTCTCAGACCGTCTGTCTCAGCCCGTCTGTCTCAGACCGTCCGTCTCTGTGCTTCTGTCTCCGTCTGTCGTCCTCTGTCCGTCCGTCTCATACCGTCTGTCCCAGACAGTCTGTCTCAGACCGTCTGTCTCAGACCGTCTGTCTCAGACCGTCTGTCTCAGACCGTCTGTCTCAGACCGTCTGTCTCAGACCGTCCGTCTCAGACCGTCTGTCTCAGACCGTCTGTCGCACACCGTCTGCCGCATATCGTCTGTCTCAGACCGTATGTGTCAGACCGTCTGTCTCAGTTTGTCCGTCTCAGACCGTCTGTCTCAGACCGTCTGTCTCAGACCGTCTGTCTCAGACCGTCTGTCTCAGACTGTCTGTCACAGTCCGTCTGCCCCTGTCCGTCTGTCTCATACCGTCTGCCGCATATCGTCTGTCTCAGACCGTCTGTCTCAGACCGTGTGTCTCAGTTTGTCCGTCTCAGACCGTCTGTCTCAGACCGTCTGTCTCAGTCCGTCTGTCTCAGACCGTCTGTCGCAGACCGTCTGTTTCAGACCGTCTGTCGCAGACCGTCTGTTTCAGACCGTCTGTCGCAGACCGTCTGTTTCAGACCTTCTGTGTCAGACCGTCTATCTCAGACCGCCTGTCTCAGACCATCTGTCTCAGACCGTCTGTCTCAGACCGTCTGTGTCAGACCGTCTGTGTCAGACCGTCTGTCTCAGTCCGCCTGCCTCTCTCCGTCTTTCTCATACCGTCTGTCTCAGAACGTCTGTCTCAGACCATCTGTCTCTGGCCGTCTGTCTCAGACCATCTGTCTCAGTCCGTCTACCTCTGCCTGTCCGTCTCAGTCCGTCAGCTTCAGTCCGTCTGTCTCATTCCGTCTGTCTCAGACCATCCGTCTCGGTGCGTCTGGCTCTGTCTGTCGGCCTCTGTCCGTCTGTCTCAGTCTGTCGTCCTCTGTCCGTCCGTCTCATACCGTCTGTCCAGACCGTCTGTCCCAGACAATCTGTCTCAGACCGTCTGTCTCAGACCGTCTGTCTCAGACCGTCTGTCTCAGACCGTCTGTCTCAGACCGTCTGTCTCAGACCGTCTGTCTCAGTCCGTCTGCCCCTGTCCGTCTGTCTCATACCGTCTGCCGCATATCGTCTGTCTCAGACCGTATGTGTCAGACCGTCTGTCTCAGACCGTGTGTCTCAGTTTGTCCGTCTCAGACCGTCTGTCTCAGACCGTCCGTCTCAGACCGTCTGTCTCAGACCGTGTGTCTCAGTCCGTCTGTCTCAGACCGTCTGTCGCAGACCGCCTGTTTCAGACCGTCTGTCTCAGACCGTCTGTCTCAGACCGTCTGTCTCAGACCGTCTGTCTCAGACCGTCTGTCACAGTCCGTCTGTCTCAGACCGTCTGTCTCAGACCGTGTGTCTCAGTCCGTCTGTCTCAGACTGTCTGTCGCACACCGTCTGTCGCACACCGTTTGTTTCAGACCGTCTGTGTCAGACCGTCTATCTCAGACCGTCTTTCTCAGACCGTCTGTCTCAGACCGTCTGTCTCAGACCGTCTGTCTCAGACCGTCTGTCTCAGACCGTCTGTCTCAGTCCGTCTGTCTCAGTCCGTCTGCCCCTGTCCGTCTGTCTCATACCGTCTGCCTCATACCGTCTGTCTCAGACCGTATGTGTCAGACCGTCTGTCTCAGACCGTGTGTCTCAGTTTGTCCGTCTCAGACCGTCTGTCTCAGACCGTCTGTCTCAGACCGTCTGTCTCAGACCGTCTGTCTCAGACCGTCTGTCTCAGACCGTGTGTCTCAGTCCGTCTGTCTCAGACTGTCTGTCGCACACCGTCTGTCGCACACCGTTTGTTTCAGACCGTCTGCGTCAGACCGTCTATCTCAGACCGTCTTTCTCAGACCGTCTGTCTCAGACCGTCTGTCTCAGACCGTCTGTCTCAGACCGTCGGTCTCAGACCGTCTGTCTCAGACCGTCTGTCTCAGTCCGTCTGCCCCTGTCCGTCTGTCTCATACCGTCTGCCTCAGACCGTCTGTCTCAGACCGTCTGTCTCAGACCGTCTGTCTCAGACCGTCTGTCTCAGACCGTCTGTCTCAGACCGTCTGTCTGAGACTGTCTGTCTCTGACCGTCTGTCGCACACCGTCTGTCGCACACCGTCCGTCTCAGACCGTCTGTCTCAGACCGTCTGTCTCAGACCGTCTGTCTCAGACCGTCTGTCTCAGACCGTCTGTCTCAGACCGTCTGTCGCAGACCGTCTGTCGCACACCGTCTGTCGCAGACCGTCTGTCTCCGACCGTCTTTCTCAGACCGTCTGTCTCAGTCCGTCTGCCCCTGTCCGTCTGTCTCATACCGTCTGCCTCATACCGTCTGTCTCAGACCGTATGTGTCAGACCGTCTGTCTCAGACCGTGTGTCTTAGTTTGTCCGTCTCAGACCGTCTGTCTCAGACCGTCTGTCTCAGACCGTCTGTCTCAGACCGTCTGTCACAGTCCGTCTGCCCCTGTCCGTCTGTCTCATACCATCTGCCGCATATCGTCTGTCTCAGACCGTCTGTCTCAGACCGTGTGTCTCAGTTTGTCCGTCTCAGACCGTCTGCCGCATATCGTCTGTCTCAGACCGTATGTGTCAGACCGTCTGTCTCAGACCGTGTGTCTCAGTTTGTCCGTCTCAGACCGTCTGTCTCAGACCGTCTGTCTCAGACCGTCTGTCTCAGACCGTCTGTCTCAGACCGTCTGTCTCAGACCGTCTGTCACAGTCCGTCTGCCCCTGTCCGTCTGTCTCATACCGTCTGCCGCATATCGTCTGTCTCAGACCGTGTGTCTCAGTTTGTCCGTCTCAGACCGTCTGTCTCAGACCGTCTGTTTCAGACCGTCTGTCGCACACCGTTTGTTTCAGACCGTCTGTGTCAGACCGTCTATCTCAGACCGTCTGTCTCAGTCCGTCTGTCTCAGTCCGTCTGCCCCTGTCCGTCTGTCTCATACCGTCTGCCTCATACCGTCTGTCTCAGACCGTATGTGTCAGACCGTCTGTCTCAGACCGTGTGTCTCAGTTTGTCCGTCTCAGACCGTCTGTCTCAGACCGTCTGTCTCAGACCGTCTGTCTCAGACCGTCTGTCTCAGACCGTCTGTCTCAGACCGTGTGTCTCAGTCCGTCTGTCTCAGACTGTCTGTCGCACACCGTCTGTCGCACACCGTTTGTTTCAGACCGTCTGTGTCAGACCGTCTATCTCAGACCGTCTTTCTCAGACCGTCTGTCTCAGACCGTCTGTCTCAGACCGTCTGTCTCAGACCGTCGGTCTCAGACCGTCTGTCTCAGACCGTCTGTCTCAGTCCGTCTGCCCCTGTCCGTCTGTCTCATACCGTCTGCCTCAGACCGTCTGTCTCAGACCGTCTGTCTCAGACCGTCTGTCTCAGACCGTCTGTCTCAGACCGTCTGTCTCAGACCGTCTGTCTGAGACTGTCTGTCTCTGACCGTCTGTCGCACACCGTCTGTCGCACACCGTCCGTCTCAGACCGTCTGTCTCAGACCGTCTGTCTCAGACCGTCTGTCTCAGACCGTCTGTCTCAGACCGTCTGTCTCAGACCGTCTGTCGCAGACCGTCTGTCGCACACCGTCTGTCGCAGACCGTCTGTCTCCGACCGTCTTTCTCAGACCGTCTGTCTCAGTCCGTCTGCCCCTGTCCGTCTGTCTCATACCGTCTGCCTCATACCGTCTGTCTCAGACCGTATGTGTCAGACCGTCTGTCTCAGACCGTGTGTCTCAGTTTGTCCGTCTCAGACCGTCTGTCTCAGACCGTCTGTCTCAGACCGTCTGTCTCAGACCGTCTGTCTCAGACCGTCTGTCTCAGACCGTCTGTCTCAGACCGTGTGTCTCAGTCCGTCTGTCTCAGACTGTCTGTCGCACACCGTCTGTCGCACACCGTTTGTTTCAGACCGTCTGTGTCAGACCGTCTATCTCAGACCGTCTTTCTCAGACCGTCTGTCTCAGACCGTCTGTCTCAGACCGTCTGTCTCAGACCGTCGGTCTCAGACCGTCTGTCTCAGACCGTCTGTCTCAGTCCGTCTGCCCCTGTCCGTCTGTCTCATACCGTCTGCCTCAGACCGTCTGTCTCAGACCGTCTGTCTCAGACCGTCTGTCTCAGACCGTCTGTCTCAGACCGTCTGTCTGAGACTGTCTGTCTCTGACCGTCTGTCGCACACCGTCTGTCGCACACCGTCCGTCTCAGACCGTCTGTCTCAGACCGTCTGTCTCAGACCGTCTGTCTCAGACCGTCTGTCTCAGACCGTCTGTCTCAGACCGTCTGTCTCAGACCGTCTGTCGCAGACCGTCTGTCGCACACCGTCTGTCGCAGACCGTCTGTCTCCGACCGTCTTTCTCAGACCGTCTGTCTCAGTCCGTCTGCCCCTGTCCGTCTGTCTCATACCGTCTGCCTCATACCGTCTGTCTCAGACCGTATGTGTCAGACCGTCTGTCTCAGACCGTGTGTCTCAGTTTGTCCGTCTCAGACCGTCTGTCTCAGACCGTCTGTCTCAGACCGTCTGTCTCAGACCGTCTGTCTCAGACCGTCTGTCACAGTCCGTCTGCCCCTGTCCGTCTGTCTCATACCATCTGCCGCATATCGTCTGTCTCAGACCGTCTGTCTCAGACCGTGTGTCTCAGTTTGTCCGTCTCAGACCGTCTGCCGCATATCGTCTGTCTCAGACCGTATGTGTCAGACCGTCTGTCTCAGACCGTGTGTCTCAGTTTGTCCGTCTCAGACCGTCTGTCTCAGACCGTCTGTCTCAGACCGTCTGTCACAGTCCGTCTGCCCCTGTCCGTCTGTCTCATACCGTCTGCCGCATATCGTCTGTCTCAGACCGTGTGTCTCAGTTTGTCCGTCTCAGACCGTCTGTCTCAGACCGTCTGTTTCAGACCGTCTGTCGCACACCGTTTGTTTCAGACCGTCTGTGTCAGACCGTCTATCTCAGACCGTCTGTCTCAGTCCGTCTGTCTCAGTCCGTCTGCCCCTGTCCGTCTGTCTCATACCGTCTGCCTCATACCGTCTGTCTCAGACCGTATGTGTCAGACCGTCTGTCTCAGACCGTGTGTCTCAGTTTGTCCGTCTCAGACCGTCTGTCTCAGACCGTCTGTCTCAGACCGTCTGTCTCAGACCGTCTGTCTCAGACCGTCTGTCTCAGACCGTGTGTCTCAGTCCGTCTGTCTCAGACTGTCTGTCGCACACCGTCTGTCGCACACCGTTTGTTTCAGACCGTCTGTGTCAGACCGTCTATCTCAGACCGTCTTTCTCAGACCGTCTGTCTCAGACCGTCTGTCTCAGACCGTCTGTCTCAGACCGTCGGTCTCAGACCGTCTGTCTCAGACCGTCTGTCTCAGTCCGTCTGCCCCTGTCCGTCTGTCTCATACCGTCTGCCTCAGACCGTCTGTCTCAGACCGTCTGTCTCAGACCGTCTGTCTCAGACCGTCTGTCTCAGACCGTCTGTCTCAGACCGTCTGTCTGAGACTGTCTGTCTCTGACCGTCTGTCGCACACCGTCTGTCGCACACCGTCCGTCTCAGACCGTCTGTCTCAGACCGTCTGTCTCAGACCGTCTGTCTCAGACCGTCTGTCTCAGACCGTCTGTCTCAGACCGTCTGTCGCAGACCGTCTGTCGCACACCGTCTGTCGCAGACCGTCTGTCTCCGACCGTCTTTCTCAGACCGTCTGTCTCAGTCCGTCTGCCCCTGTCCGTCTGTCTCATACCGTCTGCCTCATACCGTCTGTCTCAGACCGTATGTGTCAGACCGTCTGTCTCAGACCGTGTGTCTCAGTTTGTCCGTCTCAGACCGTCTGTCTCAGACCGTCTGTCTCAGACCGTCTGTCTCAGACCGTCTGTCTCAGACCGTCTGTCTCAGACCGTCTGTCTCAGACCGTCTGTCACAGTCCGTCTGCCCCTGTCCGTCTGTCTCATACCATCTGCCGCATATCGTCTGTCTCAGACCGTCTGTCTCAGACCGTGTGTCTCAGTTTGTCCGTCTCAGACCGTCTGCCGCATATCGTCTGTCTCAGACCGTATGTGTCAGACCGTCTGTCTCAGACCGTGTGTCTCAGTTTGTCCGTCTCAGACCGTCTGTCTCAGACCGTCTGTCTCAGACCGTCTGTCTCAGACCGTCTGTCACAGTCCGTCTGCCCCTGTCCGTCTGTCTCATACCGTCTGCCGCATATCGTCTGTCTCAGACCGTGTGTCTCAGTTTGTCCGTCTCAGACCGTCTGTCTCAGACCGTCTGTTTCAGACCGTCTGTCGCACACCGTTTGTTTCAGACCGTCTGTGTCAGACCGTCTATCTCAGACCGTCTTTCTCAGACCGTCTGTCTCAGACCGTCTGTCTCAGACCGTCTGTCTCAGACCGTCTGTCTCAGACCGTCTGTCTCAGACCGTCTGTCTCAGTCCGTCTGTCTCAGTCCGTCTGCCCCTGTCCGTCTGTCTCAGACCGTCTGTCTCAGACCGTCTGTCTCAGACCGTCTGTCTCAGACTGTCGGTCTCAGACCGTCTGTCTCAGACCGTCTGTCTCAGTCCGTCTGCCCCTGTCCGTCTGTCTCATACCGTCTGCCGCATATCGTCTGTCTCAGACCGTATGTGTCAGACCGTCTGTCTCAGACCGTGTGTCTCAGTTTGTCCGTCTCAGACCGTCTGTCTCAGACCGTCCGTCTCAGACCGTCTGTCTCAGACCGTGTGTCTCAGTCCGTCTGTCTCAGACCGTCTGTCGCAGACCGCCTGTTTCAGACCGTCTGTCGCAGACCGTCTGTTTCAGACCGTCTGTCGCAGACCGTCTGTCTCAGACCGACTGTCTCAGTCCGTCTGCCCCTGTCCGTCTGTCTCATACCGTCTGCCGCATACCGTCTGTCTCAGACCGTATGTGTCAGACCGTCTGTCTCAGACCGTGTGTCTCAGTTTGTCCGTCTCAGACCGTCTGTCTCTGACCGTCTGTCTCATACCGTCTGCCGCATATCGTCTGTCTCAGACCGTATGTGTCAGACCGTCTGTCTCAGACCGTGTGTCTCAGTTTGTCCGTCTCAGACCGTCTGTCTCAGACCGTCTGTCTCAGACCGTCTGTCTCAGACCGTCTGTCTCAGACCGTCTGTCACAGTCCGTCTGTCTCAGACCGTCTGTCTCAGACCGTGTGTCTCAGTCCGTCTGTCTCAGACTGTCTGTCGCACACCGTCTGTCGCACACCGTTTGTTTCAGACCGTCTGTGTCAGACCGTCTATCTCAGACCGTCTTTCTCAGACCGTCTGTCTCAGACCGTCTGTCTCAGACCGTCTGTCTCAGACCGTCTGTCTCAGACCGTCTGTCTCAGTCCGTCTGTCTCAGTCCGTCTGCCCCTGTCCGTCTGTCTCATACCGTCTGCCTCATACCGTCTGTCTCAGACCGTATGTGTCAGACCGTCTGTCTCAGACCGTGTGTCTCAGTTTGTCCGTCTCAGACCGTCTGTCTCAGACCGTCTGTCTCAGACCGTCTGTCTCAGACCGTCTGTCTCAGACCGTCTGTCTCAGACCGTGTGTCTCAGTCCGTCTGTCTCAGACTGTCTGTCGCACACCGTCTGTCGCACACCGTTTGTTTCAGACCGTCTGCGTCAGACCGTCTATCTCAGACCGTCTTTCTCAGACCGTCTGTCTCAGACCGTCTGTCTCAGACCGTCTGTCTCAGACCGTCGGTCTCAGACCGTCTGTCTCAGACCGTCTGTCTCAGTCCGTCTGCCCCTGTCCGTCTGTCTCATACCGTCTGCCTCAGACCGTCTGTCTCAGACCGTCTGTCTCAGACCGTCTGTCTCAGACCGTCTGTCTCAGACCGTCTGTCTCAGACCGTCTGTCTCAGACCGTCTGTCTGAGACTGTCTGTCTCTGACCGTCTGTCGCACACCGTCTGTCGCACACCGTCCGTCTCAGACCGTCTGTCTCAGACCGTCTGTCTCAGACCGTCTGTCTCAGACCGTCTGTCTCAGACCGTCTGTCTCAGACCGTCTGTCGCAGACCGTCTGTCGCACACCGTCTGTCGCAGACCGTCTGTCTCCGACCGTCTTTCTCAGACCGTCTGTCTCAGTCCGTCTGCCCCTGTCCGTCTGTCTCATACCGTCTGCCTCATACCGTCTGTCTCAGACCGTATGTGTCAGACCGTCTGTCTCAGACCGTGTGTCTCAGTTTGTCCGTCTCAGACCGTCTGTCTCAGACCGTCTGTCTCAGACCGTCTGTCTCAGACCGTCTGTCTCAGACCGTCTGTCACAGTCCGTCTGCCCCTGTCCGTCTGTCTCATACCATCTGCCGCATATCGTCTGTCTCAGACCGTCTGTCTCAGACCGTGTGTCTCAGTTTGTCCGTCTCAGACCGTCTGCCGCATATCGTCTGTCTCAGACCGTATGTGTCAGACCGTCTGTCTCAGACCGTGTGTCTCAGTTTGTCCGTCTCAGACCGTCTGTCTCAGACCGTCTGTCTCAGACCGTCTGTCTCAGACCGTCTGTCACAGTCCGTCTGCCCCTGTCCGTCTGTCTCATACCGTCTGCCGCATATCGTCTGTCTCAGACCGTGTGTCTCAGTTTGTCCGTCTCAGACCGTCTGTCTCAGACCGTCTGTTTCAGACCGTCTGTCGCACACCGTTTGTTTCAGACCGTCTGTGTCAGACCGTCTATCTCAGACCGTCTGTCTCAGTCCGTCTGTCTCAGTCCGTCTGCCCCTGTCCGTCTGTCTCATACCGTCTGCCTCATACCGTCTGTCTCAGACCGTATGTGTCAGACCGTCTGTCTCAGACCGTGTGTCTCAGTTTGTCCGTCTCAGACCGTCTGTCTCAGACCGTCTGTCTCAGACCGTCTGTCTCAGACCGTCTGTCTCAGACCGTCTGTCTCAGACCGTCTGTCTCAGACCGTGTGTCTCAGTCCGTCTGTCTCAGACTGTCTGTCGCACACCGTCTGTCGCACACCGTTTGTTTCAGACCGTCTGTGTCAGACCGTCTATCTCAGACCGTCTTTCTCAGACCGTCTGTCTCAGACCGTCTGTCTCAGACCGTCTGTCTCAGACCGTCGGTCTCAGACCGTCTGTCTCAGACCGTCTGTCTCAGTCCGTCTGCCCCTGTCCGTCTGTCTCATACCGTCTGCCTCAGACCGTCTGTCTCAGACCGTCTGTCTCAGACCGTCTGTCTCAGACCGTCTGTCTCAGACCGTCTGTCTCAGACCGTCTGTCTGAGACTGTCTGTCTCTGACCGTCTGTCGCACACCGTCTGTCGCACACCGTCCGTCTCAGACCGTCTGTCTCAGACCGTCTGTCTCAGACCGTCTGTCTCAGACCGTCTGTCTCAGACCGTCTGTCTCAGACCGTCTGTCGCAGACCGTCTGTCGCACACCGTCTGTCGCAGACCGTCTGTCTCCGACCGTCTTTCTCAGACCGTCTGTCTCAGTCCGTCTGCCCCTGTCCGTCTGTCTCATACCGTCTGCCTCATACCGTCTGTCTCAGACCGTATGTGTCAGACCGTCTGTCTCAGACCGTGTGTCTCAGTTTGTCCGTCTCAGACCGTCTGTCTCAGACCGTCTGTCTCAGACCGTCTGTCTCAGACCGTCTGTCTCAGACCGTCTGTCTCAGACCGTCTGTCTCAGACCGTGTGTCTCAGTCCGTCTGTCTCAGACTGTCTGTCGCACACCGTCTGTCGCACACCGTTTGTTTCAGACCGTCTGTGTCAGACCGTCTATCTCAGACCGTCTTTCTCAGACCGTCTGTCTCAGACCGTCTGTCTCAGACCGTCTGTCTCAGACCGTCGGTCTCAGACCGTCTGTCTCAGACCGTCTGTCTCAGTCCGTCTGCCCCTGTCCGTCTGTCTCATACCGTCTGCCTCAGACCGTCTGTCTCAGACCGTCTGTCTCAGACCGTCTGTCTCAGACCGTCTGTCTCAGACCGTCTGTCTGAGACTGTCTGTCTCTGACCGTCTGTCGCACACCGTCTGTCGCACACCGTCCGTCTCAGACCGTCTGTCTCAGACCGTCTGTCTCAGACCGTCTGTCTCAGACCGTCTGTCTCAGACCGTCTGTCTCAGACCGTCTGTCTCAGACCGTCTGTCGCAGACCGTCTGTCGCACACCGTCTGTCGCAGACCGTCTGTCTCCGACCGTCTTTCTCAGACCGTCTGTCTCAGTCCGTCTGCCCCTGTCCGTCTGTCTCATACCGTCTGCCTCATACCGTCTGTCTCAGACCGTATGTGTCAGACCGTCTGTCTCAGACCGTGTGTCTCAGTTTGTCCGTCTCAGACCGTCTGTCTCAGACCGTCTGTCTCAGACCGTCTGTCTCAGACCGTCTGTCTCAGACCGTCTGTCACAGTCCGTCTGCCCCTGTCCGTCTGTCTCATACCATCTGCCGCATATCGTCTGTCTCAGACCGTCTGTCTCAGACCGTGTGTCTCAGTTTGTCCGTCTCAGACCGTCTGCCGCATATCGTCTGTCTCAGACCGTATGTGTCAGACCGTCTGTCTCAGACCGTGTGTCTCAGTTTGTCCGTCTCAGACCGTCTGTCTCAGACCGTCTGTCTCAGACCGTCTGTCACAGTCCGTCTGCCCCTGTCCGTCTGTCTCATACCGTCTGCCGCATATCGTCTGTCTCAGACCGTGTGTCTCAGTTTGTCCGTCTCAGACCGTCTGTCTCAGACCGTCTGTTTCAGACCGTCTGTCGCACACCGTTTGTTTCAGACCGTCTGTGTCAGACCGTCTATCTCAGACCGTCTGTCTCAGTCCGTCTGTCTCAGTCCGTCTGCCCCTGTCCGTCTGTCTCATACCGTCTGCCTCATACCGTCTGTCTCAGACCGTATGTGTCAGACCGTCTGTCTCAGACCGTGTGTCTCAGTTTGTCCGTCTCAGACCGTCTGTCTCAGACCGTCTGTCTCAGACCGTCTGTCTCAGACCGTCTGTCTCAGACCGTCTGTCTCAGACCGTGTGTCTCAGTCCGTCTGTCTCAGACTGTCTGTCGCACACCGTCTGTCGCACACCGTTTGTTTCAGACCGTCTGTGTCAGACCGTCTATCTCAGACCGTCTTTCTCAGACCGTCTGTCTCAGACCGTCTGTCTCAGACCGTCTGTCTCAGACCGTCGGTCTCAGACCGTCTGTCTCAGACCGTCTGTCTCAGTCCGTCTGCCCCTGTCCGTCTGTCTCATACCGTCTGCCTCAGACCGTCTGTCTCAGACCGTCTGTCTCAGACCGTCTGTCTCAGACCGTCTGTCTCAGACCGTCTGTCTCAGACCGTCTGTCTGAGACTGTCTGTCTCTGACCGTCTGTCGCACACCGTCTGTCGCACACCGTCCGTCTCAGACCGTCTGTCTCAGACCGTCTGTCTCAGACCGTCTGTCTCAGACCGTCTGTCTCAGACCGTCTGTCTCAGACCGTCTGTCGCAGACCGTCTGTCGCACACCGTCTGTCGCAGACCGTCTGTCTCCGACCGTCTTTCTCAGACCGTCTGTCTCAGTCCGTCTGCCCCTGTCCGTCTGTCTCATACCGTCTGCCTCATACCGTCTGTCTCAGACCGTATGTGTCAGACCGTCTGTCTCAGACCGTGTGTCTCAGTTTGTCCGTCTCAGACCGTCTGTCTCAGACCGTCTGTCTCAGACCGTCTGTCTCAGACCGTCTGTCTCAGACCGTCTGTCTCAGACCGTCTGTCTCAGACCGTCTGTCACAGTCCGTCTGCCCCTGTCCGTCTGTCTCATACCATCTGCCGCATATCGTCTGTCTCAGACCGTCTGTCTCAGACCGTGTGTCTCAGTTTGTCCGTCTCAGACCGTCTGCCGCATATCGTCTGTCTCAGACCGTATGTGTCAGACCGTCTGTCTCAGACCGTGTGTCTCAGTTTGTCCGTCTCAGACCGTCTGTCTCAGACCGTCTGTCTCAGACCGTCTGTCTCAGACCGTCTGTCACAGTCCGTCTGCCCCTGTCCGTCTGTCTCATACCGTCTGCCGCATATCGTCTGTCTCAGACCGTGTGTCTCAGTTTGTCCGTCTCAGACCGTCTGTCTCAGACCGTCTGTTTCAGACCGTCTGTCGCACACCGTTTGTTTCAGACCGTCTGTGTCAGACCGTCTATCTCAGACCGTCTTTCTCAGACCGTCTGTCTCAGACCGTCTGTCTCAGACCGTCTGTCTCAGACCGTCTGTCTCAGACCGTCTGTCTCAGACCGTCTGTCTCAGTCCGTCTGTCTCAGTCCGTCTGCCCCTGTCCGTCTGTCTCAGACCGTCTGTCTCAGACCGTCTGTCTCAGACCGTCTGTCTCAGACTGTCGGTCTCAGACCGTCTGTCTCAGACCGTCTGTCTCAGTCCGTCTGCCCCTGTCCGTCTGTCTCATACCGTCTGCCTCAGACCGTCTGTCTCAGACCGTCTGTCTCAGACCGTCTGTCTCAGACCGTCTGTGTCAGACCGTCTGTCTCAGTCCGCCTGCCTCTCTCCGTCTTTCTCATACCGTCTGTCTCAGACCGTCTGTCTCAGACCATCTGTCTCAGGCCGTCTGTCTCAGACCATCTGTCTCAGTCCGTCTGCCTCTGCCTGTCCGTCTCAGTCCGTCAGCTTCAGTCCGTCTGTCTCATTCCGTCTGTCTCAGACCATCCGTCTCGGTGCGTCTGGCTCTGTCTGTCGGCCTCTGTCCGTCTGTCTCAGTCTGTCGTCCTCTGTCCGTCCGTCTCATACCGTCTGTCCAGACCGTCTGTCTCAGATCGTCTGTCTCAGACCGTCTGTCTCAGACCGTCTGTCTCAGACCGTCTGTCTCTGACCGTCTGTCGCACACCGTCTGTCGCACACCGTCCGTCTCAGACCGTCTGTCTCAGACCGTCTGTCTCAGACCGTCTGTCTCAGACCGTGTGTCTCAGTCCGTCTGTCTCACACCGTCTGTCGCACACCGTCTGTCGCAGACCGTCTGTCTCAGACCGTCTGTCTCAGATCGTCTGTCTCAGTCCGCCTGTCTCCGGTCGTCTGTCTCAGACCGTCTGTCTCAGCCCGTCTGTCTCAGACCGTCCGTCTCTGTGCTTCTGTCTCCGTCTGTCGTCCTCTGTCCGTCCGTCTCATACCGTCTGTCCCAGACAGTCTGTCTCAGACCGTCTGTCTCAGACCGTCTGTCTCAGACCGTCTGTCTCAGACCGTCTGTCTCAGACCGTCTGTCTCAGACCGTCCGTCTCAGACCGTCTGTCTCAGACCGTCTGTCGCACACCGTCTGCCGCATATCGTCTGTCTCAGACCGTATGTGTCAGACCGTCTGTCTCAGACCGTGTGTCTCAGTTTGTCCGTCTCAGACCGTCTGTCTCAGACCGTCTGTCTCAGACCGTCTGTCTCAGACCATCTGTCTCTGGCCGTCTGTCTCAGACCATCTGTCTCAGTCCGTCTACCTCTGCCTGTCCGTCTCAGTCCGTCAGCTTCAGTCCGTCTGTCTCATTCCGTCTGTCTCAGACCATCCGTCTCGGTGCGTCTGGCTCTGTCTGTCGGCCTCTGTCCGTCTGTCTCAGTCTGTCGTCCTCTGTCCGTCCGTCTCATACCATCTGTCTCAGACCGTCTGTCTCAGACCGTCTGTCTCAGACCGTCTGTCTCAGACCGTCTGTCACAGTCCGTCTGCCCCTGTCCGTCTGTCTCATACCGTCTGCCGCATATCGTCTGTCTCAGACCGTGTGTCTCAGTTTGTCCGTCTCAGACCGTCTGTCTCAGACCGTCTGTTTCAGACCGTCTGTCGCACACCGTTTGTTTCAGACCGTCTGTGTCAGACCGTCTATCTCAGACCGTCTGTCTCAGTCCGTCTGTCTCAGTCCGTCTGCCCCTGTCCGTCTGTCTCATACCGTCTGCCTCATACCGTCTGTCTCAGACCGTATGTGTCAGACCGTCTGTCTCAGACCGTGTGTCTCAGTTTGTCCGTCTCAGACCGTCTGTCTCAGACCGTCTGTCTCAGACCGTCTGTCTCAGACCATCTGTCTCTGGCCGTCTGTCTCAGACCATCTGTCTCAGTCCGTCTACCTCTGCCTGTCCGTCTCAGTCCGTCAGCTTCAGTCCGTCTGTCTCAGACCGTCTGTCTCAGACCGTCTGTCTCAGACCGTCTGTCTCTGACCGTCTGTCGCACACCGTCTGTCGCACACCGTCCGTCTCAGACCGTCTGTCTCAGACCGTCTGTCTCAGACCGTCTGTCTCAGACCGTCTGTCTCAGACCGTGTGTCTCAGTCCGTCTGTCTCACACCGTCTGTCGCACACCGTCTGTCGCAGACCGTCTGTCTCAGACCGTCTGTCTCAGATCGTCTGTCTCAGTCCGCCTGTCTCCGGTCGTCTGTCTCAGACCGTCTGTCTCAGCCCGTCTGTCTCAGACCGTCCGTCTCTGTGCTTCTGTCTCCGTCTGTCGTCCTCTGTCCGTCCGTCTCATACCGTCTGTCCCAGACAGTCTGTCTCAGACCGTCTGTCTCAGACCGTCTGTCTCAGACCGTCTGTCTCAGACCGTCTGTCTCAGACCGTCTGTCTCAGACCGTCCGTCTCAGACCGTCTGTCTCAGACCGTCTGTCGCACACCGTCTGCCGCATATCGTCTGTCTCAGACCGTATGTGTCAGACCGTCTGTCTCAGACCGTGTGTCTCAGTTTGTCCGTCTCAGACCGTCTGTCTCAGACCGTCTGTCTCAGACCGTCTGTCTCAGACCATCTGTCTCTGGCCGTCTGTCTCAGACCATCTGTCTCAGTCCGTCTACCTCTGCCTGTCCGTCTCAGTCCGTCAGCTTCAGTCCGTCTGTCTCATTCCGTCTGTCTCAGACCATCCGTCTCGGTGCGTCTGGCTCTGTCTGTCGGCCTCTGTCCGTCTGTCTCAGTCTGTCGTCCTCTGTCCGTCCGTCTCATACCATCTGTCTCAGACCGTCTGTCTCAGACCGTCTGTCTCAGACCGTCTGTCTCAGACCGTCTGTCACAGTCCGTCTGCCCCTGTCCGTCTGTCTCATACCGTCTGCCGCATATCGTCTGTCTCAGACCGTGTGTCTCAGTTTGTCCGTCTCAGACCGTCTGTCTCAGACCGTCTGTTTCAGACCGTCTGTCGCACACCGTTTGTTTCAGACCGTCTGTGTCAGACCGTCTATCTCAGACCGTCTGTCTCAGTCCGTCTGTCTCAGTCCGTCTGCCCCTGTCCGTCTGTCTCATACCGTCTGCCTCATACCGTCTGTCTCAGACCGTATGTGTCAGACCGTCTGTCTCAGACCGTGTGTCTCAGTTTGTCCGTCTCAGACCGTCTGTCTCAGACCGTCTGTCTCAGACCGTCTGTCTCAGACCGTCTGTCTCAGACCGTCTGTCTCAGACCGTGTGTCTCAGTCCGTCTGTCTCAGACTGTCTGTCGCACACCGTCTGTCGCACACCGTTTGTTTCAGACCGTCTGTGTCAGACCGTCTATCTCAGACCGTCTTTCTCAGACCGTCTGTCTCAGACCGTCTGTCTCAGACCGTCTGTCTCAGACCGTCGGTCTCAGACCGTCTGTCTCAGACCGTCTGTCTCAGTCCGTCTGCCCCTGTCCGTCTGTCTCATACCGTCTGCCTCAGACCGTCTGTCTCAGACCGTCTGTCTCAGACCGTCTGTCTCAGACCGTCTGTCTCAGACCGTCTGTCTCAGACCGTCTGTCTGAGACTGTCTGTCTCTGACCGTCTGTCGCACACCGTCTGTCGCACACCGTCCGTCTCAGACCGTCTGTCTCAGACCGTCTGTCTCAGACCGTCTGTCTCAGACCGTCTGTCTCAGACCGTCTGTCTCAGAACGTCTGTCGCAGACCGTCTGTCGCACACCGTCTGTCGCAGACCGTCTGTCTCCGACCGTCTTTCTCAGACCGTCTGTCTCAGTCCGTCTGCCCCTGTCCGTCTGTCTCATACCGTCTGCCTCATACCGTCTGTCTCAGACCGTATGTGTCAGACCGTCTGTCTCAGACCGTGTGTCTCAGTTTGTCCGTCTCAGACCGTCTGTCTCAGACCGTCTGTCTCAGACCGTCTGTCTCAGACCGTCTGTCTCAGACCGTCTGTCTCAGACCGTCTGTCTCAGACCGTCTGTCTCAGACCGTGTGTCTCAGTCCGTCTGTCTCAGACTGTCTGTCGCACACCGTCTGTCGCACACCGTTTGTTTCAGACCGTCTGTGTCAGACCGTCTATCTCAGACCGTCTTTCTCAGACCGTCTGTCTCAGACCGTCTGTCTCAGACCGTCTGTCTCAGACCGTCGGTCTCAGACCGTCTGTCTCAGACCGTCTGTCTCAGTCCGTCTGCCCCTGTCCGTCTGTCTCATACCGTCTGCCTCAGACCGTCTGTCTCAGACCGTCTGTCTCAGACCGTCTGTCTCAGACCGTCTGTCTCAGACCGTCTGTCTGAGACTGTCTGTCTCTGACCGTCTGTCGCACACCGTCTGTCGCACACCGTCCGTCTCAGACCGTCTGTCTCAGACCGTCTGTCTCAGACCGTCTGTCTCAGACCGTCTGTCTCAGACCGTCTGTCTCAGACCGTCTGTCTCAGACCGTCTGTCGCAGACCGTCTGTCGCACACCGTCTGTCGCAGACCGTCTGTCTCCGACCGTCTTTCTCAGACCGTCTGTCTCAGTCCGTCTGCCCCTGTCCGTCTGTCTCATACCGTCTGCCTCATACCGTCTGTCTCAGACCGTATGTGTCAGACCGTCTGTCTCAGACCGTGTGTCTCAGTTTGTCCGTCTCAGACCGTCTGTCTCAGACCGTCTGTCTCAGACCGTCTGTCTCAGACCGTCTGTCTCAGACCGTCTGTCACAGTCCGTCTGCCCCTGTCCGTCTGTCTCATACCATCTGCCGCATATCGTCTGTCTCAGACCGTCTGTCTCAGACCGTGTGTCTCAGTTTGTCCGTCTCAGACCGTCTGCCGCATATCGTCTGTCTCAGACCGTATGTGTCAGACCGTCTGTCTCAGACCGTGTGTCTCAGTTTGTCCGTCTCAGACCGTCTGTCTCAGACCGTCTGTCTCAGACCGTCTGTCACAGTCCGTCTGCCCCTGTCCGTCTGTCTCATACCGTCTGCCGCATATCGTCTGTCTCAGACCGTGTGTCTCAGTTTGTCCGTCTCAGACCGTCTGTCTCAGACCGTCTGTTTCAGACCGTCTGTCGCACACCGTTTGTTTCAGACCGTCTGTGTCAGACCGTCTATCTCAGACCGTCTGTCTCAGTCCGTCTGTCTCAGTCCGTCTGCCCCTGTCCGTCTGTCTCATACCGTCTGCCTCATACCGTCTGTCTCAGACCGTATGTGTCAGACCGTCTGTCTCAGACCGTGTGTCTCAGTTTGTCCGTCTCAGACCGTCTGTCTCAGACCGTCTGTCTCAGACCGTCTGTCTCAGACCGTCTGTCTCAGACCGTCTGTCTCAGACCGTGTGTCTCAGTCCGTCTGTCTCAGACTGTCTGTCGCACACCGTCTGTCGCACACCGTTTGTTTCAGACCGTCTGTGTCAGACCGTCTATCTCAGACCGTCTTTCTCAGACCGTCTGTCTCAGACCGTCTGTCTCAGACCGTCTGTCTCAGACCGTCGGTCTCAGACCGTCTGTCTCAGACCGTCTGTCTCAGTCCGTCTGCCCCTGTCCGTCTGTCTCATACCGTCTGCCTCAGACCGTCTGTCTCAGACCGTCTGTCTCAGACCGTCTGTCTCAGACCGTCTGTCTCAGACCGTCTGTCTCAGACCGTCTGTCTGAGACTGTCTGTCTCTGACCGTCTGTCGCACACCGTCTGTCGCACACCGTCCGTCTCAGACCGTCTGTCTCAGACCGTCTGTCTCAGACCGTCTGTCTCAGACCGTCTGTCTCAGACCGTCTGTCTCAGACCGTCTGTCGCAGACCGTCTGTCGCACACCGTCTGTCGCAGACCGTCTGTCTCCGACCGTCTTTCTCAGACCGTCTGTCTCAGTCCGTCTGCCCCTGTCCGTCTGTCTCATACCGTCTGCCTCATACCGTCTGTCTCAGACCGTATGTGTCAGACCGTCTGTCTCAGACCGTGTGTCTCAGTTTGTCCGTCTCAGACCGTCTGTCTCAGACCGTCTGTCTCAGACCGTCTGTCTCAGACCGTCTGTCTCAGACCGTCTGTCTCAGACCGTCTGTCTCAGACCGTCTGTCACAGTCCGTCTGCCCCTGTCCGTCTGTCTCATACCATCTGCCGCATATCGTCTGTCTCAGACCGTCTGTCTCAGACCGTGTGTCTCAGTTTGTCCGTCTCAGACCGTCTGCCGCATATCGTCTGTCTCAGACCGTATGTGTCAGACCGTCTGTCTCAGACCGTGTGTCTCAGTTTGTCCGTCTCAGACCGTCTGTCTCAGACCGTCTGTCTCAGACCGTCTGTCTCAGACCGTCTGTCACAGTCCGTCTGCCCCTGTCCGTCTGTCTCATACCGTCTGCCGCATATCGTCTGTCTCAGACCGTGTGTCTCAGTTTGTCCGTCTCAGACCGTCTGTCTCAGACCGTCTGTTTCAGACCGTCTGTCGCACACCGTTTGTTTCAG
Organism: Coelioxys conoideus; assembly: GCA_947623535.1. NCBI lineage: Eukaryota > Metazoa > Arthropoda > Insecta > Hymenoptera > Megachilidae > Coelioxys > Coelioxys conoideus. The sequence continues at coordinate 3,299,774 of CANQJN010000020.1, read as the reverse complement.
ACCGTCTGTGTCAGACCGTCTATCTCAGACCGTCTTTCTCAGACCGTCTGTCTCAGACCGTCTGTCTCAGACCGTCTGTCTCAGACCGTCTGTCTCAGACCGTCTGTCTCAGACCGTCTGTCTCAGTCCGTCTGTCTCAGTCCGTCTGCCCCTGTCCGTCTGTCTCAGACCGTCTGTCTCAGACCGTCTGTCTCAGACCGTCTGTCTCAGACCGTCTGTCTCAGACTGTCGGTCTCAGACCGTCTGTCTCAGACCGTCTGTCTCAGTCCGTCTGCCCCTGTCCGTCTGTCTCATACCGTCTGCCTCAGACCGTCTGTCTCAGACCGTCTGTCTCAGACCGTCTGTCTCAGACCGTCTGTCTCAGACCGTCTGTCTCAGACCGTCTGTCTCAGACCGTCTGTCTCAGACCGTCTGTCTCAGACCGTCTGTCTCAGACCGTCTGTCTCTGACCGTCTGTCGCACACCGTCTGTCGCACACCGTCCGTCTCAGACCGTCTGTCTCAGACCGTCTGTCTCAGACCGTCTGTCTCAGACCGTCTGTCTCAGACCGTCTGTCGCACACCGTCTGTCGCCGACCGTCTGTCGCACACCGTCTGTCGCAGACCGTCTGTCTCAGACCGTATGTGTCAGACCGTCTGTCTCAGACCGTGTGTCTCAGTTTGTCCGTCTCAGACCGTCTGTCTCAGACCGTCTGTCTCAGACCGTCTGTCTCAGACCGTCTGTCTCTGACCGTCTGTCTCAGACCGTGTGTCTCAGTCCGTCTGTCTCAGACTGTCTGTCGCACACCGTCTGTCGCACACCGTTTGTTTCAGACCGTCTGTGTCAGACCGTCTATCTCAGACCGTCTTTCTCAGACCGTCTGTCTCAGACCGTCTGTCTCAGACCGTCTGTCTCAGACCGTCTGTCTCAGACCGTCTGTCTCAGACCGTCTGTCTCAGACCGTCTGTCTCAGACCGTCTGTCTCAGTCCGTCTGACCCTGTCCGTCTGTCTCATACCGTCTGCCTCAGACCGTCTTTCTCAGACCGTCTGTCTCAGACAGTCTGTCTCAGACCGTCTGTCTCAGACCGTCTGTCTCAGACCGTCTGTCTCAGACCGTCTGTCTCAGACCGTCTGTCTCAGACCGTCTGTCTCTGACCGTCTGTCGCACACCGTCCGTCTCAGACCGTCTGTCTCAGACCGTCCGTCTCAGACCGTCTGTCTCAGACCGTCTGTCTCAGACCGTCTGTCTCAGACCGTCTGTCTCAGACCGTCTGTCGCACACCGTCTGTCGCAGACCGTCTGTCGCACACCGTCTGTCGCAGACCGTCTGTCTCAGACCGTCTGTCTCAGATCGTCTGTCTCAGTCCGCCTGTCTCCGGTCGTCTGTCTCAGACCGTCTGTCTCAGACCGTCTGTCTCAGACCGTCCGTCTCTGTGCGTCTGTCTCCGTCTGTCGTCCTCTGTCCGTCCGTCTCATACCGTCTGTCCCAGACAGTCTGTCTCAGACCGTCTGTCTCAGACCGTCTGTCTCAGACCGTCTGTCTCAGACCGTCTGTCTCAGACCGTCTGTCTCAGACCGTCTGTCGCACACCGTCCGTCTCAGACCGTCTGTCTCAGACCGTCTGTCTCAGACCGTCTGTCTCAGACCGTCTGTCTCAGACCGTCTGTCTCAGACCGTCTGTCGCACACCGTCTGTCGCAGACCGTCTGTCGCACACCGTCTGTCGCAGACCGTCTGTCTCAGACCGTCTGTCTCAGATCGTCTGTCTCAGTCCGCCTGTCTCCGGTCGTCTGTCTCAGACCGTCTGTCTCAGACCGTCTGTCTCAGACCGTCCGTCTCTGTGCTTCTGTCTCCGTCTGTCGTCCTCTGTCCGTCCGTCTCATACCGTCTGTCCCAGACAGTCTGTCTCAGACCGTCTGTCTCAGACCGTCTGTCTCAGACCGTCTGTCTCAGACCGTCTGTCTCAGACCGTCTGTCTCAGACCGTCTGTCTCAGACCGTCTGTCTCAGACCGTCCGTCTCAGACCGTCTGTCTCAGACAGTCTGTCGCACACCGTCTGTCGCAGACCGTCTGTCTCAGACCGACTGTCTCAGACCGTCTGTCTCAGACCGTCTGTCTCAGTCCGTCTGCCCCTGTCCGTCTGTCTCATACCGTCTGCCGCATATCGTCTGTCTCAGACCGTATGTGTCAGACAGTCTGTCTCAGACCGTGTGTCTCAGTTTGTACGTCTCAGACCGTCTGTCTCAGACCGTCTGTCCCAGACCGTCTGTCCCAGACAATCTGTCTCAGACCGTCTGTCTCAGACCGTCTGTACAGACCGTCTGTCTCAGACCGTCTGTCTCAGACCGTCTGTCTCAGACCGTCTGTCTCAGACCGTGTGTCTCAGTCCGTCTGTCTCAGACTGTCTGTCGCACACCGTCTGTCGCACACCGTTTGTTTCAGACCGTCTGTGTCAGACCGTCTATCTCCGACCGTCTTTCTCAGACCGTCTGTCTCAGTCCGTCTGCCCCTGTCCGTCTGTCTCATACCGTCTGCCTCATACCGTCTGTCTCAGACCGTATGTGTCAGACCGTCTGTCTCAGACCGTGTGTCTCAGTTTGTCCGTCTCAGACCGTCTGTCTCAGACCGTCTGTCTCAGACCGTCTGTCTCAGACCGTCTGTCTCAGACCGTCTGTCTCTGACCGTCTGTCTCAGACCGTGTGTCTCAGTCCGTCTGTCTCAGACTGTCTGTCGCACACCGTCTGTCGCACACCGTTTGTTTCAGACCGTCTGTGTCAGACCGTCTATCTCAGACCGTCTTTCTCAGACCGTCTGTCTCAGACCGTCTGTCTCAGACCGTCTGTCTCAGACCGTCTGTCTCAGACCGTCTGTCTCAGACCGTCTGTCTCAGACCGTCTGTCTCAGACCGTCTGTCTCAGACCGTCTGTCTCAGACCGTCTGTCTCAGACCGTCTGTCTCAGACCGTCTGTCTCAGACCGTCTGTCTCAGTCCGTCTGCCCCTGTCCGTCTGTCTCATACCGTCTGCCTCAGACCGTCTTTCTCAGACCGTCTGTCTCAGACAGTCTGTCTCAGACCGTCTGTCTCAGACCGTCTGTCTCAGACCGTCTGTCTCAGACCGTCTGTCTCAGACCGTCTGTCTCTGACCGTCTGTCGCACACCGTCCGTCTCAGACCGTCTGTCTCAGACCGTCCGTCTCAGACCGTCTGTCTCAGACCGTCTGTCTCAGACCGTCTGTCTCAGACCGTCTGTCTCAGACCGTCTGTCGCACACCGTCTGTCGCAGACCGTCTGTCGCACACCGTCTGTCGCAGACCGTCTGTCTCAGACCGTCTGTCTCAGATCGTCTGTCTCAGTCCGCCTGTCTCCGGTCGTCTGTCTCAGACCGTCTGTCTCAGACCGTCCGTCTCTGTGCTTCTGTCTCCGTCTGTCGTCCTCTGTCCGTCCGTCTCATACCGTCTGTCCCAGACAGTCTGTCTCAGACCGTCTGTCTCAGACCGTCTGTCTCAGACCGTCTGTCTCAGACCGTCTGTCTCAGACCGTCTGTCTCAGACCGTCTGTCTCAGACCGTCTGTCTCAGACCGTCTGTCTCAGACCGTCCGTCTCAGACCGTCTGTCTCAGGCAGTCTGTCGCACACCGTCTGTCGCAGACCGTCTGTCTCAGACCGACTGTCTCAGACCGTCTGTCTCAGACCGTCTGTCTCAGTCCGTCTGCCCCTGTCCGTCTGTCTCATACCGTCTGCCGCATATCGTCTGTCTCAGACCGTATGTGTCAGACCGTCTGTCTCAGACCGTGTGTCTCAGTTTGTCCGTCTCAGACCGTCTGTCTCAGACCGTCTGTCCCAGACCATCTGTCCCAGACAATCTGTCTCAGACCGTCTGTCTCAGACCGTCTGTACAGACCGTCTGTCTCAGACCGTCTGTCTCAGACCGTCTGTCTCAGACCGTCTGTCTCAGACCGTCTGTCTCAGACCGTGTGTCTCAGTCCGTCTGTCTCAGACTGTCTGTCGCACACCGTCTGTCGCACACCGTTTGTTTCAGACCGTCTGTGTCAGACCGTCTATCTCAGACCGTCTTTCTCAGACCGTCTGTCTCAGACCGTCTGTCTCAGACCGTCTGTCTCAGACCGTCTGTCTCAGACCGTCTGTCTCAGTCCGTCTGCCCCTGTCCGTCTGTCTCATACCGTCTGCCTCAGACCGTCTGTCTCAGACCGTCTGTCTCAGACCGTCTGTCTCAGACCGTCTGTCTCAGACCGTCTGTCTCAGACCGTCTGTCTCAGACCGTCTGTCTCAGACCGTCTGTCTCAGACCGTCTGTCTCAGACCGTCTGTCTCAGACCGTCTGTCTCAGACCGTCTGTCTCTGACCGTCTGTCGCACACCGTCTGTCGCACACCGTCCGTCGCTACCGTCTGTCTCAGACCGTCTGTCTCAGACCGTCTGTCTCAGACCGTCTGTCTCAGACCGTCTGTCGCACACCGTCTGTCGCCGACCGTCTGTCGCACACCGTCTGTCGCAGACCGTCTGTCTCAGGCCGTCTGTCTCAGATCGTCTGTCTCAGTCCGCCTGTCTCCGGTCGTCTGTCGCAGACCGTCTGTCTCAGACCGTCTGTCTCAGCCCGTCTGTCTCAGACCGTCCGTCTCTGTGCTTCTGTCTCCGTCTGTCGTCCTCTGTCCGTCCGTCTCATACCGTCTGTCCCAGACCGTCTGTCTCAGACCGTCTGTCTCAGACCGTCTGTCTCAGACCGTCTGTCTCAGACCGTCTGTCTCAGTCCGTCTGCCCCTGTCCGTCTGTCTCATACCGTCTGCCGCATATCGTCTGTCTCAGACCGTATGTGTCAGACCGTCTGTCTCAGACCGTGTGTCTCAGTTTGTCCGTCTCAGACCGTCTGTCTCAGACCGTCTGTCTCAGACCGTCTGTCTCAGACCGTCTGTCTCAGACCGTCTGTCTCAGACCGTCTGTCTCAGACCGTCTGTCTCTGACCGTCTGTCGCACACCGTCTGTCGCACACCGTCCGTCGCTACCGTCTGTCTCAGACCGTCTGTCTCAGACCGTCTGTCTCAGACCGTCTGTCTCAGACCGTCTGTCGCACACCGTCTGTCGCCGACCGTCTGTCGCACACCGTCTGTCGCAGACCGTCTGTCTCAGGCCGTCTGTCTCAGATCGTCTGTCTCAGTCCGCCTGTCTCCGGTCGTCTGTCGCAGACCGTCTGTCTCAGACCGTCTGTCTCAGCCCGTCTGTCTCAGACCGTCCGTCTCTGTGCTTCTGTCTCCGTCTGTCGTCCTCTGTCCGTCCGTCTCATACCGTCTGTCCCAGACCGTCTGTCTCAGACCGTCTGTCTCAGACCGTCTGTCTCAGACCGTCTGTCTCAGACCGTCTGTCTCAGTCCGTCTGCCCCTGTCCGTCTGTCTCATACCGTCTGCCGCATATCGTCTGTCTCAGACCGTATGTGTCAGACCGTCTGTCTCAGACCGTGTGTCTCAGTTTGTCCGTCTCAGACCGTCTGTCTCAGACCGTCTGTCTCAGACCGTCTGTCTCAGACCGTCTGTCTCAGACCGTCTGTCTCAGTCCGTCTGCCCCTGTCCGTCTGTCTCATACCGTCTGCCGCATATCGTCTGTCTCAGACCGTATGTGTCAGACTGTCTGTCTCAGACCGTGTGTCTCAGTTTGTCCGTCTCAGACCGTCTGTCTCAGACCGTCTGTCCCAGACCGTCTGTCCCACACAATCTGTCTCAGACCGTCTGTCTCAGACCGTCTGTCCAGACCGTCTGTCTCAGACCGTCTGTCTCAGTCCGTCTGCCCCTGTCCGTCTGTCTCATACCGTCTGCCTCAGACCGTCTGTCTCAGACCGTCTGTCTCAGACCGTCTGTCTCAGACCGTCTGTCTCAGACCGTCTGTCTCAGACCGTCTGTCTCAGACCGTCTGTCTCAGACCGCCTGTCTCAGACCGTCTGTCTCTGACCGTCTGTCTCTGACCGTCTGTCGCACACCGTCTGTCGCTCACCGTCCGTCGCAGACCGTCTGTCTCAGACCGTCTGTCTCAGACCGTGTGTCTCAGTCCGTCTGTCTCAGACCGTCTGTCTTAGACCGTCCGTCTCTGTGCTTCTGTCTCCGTCTGTCGTCCTCTGTCCGTCCGTCTCAGACCGTCTGTCTCAGACCGTCTGTCTCAGACCGTCTGTCTCAGACCGTGTGTCTCAGTCCGTCTGTCTCAGACCGTCTGTCTCAGACCGTCTGTCTCAGACCGTCTGTCTCAGACCGTCTGTCTCAGTCCGTCTGTCTCAGTCCGTCTGCCCCTGTCCGTCTGTCTCATACCGTCTGCCTCATACCGTCTGTCTCAGACCGTATGTGTCAGACCGTCTGTCTCAGACCGTGTGTCTCAGTTTGTCCGTCTCAGACCGTCTGTCTCAGACCGTCTGTCTCAGACCGTCTGTCTCAGACCGTGTGTCTCAGTCCGTCTGTCTCAGACTGTCTGTCGCACACCGTCTGTCGCACACCGTTTGTTTCAGACCGTCTGTGTCAGACCGTCTATCTCAGACCGTCTTTCTCAGACCGTCTGTCTCAGACCGTCTGTCTCAGACCGTCTGTCTCAGACCGTCTGTCTCAGACCGTCTGTCTCAGACCGTCTGTCTCAGACCGTCTGTCTCAGTCCGTCTGCCCCTGTCCGTCTGTCTCATACCGTCTGCCTCAGACCGTCTGTCTCAGACCGTCTGTCTCAGACCGTCTGTCTCAGACCGTCTGTCTCAGACCGTCTGTCTCAGACCGTCTGTCTCAGACCGTCTGTCTCAGACCGTCTGTCTCAGACCGTCTGTCTCAGACCGTCTGTCTCTGACCGTCTGTCGCACACCGTCTGTCGCACACCGTCCGTCTCAGACCGTCTGTCTCAGACCGTCTGTCTCAGACCGTCTGTCTCAGACCGTCTGTCTCAGACCGTCTGTCTCAGACCGTCTGTCTCAGACCGTCTGTCTCAGACGGTCTGTCTCAGACCGTCTGTCTCAGACCGTCTGTCGCACACCGTCTGTCGCAGACCGTCTGTCGCACACCGTCTGTCGCAGACCGTCTGTCTCAGACCGTCTGTCTCAGATCGTCTGTCTCAGTCCGCCTGTCTCCGGTCGTCTGTCTCAGACCGTCTGTCTCAGACCGTCTGTCTCAGACCGTCCGTCTCTGTGCTTCTGTCTCCGTCTGTCGTCCTCTGTCCGTCCGTCTCATACCGTCTGTCCCAGACAGTCTGTCTCAGACCGTCTGTCTCAGACCGTCTGTCTCAGACCGTCTGTCTCAGACCGTCTGTCTCAGACCGTCTGTCTCAGACCGTCTGTCTCAGACCGTCCGTCTCAGACCGTCTGTCTCAGGCAGTCTGTCGCACACCGTCTGTCGCAGACCGTCTGTCTCAGACCGACTGTCTCAGACCGTCTGTCTCAGACCGTCTGTCTCAGTCCGTCTGCCTCTGTCCGTCTGTCTCATACCGTCTGCCGCATATCGTCTGTCTCAGACCGTATGTGTCAGACCGTCTGTCTCAGACCGTGTGTCTCAGTTTGTCCGTCTCAGACCGTCTGTCTCAGACCGTCTGTCCCAGACCATCTGTCCCAGACAACCTGTCTCAGACCGTCTGTCTCAGACCGTCTGTACAGACCGTCTGTCTCAGACCGTCTGTCTCAGACCGTCTGTCTCAGACCGTCTGTCTCAGACCGTGTGTCTCAGTCCGTCTGTCTCAGACTGTCTGTCGCACACCGTCTGTCGCACACCGTTTGTTTCAGACCGTCTGTGTCAGACCGTCTATCTCAGACCGTCTTTCTCAGACCGTCTGTCTCAGTCCGTCTGCCCCTGTCCGTCTGTCTCATACCGTCTGCCTCATACCGTCTGTCTCAGACCGTATGTGTCAGACCGTCTGTCTCAGACCGTGTGTCTCAGTTTGTCCGTCTCAGACCGTCTGTCTCAGACCGTCTGTCTCAGATCGTCTGTCGCTCACCGTCTGTCGCAGACCGTCTGTCTCAGACCGTCTGTCTCAGACCGTCTGTCTCAGACCGTGTGTCTCAGTCCGTCTGTCTCAGACTGTCTGTCGCACACCGTCTGTCGCACACCGTTTGTTTCAGACCGTCTGTGTCAGACCGTCTATCTCAGACCGTCTTTCTCAGACCGTCTGTCTCAGACCGTCTGTCTCAGACCGTCTGTCTCAGACCGTCTGTCTCAGACCGTCTGTCTCAGACCGTCTGTCTCAGTCCGTCTGCCCCTGTCCGTCTGTCTCATACCGTCTGCCTCAGACCGTCTGTCTCAGACCGTCTGTCTCAGACCGTCTGTCTCAGACCGTCTGTCTCAGACCGTCTGTCTCAGACCGTCTGTCTCAGACCGTCTGTCTCAGACCGCCTGTCTCAGACCGTCTGTCTCTGACCGTCTGTCTCTGACCGTCTGTCGCACACCGTCTGTCGCACACCGTCCGTCGCAGACCGTCTGTCTCAGACCGTCTGTCTCAGACCGTGTGTCTCAGTCCGTCTGTCTCAGACCGTCTGTCTTAGACCGTCCGTCTCTATGCTTCTGTCTCCGTCTGTCGTCCTCTGTCCGTCCGTCTCAGACCGTCTGTCTCAGACCGTCTGTCTCAGACCGTCTGTCTCAGACCGTGTGTCTCAGTCCGTCTGTCTCAGACCGTCTGTCTCAGACCGTCTGTCTCAGACCGTCTGCCTCAGACCGTCTGTCTCAGTCCGTCTGCCCCTGTCCGTCTGTCTCATACCGTCTGCCTCAGACCGTCTGTCTCAGACCGTCTGTCTCAGACCGTCTGTCTCAGACCGTCTGTCTCAGACCGTCTGTCTCAGACCGTCTGTCTCAGACCGTCTTTCTCAGACCGTCTGTCTCAGACCGTCTGTCTCAGACCGTCTGTCTCAGACCGTCTGTCTCAGACCGTCTGTCTCAGACCGTCTGTCTCAGTCCGTCTGCCCCTGTCCGTCTGTCTCATACCGTCTGCCTCAGACCGTCTGTCTCAGACCGTCTGTCTCAGACCGTCTGTCTCAGACCGTCTGTCTCAGACCGTCTGTCTCAGACCGTCTGTCTCAGACCGTCTGTCTCAGACCGTCTGTCTCAGACCGTCTGTCTCAGACCGTCTGTCTCTGACCGTCTGTCGCACACCGTCTGTCGCACACCGTCCGTCTCTACCGTCTGTCTCAGACCGTCTGTCTCAGACCGTCTGTCTCAGACCGTCTGTCTCAGACCGTCTGTCTCAGACCGTCTGTCGCACACCGTCTGTCTCAGACCGTCTGTCTCAGACCATCTGTCTCAGGCCGTCTGTCTCAGACCATCTGTCTCAGTCCGTCTACCTCTGCCTGTCTGTCTCAGTCCGTCAGCTTCAGTCCGTCTGTCTCATTCCGTCTGTCTCAGACCATCCGTCTCGGTGCGTCTGGCTCTGTCTGTCGGCCTCTGTCCGTCTGTCTCAGTCTGTCGTCCTCTGTCCGTCCGTCTCATACCGTCTGTCTCAGACCGTCTGTCTCAGACCGACTGTCTCAGTCCGTCTGCCCCTGTCCGTCTGTCTCATACCGTCTGCCGCATATCGTCTGTCTCAGACCGTATGTGTCAGACCGTCTGTCTCAGACCGTCTGTCTCAGACCGTCTGTCTCAGACCGTCTGTCTCAGACCGTCTGTCTCAGACCGTCTGTCTCAGACCGTCTGTCTCAGACCGTCTGTCTCAGACCGTCTGTCTCAGACCGTCTGTCTCTGACCGTCTCTCGCACACCGTCTGTCGCACACCGTCCGTCGCAGACCGTCTGTCTCAGACCGTCTGTCTCTGACCGTCTGTCTCAGACCGTCTGTCTCAGACCTTCTGTCTCAGACCGTCTGTCTCAGACCGTCTGTCTCAGACCGTCCGTCTCAGACCGTCTGTCTCAGACCGTGTGTCTCAGTCCGTCTGTCTCAGACCGTCTGTCGCAGACCGTCTGTCTCAGACCGTCCGTCTCAGACCGTCTGTCTCAGACCGTGTGTCTCAGTCCGTCTGTCTCAGACCGTCTGTCGCAGACCGTCTGTTTCAGACCGTCTGTCGCAGACCGTCTGTTTCAGACCGTCTGTCGCAGACCGTCTGTTTCAGACCGTCTGTGTCAGACCGTCTATCTCAGACCGCCTGTCTCAGACCATCTGTCTCAGACCGTCTGTCTCAGACCGTCTGTCTCAGACCGTCTGTCTCAGTCCGCCTGCCTCTCTCCGTCTTTCTCATACCGTCTGTCTCAGACCGTCTGTCTCAGACCATCTGTCTCAGGCCGTCTGTCTCAGACCATCTGTCTCAGTCCGTCTACCTCTGCCTGTCTGTCTCAATCCGTCAGCTTCAGTCCGTCTGTCTCATTCCGTCTGTCTCAGACCATCCGTCTCGGTGCGTCTGGCTCTGTCTGTCGGCCTCTGTCCGTCTGTCTCAGTCTGTCGTCCTCTGTCCGTCCGTCTCATACCGTCTGTCTCAGACCGACTGTCTCAGTCCGTCTGCCCCTGTCCGTCTGTCTCATACCGTCTGCCGCATATCGTCTGTCTCAGACCGTATGTGTCAGACCGTCTGTCTCAGACCGTGTGTCTCAGTTTGTCCGTCTCAGACCGTCTGTCTCAGACCGTCTGTCTCAGACCGTCTGTCTCAGACCGTCTGTCTCAGACCGTCTGTCTCAGACCGTCTGTCTCTGACCGTCTGTCGCACACCGTCTGTCGCACACCGTTCGTCGCAGACCGTCTGTCTCAGACCGTCTGTCTCAGACCGTGTGTCTCAGTCCGTCTGTCTCAGACCGTCTGTCTCAGACCGTCTGTCTCAGACCGTCTGTCTCAGACCGTCTGTCTCAGACCGTCTGTCTCAGACCGTCTGTCTCAGACCGTCTGTCTCAGACCGTCTGTCTCAGTCCGTCTGCCCCTGTCCGTCTGTCTCATACCGTCTGCCTCAGACCGTCTGTCTCAGACCGTCTGTCTCAGACCGTCTGTCTCAGACCGTCTGTCTCAGACCGTCTGTCTCAGACCGTCTGTCTCAGACCGTCTGTCTCAGACCGCCTGTCTCAGACCGTCTGTCTCTGACCGTCTGTCTCTGACCGTCTGTCGCACACCGTCTGTCGCACACCGTCCGTCGCAGACCGTCTGTCTCAGACCGTCTGTCTCAGACCGTGTGTCTCAGTCCGTCTGTCTCAGACCGTCTGTCTTAGACCGTCCGTCTCTGTGCTTCTGTCTCCGTCTGTCGTCCTCTGTCCGTCCGTCTCAGACCGTCTGTCTCAGACCGTCTGTCTCAGACCGTCTGTCTCAGACCGTGTGTCTCAGTCCGTCTGTCTCAGACCGTCTGTCTCAGACCGTCTGTCTCAGACCGTCTGTCTCAGACCGTCTGTCTCAGTCCGTCTGCCCCTGTCCGTCTGTCTCATACCGTCTGCCTCAGACCGTCTGTCTCAGACCGTCTGTCTCAGACCGTCTGTCTCAGACCGTCTGTCTCAGACCGTCTGTCTCAGACCGCCTGTCTCAGACCGTCTGTCTCTGACCGTCTGTCTCTGACCGTCTGTCGCACACCGTCTGTCGCACACCGTCCGTCGCAGACCGTCTGTCTCAGACCGTCTGTCTCAGACCGTGTGTCTCAGTCCGTCTGTCTCAGACCGTCTGTCTTAGACCGTCCGTCTCTGTGCTTCTGTCTCCGTCTGTCGTCCTCTGTCCGTCCGTCTCAGACCGTCTGTCTCAGACCGTCTGTCTCAGACCGTCTGTCTCAGACCGTGTGTCTCAGTCCGTCTGTCTCAGACCGTCTGTCTCAGACCGTCTGTCTCAGACCGTCTGTCTCAGACCGTCTGTCTCAGTCCGTCTGCCCCTGTCCGTCTGTCTCATACCGTCTGCCTCAGACCGTCTGTCTCAGACCGTCTGTCTCAGACCGTCTGTCTCAGACCGTCTGTCTCAGACCGTCTGTCTCAGACCGTCTGTCTCAGACCGTCTGTCTCAGACCGTCTTTCTCAGACCGTCTGTCTCAGACCGTCTGTCTCAGACCGTCTGTCTCAGACCGTCTGTCTCAGACCGTCGGTCTCAGACCGTCTGTCTCAGTCCGTCTGCCCCTGTCCGTCTGTCTCATACCGTCTGCCTCAGACCGTCTGTCTCAGACCGTCTGTCTCAGACCGACTGTCTCAGTCCGTCTGCCCCTGTCCGTCTGTCTCATACCGTCTGCCGCATATCGTCTGTCTCAGACCGTATGTGTCAGACCGTCTGTCTCAGACCGTCTGTCTCAGACCGTCTGTCTCAGACCGTCTGTCTCAGACCGTCTGTCTCAGACCGTCTGTCTCAGACCGTGTGTCTCAGACCGTCTGTCTCAGACCGTCTGTCTCAGACCGTCTGTCTCAGACCGTCTGTCGCACACCGTCTGTCTCAGACCGTCTGTCTCAGACCATCTGTCTCAGGCCGTCTGTCTCAGACCATCTGTCTCAGTCCGTCTACCTCTGCCTGTCTGTCTCAGTCCGTCAGCTTCAGTCCGTCTGTCTCATTCCGTCTGTCTCAGACCATCCGTCTCGGTGCGTCTGGCTCTGTCTGTCGGCCTCTGTCCGTCTGTCTCAGTCTGTCGTCCTCTGTCCGTCCGTCTCATACCGTCTGTCTCAGACCGTCTGTCTCAGACCGACTGTCTCAGTCCGTCTGCCCCTGTCCGTCTGTCTCATACCGTCTGCCGCATATCGTCTATCTCAGACCGTATGTGTCAGACCGTCTGTCTCAGACCGTGTGTCTCAGTTTGTCCGTCTCAGACCGTCTGTCTCAGACCGTCTGTCTCTGACCGTCTGTCGCACACCGTCTGTCGCACACCGTCCGTCGCAGACCGTCTGTCTCAGACCGTCTGTCTCAGACCGTGTGTCTCAGTCCGTCTGTCTCAGACCGTCTGTCTTAGACCGTCCGTCTCTGTGCTTCTGTCTCCGTCTGTCGTCCTCTGTCCGTCCGTCTCATAGCGTCTGTCCCAGACAGTCTGTCTCAGACCGTCTGTCTCAGACCGTCTGTCTCAGACCGTCTGTCTCAGACCGTCTGTCTCAGACCGTCTGTCTCAGACCGTCTGTCTCAGACCGTCCGTCTCAGACCGTCTGTCTCAGACCGTCTGTCGCACACCGTCTGTCGCAGACCGTCTGTCTCAGACCGTGTGTCTCAGTTTGTCCGTCTCAGACCGTCTGTCTCAGACCGTCTGTCCCAGACCGTCTGTCCCAGACAATCTGTCTCAGACCGTCTGTCTCAGACCGTCTGTACAGACCGTCTGTCTCAGACCGTCTGTCTCAGACCGTCTGTCTCTGACCGTCTGTCTCAGACCGTCTGTCTCACACCTTCTGTCTCAGACCGTCTGTCTCAGACCGTCTGTCTCAGACCGTCCGTCTCAGACCGTCTGTCTCAGACCGTGTGTCTCAGTCCGTCTGTCTCAGACCGTCTGTCGCAGACCGTCTGTCTCAGACCGTCCGTCTCAGACCGTCTGTCTCAGACCGTGTGTCTCAGTCCGTCTGTCTCAGACCGTCTGTCGCAGACCGTCTGTTTCAGACCGTCTGTCGCAGACCGTCTGTTTCAGACCGTCTGTCGCAGACCGTCTGTTTCAGACCGTCTGGTTCAGACCGTCTGTCTCAGACCGTGTGTCTCAGTTTGTCCGTCTCAGACCGTCTGTCTCAGACCGTCTGTCTCAGACCGTCTGTCTCAGACCGTCTGTCTCTGACCGTCTGTCTCAGACCGTCTGTCTCAGACCTTCTGTCTCAGACCGTCTGTCTCAGACCGTCTGTCTCAGACCGTCCGTCTCAGACCGTCTGTCTCAGACCGTGTGTCTCAGTCCGTCTGTCTCAGACCGTCTGTCGCAGACCGTCTGTCTCAGACCGTCCGTCTCAGACCGTCTGTCTCAGACCGTGTGTCTCAGTCCGTCTGTCTCAGACCGTCTGTCGCAGACCGTCTGTTTCAGACCGTCTGTCGCAGACCGTCTGTTTCAGACCGTCTGTCGCAGACCGTCTGTTTCAGACCATCTGTCTCTGTCCGTCTACCTCTGCCTGTCTGTCTCAGTCCGTCAGCTTCAGTCCGTCTGTCTCATTCCGTCTGTCTCAGACCATCCGTCTCGGTGCGTCTGGCTCTGTCTGTCGGCCTCTGTCCGTCTGTCTCAGTCTGTCGTCCTCTGTCCGTCCGTCGCATACCGTCTGTCTCAGACCGTCTGTCTCAGACCGACTGTCTCAGTCCGTCTGCCCCTGTCCGTCTGTCTCATACCGTCTGCCGCATATCGTCTGTCTCAGACCGTATGTGTCAGACCGTCTGTCTCAGACCGTCTGTCTCAGACCGTCTGTCTCAGACCGTCTGTCTCAGACCGTCTGTCTCAGACCGTGTGTCTCAGACCGTCTGTCTCAGACCGTCTGTCTCAGACCGTCTGTCTCAGACCGTCTGTCTCAGACCGTCTGTCTCTGACCGTCTCTCGCACACCGTCTGTCGCACACCGTCCGTCGCAGACCGTCTGTCTCAGACCGTCTGTCTCTGACCGTCTGTCTCAGACCGTCTGTCTCAGACCTTCTGTCTCAGACCGTCTGTCTCAGACCGTCTGTCTCAGACCGTCCGTCTCAGACCGTCTGTCTCAGACCGTGTGTCTCAGTCCGTCTGTCTCAGACCGTCTGTCGCAGACCGTCTGTCTCAGACCGTCCGTCTCAGACCGTCTGTCTCAGACCGTGTGTCTCAGTCCGTCTGTCTCAGACCGTCTGTCGCAGACCGTCTGTTTCAGACCGTCTGTCGCAGACCGTCTGTTTCAGACCGTCTGTCGCAGACCGTCTGTTTCAGACCGTCTGTGTCAGACCGTCTATCTCAGACCGCCTGTCTCAGACCATCTGTCTCAGACCGTCTGTCTCAGACCGTCTGTCTCAGACCGTCTGTCTCAGTCCGCCTGCCTCTCTCCGTCTTTCTCATACCGTCTGTCTCAGACCGTCTGTCTCAGACCATCTGTCTCAGGCCGTCTGTCTCAGACCATCTGTCTCAGTCCGTCTACCTCTGCCTGTCTGTCTCAATCCGTCAGCTTCAGTCCGTCTGTCTCATTCCGTCTGTCTCAGACCATCCGTCTCGGTGCGTCTGGCTCTGTCTGTCGGCCTCTGTCCGTCTGTCTCAGTCTGTCGTCCTCTGTCCGTCCGTCTCATACCGTCTGTCTCAGACCGTCTGTCTCAGACCGACTGTCTCAGTCCGTCTGCCCCTGTCCGTCTGTCTCATACCGTCTGCCGCATATCGTCTGTCTCAGACCGTATGTGTCAGACCGTCTGTCTCAGACCGTGTGTCTCAGTTTGTCCGTCTCAGACCGTCTGTCTCAGACCGTCTGTCTCAGACCGTCTGTCTCAGACCGTCTGTCTCAGACCGTCTGTCTCAGACCGTCTGTCTCAGACCGTCTGTCTCTGACCGTCTGTCGCACACCGTCTGTCGCACACCGTTCGTCGCAGACCGTCTGTCTCAGACCGTCTGTCTCAGACCGTGTGTCTCAGTCCGTCTGTCTCAGACCGTCTGTCTTAGACCGTCCGTCTCTGTGCTTCTGTCTCCGTCTGTCGTCCTCTGTCCGTCCGTCTCATAGCGTCTGTCCCAGACAGTCTGTCTCAGACCGTCTGTCTCAGACCGTCTGTCTCAGACCGTCTGTCTCAGACCGTCTGTCTCAGACCGTCTGTCTCAGACCGTCTGTCTCAGACCGTCCGTCTCAGACCGTCTGTCTCAGACCGTCTGTCGCACACCGTCTGTCGCAGACCGTCTGTCTCAGACCGTGTGTCTCAGTTTGTCCGTCTCAGACCGTCTGTCTCAGACCGTCTGTCCCAGACCGTCTGTCCCAGACAATCTGTCTCAGACCGTCTGTCTCAGACCGTCTGTACAGACCGTCTGTCTCAGACCGTCTGTCTCAGACCGTCTGTCTCAGACCGTCTGTCTCAGACCGTGTGTCTCAGTCCGTCTATCTCAGACTGTCTGTCGCACACCGTCTGTCGCACACCGTTTGTTTCAGACCGTCTGTGTCAGACCGTCTATCTCAGACCGTCTTTCTCAGACCGTCTGTCTCAGTCCGTCTGCCCCTGTCCGTCTGTCTCATACCGTCTGCCTCATACCGTCTGTCTCAGACCGTATGTGTCAGACCGTCTGTCTCAGACCGTCTGTCTCAGACCGTCTGTCTCAGACCGTCTGTCTCAGTCCGTCTGCCCCTGTCCGTCTGTCTCATACCGTCTGCCGCATATCGTCTGTCTCAGACCGTATGTGTCCGACCGTCTGTCTCAGACCGTGTGTCTCAGTTTGTCCGTCTCAGACCGTCTGTCTCAGACCGTCTGTCTCAGACCGTCTGTCTCTGACCGTCTGTCTCAGACCGTCTGTCCCAGACAGTCTGTCTCAGACCGTCTGTCTCAGACCGTCTGTCTCAGACCGTCTGTCTCAGACCGTCTGTCTCAGACCGTCTGTCTCAGACCGTCTGTCTCAGACCGTCTGTCTCAGACCGTCTGTCTCAGACCGTCCGTCTCAGACCGTCTGTCTCAGACCGTCTGTCGCACACCGTCTGTCGCAGACCGTCTGTCTCAGACCGTGTGTCTCAGTTTGTCCGTCTCAGACCGTCTGTCTCAGACCGTCTGTCTCAGACCGTCTGTCTCAGACCGTCTGTCTCAGACCGTCTGTCTCAGACCGTCTGTCTCAGACCGTCTGTCTCTGACCGTCTCTCGCACACCGTCTGTCGCACACCGTCCGTCGCAGACCGTCTGTCTCAGACCGTCTGTCTCTGACCGTCTGTCTCAGACCGTCTGTCTCAGACCTTCTGTCTCAGACCGTCTGTCTCAGACCGTCTGTCTCAGACCGTCCGTCTCAGACCGTCTGTCTCAGACCGTGTGTCTCAGTCCGTCTGTCTCAGACCGTCTGTCGCAGACCGTCTGTCTCAGACCGTCCGTCTCAGACCGTCTGTCTCAGACCGTGTGTCTCAGTCCGTCTGTCTCAGACCGTCTGTCGCAGACCGTCTGTTTCAGACCGTCTGTCGCAGACCGTCTGTTTCAGACCGTCTGTCGCAGACCGTCTGTTTCAGACCGTCTGTGTCAGACCGTCTATCTCAGACCGCCTGTCTCAGACCATCTGTCTCAGACCGTCTGTCTCAGACCGTCTGTCTCAGTCCGCCTGCCTCTCTCCGTCTTTCTCATACCGTCTGTCTCAGACCGTCTGTCTCAGACCATCTGTCTCAGGCCGTCTGTCTCAGACCATCTGTCTCAGTCCGTCTACCTCTGCCTGTCTGTCTCAATCCGTCAGCTTCAGTCCGTCTGTCTCATTCCGTCTGTCTCAGACCATCCGTCTCGGTGCGTCTGGCTCTGTCTGTCGGCCTCTGTCCGTCTGTCTCAGTCTGTCGTCCTCTGTCCGTCCGTCTCATACCGTCTGTCTCAGACCGTCTGTCTCAGACCGACTGTCTCAGTCCGTCTGCCCCTGTCCGTCTGTCTCATACCGTCTGCCGCATATCGTCTGTCTCAGACCGTATGTGTCAGACCGTCTGTCTCAGACCGTGTGTCTCAGTTTGTCCGTCTCAGACCGTCTGTCTCAGACCGTCTGTCTCAGACCGTCTGTCTCAGACCGTCTGTCTCACACCGTCTGTCTCAGACCGTCTGTCTCAGACCGTCTGTCTCAGACCGTCTGTCTCAGACCGTCTGTCTCAGACCGTCCGTCTCAGACCGTCTGTCTCAGACCGTCTGTCGCACACCGTCTGTCGCAGACCGTCTGTCTCAGACCGTGTGTCTCAGTTTGTCCGTCTCAGACCGTCTGTCTCAGACCGTCTGTCCCAGACCGTCTGTCCCAGACAATCTGTCTCAGACCGTCTGTCTCAGACCGTCTGTACAGACCGTCTGTCTCAGACCGTCTGTCTCAGACCGTCTGTCTCAGACCGTCTGTCTCAGACCGTGTGTCTCAGTCCGTCTATCTCAGACTGTCTGTCGCACACCGTCTGTCGCACACCGTTTGTTTCAGACCGTCTGTGTCAGACCGTCTATCTCAGACCGTCTTTCTCAGACCGTCTGTCTCAGTCCGTCTGCCCCTGTCCGTCTGTCTCATACCGTCTGCCTCATACCGTCTGTCTCAGACCGTATGTGTCAGACCGTCTGTCTCAGACCGTCTGTCTCAGACCGTCTGTCTCAGACCGTCTGTCTCAGACCGTCTGTCTCAGTCCGTCTGCCCCTGTCCGTCTGTCTCATACCGTCTGCCGCATATCGTCTGTCTCAGACCGTATGTGTCAGACCGTCTGTCTCAGACCGTGTGTCTCAGTTTGTCCGTCTCAGACCGTCTGTCTCAGACCGTCTGTCTCAGACCGTCTGTCTCTGACCGTCTGTCTCAGACCGTCTGTCTCAGACCTTCTGTCTCAGACCGTCTGTCTCAGACCGTCTGTCTCAGACCGTCCGTCTCAGACCGTCTGTCTCAGACCGTGTGTCTCAGTCCGTCTGTCTCAGACCGTCTGTCGCAGACCGTCTGTTTCAGACCGTCTGTCGCAGACCGTCTGTTTCAGACCGTCTGTCGCAGACCGTCTGTTTCAGACCATCTGTCTCTGTCCGTCTACCTCTGCCTGTCTGTCTCAGTCCGTCAGCTTCAGTCCGTCTGTCTCATTCCGTCTGTCTCAGACCATCCGTCTCGGTGCGTCTGGCTCTGTCTGTCGGCCTCTGTCCGTCTGTCTCAGTCTGTCGTCCTCTGTCCGTCCGTCGCATACCGTCTGTCTCAGACCGTCTGTCTCAGACCGACTGTCTCAGTCCGTCTGCCCCTGTCCGTCTGTCTCATACCGTCTGCCGCATATCGTCTGTCTCAGACCGTATGTGTCAGACCGTCTGTCTCAGACCGTCTGTCTCAGACCGTCTGTCTCAGACCGTCTGTCTCAGACCGTCTGTCTCAGACCGTCTGTCTCAGACCGTCTGTCTCAGACCGTCTGTCTCATACCGTCTGTCTCAGACCGTCTGTCTCTAACCGTCTGTCGCACACCGTCTGTCGCACACCGTCCGTCGCAGACCGTCTGTCTCAGACCGTCTGTCTCTGACCGTCTGTCTCAGACCGTCTGTCTCAGACCTTCTGTCTCAGACCGTCTGTCTCAGACCGTCTGTCTCAGACCGTCCGTCTCAGACCGTCTGTCTCAGACCGTGTGTCTCAGTCCGTCTGTCTCAGACCGTCTGTCGCAGACCGTCTGTCTCAGACCGTCCGTCTCAGACCGTCTGTCTCAGACCGTGTGTCTCAGTCCGTCTGTCTCAGACCGTCTGTCGCAGACCGTCTGTTTCAGACCGCCTGTCTCAGACCATCTGTCTCAGACCGTCTGTCTCAGACCGTCTGTCTCAGACCGTCTGTCTCAGTCCGCCTGCCTCTCTCCGTCTTTCTCA
Source organism: Coelioxys conoideus (assembly GCA_947623535.1). Lineage (NCBI taxonomy): Eukaryota > Metazoa > Arthropoda > Insecta > Hymenoptera > Megachilidae > Coelioxys > Coelioxys conoideus. The sequence goes on along the minus strand of CANQJN010000020.1, from coordinate 3,280,535 downwards.
TACCGTCTGTCTCAGACCGTCTGTCTCAGACCATCTGTCTCAGGCCGTCTGTCTCAGACCATCTGTCTCAGTCCGTCTACCTCTGCCTGTCTGTCTCAATCCGTCAGCTTCAGTCCGTCTGTCTCATTCCGTCTGTCTCAGACCATCCGTCTCGGTGCGTCTGGCTCTGTCTGTCGGCCTCTGTCCGTCTGTCTCAGTCTGTCGTCCTCTGTCCGTCCGTCTCATACCGTCTGTCTCAGACCGTCTGTCTCAGACCGACTGTCTCAGTCCGTCTGCCCCTGTCCGACTGTCTCATACCGTCTGCCGCATATCGTCTGTCTCAGACCGTATGTGTCAGACCGTCTGTCTCAGACCGTGTGTCTCAGTTTGTCTGTCTCAGACCGTCTGTCTCAGACCGTCTGTCTCAGACCGTCTGTCTCAGACCGTCTGTCTCAGACCGTCTGTCTCAGACCGTCTGTCTCAGACCGTCTGTCTCTGACCGTCTGTCTCACACCGTCTGTCGCACACCGTTCGTCGCAGACCGTCTGTCTCAGACCGTCTGTCTCAGACCGTCTGTCTCAGACCGTGTGTCTCAGTCCGTCTGTCTCAGACCGTCTGTCTTAGACCGTCCGTCTCTGTGCTTCTGTCTCCGTCTGTCGTCCTCTGTCCGTCCGTCTCATAGCGTCTGTCCCAGACAGTCTGTCTCAGACCGTCTGTCTCAGACCGTCTGTCTCAGACCGTCTGTCTCAGACCGTCTGTCTCAGACCGTCTGTCTCAGACCGTCTGTCTCAGACCGTCTGTCTCAGACCGTCCGTCTCAGACCGTCTGTCTCAGACCGTCTGTCGCACACCGTCTGTCGCAGACCGTCTGTCTCAGACCGTGTGTCTCAGTTTGTCCGTCTCAGACCGTCTGTCTCAGACCGTCTGTCTCAGATCGTCTGTCGCTCACCATCTGTCGCAGACCGTCTGTCTCAGACCGTCTGTCTCAGACCGTCTGTCTCAGACCGTCCGTCTCTGTGCATCTGTCTCCGTCTGTCGTCCTCTGTCCGTCCGTCTCATACCGTCTGTCACAGACCGTCTGTCTCAGACCGTCTGTCTCAGACCGTCTGTCTCAGACCGTCTGTCTCAGACCGTCTGTCTCAGACCGTCTGTCTCAGACCGTCTGTCTCAGACCGTCTGTCTCAGACCGCCTGCCTCAGACCGTCTGTCTCAGTCCGTCTGCCCCTGTCCGTCTGTCTCATACCGTCTGCCGCATATCGTCTGTCTCAGACCGTATGTGTCAGACCGTGTGTCTCAGTTTGTCCGTCTCAGACCGTCTGTCTCAGACCGTCTGTCTCAGACCGTCTGTCTCAGACCGTCTGTCTCAGACCGTCTGTCTCACACCGTCTGTCTCAGACCGTCTGTCTCAGACCGTCTGTCTCAGACCGTCTGTCTCAGACCGTCTGTCTCAGACCGTCCGTCTCAGACCGTCTGTCTCAGACCGTCTGTCGCACACCGTCTGTCGCAGACCGTCTGTCTCAGACCGTGTGTCTCAGTTTGTCCGTCTCAGACCGTCTGTTTCAGACCATCTGTCTCTGTCCGTCTACCTCTGCCTGTCTGTCTCAGTCCGTCAGCTTCAGTCCGTCTGTCTCATTCCGTCTGTCGCAGACCGTCTGTTTCAGACCGTCTGTCGCAGACCGTCTGTTTCAGACCGTCTGTCGCAGACCGTCTGTTTCAGACCATCTGTCTCTGTCCGTCTACCTCTGCCTGTCTGTCTCAGTCCGTCAGCTTCAGTCCGTCTGTCTCATTCCGTCTGTCTCAGACCATCCGTCTCGGTGCGTCTGGCTCTGTCTGTCGGCCTCTGTCCGTCTGTCTCAGTCTGTCGTCCTCTGTCCGTCCGTCGCATACCGTCTGTCTCAGACCGTCTGTCTCAGACCGACTGTCTCAGTCCGTCTGCCCCTGTCCGTCTGTCTCATACCGTCTGCCGCATATCGTCTGTCTCAGACCGTATGTGTCAGACCGTCTGTCTCAGACCGTCTGTCTCAGACCGTCTGTCTCAGACCGTCTGTCTCAGACCGTCTGTCTCAGACCGTCTGTCTCAGACCGTCTGTCTCAGACCGTCTGTCTCTGACCGTCTGTCGCACACCGTCTGTCGCACACCGTCCGTCGCAGACCGTCTGTCTCAGACCGTCTGTCTCAGACCGTCTGTCTCAGACCGTGTGTCTCAGTCCGTCTGTCTCAGACCGTCTGTCTTAGACCGTCCGTCTCTGTGCTTCTGTCTCCGTCTGTCGTCCTCTGTCCGTCCGTCTCATAGCGTCTGTCCCAGACAGTCTGTCTCAGACCGTCTGTCTCAGACCGTCTGTCTCAGACCGTCTGTCTCAGACCGTCTGTCTCAGACCGTCTGTCTCAGACCGTCTGTCTCAGACCGTCTGTCTCAGACCGTCTGTCTCAGACCGTCCGTCTCAGACCGTCTGTCTCAGACCGTCTGTCGCACACCGTCTGTCGCAAACCGTCTGTCTCAGACCGTGTGTCTCAGTTTGTCCGTCTCAGACCGTCTGTCTCAGACCGTCTGTCCCAGACCGTCTGTCCCAGACAATCTGTCTCAGACCGTCTGTCTCAGACCGTCTGTCTCAGACCGTCTGTCTCAGACCGTCTGTCTCAGACCGTCCGTCTCAGACCGTCTGTCTCAGACCGTCTGTCGCACACCGTCTGTCGCAGACCGTCTGTCTCAGACCGTGTGTCTCAGTTTGTCCGTCTCAGACCGTCTGTCTCAGACCGTCTGTCCCAGACCGTCTGTCCCAGACAATCTGTCTCAGACCGTCTGTCTCAGACCGTCTGTACAGACCGTCTGTCTCAGACCGTCTGTCTCAGACCGTCTGTCTCAGACCGTCTGTCTCAGACCGTGTGTCTCAGTCCGTCTATCTCAGACTGTCTGTCGCACACCGTCTGTCGCACACCGTTTGTTTCAGACCGTCTGTGTCAGACCGTCTATCTCAGACCGTCTTTCTCAGACCGTCTGTCTCAGTCCGTCTGCCCCTGTCCGTCTGTCTCATACCGTCTGCCTCATACCGTCTGTCTCAGACCGTATGTGTCAGACCGTCTGTCTCAGTCCGTCTGCCCCTGTCCGTCTGTCTCATACCGTCTGCCGCATATCGTCTGTCTCAGACCGTATGTGTCCGACCGTCTGTCTCAGACCGTGTGTCTCAGTTTGTCCGTCTCAGACCGTCTGTACAGACCGTCTGTCTCAGACCGTCTGTCTCAGACCGTCTGTCTCAGACCGTCTGTCTCAGACCGTGTGTCTCAGTCCGTCTGTCTCAGACTGTCTGTCTCAGACCGTCTGTCTCAGTCCGTCTGCCCCTGTCCGTCTGTCTCATACCGTCTGCCGCATATCGTCTGTCTCAGACCGTATGTGTCAGACCGTCTGTCTCAGACCGTGTGTCTCAGTTTGTCCGTCTCAGACCGTCTGTCTCAGACCGTCTGTCTCAGACCGTCTGTCTCTGACCGTCTGTCTCAGACCGTCTGTCTCAGACCTTCTGTCTCAGACCGTCTGTCTCAGACCGTCTGTCTCAGACCGTCCGTCTCAGACCGTCTGTCTCAGACCGTGTGTCTCAGTCCGTCTGTCTCAGACCGTCTGTCGCAGACCGTCTGTTTCAGACCGTCTGTCGCAGACCGTCTGTTTCAGACCGTCTGTCGCAGACCGTCTGTTTCAGACCATCTGTCTCTGTCCGTCTACCTCTGCCTGTCTGTCTCAGTCCGTCAGCTTCAGTCCGTCTGTCTCATTCCGTCTGTCTCAGACCATCCGTCTCGGTGCGTCTGGCTCTGTCTGTCGGCCTCTGTCCGTCTGTCTCAGTCTGTCGTCCTCTGTCCGTCCGTCGCATACCGTCTGTCTCAGACCGTCTGTCTCAGACCGACTGTCTCAGTCCGTCTGCCCCTGTCCGTCTGTCTCATACCGTCTGCCGCATATCGTCTGTCTCAGACCGTATGTGTCAGACCGTCTGTCTCAGACCGTCTGTCTCAGACCGTCTGTATCAGACCGTCTGTCTCATACCGTCTGTCTCAGACCGTCTGTCTCTGACCGTCTGTCGCACACCGTCTGTCGCACACCGTCCGTCGCAGACCGTCTGTCTCAGACCGTCTGTCTCTGACCGTCTGTCTCAGACCGTCTGTCTCAGACCTTCTGTCTCAGACCGTCTGTCTCAGACCGTCTGTCTCAGACCGTCCGTCTCAGACCGTCTGTCTCAGACCGTGTGTCTCAGTCCGTCTGTCTCAGACCGTCTGTCGCAGACCGTCTGTCTCAGACCGTCCGTCTCAGACCGTCTGTCTCAGACCGTGTGTCTCAGTCCGTCTGTCTCAGACCGTCTGTCGCAGACCGTCTGTTTCAGACCGCCTGTCTCAGACCATCTGTCTCAGACCGTCTGTCTCAGACCGTCTGTCTCAGACCGTCTGTCTCAGTCCGCCTGCCTCTCTCCGTCTTTCTCATACCGTCTGTCTCAGACCGTCTGTCTCAGACCATCTGTCTCAGGCCGTCTGTCTCAGACCATCTGTCTCAGTCCGTCTACCTCTGCCTGTCTGTCTCAATCCGTCAGCTTCAGTCCGTCTGTCTCATTCCGTCTGTCTCAGACCATCCGTCTCGGTGCGTCTGGCTCTGTCTGTCGGCCTCTGTCCGTCTGTCTCAGTCTGTCGTCCTCTGTCCGTCCGTCTCATACCGTCTGTCTCAGACCGTCTGTCTCAGACCGACTGTCTCAGTCCGTCTGCCCCTGTCCGACTGTCTCATACCGTCTGCCGCATATCGTCTGTCTCAGACCGTATGTGTCAGACCGTCTGTCTCAGACCGTGTGTCTCAGTTTGTCTGTCTCAGACCGTCTGTCTCAGACCGTCTGTCTCAGACCGTCTGTCTCAGACCGTCTGTCTCAGACCGTCTGTCTCAGACCGTCTGTCTCAGACCGTCTGTCTCAGACCGTCTGTCTCTGACCGTCTGTCTCACACCGTCTGTCGCACACCGTTCGTCGCAGACCGTCTGTCTCAGACCGTCTGTCTCAGACCGTCTGTCTCAGACCGTGTGTCTCAGTCCGTCTGTCTCAGACCGTCTGTCTTAGACCGTCCGTCTCTGTGCTTCTGTCTCCGTCTGTCGTCCTCTGTCCGTCCGTCTCATAGCGTCTGTCCCAGACAGTCTGTCTCAGACCGTCTGTCTCAGACCGTCTGTCTCAGACCGTCTGTCTCAGACCGTCTGTCTCAGACCGTCTGTCTCAGACCGTCTGTCTCAGACCGTCCGTCTCAGACCGTCTGTCTCAGACCGTCTGTCGCACACCGTCTGTCGCAGACCGTCTGTCTCAGACCGTGTGTCTCAGTTTGTCCGTCTCAGACCGTCTGTCTCAGACCGTCTGTCTCAGATCGTCTGTCGCTCACCATCTGTCGCAGACCGTCTGTCTCAGACCGTCTGTCTCAGACCGTCTGTCTCAGACCGTCCGTCTCTGTGCATCTGTCTCCGTCTGTCGTCCTCTGTCCGTCCGTCTCATACCGTCTGTCACAGACCGTCTGTCTCAGACCGTCTGTCTCAGACCGTCTGTCTCAGACCGTCTGTCTCAGACCGTCTGTCTCAGACCGTCTGTCTCAGACCGCCTGCCTCAGACCGTCTGTCTCAGTCCGTCTGCCCCTGTCCGTCTGTCTCATACCGTCTGCCGCATATCGTCTGTCTCAGACCGTATGTGTCAGACCGTGTGTCTCAGTTTGTCCGTCTCAGACCGTCTGTCTCAGACCGTCCGTCTCAGACCGTCTGTCTCAGACCGTGTGTCTCAGTCCGTCTGTCTCAGACCGTGTGTCTCAGTCCGTCTGTCTCAGACCGTCTGTCGCAGACCGTCCGTCTCAGACCGTCTGTCTCAGACCGTGTGTCTCAGTCCGTCTGTCTCAGACCGTCTGTCGCAGACCGTCTGTTTCAGACCGTCTGTCGCAGACCGTCTGTTTCAGACCGTCTGTCGCAGACCGTCTGTTTCAGACCATCTGTCTCTGTCCGTCTACCTCTGCCTGTCTGTCTCAGTCCGTCAGCTTCAGTCCGTCTGTCTCATTCCGTCTGTCGCAGACCGTCTGTTTCAGACCGGCTGTCGCAGACCGTCTGTTTCAGACCGTCTGTCGCAGACCGTCTGTTTCAGACCATCTGTCTCTGTCCGTCTACCTCTGCCTGTCTGTCTCAGTCCGTCAGCTTCAGTCCGTCTGTCTCATTCCGTCTGTCTCAGACCATCCGTCTCGGTGCGTCTGGCTCTGTCTGTCGGCCTCTGTCCGTCTGTCTCAGTCTGTCGTCCTCTGTCCGTCCGTCGCATACCGTCTGTCTCAGACCGTCTGTCTCAGACCGACTGTCTCAGTCCGTCTGCCCCTGTCCGTCTGTCTCATACCGTCTGCCGCATATCGTCTGTCTCAGACCGTATGTGTCAGACCGTCTGTCTCAGACCGTCTGTCTCAGACCGTCTGTCTCAGACCGTCTGTCTCAGACCGTCTGTCTCAGACCGTCTGTCTCAGACCGTCTGTCTCAGACCGTCTGTCTCTGACCGTCTGTCGCACACCGTCTGTCGCACACCGTCCGTCGCAGACCGTCTGTCTCAGACCGTCTGTCTCAGACCGTCTGTCTCAGACCGTGTGTCTCAGTCCGTCTGTCTCAGACCGTCTGTCTTAGACCGTCCGTCTCTGTGCTTCTGTCTCCGTCTGTCGTCCTCTGTCCGTCCGTCTCATAGCGTCTGTCCCAGACAGTCTGTCTCAGACCGTCTGTCTCAGACCGTCTGTCTCAGACCGTCTGTCTCAGACCGTCTGTCTCAGACCGTCTGTCTCAGACCGTCTGTCTCAGACCGTCTGTCTCAGACCGTCTGTCTCAGACCGTCCGTCTCAGACCGTCTGTCTCAGACCGTCTGTCGCACACCGTCTGTCGCAAACCGTCTGTCTCAGACCGTGTGTCTCAGTTTGTCCGTCTCAGACCGTCTGTCTCAGACCGTCTGTCCCAGACCGTCTGTCCCAGACAATCTGTCTCAGACCGTCTGTCTCAGACCGTCTGTACAGACCGTCTGTCTCAGACCGTCTGTCTCAGACCGTCTGTCTCAGACCGTCTGTCTCAGACCGTCTGTCTCAGACCGTCTGTCTCAGACCGTGTGTCTCAGTCCGTCTGTCTCAGTCCGTCTGCCCCTGTCCGTCTGTCTCATACCGTCTGCCTCATACCGTCTGTCTCAGACCGTATGTGTCAGACCGTCTGTCTCAGACCGTGTGTCTCAGTTTGTCCGTCTCAGACCGTCTGTCTCATACCGTCTGCCTCATACCGTCTGTCTCAGACCGTATGTGTCAGACCGTCTGTCTCAGACCGTCTGTCTCAGATCGTCTGTCGCTCACCGTCTGTCGCAGACCGTCTGTCTCAGACCGTCTGTCTCAGACCGTCTGTCTCAGACCGTCTGTCTCAGACCGTCTGTCTCAGACCGTCCGTCTCTGTGTATCTGTCTCCGTCTGTCGTCCTCTGTCCGTCCGTCTCATACCGTCTGTCACAGACCGTCTGTCTCAGACCGTCTGTCTCAGACCGTCTGTCTCAGACCGTCTGTCTCAGACCGTCTGTCGTCCTCTGTCCGTCCGTCTCATACCGTCTGTCACAGACCGTCTGTCTCAGACCGTCTGTCTCAGACCGTCTGTCTCAGACCGTCTGTCTCAGACCGTCTGTCTCAGACCGTCTGTCTCAGACCGTCTGTCTCAGACCGTCTGTCTCAGTCCGTCTGCCCCTGTCCGTCTGTCTCATACCGTCTGCCGCATATCGTCTGTCTCAGACCGTATGTGTCAGACCGTCTGTCTCAGACCGTGTGTCTCAGTTTGTCCGTCTCAGACCGTCTGTCTCAGACCGTCTGTCTCAGACCGTCTGTCTCTGACCGTCTGTCTCAGACCGTCTGTCTCAGACCTTCTGTCTCAGACCGTCTGTCTCAGACCGTCTGTCTCAGACCGTCCGTCTCAGACCGTCTGTCTCAGACCGTGTGTCTCAGTCCGTCTGTCTCAGACCGTCTGTCGCAGACCGTCTGTCGCACACCGTTCGTCGCAGACCGTCTGTCTCAGACCGTCTGTCTCAGACCGTCTGTCTCAGACCGTCTGTCTTAGACCGTCTGTCTCAGACCGTCTGTCTCAGACCGTCTGTCTCAGACCGTCTGTCTCTGACCGTCTGTCGCACACCGTCTGTCGCACACCGTCCGTCGCAGACCGTCTGTCTCAGACCGTCTGTCTCTGACCGTCTGTCTCAGACCGTCTGTCTCAGACCTTCTGTCTCAGACCGTCTGTCTCAGACCGTCTGTCTCAGACCGTCCGTCTCAGACCGTCTGTCTCAGACCGTGTGTCTCAGTCCGTCTGTCTCAGACCGTCTGTCGCAGACCGTCTGTCTCAGACCGTCCGTCTCAGACCGTCTGTCTCAGACCGTGTGTCTCAGTCCGTCTGTCTCAGACCGTCTGTCGCAGACCGTCTGTTTCAGACCGTCTGTCGCAGACCGTCTGTTTCAGACCGTCTGTCTCAGACCGTCTGTCTCAGACCGTCTGTCTCAGACCGTCTGTCTCAGACCGTCTGTCTCTGACCGTCTGTCGCACACCGTCTGTCGCACACCGTTCGTCGCAGACCGTCTGTCTCAGACCGTCTGTCTCAGACCGTCTGTCTCAGACCGTGTGTCTCAGTCCGTCTGTCTCAGACCGTCTGTCTTAGACCGTCCGTCTCTGTGCTTCTGTCTCCGTCTGTCGTCCTCTGTCCGTCCGTCTCATAGCGTCTGTGTCAGACAGTCTGTCTCAGACCGTCTGTCTCAGACCGTCTGTCTCAGACCGTCTGTCTCAGTCCGTCTGCCCCTGTCCGTCTGTCTCATACCGTCTGCCGCATATCGTCTGTCTCAGACCGTATGTGTCAGACCGTCTGTCTCAGACCGTGTGTCTCAGTTTGTCCGTCTCAGACCGTCTGTCTCAGACCGTCTGTCTCAGATCGTCTGTCGCTCACCGTCTGTCGCAGACCGTCTGTCTCAGACCGTCTGTCTCAGACCGTCTGTCTCAGACCGTCCGTCTCTGTGCATCTGTCTCCGTCTGTCGTCCTCTGTCCGTCCGTCTCATACCGTCTGTCACAGACCGTCTGTCTCAGACCGTCTGTCTCAGACCGTCTGTCTCAGTCCGCCTGCCTCTCTCCGTCTTTCTCATACCGTCTGTCTCAGACCGTCTGTCTCAGACCATCTGTCTCAGGCCGTCTGTCTCAGACCATCTGTCTCAGTCCGTCTACCTCTGCCTGTCTGTCTCAATCCGTCAGCTTCAGTCCGTCTGTCTCATTCCGTCTGTCTCAGACCATCCGTCTCGGTGCGTCTGGCTCTGTCTGTCGGCCTCTGTCCGTCTGTCTCAGTCTGTCGTCCTCTGTCCGTCCGTCTCATACCGTCTGTCTCAGACCGTCTGTCTCAGACCGACTGTCTCAGTCCGTCTGCCCCTGTCCGTCTGTCTCATACCGTCTGCCGCATATCGTCTGTCTCAGACCGTATGTGTCAGACCGTCTGTCTCAGACCGTGTGTCTCAGTTTGTCCGTCTCAGACCGTCTGTCTCAGACCGTCTGTCTCAGACCGTCTGTCTCAGACCGTCTGTCTCAGACCGTCTGTCTCAGACCGTCTGTCTCTGACCGTCTGTCGCACACCGTCTGTCGCACACCGTTCGTCGCAGACCGTCTGTCTCAGACCGTCTGTCTCAGACCGTCTGTCTCAGACCGTGTGTCTCAGTCCGTCTGTCTCAGACCGTCTGTCTTAGACCGTCCGTCTCTGTGCTTCTGTCTCCGTCTGTCGTCCTCTGTCCGTCCGTCTCATAGCGTCTGTCCCAGACAGTCTGTCTCAGACCGTCTGTCTCAGACCGTCTGTCTCAGACCGTCTGTCTCAGACCGTCTGTCTCAGACCGTCCGTCTCAGACCGTCTGTCTCAGACCGTCTGTCGCACACCGTCTGTCGCAGACCGTCTGTCTCAGACCGTGTGTCTCAGTTTGTCCGTCTCAGACCGTCTGTCTCAGACCGTCTGTCCCAGACCGTCTGTCCCAGACAATCTGTCTCAGACCGTCTGTCTCAGACCGTCTGTACAGACCGTCTGTCTCAGACCGTCTGTCTCAGACCGTCTGTCTCAGTCCGTCTACCTCTGCCTGTCTGTCTCAATCCGTCAGCTTCAGTCCGTCTGTCTCATTCCGTCTGTCTCAGACCATCCGTCTCGGTGCGTCTGGCTCTGTCTGTCGGCCTCTGTCCGTCTGTCTCAGTCTGTCGTCCTCTGTCCGTCCGTCTCATACCGTCTGTCTCAGACCGTCTGTCTCAGACCGACTGTCTCAGTCCGTCTGCCCCTGTCCGTCTGTCTCATACCGTCTGCCGCATATCGTCTGTCTCAGACCGTATGTGTCAGACCGTCTGTCTCAGACCGTGTGTCTCAGTTTGTCCGTCTCAGACCGTCGGTCTCAGACCGTCTGTCTCAGACCGTCTGTCTCAGACCGTCTGTCTCAGACCGTCTGTCTCAGACCGTCTGTCTCAGACCGTCTGTCTCAGACCGTCTGTCTCAGACCGTCTGTCTCTGACCGTCTGTCGCACACCGTCTGTCGCACACCGTTCGTCGCAGACCGTCTGTCTCAGACCGTCTGTCTCAGACCGTCTGTCTCAGACCGTGTGTCTCAGTCCGTCTGTCTCAGACCGTCTGTCTTAGACCGTCCGTCTCTGTGCTTCTGTCTCCGTCTGTCGTCCTCTGTCCGTCCGTCTCATAGCGTCTGTCCCAGACAGTCTGTCTCAGACCGTCTGTCTCAGACCGTCTGTCTCAGACCGTCTGTCTCAGACCGTCTGTCTCAGACCGTCTGTCTCAGACCGTCTGTCTCAGACCGTCCGTCTCAGACCGTCTGTCTCAGACCGTCTGTCGCACACCGTCTGTCGCAGACCGTCTGTCTCAGACCGTGTGTCTCAGTTTGTCCGTCTCAGACCGTCTGTCTCAGACCGTCTGTCCCAGACCGTCTGTCCCAGACAATCTGTCTCAGACCGTCTGTCTCAGACCGTCTGTACAGACCGTCTGTCTCAGACCGTCTGTCTCACACCGTCTGTCTCAGACCGTCTGTCTCAGACCGTGTGTCTCAGTCCGTCTATCTCAGACTGTCTGTCGCACACCGTCTGTCGCACACCGTTTGTTTCAGACCGTCTGTGTCAGACCGTCTATCTCAGACCGTCTTTCTCAGACCGTCTGTCTCAGTCCGTCTGCCCCTGTCCGTCTGTCTCATACCGTCTGCCTCATACCGTCTGTCTCAGACCGTATGTGTCAGACCGTCTGTCTCAGACCGTGTGTCTCAGTTTGTCCGTCTCAGACCGTCTGTCTCAGACCGTCTGTCTCAGATCGTCTGTCGCTCACCGTCTGTCGCAGACCGTCTGTCTCAGACCGTCTGTCTCAGACCGTCTGTCTCAGACCGTCCGTCTCTGTGCATCTGTCTCCGTCTGTCGTCCTCTGTCCGTCCGTCTCATACCGTCTGTCACAGACCGTCTGTCTCAGACCGTCTGTCTCAGACCGTCTGTCTCAGACCGTCTGTCTCAGACCGTCTGTCTCAGACCGTCTGTCTCAGACCGTCTGTCTCTGACCGTCTGTCTCAGACTGTCTGTCTCAGACCTTCTGTCTCAGACCGTCTGTCTCAGACCGTCTGTCTCAGACCGTCCGTCTCAGACCGTCTGTCTCAGACCGTGTGTCTCAGTCCGTCTGTCTCAGACCGTCGGGCGCAGACCGTCTGTTTCAGACCGTCTGTCGCAGACCGTCTGTTTCAGACCGTCTGTCGCAGACCGTCTGTTTCAGACCATCTGTCTCTGTCCGTCTACCTCTGCCTGTCTGTCTCAGTCCGTCAGCTTCAGTCCGTCTGTCTCATTCCGTCTGTCTCAGACCATCCGTCTCGGTGCGTCTGGCTCTGTCTGTCGGCCTCTGTCCGTCTGTCTCAGTCTGTCGTCCTCTGTCCGTCCGTCGCATACCGTCTGTCTCAGACCGTCTGTCTCAGACCGACTGTCTCAGTCCGTCTGCCCCTGTCCGTCTGTCTCATACCGTCTGCCGCATATCGTCTGTCTCAGACCGTATGTGTCAGACCGTCTGTCTCAGACCGTCTGTCTCAGACCGTCTGTCTCAGACCGTCTGTCTCAGACCGTCTGTCTCAGACCGTCTGTCTCAGACCGTCTGTCTCAGACCGTCTGTCTCAGACCGTCTGTCTCAGACCGTCTGTCTCAGACCGTCTGTCTCTGACCGTCTGTCGCACACCGTCTGTCGCACACCGTCCGTCGCAGACCGACTGTCTCAGTCCGTCTGCCCCTGTCCGTCTGTCTCATACCGTCTGCCGCATATCGTCTGTCTCAGACCGTATGTGTCAGACCGTCTGTCTCAGACCGTCTGTCTCAGACCGTCTGTCTCAGACCGTCTGTCTCAGACCGTCTGTCTCAGACCGTGTGTCTCAGTCCGTCTGTCTCAGACCGTCTGTCTTAGACCGTCCGTCTCTGTGCTTCTGTCTCCGTCTGTCGTCCTCTGTCCGTCCGTCTCATAGCGTCTGTCCCAGACAGTCTGTCTCAGACCGTCTGTCTCAGACCGTCTGTCTCAGACCGTCTGTCTCAGACCGTCTGTCTCAGACCGTCTGTCTCAGTCCGTCTGCCCCTGTCCGTCTGTCTCATACCGTCTGCCGCATATCGTCTGTCTCAGACCGTATGTGTCAGACCGTCTGTCTCAGACCGTGTGTCTCAGTTTGTCCGTCTCAGACCGTCTGTCTCAGACCGTCTGTCTCAGACCGTCTGTCTCAGACCGTCTGTCTCAGACCGTCTGTCTCAGACCGTGTGTCTCAGTCCGTCTATCTCAGACTGTCTGTCGCACACCGTCTGTCGCACACCGTTTGTTTCAGACCGTCTGTGTCAGACCGTCTATCTCAGACCGTCTTTCTCAGGCCGTCTGTCTCAGTCCGTCTGCCCCTGTCCGTCTGTCTCATACCGTCTGCCTCATACCGTCTGTCTCAGACCGTATGTGTCAGACCGTCTGTCTCAGACCGTGTGTCTCAGTTTGTCCGTCTCAGACCGTCTGTCTCAGACCGTCTGTCTCAGATCGTCTGTCGCTCACCGTCTGTCGCAGACCGTCTGTCTCAGACCGTCTGTCTCAGACCGTCCGTCTCTGTGCATCTGTCTCCGTCTGTCGTCCTCTGTCCGTCCGTCTCATACCGTCTGTCACAGACCGTCTGTCTCAGACCGTCTGTCTCAGACCGTCTGTCTCAGACCGTCTGTCTCAGACCGTCTGTCTCAGACCGTCTGTCTCAGACCGTCTGTCTCAGACCGTCTGTCTCAGACCGCCTGTCTCAGACCGTCTGTCTCAGTCCGTCTGCCCCTGTCCGTCTGTCTCATACCGTCTGCCGCATATCGTCTGTCTCAGACCGTATGTGTCAGACCGTGTGTCTCAGTTTGTCCGTCTCAGACCGTCTGTCTCAGACCGTCTGTCTCAGACCGTCTGTCTCTGACCGTCTGTCTCAGACCGTCTGTCTCAGACCTTCTGTCTCAGACCGTCTGTCTCAGACCGTCTGTCTCAGACCGTCCGTCTCAGACCGTCTGTCTCAGACCGTGTGTCTCAGTCCGTCTGTCTCAGACCGTCTGTCGCAGACCGTCTGTTTCAGACCGTCTGTCGCAGACCGTCTGTTTCAGACCGTCTGTCGCAGACCGTCTGTTTCAGACCATCTGTCTCTGTCCGTCTACCTCTGCCTGTCTGTCTCAGTCCGTCAGCTTCAGTCCGTCTGTCTCATTCCGTCTGTCTCAGACCATCCGTCTCGGTGCGTCTGGCTCTGTCTGTCGGCCTCTGTCCGTCTGTCTCAGTCTGTCGTCCTCTGTCCGTCCGTCGCATACCGTCTGTCTCAGACCGTCTGTCTCAGACCGACTGTCTCAGTCCGTCTGCCCCTGTCCGTCTGTCTCATACCGTCTGCCGCATATCGTCTGTCTCAGACCGTATGTGTCAGACCGTCTGTCTCAGACCGTCTGTCTCAGACCGTCTGTCTCAGACCGTCTGTCTCAGACCGTCTGTCTCAGACCGTCTGTCTCAGACCGTCTGTCTCAGACCGTCTGTCTCAGACCGTCTGTCTCAGACCGTCTGTCTCAGACCGTCTGTCTCAGACCGTCTGTCTCTGACCGTCTGTCGCACACCGTCTGTCGCACACCGTCCGTCGCAGACCGTCTGTCTCAGACCGTCTGTCTCAGACCGTGTGTCTCAGTCCGTCTGTCTCAGACCGTCTGTCTTAGACCGTCCGTCTCTGTGCTTCTGTCTCCGTCTGTCGTCCTCTGTCCGTCCGTCTCATAGCGTCTGTCCCAGACAGTCTGTCTCAGACCGTCTGTCTCAGACCGTCTGTCTCAGACCGTCTGTCTCAGACCGTCTGTCTCAGACCGTCTGTCTCAGACCGTCTGTCTCAGACCGTCTGTCTCAGACCGTCTGTCTCAGACCGTCTGTCTCAGACCGTCTGTCTCAGACCGTCTGTCTCAGTCCGTCTGCCCCTGTCCGTCTGTCTCATACCGTCTGCCGCATATCGTCTGTCTCAGACCGTATGTGTCAGACCGTCTGTCTCAGACCGTGTGTCTCATTTTGTCCGTCTCAGACCGTCTGTCTCAGACCGTCTGTCTCTGACCGTCTGTCTCAGACCGTCTGCCTCAGACCTTCTGTCTCAGACCGTCTGTCTCAGACCGTCTGTCTCAGACCGTCCGTCTCAGACCGTCTGTCTCAGACCGTGTGTCTCAGTCCGTCTGTCTCAGACCGTCTGTCGCAGACCGTCTGTCGCACACCGTTCGTCGCAGACCGTCTGTCTCAGACCGTCTGTCTCAGACCGTCTGTCTCAGACCGTCTGTCTTAGACCGTCTGTCTCAGACCGTCTGTCTCAGACCGTCTGTCTCTGACCGTCTGTCGCACACCGTCTGTCGCACACCGTCCGTCGCAGACCGTCTGTCTCAGACCGTCTGTCTCTGACCGTCTGTCTCAGACCGTCTGTCTCAGACCTTCTGTCTCAGACCGTCTGTCTCAGACCGTCTGTCTCAGACCGTCCGTCTCAGACCGTCTGTCTCAGACCGTGTGTCTCAGTCCGTCTGTCTCAGACCGTCTGTCGCAGACCGTCTGTCTCAGACCGTCCGTCTCAGACCGTCTGTCTCAGACCGTGTGTCTCAGTCCGTCTGTCTCAGACCGTCTGTCGCAGACCGTCTGTTTCAGACCGTCTGTCGCAGACCGTCTGTTTCAGACCGTCTGTCGCAGACCGTCTGTTTCAGACCGTCTGTGTCAGACCGTCTATCTCAGACCGCCTGTCTCAGACCATCTGTCTCAGACCGTCTGTCTCAGACCGTCTGTCTCAGACCGTCTGTCTCAGTCCGCCTGCCTCTCTCCGTCTTTCTCATACCGTCTGTCTCAGACCGTCTGTCTCAGACCATCTGTCTCAGGCCGTCTGTCTCAGACCATCTGTCTCAGTCCGTCTACCTCTGCCTGTCTGTCTCAATCCGTCAGCTTCAGTCCGTCTGTCTCATTCCGTCTGTCTCAGACCATCCGTCTCGGTGCGTCTGGCTCTGTCTGTCGGCCTCTGTCCGTCTGTCTCAGTCTGTCGTCCTCTGTCCGTCCGTCTCATACCGTCTGTCTCAGACCGTCTGTCTCAGACCGACTGTCTCAGTCCGTCTGCCCCTGTCCGTCTGTCTCATACCGTCTGCCGCATATCGTCTGTCTCAGACCGTATGTGTCAGACCGTCTGTCTCAGACCGTGTGTCTCAGTTTGTCCGTCTCAGACCGTCTGTCTCAGACCGTCTGTCTCAGACCGTCTGTCTCAGACCGTCTGTCTCAGACCGTCTGTCTCAGACCGTCTGTCTCAGACCGTCTGTCTCTGACCGTCTGTCGCACACCGTCTGTCGCACACCGTTCGTCGCAGACCGTCTGTCTCAGACCGTCTGTCTCAGACCGTCTGTCTCAGACCGTGTGTCTCAGTCCGTCTGTCTCAGACCGTCTGTCTTAGACCGTCCGTCTCTGTGCTTCTGTCTCCGTCTGTCGTCCTCTGTCCGTCCGTCTCATAGCGTCTGTCCCAGACAGTCTGTCTCAGACCGTCTGTCTCAGACCGTCTGTCTCAGACCGTCCGTCTCTGTGCATCTGTCTCCGTCTGTCGTCCTCTGTCCGTCCGTCTCATACCGTCTGTCACAGACCGTCTGTCTCAGACCGTCTGTCTCAGACCGTCTGTCTCAGACCGTCTGTCTCAGACCGTCTGTCTCAGACCGTCTGTCTCAGTCCGTCTGCCCCTGTCCGTCTGTCTCATACCGTCTGCCGCATATCGTCTGTCTCAGACCGTATGTGTCAGACCGTCTGTCTCAGACCGTGTGTCTCAGTTTGTCCGTCTCAGACCGTCTGTCTCAGACCGTCTGTCTCAGACCGTCTGTCTCTGACCGTCTGTCCCAGACCGTCTGTCTCAGACCGCCTGTCTCAGACCGTCTGTCTCAGTCCGTCTGCCCCTGTCCGTCTGTCTCATACCGTCTGCCGCATATCGTCTGTCTCAGACCGTATGTGTCAGACCGTGTGTCTCAGTTTGTCCGTCTCAGACCGTCTGTCTCAGACCGTCTGTCTCAGACCGTCTGTCTCTGACCGTCTGTCTCAG
Source organism: Coelioxys conoideus (assembly GCA_947623535.1). NCBI lineage: Eukaryota > Metazoa > Arthropoda > Insecta > Hymenoptera > Megachilidae > Coelioxys > Coelioxys conoideus. The sequence goes on along the minus strand of CANQJN010000020.1, from coordinate 3,263,959 downwards.
ACCGTCTGTCTCAGACCTTCTGTCTCAGACCGTCTGTCTCAGACCGTCTGTCTCAGACCGTCCGTCTCAGACCGTCTGTCTCAGACCGTGTGTCTCAGTCCGTCTGTCTCAGACCGTCTGTCGCAGACCGTCTGTTTCAGACCGTCTGTCGCAGACCGTCTGTTTCAGACCGTCTGTCGCAGACCGTCTGTTTCAGACCATCTGTCTCTGTCCGTCTACCTCTGCCTGTCTGTCTCAGTCCGTCAGCTTCAGTCCGTCTGTCTCATTCCGTCTGTCTCAGACCATCCGTCTCGGTGCGTCTGGCTCTGTCTGTCGGCCTCTGTCCGTCTGTCTCAGTCTGTCGTCCTCTGTCCGTCCGTCGCATACCGTCTGTCTCAGACCGTCTGTCTCAGACCGACTGTCTCAGTCCGTCTGCCCCTGTCCGTCTGTCTCATACCGTCTGCCGCATATCGTCTGTCTCAGACCGTATGTGTCAGACCGTCTGTCTCAGACCGTCTGTCTCAGACCGTCTGTCTCAGACCGTCTGTCTCAGACCGTCTGTCTCAGACCGTCTGTCTCAGACCGTCTGTCTCAGACCGTCTGTCTCTGACCGTCTGTCGCACACCGTCTGTCGCACACCGTCCGTCGCAGACCGTCTGTCTCAGACCGTCTGTCTCAGACCGTCTGTCTCAGACCGTGTGTCTCAGTCCGTCTGTCTCAGACCGTCTGTCTTAGATCGTCCGTCTCTGTGCTTCTGTCTCCGTCTGTCGTCCTCTGTCCGTCCGTCTCATAGCGTCTGTCCCAGACAGTCTGTCTCAGACCGTCTGTCTCAGACCGTCTGTCTCAGACCGTCTGTCTCAGACCGTCTGTCTCAGACCGTCTGTCTCAGACCGTCTGTCTCAGACCGTCTGTCTCAGACCGTCCGTCTCAGACCGTCTGTCTCAGACCGTCTGTCGCACACCGTCTGTCGCAGACCGTCTGTCTCAGACCGTGTGTCTCAGTTTGTCCGTCTCAGACCGTCTGTCTCAGACCGTCTGTCCCAGACCGTCTGTCCCAGACAATCTGTCTCAGACCGTCTGTCTCAGACCGTCTGTACAGACCGTCTGTCTCAGATCGTCTGTCGCTCACCGTCTGTCGCAGACCGTCTGTCTCAGACCGTCTGTCTCAGACCGTCTGTCTCAGACCGTCTGTCTCAGACCGTCCGTCTCTGTGCATCTGTCTCCGTCTGTCGTCCTCTGTCCGTCCGTCTCATACCGTCTGTCACAGACCGTCTGTCTCAGACCGTCTGTCTCAGACCGTCTGTCTCAGACCGTCTGTCTCAGACCGTCTGTCTCAGACCGTCTGTCTCAGACCGTCTGTCTCAGTCCGTCTGCCCCTGTCCGTCTGTCTCATACCGTCTGCCGCATATCGTCTGTCTCAGACCGTATGTGTCAGACCGTCTGTCTCAGACCGTGTGTCTCAGTTTGTCCGTCTCAGACCGTCTGTCTCAGACCGTCTGTCTCAGACCGTCTGTCTCTGACCGTCTGTCTCAGACCGTCTGTCTCAGACCTTCTGTCTCAGACCGTCTGTCTCAGACCGTCTGTCTCAGACCGTCCGTCTCAGACCGTCTGTCTCAGACCGTGCGTCTCAGTCCGTCTGTCTCAGACCGTCTGTCGCAGACCGTCTGTTTCAGACCGTCGGTCGCAGACCGTCTGTTTCAGACCGTCTGTCGCAGACCGTCTGTTTCAGACCGTCTGTGTCAGACCGTCTATCTCAGACCGCCTGTCTCAGACCATCTGTCTCAGACCGTCTGTCTCAGACCGTCTGTCTCAGACCGTCTGTCTCAGTCCGCCTGCCTCTCTCCGTCTGTCTCAGACCATCTGTCTCAGGCCGTCTGTCTCAGACCATCTGTCTCAGTCCGTCTACCTCTGCCTGTCTGTCTCAGTCCGTCAGCTTCAGTCCGTCTGTCTCATTCCGTCTGTCTCAGACCATCCGTCTCGGTGCGTCTGGCTCTGTCTGTCGGCCTCTGTCCGTCTGTCTCAGTCTGTCGTCCTCTGTCCGTCCGTCTCATACCGTCTGTCTCAGACCGTCTGTCTCAGACCGTCTGTCTCAGACCGTCCGTCTCAGACCGTCTGTCTCAGACCGTGTGTCTCAGTCCGTATGTCTCAGACCGTCTGTCTCAGACCGTCTGTCTCAGACCGTCTGTCTCAGACCGTCTGTCTCAGACCGTCTGTCTCTGACCGTCTGTCGCACACCGTCTGTCGCACACCGTCCGTCTCAGACCGTCTGTCTCAGACCGTCTGTCTCAGACCGTCTGTCTCAGACCGTGTGTCTCAGTCCGTCTGTCTCAGACCGTCTGTCGCACACCGTCTGTCGCAGACCGTCTGTCTCAGACCGTCTGTCTCAGACCGTCCGTCTCAGACCGTCTGTCTCAGACCGTCTGTCTCAGACCGTGTGTCTCAGTCCGTATGTCTCAGACCGTCTGTCTCAGACCGTCTGTCTCAGACCGTCTGTCTCAGACCGTCTGTCTCAGACCGTCTGTCTCTGACCGTCTGTCGCACACCGTCTGTCGCACACCGTCCGTCTCAGACCGTCTGTCTCAGACCGTCTGTCTCAGACCGTCTGTCTCAGACCGTGTGTCTCAGTCCGTCTGTCTCAGACCGTCTGTCGCACACCGTCTGTCGCAGACCGTCTGTCTCAGACCGTCTGTCTCAGATCGTCTGTCTCAGTCCGCCTGTCTCCGGTCGTCTGTCTCAGCCCGTCTGTCTTAGACCGTCCGTCTCTGTGCCTCTGTCTCCGTCCGTGGTCCTCTGTCCGTCCGTCTCATACCGTCTGTCCCAGACAGTCTGTCTCAGACCGTCTGTCTCAGACCGTCTGTCTCAGACCGTCTGTCTCAGACCGTCTGTCTCAGACCGTCTGTACAGGCCGTCTGTCTCAGACCGTCTGTCTCAGACCGTCTGTCTCAGACCGTCTGTCTCAGACCGTGTGTCTCAGTCCGTCTATCTCAGACTGTCTGTCGCACACCGTCTGTCGCACACCGTTTGTTTCAGACCGTCTGTGTCAGACCGTCTATCTCAGACCGTCTTTCTCAGACCGTCTGTCTCAGTCCGTCTGCCCCTGTCCGTCTGTCTCATACCGTCTGCCTCATACCGTCTGTCTCAGACCGTATGTGTCAGACCGTCTGTCTCAGACCGTGTGTCTCAGTTTGTCCGTCTCAGACCGTCTGTCTCAGACCGTCTGTCTCAGACCGTCTGTCTCAGATCGTCTGTCGCTCACCGTCTGTCGCAGACCGTCTGTCTCAGACCGCCTGTCTCAGACCATCTGTCTCAGACCGTCTGTCTCAGACCGTCTGTCTCAGACCGTCTGTCTCAGTCCGCCTGCCTCTCTCCGTCTTTCTCATACCGTCTGTCTCAGACCGTCTGTCTCAGACCATCTGTCTCAGGCCGTCTGTCTCAGACCATCTGTCTCAGTCCGTCTACCTCTGCCTGTCTGTCTCAGTCCGTCAGCTTCAGTCCGTCTGTCTCATTCCGTCTGTCTCAGACCATCCGTCTCGGTGCGTCTGGCTCTGTCTGTCGGCCTCTGTCCGTCTGTCTCAGTCTGTCGTCCTCTGTCCGTCCGTCTCATACCGTCTGTCTCAGACCGTCTGTCTCAGACCGACTGTCTCAGTCCGTCTGCCCCTGTCCGTCTGTCTCATACCGTCTGCCGCATATCGTCTGTCTCAGACCGTATGTGTCAGACCGTCTGTCTCAGACCGTGTGTCTCAGTTTGTCCGTCTCAGACCGTCTGTCTCAGACCGTCTGTCTCAGACCGTCTGTCTCAGACCGTCTGTCTCAGACCGTCTGTCTCAGACCGTCTGTCTCAGACCGTCTGTCTCAGACCGTCTGTCTCTGACCGTCTGTCGCACACCGTCTATCGCACACCGTCCGTCTCAGACCGTCTGTCTCAGACCGTCTGTCTCAGACCGTCTGTCTCAGACCGTGTGTCTCAGTCCGTCTGTCTCAGACCGTCTGTCGCACACCGTCTGTCTCAGACCGTCTGTCTTAGACCGTCCGTCTCTGTGCTTCTGTCTCCGTCTGTCGTCCTCTGTCCGTCCGTCTCATAGCGTCTGTCCCAGACAGTCTGTCTCAGACCGTCTGTCTCAGACCGTCTGTCTCAGACCGTCCGTCTCTGTGCATCTGTCTCCGTCTGTCGTCCTCTGTCCGTCCGTCTCATACCGTCTGTCACAGACCGTCTGTCTCAGACCGTCTGTCTCAGACCGTCTGTCTCAGACCGTCTGTCTCAGACCGTCTGTCTCAGACCGTCTGTCTCAGTCCGTCTGCCCCTGTCCGTCTGTCTCATACCGTCTGCCGCATATCGTCTGTCTCAGACCGTATGTGTCAGACCGTCTGTCTCAGACCGTGTGTCTCAGTTTGTCCGTCTCAGACCGTCTGTCTCAGACCGTCTGTCTCAGACCGTCTGTCTCTGACCGTCTGTCCCAGACCGTCTGTCTCAGACCGCCTGTCTCAGACCGTCTGTCTCAGTCCGTCTGCCCCTGTCCGTCTGTCTCATACCGTCTGCCGCATATCGTCTGTCTCAGACCGTATGTGTCAGACCGTGTGTCTCAGTTTGTCCGTCTCAGACCGTCTGTCTCAGACCGTCTGTCTCAGACCGTCTGTCTCAGACCGTCTGTCTCAGACCGTCTGTCTCTGACCGTCTGTCTCAGACCGTCTGTCTCAGACCTTCTGTCTCAGACCGTCTGTCTCAGACCGTCTGTCTCAGACCGTCCGTCTCAGACCGTCTGTCTCAGACCGTGTGTCTCAGTCCGTCTGTCTCAGACCGTCTGTCGCAGACCGTCTGTTTCAGACCGTCTGTCGCAGACCGTCTGTTTCAGACCGTCTGTCGCAGACCGTCTGTTTCAGACCATCTGTCTCTGTCCGTCTACCTCTGCCTGTCTGTCTCAGTCCGTCAGCTTCAGTCCGTCTGTCTCATTCCGTCTGTCTCAGACCATCCGTCTCGGTGCGTCTGGCTCTGTCTGTCGGCCTCTGTCCGTCTGTCTCAGTCTGTCGTCCTCTGTCCGTCCGTCGCATACCGTCTGTCTCAGACCGTCTGTCTCAGACCGACTGTCTCAGTCCGTCTGCCCCTGTCCGTCTGTCTCATACCGTCTGCCGCATATCGTCTGTCTCAGACCGTATGTGTCAGACCGTCTGTCTCAGACCGTCTGTCTCAGACCGTCTGTCTCAGACCGTCTGTCTCAGACCGTCTGTCTCAGACCGTCTGTCTCAGACCGTCTGTCTCTGACCGTCTGTCGCACACCGTCTGTCGCACACCGTCCGTCGCAGACCGTCTGTCTCAGACCGTCTGTCTCAGACCGTCTGTCTCAGACCGTGTGTCTCAGTCCGTCTGTCTCAGACCGTCTGTCTTAGATCGTCCGTCTCTGTGCTTCTGTCTCCGTCTGTCGTCCTCTGTCCGTCCGTCTCATAGCGTCTGTCCCAGACAGTCTGTCTCAGACCGTCTGTCTCAGACCGTCTGTCTCAGACCGTCTGTCTCAGACCGTCTGTCTCAGACCGTCTGTCTCAGACCGTCTGTCTCAGACCGTCTGTCTCAGACCGTCCGTCTCAGACCGTCTGTCTCAGACCGTCTGTCGCACACCGTCTGTCGCAGACCGTCTGTCTCAGACCGTGTGTCTCAGTTTGTCCGTCTCAGACCGTCTGTCTCAGACCGTCTGTCCCAGACCGTCTGTCCCAGACAATCTGTCTCAGACCGTCTGTCTCAGACCGTCTGTACAGACCGTCTGTCTCAGACCGTCTGTCTCAGACCGTCTGTCTCAGACCGTCTGTCTCAGACCGTGTGTCTCAGTCCGTCTGTCTCAGTCCGTCTGCCCCTGTCCGTCTGTCTCATACCGTCTGCCTCATACCGTCTGTCTCAGACCGTATGTGTAAGACCGTCTGTCTCAGACCGTGTGTCTCAGTTTGTCCGTCTCAGACCGTCTGTCTCATACCGTCTGCCTCATACCGTCTGTCTCAGACCGTATGTGTCAGACCGTCTGTCTCAGACCGTGTGTCTCAGTTTGTCCGTCTCAGACCGTCTGTCTCAGACCGTCTGTCTCAGATCGTCTGTCGCTCACCGTCTGTCGCAGACCGTCTGTCTCAGACCGTCTGTCTCAGACCGTCTGTCTCAGACCGTCTGTCTCAGACCGTCCGTCTCTGTGCATCTGTCTCCGTCTGTCGTCCTCTGTCCGTCCGTCTCATACCGTCTGTCACAGATCGTCTGTCTCAGACCGTCTGTCTCAGACCGTCTGTCTCAGACCGTCTGTCTCAGACCGTCTGTCTCAGACCGTCTGTCTCAGACCGTCTGTCTCAGTCCGTCTGCCCCTGTCCGTCTGTCTCATACCGTCTGCCGCATATCGTCTGTCTCAGACCGTATGTGTCAGACCGTCTGTCTCAGACCGTGTGTCTCAGTTTGTCCGTCTCAGACCGTCTGTCTCAGACCGTCTGTCTCAGACCGTCTGTCTCTGACCGTCTGTCTCAGACCGTCTGTCTCAGACCTTCTGTCTCAGACCGTCTGTCTCAGACCGTCTGTCTCAGACCGTCCGTCTCAGACCGTCTGTCTCAGACCGTGCGTCTCAGTCCGTCTGTCTCAGACCGTCTGTCGCAGACCGTCTGTTTCAGACCGTCGGTCGCAGACCGTCTGTTTCAGACCGTCTGTCGCAGACCGTCTGTTTCAGACCGTCTGTGTCAGACCGTCTATCTCAGACCGCCTGTCTCAGACCATCTGTCTCAGACCGTCTGTCTCAGACCGTCTGTCTCAGACCGTCTGTCTCAGTCCGCCTGCCTCTCTCCGTCTGTCTCAGACCATCTGTCTCAGGCCGTCTGTCTCAGACCATCTGTCTCAGTCCGTCTACCTCTGCCTGTCTGTCTCAGTCCGTCAGCTTCAGTCCGTCTGTCTCATTCCGTCTGTCTCAGACCATCCGTCTCGGTGCGTCTGGCTCTGTCTGTCGGCCTCTGTCCGTCTGTCTCAGTCTGTCGTCCTCTGTCCGTCCGTCTCATACCGTCTGTCTCAGACCGTCTGTCTCAGACCGTCTGTCTCAGACCGTCCGTCTCAGACCGTCTGTCTCAGACCGTGTGTCTCAGTCCGTATGTCTCAGACCGTCTGTCTCAGACCGTCTGTCTCAGACCGTCTGTCTCAGACCGTCTGTCTCAGACCGTCTGTCTCTGACCGTCTGTCGCACACCGTCTGTCGCACACCGTCCGTCTCAGACCGTCTGTCTCAGACCGTCTGTCTCAGACCGTCTGTCTCAGACCGTGTGTCTCAGTCCGTCTGTCTCAGACCGTCTGTCGCACACCGTCTGTCGCAGACCGTCTGTCTCAGACCGTCTGTCTCAGATCGTCTGTCTCAGTCCGCCTGTCTCCGGTCGTCTGTCTCAGCCCGTCTGTCTTAGACCGTCCGTCTCTGTGCCTCTGTCTCCGTCCGTGGTCCTCTGTCCGTCCGTCTCATACCGTCTGTCCCAGACAGTCTGTCTCAGACCGTCTGTCTCAGACCGTCTGTCTCAGACCGTCTGTCTCAGACCGTCTGTCTCAGACCGTCTGTACAGGCCGTCTGTCTCAGACCGTCTGTCTCAGACCGTCTGTCTCAGACCGTCTGTCTCAGACCGTGTGTCTCAGTCCGTCTATCTCAGACTGTCTGTCGCACACCGTCTGTCGCACACCGTTTGTTTCAGACCGTCTGTGTCAGACCGTCTATCTCAGACCGTCTTTCTCAGACCGTCTGTCTCAGTCCGTCTGCCCCTGTCCGTCTGTCTCATACCGTCTGCCTCATACCGTCTGTCTCAGACCGTATGTGTCAGACCGTCTGTCTCAGACCGTGTGTCTCAGTTTGTCCGTCTCAGACCGTCTGTCTCAGACCGTCTGTCTCAGACCGTCTGTCTCAGATCGTCTGTCGCTCACCGTCTGTCGCAGACCGTCTGTCTCAGACCGCCTGTCTCAGACCATCTGTCTCAGACCGTCTGTCTCAGACCGTGTGTCTCAGTTTGTCCGTCTCAGACCGTCTGTCTCAGGCCGTCTGTCTCAGACCATCTGTCTCAGTCCGTCTACCTCTGCCTGTCTGTCTCAGTCCGTCAGCTTCAGTCCGTCTGTCTCATTCCGTCTGTCTCAGACCATCCGTCTCGGTGCGTCTGGCTCTGTCTGTCGGCCTCTGTCCGTCTGTCTCAGTCTGTCGTCCTCTGTCCGTCCGTCTCATACCGTCTGTCTCAGACCGTCTGTCTCAGACCGACTGTCTCAGTCCGTCTGCCCCTGTCCGTCTGTCTCATACCGTCTGCCGCATATCGTCTGTCTCAGACCGTATGTGTCAGACCGTCTGTCTCAGACCGTGTGTCTCAGTTTGTCCGTCTCAGACCGTCTGTCTCAGACCGTCTGTCTCAGACCGTCTGTCTCAGACCGTCTGTCTCAGACCGTGTGTCTCAGACCCTCCGTCTCAGACCGTCTGTCTCAGACCGTGTGTCTCAGTCCGTCTGTGTCAGACCGTCTGTCGCAGACCGTCTGTCGCAGACCGTCTGTTTCAGACCGTCTGTCGCAGACCGTCTGTCTCAGACCGTCTGTCTCAGACCGTCCGTCTCAGACCGTCTGTCTCAGACCGTCTGTCTCAGACCGTCTGTCTCAGACCGTGTGTCTCAGTCCGTCTGTCTCAGACCGTCTGTCGCACACCGTCTGTCGCAGACCGTCTGTCTCAGACCGTCTGTCTCAGATCGTCTGTCTCAGTCCGCCTGTCTCCGGTCGTCTGTCTCAGACCGTCTGTCTCAGCCCGTCTGTCTTAGACCGTCCGTCTCTGTGCTTCTGTCTCCGTCCGTCGTCCTCTGTCCGTCCGTCTCATACCGTCTGTCCCAGACAGTCTGTCTCAGACCGTCTGTCTCAGACCGTCTGTCTCAGACCGTCTGTCTCAGACCGTCTGTCTCAGACCGTCTGTCTCAGACCGTCTGTCTCAGACCGTCTGTCACAGACCGTCTGTCTCAGACCGTCTGTCTCAGACCGTCTGTCGCACACCGTCTGTCGCAGACCGTCTGTCTCAGACCGTCTGCCCCTGTCCGTCTGTCTCATACCGTCTGCCGCATATCGTCTGTCTCAGACCGTATGTGTCAGACCGTCTGTCTCAGACCGTGTGTCTCAGACCGTCCGTCTCAGACCGTCTGTCGCACACCGTCTGTCGCAGACCGTCTGTCGCAGACCGTCTGTTTCAGACCGTCTGTCGCAGACCGTCTGTCTCAGACCGTCTGTCTCAGACCGTCTGTCTCAGACCGTCTGTCTCAGACCGTCTGTCTCAGACCGTCTGTCTCAGACCGTCTGTCTCAGACCGTCTGTCTCTGACCGTCTGTCGCACACCGTCTGTCGCACACCGTCCGTCTCAGACCGTCTGTCTCAGACCGTCTGTCTCAGACCGTGTGTCTCAGTCCGTCTGTCTCAGACCGTCTGTCTCAGACCGTGTGTCTCAGTCCGTCTGTCTCAGTCCGTCTGCCCCTGTCCGTCTGTCTCATACCGTCTGCCGCATATCGTCTGTCTCAGACCGTATGTGTCAGACCGTCTGTCTCAGACCGTGTGTCTCAGTTTGTCCGTCTCAGACCGTCTGTCTCATACCGTCTGCCTCATACCGTCTGTCTCAGACCGTATGTGTCAGACCGTCTGTCTCAGACCGTGTGTCTCAGTTTGTCCGTCTCAGACCGTCTGTCTCAGACCGTCTGTCTCAGATCGTCTGTCGCTCACCGTCTGTCGCAGACCGTCTGTCTCAGACCGTCTGTCTCAGACCGTCTGTCTCAGACCGTCTGTCTCAGACCGTCCGTCTCTGTGCATCTGTCTCCGTCTGTCGTCCTCTGTCCGTCCGTCTCATACCGTCTGTCACAGATCGTCTGTCTCAGACCGTCTGTCTCAGACCGTCTGTCTCAGACCGTCTGTCTCAGACCGTCTGTCTCAGACCGTCTGTCTCAGACCGTCTGTCTCAGTCCGTCTGCCCCTGTCCGTCTGTCTCATACCGTCTGCCGCATATCGTCTGTCTCAGACCGTATGTGTCAGACCGTCTGTCTCAGACCGTGTGTCTCAGTTTGTCCGTCTCAGACCGTCTGTCTCAGACCGTCTGTCTCAGACCGTCTGTCTCTGACCGTCTGTCTCAGACCGTCTGTCTCAGACCTTCTGTCTCAGACCGTCTGTCTCAGACCGTCTGTCTCAGACCGTCCGTCTCAGACCGTCTGTCTCAGACCGTGCGTCTCAGTCCGTCTGTCTCAGACCGTCTGTCGCAGACCGTCTGTTTCAGACCGTCGGTCGCAGACCGTCTGTTTCAGACCGTCTGTCGCAGACCGTCTGTTTCAGACCGTCTGTGTCAGACCGTCTATCTCAGACCGCCTGTCTCAGACCATCTGTCTCAGACCATCTGTCTCAGACCGTCTGTCTCAGACCGTCTGTCTCAGTCCGCCTGCCTCTCTCCGTCTGTCTCAGACCATCTGTCTCAGGCCGTCTGTCTCAGACCATCTGTCTCAGTCCGTCTACCTCTGCCTGTCTGTCTCAGTCCGTCAGCTTCAGTCCGTCTGTCTCATTCCGTCTGTCTCAGACCATCCGTCTCGGTGCGTCTGGCTCTGTCTGTCGGCCTCTGTCCGTCTGTCTCAGTCTGTCGTCCTCTGTCCGTCCGTCTCATACCGTCTGTCTCAGACCGTCTGTCTCAGACCGTCTGTCTCAGACCGTCCGTCTCAGACCGTCTGTCTCAGACCGTGTGTCTCAGTCCGTATGTCTCAGACCGTCTGTCTCAGACCGTCTGTCTCAGACCGTCTGTCTCAGACCGTCTGTCTCAGACCGTCTGTCTCTGACCGTCTGTCGCACACCGTCTGTCGCACACCGTCCGTCTCAGACCGTCTGTCTCAGACCGTCTGTCTCAGACCGTCTGTCTCAGACCGTGTGTCTCAGTCCGTCTGTCTCAGACCGTCTGTCGCACACCGTCTGTCGCAGACCGTCTGTCTCAGACCGTCTGTCTCAGATCGTCTGTCTCAGTCCGCCTGTCTCCGGTCGTCTGTCTCAGCCCGTCTGTCTTAGACCGTCCGTCTCTGTGCCTCTGTCTCCGTCCGTGGTCCTCTGTCCGTCCGTCTCATACCGTCTGTCCCAGACAGTCTGTCTCAGACCGTCTGTCTCAGACCGTCTGTCTCAGACCGTCTGTCTCAGACCGTCTGTCTCAGACCGTCTGTACAGGCCGTCTGTCTCAGACCGTCTGTCTCAGACCGTCTGTCTCAGACCGTCTGTCTCAGACCGTGTGTCTCAGTCCGTCTATCTCAGACTGTCTGTCGCACACCGTCTGTCGCACACCGTTTGTTTCAGACCGTCTGTGTCAGACCGTCTATCTCAGACCGTCTTTCTCAGACCGTCTGTCTCAGTCCGTCTGCCCCTGTCCGTCTGTCTCATACCGTCTGCCTCATACCGTCTGTCTCAGACCGTATGTGTCAGACCGTCTGTCTCAGACCGTGTGTCTCAGTTTGTCCGTCTCAGACCGTCTGTCTCAGACCGTCTGTCTCAGACCGTCTGTCTCAGATCGTCTGTCGCTCACCGTCTGTCGCAGACCGTCTGTCTCAGACCGCCTGTCTCAGACCATCTGTCTCAGACCGTCTGTCTCAGACCGTGTGTCTCAGTTTGTCCGTCTCAGACCGTCTGTCTCAGGCCGTCTGTCTCAGACCATCTGTCTCAGTCCGTCTACCTCTGCCTGTCTGTCTCAGTCCGTCAGCTTCAGTCCGTCTGTCTCATTCCGTCTGTCTCAGACCATCCGTCTCGGTGCGTCTGGCTCTGTCTGTCGGCCTCTGTCCGTCTGTCTCAGTCTGTCGTCCTCTGTCCGTCCGTCTCATACCGTCTGTCTCAGACCGTCTGTCTCAGACCGACTGTCTCAGTCCGTCTGCCCCTGTCCGTCTGTCTCATACCGTCTGCCGCATATCGTCTGTCTCAGACCGTATGTGTCAGACCGTCTGTCTCAGACCGTGTGTCTCAGTTTGTCCGTCTCAGACCGTCTGTCTCAGACCGTCTGTCTCAGACCGTCTGTCTCAGACCGTCTGTCTCAGACCGTCTGACTCAGACCGTCTGTCTCAGACCGTCTGTCTCTGACCGTCTGTCGCACACCGTCTATCGCACACCGTCCGTCTCAGACCGTCTGTCTCAGACCGTCTGTCTCAGACCGTCTGTCTCAGACCGTGTGTCTCAGTCCGTCTGTCTCAGACCGTCTGTCGCACACCGTCTGTCGCAGACCGTCTGTCTCAGACCGTCTGTCTCAGATCGTCTGTCTCAGTCCGCCTGTCTCCGGTCGTCTGTCTCAGACCGTCTGTCTCAGCCCGTCTGTCTTAGACCGTCCGTCTCTGTGCTTCTGTCTCCGTCCGTCGTCCTCTGTCCGTCCGTCTCATACCGTCTGTCCCAGACAGTCTGTCTCAGACCGTCTGTCTCAGACCGTCTGTCTCAGACCGTCTGTCTCAGACCGTCTGTCTCAGACCGTCTGTCTCAGACCGTCTGTCTCAGACCGTCTGCCACAGACCGTCCGTCTCAGACCGTCTGTCTCAGACCGTCTGTCGCACACCGTCTGTCGCAGACCGTCTGTCTCAGACCGTCTGCCCCTGTCCGTCTGTCTCATACCGTCTGCCGCATATCGTCTGTCTCAGACCGTATGTGTCAGACCGTCTGTCTCAGACCGTGTGTCTCAGACCGTCCGTCTCAGACCGTCTGTCGCACACCGTCTGTCGCAGACCGTCTGTCTCAGACCGTCTGTCTCAGACCGTCTGTCTCAGACCGTCTGTCTCAGACCGTGTGTCTCAGACCCTCCGTCTCAGACCGTCTGTCTCAGACCGTGTGTCTCAGTCCGTCTGTGTCAGACCGTCTGTCGCAGACCGTCTGTCGCAGACCGTCTGTTTCAGACCGTCTGTCGCAGACCGTCTGTCTCAGACCGTCTGTCTCAGACCGTCCGTCTCAGACCGTCTGTCTCAGACCGTCTGTCTCAGACCGTCTGTCTCAGACCGTGTGTCTCAGTCCGTCTGTCTCAGACCGTCTGTCGCACACCGTCTGTCGCAGACCGTCTGTCTCAGACCGTCTGTCTCAGATCGTCTGTCTCAGTCCGCCTGTCTCCGGTCGTCTGTCTCAGACCGTCTGTCTCAGCCCGTCTGTCTTAGACCGTCCGTCTCTGTGCTTCTGTCTCCGTCCGTCGTCCTCTGTCCGTCCGTCTCATACCGTCTGTCCCAGACAGTCTGTCTCAGACCGTCTGTCTCAGACCGTCTGTCTCAGACCGTCTGTCTCAGACCGTCTGTCTCAGACCGTCTGTCTCAGACCGTCTGTCTCAGACCGTCTGTCACAGACCGTCTGTCTCAGACCGTCTGTCTCAGACCGTCTGTCGCACACCGTCTGTCGCAGACCGTCTGTCTCAGACCGTCTGCCCCTGTCCGTCTGTCTCATACCGTCTGCCGCATATCGTCTGTCTCAGACCGTATGTGTCAGACCGTCTGTCTCAGACCGTGTGTCTCAGACCGTCCGTCTCAGACCGTCTGTCGCACACCGTCTGTCGCAGACCGTCTGTCGCAGACCGTCTGTTTCAGACCGTCTGTCGCAGACCGTCTGTCTCAGACCGTCTGTCTCAGACCGTCTGTCTCAGACCGTCTGTCTCAGACCGTCTGTCTCAGACCGTCTGTCTCAGACCGTCTGTCTCTGACCGTCTGTCGCACACCGTCTGTCGCACACCGTCCGTCTCAGACCGTCTGTCTCAGACCGTCTGTCTCAGACCGTGTGTCTCAGTCCGTCTGTCTCAGACCGTCTGTCGCACACCGTCTGTCGCAGACCGTCTGTCTCAGACCGTCTGTCTCAGATCGTCTGTCTCAGTCCGCCTGTCTCCGGTCGTCTGTCTCAGACCGTCTGTCTCAGCCCGTCTGTCTTAGACCGTCCGTCTCTGTGCTTCTGTCTCCGTCCGTCGTCCTCTGTCCGTCCGTCTCATACCGTCTGTCCCAGACAGTCTGTCTCAGACCGTCTGTCTCAGACCGTCTGTCTCAGACCGTCTGTCTCAGACCGTCTGTCTCAGACCGTCTGTCTCAGACCGTCTGTCTCAGACCGTCTGTCTCAGACCGTCTGTCTCAGACCGTGTGTCTCAGTCCGTCTGTCTCAGACCGTCTGTCGCACACCGTCTGTCGCAGACCGTCTGTCTCAGACCGTCTGTCTCAGATCGTCTGTCTCAGTCCGCCTGTCTCCGGTCGTCTGTCTCAGACCGTCTGTCTCAGCCCGTCTGTCTTAGACCGTCCGTCTCTGTGCTTCTGTCTCCGTCCGTCGTCCTCTGTCCGTCCGTCTCATACCGTCTGTCCCAGACAGTCTGTCTCAGACCGTCTGTCTCAGACCGTCTGTCTCAGACCGTCTGTCTCAGACCGTCTGTCTCAGACCGTCTGTCTCAGACCGTCTGTCTCAGACCGTCTGTCTCAGACCGTGTGTCTCAGTCCGTCTGTCTCAGACCGTCTGTCGCACACCGTCTGTCGCAGACCGTCTGTCTCAGACCGTCTGTCTCAGATCGTCTGTCTCAGTCCGCCTGTCTCCGGTCGTCTGTCTCAGACCGTCTGTCTCAGCCCGTCTGTCTTAGACCGTCCGTCTCTGTGCTTCTGTCTCCGTCCGTCGTCCTCTGTCCGTCCGTCTCATACCGTCTGTCCCAGACAGTCTGTCTCAGACCGTCTGTCTCAGACCGTCTGTCTCAGACCGTCTGTCTCAGACCGTCTGTCTCAGACCGTCTGTCTCAGACCGTCTGTCTCAGACCGTCTGTCTCAGACCGTGTGTCTCAGTCCGTCTGTCTCAGACCGTCTGTCGCACACCGTCTGTCGCAGACCGTCTGTCTCAGACCGTCTGTCTCAGATCGTCTGTCTCAGTCCGCCTGTCTCCGGTCGTCTGTCTCAGACCGTCTGTCTCAGCCCGTCTGTCTTAGACCGTCCGTCTCTGTGCTTCTGTCTCCGTCCGTCGTCCTCTGTCCGTCCGTCTCATACCGTCTGTCCCAGACAGTCTGTCTCAGACCGTCTGTCTCAGACCGTCTGTCTCAGACCGTCTGTCTCAGACCGTCTGTCTCAGACCGTCTGTCTCAGACCGTCTGTCTCAGACCGTCTGTCTCAGACCGTGTGTCTCAGTCCGTCTGTCTCAGACCGTCTGTCGCACACCGTCTGTCGCAGACCGTCTGTCTCAGACCGTCTGTCTCAGATCGTCTGTCTCAGTCCGCCTGTCTCCGGTCGTCTGTCTCAGACCGTCTGTCTCAGCCCGTCTGTCTTAGACCGTCCGTCTCTGTGCTTCTGTCTCCGTCCGTCGTCCTCTGTCCGTCCGTCTCATACCGTCTGTCTCAGACCGTCCGTCTCAGACCGTCTGTCGCACACCGTCTGTCGCAGACCGTCTGTCTCAGACCGTCTGTCTCAGACCGTCTGTCTCAGACCGTCTGTCTCAGACCGTGTGTCTCAGACCGTCTGTCTCAGACCGTCTGTCTCAGACCGTGTGTCTCAGACCGTCCGTCTCAGACCGTCTGTCGCACACCGTCTGTCGCAGACCGTCTGTCTCAGACCGTCTGTCTCAGACCGTCTGTCTCAGTCCGTCTGTCTCAGACCGTGTGTCTCAGACCGTCTGTCTCAGACCCTCTGTCTCAGACCGTGTGTCTCAGACCGTCCGTCTCAGACCGTCTGTCGCACACCGTCTGTCGCAGACCGTCTGTCTCAGACCGTCTGTCTCAGACCGTCTGTCTCAGACCGTCTGTCTCAGACCGTGTGTCTCAGACCGTCTGTCTCAGACCGTCTGTCTCAGACCGTGTGTCTCAGACCGTCCGTCTCAGACCGTCTGTCGCACACCGTCTGTCGCAGACCGTCTGTCTCAGACCGTCTGTCTCAGACCGTCTGTCTCAGACCGTCTGTCTCAGACCGTGTGTCTCAGACCGTCTGTCTCAGACCGTCTGTCTCAGACCGTGTGTCTCAGACCGTCCGTCTCAGACCGTCTGTCGCACACCGTCTGTCGCAGACCGTCTGTCTCAGACCGTCTGTCTCAGACCGTCTGTCTCAGACCGTCTGTCTCAGACCGTGTGTCTCAGACCGTCTGTCTCAGACCGTCTGTCTCAGACCGTGTGTCTCAGACCGTCCGTCTCAGACCGTCTGTCGCACACCGTCTGTCGCAGACCGTCTGTCTCAGACCGTCTGTCTCAGACCGTCTGTCTCAGACCGTCTGTCTCAGACCGTGTGTCTCAGACCGTCTGTCTCAGACCGTCTGTCTCAGACCGTGTGTCTCAGACCGTCCGTCTCAGACCGTCTGTCGCACACCGTCTGTCGCAGACCGTCTGTCTCAGACCGTCTGTCTCAGACCGTCTGTCTCAGACCGTCTGTCTCAGACCGTGTGTCTCAGACCGTCTGTCTCAGACCGTCTGTCTCAGACCGTGTGTCTCAGACCGTCCGTCTCAGACCGTCTGTCGCACACCGTCTGTCGCAGACCGTCTGTCTCAGACCGTCTGTCTCAGACCGTCTGTCTCAGACCGTCTGTCTCAGACCGTCTGTCTCAGACCGTGTGTCTCAGTCCGTCTGTCTCAGACCGTCTGTCGCACACCGTCTGTCGCAGACCGTCTGTCTCAGACCGTCTGTCTCAGACCGTCTGTCTCAGACCGTGTGTCTCAGTTTGTCCGTCTCAGACCGTCTGTCTCAGACCGTCTTTCTCAGACCGTCTGTCTCAGACCGTCTGTCTCAGACCGTCTGTCTCAGACCGTCTGTCTCAGACCGTCTGTCTCAGACCGTCTGTCTCAGACCGTCTGTCTCAGTCCGTCTGCCCCTGTCCGTCTGTCTCATACCGTCTGCCGCATATCGTCTGTCGCAGACCGTCTGTTTCAGACCGTCTGTCGCAGACCGTCTGTCTCAGACCGTCTGTCCCAGACAGTCTGTCTCAGACCGTCTGTCTCAGACCGTCTGTCTCAGACCGTCTGTCTCAGACCGTCTGTCTCAGACCGTCTGTCTCAGACCGTCTGTCTCTGACCGTCTGTCGCACACCGTCTGTCTCAGACCGTCTGTCTCAGACCGTCTGTCTCAGACCGTCTGTCTCAGACCGTCTGTCTCAGACCGTCTGTCTCAGACCGTCTGTCTCAGACCGTCTGTCTCAGACCGTCTGTCTCAGACCGTCTGTCTCAGACCGTCTGTCTCTGACCGTCTGTCGCACACCGTCTGTCGCACACCGTCCGTCTCAGACCGTCTGTCTCAGACCGTCTGTCGCACACCGTCTGTCGCAGACCGTCTGTCTCAGACCGTCTGTCTCAGACCGTCTGTCTCAGACCGTCTGTCTCAGACCGTCTGTCTCAGACCGTCTGTCTCAGACCGTCTGTCTCAGACCGTCTGTCTCAGACCGTCTGTCTCAGACCGTCTGTCTCAGACCGTCTGTCTCTGACCGTCTGTCGCACACCGTCTGTCGCACACCGTCCGTCTCAGACCGTCTGTCTCAGACCGTCTGTCTCAGACCGTCTGTCGCACACCGTCTGTCGCAGACCGTCTGTCTCAGACCGTCTGTCTCAGACCGTCTGTCTCAGACCGTCTGTCTCAGACCGTCTGTCTCAGACCGTCTGTCTCAGACCGTCTGTCTCAGACCGTCTGTCTCTGACCGTCTGTCGCACACCGTCTGTCGCATACCGTCCGTCTCAGACCGTCTGTCTCAGACCGTCTGTCGCACACCGTCTGTCGCAGACCGTCTGTCTCAGACCGTCTGTCTCAGACCGTCTGTCTCAGACCGTCTGTCTCAGACCGTCTGTCTCAGACCGTCTGTCTCAGACCGTCTGTCTCAGACCGTCTGTCTCTGACCGTCTGTCGCACACCGTCTGTCGCACACCGTCCGTCTCAGACCGTCCGTCTCAGACCGTCTGTCGCACACCGTCTGTCGCAGACCGTCTGTCTCAGACCGTCTGTCTCAGACCGTCTGTCTCAGACCGTCTGTCTCAGACCGTGTGTCTCAGACCGTCCGTCTCAGACCGTCTGTCTCAGACCGTCTGTCTCAGACCGTCTGTCGCACACCGTCTGTCGCAGACCGTCTGTTTCAGACCGTCTGTCGCAGACCGTCTTTTTCAGACCGTCTGTGTCAGACCGTCTATCTCAGACCGCCAGTCTCAGACCATCTGTCTCAGACCGTCTGTCTCAGACCGTCTGTGTCAGACCGTCTGTCTCAGTCCGCCTGCCTCTCTCCGTCTTTCTCATACCGTCTGTCTCAGACCGTCTGTCTCAGACCATCTGTCTCAGTCCGTCTACCTCTGCCTGTCCGTCTCAGTCCGTCAGCTTCAGTCCGTCTGTCTCATTCCGTCTGTCTCAGACCATCCGTCTCGGTGCGTCTGGCTCTGTCTGTCGGCCTCTGTCCGTCTGTCTCAGTCTGTCGTCCTCTGTCCGTCCGTCTCATACCGTCTGTCCAGACCGTCTGTCCCAGACAATCTGTCTCAGACCGTCTGTCTCAGACCGTCTGTCTCAGACCGTCTGTCTCAGACCGTCTGTCTCAGACCGTCTGTCTCAGACCGTCCGTCTCTGTGCATCTGTCTCCGTCTGTCGTCCTCTGTCCGTCCGTCTCATACCGTCTGTCACAGACCGTCTGTCTCAGACCGTCTGTCTCAGACCGTCTGTCTCAGACCGTCTGTCTCAGACCGTCTGTCTCAGACCGTCTGTCTCAGACCGTCTGTCTCAGACCGTCTGTCTCAGACCGTCTGTCTCAGACCGTCTGTCTCAGTCCGTCTGTCTCAGGCCGTCTGTCTCAGACCATCTGTCTCAGTCCGTCTACCTCTGCCTGTCCGTCTCAGTCCGTCAGCTTCAGTCCGTCTGTCTCAGACCATCCGTCTCGGTGCGTCTGGCTCTGTCTGTCGGCCTCTGTCCGTCTGTCTCAGTCTGTCGTCCTCTGTCCGTCCATCTCATACCGTCTGTCCAGACCGTCTGTCCCAGACAATCTGTCTCAGACCGTCTGTCTCAGACCGTCTGTCTCAGACCGTCTGTCTCAGACCGTCTGTCTCAGACCGTCTGTCTCAGACCGTCTGTCTCAGACCGTCTGTCTCTGACCGTCTGTCGCACGCCGTCCGTCTCAGACCGTCTGTCTCAGACCGTCTGTCTCAGACCGTCTGTCTCAGACCGTGTGTCTCAGTCCGTCTGTCTCAGACCGTCTGTCGCACACCGTCTGTCGCAGACCGTCTGTCTCAGACCGTCTGTCTCAGATCGTCTGTCTCAGTCCGCCTGTCCCCGGTCGTCTGTCTCAGACCGTCTGTCTCAGCCCGTCTGTCTTAGACCGTCCGTCTCTGTGCTTCTGTCTCCGTCTGTCTCAGACCGTCTGTCGCACACCGTCTGTCGCAGACCGTCTGTCTCAGACCGTGTGTCTCAGTTTGTCCGTCTCAGACCGTTTGTCTCAGACCGTCTGTCCCAGACCGTCTGTCTCAGACCGTCTGTCGCACACCGTTTGTTTCAGACCGTCTGTGTCAGACCGTCTATCTCAGACCGTCTTTCTCAGACGGTCTGTCTCAGTCCGTCTGCCCCTGTCCGTCTGTCTCATACCGTCTGCCTCATACCGTCTGTCGCAGACCGTCTGTCTCAGACCGTCTGTCTCAGACCGTCTGTCTCAGACCGTCTGTCTCAGACCGTCTGTCTCAGACCGTCTGTCTCAGACCGTCTGTCTCAGACCGTCTGTCTCAGACCGTCTGTCTCAGACCGTCTGTCTCTGACCGTCTGTCGCACACCGTCTGTCGCACACCGTCCGTCTCAGACCGTCTGTCTCAGACCGTCTGTCGCACACCGTCTGTCGCAGACCGTCTGTCTCAGACCGTCTGTCTCAGACCGTCTGTCTCAGACCGTCTGTCTCAGACCGTCTGTCTCAGACCGTCTGTCTCAGACCGTCTGTCTCAGACCGTCTGTCTCTGACCGTCTGTCGCACACCGTCTGTCGCACACCGTCCGTCTCAGACCGTCTGTCTCAGACCGTCTGTCGCACACCGTCTGTCGCAGACCGTCTGTCTCAGACCGTCTGTCTCAGACCGTGTGTCTCAGTCCGTCTATCTCAGACTGTCTGTCGCACACCGTCTGTCGCACACCGTTTGTTTCAGACCGTCTGTGTCAGACCGTCTATCTCAGACCGTCTTTCTCAGACGGTCTGTCTCAGTCCGTCTGCCCCTGTCCGTCTGTCTCATACCGTCTGCCTCATACCGTCTGTCGCAGACCGTCTGTCTCAGACCGTCTGTCTCAGACCGTCTGTCTCAGACCGTCTGTCTCAGACCGTCTGTCTCAGACCGTCTGTCTCAGACCGTCTGTCTCAGACCGTCTGTCTCAGACCGTCTGTCTCAGACCGTCTGTCTCTGACCGTCTGTCGCACACCGTCTGTCGCACACCGTCCGTCTCAGACCGTCTGTCTCAGACCGTCTGTCGCACACCGTCTGTCGCAGACCGTCTGTCTCAGACCGTCTGTCTCAGACCGTCTGTCTCAGACCGTCTGTCTCAGACCGTCTGTCTCAGACCGTCTGTCTCAGACCGTCTGTCTCAGACCGTCTGTCTCAGACCGTCTGTCTCTGACCGTCTGTCGCACACCGTCTGTCGCACACCGTCCGTCTCAGACCGTCTGTCTCAGACCGTCTGTCGCACACCGTCTGTCGCAGACCGTCTGTCTCAGACCGTCTGTCTCAGACCGTCTGTCTCAGACCGTCTGTCTCAGACCGTCTGTCTCAGACCGTCTGTCTCAGACCGTCTGTCTCTGACCGTCTGTCGCACACCGTCTGTCGCACACCGTCCGTCTCAGACCGTCCGTCTCAGACCGTCTGTCGCACACCGTCTGTCGCAGACCGTCTGTCTCAGACCGTCTGTCTCAGACCGTCTGTCTCAGACCGTCTGTCTCAGACCGTCTGTCTCAGACCGTGTGTCTCAGACCGTCCGTCTCAGACCGTCTGTCTCAGACCGTCTGTCTCAGACCGTCTGTCGCACACCGTCTGTCGCAGACCGTCTGTTTCAGACCGTCTGTCGCAGACCGTCTTTTTCAGACCGTCTGTGTCAGACCGTCTATCTCAGACCGCCAGTCTCAGACCATCTGTCTCAGACCGTCTGTCTCAGACCGTCTGTGTCAGACCGTCTGTCTCAGTCCGCCTGCCTCTCTCCGTCTTTCTCATACCGTCTGTCTCAGACCGTCTGTCTCAGACCATCTGTCTCAGTCCGTCTACCTCTGCCTGTCCGTCTCAGTCCGTCAGCTTCAGTCCGTCTGTCTCATTCCGTCTGTCTCAGACCATCCGTCTCGGTGCGTCTGGCTCTGTCTGTCGGCCTCTGTCCGTCTGTCTCAGTCTGTCGTCCTCTGTCCGTCCGTCTCATACCGTCTGTCCAGACCGTCTGTCCCAGACAATCTGTCTCAGACCGTCTGTCTCAGACCGTCTGTCTCAGACCGTCTGTCTCAGACCGTCTGTCTCAGACCGTCTGTCTCAGACCGTCTGTCTCAGACCGTCTGTCTCAGACCGTCTGTCTCTGACCGTCTGTCGCACACCGTCTGTCGCACACCGTCCGTCTCAGACCGTCTGTCTCAGACCGTCTGTCTCAGACCGTCTGTCTCAGACCGTGTGTCTCAGTCCGTCTGTCTCAGACCGTCTGTCGCACACCGTCTGTCGCAGACCGTCTGTCTCAGACCGTCTGTCTCAACCGTCTGTCTCAGACCGTGTGTCTCAGTTTGTCCGTCTCAGACCGTCTGTCTCAGACCGTCTGTCCCAGACCGTCTGTCTCAGACCGTCTGTCTCAGACCGTCTGTCCCAGACAATCTGTCTCAGACCGTCTGTCTCAGACCGTCTGTACAGACCGTCTGTCTCAGACCGTCTGTCTCAGACCGTCTGTCTCAGACCGTCTGTCTCAGACCGTCTGTCTCAGACCGTGTGTCTCAGTCCGTCTATCTCAGACTGTCTGTCGCACACCGTCTGTCGCACACCGTTTGTTTCAGACCGTCTGTGTCAGACCGTCTATCTCAGACCGTCTTTCTCAGACCGTCTGTCTCAGTCCGTCTGCCCCTGTCCGTCTGTCTCATACCGTCTGCCTCATACCGTCTGTCTCAGACCGTATGTGTCAGACCGTCTGTCTCAGACCGTGTGTCTCAGTTTGTCCGTCTCAGACCGTCTGTCTCAGACCGTCTGTCTCAGACCGTCTGTCTCAGATCGTCTGTCGCTCACCGTCTGTCGCAGACCGTCTGTCTCAGACCGTCTGTCTCAGACCGTCTGTCTCAGACCGTCTGTCTCAGACCGTCTGTCTCAGACCGTCCGTCTCTGTGCATCTGTCTCCGTCTGTCGTCCTCTGTCCGTCCGTCTCATACCGTCTGTCACAGACCGTCTGTCTCAGACCGTCTGTCTCAGACCGTCTGTCTCAGACCGTCTGTCTCAGACCGTCTGTCTCAGACCGTCTGTCTCAGACCGTCTGTCTCAGACCGTCTGTCTCAGACCGTCTGTCTCAGACCGTCTGTCTCAGACCGTCTGTCTCAGACCGTCTGTCTCAGACCGTCTGTCTCAGACCGTCTGTCTCAGTCCGTCTGCCCCTGTCCGTCTGTCTCATACCGTCTGCCGCATATCGTCTGTCTCAGACCGTATGTGTCAGACCGTCTGTCTCAGACCGTGTGTCTCAGTTTGTCCGTCTCAGACCGTCTGTCTCAGACCGTCTGTCTCAGACCGTCTGTCTCAGACCGTCTGTCTCAGACCGTCTGTCTCAGACCGTCCGTCTCAGACCGTCTGTCTCAGACCGTGTGTCTCAGACCGTCTGTCTCAGACCGTCTGTCTCAGACCGTGTGTCTCAGTCCGTCTGTCTCAGACCGTCTGTCGCAGACCGTCTGTTTCAGACCGTCTGTCGCAGACCGTCTGTTTCAGACCGTCTGTGTCAGACCGTCTATCTCAGACCGCCTGTCTCAGACCATCTGTCTCAGACCGTCTGTCTCAGACCGTCTGTCTCAGACCGTCTGTCTCAGTCCGTCTGCCCCTGTCCGTCTGTCTCATACCGTCTGCCGCATATCGTCTGTCTCAGACCGTATGTGTCAGACCGTCTGTCTCAGACCGTGTGTCTCAGTTTGTCCGTCTCAGACCGTCTGTCTCAGACCGTCTGTCTCAGACCGTCTGTCTCAGACCGTCTGTCTCAGACCGTCTGTCTCAGCCCGTCTGTCTTAGACCGTCCGTCTCTGTGCTTCTGTCTCCGTCCGTCGTCCTCTGTCCGTCCGTCTCATACCGTCTGTCCCAGACAGTCTGTCTCAGACCGTCTGTCTCAGACCGTCTGTCTCAGACCGTCTGTCTCAGACCGTCTGTCTCAGACCGTCTGTCTCAGACCGTCTGTCTCAGACCGTCTGTCACAGACCGTCCGTCTCAGACCGTCTGTCTCAGACCGTCTGTCGCACACCGTCTGTCGCAGACCGTCTGTCTCAGACCGTCTGCCCCTGTCCGTCTGTCTCATACCGTCTGCCGCATATCGTCTGTCTCAGACCGTATGTGTCAGACCGTCTGTCTCAGACCGTGTGTCTCAGACCTTCCGTCTCAGACCGTCTGTCGCACACCGTCTGTCGCAGACCGTCTGTCTCAGACCGTCTGTCTCAGACCGTCTGTCTCAGACCGTCTGTCTCAGACCGTCTGTCTCAGACCGTGTGTCTCAGTCCGTCTGTCTCAGGCCGTCTGTCTCAGACCATCTGTCTCAGTCCGTCTACCTCTGCCTGTCCGTCTCAGTCCGTCAGCTTCAGTCCGTCTGTCTCAGACCATCCGTCTCGGTGCGTCTGGCTCTGTCTGTCGGCCTCTGTCCGTCTGTCTCAGTCTGTCGTCCTCTGTCCGTCCATCTCATACCGTCTGTCCAGACCGTCTGTCCCAGACAATCTGTCTCAGACCGTCTGTCTCAGACCGTCTGTCTCAGACCGTCTGTCTCAGACCGTCTGTCTCAGACCGTCTGTCTCAGACCGTCTGTCTCAGACCGTCTGTCTCTGACCGTCTGTCGCACGCCGTCCGTCTCAGACCGTCTGTCTCAGACCGTCTGTCTCAGACCGTCTGTCTCAGACCGTCTGTCTCAGACCGTGTGTCTCAGTCCGTCTGTCTCAGACCGTCTGTCGCACACCGTCTGTCGCAGACCGTCTGTCTCAGACCGTCTGTCTCAGATCGTCTGTCTCAGTCCGCCTGTCCCCGGTCGTCTGTCTCAGACCGTCTGTCTCAGCCCGTCTGTCTTAGACCGTCCGTCTCTGTGCTTCTGTCTCCGTCTGTCTCAGACCGTCTGTCGCACACCGTCTGTCGCAGACCGTCTGTCTCAGACCGTGTGTCTCAGTTTGTCCGTCTCAGACCGTTTGTCTCAGACCGTCTGTCCCAGACCGTCTGTCTCAGACCGTCTGTCTCAGA
This sequence comes from Coelioxys conoideus, assembly GCA_947623535.1. Taxonomy (NCBI): domain Eukaryota; kingdom Metazoa; phylum Arthropoda; class Insecta; order Hymenoptera; family Megachilidae; genus Coelioxys; species Coelioxys conoideus. The sequence continues at coordinate 3,239,687 of CANQJN010000020.1, read as the reverse complement.
CCGTCTGTCCCAGACAATCTTTCTCAGACCGTCTGTCTCAGACCGTCTGTACAGACCGTCTGTCTCAGACCGTCTGTCTCAGACCGTCTGTCTCAGACCGTCTGTCTCAGACCGTGTGTCTCAGTCCGTCTATCTCAGACTGTCTGTCGCACACCGTCTGTCGCACACCGTTTGTTTCAGACCGTCTGTGTCAGACCGTCTATCTCAGACCGTCTTTCTCAGACGGTCTGTCTCAGTCCGTCTGCCCCTGTCCGTCTGTCTCATACCGTCTGCCTCATACCGTCTGTCTCAGACCGTATGTGTCAGACCGTCTGTCTCAGACCGTGTGTCTCAGTTTGTCCGTCTCAGACCGTCTGTCTCAGACCGTCTGTCTCAGATCGTCTGTCTCAGATCGTCTGTCGCTCACCGTCTGTCGCAGACCGTCTGTCTCAGACCGTCTGTCTCAGACCGTCCGTCTCTGTGCATCTGTCTCCGTCTGTCGTCCTCTGTCCGTCCGTCTCATACCGTCTGTCACAGACCGTCTGTCTCAGACCGTCTGTCTCAGACCGTCTGTCTCAGACCGTCTGTCTCAGACCGTCTGTCTCAGACCGTCTGTCGCAGACCGTCTGTCTCAGACCGTCTGTCTCAGACCGTCTGTCTCTGACCGTCTGTCGCACACCGTCTGTCGCACACCGTCTGTCGCACACCGTCCGTCTCAGACCGTCTGTCTCAGACCGTCTGTCTCAGACCGTCTGTCTCAGACCGTGTGTCTCAGTCCGTCTGTCTCAGACCGTCTGTCGCACACCGTCTGTCGCAGACCGTCTGTCTCAGACCGTCTGTCTCAGATCGTCTGTCTCAGTCCGCCTGTCTCCGGTCGTCTGTCTCAGACCGTCTGTCTCAGCCCGTCTGTCTTAGACCGTCCGTCTCTGTGCTTCTGTCTCCGTCCGTCGTCCTCTGTCCGTCCGTCTCATACCGTCTGTCCCAGACAGTCTGTCTCAGACCGTCTGTCTCAGACCGTCTGTCTCAGACCGTCTGTCTCAGACCGTCTGTCTCAGACCGTCTGTCTCAGACCGTCTGTCTCAGACCGTCTGTCACAGACCGTCCGTCTCAGACCGTCTGTCTCAGACCGTCTGTCGCACACCGTCTGTCGCAGACCGTCTGTCTCAGACCGTCTGCCCCTGTCCGTCTGTCTCATACCGTCTGCCGCATATCGTCTGTCTCAGACCGTATGTGTCAGACCGTCTGTCTCAGACCGTGTGTCTCAGACCGTCCGTCTCAGACCGTCTGTCGCACACCGTCTGTCGCAGACCGTCTGTCTCAGACCGTCTGTCTCAGACCGTCTGTCTCAGACCGTCTGTCTCAGACCGTCTGTCTCAGACCGTGTGTCTCAGTCCGTCTGTGTCAGACCGTCTGTCGCAGACCGTCTGTTTCAGACCGTCTGTCGCAGACCGTCTGTTTCAGACCGTCTGTCGCAGACCGTCTTTTTCAGACCGTCTGTGTCAGACCGTCTGTCTCAGACCGTCTGTCTCAGACCGTCTGTCTCTGACCGTCTGTCGCACACCGTCTGTCGCACACCGTCCGTCTCAGACCGTCTGTCTCAGACCGTCTGTCTCAGACCGTCTGTCTCAGACCGTCTGTCTCAGACCGTGTGTCTCAGTCCGTCTGTCTCAGACCGTCTGTCGCACACCGTCTGTCGCAGACCGTCTGTCTCAGACCGTCTGTCTCAGATCGTCTGTCTCAGTCCGCCTGTCCCCGGTCGTCTGTCTCAGACCGTCTGTCTCAGCCCGTCTGTCTTAGACCGTCCGTCTCTGTGCTTCTGTCTCCGTCTGTCGTCCTCTGTCCGTCCGTCTCATACCGTCTGTCCCAGACCGTCTGTCTCAGGCCGTCTGTCTCAGACCGTCTGTCTCAGACCGTGTGTCTCAGTCCGTCTGTCTCAGACCGTCTGTCGCACACCGTCTGTCGCAGACCGTCTGTCTCAGACCGTCTGTCTCAGATCGTCTGTCTCAGTCCGCCTGTCTCCGGTCGTCTGTCTCAGACCGTCTGTCTCAGCCCGTCTGTCTTAGACCGTCCGTCTCTGTGCTTCTGTCTCCGTCCGTCGTCCTCTGTCCGTCCGTCTCATACCGTCTGTCCCAGACAGTCTGTCTCAGACCGTCTGTCTCAGACCGTCTGTCTCAGACCGTCTGTCTCAGACCGTCTGTCTCAGACCGTCTGTCTCAGACCGTCTGTCTCAGACCGTCTGTCTCAGACCGTCTGTCACAGACCGTCCGTCTCAGACCGTCTGTCTCAGACCGTCTGTCGCACACCGTCTGTCGCAGACCGTCTGTCTCAGACCGTCTGCCCCTGTCCGTCTGTCTCATACCGTCTGCCGCATATCGTCTGTCTCAGACCGTATGTGTCAGACCGTCTGTCTCAGTCCGCCTGTCTCCGGTCGTCTGTCTCAGACCGTCTGTCTCAGCCCGTCTGTCTTAGACCGTCCGTCTCTGTGCTTCTGTCTCCGTCCGTCGTCCTCTGTCCGTCCGTCTCATACCGTCTGTCCCAGACAGTCTGTCTCAGACCGTCTGTCTCAGACCGTCTGTGTCAGACCGTCTATCTCAGACCGCCAGTCTCAGACCATCTGTCTCAGACCGTCTGTCTCAGACCGTCTGTCTCAGACCGTCTGTCTCAGACCATCTGTCTCAGACCGTCTGTCTCAGACCGTCCGTCTCAGACCGTCTGTCTCAGACCGTCTGTCGCACACCGTCTGTCGCAGACCGTCTGTCTCAGACCGTGTGTCTCAGTTTGTCCGTCTCAGACCGTTTGTCTCAGACCGTCTGTCCCAGACCGTCTGTCTCAGACCGTCTGTCTCAGACCGTCTGTCCCAGACAATCTTTCTCAGACCGTCTGTCTCAGACCGTCTGTACAGACCGTCTGTCTCAGACCGTCTGTCTCAGACCGTCTGTCTCAGACCGTCTGTCTCAGACCGTGTGTCTCAGTCCGTCTATCTCAGACTGTCTGTCGCACACCGTCTGTCGCACACCGTTTGTTTCAGACCGTCTGTGTCAGACCGTCTATCTCAGACCGTCTTTCTCAGACCGTCTGTCTCAGTCCGTCTGCCCCTGTCCGTCTGTCTCATACCGTCTGCCTCATACCGTCTGTCTCAGACCGTATGTGTCAGACCGTCTGTCTCAGACCGTGTGTCTCAGTTTGTCCGTCTCAGACCGTCTGTCTCAGACCGTCTGTCTCAGACCGTCTGTCTCAGATCGTCTGTCGCTCACCGTCTGTCGCAGACCGTCTGTCTCAGACCGTCTGTCTCAGACCGTCCGTCTCTGTGCATCTGTCTCCGTCTGTCGTCCTCTGTCCGTCCGTCTCATACCGTCTGTCACAGACCGTCTGTCTCAGACCGTCTGTCTCAGACCGTCTGTCTCAGACCGTCTGTCTCAGACCGTCTGTCTCAGACCGTCTGTCTCAGACCGTCTGTCGCAGACCGTCTGTCTCAGACCGTCTGTCTTAGACCGTCTGTCTCTGACCGTCTGTCGCACACCGTCTGTCGCACACCGTCCGTCTCAGACCGTCTGTCTCAGACCGTCTGTCTCAGACCGTCTGTCTCAGACCGTGTGTCTCAGTCCGTCTGTCTCAGACCGTCTGTCGCACACCGTCTGTCGCAGACCGTCTGTCTCAGACCGTCTGTCTCAGACCGTCTGTCTCAGACCGTCTGTCTCAGACCGTCTGTCTCAGACCGTCTGTCACAGACCGTCCGTCTCAGACCGTCTGTCTCAGACCGTCTGTCGCACACCGTCTGTCGCAGACCGTCTGTCTCAGACCGTCTGTCTCAGACCGTCTGTCTCAGACCGTCTGTCTCAGACCGTCTGTCTCAGACCGTCTGTCTCAGACCGTCTGTCTCAGACCGTCTGTCTCAGACCGTCTGTCTCAGACCGTGTGTCTCAGTCCGTCTGTGTCAGACCGTCTGTCGCAGACCGTCTGTTTCAGACCGTCTGTCGCAGACCGTCTGTTTCAGACCGTCTGTCGCAGACCGTCTTTTTCAGACCGTCTGTGTCAGACCGTCTGTCTCAGACCGTCTGTCTCAGACCGTCTGTCTCTGACCGTCTGTCGCACACCGTCTGTCGCACACCGTCCGTCTCAGACCGTCTGTCTCAGACCGTCTGTCTCAGACCGTCTGTCTCAGACCGTGTGCCTCAGTCCGTCTGTCTCAGACCGTCTGTCGCACACCGTCTGTCGCAGACCGTCTGTCTCAGACCGTCTGTCTCAGATCGTCTGTCTCAGTCCGCCTGTCCCCGGTCGTCTGTCTCAGACCGTCTGTCTCAGCCCGTCTGTCTTAGACCGTCCGTCTCTGTGCTTCTGTCTCCGTCTGTCGTCCTCTGTCCGTCCGTCTCATACCGTCTGTCCCAGACCGTCTGTCTCAGGCCGTCTGTCTCAGACCGTCTGTCTCAGACCGTGTGTCTCAGTCCGTCTGTCTCAGACCGTCTGTCGCACACCGTCTGTCGCAGACCGTCTGTCTCAGACCGTCTGTCTCAGATCGTCTGTCTCAGTCCGCCTGTCTCCGGTCGTCTGTCTCAGACCGTCTGTCTCAGCCCGTCTGTCTTAGACCGTCCGTCTCTGTGCTTCTGTCTCCGTCCGTCGTCCTCTGTCCGTCCGTCTCATACCGTCTGTCCCAGACAGTCTGTCTCAGACCGTCTGTCTCAGACCGTCTGTCTCAGACCGTCTGTCTCAGACCGTCTGTCTCAGACCGTCTGTCTCAGACCGTCTGTCTCAGACCGTCTGTCACAGACCGTCCGTCTCAGACCGTCTGTCTCAGACCGTCTGTCGCACACCGTCTGTCGCAGACCGTCTGTCTCAGACCGTCTGCCCCTGTCCGTCTGTCTCATACCGTCTGCCGCATATCGTCTGTCTCAGACCGTATGTGTCAGACCGTCTGTCTCAGTCCGCCTGTCTCCGGTCGTCTGTCTCAGACCGTCTGTCTCAGCCCGTCTGTCTTAGACCGTCCGTCTCTGTGCTTCTGTCTCCGTCCGTCGTCCTCTGTCCGTCCGTCTCATACCGTCTGTCCCAGACAGTCTGTCTCAGACCGTCTGTCTCAGACCGTCTGTGTCAGACCGTCTATCTCAGACCGCCAGTCTCAGACCATCTGTCTCAGACCGTCTGTCTCAGACCGTCTGTGTCAGACCGTCTGTCTCAGACCGCCTGCCTCTCTCCGTCTTTCTCATACCGTCTGTCTCAGACCGTCTGTCTCAGACCATCTGTCTCAGGCCGTCTGTCTCAGACCATCTGTCTCAGTCCGTCTACCTCTGCCTGTCCGTCTCAGTCCGTCAGCTTTAGTCCGTCTGTCTCATTCCGTCTGTCTCAGACCATCCGTCTCGGTGCGTCTGGCTCTGTCTGTCGGCCTCTGTCCGTCTGTCTCAGTCTGTCGTCCTCTGTCCGTCCGTCTCATACCGTCTGTCCAGACCGTCTGTCCCAGACAATCTGTCTCAGACCGTCTGTCTCAGACCGTCTGTCTCAGACCGTCTGTCTCAGACCGTCTGTCTCTGACCGTCTGTCGCACACCGTCTGTCGCACACCGTCCGTCTCAGACCGTCTGTCTCAGACCGTCTGTCTCAGACCGTCTGTCTCAGACCGTGTGTCTCAGTCCGTCTGTCTCAGACCGTCTGTCGCACACCGTCTGTCGCAGACCGTCTGTCTCAGACCGTCTGTCTCAGATCGTCTGTCTCAGTCCGCCTGTCCCCGGTCGTCTGTCTCAGACCGTCTGTCTCAGACCGTCTGTCTCAGCCCGTCTGTCTTAGACCGTCCGTCTCTGTGCTTCTGTCTCCGTCTGTCGTCCTCTGTCCGTCCGTCTCATACCGTCTGTCCCAGACAGTCTGTCTCAGACCGTCTGTCTCAGACCGTCTGTCTCAGACCGTCTTTCTCAGACCGTCTGTCTCAGTCCGTCTGCCCCTGTCCGTCTGTCTCATACCGTCTGCCTCATACCGTCTGTCTCAGACCGTATGTGTCAGACCGTCTGTCTCAGACCGTGTGTCTCAGTTTGTCCGTCTCAGACCGTCTGTCTCAGACCGTCTGTCTCAGACCGTCTGTCTCAGATCGTCTGTCGCTCACCGTCTGTCGCAGACCGTCTGTCTCAGACCGTCTGTCTCAGACCGTCCGTCTCTGTGCATCTGTCTCCGTCTGTCGTCCTCTGTCCGTCCGTCTCATACCGTCTTTCACAGACCGTCTGTCTCAGACCGTCTGTCTCAGACCGTCTGTCTCAGACCGTCTGTCTCAGACCGTCTGTCTCAGACCGTCTGTCTCAGACCGTCTGTCGCAGACCGTCTGTCTCAGACCGTCTGTCTTAGACCGTCTGTCTCTGACCGTCTGTCGCACACCGTCTGTCGCACACCGTCCGTCTCAGACCGTCTGTCTCAGACCGTCTGTCTCAGACCGTCTGTCTCAGACCGTGTGTCTCAGTCCGTCTGTCTCAGACCGTCTGTCGCACACCGTCTGTCGCAGACCGTCTGTCTCAGACCGTCTGTCTCAGATCGTCTGTCTCAGTCCGCCTGTCTCCGGTCGTCTGTCTCAGACCGTCTGTCTCAGCCCGTCTGTCTTAGACCGTCCGTCTCTGTGCTTCTGTCTTCGTCCGTCGTCCTCTGTCCGTCCGTCTCATACCGTCTGTCCCAGACAGTCTGTCTCAGACCGTCTGTCTCAGACCGTCTGTCTCAGACCGTCTGTCTCAGACCGTCTGTCTCAGACCGTCTGTCTCAGACCGTCTGTCTCAGACCGTCTGTCTCAGACCGTCTGTCTCAGACCGTCTGTCACAGACCGTCCGTCTCAGACCGTCTGTCTCAGACCGTCTGTCGCACACCGTCTGTCGCAGACCGTCTGTCTCAGACCGTCTGTCTCAGACCGTCTGTCTCAGACCGTCTGTCTCAGACCGTCTGTCTCAGACCGTCTGTCTCAGACCGTCTGTCTCAGACCGTCTGTCTCAGACCGTCTGTCTCAGACCGTCTGTCTCAGACCGTGTGTCTCAGTCCGTCTGTGTCAGACCGTCTGTCGCAGACCGTCTGTTTCAGACCGTCTGTCGCAGACCGTCTGTTTCAGACCGTCTGTCGCAGACCGTCTTTTTCAGACCGTCTGTGTCAGACCGTCTGTCTCAGACCGTCTGTCTCAGACCGTCTGTCTCTGACCGTCTGTCGCACACCGTCTGTCGCACACCGTCCGTCTCAGACCGTCTGTCTCAGACCGTCTGTCTCAGACCGTCTGTCTCAGACCGTGTGTCTCAGTCCGTCTGTCTCAGACCGTCTGTCGCACACCGTCTGTCGCAGACCGTCTGTCTCAGACCGTCTGTCTCAGATCGTCTGTCTCAGTCCGCCTGTCCCCGGTCGTCTGTCTCAGACCGTCTGTCTCAGCCCGTCTGTCTTAGACCGTCCGTCTCTGTGCTTCTGTCTCCGTCTGTCGTCCTCTGTCCGTCCGTCTCATACCGTCTGTCCCAGACCGTCTGTCTCAGGCCGTCTGTCTCAGACCGTCTGTCTCAGACCGTGTGTCTCAGTCCGTCTGTCTCAGACCGTCTGTCGCACACCGTCTGTCGCAGACCGTCTGTCTCAGACCGTCTGTCTCAGATCGTCTGTCTCAGTCCGCCTGTCTCCGGTCGTCTGTCTCAGACCGTCTGTCTCAGCCCGTCTGTCTTAGACCGTCCGTCTCTGTGCTTCTGTCTCCGTCCGTCGTCCTCTGTCCGTCCGTCTCATACCGTCTGTCCCAGACAGTCTGTCTCAGACCGTCTGTCTCAGACCGTCTGTCTCAGACCGTCTGTCTCAGACCGTCTGTCTCAGACCGTCTGTCTCAGACCGTCTGTCTCAGACCGTCTGTCACAGACCGTCCGTCTCAGACCGTCTGTCTCAGACCGTCTGTCGCACACCGTCTGTCGCAGACCGTCTGTCTCAGACCGTCTGCCCCTGTCCGTCTGTCTCATACCGTCTGCCGCATATCGTCTGTCTCAGACCGTATGTGTCAGACCGTCTGTCTCAGTCCGCCTGTCTCCGGTCGTCTGTCTCAGACCGTCTGTCTCAGCCCGTCTGTCTTAGACCGTCCGTCTCTGTGCTTCTGTCTCCGTCCGTCGTCCTCTGTCCGTCCGTCTCATACCGTCTGTCCCAGACAGTCTGTCTCAGACCGTCTGTCTCAGACCGTCTGTGTCAGACCGTCTATCTCAGACCGCCAGTCTCAGACCATCTGTCTCAGACCGTCTGTCTCAGACCGTCTGTGTCAGACCGTCTGTCTCAGACCGCCTGCCTCTCTCCGTCTTTCTCATACCGTCTGTCTCAGACCGTCTGTCTCAGACCATCTGTCTCAGGCCGTCTGTCTCAGACCATCTGTCTCAGTCCGTCTACCTCTGCCTGTCCGTCTCAGTCCGTCAGCTTTAGTCCGTCTGTCTCATTCCGTCTGTCTCAGACCATCCGTCTCGGTGCGTCTGGCTCTGTCTGTCGGCCTCTGTCCGTCTGTCTCAGTCTGTCGTCCTCTGTCCGTCCGTCTCATACCGTCTGTCCAGACCGTCTGTCCCAGACAATCTGTCTCAGACCGTCTGTCTCAGACCGTCTGTCTCAGACCGTCTGTCTCAGACCGTCTGTCTCTGACCGTCTGTCGCACACCGTCTGTCGCACACCGTCCGTCTCAGACCGTCTGTCTCAGACCGTCTGTCTCAGACCGTCTGTCTCAGACCGTGTGTCTCAGTCCGTCTGTCTCAGACCGTCTGTCGCACACCGTCTGTCGCAGACCGTCTGTCTCAGACCGTCTGTCTCAGATCGTCTGTCTCAGTCCGCCTGTCCCCGGTCGTCTGTCTCAGACCGTCTGTCTCAGACCGTCTGTCTCAGCCCGTCTGTCTTAGACCGTCCGTCTCTGTGCTTCTGTCTCCGTCTGTCGTCCTCTGTCCGTCCGTCTCATACCGTCTGTCCCAGACAGTCTGTCTCAGACCGTCTGTCTCAGACCGTCTGTCTCAGACCGTCTGTCTCAGACCATCTGTCTCAGACCGTCTGTCTCAGACCGTCCGTCTCAGACCGTCTGTCTCAGACCGTCTGTCGCACACCGTCTGTCGCAGACCGTCTGTCTCAGACCGTGTGTCTCAGTTTGTCCGTCTCAGACCGTCTGTCTCAGACCGTCTGTCCCAGACCGTCTGTCTCAGACCGTCTGTCTCAGACCGTCTGTCCCAGACAATCTTTCTCAGACCGTCTGTCTCAGACCGTCTGTACAGACCGTCTGTCTCAGACCGTCTGTCTCAGACCGTCTGTCTCAGACCGTCTGTCTCAGACCGTGTGTCTCAGTCCGTCTATCTCAGACTGTCTGTCGCACACCGTCTGTCGCACACCGTTTGTTTCAGACCGTCTGTGTCAGACCGTCTATCTCAGACCGTCTTTCTCAGACCGTCTGTCTCAGTCCGTCTGCCCCTGTCCGTCTGTCTCATACCGTCTGCCTCATACCGTCTGTCTCAGACCGTGTGTCTCAGTTTGTCCGTCTCAGACCGTCTGTCTCAGACCGTCTGTCTCAGACCGTCTGTCTCAGATCGTCTGTCGCTCACCGTCTGTCGCAGACCGTCTGTCTCAGACCGTCTGTCTCAGACCGTCCGTCTCTGTGCATCTGTCTCCGTCTGTCGTCCTCTGTCCGTCCGTCTCATACCGTCTGTCACAGACCGTCTGTCTCAGACCGTCTGTCTCAGACCGTCTGTCTCAGACCGTCTGTCTCAGACCGTCTGTCTCAGACCGTCTGTCGCAGACCGTCTGTCTCAGACCGTCTGTCTCAGACCGTCTGTCTCTGACCGTCTGTCGCACACCGTCTGTCGCACACCGTCCGTCTCAGACCGTCTGTCTCAGACCGTCTGTCTCAGACCGTCTGTCTCAGACCGTGTGTCTCAGTCCGTCTGTCTCAGACCGTTTGTCGCACACCGTCCGTCTCAGACCGTCTGTCTCAGCCCGTCTGTCTTAGACCGTCCGTCTCTGTGCTTCTGTCTCCGTCCGTCGTCCTCTGTCCGTCCGTCTCATACCGTCTGTCCCAGACAGTCTGTCTCAGACCGTCTGTCTCAGACCGTCTGTCTCAGACCGTCTGTCTCAGACCGTCTGTCTCAGACCGTCTGTCTCAGACCGTCTGTCTCAGACCGTCTGTCACAGACCGTCCGTCTCAGACCGTATGTCTCAGACCGTCTGTCGCACACCGTCTGTCGCAGACCATCTGTCTCAGACCGTCTGCCCCTGTCCGTCTGTCTCATACCGTCTGCCGCATATCGTCTGTCTCAGACCGTATGTGTCAGACCGTCTGTCTCAGACCGTGTGTCTCAGACCGTCCGTCTCAGACCGTCTGTCGCACACCGTCTGTCGCAGACCGTCTGTCTCAGACCGTCTGTCTCAGACCGTCTGTCTCAGACCGTCTGTCTCAGACCGTCTGTCTCAGACCGTGTGTCTCAGTCCGTCTGTGTCAGACCGTCTGTCGCAGACCGTCTGTTTCAGACCGTCTGTCGCAGACCGTCTGTTTCAGACCGTCTGTCGCAGACCGTCTTTTTCAGACCGTCTGTGTCAGACCGTCTATCTCAGACCGCCAGTCTCAGACCATCTGTCTCAGACCGTTTGTCTCAGACCGTCTGTCTCAGACCATCTGTCTCAGTCCGTCTACCTCTGCCTGTCCGTCTCAGTCCGTCAGCTTCAGTCCGTCTGTCTCATTCCGTCTGTCTCAGACCATCCGTCTCGGTGCGTCTGGCTCTGTCTGTCGGCCTCTGTCCGTCTGTCTCAGTCTGTCGTCCTCTGTCCGTCCGTCTCATACCGTCTGTCCAGACCGTCTGTCCCAGACAATCTGTCTCAGACCGTCTGTCTCAGACCGTCTGTCTCAGACCGTCTGTCTCAGACCGTCTGTCTCAGACCGTCTGTCTCTGACCGTCTGTCGCACACCATCTGTCGCACACCGTCCGTCTCAGACCGTCTGTCTCAGACCGTCTGTCTCAGACCGTCTGTCTCAGACCGTGTGTCTCAGTCCGTCTGTCTCAGACCGTCTGTCGCACACCGTCTGTCGCAGACCGTCTGTCTCAGACCGTCTGTCTCAGATCGTCTGTCTCAGTCCGCCTGTCTCCGGTCGTCTGTCTCAGACCGTCTGTCTCAGCCCGTCTGTCTTAGACCGTCCGTCTCTGTGCTTCTGTCTCCGTCTGTCGTCCTCTGTCCGTCCGTCTCATACCGTCTGTCCCAGACAGTCTGTCTCAGACCGTCTGTCTCAGACCGTCTGTCTCAGACCGTCTGTCTCAGACCGTCTGTCTCAGACCGTCTGTCTCAGACCGTGTGTCTCAGTTTGTCCGTCTCAGACCGTCTGTCTCAGACCGTCTGTCCCAGACCGTCTGTCTCAGACCGTCTGTCTCAGACCGTCTGTCCCAGACAATCTTTCTCAGACCGTCTGTACAGACCGTCTGTCTCAGACCGTCTGTCTCAGACCGTCTGTCTCAGACCGTCTGTCTCAGACCGTGTGTCTCAGTCCGTCTATCTCAGACTGTCTGTCGCACACCGTCTGTCGCACACCGTCTGTCGCACACCGTTTGTTTCAGACCGTCTGTGTCAGACCGTCTATCTCAGACCGTCTTTCTCAGACCGTCTGTCTCAGTCCGTCTGCCCCTGTCCGTCTGTCTCATACCGTCTGCCTCATACCGTCTGTCTCAGACCGTATGTGTCAGACCGTCTGTCTCAGACCGTGTGTCTCAGTCCGTCTGTCTCAGACCGTCTGTCGCACACCGTCTGTCGCAGACCGTCTGTCTCAGACCGTCTGTCTCAGACCGTGTGTCTCAGTCCGTCTGTCTCAGACCGTCTGTCGCACACCGTCTGTCGCAGACCGTCTGTCTCAGACCGTCTGTCTCAGACCGTCTGTCTCAGATCGTCTGTCTCAGTCCGCCTGTCTCCGGTCGTCTGTCTCAGACCGTCTGTCTCAGACCGTCTGTCTCAGCCCGTCTGTCTTAGACCGTCCGTCTCTGTGCTTCTGTCTCCGTCCGTCGTCCTCTGTCCGTCCGTCTCATACCGTCTGTCCCAGACAGTCTGTCTCAGACCGTCTGTCTCAGACCGTCTGTCTCAGACCGTCTGTCTCAGACCGTCTGTCTCAGACCGTCTGTCTCAGACCGTCTGTCTCAGACCGTCTGTCTCAGACCGTCTGTCTCAGACCGTGTGTCTCAGTCCGTCTGTGTCAGACCGTCTGTCGCAGACCGTCTGTTTCAGACCGTCTGTCGCAGACCGTCTGTTTCAGACCGTCTGTCGCAGACCGTCTTTTTCAGACCGTCTGTGTCAGACCGTCTATCTCAGACCGCCAGTCTGAGACCATCTGTCTCAGACCGTCTGTCTCAGACCGTCTGTGTCAGACCGTCTGTCTCAGTCCGCCTGCCTCTCTCCGTCTTTCTCATACCGTTTGTCTCAGACCGTCTGTCTCAGACCATCTGTCTCAGGCCGCCTGTCTCAGACCATCTGTCTCAGTCCGTCTACCTCTGCCTGTCCGTCTCAGTCCGTCAGCTTCAGTCCGTCTGTCTCATTCCGTCTGTCTCAGACCATCCGTCTCGGTGCGTCTGGCTCTGTCTGTCGGCCTCTGTCCGTCTGTCTCAGTCTGTCGTCCTCTGTCCGTCCGTCTCATACCGTCTGTCCAGACCGTCTGTCCCAGACAATCTGTCTCAGACCGTCTGTCTCAGACCGTCTGTCTCAGACCGTCTGTCTCAGACCGTCTGTCTCAGACCGTCTGTCTCAGACCGTCTGTCTCTGACCGTCTGTCGCACACCGTCTGTCGCACACCGTCCGTCTCAGACCGTCTGTCTCAGACCGTCTGTCTCAGACCGTCTGTCTCAGACCGTGTGTCTCAGTCCGTCTGTCTCAGACCGTCTGTCGCACACCGTCTGTCGCAGACCGTCTGTCGCAGACCGTCTGTCTCAGATCGTCTGTCTCAGTCCGCCTGTCTCCGGTCGTCTGTCTCAGACCGTCTGTCTCAGACCGTCTGTCTCAGACCGTCTGTCTCAGACCGTCTGTCTCAGACCATCTGTCTCAGACCGTCTGTCTCAGACCGTCCGTCTCAGACCGTCTGTCTCAGACCGTCTGTCGCACACCGTCTGTCGCAGACCGTCTGTCTCAGACCGTGTGTCTCAGTTTGTCCGTCTCAGACCGTCTGTCTCAGACCGTCTGTCCCAGACCGTCTGTCTCAGACCGTCTGTCTCAGACCGTCTGTCCCAGACAATCTTTCTCAGACCGTCTGTCTCAGACCGTCTGTACAGACCGTCTGTCTCAGACCGTCTGTCTCAGACCGTCTGTCTCAGACCGTCTGTCTCAGACCGTCTGTCTCAGATTGTCTGTCGCTCACCGTCTGTCGCAGACCGTCTGTCTCAGACCGTCTGTCTCAGACCGTCTGTCTCAGACCGTCTGTCTCAGACCGTCTGTCTCAGTCCGTCTGCCCCTGTCCGTCTGTCTCATACCGTCTGCCGCATATCGTCTGTCTCAGACCGTATGTGTCAGACCGTCTGTCTCAGACCGTGTGTATCAGTTTGTCCGTCTCAGACCGTCTGTCTCAGACCGTCTGTCTCAGACCGTCTGTCTCAGACCGTCTGTCTCAGACCGTCTGTCTCAGACCGTCTGTCTCAGACCGTCTGTCTCAGACCGTCTGTCTCAGACCGTCTGTCTCTGACCGTCTGTCGCACACCTTCTGTCGCACACCGTCCGTCTCAGACCGTCTGTCTCAGACCGTCTGTCTCAGACCGTCTGTCTCAGACCGTGTGTCTCAGTCCGTCTGTCTCAGACCGTCTGTCGCACACCGTCTGTCGCAGACCGTCTGTCTCAGACCGTCTGTCTCAGACCGTCTGTCTCAGATCGTCTGTCTCAGTCCGCCTGTCTCCGGTCGTCTGTCTCAGACCGTCTGTCTCAGACCGTCTGTCTCAGCCCGTCTGTCTTAGACCGTCCGTCTCTGTGCTTCTGTCTCCGTCCGTCGTCCTCTGTCCGTCCGTCTCATACCGTCTGTCCCAGACAGTCTGTCTCAGACCGTCTGTCTCAGACCGTCTGTCTCAGACCGTCTGTCTCAGACCGTCTGTCTCAGACCGTCTGTCTCAGACCGTCTGTCTCAGACCGTCTGTCTCTGACCGTCTGTCGCACACCGTCTTTCGCACACCGTCCGTCTCAGACCGTCTGTCTCAGACCGTCTGTCTCAGACCGTCTGTCTCAGACCGTGTGTCTCAGTCCGTCTGTCTCAGACCGTCTGTCGCACACCGTCTGTCGCAGACCGTCTGTCTCAGATCGTCTGTCTCAGTCCGCCTGTCTCCGGTCGTCTGTCTCAGACCGTCTGTCTCAGACCGTCTGTCTCAGCCCGTCTGTCTTAGACCGTCCGTCTCTGTGCTTCTGTCTCCGTCTGTCGTCCTCTGTCCGTCCGTCTCATACCGTCTGTCCCAGACAGTCTGTCTCAGACCGTCTGTCTCAGACCGTCTGTCTCAGTCCGTCTGTCTCAGACCGTCTGTCTCAGACCGTCTGTCTCAGACCGTCTGTCTCAGACCGTCTGTCTCAGACCGTCTGTCTCAGACCGTCTGTCTCAGACCGTCTGTCGCAGTCCGTCTGCCCCTGTCCGTCTGTCTCATACCGTCTGCCGCATATCGTCTGTCTCAGACCGTATGTGTCAGACCGTCTGTCTCAGACCGTGTGTCTCAGTTTGTCCGTCTCAGACCGTCTGTCTCAGATCGTCTGTCTCAGTCCGCCTCTCTCCGGTCGTCCGTCTCAGACCGTCTGTCTCAGACCGTCTGTCTCAGCCCGTCTGTCTTAGACCGTCCGACTCTGTGCTTCTGTCTCCGTCGTCGTCCTCTGTCCGTCCGTCTCATACCGTCTGTCCCAGACAGTCTGTCTCAGACCGTCTGTCTCAGACCGTCTGTCTCAGAACGTCTGTCTCAGACCGTCTGTCTCAGACCGTCTGTCTCAGACCGTCTGTCTCAGACCATCTGTCTCAGACCGTCTGTCTCAGACCGTCCGTCTCAGACCGTCTGTCTCAGACCGTCTGTCGCACACCGTCTGTCGCAGACCGTCTGTCTCAGACCGTGTGTCTCAGTTTGTCCGTCTCAGACCGTCTGTCTCAGACCGTCTGTCCCAGACCGTCTGTCTCAGACCGTCTGTCTCAGACCGTCTGTCCCAGACAATCTGTCTCAGACCGTCTGTCTCAGACCGTCTGTACAGACCGTCTGTCTCAGACCGTCTGTCTCAGACCGTCTGTCTCAGACCGTCTGTCTCAGACCGTCTGTCTCAGACCGTGTGTCTCAGTCCGTCTATCTCAGACTGTCTGTCGCACACCGTCTGTCGCACACCGTTTGTTTCAGACCGTCTTTCTCAGACCGTCTGTCTCAGTCCGTCTGCCCCTGTCCGTCTGTCTCATACCGTCTGCATCATACCGTCTGTCTCAGACCGTATGTGTCAGACCGTCTGTCTCAGACCGTGTGTCCAGTTTGTCCGTCTCAGACCGTCTGTCTCAGACCGTCTGTCTCAGCTCGTCTGTCGCTCACCGTCTGTCGCAGACCGTCTGTCTCAGACCGTCTGTCTCAGACCGTCTGTCTCAGACCGTCTGTCTCAGACCGTCTGTCTCAGACCGTCCGTCTCTGTGCATCTGTCTCCGTCTGTCGTCCTCTGTCCGTCCGTCTCATACCGTCTGTCACAGGCCGTCCGTCTCTGTGCATCTGTCTCCGTCTGTCGTCCTCTGTCCGTCCGTCTCATACCGTCTGTCACAGACCGTCTGTCTCAGACCGTCTGTCTCAGTCCGCCTGCCTCTCTCCGTCTTTCTCATACCGTCTGTTTCAGACCGTCTGTCGCAGACCGTCTGTTTCAGACCGTCTGTCGCAGACCGTCTGTTTCAGACCGTCTGTGTCAGACCGTCTATCTCAGACCGCCTGTCTCAGACCATCTGTCTCAGACCGTCTGTCTCAGACCGTCTGTGTCAGACCGTCTGTCTCAGTCCGCCTGCCTCTCTCCGTCTTTCTCATACCGTCTGTCTCAGACCGTCTGTCTCAGACCGTCTGTCTCAGACCATCTGTCTCAGGCCGTCTGTCTCAGACCATCTGTCTCAGTCCGTCTACCTCTGCCTGTCTGTCTCAGTCCGTCAGCTTCAGTCTGTCTGTCTCATTCCGTCTGTCTCAGACCGTCTGTCTCAGACCGTCTGTCTCAGACCGTCTGTCTCAGACCGTCTGTCTCAGACCGTGTGTCTCAGTCCGTCTGTCTCAGACCGTCTGTCGCACACCGTCTGTCGCAGACCGTCTGTCTCAGACCGTCTGTCTCAGATCGTCTGTCTCAGTCCGCCTGTCTCCGGTCGTCTGTCCCAGACAATCTGTCTCAGACCGTCTGTCTCAGACCGTCTGTACAGACCGTCTGTCTCAGACCGTCTGTCTCAGACCGTCTGTCTCAGACCGTCTGTCTCAGACCGTCTGTCTCAGACCGTCTGTCTCAGACCGTGTGTCTCAGTCCGTCTATCTCAGACTGTCTGTCGCACACCGTCTGTCGCACACCGTTTGTCTCAGACCGTCTGTCTCAGACCGTCTGTCTCAGACCATCTGTCTCAGACCGTCTGTCTCAGACCGTCCGTCTCAGACCGTCTGTCTCAGACCGTCTGTCGCACACCGTCTGTCGCAGACCGTCTGTCTCAGACCGTGTGTCTCAGTTTGTCCGTCTCAGACCGTCTGTCTCAGACCGTCTGTCCCAGACCGTCTGTCTCAGACCGTCTGTCTCAGACCGTCTGTCCCAGACAATCTGTCTCAGACCGTCTGTCTCAGACCGTCTGTACAGACCGTCTGTCTCAGACCGTCTGTCTCAGACCGTCTGTCTCAGACCGTCTGTCTCAGACCGTCTGTCTCAGACCGTCTGTCTCAGACCGTCTGTCTCAGACCGTGTGTCTCAGTCCGTCTATCTCAGACTGTCTGTCGCACACCGTCTGTCGCACACCGTTTGTTTCAGACCGTCTTTCTCAGACCGTCTGTCTCAGTCCGTCTGCCCCTGTCCGTCTGTCTCATACCGTCTGCATCATACCGTCTGTCTCAGACCGTATGTGTCAGACCGTCTGTCTCAGACCGTGTGTCCAGTTTGTCCGTCTCAGACCGTCTGTCTCAGACCGTCTGTCTCAGCTCGTCTGTCGCTCACCGTCTGTCGCAGACCGTCTGTCTCAGACCGTCTGTCTCAGACCGTCTGTCTCAGACCGTCTGTCTCAGACCGTCCGTCTCTGTGCATCTGTCTCCGTCTGTCGTCCTCTGTCCGTCCGTCTCATACCGTCTGTCACAGACCGTCCGTCTCTGTGCATCTGTCTCCGTCTGTCGTCCTCTGTCCGTCCGTCTCATACCGTCTGTCACAGACCGTCTGTCTCAGACCGTCTGTCTCAGTCCGCCTGCCTCTCTCCGTCTTTCTCATACCGTCTGTTTCAGACCGTCTGTCGCAGACCGTCTGTTTCAGACCGTCTGTCGCAGACCGTCTGTTTCAGACCGTCTGTGTCAGACCGTCTATCTCAGACCGCCTGTCTCAGACCATCTGTCTCAGACCGTCTGTCTCAGACCGTCTGTGTCAGACCGTCTGTCTCAGTCCGCCTGCCTCTCTCCGTCTTTCTCATACCGTCTGTCTCAGACCGTCTGTCTCAGACCGTCTGTCTCAGACCATCTGTCTCAGGCCGTCTGTCTCAGACCATCTGTCTCAGTCCGTCTACCTCTGCCTGTCTGTCTCAGTCCGTCAGCTTCAGTCTGTCTGTCTCATTCCGTCTGTCTCAGACCATCCGTCTCGGTGCGTCTGGCTCTGTCTGTCGGCCTCTGTCCGTCTGTCTCAGTCTGTCGGCCTCTGTCCGTACGTCTCATACCGTCTGTCTCAGACCGTCTGTCTCAGACCGACTGTCTCAGTCCGTCTGCCCCTGTCCGTCTGTCTCATACCGTCTGCCGCATACCGTCTGTCTCAGACCGTATGTGTCAGACCGTCTGTCTCAGACCGTGTGTCTCAGTTTGTCCGTCTCAGACCGTCTGTCTCAGACCGTCTGTCTCAGACCGTCTGTCTCAGACCGTCTGTCTCAGACCGTCTGTCTCAGACCGTCTGTCTCAGACCGTCTGTCTCAGACCGTCTGTCTCAGACCGTCTGTCTCAGACCGTGTGTCTCAGTCCGTCTGTCTCAGACCGTCTGTCGCACACCGTCTGTCGCAGACCGTCTGTCTCAGACCGTCTGTCTCAGATCGTCTGTCTCAGTCCGCCTGTCTCCGGTCGTCTGTCTCAGACCGTCTGTCTCAGACCGTCTGCCTCAGACCGTCTGTCTCAGACCGTCTGTCTCAGACCGTCTGTCTCAGACCGTCTGTCTCAGACCGTCTGTCTCTGACCGTCTGTCGCACACCGTCTGTCGCACACCGTCCGTCTCAGACCGTCTGTCTCAGACCGTCTGTCTCAGACCGTCTGTCTCAGACCGTGTGTCTCAGTCCGTCTGTCTCAGACCGTCTGTCGCACACCGTCTGTCGCAGACCGTCTGTCTCAGATCGTCTGTCTCAGTCCGCCTGTCTCCGGTCGTCTGTCTCAGACCGTCTGTCTCAGACCGTCTGTCTCAGACCGTCTGTCTCAGACCGTCTGTCTCAGACTGTCTGTCTCAGACCGTCTGTCTCAGACCGTCTGTCTCAGACCGTCTGTCTCAGACCGTCTGTCTCAGACCGTCTGTCTCAGACCGTCTGTCTCAGACCGTCTGTCTCAGACCGTCTGTCTCAGACCGTCTGTCTCAGACCGTCTGTCTCAGACCGTGTGTCTCAGACCGTCCGTCTCAGACCGTCTGTCTCAGACCGTGTGTCTCAGTCCGTCTGTCTCAGACCGTCTGTCGCAGACCGTCTGTTTCAGACCGTCTGTCGCAGACCGTCTGTTTCAGACCGTCTGTCGCAGACCGTCTGTTTCAGACCGTCTGTGTCAGACCGTCTATCTCAGACCGCCAGTCTCAGACCATCTGTCTCAGACCGTCTGTCTCAGACCGTCTGTGTCAGACCGTCTGTCTCAGTCCGCCTGCCTCTCTCCGTCTTTCTCATACCGTCTGTCTCAGACCGTCTGTCTCAGACCATCTGTCTCAGGCCGTCTGTCTCAGACCATCTGTCTCAGTCCGTCTACCTCTGCCTGTCCGTCTCAGTCCGTCATCTTCAGTCCGTCTGTCTCATTCCGTCTGTCTCAGACCATCCGTCTCGGTGCGTCTGGCTCTGTCTGTCGGCCTCTGTCCGTCTGTCTCAGTCTGTCGTCCTCTGTCCGTCCGTCTCATACCGTCTGTCCAGACCGTCTGTCCCAGACAATCTGTCTCAGACCGTCTGTCTCAGACCGTCTGTCTCAGACCGTCTGTCTCAGACCGTCTGTCTCAGACCGTCTGTCTCAGACCGTCTGTCTCAGACCGTCTGTCTCAGACCGTCTGTCTCAGACCGTCTGTCTCAGACCGTCTGTCTCTGACCGTCTGTCGCACACCGTCTGTCGCACACCGTCCGTCTCAGACCGTCTGTCTCAGACCGTCTGTCTCAGACCGTCTGTCTCAGACCGTGTGTCTCAGTCCGTCTGTCTCAGACCGTCTGTCGCACACCGTCTGTCGCAGACCGTCTGTCGCAGACCGTCTGTCTCAGATCGTCTGTCTCAGTCCGCCTGTCTCCGGTCGTCTGTCGCAGACCGTCTGTCTCAGACCGTCTGTCTCAGCCCGTCTGTCTTAGACCGTCCGTCTCTGTGCTTCTGTCTCCGTCTGTCGTCCTCTGTCCGTCCGTCTCATACCGTCTGTCCCAGACAGTCTGCCTCAGACCGTCTGTCTCAGACCGTCTGTCTCAGACCGTCTGTCTCAGACCGTCTGTCTCAGACCATCTGTCTCAGACCGTCTGTCTCAGACCGTCCGTCTCAGACCGTCTGTCTCAGACCGTCTGTCGCACACCGTCTGTCGCAGACCGTCTGTCTCAGACCGTGTGTCTCAGTTTGTCCGTCTCAGACCGTCTGTCTCAGACCGTCTGTCCCAGACCGTCTGTCTCAGACCGTCTGTCTCAGACCGTCTGTCCCAGACAATCTTTCTCAGACCGTCTGTCTCAGACCGTCTGTACAGACCGTCTGTCTCAGACCGTCTGTCTCAGACAGTCTGTCTCAGACCGTCTGTCTCAGACCGTGTGTCTCAGTCCGTCTATCTCAGACTGTCTGTCGCACACCGTCTGTCGCACACCGTTTGTTTCAGACCGTCTGTGTCAGACCGTCTATCTCAGACCGTCTTTCTCAGACCGTCTGTCTCAGTCCGTCTGCCCCTGTCCGTCTGTCTCATACCGTCTGCCTCATACCGTCTGTCTCAGACCGTATGTGTCAGACCGTCTGTCTCAGACCGTGTGTCTCAGTTTGTCCGTCTCAGACCGTCTGTCTCAGACCGTCTGTCTCAGACCGTCTGTCTCAGATCGTCTGTCGCTCACCGTCTGTCGCAGACCGTCTGTCTCAGACCGTCTGTCTCAGACCGTCTGTCTCAGACCGTCTGTCTCAGACCGTCTGTCTCAGTCCGTCTGCCCCTGTCCGTCTGTCTCATACCGTCTGCCGCATATCGTCTGTCTCAGACCGTATGTGTCAGACCGTCTGTCTCAGACCGTGTGTATCAGTTTGTCCGTCTCAGACCGTCTGTCTCAGACCGTCTGTCTCAGACCGTCTGTCTCAGACCGTCTGTCTCAGACCGTCTGTCTCAGACCGTCTGTCTCAGACCGTCTGTCTCAGACCGTCTGTCTCTGACCGTCTGTCGCACACCGTCTGTCGCACACCGTCCGTCTCAGACCGTCTGTCTCAGACCGTCTGTCTCAGACCGTCTGTCTCAGACCGTGTGTCTCAGTCCGTCTGTCTCAGACCGTCTGTCGCACACCGTCTGTCGCAGACCGTCTGTCTCAGACCGTCTGTCTCAGACCGTCTGTCTCAGATCGTCTGTCTCAGTCCGCCTGTCTCCGGTCGTCTGTCTCAGACCGTCTGTCTCAGACCGTCTGTCTCAGCCCGTCTGTCTTAGACCGTCCGTCTCTGTGCTTCTGTCTCGGTCCGTCGTCCTCTGTCCGTCCGTCTCATACCGTCTGTCCCAGACAGTCTGTCTCAGACCGTCTGTCTCAGACCGTCTGTCTCAGACCGTCTGTCTCAGACCGTCTGTCTCAGACCGTCTGTCTCAGACCGTCTGTCTCAGACCGTCTGTCTCAGACCGTCTGTCTCAGACCGTCTGTCTCTGACCGTCTGTCGCACACCGTCTTTCGCACACCGTCCGTCTCAGACCGTCTGTCTCAGACCGTCTGTCTCAGACCGTCTGTCTCAGACCGTGTGTCTCAGTCCGTCTGTCTCAGACCGTCTGTCGCACACCGTCTGTCGCAGACCGTCTGTCTCAGATCGTCTGTCTCAGTCCGCCTGTCTCCGGTCGTCTGTCTCAGACCGTCTGTCTCAGACCGTCTGTCTCAGCCCGTCTGTCTTAGACCGTCCGTCTCTGTGCTTCTGTCTCCGTCTGTCGTCCTCTGTCCGTCCGTCTCATACCGTCTGTCCCAGACAGTCTGTCTCAGACCGTCTGTCTCAGACCGTCTGTCTCAGACCGTCTGTCTCAGACCGTCTGTCTCAGACCGTCTGTCTCAGACCGTCTGTCTCAGACCGTCTGTCTCAGACCGTCTGTCGCAGTCCGTCTGCCCCTGTCCGTCTGTCTCATACCGTCTGCCCCTGTCCGTCTGTCTCATACCGTCTGCCGCATATCGTCTGTCTCAGACCGTATGTGTCAGACCGTCTGTCTCAGACCGTGTGTCTCAGTTTGTCCGTCTCAGACCGTCTGTCTCAGATCGTCTGTCTCAGTCCGCCTGTCTCCGGTCGTCTGTCTCAGACCGTCTGTCTCAGACCGTCTGTCTCAGCCCGTCTGTATTAGACCGTCCGACTCTGTGCTTCTGTCTCCGTCTGTCGTCCTCTGTCCGTCCGTCTCATACCGTCTGTCCCAGACAATCTGTCTCAGACCGTCTGTCTCAGACCGTCTGTCGCACACCGTCTGTCGCAGACCGTCTGTCTCAGACCGTCTGTCTCAGACCATCTGTCTCAGACCGTCTGTCTCAGACCGTCCGTCTCAGACCGTCTGTCTCAGACCGTCTGTCGCACACCGTCTGTCGCAGACCGTCTGTCTCAGACCGTGTGTCTCAGTTTGTCCGTCTCAGACCGTCTGTCTCAGACCGTCTGTCCCAGACCGTCTGTCTCAGACCGTCTGTCTCAGACCGTCTGTCCCAGACAATCTGTCTCAGACCGTCTGTCTCAGACCGTCTGTACAGACCGTCTGTCTCAGACCGTCTGTCTCAGACCGTCTGTCTCAGACCGTCTGTCTCAGACCGTCTGTCTCAGACCGTGTGTCTCAGTCCGTCTATCTCAGACTGTCTGTCGCACACCGTCTGTCGCACACCGTTTGTTTCAGACCGTCTTTCTCAGACCGTCTGTCTCAGTCCGTCTGCCCCTGTCCGTCTGTCTCATACCGTCTGCATCATACCGTCTGTCTCAGACCGTATGTGTCAGACCGTCTGTCTCAGACCGTGTGTCCAGTTTGTCCGTCTCAGACCGTCTGTCTCAGACCGTCTGTCTCAGACCGTCTGTCTCAGCTCGTCTGTCGCTCACCGTCTGTCGCAGACCGTCTGTCTCAGACCGTCTGTCTCAGACCGTCTGTCTCAGACCGTCTGTCTCAGACCGTCCGTCTCTGTGCATCTGTCTCCGTCTGTCGTCCTCTGTCCGTCCGTCTCATACCGTCTGTCACAGACCGTCCGTCTCAGACCGTCTGTCTCAGTCCGCCTGCCTCTCTCCGTCTTTCTCATACCGTCTGTTTCAGACCGTCTGTCGCAGACCGTCTGTTTCAGACCGTCTGTCGCAGACCGTCTGTTTCAGACCGTCTGTGTCAGACCGTCTATCTCAGACCGCCTGTCTCAGACCATCTGTCTCAGACCGTCTGTCTCAGCTCGTCTGTCGCTCACCGTCTGTCGCAGACCGTCTGTCTCAGACCGTCTGTCTCAGACCGTCTGTCTCAGACCGTCCGTCTCTGTGCATCTGTCTCCGTCTGTCGTCCTCTGTCCGTCCGTCTCATACCGTCTGTCACAGACCGTCCGTCTCTGTGCATCTGTCTCCGTCTGTCGTCCTCTGTCCGTCCGTCTCATACCGTCTGTCACAGACCGTCTGTCTCAGACCGTCTGTCTCAGTCCGCCTGCCTCTCTCTTTCTTTCTCATACCGTCTGTTTCAGACCGTCTGTCGCAGACCGTCTGTCTCAGACCGTCTGTCTCAGTCCGCCTGCCTCTCTCCGTCTTTCTCATACCGTCTGTCTCAGACCGTCTGTCTCAGACCATCTGTCTCAGGCCGTCTGTCTCAGACCATCTGTCTCAGTCCGTCTACCTCTGCCTGTCTGTCTCAGTCCGTCAGCTTCAGTCTGTCTGTCTCATTCCGTCTGTCTCAGACCATCCGTCTCGGTGCGTCTGGCTCTGTCTGTCGGCCTCTGTCCGTCTGTCTCAGTCTGTCGGCCTCTGTCCGTACGTCTCATACCGTCTGTCTCAGACCGTCTGTCTCAGACCGACTGTCTCAGTCCGTCTGCCCCTGTCCGTCTGTCTCATACCGTCTGCCGCATACCGTCTGTCTCAGACCGTATGTGTCAGACCGTCTGTCTCAGACCGTGTGTCTCAGTTTGTCCGTCTCAGACCGTCTGTCTCAGACCGTCTGTCTCAGACCGTCTGTCTCAGACCGTCTGTCTCAGACCGTCTGTCTCAGACCGTGTGTCTCAGATCGTCTGTCTCAGTCCGCCTGTCTCCGGTCGTCTGTCTCAGACCGTCTGTCTCAGACCGTCTGTCTCAGACCGTCTGTCGCAGACCGTCTGTCTCAGACCGTGTGTCTCAGATCGTCTGTCTCAGTCCGCCTGTCTCCGGTCGTCTGTCTCAGACCGTCTGTCTCAGACCGTCTGTCTCAGACCGTCTGTCTCAGACCGTCTGTCTCAGACCGTGTGTCTCAGTCCGTCTGTCTCAGACCGTCTGTCGCACACCGTCTGTCGCAGACCGTCTGTCTCAGACCGTGTGTCTCAGACCGTCTGTCTCAGACCGTCTGTCTCTGACCGTCTGTCGCACACCGTCTGTCGCACACCGTCCGTCTCAGACCGTCTGTCTCAGACCGTCTGTCTCAGACCGTCTGTCTCAGACCGTGTGTCTCAGTCCGTCTGTCTCAGACCGTCTGTCGCACACCGTCTGTCGCAGACCGTCTGTCGCACACCGTCTGTCTCAGACCATCCGTCTCGGTGCGTCTGGCTCTGTCTGTCGGCCTCTGTCCGTCTGTCTCAGTCTGTCGGCCTCTGTCCGTACGTCTCATACCGTCTGTCTCAGACCGTCTGTCTCAGACCGACTGTCTCAGTCCGTCTGCCCCTGTCCGTCTGTCTCATACCGTCTGCCGCATACCGTCTGTCTCAGACCGTATGTGTCAGACCGTCTGTCTCAGACCGTGTGTCTCAGTTTGTCCGTCTCAGACCGTCTGTCTCAGACCGTCTGTCTCAGACCGTCTGTCTCAGACCGTCTGTCTCAGACCGTCTGTCGCAGACCGTCTGTCTCAGACCGTGTGTCTCAGATCGTCTGTCTCAGTCCGCCTGTCTCCGGTCGTCTGTCTCAGACCGTCTGTCTCAGACCGTCTGTCTCAGACCGTCTGTCTCAGACCGTCTGTCTCAGACCGTGTGTCTCAGTCCGTCTGTCTCAGACCGTCTGTCGCACACCGTCTGTCGCAGACCGTCTGTCTCAGACCGTGTGTCTCAGACCGTCTGTCTCAGACCGTCTGTCTCTGACCGTCTGTCGCACACCGTCTGTCGCACACCGTCCGTCTCAGACCGTCTGTCTCAGACCGTCTGTCTCAGACCGTCTGTCTCAGACCGTGTGTCTCAGTCCGTCTGTCTCAGACCGTCTGTCGCACACCGTCTGTCGCAGACCGTCTGTCTCAGATCGTCTGTCTCAGTCCGCCTGTCTCCGGTCGTCTGTCTCAGACCGTCTGTCTCAGACCGTCTGTCTCAGACCGTCTGTCTCAGACCGTCTGTCTCAGACCGTCTGTCTCAGACCGTCTGTCTCAGACCGTCTGTCTCAGACCGTCTGTCTCAGACCGTCTGTCTCAGACCGTCTGTCTCAGACCGTCTGTCTCAGACCGTCTGTCTCAGACCGTCTGTCGCAGACCGTCTGTTTCAGACCGTCTGTCGCAGACCGTCTGTTTCAGACCGTCTGTCGCAGACCGTCTGTTTCAGACCGTCTGTGTCAGACCGTCTATCTCAGACCGCCAGTCTCAGACCATCTGTCTCAGACCGTCTGTCTCAGACCGTCTGTGTCAGACCGTCTGTCTCAGTCCGCCTGCCTCTCTCCGTCTTTCTCATACCGTCTGTCTCAGACCGTCTGTCTCAGACCATCTGTCTCAGGCCGTCTGTCTCAGACCATCTGTCTCAGTCCGTCTACCTCTGCCTGTCCGTCTCAGTCCGTCATCTTCAGTCCGTCTGTCTCATTCCGTCTGTCTCAGACCATCCGTCTCGGTGCGTCTGGCTCTGTCTGTCGGCCTCTGTCCGTCTGTCTCAGTCTGTCGTCCTCTGTCCGTCCGTCTCATACCGTCTGTCTCAGACCGTCTGTCTCAGACCGTCTGTCTCAGACCGTCTGTCTCAGACCGTCTGTCTCAGACCGTCTGTCTCAGACCGTCTGTCTCAGACCGTCTGTCTCAGACCGTCTGTCTCAGACCGTCTGTCTCAGACCGTCTGTCTCAGACCGTCTGTCTCTGACCGTCTGTCGCACACCGTCTGTCGCACACCGTCCGTCTCAGACCGTCTGTCTCAGACCGTCTGTCTCAGACCGTCTGTCTCAGACCGTGTGTCTCAGTCCGTCTGTCTCAGACCGTCTGTCGCACACCGTCTGTCGCAGACCGTCTGTCTCAGATCGTCTGTCTCAGTCCGCCTGTCTCCGGTCGTCTGTCTCAGACCGTCTGTCTCAGACCGTCTGTCTCAGACCGTCTGTCTCAGACCGTCTGTCTCAGACCGTCTGTCTCAGACCGTCCGTCTCAGACCGTCTGTCTCAGACCGTCTGTTGCACACCGTCTGACGCAGACCGTCTGTCTCAGACCGTCTGTCTCAGACCGTCTGTCTCAGACCGTCTGTCTCAGACCGTCTGTCTCAGACCGTCTGTCGCAGACCGTCTGTTTCAGACCGTCTGTCGCAGACCGTCTGTTTCAGACCGTCTGTGTCAGACCGTCTATCTCAGACCGTCTTTCTCAGACCGTCTGTCTCAGTCCGTGTGTCTCAGTTTGTCCGTCTCAGACCGTCTGTCTCAGACCGTCTGTCTCAGACCGTGTGTCTCAGTCCGTCTGTCTCCGACCGTCTGTCGCACACCGTCTGTCGCAGACCGTCTGTCTCAGACCGTCTGTCTCAGATCGTCTGTCTCAGTCCGCCTGTCTCCGGTCGTCTGTCTCAGACCGTCTGTCTCAGCCCGTCTGTCTTAGACCGTCCGTCTCTGTGCTTCTGTCTCCGTCTGTCGTCCTCTGTCCGTCCGTCTCATACCGTCTGTCCCAGACAGTCTGTCTCAGACCGTCTGTCGCAGACCGTCTGTTTCAGACCGTGTGTCTCAGACTGTCCGTCTCAGACCGTCTGTCTCAGACCGTGTGTCTCAGTTTGTCCGTCTCAGACCGTCTGTCTCAGACCGTATGTCCCAGACAATCTGTCTCAGACCGTCTGTCTCAGACCGTCTGTCTCAGACCGTCTGTCTCAGATCGTCTGTCGCTCACCGTCTGTCGCAGACCGTCTGTCGCAGACCGTCTGTCTCAGACCGTCTGTCACAGACCGTCTGTCTCAGACCGTGTGTCTCAGTCCGTCTGTCTCAGACTGTCTGTCGCACACTGTCTGTCGCACACCGTCTGTCGCACACCGTTTGTTTCAGACCGTCCGTGTCAGACCGTCTATCTCAGACCGTCTTTCTCAGACCGTCTGTCTCAGACCGTCTGTCTCAGACCGTCTGTCTCAGTCCGTCTGCCCCTGTCCGTCTGTCTCATACCGTCTGCCTCATACCGTCTGTCTCAGACCGTATGTGTCAGACCGTCTGTCTCAGACCGTGTGTCTCAGTTTGTTCGTCTCAGACCGTCTGTCTCAGACCGTCTGTCTCAGACCGTCTGTCTCAGACCGTCTGTCTCAGACCGTGTGTCTCAGTCCGTCTGTCTCAGACTGTCTGTCGCACACCGTCTGTCGCACACCGTTTGTTTCAGACCGTCTGTGTCAGACCGTCTATCTCAGACCGTCTTTCTCAGACCGTCTGTCTCAGACCGTCTGTCTCAGACCGTCTGTCTCAGACCGTCTGTCTCAGACCGTCGGTCTCAGACCGTCTGTCTCAGACCGTCTGTCTCAGTCCGTCTGCCCCTGTCCGTCTGTCTCATACCGTCTGCCTCATACCGTCTGTCTCAGACCGTATGTGTCAGACCGTCTGTCTCAGACCGTGTGTCTCAGTTTGTCCGTCTCAGACCGTCTGTCTCAGACCGTCAGTCTCATACTGTCTGTCTCAAACCGTCTGTCTCAGACTGTCTGTTTCAGACCGTCTGTCTCAGCCCGTCTGTCTCAGACCGTCCGTCTCTGTGCTTCTGTCTCCGTCTGTCGTCCTCTGTCCGTCCGTCTCATACCGTCTGTCACAGACCGTCTGTCTCAGACCGTCTGTCTCAGACCGTCTGTCTCAGACCGTCTGTCTCAGTCCGTCTGCCCCTGTCCGTCTGTCTCATACCGTCTGCCGCATATCGTCTGTCTCAGACCGTATGTGTCAGACCGTCTGTCTCAGACCGTGTGTCTCAGTTTGTCCGTCTCAGACCGTCTGTCTCAGACCGTCTGTCGCACACCGTCTGTCGCAGACCGTCTGTCTCAGACAATCTGTCTCAGACCGTCTGTCTCAGACCGTCTGTCTCAGACCGTCTGTCTCAGATCGTCTGTCTCAGTCCGCCTGTCTCCGGTCGTCTGTCTCAGACCGTCTGTCACAGACCGTCCGTCTCAGACCGTCTGTCTCAGACCGTCTGTCTCAGACCGTCTGTCTCAGACCGTCTGTCGCAGACCGTCTGTTTCAGACCGTCTGTCGCAGACCGTCTGTTTCAGACCGTCTGTGTCAGACCGTCTATCTCAGACCGCCTGTCTCATACCATCTGTCTCAGACCGTCTGTCTCAGACCGTCTGTGTCAGACCGTCTGTCTCAGTCCGCCTGCCTCTCTCCGTCTTTCTCATACCGTCTGTCTTAGACCGTCTGTCTCAGACCATCTGTCTCAGGCCGTCTGTCTCAGACCATCTGTCTCAGTCTGTCTACCTCTGCCTGTCCGTCTCAGTCTGTCAGCTTCAGTCCGTCTGTCTCATTCCGTCTGTCTCAGACCATCCGTCTCGGTGCGTCTGGCTCTGTCTGTCGGCCTCTGTCCGTCTGTCTCAGTCTGTCGTCCTCTGTCCGTCCGTCTCATACCGTCTGTCCAGACCGTCTGTCCCAGACAATCTGTCTCAGACCGTCTGTCTCAGACCGTCTGTCTCAGACCGTCTGTCGCACACCGTCTGTCGCAGACCGGCTGTCTCAGACCGTCTGTCTCAGAACGTCTGTCTCAGTCCGCCTGTCTCCGGTCGTCTGTCTCAGACCGCCTGTCTCAGACCGTCCGTCTCAGACCGTGTGTCTCATTTCGTCTGTCTCATTTCGTCTGTCTCAGACCGTCTGTCGCAGACCGTCTGTTTCAGACCGTCTGTCGCAGACCGTCTGTTTCAGACCGTCTGTCGCAGACCGTCTGTTTCAGACCGTCTGTGTCAGACCGTCTATCTCAGACCGCCTGTGTCAGACCATCTGTCTCAGACCGTCTGTCTCAGACCGTCTGTCTCAGACCGTCTGTCTCAGATCGTCTGTCTCAGACCGTCTGTCTCAGACCGTCTGTCTCAGACCGTCTGTCTCAGACCGTCTGTCT
Source organism: Coelioxys conoideus (assembly GCA_947623535.1). Classification (NCBI taxonomy): domain Eukaryota; kingdom Metazoa; phylum Arthropoda; class Insecta; order Hymenoptera; family Megachilidae; genus Coelioxys; species Coelioxys conoideus. Next base: position 3,210,843 of record CANQJN010000020.1, on the reverse strand, counting down.
CAGACCGTCTGTCTCAGACCGTGTGTCTCAGTCCGTCTGTCTCAGACCGTGTGTCTCAGTTTCTCCGTCTCAGACCGTCTGTCTCAGACCGTCTGTCTCAGACCGTCTGTCTCAGACCGTCTGTCTCAGACCGTCTGTCTCAGACCGTGTGTCTCAGTCCGTCTGTCTCAGACTGTCTGTCGCACACCGTCTGTCGCACACCGTTTGTTTCAGACCGTCTGTGTCAGACCGTCTATCTCAGATCGTCTTTCTCAGACCGTCTGTCTCAGACCGTCTGTCTCAGACCGTCTGTCTCAGACCGTCTGTCTCAGACCGTCTGTCTCAGTCCGTCTGCCCCTGTCCGTCTGTCTCATACCGTCTGCCTCATACCGTCTGTCTCAGACCGTATGTGTCAGACCGTCTGTCTCAGACCGTGTGTCTCAGTTTGTCCGTCTCAGACCGTCTGTCTCAGACCGTCTGTCTCAGACCGTCTGTCTCAGACCGTCTGTCTCAGACCGTCTGTCTCAGACCGTCTGTCTCAGACCGTCTGTCTCAGACCGTGTGTCTCAGTCCGTCTGTCTCAGACTGTCTGTCGCACACCGTCTGTCGCACACCGTTTGTTTCAGACCGTCTGTGTCAGACCGTCTATCTCAGACCGTCTTTCTCAGACCGTCTGTCTCAGACCGTCTGTCTCAGACCGTCTGTCTCATACCGTCTGCCTCATACCGTCTGTCTCAGACCGTATGTGTCAGACCGTCTGTCTCAGACCGTGTGTCTCAGTTTGTCCGTCTCAGACCGTCTGTCTCAGACCGTCTGTCGCACACCGTCTGTCGCAGACCGTCTGTCTCAGACAATCTGTCTCAGACCGTCTGTCTCAGACCGTCTGTCTCAGACCGTCTGTCTCAGATCGTCTGTCTCAGTCCGCCTGTCTCCGGTCGTCTGTCTCAGACCGTCTGTCACAGACCGTCCGTCTCAGACCGTCTGTCTCAGACCGTCTGTCTCAGACCGTCTGTCGCAGACCGTCTGTTTCAGACCGTCTGTCGCAGACCGTCTGTTTCAGACCGTCTGTGTCAGACCGTCTATCTCAGACCGCCTGTCTCATACCATCTGTCTCAGACCGTCTGTCTCAGACCGTCTGTGTCAGACCGTCTGTCTCAGTCCGCCTGCCTCTCTCCGTCTTTCTCATACCGTCTGTCTTAGACCGTCTGTCTCAGACCATCTGTCTCAGGCCGTCTGTCTCAGACCATCTGTCTCAGTCTGTCTACCTCTGCCTGTCCGTCTCAGTCCGTCAGCTTCAGTCCGTCTGTCTCAGACCATCCGTCTCGGTGCGTCTGGCTCTGTCTGTCGGCCTCTGTCCGTCTGTCTCAGTCTGTCGTCCTCTGTCCGTCCGTCTCATACCGTCTGTCCAGACCGTCTGTCCCAGACAATCTGTCTCAGACCGTCTGTCTCAGACCGTCTGTCTCAGACCGTCTGTCGCACACCGTCTGTCGCAGACCGGCTGTCTCAGACCGTCTGTCTCAGAACGTCTGTCTCAGTCCGCCTGTCTCCGGTCGTCTGTCTCAGACCGTCTGTCTCAGACCGTCTGTCTCAGACCGTCTGTCTCAGACCGTCTGTCTCAGACCGTCCGTCTCAGACCGTCTGTCTCAGACCGTGTGTCTCAGTCCGTCTGTCTCAGACCGTCTGTCGCAGACCGTCTGTTTCAGACCGTCTGTCGCAGACCGTCTGTTTCAGACCGTCTGTGTCAGACCGTCTATCTCAGACCGCCTGTGTCAGACCATCTGTCTCAGACCGTCTGTCTCAGACCGTCTGTGTCAGACCGTCTGTCTCAGTCCGCCTGCCTCTCTCCGTCTTTCTCATACCGTCTGTCTCAGACCGTCTGTCTCAGACCATCTGTCTCAGGCCGTCTGTCTCAGACCGTCTGTCTCAGATCGTCTGTCTCAGTCCGCCTGTCTCCGGTCGTCTGTCTCAGACCGTCTGTCACAGACCGTCCGTCTCAGACCGTCTGTCTCAGACCGTCTGTCTCAGACCGTCTGTCTCAGACCGTCTGTCGCAGACCGTCTGTTTCAGACCGTCTGTCGCAGACCGTCTGTTTCAGACCGTCTGTGTCAGACCGTCTATCTCAGACCGCCTGTCTCATACCATCTGTCTCAGACCGTCTGTCTCAGACCGTCTGTGTCAGACCGTCTGTCTCAGTCCGCCTGCCTCTCTCCGTCTTTCTCATACCGTCTGTCTTAGACCGTCTGTCTCAGACCATCTGTCTCAGGCCGTCTGTCTCAGACCATCTGTCTCAGTCTGTCTACCTCTGCCTGTCCGTCTCAGTCTGTCAGCTTCAGTCCGTCTGTCTCATTCCGTCTGTCTCAGACCATCCGTCTCGGTGCGTCTGGCTCTGTCTGTCGGCCTCTGTCCGTCTGTCTCAGTCTGTCGTCCTCTGTCCGTCCGTCTCATACCGTCTGTCCAGACCGTCTGTCCCAGACAATCTGTCTCAGACCGTCTGTCTCAGACCGTCTGTCTCAGACCGTCTGTCGCACACCGTCTGTCGCAGACCGGCTGTCTCAGACCGTCTGTCTCAGAACGTCTGTCTCAGTCCGCCTGTCTCCGGTCGTCTGTCTCAGACCGCCTGTCTCAGACCGTCCGTCTCAGACCGTCTGTCTCAGACCGTGTGTCTCATTTCGTCTGTCTCAGACCGTCTGTCGCAGACCGTCTGTTTCAGACCGTCTGTCGCAGACCGTCTGTTTCAGACCGTCTGTCGCAGACCGTCTGTTTCAGACCGTCTGTGTCAGACCGTCTATCTCAGACCGCCTGTGTCAGACCATCTGTCTCAGACCGTCTGTCTCAGACCGTCTGTCTCAGACCGTCTGTCTCAGATCGTCTGTCTCAGACCGTCTGTCTCAGACCGTCTGTCTCAGACCGTCTGTCTCAGACCGTCTGTCTCAGACCGTCTGTCTCAGACCGTGTGTCTCAGTCCGTCTGTCTCAGACCGTGTGTCTCAGTTTCTCCGTCTCAGACCGTCTGTCTCAGACCGTCTGTCTCAGACCGTCTGTCTCAGACCGTCTGTCTCAGACCGTGTGTCTCAGTCCGTCTGTCTCAGACTGTCTGTCGCACACCGTCTGTCGCACACCGTTTGTTTCAGACCGTCTGTGTCAGACCGTCTATCTCAGATCGTCTTTCTCAGACCGTCTGTCTCAGACCGTCTGTCTCAGACCGTCTGTCTCAGACCGTCTGTCTCAGACCGTCTGTCTCAGTCCGTCTGCCCCTGTCCGTCTGTCTCATACCGTCTGCCTCATACCGTCTGTCTCAGACCGTATGTGTCAGTCCGTCTGTCTCAGACCGTGTGTCTCAGTTTGTCCGTCTCAGACCGTCTGTCTCAGACCGTCTGTCTCAGACCGTCTGTCTCAGACCGTCTGTCTCAGACCGTCTGTCTCAGACCGTCTGTCTCAGACCGTGTGTCTCAGTCCGTCTGTCTCAGACTGTCTGTCGCACACCGTCTGTCGCACACCGTTTGTTTCAGACCGTCTGTGTCAGACCGTCTATCTCAGACCGTCTTTCTCAGACCGTCTGTCTCAGACCGTCTGTCTCAGACCGTCTGTCTCATACCGTCTGCCTCATACCGTCTGTCTCAGACCGTATGTGTCAGACCGTCTGTCTCAGACCGTGTGTCTCAGTTTGTCCGTCTCAGACCGTCTGTCTCAGACCGTCTGTCGCACACCGTCTGTCGCAGACCGTCTGTCTCAGACAATCTGTCTCAGACCGTCTGTCTCAGACCGTCTGTCTCAGACCGTCTGTCTCAGATCGTCTGTCTCAGTCCGCCTGTCTCCGGTCGTCTGTCTCAGACCGTCTGTCACAGACCGTCCGTCTCAGACCGTCTGTCTCAGACCGTCTGTCTCAGACCGTCTGTCGCAGACCGTCTGTTTCAGACCGTCTGTCGCAGACCGTCTGTTTCAGACCGTCTGTGTCAGACCGTCTATCTCAGACCGCCTGTCTCATACCATCTGTCTCAGACCGTCTGTCTCAGACCGTCTGTGTCAGACCGTCTGTCTCAGTCCGCCTGCCTCTCTCCGTCTTTCTCATACCGTCTGTCTTAGACCGTCTGTCCCAGACAATCTGTCTCAGACCGTCTGTCTCAGACCGTCTGTCTCAGACCGTCTGTCGCACACCGTCTGTCGCAGACCGGCTGTCTCAGACCGTCTGTCTCAGAACGTCTGTCTCAGTCCGCCTGTCTCCGGTCGTCTGTCTCAGACCGTCTGTCGCAGACCGTCTGTTTCAGACCGTCTGTCGCAGACCGTCTGTTTCAGACCGTCTGTGTCAGACCGTCTATCTCAGACCGCCTGTGTCAGACCATCTGTCTCAGACCGTCTGTCTCAGACCGTCTGTGTCAGACCGTCTGTCTCAGTCCGCCTGCCTCTCTCCGTCTTTCTCATACCGTCTGTCTCAGACCGTCTGTCTCAGACCATCTGTCTCAGGCCGTCTGTCTCAGACCGTCTGTCTCAGATCGTCTGTCTCAGTCCGCCTGTCTCCGGTCGTCTGTCTCAGACCGTCTGTCACAGACCGTCCGTCTCAGACCGTCTGTCTCAGACCGTCTGTCTCAGACCGTCTGTCTCAGACCGTCTGTCGCAGACCGTCTGTTTCAGACCGTCTGTCGCAGACCGTCTGTTTCAGACCGTCTGTGTCAGACCGCCTATCTCAGACCGCCTGTCTCATACCATCTGTCTCAGACCGTCTGTCTCAGACCGTCTGTGTCAGACCGTCTGTCTCAGTCCGCCTGCCTCTCTCCGTCTTTCTCATACCGTCTGTCTTAGACCGTCTGTCTCAGACCATCTGTCTCAGGCCGTCTGTCTCAGACCATCTGTCTCAGTCTGTCTACCTCTGCCTGTCCGTCTCAGTCTGTCAGCTTCAGTCCGTCTGTCTCATTCCGTCTGTCTCAGACCATCCGTCTCGGTGCGTCTGGCTCTGTCTGTCGGCCTCTGTCCGTCTGTCTCAGTCTGTCGTCCTCTGTCCGTCCGTCTCATACCGTCTGTCCAGACCGTCTGTCCCAGACAATCTGTCTCAGACCGTCTGTCTCAGACCGTCTGTCTCAGACCGTCTGTCGCACACCGTCTGTCGCAGACCGGCTGTCTCAGACCGTCTGTCTCAGAACGTCTGTCTCAGTCCGCCTGTCTCCGGTCGTCTGTCTCAGACCGCCTGTCTCAGACCGTCCGTCTCAGACCGTCTGTCTCAGACCGTGTGTCTCATTTCGTCTGTCTCAGACCGTCTGTCGCAGACCGTCTGTTTCAGACCGTCTGTCGCAGACCGTCTGTTTCAGACCGTCTGTCGCAGACCGTCTGTTTCAGACCGTCTGTGTCAGTCCGTCTATCTCAGACCGCCTGTGTCAGACCATCTGTCTCAGACCGTCTGTCTCAGACCGTCTGTCTCAGACCGTCTGTCTCAGATCGTCTGTCTCAGACCGTCTGTCTCAGACCGTCTGTCTCAGACCGTCTGTCTCAGACCGTCTGTCTCAGACCGTGTGTCTCAGTCCGTCTGTCTCAGACCGTGTGTCTCAGTTTCTCCGTCTCAGACCGTCTGTCTCAGACCGTCTGTCTCAGACCGTCTGTCTCAGACCGTCTGTCTCAGACCGTCTGTCTCAGACCGTGTGTCTCAGTCCGTCTGTCTCAGACTGTCTGTCGCACACCGTCTGTCGCACACCGTTTGTTTCAGACCGTCTGTGTCAGACCGTCTATCTCAGATCGTCTTTCTCAGACCGTCTGTCTCAGACCGTCTGTCTCAGACCGTCTGTCTCAGACCGTCTGTCTCAGACCGTCTGTCTCAGTCCGTCTGCCCCTGTCCGTCTGTCTCATACCGTCTGCCTCATACCGTCTGTCTCAGACCGTATGTGTCAGACCGTCTGTCTCAGACCGTGTGTCTCAGTTTGTCCGTCTCAGACCGTCTGTCTCAGACCGTCTGTCTCAGTCCGTCTGTCTCAGACTGTCTGTCGCACACCGTCTGTCGCACACCGTTTGTTTCAGACCGTCTGTGTCAGACCGTCTATCTCAGACCGTCTTTCTCAGACCGTCTGTCTCAGACCGTCTGTCTCAGACCGTCTGTCTCAGACCGTCTGTCTCAGACCGTCGGTCTCAGACCGTCTGTCTCAGACCGTCTGTCTCAGTCCGTCTGCCCCTGTCCGTCTGTCTCATACCGTCTGCCTCATACCGTCTGTCTCAGACCGTATGTGTCAGACCGTCTGTCTCAGACCGTGTGTCTCAGTTTGTCCGTCTCAGACCGTCTGTCTCAGACCGTCAGTCTCATACTGTCTGTCTCAAACCGTCTGTCTCAGACTGTCTGTTTCAGACCGTCTGTCTCAGCCCGTCTGTCTCAGACCGTCCGTCTCTGTGCTTCTGTCTCCGTCTGTCGTCCTCTGTCCGTCCGTCTCATACCGTCTGTCACAGACCGTCTGTCTCAGACCGTCTGTCTCAGACCGTCTGTCTCAGACCGTCTGTCTCAGTCCGTCTGCCCCTGTCCGTCTGTCTCATACCGTCTGCCGCATATCGTCTGTCTCAGACCGTATGTGTCAGACCGTCTGTCTCAGACCGTGTGTCTCAGTTTGTCCGTCTCAGACCGTCTGTCTCAGACCGTCTGTCGCACACCGTCTGTCGCAGACCGTCTGTCTCAGACAATCTGTCTCAGACCGTCTGTCTCAGACCGTCTGTCTCAGACCGTCTGTCTCAGATCGTCTGTCTCAGTCCGCCTGTCTCCGGTCGTCTGTCTCAGACCGTCTGTCACAGACCGTCCGTCTCAGACCGTCTGTCTCAGACCGTCTGTCTCAGACCGTCTGTCTCAGACCGTCTGTCGCAGACCGTCTGTTTCAGACCGTCTGTCGCAGACCGTCTGTTTCAGACCGTCTGTGTCAGACCGTCTATCTCAGACCGCCTGTCTCATACCATCTGTCTCAGACCGTCTGTCTCAGACCGTCTGTGTCAGACCGTCTGTCTCAGTCCGCCTGCCTCTCTCCGTCTTTCTCATACCGTCTGTCTTAGACCGTCTGTCTCAGACCATCTGTCTCAGGCCGTCTGTCTCAGACCATCTGTCTCAGTCTGTCTACCTCTGCCTGTCCGTCTCAGTCTGTCAGCTTCAGTCCGTCTGTCTCATTCCGTCTGTCTCAGACCATCCGTCTCGGTGCGTCTGGCTCTGTCTGTCGGCCTCTGTCCGTCTGTCTCAGTCTGTCGTCCTCTGTCCGTCCGTCTCATACCGTCTGTCCAGACCGTCTGTCCCAGACAATCTGTCTCAGACCGTCTGTCTCAGACCGTCTGTCTCAGACCGTCTGTCGCACACCGTCTGTCGCAGACCGGCTGTCTCAGACCGTCTGTCTCAGAACGTCTGTCTCAGTCCGCCTGTCTCCGGTCGTCTGTCTCAGACCGCCTGTCTCAGACCGTCCGTCTCAGACCGTGTGTCTCATTTCGTCTGTCTCATTTCGTCTGTCTCAGACCGTCTGTCGCAGACCGTCTGTTTCAGACCGTCTGTCGCAGACCGTCTGTTTCAGACCGTCTGTCGCAGACCGTCTGTTTCAGACCGTCTGTGTCAGACCGTCTATCTCAGACCGCCTGTGTCAGACCATCTGTCTCAGACCGTCTGTCTCAGACCGTCTGTCTCAGACCGTCTGTCTCAGATCGTCTGTCTCAGACCGTCTGTCTCAGACCGTCTGTCTCAGACCGTCTGTCTCAGACCGTCTGTCTCAGACCGTCTGTCTCAGACCGTCTGTCTCAGACCGTGTGTCTCAGTCCGTCTGTCTCAGACCGTGTGTCTCAGTTTCTCCGTCTCAGACCGTCTGTCTCAGACCGTCTGTCTCAGACCGTCTGTCTCAGACCGTCTGTCTCAGACCGTCTGTCTCAGACCGTGTGTCTCAGTCCGTCTGTCTCAGACTGTCTGTCGCACACCGTCTGTCGCACACCGTTTGTTTCAGACCGTCTGTGTCAGACCGTCTATCTCAGATCGTCTTTCTCAGACCGTCTGTCTCAGACCGTCTGTCTCAGACCGTCTGTCTCAGACCGTCTGTCTCAGACCGTCTGTCTCAGTCCGTCTGCCCCTGTCCGTCTGTCTCATACCGTCTGCCTCATACCGTCTGTCTCAGACCGTATGTGTCAGACCGTCTGTCTCAGACCGTGTGTCTCAGTTTGTCCGTCTCAGACCGTCTGTCTCAGACCGTCTGTCTCAGACCGTCTGTCTCAGACCGTCTGTCTCAGACCGTCTGTCTCAGACCGTCTGTCTCAGACCGTCTGTCTCAGACCGTGTGTCTCAGTCCGTCTGTCTCAGACTGTCTGTCGCACACCGTCTGTCGCACACCGTTTGTTTCAGACCGTCTGTGTCAGACCGTCTATCTCAGACCGTCTTTCTCAGACCGTCTGTCTCAGACCGTCTGTCTCAGACCGTCTGTCTCATACCGTCTGCCTCATACCGTCTGTCTCAGACCGTATGTGTCAGACCGTCTGTCTCAGACCGTGTGTCTCAGTTTGTCCGTCTCAGACCGTCTGTCTCAGACCGTCTGTCGCACACCGTCTGTCGCAGACCGTCTGTCTCAGACAATCTGTCTCAGACCGTCTGTCTCAGACCGTCTGTCTCAGACCGTCTGTCTCAGATCGTCTGTCTCAGTCCGCCTGTCTCCGGTCGTCTGTCTCAGACCGTCTGTCACAGACCGTCCGTCTCAGACCGTCTGTCTCAGACCGTCTGTCTCAGACCGTCTGTCGCAGACCGTCTGTTTCAGACCGTCTGTCGCAGACCGTCTGTTTCAGACCGTCTGTGTCAGACCGTCTATCTCAGACCGCCTGTCTCATACCATCTGTCTCAGACCGTCTGTCTCAGACCGTCTGTGTCAGACCGTCTGTCTCAGTCCGCCTGCCTCTCTCCGTCTTTCTCATACCGTCTGTCTTAGACCGTCTGTCTCAGACCATCTGTCTCAGGCCGTCTGTCTCAGACCATCTGTCTCAGTCTGTCTACCTCTGCCTGTCCGTCTCAGTCCGTCAGCTTCAGTCCGTCTGTCTCAGACCATCCGTCTCGGTGCGTCTGGCTCTGTCTGTCGGCCTCTGTCCGTCTGTCTCAGTCTGTCGTCCTCTGTCCGTCCGTCTCATACCGTCTGTCCAGACCGTCTGTCCCAGACAATCTGTCTCAGACCGTCTGTCTCAGACCGTCTGTCTCAGACCGTCTGTCGCACACCGTCTGTCGCAGACCGGCTGTCTCAGACCGTCTGTCTCAGAACGTCTGTCTCAGTCCGCCTGTCTCCGGTCGTCTGTCTCAGACCGTCTGTCTCAGACCGTCTGTCTCAGACCGTCTGTCTCAGACCGTCTGTCTCAGACCGTCCGTCTCAGACCGTCTGTCTCAGACCGTGTGTCTCAGTCCGTCTGTCTCAGACCGTCTGTCGCAGACCGTCTGTTTCAGACCGTCTGTCGCAGACCGTCTGTTTCAGACCGTCTGTGTCAGACCGTCTATCTCAGACCGCCTGTGTCAGACCATCTGTCTCAGACCGTCTGTCTCAGACCGTCTGTGTCAGACCGTCTGTCTCAGTCCGCCTGCCTCTCTCCGTCTTTCTCATACCGTCTGTCTCAGACCGTCTGTCTCAGACCATCTGTCTCAGGCCGTCTGTCTCAGACCGTCTGTCTCAGATCGTCTGTCTCAGTCCGCCTGTCTCCGGTCGTCTGTCTCAGACCGTCTGTCACAGACCGTCCGTCTCAGACCGTCTGTCTCAGACCGTCTGTCTCAGACCGTCTGTCTCAGACCGTCTGTCGCAGACCGTCTGTTTCAGACCGTCTGTCGCAGACCGTCTGTTTCAGACCGTCTGTGTCAGACCGTCTATCTCAGACCGCCTGTCTCATACCATCTGTCTCAGACCGTCTGTCTCAGACCGTCTGTGTCAGACCGTCTGTCTCAGTCCGCCTGCCTCTCTCCGTCTTTCTCATACCGTCTGTCTTAGACCGTCTGTCTCAGACCATCTGTCTCAGGCCGTCTGTCTCAGACCATCTGTCTCAGTCTGTCTACCTCTGCCTGTCCGTCTCAGTCTGTCAGCTTCAGTCCGTCTGTCTCATTCCGTCTGTCTCAGACCATCCGTCTCGGTGCGTCTGGCTCTGTCTGTCGGCCTCTGTCCGTCTGTCTCAGTCTGTCGTCCTCTGTCCGTCCGTCTCATACCGTCTGTCCAGACCGTCTGTCCCAGACAATCTGTCTCAGACCGTCTGTCTCAGACCGTCTGTCTCAGACCGTCTGTCGCACACCGTCTGTCGCAGACCGGCTGTCTCAGACCGTCTGTCTCAGAACGTCTGTCTCAGTCCGCCTGTCTCCGGTCGTCTGTCTCAGACCGCCTGTCTCAGACCGTCCGTCTCAGACCGTCTGTCTCAGACCGTGTGTCTCATTTCGTCTGTCTCAGACCGTCTGTCGCAGACCGTCTGTTTCAGACCGTCTGTCGCAGACCGTCTGTTTCAGACCGTCTGTCGCAGACCGTCTGTTTCAGACCGTCTGTGTCAGACCGTCTATCTCAGACCGCCTGTGTCAGACCATCTGTCTCAGACCGTCTGTCTCAGACCGTCTGTCTCAGACCGTCTGTCTCAGATCGTCTGTCTCAGACCGTCTGTCTCAGACCGTCTGTCTCAGACCGTCTGTCTCAGACCGTCTGTCTCAGACCGTCTGTCTCAGACCGTGTGTCTCAGTCCGTCTGTCTCAGACCGTGTGTCTCAGTTTCTCCGTCTCAGACCGTCTGTCTCAGACCGTCTGTCTCAGACCGTCTGTCTCAGACCGTCTGTCTCAGACCGTGTGTCTCAGTCCGTCTGTCTCAGACTGTCTGTCGCACACCGTCTGTCGCACACCGTTTGTTTCAGACCGTCTGTGTCAGACCGTCTATCTCAGATCGTCTTTCTCAGACCGTCTGTCTCAGACCGTCTGTCTCAGACCGTCTGTCTCAGACCGTCTGTCTCAGACCGTCTGTCTCAGTCCGTCTGCCCCTGTCCGTCTGTCTCATACCGTCTGCCTCATACCGTCTGTCTCAGACCGTATGTGTCAGTCCGTCTGTCTCAGACCGTGTGTCTCAGTTTGTCCGTCTCAGACCGTCTGTCTCAGACCGTCTGTCTCAGACCGTCTGTCTCAGACCGTCTGTCTCAGACCGTCTGTCTCAGACCGTCTGTCTCAGACCGTGTGTCTCAGTCCGTCTGTCTCAGACTGTCTGTCGCACACCGTCTGTCGCACACCGTTTGTTTCAGACCGTCTGTGTCAGACCGTCTATCTCAGACCGTCTTTCTCAGACCGTCTGTCTCAGACCGTCTGTCTCAGACCGTCTGTCTCATACCGTCTGCCTCATACCGTCTGTCTCAGACCGTATGTGTCAGACCGTCTGTCTCAGACCGTGTGTCTCAGTTTGTCCGTCTCAGACCGTCTGTCTCAGACCGTCTGTCGCACACCGTCTGTCGCAGACCGTCTGTCTCAGACAATCTGTCTCAGACCGTCTGTCTCAGACCGTCTGTCTCAGACCGTCTGTCTCAGATCGTCTGTCTCAGTCCGCCTGTCTCCGGTCGTCTGTCTCAGACCGTCTGTCACAGACCGTCCGTCTCAGACCGTCTGTCTCAGACCGTCTGTCTCAGACCGTCTGTCGCAGACCGTCTGTTTCAGACCGTCTGTCGCAGACCGTCTGTTTCAGACCGTCTGTGTCAGACCGTCTATCTCAGACCGCCTGTCTCATACCATCTGTCTCAGACCGTCTGTCTCAGACCGTCTGTGTCAGACCGTCTGTCTCAGTCCGCCTGCCTCTCTCCGTCTTTCTCATACCGTCTGTCTTAGACCGTCTGTCTCAGACCATCTGTCTCAGGCCGTCTGTCTCAGACCATCTGTCTCAGTCTGTCTACCTCTGCCTGTCCGTCTCAGTCCGTCAGCTTCAGTCCGTCTGTCTCAGACCATCCGTCTCGGTGCGTCTGGCTCTGTCTGTCGGCCTCTGTCCGTCTGTCTCAGTCTGTCGTCCTCTGTCCGTCCGTCTCATACCGTCTGTCCAGACCGTCTGTCCCAGACAATCTGTCTCAGACCGTCTGTCTCAGACCGTCTGTCTCAGACCGTCTGTCGCACACCGTCTGTCGCAGACCGGCTGTCTCAGACCGTCTGTCTCAGAACGTCTGTCTCAGTCCGCCTGTCTCCGGTCGTCTGTCTCAGACCGTCTGTCTCAGACCGTCTGTCTCAGACCGTCTGTCTCAGACCGTCCGTCTCAGACCGTCTGTCTCAGACCGTGTGTCTCAGTCCGTCTGTCTCAGACCGTCTGTCGCAGACCGTCTGTTTCAGACCGTCTGTCGCAGACCGTCTGTTTCAGACCGTCTGTGTCAGACCGTCTATCTCAGACCGCCTGTGTCAGACCATCTGTCTCAGACCGTCTGTCTCAGACCGTCTGTGTCAGACCGTCTGTCTCAGTCCGCCTGCCTCTCTCCGTCTTTCTCATACCGTCTGTCTCAGACCGTCTGTCTCAGACCATCTGTCTCAGGCCGTCTGTCTCAGACCACCTGTCTCAGTCCGTCTACCTCTGCCTGTCCGTCTCAGTCCGTCAGCTTCAGTCCGTCTGTCTCATTCCGTCTGTCTCAGACCATCCGACTCGGTGCGTCTGGCTCTGTCTGTCGGCCTCTGTCCGTCTTTCTCAGTCTGTCGTCCTCTGTCCGTCCGTCTCATACCGTCTGTCCAGACCCTCTGTCCCAGACAATCTGTCTCAGACCGTCTGTCTCAGACCGTCTGTCTCAGACCGTCTGTCTCAGTCCGTCTGTCTCAGACCGTCTGTCTCAGATCGTCTGTCTCAGACCGTCTGTCTCAGACCGTCTGTCTCAGACCGTCTGTCTCAGACCGTCTGTCTCAGACCGTCTGTCTCAGACCGTGTGTCTCAGTCCGTCTGTCTCAGACCGTGTGTCTCAGTTTCTCCGTCTCAGACCGTCTGTCTCAGACCGTCTGTCTCAGACCGTCTGTCTCAGACCGTCTGTCTCAGACCGTCTGTCTCAGACCGTCTGTCTCAGACCGTCTGTCTCAGACCGTGTGTCTCAGTCCGTCTGTCTCAGACTGTCTGTCGCACACCGTCTGTCGCACACCGTTTGTTTCAGACCGTCTGTGTCAGACCGTCTACCTCAGATCGTCTTTCTCAGACCGTCTGTCTCAGACCGTCTGTCTCAGACCGTCTGTCTCAGACCGTCTGTCTCAGACCGTCTGTCTCAGACCGTCTGTCTCAGTCCGTCTGCCCCTGTCCGTCTGTCTCATACCGTCTGCCTCATACCGTCTGTCTCAGACCGTATGTGTCAGACCGTCTGTCTCAGACCGTGTGTCTCAGTTTGTCCGTCTCAGACCGTGTGTCTCAGTCCGTCTGTCTCAGACCGTGTGTCTCAGTTTCTCCGTCTCAGACCGTCTGTCTCAGACCGTCTGTCTCAGACCGTCTGTCTCAGACCGTCTGTCTCAGACCGTCTGTCTCAGACCGTCTGTCTCAGACCGTCTGTCTCAGACCGTCTGTCTCAGACCGTGTGTCTCAGTCCGTCTGTCTCAGACTGTCTGTCGCACACCGTCTGTCGCACACCGTTTGTTTCAGACCGTCTGTGTCAGACCGTCTACCTCAGATCGTCTTTCTCAGACCGTCTGTCTCAGACCGTCTGTCTCAGACCGTATGTGTCAGACCGTCTGTCTCAGACCGTGTGTCTCAGTTTGTCCGTCTCAGACCGTCTGTCTCAGACCGTCTGTCTCAGACCGTCTGTCTCAGACCGTCTGTCTCAGACCGTCTGTCTCAAACCGTCTGTCTCAGACCGTCTGTCTCAGACCGTCTGTCTCAGACCGTCTGTCTCAGACCGTCTGTCTCAGACCGTCTGTCTCAGACCGTGTGTCTCAGTCCGTCTGTCTCAGACTGTCTGTCGCACACCGTCTGTCGCACACCGTTTGTTTCAGACCGTCTGTCTCAGACCGTCTGTCTCAGACCGTCTGTCTCAGACCGTCTGTCTCAGACCGTCTGTCTCAGACCGTCTGTCTCAGACCGTCTGTCTCAGACCGTCTGTCTCAGACCGTCTGTCTCAGACCGTCTGTCTCAGACCGTCTGTCTCAGACCGTCTGTCTCACACCGTCTGTCTCAGACCGTCTGTCTCAGACCGTATGTGTCAGACCGTCTGTCTCAGACCGTGTGTCTCAGTTTGTCCGTCTCAGACCGTCTGTCTCAGACCGTCTGTCTCAGTCCGTCTGCCCCTGTCCGTCTGTCTCATACCGTCTGCCTCATACCGTCTGTCTCAGACCGTATGTGTCAGACCGTCGTTCTCAGACCGTGTGTCTCAGTTTGTCCGTCTCAGACCGTCTGTCTCAGACCGTCTGTCTCAGACCGTCTGTCTCAGACCGTCTGTATCAGACCGTCTGTCTCAGACCGTGTGTCTCAGTCCGTCTGTCTCAGACTGTCTGTCGCACACCGTCTGTCGCACACCGTTTGTTTCAGACCGTCTGTGTCAGACCGTCTATCTCAGACCGTCTTTCTCAGACCGTCTGTCTCAGACCGTCTGTCTCAGACCGTCTGTCTCATACCGTCTGCCTCATACCGTCTGTCTCAGACCGTATGTGTCAGACCGTCTGTCTCAGACCGTGTGTCTCAGTTTGTCCGTCTCAGACCGTCTGTCTCAGACCGTCTGTCTCATACTGTCTGTCTCAAACCGTCTGTCTCAGACTGTCTGTCTCAGACCGTCTGTCTCAGCCCGTCTGTCTCAGACCGTCCGTCTCTGTGCTTCTGTCTCCGTCTGTCGTCCTCTGTCCGTCCGTCTCATACCGTCTGTCACAGACCGTCTGTCTCAGACCGTCTGTCTCAGACCGTCTGTCTCAGACCGTCTGTCTCAGACCGTCTGTCTCACACCGTCTGTCTCAGACCGTCTGTCTCAGACCGTCTGTCTCAGACCGTCTGTCTCAGCCCGTCTGTCTCAGACCGTCCGTCTCTGTGCTTCTGTCTCCGTCTGTCGTCCTCTATCCGTCCGTCTCATACCGTCTGTCACAGACCGTCTGTCTCAGACCGTCTGTCTCAGACCGTCTGTCTCAGACCGTCTGTCTCAGACCGTCTGTCTCAGACCGTCTGTCTCAGACCGTCTGTCTCAGACCGTCTGTCTCAGACCGTCTGTCTCAGACCGTCTGTCTCAGACCGTCTGTCTCAGACCGTCTGTCTCAGACCGTCTGTCTCAGTCCGTCTGCCCCTGTCCGTCTGTCTCATACCGTCTGCCGCATATCGTCTGTCTCAGACCGTATGTGTCAGACCGTCTGTCTCAGACCGTGTGTCTCAGACCGTCTGTCTCAGTCCGTCTGCCCCTGTCCGTCTGTCTCATACCGTCTGCCGCATATCGTCTGTCTCAGACCGTATGTGTCAGACCGTCTGTCTCAGTCCGCCTGCCTCTCTCCGTCTTTCTCATACCGTCTGTCTCAGACCGTCTGTCTCAGACCATCTGTCTCAGGCCGTCTGTCTCAGACCATCTGTCTCAGTCTGTCTACCTCTGCCTGTCCGTCTCAGTCCGTCAGCTTCAGTCCGTCTGTCTCATTCCGTCTGTCTCAGACCATCCGTCTCGGTGCGTCTGGCTCTGTCTGTCGGCCTCTGTCCGTCTGTCTCAGTCTGTCGTCCTCTGTCCGTCCGTCTCATACCGTCTGTCCAGACCGTCTGTCCCAGACAATCTGTCTCAGACCGTCTGTCTCAGACCGTCTGTCTCAGACCGTCTGTCTCAGACCGTCTGTCTCAGACCGTCTGTCGCACACCGTCTGTCGCAGACCGGCTGTCTCAGACCGTCTGTCTCAGAACGTCTGTCTCAGTCCGCCTGTCTCCGGTCGTCTGTCTCAGACCGTCTGTCTCAGACCGTCTTTCTCAGCCCGTCTGTCTCAGACCGTCCGTCTCTGTGCTTCTGTCTCCGTCTGTCGTCCTCTGTCCGTCCGTCTCATACCGTCTGTCTCAGACCGTCTGTCTCAGACCGTCTGTCTCAGACCGTCTGTCTCAGACCGTCTGTCTCAGACCGTCTGTCTCAGACCGTGTGTCTCAGTCCGTCTGTCTCAGACTGTCTGTCTCAGACCGTCTGTCTCATACTGTCTGTCTCAAACCGTCTGTCTCAGACTGTCTGTCTCAGACCGTCTGTCTCAGCCCGTCTGTCTCAGACCGTCCGTCTCTGTGCTTCTGTCTCCGTCTGTCGTCCTCTGTCCGTCCGTCTCATACCGTCTGTCACAGACCGTCTGTCTCAGACCGTCTGTCTCAGACCGTCTGTCTCAGACCGTCTGTCTCAGACCGTCTGTCGCAGACCGTCTGTCTCAGACCGTCTGTCTCAGACCGTCTGTCTCAGACCGTCTGTCTCACACCGTCTGTCTCAGACCGTCTGTCTCAGACCGTATGTGTCAGACCGTCTGTCTCAGACCGTGTGTCTCAGTTTGTCCGTCTCAGACCGTCTGTCTCAGACCGTCTGTCTCAGTCCGTCTGCCCCTGTCCGTCTGTCTCATACCGTCTGCCTCATACCGTCTGTCTCAGACCGTATGTGTCAGACCGTCGTTCTCAGACCGTGTGTCTCAGTTTGTCCGTCTCAGACCGTCTGTCTCAGACCGTCTGTCTCAGACCGTCTGTATCAGACCGTCTGTCTCAGACCGTGTGTCTCAGTCCGTCTGTCTCAGACCGTCTGCCGCATATCGTCTGTCTCAGACCGTATGTGTCAGACCGTCTGTCTCAGTCCGCCTGCCTCTCTCCGTCTTTCTCATACCGTCTGTCTCAGACCGTCTGTCTCAGACCATCTGTCTCAGGCCGTCTGTCTCAGACCATCTGTCTCAGTCTGTCTACCTCTGCCTGTCCGTCTCAGTCCGTCAGCTTCAGTCCGTCTGTCTCATTCCGTCTGTCTCAGACCATCCGTCTCGGTGCGTCTGGCTCTGTCTGTCGGCCTCTGTCCGTCTGTCTCAGTCTGTCGTCCTCTGTCCGTCCGTCTCATACCGTCTGTCCAGACCGTCTGTCCCAGACAATCTGTCTCAGACCGTCTGTCTCAGACCGTCTGTCTCAGACCGTCTGTCTCAGACCGTCTGTCTCAGACCGTCTGTCGCACACCGTCTGTCGCAGACCGGCTGTCTCAGACCGTCTGTCTCAGAACGTCTGTCTCAGTCCGCCTGTCTCCGGTCGTCTGTCTCAGACCGTCTGTCTCAGACCGTCTTTCTCAGCCCGTCTGTCTCAGACCGTCCGTCTCTGTGCTTCTGTCTCCGTCTGTCGTCCTCTGTCCGTCCGTCTCATACCGTCTGTCTCAGACCGTCTGTCTCAGACCGTCTGTCTCAGACCGTCTGTCTCAGACCGTCTGTCTCAGACCGTCTGTCTCAGACCGTGTGTCTCAGTCCGTCTGTCTCAGACTGTCTGTCGCACACCGTCTGTCGCACACCGTTTGTTTCAGACCGTCTGTGTCAGACCGTCTATCTCAGATCGTCTTTCTCAGACCGTCTGTCTCAGACCGTCTGTCTCAGACCGTCTGTCTCAGACCGTCTGTCTCAGACCGTCTGTCTCAGACCGTCTGTCTCAGACCGTCTGTCTCAGACCGTCTGTCTCAGTCCGTCTGCCCCTGTCCGTCTGTCTCATACCGTCTGCCTCATACCGTCTGTCTCAGACCGTATGTGTCAGACCGTCTGTCTCAGACCGTGTGTCTCAGTTTGTCCGTCTCAGACCGTCTGTCTCAGACCGTCTGTCTCAGACCGTCTGTCTCAGACCGTCTGTCTCAGACCGTGTGTCTCAGTCCGTCTGTCTCAGACTGTCTGTCGCACACCGTCTGTCGCACACCGTTTGTTTCAGACCGTCTGTGTCAGACCGTCTATCTCAGACCGTCTTTCTCAGACCGTCTGTCTCAGACCGTCTGTCTCAGACCGTCTGTCTCATACCGTCTGCGTCATACCGTCTGTCTCAGACCGTATGTGTCAGACCGTCTGTCTCAGACCGTGTGTCTCAGTTTGTCCGTCTCAGACCGTCTGTCTCAGACCGTCTGTCTCATACTGTCTGTCTCAAACCGTCTGTCTCAGACTGTCTGTCTCAGACCGTCTGTCTCAGCCCGTCTGTCTCAGACCGTCCGTCTCTGTGCTTCTGTCTCCGTCTGTCGTCCTCTGTCCGTCCGTCTCATACCGTCTGTCACAGACCGTCTGTCTCAGACCGTCTGTCTCAGACCGTCTGTCTCAGACCGTCTGTCTCAGACCGTCTGTCTCAGACCGTCTGTCTCAGACCGTCTGTCTCAGACCGTCTGTCTCAGACCGTCTGTCTCAGACCGTCTGTCTCACACCGTCTGTCTCAGACCGTCTGTCTCAGACCGTATGTGTCAGACCGTCTGTCTCAGACCGTGTGTCTCAGTTTGTCCGTCTCAGACCGTCTGTCTCAGTCCGTCTGCCCCTGTCCGTCTGTCTCATACCGTCTGCCTCATACCGTCTGTCTCAGACCGTATGTGTCAGACCGTCTGTCTCAGACCGTGTGTCTCAGTTTGTCCGTCTCAGACCGTCTGTCTCAGACCGTCTGTCTCAGACCGTCTGTCTCAGACCGTCTATCTCAGACCGTCTTTCTCAGACCGTCTGTCTCAGACCGTCTGTCTCAGACCGTCTGTCTCATACCGTCTGCCTCATACCGTCTGTCTCAGACCGTATGTGTCAGACCGTCTGTCTCAGACCGTGTGTCTCAGTTTGTCCGTCTCAGACCGTCTGTCTCAGACCGTCTGTCTCATACTGTCTGTCTCAAACCGTCTGTCTCAGACTGTCTGTCTCAGACCGTCTGTCTCAGCCCGTCTGTCTCAGACCGTCCGTCTCTGTGCTTCTGTCTCCGTCTGTCGTCCTCTGTCCGTCCGTCTCATACCGTCTGTCACAGACCGTCTGTCTCAGACCGTCTGTCTCAGACCGTCTGTCTCAGACCGTCTGTCTCAGACCGTCTGTCGCAGACCGTCTGTCTCAGACCGTCTGTCTCAGACCGTCTGTCTCAGACCGTCTGTCTCACACCGTCTGTCTCAGACCGTCTGTCTCAGACCGTATGTGTCAGACCGTCTGTCTCAGACCGTGTGTCTCAGTTTGTCCGTCTCAGACCGTCTGTCTCAGACCGTCTGTCTCAGTCCGTCTGCCCCTGTCCGTCTGTCTCATACCGTCTGCCTCATACCGTCTGTCTCAGACCGTATGTGTCAGACCGTCGTTCTCAGACCGTGTGTCTCAGTTTGTCCGTCTCAGACCGTCTGTCTCAGACCGTCTGTCTCAGACCGTCTGTATCAGACCGTCTGTCTCAGACCGTGTGTCTCAGTCCGTCTGTCTCAGACTGTCTGTCGCACACCGTCTGTCGCACACCGTTTGTTCAGACCGTCTGTGTCAGACCGTCTATCTCAGACCGTCTTTCTCAGACCGTCTGTCTCAGACCGTCTGTCTCCGACCGTCTGTCTCATACCGTCTGCCTCATACCGTCTGTCTCAGACCGTATGTGTCAGACCGTCTGTCTCAGACCGTGTGTCTCAGTTTGTCCGTCTCAGACCGTCTGTCTCAGACCGTCTGTCTCAGACCGTCTGTCTCATACTGTCTGTCTCAAACCGTCTGTCTCAGACTGTCTGTCTCAGACCGTCTGTCTCAGCCCGTCTGTCTCAGACCGTCCGTCTCTGTGCTTCTGTCTCCGTCTGTCGTCCTCTATCCGTCCGTCTCATACCGTCTGTCACAGACCGTCTGTCTCAGACCGTCTGTCTCAGACCGTCTGTCTCAGACCGTCTGTCTCAGACCGTCTGTCTCAGACCGTCTGTCTCAGACCGTCTGTCTCAGACCGTCTGTCTCAGACCGTCTGTCTCAGACCGTCTGTCTCAGACCGTCTGTCTCAGACCGTCTGTCTCAGACCGTCTGTCTCAGTCCGTCTGCCCCTGTCCGTCTGTCTCATACCGTCTGCCGCATATCGTCTGTCTCAGACCGTATGTGTCAGACCGTCTGTCTCAGACCGTGTGTCTCAGACCGTCTGTCTCAGTCCGTCTGCCCCTGTCCGTCTGTCTCATACCGTCTGCCGCATATCGTCTGTCTCAGACCGTATGTGTCAGACCGTCTGTCTCAGACCGTGTGTCTCAGACCGTCTGTCTCAGTCCGTCTGCCCCTGTCCGTCTGTCTCATACCGTCTGCCGCATATCGTCTGTCTCAGACCGTATGTGTCAGACCGTCTGTCTCAGACCGTGTGTCTCAGTTTGTCCGTCTCAGACCGTCTGTCTCAGACCGTCTGTCGCACACCGTCTGTCGCAGACCGTCTGTCTCAGACCGTCTGTCTCAGACCGTCTGTCTCAGACCGTCTGTCTCAGACCGTCTGTCTCAGACCGTCTGTCTCAGACCGTCTGTCTCAGACCGTCTGTCTCAGACCGTCTGTCTCAGACCGTCCGTCTCTGTGCTTCTGTCCCGTCTGTCGTCCTCTGTCCGTCCGTCTCATACCGTCTGTCTCAGACCGTCTGTCTCAGACCGTCTGTCTCAGACCGTCTGTCTCAGACCGTCTGTCTCAGACCGTCTGTCTCAGACCGTCTGTCTCAGACCGTCTGTCTCAGACCGTGTGTCTCAGTCCGTCTGTCTCAGACTGTCTGTCGCACACCGTCTGTCGCACACCGTTTGTTTCAGACCGTCTGTGTCAGACCGTCTATCTCAGACCGTCTTTCTCAGACCGTCTGTCTCAGACCGTCTGTCTCAGACCGTCTGTCTCAGACCGTCTGTCTCAGACCGTCTGTCTCATACCGTCTGTCTCAGACCGTATGTGTCAGACCGTCTGTCTCAGACCGTGTGTCTCAGTTTGTCCGTCTCAGACCGTCTGTCTCAGACCGTCTGTCTCAGACCGTCTGTCTCAGACCGTCTGTCTCAGACCGTCTGTCTCAGACCGTCTGTCTCAGAGCGTCTGTCTCAGACCGTCTGTCTCAGACCGTCTGTCTCAGACCGTCTGTCTCAGTCCGTCTGCCCCTGTCCGTCTGTCTCATACCGTCTGCCTCATACCGTCTGTCTCAGACCGTATGTGTCAGACCGTCTGTCTCAGACCGTGTGTCTCAGTTTGTCCGTCTCAGACCGTCTGTCTCAGACCGTCTGTCTCAGACCGTCTGTATCAGACCGTCTGTCTCAGACCGTGTGTCTCAGTCCGTCTGTCTCAGACTGTCTGTCGCACACCGTCTGTCGCACACCGTTTGTTTCAGACCGTCTGTGTCAGACCGTCTATCTCAGTCCGTCTTTCTCAGACCGTCTGTCTCAGACCGTCTGTCTCAGACCGTCTGTCTCATACCGTCTGCCTCATACCGTCTGTCTCAGACCGTATGTGTCAGACCGTCTGTCTCAGACCGTGTGTCTCAGTTTGTCCGTCTCAGACCGTCTGTCTCAGACCGTCTGTCTCACACCGTCTGTCTCAGACCGTCTGTCTCAGACCGTCTGTCTCACACCGTCTGTCTCACACCGTCTGTCTCAGACCGTCTGTCTCAGACCGTCTGTCTCAGACCGTCTGTCTCAGCCCGTCTGTCTCAGACCGTCCGTCTCTGTGCTTCTGTCTCCGTCTGTCGTCCTCTGTCCGTCCGTCTCATACCGTCTGTCACAGACCGTCTGTCTCAGACCGTCTGTCTCAGACCGTCTGTCTCAGACCGTCTGTCTCAGACCGTCTGTCTCAGACCGTCTGTCTCACACCGTCTGTCTCAGACCGTCTGTCTCAGACCGTCTGTCTCAGACCGTCTGTCTCAGACCGTCTGTCTCAGCCCGTCTGTCTCAGACCGTCCGTCTCTGTGCTTCTGTCTCCGTCTGTCGTCCTCTATCCGTCCGTCTCATACCGTCTGTCACAGACCGTCTGTCTCAGACCGTCTGTCTCAGACCGTCTGTCTCAGACCGTCTGTCTCAGACCGTCTGTCTCAGACCGTCTGTCTCAGACCGTCTGTCTCAGTCCGTCTGCCCCTGTCCGTCTGTCTCATACCGTATGCCGCATATCGTCTGTCTCAGACCGTATGTGTCAGACCGTCTGTCTCAGACCGTGTGTCTCAGACCGTCTGTCTCAGTCCGTCTGCCCCTGTCCGTCTGTCTCATACCGTCTGCCGCATATCGTCTGTCTCAGACCGTATGTGTCAGACCGTCTGTCTCAGTCCGCCTGCCTCTCTCCGTATTTCTCATACCGTCTGTCTCAGACCGTCTGTCTCAGACCATCTGTCTCAGGCCGTCTGTCTCAGACCATCTGTCTCAGTCTGTCTACCTCTGCCTGTCCGTCTCAGTCCGTCAGCTTCAGTCCGTCTGTCTCATTCCGTCTGTCTCAGACCATCCGTCTCGGTCCGTCTGTCTCAGTCTGTCGTCCTCTGTCCGTCCGTCTCATACCGTCTGTCCAGACCGTCTGTCCCAGACAATCTGTCTCAGACCGTCTGTCTCAGACCGTCTGTCTCAGACCGTCTGTCTCAGACCGTCTGTCTCAGACCGTCTGTCTCAGACCGTCTGTCTCAGACCGTCTGTCGCACACCGTCTGTCGCAGACCGGCTGTCTCAGACCGTCTGTCTCAGAACGTCTGTCTCAGTCCGCCTGTCTCCGGTCGTCTGTCTCAGACCGTCTGTCTCAGACCGTCTGTCTCAGCCCGTCTGTCTCAGACCGTCCGTCTCTGTGCTTCTGTCTCCGTCTGTCGTCCTCTGTCCGTCCGTCTCATACCGTCTGTCTCAGACCGTCTGTCTCAGACCGTCTGTCTCAGACCGTCTGTCTCAGACCGTCTGTCTCAGACCGTCTGTCTCAGACCGTCTGTCTCAGACCGTGTGTCTCAGTCCGTCTGTCTCAGACTGTCTGTCGCACACCGTCTGTCGCACACCGTTTGTTTCAGACCGTCTGTGTCAGACCGTCTATCTCAGATCGTCTTTCTCAGACCGTCTGTCTCAGACCGTCTGTGTCAGACCGTCTGTCTCAGACCGTCTGTCTCAGACCGTCTGTCTCAGACCGTCTGTCTCAGACCGTCTGTCTCAGACCGTCTGTCTCAGTCCGTCTGCCCCTGTCCGTCTGTCTCATACCGTCTGCCTCATACCGTCTGTCTCAGACCGTATGTGTCAGACCGTCTGTCTCAGACCGTGTGTCTCAGTTTGTCCGTCTCAGACCGTCTGTCTCAGACCGTCTGTCTCAGACCGTCTGTCTCAGACCGTCTGTCTCAGACCGTCTGTCTCAGACCGTCTGTCTCAGACCGTGTGTCTCAGTTCGTCTGTCTCAGACTGTCTGTCGCACACCGTCTGTCGCACACCGTTTGTTTCAGACCGTCTGTGTCAGACCGTCTATCTCAGACCGTCTTTCTCAGACCGTCTGTCTCAGACCGTCTGTCTCAGACCGTCTGTCTCATACCGTCTGCCTCATACCGTCTGTCTCAGACCGTATGTGTCAGACCGTCTGTCTCAGACCGTGTGTCTCAGTTTGTCCGTCTCAGACCGTCTGTCTCAGACCGTCTGTCTCATACTGTCTGTCTCAAACCGTCTGTCTCAGACTGTCTGTCTCAGACCGTCTGTCTCAGCCCGTCTGTCTCAGACCGTCCGTCTCTGTGCTTCTGTCTCCGTCTGTCGTCCTCTGTCCGTCCGTCTCATCCCGTCTGTCACAGACCGTCTGTCTCAGACCGTCTGTCTCAGACCGTCTGTCTCAGACCGTCTGTCTCAGACCGTCTGTCTCAGACCGTCTGTCTCAGACCGTCTGTCTCAGACCGTCTGTCTCAGACCGTCTGTCTCACACCGTCTGTCTCAGACCGTCTGTCTCAGACCGTATGTGTCAGACCGTCTGTCTCAGACCGTGTGTCTCAGTTTGTCCGTCTCAGACCGTCTGTCTCAGACCGTCTGTCTCAGTCCGTCTGCCCCTGTCCGTCTGTCTCATACCGTCTGCCTCATACCGTCTGTCTCAGACCGTATGTGTCAGACCGTCGTTCTCAGACCGTGTGTCTCAGTTTGTCCGTCTCAGACCGTCTGTCTCAGACCGTCTGTCTCAGACCGTCTGTATCAGACCGTCTGTCTCAGACCGTGTGTCTCAGTCCGTCTGTCTCAGACTGTCTGTCGCACACCGTCTGTCGCACACCGTTTGTTTCAGACCGTCTGTGTCAGACCGTCTATCTCAGACCGTCTTTCTCAGACCGTCTGTCTCAGACCGTCTGTCTCGGACCGTCTGTCTCATACCGTCTGCCTCATACCGTCTGTCTCAGACCGTATGTGTCAGACCGTCTGTCTCAGACCGTGTGTCTCAGTTTGTCCGTCTCAGACCGTCTGTCTCAGACCGTCTGTCTCATACTGTCTGTCTCAAACCGTCTGTCTCAGACTGTCTGTCTCAGACCGTCTGTCTCAGCCCGTCTGTCTCAGACCGTCCGTCTCTGTGCTTCTGTCTCCGTCTGTCGTCCTCTATCCGTCCGACTCATACCGTCTGTCACAGACCGTCTGTCTCAGACCGTCTGTCTCAGACCGTCTGTCTCAGACCGTCTGTCTCAGACCGTCTGTCTCAGACCGTCTGTCTCAGACCGTCTGTCTCAGACCGTCTGTCTCAGACCGTCTGTCTCAGACCGTCTGTCTCAGACCGTCTGTCTCAGTCCGTCTGCCCCTGTCCGTCTGTCTCATACCGTCTGCCGCATATCGTCTGTCTCAGACCGTATGTGTCAGACCGTCTGTCTCAGACCGTCTGCCCCTGTCCGTCTGTCTCATACCGTCTGCCGCATATCGTCTGTCTCAGACCGTATGTGTCAGACCGTCTGTCTCAGACCGTGTGTCTCAGACCGTCTGTCTCAGTCCGTCTGCCCCTGTCCGTCTGTCTCATACCGTCTGCCGCATATCGTCTGTCTCAGACCGTATGTGTCAGACCGTCTGTCTCAGACCGTGTGTCTCAGTTTGTCCGTCTCAGACCGTCTGTCTCAGACCGTCTGTCGCACACCGTCTGTCGCAGACCGTCTGTCTCAGACCGTCTGTCTCAGACCGTCTGTCTCAGACCGTCTGTCTCAGACCGTCTGTCTCAGACCGTCTGTCTCAGACCGTCCGTCTCTGTGCTTCTGTCCCGTCTGTCGTCCTCTGTCCGTCCGTCTCATACCGTCTGTCTCAGACCGTCTGTCTCAGACCGTCTGTCTCAGACCGTCTGTCTCAGACCGTCTGTCTCAGACCGTGTGTCTCAGTCCGTCTGTCTCAGACTGTCTGTCGCACACCGTCTGTCGCACACCGTTTGTTTCAGACCGTCTGTGTCAGACCGTCTATCTCAGACCGTCTTTCTCAGACCGTCTGTCTCAGACCGTCTGTCTCAGACCGTCTGTCTCAGACCGTCTGTCTCAGACCGTCTGTCTCAGACCGTCTGTCTCAGACCGTCTGTCTCAGACCGTCTGTCTCAGACCGTCTGTCTCAGACCGTCTGTCTCAGTCCGTCTGCCCCTGTCCGTCTGTCTCATACCGTCTGCCGCATATCGTCTGTCTCAGACCGTATGTGTCAGACCGTCTGTCTCAGACCGTCTGCCCCTGTCCGTCTGTCTCATACCGTCTGCCGCATATCGTCTGTCTCAGACCGTATGTGTCAGACCGTCTGTCTCAGACCGTGTGTCTCAGACCGTCTGTCTCAGTCCGTCTGCCCCTGTCCGTCTGTCTCATACCGTCTGCCGCATATCGTCTGTCTCAGACCGTATGTGTCAGACCGTCTGTCTCAGACCGTGTGTCTCAGTTTGTCCGTCTCAGACCGTCTGTCTCAGACCGTCTGTCGCACACCGTCTGTCGCAGACCGTCTGTCTCAGACCGTCTGTCTCAGACCGTCTGTCTCAGACCGTCCGTCTCTGTGCTTCTGTCCCGTCTGTCGTCCTCTGTCCGTCCGTCTCATACCGTCTGTCTCAGACCGTCTGTCTCAGACCGTCTGTCTCAGACCGTCTGTCTCAGACCGTGTGTCTCAGTCCGTCTGTCTCAGACTGTCTGTCGCACACCGTCTGTCGCACACCGTTTGTTTCAGACCGTCTGTGTCAGACCGTCTATCTCAGACCGTCTTTCTCAGACCGTCTGTCTCAGACCGTCTGTCTCAGACCGTCTGTCTCAGACCGTCTGTCTCAGACCGTCTGTCTCATACCGTCTGTCTCAGACCGTATGTGTCAGACCGTCTGTATCAGACCGTGTGTCTCAGTTTGTCCGTCTCAGACCGTCTGTCTCAGACCGTCTGTCTCAGACCGTCTGTCTCAGACCGTCTGTCTCAGACCGTCTGTCTCAGAGCGTCTGTCTCAGACCGTCTGTCTCAGACCGTCTGTCTCAGACCGTCTGTCTCAGTCCGTCTGCCCCTGTCCGTCTGTCTCATACCGTCTGCCTCATACCGTCTGTCTCAGACCGTATGTGTCAGACCGTCTGTCTCAGACCGTGTGTCTCAGTTTGTCCGTCTCAGACCGTCTGTCTCAGACCGTCTGTCTCAGACCGTCTGTCTCAGACCGTGTGTCTCAGTCCGTCTGTCTCAGACTGTCTGTCGCACACCGTCTGTCGCACACCGTTTGTTTCAGACCGTCTGTGTCAGACCGTCTATCTCAGACCGTCTTTCTCAGACAGTCTGTCTCAGACCGTCTGTCTCAGACCGTCTGTCTCAGACCGTCTGTCTCAGACCGTCTGTCTCAGACCGTCTGTCTCAGACCGTCTGTCTCAGACCGTCGGTCTCAGACCGTCTGTCTCAGACCGTCTGTCTCAGTCCGTCTGCCCCTGTCCGTCTGTCTCATACCGTTTGCCTCATACCGTCTGTCTCAGACCGTATGTGTCAGACCGTCTGTCTCAGACCGTGTGTCTCAGTTTGTCCGTCTCAGACCATCTGTCTCAGACCGTCTGTCTCAGACCGTCTGTCTCAGTCCGTCTGCCCCTGTCCGTCTGTCTCATACCGTCTGCCTCATACCGTCTGTCTCAGACCGTATGTGTCAGACCGTCTGTCTCAGACCGTGTGTCTCAGTTTGTCCGTCTCAGACCGTCTGTCTCAGACCGTCTGTCTCAGACCGTCTGTCTCAGACCGTGTGTCTCAGTCCGTCTGTCTCAGACTGTCTGTCGCACACCGTCTGTCGCACACCGTTTGTTTCAGACCGTCTGTGTCAGACCGTCTATCTCAGACCGTCTTTCTCAGACAGTCTGTCTCAGACCGTCTGTCTCAGACCGTCTGTCTCAGACCGTCTGTCTCAGACCGTCTGTCTCAGACCGTCTGTCTCAGACCGTCTGTCTCAGACCGTCGGTCTCAGACCGTCTGTCTCAGACCGTCTGTCTCAGTCCGTCTGCCCCTGTCCGTCTGTCTCATACCGTTTGCCTCATACCGTCTGTCTCAGACCGTATGTGTCAGACCGTCTGTCTCAGACCGTGTGTCTCAGTTTGTCCGTCTCAGACCATCTGTCTCAGACCGTCTGTCTCATACTGTCTGTCTCAGACCGTCTGTCTCAGACCGTCTGTCTCAGACCGTCTGTCTCAGTCCGTCTGCCCCTGTCCGTCTGTCTCATACCGTCTGCCTCATACCGTCTGTCTCAGACCGTATGTGTCAGACCGTCTGTCTCAGACCGTGTGTCTCAGTTTGTCCGTCTCAGACCGTCTGTCTCAGACCGTCTGTCTCAGACCGTGTGTCTCAGTCCGTCTGTCTCAGACTGTCTGTCGCACACCGTCTGTCGCACACCGTTTGTTTCAGACCGTCTGTGTCAGACCGTCTATCTCAGACCGTCTTTCTCAGACAGTCTGTCTCAGACCGTCTGTCTCAGACCGTCTGTCTCAGACCGTCTGTCTCAGACCGTATGTGTCAGACCGTCTGTCTCAGACCGTGTGTCTCAGTTTGTCCGTCTCAGACCGTCTGTCTCAGACCGTCTGTCGCACACCGTCTGTCGCAGACCGTCTGTCTCAGACCGTCTGTCTCAGACCGTCTGTCTCAGACCGTCTGTCTCAGACCGTCCGTCTCTGTGCTTCTGTCCCGTCTGTCGTCCTCTGTCCGTCCGTCTCATACCGTCTGTCTCAGACCGTCTGTCTCAGACCGTCTGTCTCAGACCGTCTGTCTCAGACCGTGTGTCTCAGTCCGTCTGTCTCAGACTGTCTGTCGCACACCGTCTGTCGCACACCGTTTGTTTCAGACCGTCTGTGTCAGACCGTCTATCTCAGACCGTCTTTCTCAGACCGTCTGTCTCAGACCGTCTGTCTCAGACCGTCTGTCTCAGACCGTCTGTCTCAGACCGTCTGTCTCAGACCGTCTGTCTCAGACCGTCTGTCTCAGTCCGTCTGCCCCTGTCCGTCTGTCTCATACCGTCTGCCTCATACCGTCTGTCTCAGACCGTATGTGTCAGACCGTCTGTCTCAGACCGTGTGTCTCAGTTTGTCCGTCTCAGACCGTCTGTCTCAGACCGTCTGTCTCAGACCGTCTGTCTCAGACCGTCTGTCTCAGACCGTCTGTCTCAGAGCGTCTGTCTCAGACCGTCTGTCTCAGACCGTCTGTCTCAGTCCGTCTGCCCCTGTCCGTCTGTCTCATACCGTCTGCCTCATACCGTCTGTCTCAGACCGTATGTGTCAGACCGTCTGTCTCAGACCGTGTGGCTCAGTTTGTCCGTCTCAGACCGTCTGTCTCAGACCGTCTGTCTCAGACCGTCTGTCTCAGACCGTGTGTCTCAGTCCGTCTGTCTCAGACTGTCTGTCGCACACCGTCTGTCGCACACCGTTTGTTTCAGACCGTCTGTGTCAGACCGTCTATCGCAGACCGTCTTTCTCAGACAGTCTGTCTCAGACCGTCTGTCTCAGACCGTCTGTCTCAGACCGTCTGTCTCAGACCGTCTGTCGCACACCGTCTGTCGCACACCGTTTGTTTCAGACCGTCTGTGTCAGACCGTCTATCGCAGACCGTCTTTCTCAGACAGTCTGTCTCAGACCGTCTGTCTCAGACCGTCTGTCTCAGACCGTCTGTCTCAGACCGTCAGTCTCAGACCGTCTGTCTCAGACCGTCTGTCTCAGACCGTCTGTCTCAGTCCGTCTGCCCCTGTCCGTCTGTCTCATACCGTCTGCCTCATACCGTCTGTCTCAGACCGTATGTGTCAGACCGTCTGTCTCAGACCGTGTGTCTCAGTTTGTCCGTCTCAGACCGTCTGTCTCAGACCGTCTGTCTCATACTGTCTGTCTCAAACCGTCTGTCTCAGACTGTCTGTCTCAGACCGTCTGTCTCAGCCCGTCTGTCTCAGACCGTCCGTCTCTGTGCTTCTGTCTCCGTCTGTCGTCCTCTGTCCGTCCGTCTCATACCGTCTGTCACAGACCGTCTGTCTCAGACCGTCTGTCTCAGACCGTCTGTCTCAGACCGTCTGTCTCAGACCGTCTGTCTCAGACCGTCTGTCTCAGACCGTCTGTCTCAGACCGTCTGTCTCAGACCGTCTGTCTCAGACCGTCTGTCTCAGCCCGTCTGTCTCAGACCGTCCGTCTCTGTGCTTCTGTCTCCGTCTGTCGTCCTCTATCCGTCCGTCTCATACCGTCTGTCACAGACCGTCTGTCTCAGACCGTCTGTCTCAGACCGTGTGTCTCAGACCGTCTGTCTCAGACCGTCTGTCTCAGACCGTCTGTCTCAGACCGTCTGTCTCAGACCGTCTGTCTCAGACCGTCTGTCTCAGACCGTCTGTCTCAGACCGTCTGTCTCATACTGTCTGTCTCAAACCGTCTGTCTCAGACTGTCTGTCTCAGACCGTCTGTCTCAGACCGTCCGTCTCTGTGCTTCTGTCTCCGTCTGTCGTCCTCTGTCCGTCCGTCTCATACCGTCTGTCCAGACCGTCTGTCTCAGACCGTCTGTCTCAGTCCGTCTGCCCCTGTCCGTCTGTCTCAGACCGTCTGTCTCAGTCCGTCTGCCCCTGTCCGTCTGTCTCATACCGTCTGCCTCATACCGTCTGTCTTAGACCGTATGTGTCAGACCGTCTGTCTCAGACCGTGTGTCTCAGTTTGTCCGTCTCAGACCGTCTGTCTCAGACCGTCTGTCTCAGACCGTGTGTCTCAGTCCGTCTGTCTCAGACTGTCTGTCGCACACCGTCTGTCGCACACCGTTTGTTTCAGACCGTCTGTGTCAGACCGTCTATCTCAGACCGTCTTTCTCAGACCGTCTGTCTCAGACCGTCTGTCTCAGACCGTCTGTCTCATACCGACTGCCTCATACCGTCTGTCTCAGACCGTATGTGTCAGACCGTCTGTCTCAGACCGTGTGTCTCAGTTTGTCCGTCTCAGACCGTCTGTCTCAGACCGTCTGTCTCATACTGTCTGTCTCAAACCGTCTGTCTCAGACTGTCTGTCTCAGACCGTCTGTCTCAGCCCGTCTGTCTCAGACCGTCCGTCTCTGTGCTTCTGTCTCCGTCTGTCGTCCTCTGTCCGTCCGTCTCATACCGTCTGTCACAGACCGTCTGTCTCAGACCGTCTGTCTCAGACCGTCTGTCTCAGACCGTCTGTCTCAGACCGTCTGTCTCAGACCGTCTGTCTCAGACCGTCTGTCTCAGACCGTCTGTCTCAGACCGTCTGTCTCAGACCGTCTGTCTCACACCGTCTGTCTCAGACCGTCTGTCTCAGACCGTATGTGTCAGACCGTCTGTCTCAGACCGTGTGTCTCAGTTTGTCCGTCTCAGACCGTCTGTCTCAGACCGTCTGTCTCAGTCCGTCTGCCCCTGTCCGTCTGTCTCATACCGTCTGCCTCATACCGTCTGTCTCAGACCGTATGTGTCAGACCGTCGTTCTCAGACCGTGTGTCTCAGTTTGTCCGTCTCAGACATCTGTCTCAGACCGTCTTTCTCAGACCGTCTGTCTCAGACCGTCTGTCTCAGACCGTCTGTCTCAGACCGTCTGTCTCAGACCGTCTGTCTCAGTCCGTCTGCCCCTGTCCGTCTGTCTCATACCGTCTGCCTCATACCGTCTGTCTCAGACCGTATGTGTCAGACCGTCTGTCTCAGACCGTGTGTCTCAGTTTGTCCGTCTCAGACCGTCTGTCCCAGACCGTCTGTCTCAGACCGTCTGTCTCAGACCGTGTGTCTCAGTCCGTCTGTCTCAGACTGTCTGTCGCACACCGTCTGTCGCACACGGTTTGTTTCAGACCGTCTGTGTCAGACCGTCTATCTCAGACCGTCTTTCTCAGACCGTCTGTCTCAGACCGTCTGTCTCAGACCGTCTGTCTCAGACCGTCTGTCTCAGACCGTCGGTATCAGACCGTCTGTCTCAGACCGTCTGTCTCAGTCCGTCTGCC
This sequence comes from Coelioxys conoideus, assembly GCA_947623535.1. Lineage (NCBI taxonomy): Eukaryota > Metazoa > Arthropoda > Insecta > Hymenoptera > Megachilidae > Coelioxys > Coelioxys conoideus. Next base: position 3,179,782 of record CANQJN010000020.1, on the reverse strand, counting down.
CCTGTCCGTCTGTCTCATACCGTCTGCCTCATACCGTCTGTCTCAGACCGTATGTGTCAGACCGTCTGTATCAGACCGTGTGTCTCAGTTTGTCCGTCTCAGACCGTCTGTCTCAGACCGTCTGTCTCATACTGTCTGTCTCAAACCGTCTGTCTCAGACTGTCTGTCTCAGACCGTCTGTCTCAGCCCGTCTGTCTCAGACCGTCCGTCTCTGTGCTTCTGTCTCCGTCTGTCGTCCTCTGTCCGTCCGTCTCATACCGTCTGTCCCAGACCGTCTGTCCCAGACCGTCTGTCTCAGACCGTCTGTCTCAGACCGTCTGTCTCAGACCGTCTGTCTCAGACCGTCTGTCTCAGACCGTGTGTCTCAGTCCGTCTGTCTCAGACTGTCTGTCGCACACCGTCTGTCTCAGACCGTCTGTCTCAGACCGTCTGTCTCAGACCGTCTGTCTCAGACCGTCTGTCTCAGACCGTCTGTCTCAGACCGACTGTCTCAGTCCGTCTGCCCCTGTCCGTCTGTCTCATACCGTCTGCCGCAGACCGTCTGTCTCAGACCGTATGTGTCAGACCGTCTGTCTCAGACCGTGTGTCTCAGTTTGTCCGTCTCAGACCGTCTGTCTCAGACCGTCTGTCTCAGACCGTGTGTCTCAGACCGTCTGTCTCATACCGTCTGTCTCAGACCGTCTGTCTCAGACCGTCTGTCTCAGACCGTCTGTCTCAGACCGTCTGTCTCAGACCGTCTGTCTCAGTCCGTCTGCCCCTGTCCGTCTGTCTCATACCGTCTGCCGCATATCGTCTGTCTCATACCGTATGTGTCAGACCGTCTGTCTCAGACCGTGTGTCTCAGACCGTCTGCCTCATACCGTCTGCCGCATATCGTCTGTCTCAGACCGTATGTGTCAGACCGTCTGTCTCAGACCGTGTGTCTCAGACCGTCTGTCTCAGTCCGTCTGCCCCTGTCCGTCTGTCTCATACCGTCTGCCGCATATCGTCTGTCTCAGACCGTATGTGTCAGACCGTCTGTCTCAGACCGTGTGTCTCAGTTTGTCCGTCTCAGACCGTCTGTCGCAGACCGTCTGTCGCACACCGTCTGTCGCAGACCGTCTGTCTCAGACCGTCTGTCTCAGACCGTCTGTCTCAGACCGTCTGTCTCAGACCGTCTGTCTCAGACCGTCTGTCTCAGACCGTCCGTCTCTGTGCTTCTGTCTCCGTCTGTCGTCCTCTGTCCGTCCGTCTCATACCGTCTGTCTCAGACCGTCCGTCTCAGACCGTCTGTCTCAGACCGTGTGTCTCAGTCCGTCTGTCTCAGACTGTCTGTCGCACACCGTCTGTCGCACACCGTTTTTTTCAGACCGTCTGTGTCAGACCGTCTATCTCAGACCGTCTTTCTCAGACCGTCTGTCTCAGACCGTCTGTCTCAGACCGTCTGTCTCAGACCGTCTGTCTCAGTCCGTCTGCCCCTGTCCGTCTGTCTCATACCGTCTGCCTCATACCGTCTGTCTCAGACCGTATGTGTCAGACCGTCTGTCTCAGACCGTGTGTCTCAGTTTGTCCGTCTCAGACCGTCTGTCTCAGACCGTCTGTCTCAGACCGTCTGTCTCAGACCGTCTGTCTCAGACCGTCTGTCTCAGACCGTCTGTCTCAGACCGTCTGTCTCAGACCGTCGGTCTCAGACCGTGTGTCTCAGTCCGTCTGTCTCAGATCGTGTGTCTCAGTCCGTCTGTCTCAGACCGTCTGTCTCAGACCGTCTGTCTCAGACCGTCTGTCTCAGACCGTGTGTCTCAGTCCGTCTGTCTCAGACCGTCTGTCGCACACCGTCTGTCGCAGACCGTCTGTCTCAGACCGTCTGTCTCAGATCGTCTGTCTCAGTCCGCCTGTCTCAGACCGTCTGTCTCAGCCCGCCTGTCTCAGACCGTCCGTCTCTGTGCTTCTGTCTCCGTCTGTCGTCCTCTGTCCGTCCGTCTCATACCGTCTGTCCCAGACAATCTGTCTCAGACCGTCTGTCTCAGACCGTCTGTACAGACCGTCTGTCTCAGACCGTCTGTCTCAGACCGTCTGTCTCAGACCGTCTGTCTCAGACCGTCTGTCTCAGACCGTCTGTCTCAGACCGTGTGTCTCAGTCCATCTGTCTCAGACTGTCTGTCGCACACCGTCTGTCTCAGACCGTCTGTCTCAGACCGTCTGTCTCAGACCGTCTGTCTCAGACCGACTGTCTCAGTCCGTCTGCCCCTGTCCGTCTGTCTCATACCGTCTGCCGCAGACCGTCTGTCTCAGACCGTCTGTCTCAGACCGTGTGTCTCAGACCGTCTGTCTCAGACCGTCTGTACAGACCGTCTGTCTCAGACCGTCTGTCTCAGACCATCTGTCTCAGACCGTCTGTCTCAGACCGTCTGTCTCAGACCGTCTGTCTCACACCGTCTGTCTCAGACCGTCTGTCTCAGACCGTCTGTCTCAGCCCGTCTGTCTCAGACCGTCCGTCTCTGTGCTTCTGTCTCCGTCTGTCGTCCTCTATCCGTCCGTCTCATACCGTCTGTCACAGACTGTCTGTCTCAGACCGTCTGTCTCAGACCGACTGTCTCAGTCCGTCTGCCCCTGTCCGTCTGTCTCATACCGTCTGCCGCAGACCGTCTGTCTCAGACCGTCTGTCTCAGACCGTGTGTCTCAGACCGTCTGTCTCAGACCGTCTGTACAGACCGTCTGTCTCAGACCGTCTGTCTCAGACCATCTGTCTCAGACCGTCTGTCTCAGACCGTCTGTCTCAGACCGTCTGTCTCACACCGTCTGTCTCAGACCGTCTGTCTCAGACCGTCTGTCTCAGACCGTCTGTCTCAGCCCGTCTGTCTCAGACCGTCCGTCTCTGTGCTTCTGTCTCCGTCTGTCGTCCTCTATCCGTCCGTCTCATACCGTCTGTCACAGACCGTCTGTCTCAGACCGTCTGTCTCAGACCGTCTGTCTCAGACCGTCTGTCTCAGACCGTCTGTCTCAGACCGTCTGTCTCAGACCGTCTGTCTCAGACCGTCTGTCTCAGACCGTCTGTCTCAGACCGTCTGTCTCAGTCCGTCTGCCCCTGTCCGTCTGTCTCATACCGTCTGCCGCATATCGTCTGTCTCAGACCGTATGTGTCAGACCGTCTGTCTCAGACCGTGTGTCTCAGACCGTCTGTCTCAGTCCGTCTGCCCCTGTCCGTCTGTCTCATACCGTCTGCCGCATATCGTCTGTCTCAGACCGTATGTGTCAGACCGTCTGTCTCAGACCGTGTGTCTCAAACCGTCTGTCTCAGTCCGTCTGCCCCTGTCCGTCTGTCTCATACCGTCTGCCGCATATCGTCTGTCTCAGACCGTATGTGTCAGACCGTCTGTCTCAGACCGTGTGTCTCAGTTTGTCCGTCTCAGACCGTCTGTCTCAGACCGTCTGTCGCACACCGTCTGTCGCAGACCGTCTGTCTCAGACCGTCTGTCTCAGACCGTCTGTCTCAGACCGTCCGTCTCTGTGCTTCTGTCTCCGTCTGTCGTCCTCTGTCCGTCCGTCTCATACCGTCTGTCTCAGACCGTCTGTCTCAGACCGTCTGTCTCAGACCGTGTGTCTCAGACCGTCTGTCTCAGACTGTCTGTCGCACACCGTCTGTCGCACACCGTTTGTTTCAGACCGTCTGTGTCAGACCGTATATCTCAGACCGTCTGTCTCAGACCGTCCGTCTCTGTGCTTCTGTCTCCGTCTGTCGTCCTCTGTCCGTCCGTCTCATACCGTCTGTCCCAGACCGTCTGTCCCAGACCGTCTGTCTCAGACCGTCTGTCTCAGACCGTCTGTCTCAGACCGTCTGCCCCTGTCCGTCTGTCTCATACCGTCTGCCGCATATCGTCTGTCTCAGACCGTATGTGTCAGACCGTCTGTCTCAGACCGTGTGTCTCAGACCGTCTGTCTCAGTCCGTCTGCCCCTGTCCGTCTGTCTCATACCGTCTGCCGCATATCGTCTGTCTCAGACCGTATGTGTCAGACCGTCTGTCTCAGACCGTGTGTCTCAAACCGTCTGTCTCAGTCCGTCTGCCCCTGTCCGTCTGTCTCATACCGTCTGCCGCATATCGTCTGTCTCAGACCGTATGTGTCAGACCGTCTGTCTCAGACCGTGTGTCTCAGTTTGTCCGTCTCAGACCGTCTGTCTCAGACCGTCTGTCGCACACCGTCTGTCGCAGACCGTCTGTCTCAGACCGTCTGTCTCAGACCGTCTGTCTCAGACCGTCCGTCTCTGTGCTTCTGTCTCCGTCTGTCGTCCTCTGTCCGTCCGTCTCATACCGTCTGTCTCAGACCGTCTGTCTCAGACCGTCTGTCTCAGACCGTGTGTCTCAGTCCGTCTGTCTCAGACTGTCTGTCGCACACCGTCTGTCTCAAACCGTCTGTCTCAGACTGTCTGTCTCAGACCGTCTGTCTCAGCCCGTCTGTCTCAGACCGTCCGTCTCTGTGCTTCTGTCTCCGTCTGTCGTCCTCTGTCCGTCCGTCTCATACCGTCTGTCCCAGACCGTCTGTCCCAGACCGTCTGTCTCAGACCGTCTGTCTCAGACCGTCTGTCTCAGACCGTCTGTCTCAGACCGTGTGTCTCAGTCCGTCTGTCTCAGACTGTCTGTCGCACACCGTCTGTCTCAGACCGTCTGTCTCAGACCGTCTGTCTCAGACCGTCTGTCTCAGACCGTCTGTCTCAGACCGTCTGTCTCAGACCGACTGTCTCAGTCCGTCTGCCCCTGTCCGTCTGTCTCATACCGTCTGCCGCAGACCGTCTGTCTCAGACCGTATGTGTCAGACCGTCTGTCTCAGACCGTGTGTCTCAGTTTGTCCGTCTCAGACCGTCTGTCTCAGACCGTCTGTCTCAGACCGTGTGTCTCAGACCGTCTGTCTCATACCGTCTGTCTCAGACCGTCTGTCTCAGACCGTCTGTCTCAGACCGTCTGTCTCAGACCGTCTGTCTCAGACCGTCCGTCTCTGTGCTTCTGTCTCCGTCTGTCGTCCTCTGTCCGTCCGTCTCATACCGTCTGTCTCAGACCGTCTGTCTCAGACCGTCTGTCTCAGACCGTGTGTCTCAGTCCGTCTGTCTCAGACTGTCTGTCGCACACCGTCTGTCGCACACCGTTTGTTTCAGACCGTCTGTGTCAGACCGTATATCTCAGACCGTCTTTCTCAGACCGTCTGTCTCAGACCGTCTGTCTCAGACCGTCTGTCTCAAACCGTCTGTCTCAGACCGTCTGTCTCAGACCGTCTGTCTCAGTCCGTCTGCCCCTGTCCGTCTGTCTCATACCGTCTGCGTCATACCGTCTGTCTCAGACCGTATGTGTCAGACCGTCTGTCTCAGACCGTGTGTCTCAGTTTGTCCGTCTCAGACCGTCTGTCCCAGACCGTCTGTCTCAGACCGTCTGTCTCAGACCGTCTGTCTCAGACCGTGTGTCTCAGTCCGTCTGTCTCAGACTGTCTGTCGCACACCGTCTGTCGCACACGGTTTGTTTCAGACCGTCTGTGTCAGACCGTCTATCTCAGACCGTCTTTCTCAGACCGTCTGTCTCAGACCGTCGGTATCAGACCGTCTGTCTCAGACCGTCTGTCTCAGTCCGTCTGCCCCTGTCCGTCTGTCTCATACCGTCTGCCTCATACCGTCTGTCTCAGACCGTCTGTCTCAGACCGTCTGTCTCAGACCGTGTGTCTCAGTTTGTCCGTCTCAGACCGTCTGCCTCAGACCGTCTGTCTCAGACCGTGTGTCTCAGACCGTCTGTCTCATACCGTCTGTCTCAGACCGTCTGTCTCAGACCGTCTTTCTCAGACCGTCTGTCTCAGACCGTCTGTCTCAGACCGTCTGTCTCAGACCGTCTGTCTCAGACCGTCTGTCTCAGACCGTCTGTCTCAGTCCGTCTGCCCCTGTCCGTCTGTCTCATATCGTCTGCCGCATATCGTCTGTCTCAGACCGTATGTGTCAGACCGTCTGTCTCAGACCGTGTGTCTCAGACCGTCTGTCTCATACCGTCTGCCGCATATCGTCTGTCTCAGACCGTATGTGTCAGACCGTCTGTCTCAGACCGTGTGTCTCAGACCGTCTGTCTCAGTCCGTCTGCCCCTGTCCGTCTGTCTCATACCGTCTGCCGCATATCGTCTGTCTCAGACCGTATGTGTCAGACCGTCTGTCTCAGACCGTGTGTCTCAGTTTGTCCGTCTCAGACCGTCTGTCGCAGACCGTCTGTCGCACACCGTCTGTCGCAGACCGTCTGTCTCAGACCGTCTGTCTCAGACCGTCTGTCTCAGACCGTCTGTCTCAGACCGTCTGTCTCAGACCGTCTGTCTCAGACCGTCCGTCTCTGTGCTTCTGTCTCCGTCTGTCGTCCTCTGTCCGTCCGTCTCATACCGTCTGTCTCAGACCGTCTGTCTCAGACCGTCTGTCTCAGTCCGTCTGTCTCAGACTGTCTGTCGCACACCGTCTGTCGCACACCGTTTTTTTCAGACCGTCTGTGTCAGACCGTCTATCTCAGACCGTCTTTCTCAGACCGTCTGTCTCAGACCGTCTGTCTCAGACCGTCTGTCTCAGACCGTCTGTCTCAGACCGTCTGTCTCAGACCGTCTGTCTCAGACCGTCTGTCTCAGTCCGTCTGCCCCTGTCCGTCTGTCTCATACCGTCTGCCTCATACCGTCTGTCTCAGACCGTCTGTCTCAGACCGTCTGTCTCAGACCGTCTGTCTCAGACCGTCTGTCTCAGACCGTCTGTCTCAGACCGTCTGTCTCAGACCGTCTGTCTCAGACCGTCTGTCTCAGACCGTCTGTCTCAGACCGTCTGTCTCAGACCGTCGGTCTCAGACCGTGTGTCTCAGTCCGTCTGTCTCAGATCGTGTGTCTCAGTCCGTCTGTCTCAGACCGTCTGTCTCAGACCGTCTGTCTCAGACCGTCTGTCTCAGACCGTGTGTCTCAGTCCGTCTGTCTCAGACCGTCTGTCGCACACCGTCTGTCGCAGACCGTCTGTCTCAGACCGTCTGTCTCAGATCGTCTGTCTCAGTCCGCCTGTCTCAGACCGTCTGTCTCAGCCCGTCTGTCTCAGACCGTCCGTCTCTGTGCTTCTGTCTCCGTCTGTCGTCCTCTGTCCGTCCGTCTCATACCGTCTGTCCCAGACAATCTGTCTCAGACCGTCTGTCTCAGACCGTCTGTACAGACCGTCTGTCTCAGACCGACTGTCTCAGTCCGTCTGCCCCTGTCCGTCTGTCTCATACCGTCTGCCGCAGACCGTCTGTCTCAGACCGTCTGTCTCAGACCGTGTGTCTCAGACCGTCTGTCTCAGACCGTCTGTCTCAGTCCGTCTGCCCCTGTCCGTCTGTCTCATACCGTCTGCCTCATACCGTCTGTCTCAGACCGTCTGTCTCAGACCGTCTGTCTCAGACCGTGTGTCTCAGTTTGTCCGTCTCAGACCGTCTGCCTCAGACCGTCTGTCTCAGACCGTGTGTCTCAGACCGTCTGTCTCATACCGTCTGTCTCAGACCGTCTGTCTCAGACCGTCTTTCTCAGACCGTCTGTCTCAGACCGTCTGTCTCAGACCGTCTGTCTCAGACCGTCTGTCTCAGACCGTCTGTCTCAGACCGTCTGTCTCAGTCCGTCTGCCCCTGTCCGTCTGTCTCATACCGTCTGCCGCATATCGTCTGTCTCAGACCGTATGTGTCAGACCGTCTGTCTCAGACCGTGTGTCTCAGACCGTCTGTCTCATACCGTCTGCCGCATATCGTCTGTCTCAGACCGTATGTGTCAGACCGTCTGTCTCAGACCGTGTGTCTCAGACCGTCTGTCTCAGTCCGTCTGCCCCTGTCCGTCTGTCTCATACCGTCTGCCGCATATCGTCTGTCTCAGACCGTATGTGTCAGACCGTCTGTCTCAGACCGTGTGTCTCAGTTTGTCCGTCTCAGACCGTCTGTCGCAGACCGTCTGTCGCACACCGTCTGTCGCAGACCGTCTGTCTCAGACCGTCCGTCTCTGTGCTTCTGTCTCCGTCTGTCGTCCTCTATCCGTCCGTCTCATACCGTCTGTCACAGACCGTCTGTCTCAGACCGTCTGTCTCAGACCGTCTGTCTCAGACCGTCTGTCTCAGACCGTCTGTCTCAGACCGTCTGTCTCAGACCGTCTGTCTCAGACCGTCTGTCTCAGACCGTCTGTCTCAGTCCGTCTGCCCCTGTCCGTCTGTCTCATACCGTCTGCCGCATATCGTCTGTCTCAGACCGTATGTGTCAGACCGTCTGTCTCAGACCGTGTGTCTCAGACCGTCTGTCTCAGTCCGTCTGCCCCTGTCCGTCTGTCTCATACCGTCTGCCGCATATCGTCTGTCTCAGACCGTATGTGTCAGACCGTCTGTCTCAGACCGTGTGTTTCAGACCGTCTGTCTCAGTCCGTCTGCCCCTGTCCGTCTGTCTCATACCGTCTGCCGCATATCGTCTGTCTCAGACCGTATGTGTCCGACCGTCTGTCTCAGACCGTGTGTCTCAGTTTGTCCGTCTCAGACCGTCTGTCTCAGACCGTCCGTCTCTGTGCTTCTGTCTCCGTCTGTCGTCCTCTGTCCGTCCGTCTCATACCGTCTGTCTCAGACCGTCTGTCTCAGTCCGTCTGCCCCTGTCCGTCTGTCTCATACCGTCTGCCTCATACCGTCTGTCTCAGACCGTATGTGTCAGACCGTCTGTCTCAGACCGTGTGTCTCAGTTTGTCCGTCTCAGACCGTCTGTCCCAGACCGTCTGTCTCAGACCGTCTGTCTCAGACCGTCTGTCTCAGACCGTGTGTCTCAGTCCGTCTGTCTCAGACTGTCTGTCGCACACCGTCTGTCGCACACGGTTTGTTTCAGACCGTCTGTGTCAGACCGTCTATCTCAGACCGTCTGTCTCAGACCGTCTGTCTCAGACCGTCTGTCTCAGACCGTCTGTCTCAGACCGTGTGTCTCAGTCCGTCTGTCTCAGACTGTCTGTCGCACACCGTCTGTCGCACACGGTTTGTTTCAGACCGTCTGTGTCAGACCGTCTATCTCAGACCGTCTTTCTCAGACCGTCTGTCTCAGACCGTCTGTCTCAGACCGTCTGTCTCAGACCGTCTGTCTCAGACCGTCGGTATCAGACCGTCTGTCTCAGACCGTCTGTCTCAGTCCGTCTGCCCCTGTCCGTCTGTCTCATACCGTCTGCCTCATACCGTCTGTCTCAGACCGTATGTGTCAGACCGTCTGTATCAGACCGTGTGTCTCAGTTTGTCCGTCTCAGACCGTCTGTCTCAGACCGTCTGTCTCATACTGTCTGTCTCAAACCGTCTGTCTCAGACTGTCTGTCTCAGACCGTCTGTCTCAGCCCGTCTGTCTCAGACCGTCCGTCTCTGTGCTTCTGTCTCCGTCTGTCGTCCTCTGTCCGTCCGTCTCATACCGTCTGTCCCAGACCGTCTGTCCCAGACCGTCTGTCTCAGACCGTCTGTCTCAGACCGTCTGTCTCAGACCGTCTGTCTCAGACCGTCTGTCTCAGACCGTCTGTCTCAGACCGTGTGTCTCAGTCCGTCTGTCTCAGACTGTCTGTCGCACACCGTCTGTCTCAGACCGTCTGTCTCAGACCGTCTGTCTCAGACCGTCTGTCTCAGACCGTCTGTCTCAGACCGTCTGTCTCAGACCGACTGTCTCAGTCCGTCTGCCCCTGTCCGTCTGTCTCATACCGTCTGCCGCAGACCGTCTGTCTCAGACCGTATGTGTCAGACCGTCTGTCTCAGACCGTGTGTCTCAGTTTGTCCGTCTCAGACCGTCTGTCTCAGACCGTCTGTCTCAGACCGTGTGTCTCAGACCGTCTGTCTCATACCGTCTGTCTCAGACCGTCTGTCTCAGACCGTCTGTCTCAGACCGTCTGTCTCAGACCGTCTGTCTCAGACCGTCTGTCTCAGTCCGTCTGCCCCTGTCCGTCTGTCTCATACCGTCTGCCGCATATCGTCTGTCTCATACCGTATGTGTCAGACCGTCTGTCTCAGACCGTGTGTCTCAGACCGTCTGCCTCATACCGTCTGCCGCATATCGTCTGTCTCAGACCGTATGTGTCAGACCGTCTGTCTCAGACCGTGTGTCTCAGACCGTCTGTCTCAGTCCGTCTGCCCCTGTCCGTCTGTCTCATACCGTCTGCCGCATATCGTCTGTCTCAGACCGTATGTGTCAGACCGTCTGTCTCAGACCGTGTGTCTCAGTTTGTCCGTCTCAGACCGTCTGTCGCAGACCGTCTGTCGCACACCGTCTGTCGCAGACCGTCTGTCTCAGACCGTCTGTCTCAGACCGTCTGTCTCAGACCGTCTGTCTCAGACCGTCTGTCTCAGACCGTCTGTCTCAGACCGTCCGTCTCTGTGCTTCTGTCTCCGTCTGTCGTCCTCTGTCCGTCCGTCTCATACCGTCTGTCTCAGACCGTCCGTCTCAGACCGTCTGTCTCAGACCGTGTGTCTCAGTCCGTCTGTCTCAGACTGTCTGTCGCACACCGTCTGTCGCACACCGTTTTTTTCAGACCGTCTGTGTCAGACCGTCTATCTCAGACCGTCTTTCTCAGACCGTCTGTCTCAGACCGTCTGTCTCAGACCGTCTGTCTCAGACCGTCTGTCTCAGTCCGTCTGCCCCTGTCCGTCTGTCTCATACCGTCTGCCTCATACCGTCTGTCTCAGACCGTATGTGTCAGACCGTCTGTCTCAGACCGTGTGTCTCAGTTTGTCCGTCTCAGACCGTCTGTCTCAGACCGTCTGTCTCAGACCGTCTGTCTCAGACCGTCTGTCTCAGACCGTCTGTCTCAGACCGTCTGTCTCAGACCGTCTGTCTCAGACCGTCGGTCTCAGACCGTGTGTCTCAGTCCGTCTGTCTCAGATCGTGTGTCTCAGTCCGTCTGTCTCAGACCGTCTGTCTCAGACCGTCTGTCTCAGACCGTCTGTCTCAGACCGTGTGTCTCAGTCCGTCTGTCTCAGACCGTCTGTCGCACACCGTCTGTCGCAGACCGTCTGTCTCAGACCGTCTGTCTCAGATCGTCTGTCTCAGTCCGCCTGTCTCAGACCGTCTGTCTCAGCCCGCCTGTCTCAGACCGTCCGTCTCTGTGCTTCTGTCTCCGTCTGTCGTCCTCTGTCCGTCCGTCTCATACCGTCTGTCCCAGACAATCTGTCTCAGACCGTCTGTCTCAGACCGTCTGTACAGACCGTCTGTCTCAGACCGTCTGTCTCAGACCGTCTGTCTCAGACCGTCTGTCTCAGACCGTCTGTCTCAGACCGTCTGTCTCAGACCGTGTGTCTCAGTCCATCTGTCTCAGACTGTCTGTCGCACACCGTCTGTCTCAGACCGTCTGTCTCAGACCGTCTGTCTCAGACCGTCTGTCTCAGACCGACTGTCTCAGTCCGTCTGCCCCTGTCCGTCTGTCTCATACCGTCTGCCGCAGACCGTCTGTCTCAGACCGTCTGTCTCAGACCGTGTGTCTCAGACCGTCTGTCTCAGACCGTCTGTACAGACCGTCTGTCTCAGACCGTCTGTCTCAGACCATCTGTCTCAGACCGTCTGTCTCAGACCGTCTGTCTCAGACCGTCTGTCTCACACCGTCTGTCTCAGACCGTCTGTCTCAGACCGTCTGTCTCAGCCCGTCTGTCTCAGACCGTCCGTCTCTGTGCTTCTGTCTCCGTCTGTCGTCCTCTATCCGTCCGTCTCATACCGTCTGTCACAGACTGTCTGTCTCAGACCGTCTGTCTCAGACCGACTGTCTCAGTCCGTCTGCCCCTGTCCGTCTGTCTCATACCGTCTGCCGCAGACCGTCTGTCTCAGACCGTCTGTCTCAGACCGTGTGTCTCAGACCGTCTGTCTCAGACCGTCTGTACAGACCGTCTGTCTCAGACCGTCTGTCTCAGACCATCTGTCTCAGACCGTCTGTCTCAGACCGTCTGTCTCAGACCGTCTGTCTCACACCGTCTGTCTCAGACCGTCTGTCTCAGACCGTCTGTCTCAGACCGTCTGTCTCAGCCCGTCTGTCTCAGACCGTCCGTCTCTGTGCTTCTGTCTCCGTCTGTCGTCCTCTATCCGTCCGTCTCATACCGTCTGTCACAGACCGTCTGTCTCAGACCGTCTGTCTCAGACCGTCTGTCTCAGACCGTCTGTCTCAGACCGTCTGTCTCAGACCGTCTGTCTCAGACCGTCTGTCTCAGACCGTCTGTCTCAGACCGTCTGTCTCAGACCGTCTGTCTCAGTCCGTCTGCCCCTGTCCGTCTGTCTCATACCGTCTGCCGCATATCGTCTGTCTCAGACCGTATGTGTCAGACCGTCTGTCTCAGACCGTGTGTCTCAGACCGTCTGTCTCAGTCCGTCTGCCCCTGTCCGTCTGTCTCATACCGTCTGCCGCATATCGTCTGTCTCAGACCGTATGTGTCAGACCGTCTGTCTCAGACCGTGTGTCTCAAACCGTCTGTCTCAGTCCGTCTGCCCCTGTCCGTCTGTCTCATACCGTCTGCCGCATATCGTCTGTCTCAGACCGTATGTGTCAGACCGTCTGTCTCAGACCGTGTGTCTCAGTTTGTCCGTCTCAGACCGTCTGTCTCAGACCGTCTGTCGCACACCGTCTGTCGCAGACCGTCTGTCTCAGACCGTCTGTCTCAGACCGTCTGTCTCAGACCGTCCGTCTCTGTGCTTCTGTCTCCGTCTGTCGTCCTCTGTCCGTCCGTCTCATACCGTCTGTCTCAGACCGTCTGTCTCAGACCGTCTGTCTCAGACCGTGTGTCTCAGACCGTCTGTCTCAGACTGTCTGTCGCACACCGTCTGTCGCACACCGTTTGTTTCAGACCGTCTGTGTCAGACCGTATATCTCAGACCGTCTGTCTCAGACCGTCCGTCTCTGTGCTTCTGTCTCCGTCTGTCGTCCTCTGTCCGTCCGTCTCATACCGTCTGTCCCAGACCGTCTGTCCCAGACCGTCTGTCTCAGACCGTCTGTCTCAGACCGTCTGTCTCAGACCGTCTGCCCCTGTCCGTCTGTCTCATACCGTCTGCCGCATATCGTCTGTCTCAGACCGTATGTGTCAGACCGTCTGTCTCAGACCGTGTGTCTCAGACCGTCTGTCTCAGTCCGTCTGCCCCTGTCCGTCTGTCTCATACCGTCTGCCGCATATCGTCTGTCTCAGACCGTATGTGTCAGACCGTCTGTCTCAGACCGTGTGTCTCAAACCGTCTGTCTCAGTCCGTCTGCCCCTGTCCGTCTGTCTCATACCGTCTGCCGCATATCGTCTGTCTCAGACCGTATGTGTCAGACCGTCTGTCTCAGACCGTGTGTCTCAGTTTGTCCGTCTCAGACCGTCTGTCTCAGACCGTCTGTCGCACACCGTCTGTCGCAGACCGTCTGTCTCAGACCGTCTGTCTCAGACCGTCTGTCTCAGACCGTCCGTCTCTGTGCTTCTGTCTCCGTCTGTCGTCCTCTGTCCGTCCGTCTCATACCGTCTGTCTCAGACCGTCTGTCTCAGACCGTCTGTCTCAGACCGTGTGTCTCAGTCCGTCTGTCTCAGACTGTCTGTCGCACACCGTCTGTCTCAAACCGTCTGTCTCAGACTGTCTGTCTCAGACCGTCTGTCTCAGCCCGTCTGTCTCAGACCGTCCGTCTCTGTGCTTCTGTCTCCGTCTGTCGTCCTCTGTCCGTCCGTCTCATACCGTCTGTCCCAGACCGTCTGTCCCAGACCGTCTGTCTCAGACCGTCTGTCTCAGACCGTCTGTCTCAGACCGTCTGTCTCAGACCGTGTGTCTCAGTCCGTCTGTCTCAGACTGTCTGTCGCACACCGTCTGTCTCAGACCGTCTGTCTCAGACCGTCTGTCTCAGACCGTCTGTCTCAGACCGTCTGTCTCAGACCGTCTGTCTCAGACCGACTGTCTCAGTCCGTCTGCCCCTGTCCGTCTGTCTCATACCGTCTGCCGCAGACCGTCTGTCTCAGACCGTATGTGTCAGACCGTCTGTCTCAGACCGTGTGTCTCAGTTTGTCCGTCTCAGACCGTCTGTCTCAGACCGTCTGTCTCAGACCGTGTGTCTCAGACCGTCTGTCTCATACCGTCTGTCTCAGACCGTCTGTCTCAGACCGTCTGTCTCAGACCGTCTGTCTCAGACCGTCTGTCTCAGACCGTCCGTCTCTGTGCTTCTGTCTCCGTCTGTCGTCCTCTGTCCGTCCGTCTCATACCGTCTGTCTCAGACCGTCTGTCTCAGACCGTCTGTCTCAGACCGTGTGTCTCAGTCCGTCTGTCTCAGACTGTCTGTCGCACACCGTCTGTCGCACACCGTTTGTTTCAGACCGTCTGTGTCAGACCGTATATCTCAGACCGTCTTTCTCAGACCGTCTGTCTCAGACCGTCTGAATCAGACCGTCTGTCTCAAACCGTCTGTCTCAGACCGTCTGTCTCAGACCGTCTGTCTCAGTCCGTCTGCCCCTGTCCGTCTGTCTCATACCGTCTGCGTCATACCGTCTGTCTCAGACCGTATGTGTCAGACCGTCTGTCTCAGACCGTGTGTCTCAGTTTGTCCGTCTCAGACCGTCTGTCCCAGACCGTCTGTCTCAGACCGTCTGTCTCAGACCGTCTGTCTCAGACCGTGTGTCTCAGTCCGTCTGTCTCAGACTGTCTGTCGCACACCGTCTGTCGCACACGGTTTGTTTCAGACCGTCTGTGTCAGACCGTCTATCTCAGACCGTCTTTCTCAGACCGTCTGTCTCAGACCGTCGGTATCAGACCGTCTGTCTCAGACCGTCTGTCTCAGTCCGTCTGCCCCTGTCCGTCTGTCTCATACCGTCTGCCTCATACCGTCTGTCTCAGACCGTCTGTCTCAGACCGTCTGTCTCAGACCGTGTGTCTCAGTTTGTCCGTCTCAGACCGTCTGCCTCAGACCGTCTGTCTCAGACCGTGTGTCTCAGACCGTCTGTCTCATACCGTCTGTCTCAGACCGTCTGTCTCAGACCGTCTTTCTCAGACCGTCTGTCTCAGACCGTCTGTCTCAGACCGTCTGTCTCAGACCGTCTGTCTCAGACCGTCTGTCTCAGACCGTCTGTCTCAGTCCGTCTGCCCCTGTCCGTCTGTCTCATATCGTCTGCCGCATATCGTCTGTCTCAGACCGTATGTGTCAGACCGTCTGTCTCAGACCGTGTGTCTCAGACCGTCTGTCTCATACCGTCTGCCGCATATCGTCTGTCTCAGACCGTATGTGTCAGACCGTCTGTCTCAGACCGTGTGTCTCAGACCGTCTGTCTCAGTCCGTCTGCCCCTGTCCGTCTGTCTCATACCGTCTGCCGCATATCGTCTGTCTCAGACCGTATGTGTCAGACCGTCTGTCTCAGACCGTGTGTCTCAGTTTGTCCGTCTCAGACCGTCTGTCGCAGACCGTCTGTCGCACACCGTCTGTCGCAGACCGTCTGTCTCAGACCGTCTGTCTCAGACCGTCTGTCTCAGACCGTCTGTCTCAGACCGTCTGTCTCAGACCGTCTGTCTCAGACCGTCCGTCTCTGTGCTTCTGTCTCCGTCTGTCGTCCTCTGTCCGTCCGTCTCATACCGTCTGTCTCAGACCGTCTGTCTCAGACCGTCTGTCTCAGACCGTCTGTCTCAGTCCGTCTGTCTCAGACTGTCTGTCGCACACCGTCTGTCGCACACCGTTTTTTTCAGACCGTCTGTGTCAGACCGTCTATCTCAGACCGTCTTTCTCAGACCGTCTGTCTCAGACCGTCTGTCTCAGACCGTCTGTCTCAGACCGTCTGTCTCAGACCGTCTGTCTCAGACCGTCTGTCTCAGACCGTCTGTCTCAGTCCGTCTGCCCCTGTCCGTCTGTCTCATACCGTCTGCCTCATACCGTCTGTCTCAGACCGTCTGTCTCAGACCGTCTGTCTCAGACCGTCTGTCTCAGACCGTCTGTCTCAGACCGTCTGTCTCAGACCGTCTGTCTCAGACCGTCTGTCTCAGACCGTCTGTCTCAGACCGTCTGTCTCAGACCGTCTGTCTCAGACCGTCGGTCTCAGACCGTGTGTCTCAGTCCGTCTGTCTCAGATCGTGTGTCTCAGTCCGTCTGTCTCAGACCGTCTGTCTCAGACCGTCTGTCTCAGACCGTCTGTCTCAGACCGTGTGTCTCAGTCCGTCTGTCTCAGACCGTCTGTCGCACACCGTCTGTCGCAGACCGTCTGTCTCAGACCGTCTGTCTCAGATCGTCTGTCTCAGTCCGCCTGTCTCAGACCGTCTGTCTCAGCCCGTCTGTCTCAGACCGTCCGTCTCTGTGCTTCTGTCTCCGTCTGTCGTCCTCTGTCCGTCCGTCTCATACCGTCTGTCCCAGACAATCTGTCTCAGACCGTCTGTCTCAGACCGTCTGTACAGACCGTCTGTCTCAGACCGACTGTCTCAGTCCGTCTGCCCCTGTCCGTCTGTCTCATACCGTCTGCCGCAGACCGTCTGTCTCAGACCGTCTGTCTCAGACCGTGTGTCTCAGACCGTCTGTCTCAGACCGTCTGTCTCAGTCCGTCTGCCCCTGTCCGTCTGTCTCATACCGTCTGCCTCATACCGTCTGTCTCAGACCGTCTGTCTCAGACCGTCTGTCTCAGACCGTGTGTCTCAGTTTGTCCGTCTCAGACCGTCTGCCTCAGACCGTCTGTCTCAGACCGTGTGTCTCAGACCGTCTGTCTCATACCGTCTGTCTCAGACCGTCTGTCTCAGACCGTCTTTCTCAGACCGTCTGTCTCAGACCGTCTGTCTCAGACCGTCTGTCTCAGACCGTCTGTCTCAGACCGTCTGTCTCAGACCGTCTGTCTCAGTCCGTCTGCCCCTGTCCGTCTGTCTCATACCGTCTGCCGCATATCGTCTGTCTCAGACCGTATGTGTCAGACCGTCTGTCTCAGACCGTGTGTCTCAGACCGTCTGTCTCATACCGTCTGCCGCATATCGTCTGTCTCAGACCGTATGTGTCAGACCGTCTGTCTCAGACCGTGTGTCTCAGACCGTCTGTCTCAGTCCGTCTGCCCCTGTCCGTCTGTCTCATACCGTCTGCCGCATATCGTCTGTCTCAGACCGTATGTGTCAGACCGTCTGTCTCAGACCGTGTGTCTCAGTTTGTCCGTCTCAGACCGTCTGTCGCAGACCGTCTGTCGCACACCGTCTGTCGCAGACCGTCTGTCTCAGACCGTCCGTCTCTGTGCTTCTGTCTCCGTCTGTCGTCCTCTATCCGTCCGTCTCATACCGTCTGTCACAGACCGTCTGTCTCAGACCGTCTGTCTCAGACCGTCTGTCTCAGACCGTCTGTCTCAGACCGTCTGTCTCAGACCGTCTGTCTCAGACCGTCTGTCTCAGACCGTCTGTCTCAGACCGTCTGTCTCAGTCCGTCTGCCCCTGTCCGTCTGTCTCATACCGTCTGCCGCATATCGTCTGTCTCAGACCGTATGTGTCAGACCGTCTGTCTCAGACCGTGTGTCTCAGACCGTCTGTCTCAGTCCGTCTGCCCCTGTCCGTCTGTCTCATACCGTCTGCCGCATATCGTCTGTCTCAGACCGTATGTGTCAGACCGTCTGTCTCAGACCGTGTGTTTCAGACCGTCTGTCTCAGTCCGTCTGCCCCTGTCCGTCTGTCTCATACCGTCTGCCGCATATCGTCTGTCTCAGACCGTATGTGTCCGACCGTCTGTCTCAGACCGTGTGTCTCAGTTTGTCCGTCTCAGACCGTCTGTCTCAGACCGTCCGTCTCTGTGCTTCTGTCTCCGTCTGTCGTCCTCTGTCCGTCCGTCTCATACCGTCTGTCTCAGACCGTCTGTCTCAGTCCGTCTGCCCCTGTCCGTCTGTCTCATACCGTCTGCCTCATACCGTCTGTCTCAGACCGTATGTGTCAGACCGTCTGTCTCAGACCGTGTGTCTCAGTTTGTCCGTCTCAGACCGTCTGTCCCAGACCGTCTGTCTCAGACCGTCTGTCTCAGACCGTCTGTCTCAGACCGTGTGTCTCAGTCCGTCTGTCTCAGACTGTCTGTCGCACACCGTCTGTCGCACACGGTTTGTTTCAGACCGTCTGTGTCAGACCGTCTATCTCAGACCGTCTGTCTCAGACCGTCTGTCTCAGACCGTCTGTCTCAGACCGTCTGTCTCAGACCGTCTGTCTCAGACCGTCTGTCTCAGTCCGTCTGCCCCTGTCCGTCTGTCTCATACCGTCTGCCGCATATCGTCTGTCTCAGACCGTATGTGTCAGACCGTCTGTCTCAGACCGTGTGTCTCAGACCGTCTGTCTCAGTCCGTCTGCCCCTGTCCGTCTGTCTCATACCGTCTGCCGCATATCGTCTGTCTCAGACCGTATGTGTCAGACCGTCTGTCTCAGACCGTGTGTTTCAGACCGTCTGTCTCAGTCCGTCTGCCCCTGTCCGTCTGTCTCATACCGTCTGCCGCATATCGTCTGTCTCAGACCGTATGTGTCAGACCGTCTGTCTCAGACCGTGTGTCTCAGTTTGTCCGTCTCAGACCGTCTGTCTCAGACCGTCTGTCGCACACCGTCTGTCGCAGACCGTCTGTCTCAGACCGTCTGTCTCAGACCGTCTGTCTCAGACCGTCCGTCTCTGTGCTTCTGTCTCCGTCTGTCGTCCTCTGTCCGTCCGTCTCATACCGTCTGTCTCAGACCGTCTGTCTCAGACCGTCTGTCTCAGACCGTGTGTCTCAGTCCGTCTGTCTCAGACTGTCTGTCGCACACCGTCTGTCGCACACCGTTTGTTTCAGACCGTCTGTGTCAGACCGTCTATCTCAGACCGTCTTTCTCAGACCGTCTGTCTCAGACCGTCTGTCTCAGACCGTCTGTCTCAGACCGTCTGTCTCAAACCGTCTGTCTCAGACCGTCTGTCTCAGACCGTCTGTCTCAGTCCGTCTGCCCCTGTCCGTCTGTCTCATACCGTCTGCCTCATACCGTCTGTCTCAGACCGTATGTGTCAGACCGTCTGTCTCAGACCGTGTGTCTCAGTTTGTCCGTCTCAGACCGTCTGTCCCAGACCGTCTGTCTCAGACCGTCTGTCTCAGACCGTCTGTCTCAGACCGTGTGTCTCAGTCCGTCTGTCTCAGACTGTCTGTCGCACACCGTCTGTCGCACACGGTTTGTTTCAGACCGTCTGTGTCAGACCGTCTATCTCAGACCGTCTTTCTCAGACCGTCTGTCTCAGACCGTCTGTCTCAGACCGTCTGTCTCAGACCGTCTGTCTCAGACCGTCGGTATCAGACCGTCTGTCTCAGACCGTCTGTCTCAGTCCGTCTGCCCCTGTCCGTCTGTCTCATACCGTCTGCCTCATACCGTCTGTCTCAGACCGTCTGTCTCAGACCGTCTGTCTCAGACCGTCTGTCTCAGACCGTCTGTCTCAGACCGTCTGTCTCAGACCGTCTGTCTCAGACCGTCTGTCTCAGACCGTCTGTCTCAGACCGTCTGTCTCAGACCGTCTGTCTCAGACCGTCTGTCTCAGACCGTCTGTCTCAGACCGTCTGTCTCAGACCGTCTGTCTCAGACCGTGTGTCTCAGTCCGTCTGTCTCAGACCGTCTGTCGCACACCGTCTGTCGCAGACCGTCTGCCTCAGACCGTCTGTCTCAGATCGTCTGTCTCAGTCCGCCTGTCTCAGACCGTCTGTCTCAGCCCGTCTGTCTCAGACCGTCCGTCTCTGTGCTTCTGTCTCCGTCTGTCGTCCTCTGTCCGTCCGTCTCATACCGTCTGTCCCAGATAATCTGTCTCAGACCGTCTGTCTCAGACCGTCTGTACAGACCGTCTGTCTCAGACCGTCTGTCTCAGACCGTCTGTCTCAGCCCGTCTGTCTCAGACCGTCTGTCTCAGACCGTGTGTCTCAGTCCGTCTGTCTCAGACCGTGTGTCTCAGTCCGTCTGTCTCATACTGTCTGTCTCAAACCGTCTGTCTCAGACCGTCTGTCTCAGACCGTCTGTCTCAGACCGTCTGTCTCAGACCGTCTGTCTCAGACCGTCTGTCTCAGTCCGTCTGCCCCTGTCCGTCTGTCTCATACCGTCTGCCGCATATCGTCTGTCTCAGACCGTATGTGTCAGACCGTCTGTCTCAGACCGTGTGTCTCAGACCGTCTGTCTCATACCGTCTGCCGCATATCGTCTGTCTCAGACCGTATGTGTCAGACCGTCTGTCTCAGACCGTGTGTCTCAGACCGTCTGTCTCAGTCCGTCTGCCCCTGTCCGTCTGTCTCATACCGTCTGCCGCATATCGTCTGTCTCAGACCGTATGTGTCAGACCGTCTGTCTCAGACCGTGTGTCTCAGTTTGTCCGTCTCAGACCGTCTGTCGCAGACCGTCTGTCGCACACCGTCTGTCGCAGACCGTCTGTCTCAGACCGTCCGTCTCTGTGCTTCTGTCTCCGTCTGTCGTCCTCTATCCGTCCGTCTCATACCGTCTGTCACAGACCGTCTGTCTCAGACCGTCTGTCTCAGACCGTCTGTCTCAGACCGTCTGTCTCAGACCGTCTGTCTCAGACCGTCTGTCTCAGACCGTCTGTCTCAGACCGTCTGTCTCAGTCCGTCTGCCCCTGTCCGTCTGTCTCATACCGTCTGCCGCATATCGTCTGTCTCAGACCGTATGTGTCAGACCGTCTGTCTCAGACCGTGTGTCTCAGACCGTCTGTCTCAGTCCGTCTGCCCCTGTCCGTCTGTCTCATACCGTCTGCCGCATATCGTCTGTCTCAGACCGTATGTGTCAGACCGTCTGTCTCAGACCGTGTGTTTCAGACCGTCTGTCTCAGTCCGTCTGCCCCTGTCCGTCTGTCTCATACCGTCTGCCGCATATCGTCTGTCTCAGACCGTATGTGTCCGACCGTCTGTCTCAGACCGTGTGTCTCAGTTTGTCCGTCTCAGACCGTCTGTCTCAGACCGTCTGTCGCACACCGTCTGTCGCAGACCGTCTGTCTCAGACCGTCTGTCTCAGACCGTCTGTCTCAGACCGTCCGTCTCTGTGCTTCTGTCTCCGTCTGTCGTCCTCTGTCCGTCCGTCTCATACCGTCTGTCTCAGACCGTCTGTCTCAGTCCGTCTGCCCCTGTCCGTCTGTCTCATACCGTCTGCCTCATACCGTCTGTCTCAGACCGTATGTGTCAGACCGTCTGTCTCAGACCGTGTGTCTCAGTTTGTCCGTCTCAGACCGTCTGTCCCAGACCGTCTGTCTCAGACCGTCTGTCTCAGACCGTCTGTCTCAGACCGTGTGTCTCAGTCCGTCTGTCTCAGACTGTCTGTCGCACACCGTCTGTCGCACACGGTTTGTTTCAGACCGTCTGTGTCAGACCGTCTATCTCAGACCGTCTGTCTCAGACCGTCTGTCTCAGACCGTCTGTCTCAGACCGTCTGTCTCAGACCGTCTGTCTCAGACCGTCTGTCTCAGTCCGTCTGCCCCTGTCCGTCTGTCTCATACCGTCTGCCGCATATCGTCTGTCTCAGACCGTATGTGTCAGACCGTCTGTCTCAGACCGTGTGTCTCAGACCGTCTGTCTCAGTCCGTCTGCCCCTGTCCGTCTGTCTCATACCGTCTGCCGCATATCGTCTGTCTCAGACCGTATGTGTCAGACCGTCTGTCTCAGACCGTGTGTTTCAGACCGTCTGTCTCAGTCCGTCTGCCCCTGTCCGTCTGTCTCATACCGTCTGCCGCATATCGTCTGTCTCAGACCGTATGTGTCAGACCGTCTGTCTCAGACCGTGTGTCTCAGTTTGTCCGTCTCAGACCGTCTGTCTCAGACCGTCTGTCGCACACCGTCTGTCGCAGACCGTCTGTCTCAGACCGTCTGTCTCAGACCGTCTGTCTCAGACCGTCCGTCTCTGTGCTTCTGTCTCCGTCTGTCGTCCTCTGTCCGTCCGTCTCATACCGTCTGTCTCAGACCGTCTGTCTCAGACCGTGTGTCTCAGTCCGTCTGTCTCAGACTGTCTGTCGCACACCGTCTGTCGCACACCGTTTGTTTCAGACCGTCTGTGTCAGACCGTCTATCTCAGACCGTCTTTCTCAGACCGTCTGTCTCAGACCGTCTGTCTCAGACCGTCTGTCTCAAACCGTCTGTCTCAGACCGTCTGTCTCAGACCGTCTGTCTCAGTCCGTCTGCCCCTGTCCGTCTGTCTCATACCGTCTGCCTCATACCGTCTGTCTCAGACCGTATGTGTCAGACCGTCTGTCTCAGACCGTGTGTCTCAGTTTGTCCGTCTCAGACCGTCTGTCCCAGACCGTCTGTCTCAGACCGTCTGTCTCAGACCGTCTGTCTCAGACCGTGTGTCTCAGTCCGTCTGTCTCAGACTGTCTGTCGCACACCGTCTGTCGCACACGGTTTGTTTCAGACCGTCTGTGTCAGACCGTCTATCTCAGACCGTCTTTCTCAGACCGTCTGTCTCAGACCGTCTGTCTCAGACCGTCTGTCTCAGACCGTCTGTCTCAGACCGTCGGTATCAGACCGTCTGTCTCAGACCGTCTGTCTCAGTCCGTCTGCCCCTGTCCGTCTGTCTCATACCGTCTGCCTCATACCGTCTGTCTCAGACCGTCTGTCTCAGACCGTCTGTCTCAGACCGTCTGTCTCAGACCGTCTGTCTCAGACCGTCTGTCTCAGACCGTCTGTCTCAGACCGTCTGTCTCAGACCGTCTGTCTCAGACCGTCTGTCTCAGACCGTCTGTCTCAGACCGTCTGTCTCAGACCGTCTGTCTCAGACCGTCTGTCTCAGACCGTCTGTCTCAGACCGTGTGTCTCAGTCCGTCTGTCTCAGACCGTCTGTCGCACACCGTCTGTCGCAGACCGTCTGCCTCAGACCGTCTGTCTCAGATCGTCTGTCTCAGTCCGCCTGTCTCAGACCGTCTGTCTCAGCCCGTCTGTCTCAGACCGTCCGTCTCTGTGCTTCTGTCTCCGTCTGTCGTCCTCTGTCCGTCCGTCTCATACCGTCTGTCCCAGATAATCTGTCTCAGACCGTCTGTCTCAGACCGTCTGTACAGACCGTCTGTCTCAGACCGTCTGTCTCAGACCGTCTGTCTCAGCCCGTCTGTCTCAGACCGTCTGTCTCAGACCGTGTGTCTCAGTCCGTCTGTCTCAGACCGTGTGTCTCAGTCCGTCTGTCTCATACTGTCTGTCTCAAACCGTCTGTCTCAGACTGTCTGTCTCAGACCGTCTGTCTCAGCCCGTCTGTCTCAGACCGTCCGTCTCTGTGCTTCTGTCTCCGTCTGTCGTCCTCTGTCCGTCCGTCTCATACCGTCTGTCACAGACCGTCTGTCTCAGACCGTCTGTCTCAGACCGTCTGTCTCAGACCGTCTGTCTCAGACCGTCTGTCTCATACCGTCTGTCTCAGACCGTCTGTCTCAGACCGTCTGTCTCAGACCGTCTGTCTCAGACCGTCTGTCTCAGACCGTCTGTCTCAGACCGTCTGTCTCAGACCGTCTGTCTCAGACCGTCTGTCTCAGACCGTCTGTCTCAGACCGTCTGTCTCAGACCGTCTGTCTCAGCCCGTCTGTCTCAGACCGTCCGTCTCTGTGCTTCTGTCTCCGTCTGTCGTCCTCTATCCGTCCGTCTCATACCGTCTGTCACAGACCGTCTGTCTCAGACCGTCTGTCTGAGACCGTCTGTCTCAGACCGTCTGTCTCAGACCGTCTGTCTCAGACCGTCTGTCTCAGACCGTCTGTCTCAGACCGTCTGTCTCAGACCGTCTGTCTCAGTCCGTCTGCCCCTGTCCGTCTGTCTCATACCGTCTGCCGCATATCGTCTGTCTCAGACCGTATGTGTCAGACCGTCTGTCTCAGACCGTGTGTCTCAGTTTGTCCGTCTCAGACCGTCTGTCTCAGACCGTCTGTCGCACACCGTCTGTCGCAGACCGTCTGTCTCAGACCGTCTGTCTCAGACCGTCTGTCTCAGACCGTCTGTCTCAGACCGTCTGTCTCAGACCGTCTGTCTCAGCCCGTCTGTCTCAGACCGTCCGTCTCTGTGCTTCTGTCTCCGTCTGTCGTCCTCTATCCGTCCGTCTCATACCGTCTGTCACAGACCGTCTGTCTCAGACCGTCTGTCTCAAACCGTCTGTCGCACACCGTCTGTCGCAGACCGTTTGTTTCAGACCGTCTGTGTCCGACCGTCTATCTCAGACCGTCTGTCTCAGACCGTCTGTCTCAGACCGTCTGTCTCAGACCGTCTGTCTCAGACCGTCTGTCTCAGACCGTCTGTCTCAGACCGTCGGTCTCAGACCGTGTGTCTCAGTCCGTCTGTCTCAGATCGTGTGTCTCAGTCCGTCTGTCTCAGACCGTCTGTCTCAGACCGTCTGTCTCAGACCGTCTGTCTCAGACCGTGTGTCTCAGTCCGTCTGTCTCAGACCGTCTGTCGCACACCGTCTGTCGCAGACCGTCTGTCTCAGACCGTCTGTCTCAGATCGTCTGTCTCAGTCCGCCTGTCTCAGACCGTCTGTCTCAGCCCGTCTGTCTCAGACCGTCCGTCTCTGTGCTTCTGTCTCCGTCTGTCGTCCTCTGTCCGTCCGTCTCATACCGTCTGTCCCAGACAATCTGTCTCAGACCGTCTGTCTCAGACCTTCTGTACAGACCGTCTGTCTCAGACCGTGTGTCTCAGTTTGTCCGTCTCAGACCGTCTGTCTCAGACCGTCTGTCGCACACCGTCTGTCGCAGACCGTCTGTCTCAGACCGTCTGTCTCAGACCGTCTGTCTCAGACCGTCTGTCTCAGACCGTCTGTCTCAGACCGTCTGTCTCAGACCGTCTGTCTCAGCCCGTCTGTCTCAGACCGTCCGTCTCTGTGCTTCTGTCTCCGTCTGTCGTCCTCTATCCGTCCGTCTCATACCGTCTGTCACAGACCGTCTGTCTCAGACCGTCTGTCTCAAACTGCCTGTCGCACACCGTCTGTCTCAGACCGTCTGTCTCAGACCGTCTGTCTCAGACCGTCGGTCTCAGACCGTGTGTCTCAGTCCGTCTGTCTCAGATCGTGTGTCTCAGTCCGTCTGTCTCAGACCGTCTGTCTCAGACCGTCGGTCTCAGACCGTGTGTCTCAGTCCGTCTGTCTCAGATCGTGTGTCTCAGTCCGTCTGTCTCAGACCGTCTGTCTCAGACCGTCTGTCTCAGACCGTCTGTCTCAGACCGTGTGTCTCAGTCCGTCTGTCTCAGACCGTCTGTCGCACACCGTCTGTCTCAGACCGTCTGTCTCAGACCGTCTGTCTCAGACCGTCTGTCTCAGACCGTCTGTCTCAGACCGTCTGTCTCAGACCGTCTGTCTCAGACCGTCTGTCTCAGACCGTCTGTCTCAGCCCGTCTGTCTCAGACCGTCCGTCTCTGTGCTTCTGTCTCCGTCTGTCGTCCTCTATCCGTCCGTCTCATACCGTCTGTCACAGACCGTCTGTCTCAGACCGTCTGTCTGACACCGTCTGTCTCAGACCGTCTGTCTCAGACCGTCTGTCTCAGACCGTCTGTCTCAGACCGTCTGTCTCAGACCGTCTGTCTCAGACCGTCTGTCTCAGACCGTCTGTCTCAGTCCGTCTGCCCCTGTCCGTCTGTCTCATACCGTCTGCCGCATATCGTCTGTCTCAGACCGTATGTGTCAGACCGTCTGTCTCAGACCGTGTGTCTCAGTTTGTCCGTCTCAGACCGTCTGTCTCAGACCGTCTGTCGCGCACCGTCTGTCGCAGACCGTCTGTCTCAGACCGTCTGTCTCAGACCGTCTGTCTCAGACCGTCTGTCTCAGACCGTCTGTCTCAGCCCGTCTGTCTCAGACCGTCCGTCTCTGTGCTTCTGTCTCCGTCTGTCGTCCTCTATCCGTCCGTCTCATACCGTCTGTCACAGACCGTCTGTCTCAGACCGTCTGTCTCAAACCGTCTGTCGCACACCGTCTGTCGCAGACCGTTTGTTTCAGACCGTCTGTGTCAGACCGTCTATCTCAGACCGTCTGTCTCAGACCGTCTGTCTCAGACCGTCTGTCTCAGACCGTCTGTCTCAGACCGTCTGTCTCAGACCGACTGTCTCAGTCCGTCTGCCCCTGTCCGTCTGTCTCATACCGTCTGCCGCAGACCGTCTGTCTCAGACCGTATGTGTCAGACCGTCTGTCTCAGACCGTGTGTCTCAGTTTGTCCGTCTCAGACCGTCTGTCTCAGACCGTCTGTCTCAGACCGTGTGTCTCAGACCGTCTGTCTCAGACCGTCTGTCTCAGACCGTCTGTCTCAGACCGTCTGTCTCAGACCGTCTGTCTCAGTCCGTCTGCCCCTGTCCGTCTGTCTCATACCGTCTGCCGCATATCGTCTGTCTCAGACCGTATGTGTCAGGCCGTCTGTCTCAGACCGTCTGTCTCAGACCGTCTGTCTCAGACCGTCTGTCTCAGACCGTCTGTCTCAGACCGTGTGTCTCAGTCCGTCTGTCTCAGACCGTCTGTCGCACACCGTCTGTCGCAGACCGTCTGTCTCAGATCGTGTGTCTCAGTCCGTCTGTCTCAGACCGTCTGTCTCAGACCGTCTGTCTCAGACCGTCTGTCTCAGACCGTGTGTCTCAGTCCGTCTGTCTCAGACCGTCTGTCGCACACCGTCTGTCGCAGACCGTCTGTCTCAGACCGTCTGTCTCAGATCGTCTGTCTCAGTCCGCCTGTCTCAGACCGTCTGTCTCAGCCCGTCTGTCTCAGACCGTCCGTCTCTGTGCTTCTGTCTCCGTCTGTCGTCCTCTGTCCGTCCGTCTCATACCGTCTGTCCCAGACCGTCTGTCCCAGACAATCTGTCTCAGACCGTCTGTCTCAGACCGTCTGTACAGACCGTCTGTCTCAGACCGTGTGTCTCAGTTTGTCCGTCTCAGACCGTCTGTCTCAGACCGTCTGTCGCACACCGTCTGTCGCAGACCGTCTGTCTCAGACCGTCTGTCTCAGACCGTCTGTCTCAGACCGTCTCTCTCAGACCGTCTGTCTCAGACCGTGTGTCTCAGTCCGTCTGTCTCAGACCGTCTGTCGCAGACCGTCTGTTTCAGACCGTCTGTCGCAGACCATCTGTCTCAGTCCGTCTACCTCTGCCTGTCCGTCTCAGTCCGTCAGCTTCAGTCCGTCTGTCTCAGACCGTCTGTCTCAGACCGTGTGTCTCATACTGTCTGTCTCAAACCGTCTGTCTCAGACTGTCTGTCTCAGACCGTCTGTCTCAGCCCGTCTGTCTCAGACCGTCCGTCTCTGTGCTTCTGTCACCGTCTGTCGTCCTCTGTCCGTCGGTCTCATACCGTCTGTCACAGACCGTCTGTCTCAGACCGTCTGTCTCAGACCGTCTGTCTCAGACCGTCTGTCTCAGACCGTCTGTCTCAGACCGTCTGTCTCAGACCGTCTGTCTCAGACCGTCTGTCTCAGACCGTCTGTCTCAGACCGTCTGTCTCAGCCCGTCTGTCTCAGACCGTCCGTCTCTGTGCTTCTGTCTCCGTCTGTCGTCCTCTATCCGTCCGTCTCATACCGTCTGTCACAGACCGTCTGTCTCAGACCGTCTGTCTCAGACCGTCTGTCTCAAACCGTCTGTCTCAGACCGTCTGTCTCAGACCGTCTGTCTCAGACCGTCTGTCTCAGTCCGTCTGCCCCTGTCCATCTGTCTCATACCGTCTGACCGCATATCGTCTGTCTCAGACCGTATGTGTCAGACCGTCTGTCTCAGATCGTGTGTCTCAGTTTGTCCGTCTCAGACCGTCTGTCTCAGACCGTCTGTCGCACACCGTCTGTCGCAGACCGTCTGTCTCAGACCGTCTGTCTCAGACCGTCTGTCTCAGACCGTCTGTCTCAGACCGTCTGTCTCAGACCGTCTGTCTCAGCCCGTCTGTCTCAGACCGTCCGTCTCTGTGCTTCTGTCTCCGTCTGTCGTCCTCTATCCGTCCGTCTCATACCGTCTGTCACAGACCGTCTGTCTCAGACCGTCTGTCGCACACCGTCTGTCGCAGACCGTTTGTTTCAGACCGTCTGTGTCAGACCGTCTATCTCAGACCGTCTGTCTCATACCGTCTGTCTCAGACCGTCTGTCTCAGACCGTCTGTCTCAGACCGTCTGTCTCAGACCGTCTGTCTCAGACCGTCTGTCTCAGACCGTCTGTCTCAGACCGTCTGTCTCAGACCGTCTGTCTCAGACCGTCGGTCTCAGACCGTGTGTCTCAGTCCGTCTGTCTCAGATCGTGTGTCTCAGTCCGTCTGTCTCAGACCGTCTGTCTCAGACCGTCTGTCTCAGACCGTCTGTCTCAGACCGTGTGTCTCAGTCCGTCTGTCTCAGACCGTCTGTCGCACACCGTCTGTCGCAGACCGTCTGTCTCAGACCGTCTGTCTTAGATCGTCTGTCTCAGTCCGTCTGTCTCAGACCGTGTGTCTCAGTCCGTCTGTCTCAGACCGTCTGTCGCAGACCGTCTGTTTCAGACCGTCTGTCGCAGACCATCTGTCTCAGTCCGTCTACCTCTGCCTGTCCGTCTCAGTCCGTCAGCTTCAGTCCGTCTGTCTCAGACCGTCTGTCTCAGACCGTGTGTCTCATACTGTCTGTCTCAAACCGTCTGTCTCAGACTGTCTGTCTCAGACCGTCTGTCTCAGCCCGTCTGTCTCAGACCGTCCGTCTCTGTGCTTCTGTCACCGTCTGTCGTCCTCTGTCCGTCCGTCTCATACCGTCTGTCACAGACCGTCTGTCTCAGACCGTCTGTCTCAGACCGTCTGTCTCAGACCGTCTGTCTCAGACCGTCTGTCTCAGACCGTCTGTCTCAGACCGTCTGTCTCAGACCGTCTGTCTCAGACCGTCTGTCTCAGACCGTCTGTCTCAGACCGTCTGTCTCAGACCATCTGTCTCAGACCGTCTGTCTCAGACCGTCTGTCTCAGCCCGTCTGTCTCAGACCGTCCGTCTCTGTGCTTCTGTCTCCGTCTGTCGTCCTCTATCCGTCCGTCTCATACCGTCTGTCACAGACCGTCTGTCTCAGACCGTCTGTCTCAGACCGTCTGTCTCAAACCGTCTGTCTCAGACCGTCTGTCTCAGACCGTCTGTCTCAGACCGTCTGTCTCAGTCCGTCTGCCCCTGTCCATCTGTCTCATACCGTCTGACCGCATATCGTCTGTCTCAGACCGTATGTGTCAGACCGTCTGTCTCAGATCGTGTGTCTCAGTTTGTCCGTCTCAGACCGTCTGTCTCAGACCGTCTGTCGCACACCGTCTGTCGCAGACCGTCTGTCTCAGACCGTCTGTCTCAGACCGTCTGTCTCAGACCGTCTGTCTCAGACCGTCTGTCTCAGACCGTCTGTCTCAGACCGTCTGTCTCAGCCCGTCTGTCTCAGACCGTCCGTCTCTGTGCTTCTGTCTCCGTCTGTCGTCCTCTATCCGTCCGTCTCATACCGTCTGTCACAGACCGTCTGTCTCAGACCGTCTGTCGCACACCGTCTGTCGCAGACCGTTTGTTTCAGACCGTCTGTGTCAGACCGTCTATCTCAGACCGTCTGTCTCATACCGTCTGTCTCAGACCGTCTGTCTCAGACCGTCTGTCTCAGACCGTCTGTCTCAGACCGTCTGTCTCAGACCGTCTGTCTCAGACCGTCTGTCTCAGACCGTCGGTCTCAGACCGTGTGTCTCAGTCCGTCTGTCTCAGATCGTGTGTCTCAGTCCGTCTGTCTCAGACCGTCTGTCTCAGACCGTCTGTCTCAGACCGTCTGTCTCAGACCGTCTGTCTCAGACCGTCGGTCTCAGACCGTGTGTCTCAGTCCGTCTGTCTCAGATCGTGTGTCTCAGTCCGTCTGTCTCAGACCGTCTGTCTCAGACCGTCTGTCTCAGACCGTCTGTCTCAGACCGTGTGTCTCAGTCCGTCTGTCTCAGACCGTCTGTCGCACACCGTCTGTCGCAGACCGTCTGTCTCAGACCGTCTGTCTTAGATCGTCTGTCTCAGTCCGCCTGTCTCAGACCGTCTGTCTCAGCCCGTCTGTCTCAGACCGTCCGTCTCTGTGCTTCTGTCTCCGTCTGTCGTCCTCTGTCCGTCCGTCTCATACCGTCTGTCCCAGACCGTCTGTCCCAGACAATCTGTCTCAGACCGTCTGTCTCAGACCGTCTGTACAGACCGTCTGTCTCAGACCGTCTGTCTCAGACCGTCTGTCTCAGACCGTCTGTCTCAGACCGTCTGTCTCAGACCCTGTGTCTCAGTCCGTCTGTCTCAGACTGTCTGTCGCACACCGTCTGTCTCAGACCGTCTGTCTCAGACCGTCTGTCTCAGACCGTCTGTCTCAGACCGTCTGTCTCAGACCGACTGTCTCAGTCCGTCTGCCCCTGTCCGTCTGTCTCATACCGTCTGCCGCAGACCGTCTGTCTCAGACCGTATGTGTCAGACCGTCTGTCTCAGACCGTGTGTCTCAGTTTGTCCGTCTCAGACCGTCTGTCTCAGACCGCCTGTCTCAGACCGTGTGTCTCAGACCGTCTGTCTCAGACCGTCTGTCTCAGACCGTCTGTCTCAGACCGTCTGTCTCAGACCGTCTGTCTCAGACCGTCTGTCTCAGACCGTCTGTCTCAGACCGTCTGTCTCAGACCGTCTGTCTCAGACCGTCTGTCTCAGTCCGTCTGCTCCTGTCCGTCAGTCTCATACCGTCTGCCGCACATCGTCTGTCTCAGACCGTATGTGTCA
This sequence comes from Coelioxys conoideus, assembly GCA_947623535.1. Classification (NCBI taxonomy): domain Eukaryota; kingdom Metazoa; phylum Arthropoda; class Insecta; order Hymenoptera; family Megachilidae; genus Coelioxys; species Coelioxys conoideus. The sequence continues at coordinate 3,149,242 of CANQJN010000020.1, read as the reverse complement.
GGCCGTCTGTCTCAGACCGTCTGTCTCAGACCGTCTGTCTCAGACCGTCTGTCTCAGACCGTCTGTCTCAGACCGTCTGTCTCAGACCGTCTGTCTCAGACCATGTGTCTCAGTCCGTCTGTCTCAGACCGTCTGTCGCAGACCGTCTGTTTCAGACCGTCTGTCGCAGACCATCTGTCTCAGTCCGTCTACCTCTGCCTGTCCGTCTCAATCCGTCAGCTTCAGTCCGTCTGTCTCAGACCGTCTGTCTCAGACCGTGTGTCTCAGTCCGTCTGTTTCAGACCGTCTGTCGCACACCGTCTGTCTCAGACCGTGTGTCTCAGACCGTCTGTCTCAGACCGTCTGTCTCAGACCGTCTGTCTCAGACCGTCTGTCTCAGACCGTCTGTCTCAGACCGTCTGTCTCAGACCGTCTGTCTCAGTCCGTCTGCCCCTGTCCGTCTGTCTCATACCGTCTGCCGCATATCGTCTGTCTCAGACCGTATGTGTCAGGCCGTCGGTCTCAGACCGTCTGTCTCAGACCGTCTGTCTCAGTCCGTCTGCCCCTGTCCGTCTGTCTCATACCGTCTGCCGCATATCGTCTGTCTCAGACCGTATGTGTCAGGCCGTCTGTCTCAGACCGTCTGTCTCAGACCGTCTGTCTCAGACCGTCTGTCTCAGTCCATCTGCCCCTGTCCGTCTGTCTCATACCGTCTGCCGCATATCGTCTGTCTCAGACCGTGTGTCAGACCGTCTGTCTCAGACCGTCTGTCTCAGACCGTCTGTCTCAGACCGTCTGTCTCAGTCCGTCTGCCCCTGTCCGTCTGTCTCATACCGTCTGCCGCATATCGTCTGTCTCAGACCGTATGTGTCAGGCCGTCTGTCTCAGACCGTCTGTCTCAGACCGTCTGTCTCAGACCGTCTCTCTCAGACCGTCTGTCTCAGACCGTGTGTCTCAGTCCGTCTGTCTCAGACCGTCTGTCGCAGACCGTCTGTTTCAGACCGTCTGTCGCAGACCATCTGTCTCAGTCCGTCTACCTCTGCCTGTCCGTCTCAGTCCGTCAGCTTCAGTCCGTCTGTCTCAGACCGTCTGTCTCAGACCGTGTGTCTCATACTGTCTGTCTCAAACCGTCTGTCTCAGACTGTCTGTCTCAGACCGTCTGTCTCAGCCCGTCTGTCTCAGACCGTCCGTCTCTGTGCTTCTGTCTCCGTCTGTCGTCCTCTGTCCGTCCGTCTCATACCGTCTGTCACAGACCGTCTGTCTCAGACCGTCTGTCTCAGACCGTCTGTCTCAGACCGTCTGTCTCAGACCGTCTGTCTCAGACCGTCTGTCTCAGACCGTCTGTCTCAGACCGTCTGTCTCAGTCCGTCTGCCCCTGTCCGTCTGTCTCATACCGTCTGCCGCATATCGTCTGTCTCAGACCGTATGTGTCAGGCCGTCTGTCTCAGACCGTCTGTCTCAGACCGTCTGTCTCAGACCGTCTGTCTCAGACCGTCTGTCTCAGACCGTCTGTCTCAGACCGTCTGTCTCAGACCGTCTGTCTCAGACCGTCTGTCTCAGACCGTCTGTCTCAGACCGTGTGTCTCAGTCCGTCTGTCTCAGACCGTCTGTCGCAGACCGTCTGTTTCAGACCGTCTGTCGCAGACCATCTGTCTCAGTCCGTCTACCTCTGCCTGTCCGTCTCAGTCCGTCAGCTTCAGTCCGTCTGTCTCAGACCGTCTGTCTCAGACCGTGTGTCTCAGTCCGTCTGTTTCAGACCGTCTGTCGCACACCGTCTGTCTCAGACCGTGTGTCTCAGACCGTCTGTCTCAGACCGTCTGTCTCAGACCGTCTGTCTCAGACCGTCTGTCTCAGACCGTCTGTCTCAGACCGTCTGTCTCAGACCGTCTGTCTCAGACCGTCTGTCTCAGTCCGTCTGCCCCTGTCCGTCTGTCTCATACCGTCTGCCGCATATCGTCTGTCTCAGACCGTATGTGTCAGGCCGTCTGTCTCAGACCGTCTGTCTCAGACCGTCTGTCTCAGATCGTGTGTCTCAGTCCGTCTGTCTCAGACCGTCTGTCTCAGACCGTCTGTCTCAGACCGTCTGTCTCAGACCGTCTGTCTCAGACCGTCTGTCTCAGACCGTCGGTCTCAGACCGTGTGTCTCAGTCCGTCTGTCTCAGATCGTGTGTCTCAGTCCGTCTGTCTCAGACCGTCTGTCTCAGACCGTCTGTCTCAGACCGTCTGTCTCAGACCGTCTGTCTCAGACCGTGTGTCTCAGTCCGTCTGTCTCAGACCGTCTGTCGCACACCGTCTGTCGCAGACCGTCTGTCTCAGACCGTCTGTCTTAGATCGTCTGTCTCAGTCCGCCTGTCTCAGACCGTCTGTCTCAGCCCGTCTGTCTCAGACCGTCCGTCTCTGTGCTTCTGTCTCCGTCTGTCGTCCTCTGTCCGTCCGTCTCATACCGTCTGTCCCAGACCGTCTGTCCCAGACAATCTGTCTCAGACCGTCTGTCTCAGACCGTCTGTACAGACCGTCTGTCTCAGACCGTCTGTCTCAGACCGTCTGTCTCAGACCCTGTGTCTCAGTCCGTCTGTCTCAGACTGTCTGTCGCACACCGTCTGTCTCAGACCGTCTGTCTCAGACCGTCTGTCTCAGACCGTCTGTCTCAGACCGTCTGTCTCAGACCGTCTGTCTCAGACCGTCTGTCTCAGACCGTCTGTCTCAGACCGACTGTCTCAGTCCGTCTGCCCCTGTCCGTCTGTCTCATACCGTCTGCCGCAGACCGTCTGTCTCAGACCGTATGTGTCAGACCGTCTGTCTCAGACCGTGTGTCTCAGTTTGTCCGTCTCAGACCGTCTGTCTCAGACCGTCTGTCTCAGACCGTGTGTCTCAGACCGTCTGTCTCAGACCGTCTGTCTCAGTCCGTCTGCTCCTGTCCGTCTGTCTCATACCGTCTGCCGCACATCGTCTGTCTCAGACCGTATGTGTCAGGCCGTCTGTCTCAGACCGTCTGTCTCAGACCGTCTGTCTCAGCCGTCTGTCTCAGACCGTCTGTCTCAGACCGTGTGTCTCAGTCCGTCTGTCTCAGACCGTCTGTCGCAGACCGTCTGTTTCAGACCGTCTGTCGCAGACCATCTGTCTCAGTCCGTCTACCTCTGCCTGTCCGTCTCAGTCCGTCAGCTTCAGTCCGTCTGTCTCAGACCGTCTGTCTCAGACCGTGTGTCTCAGTCCGTCTGTTTCAGACCGTCTGTCGCACACCGTCTGTCTCAGACCGTGCGTCTCAGACCGTCTGTCTCAGACCGTCTGTCTCAGACCGTCTGTCTCAGACCGTCTGTCTCAGACCGTCTGTCTCAGTCCGTCTGCCCCTGTCCGTCTGTCTCATACCGTCTGCCGCATATCGTCTGTCTCAGACCGTGTGTCAGACCGTCTGTCTCAGACCGTCTGTCTCAGACCGTCTGTCTCAGACCGTCTGTCTCAGTCCGTCTGCCCCTGTCCGTCTGTCTCATACCGTCTGCCGCATATCGTCTGTCTCAGACCGTATGTGTCAGGCCGTCTGTCTCAGACCGTCTGTCTCAGACCGTCTGTCTCAGACCGTCTCTCTCAGACCGTCTGTCTCAGACCGTGTGTCTCAGTCCGTCTGTCTCAGACCGTCTGTCGCAGACCGTCTGTTTCAGACCGTCTGTCGCAGACCATCTGTCTCAGTCCGTCTACCTCTGCCTGTCCGTCTCAGTCCGTCAGCTTCAGTCCGTCTGTCTCAGACCGTCTGTCTCAGACCGTGTGTCTCAGTCCGTCTGTTTCAGACCGTCTGTCGCACACCGTCTGTCTCAGACCGTGCGTCTCAGACCGTCTGTCTCAGACCGTCTGTCTCAGACCGTCTGTCTCAGACCGTCTGTCTCAGACCGTCTGTCTCAGTCCGTCTGCCCCTGTCCGTCTGTCTCATACCGTCTGCCGCATATCGTCTGTCTCAGACCGTGTGTCAGACCGTCTGTCTCAGACCGTCTGTCTCAGACCGTCTGTCTCAGACCGTCTGTCTCAGTCCGTCTGCCCCTGTCCGTCTGTCTCATACCGTCTGCCGCATATCGTCTGTCTCAGACCGTATGTGTCAGGCCGTCTGTCTCAGACCGTCTGTCTCAGACCGTCTGTCTCAGACCGTCTCTCTCAGACCGTCTGTCTCAGACCGTGTGTCTCAGTCCGTCTGTCTCAGACCGTCTGTCGCAGACCGTCTGTTTCAGACCGTCTGTCGCAGACCATCTGTCTCAGTCCGTCTACCTCTGCCTGTCCGTCTCAGTCCGTCAGCTTCAGTCCGTCTGTCTCAGACCGTCTGTCTCAGACCGTGTGTCTCATACTGTCTGTCTCAAACCGTCTGTCTCAGACTGTCTGTCTCAGACCGTCTGTCTCAGCCCGTCTGTCTCAGACCGTCCGTCTCTGTGCTTCTGTCTCCGTCTGTCGTCCTCTGCCCGTCCGTCTCATACCGTCTGTCACAGACCGTCTGTCTCAGACCGTCTGTCTCAGACCGTCTGTCTCAGACCGTCTGTCTCAGACCGTCTGTCTCAGACCGTCTGTCTCAGACCGTCTGTCTCAGACCGTCTGTCTCAGTCCGTCTGCTCCTGTCCGTCTGTCTCATACCGTCTGCCGCACATCGTCTGTCTCAGACCGTATGTGTCAGGCCGTCTGTCTCAGACCGTCTGTCTCAGACCGTCTGTCTCAGACCGTCTGTCTCAGACCGTCTGTCTCAGACCGTCTGTCTCAGACCGTCTGTCTCAGACCGTCTGTCTCAGACCGTCTGTCTCAGACCGTCTGTCTCAGACCGTCTGTCTCAGACCGTGTGTCTCAGTCCGTCTGTCTCAGACCGTCTGTCGCAGACCGTCTGTTTCAGACCGTCTGTCGCAGACCATCTGTCTCAGTCCGTCTACCTCTGCCTGTCCGTCTCAGTCCGTCAGCTTCAGTCCGTCTGTCTCAGACCGTCTGTCTCAGACCGTGTGTCTCAGTCCGTCTGTTTCAGACCGTCTGTCGCACACCGTCTGTCTCAGACCGTGTGTCTCAGACCGTCTGTCTCAGACCGTCTGTCTCAGACCGTCTGTCTCAGACCGTCTGTCTCAGACCGTCTGTCTCAGACCGTCTGTCTCAGACCGTCTGTCTCAGTCCGTCTGCCCCTGTCCGTCTGTCTCATACCGTCTGCCGCATATCGTCTGTCTCAGACCGTATGTGTCAGGCCGTCTGTCTCAGACCGTCTGTCTCAGACCGTCTGTCTCAGATCGTGTGTCTCAGTCCGTCTGTCTCAGACCGTCTGTCTCAGACCGTCTGTCTCAGACCGTCTGTCTCAGACCGTCTGTCTCAGACCGTCGGTCTCAGACCGTGTGTCTCAGTCCGTCTGTCTCAGATCGTGTGTCTCAGTCCGTCTGTCTCAGACCGTCTGTCTCAGACCGTCTGTCTCAGACCGTCTGTCTCAGACCGTCTGTCTCAGACCGTGTGTCTCAGTCCGTCTGTCTCAGACCGTCTGTCGCACACCGTCTGTCGCAGACCGTCTGTCTCAGACCGTCTGTCTTAGATCGTCTGTCTCAGTCCGCCTGTCTCAGACCGTCTGTCTCAGCCCGTCTGTCTCAGACCGTCCGTCTCTGTGCTTCTGTCTCCGTCTGTCGTCCTCTGTCCGTCCGTCTCATACCGTCTGTCCCAGACCGTCTGTCCCAGACAATCTGTCTCAGACCGTCTGTCTCAGACCGTCTGTACAGACCGTCTGTCTCAGACCGTCTGTCTCAGACCGTCTGTCTCAGACCCTGTGTCTCAGTCCGTCTGTCTCAGACTGTCTGTCGCACACCGTCTGTCTCAGACCGTCTGTCTCAGACCGTCTGTCTCAGACCGTCTGTCTCAGACCGTCTGTCTCAGTCCGTCTGCCCCTGTCCGTCTGTCTCATACCGTCTGCCGCATATCGTCTGTCTCAGACCGTATGTGTCAGGCCGTCTGTCTCAGACCGTCTGTCTCAGACCGTCTGTCTCAGACCGTCTCTCTCAGACCGTCTGTCTCAGACCGTGTGTCTCAGTCCGTCTGTCTCAGACCGTCTGTCGCAGACCGTCTGTTTCAGACCGCCTGTCGCAGACCATCTGTCTCAGTCCGTCTACCTCTGCCTGTCCGTCTCAGTCCGTCAGCTTCAGTCCGTCTGTCTCAGACCGTCTGTCTCAGACCGTGTGTCTCATACTGTCTGTCTCAAACCGTCTGTCTCAGACTGTCTGTCTCAGACCGTCTGTCTCAGCCCGTCTGTCTCAGACCGTCCGTCTCTGTGCTTCTGTCTCCGTCTGTCGTCCTCTGCCCGTCCGTCTCATACCGTCTGTCACAGACCGTCTGTCTCAGACCGTCTGTCTCAGACCGTCTGTCTCAGACCGTCTGTCTCAGACCGTCTGTCTCAGACCGTCTGTCTCAGACCGTCTGTCTCAGACCGTCTGTCTCAGTCCGTCTGCTCCTGTCCGTCTGTCTCATACCGTCTGCCGCACATCGTCTGTCTCAGACCGTATGTGTCAGGCCGTCTGTCTCAGACCGTCTGTCTCAGACCGTCTGTCTCAGACCGTCTGTCTCAGACCGTCTGTCTCAGACCGTCTGTCTCAGACCGTCTGTCTCAGACCGTCTGTCTCAGACCGTCTGTCTCAGACCGTCTGTCTCAGACCGTCTGTCTCAGACCGTGTGTCTCAGTCCGTCTGTCTCAGACCGTCTGTCGCAGACCGTCTGTTTCAGACCGTCTGTCGCAGACCATCTGTCTCAGTCCGTCTACCTCTGCCTGTCCGTCTCAGTCCGTCAGCTTCAGTCCGTCTGTCTCAGACCGTCTGTCTCAGACCGTGTGTCTCAGTCCGTCTGTTTCAGACCGTCTGTCGCACACCGTCTGTCTCAGACCGTGTGTCTCAGACCGTCTGTCTCAGACCGTCTGTCTCAGACCGTCTGTCTCAGACCGTCTGTCTCAGACCGTCTGTCTCAGACCGTCTGTCTCAGTCCGTCTGCCCCTGTCCGTCTGTCTCATACCGTCTGCCGCATATCGTCTGTCTCAGACCGTATGTGTCAGGCCGTCTGTCTCAGACCGTCTGTCTCAGACCGTCTGTCTCAGATCGTGTGTCTCAGTCCGTCTGTCTCAGACCGTCTGTCTCAGACCGTCTGTCTCAGACCGTCTGTCTCAGACCGTCTGTCTCAGACCGTCGGTCTCAGACCGTGTGTCTCAGTCCGTCTGTCTCAGATCGTGTGTCTCAGTCCGTCTGTCTCAGACCGTCTGTCTCAGACCGTCTGTCTCAGACCGTCTGTCTCAGACCGTCTGTCTCAGACCGTGTGTCTCAGTCCGTCTGTCTCAGACCGTCTGTCGCACACCGTCTGTCGCAGACCGTCTGTCTCAGACCGTCTGTCTTAGATCGTCTGTCTCAGTCCGCCTGTCTCAGACCGTCTGTCTCAGCCCGTCTGTCTCAGACCGTCCGTCTCTGTGCTTCTGTCTCCGTCTGTCGTCCTCTGTCCGTCCGTCTCATACCGTCTGTCCCAGACCGTCTGTCCCAGACAATCTGTCTCAGACCGTCTGTCTCAGACCGTCTGTACAGACCGTCTGTCTCAGACCGTCTGTCTCAGACCGTCTGTCTCAGACCCTGTGTCTCAGTCCGTCTGTCTCAGACTGTCTGTCGCACACCGTCTGTCTCAGACCGTCTGTCTCAGACCGTCTGTCTCAGACCGTCTGTCTCAGACCGTCTGTCTCAGACCGACTGTCTCAGTCCGTCTGCCCCTGTCCGTCTGTCTCATACCGTCTGCCGCAGACCGTCTGTCTCAGACCGTATGTGTCAGACCGTCTGTCTCAGACCGTGTGTCTCAGTTTGTCCGTCTCAGACCGTCTGTCTCAGACCGTCTGTCTCAGACCGTGTGTCTCAGACCGTCTGTCTCAGACCGTCTGTCTCAGTCCGTCTGCTCCTGTCCGTCTGTCTCATACCGTCTGCCGCACATCGTCTGTCTCAGACCGTATGTGTCAGGCCGTCTGTCTCAGACCGTCTGTCTCAGACCGTCTGTCTCAGACCGTCTGTCTCAGACCGTCTGTCTCAGACCGTCTGTCTCAGACCGTCTGTCTCAGACCGTGTGTCTCAGTCCGTCTGTCTCAGACCGTCTGTCGCAGACCGTCTGTTTCAGACCGTCTGTCGCAGACCATCTGTCTCAGTCCGTCTACCTCTGCCTGTCCGTCTCAGTCCGTCAGCTTCAGTCCGTCTGTCTCAGACCGTCTGTCTCAGACCGTGTGTCTCAGTCCGTCTGTTTCAGACCGTCTGTCGCACACCGTCTGTCTCAGACCGTGTGTCTCAGACCGTCTGTCTCAGACCGTCTGTCTCAGACCGTCTGTCTCAGACCGTCTGTCTCAGACCGTCTGTCTCAGTCCGTCTGCCCCTGTCCGTCTGTCTCATACCGTCTGCCGCATATCGTCTGTCTCAGACCGTATGTGTCAGGCCGTCGGTCTCAGACCGTCTGTCTCAGACCGTCTGTCTCAGTCCGTCTGCCCCTGTCCGTCTGTCTCATACCGTCTGCCGCATATCGTCTGTCTCAGACCGTATGTGTCAGGCCGTCTGTCTCAGACCGTCTGTCTCAGTCCATCTGCCCCTGTCCGTCTGTCTCATACCGTCTGCCGCATATCGTCTGTCTCAGACCGTGTGTCAGACCGTCTGTCTCAGACCGTCTGTCTCAGACCGTCTGTCTCAGACCGTCTGTCTCAGACCGTCTGTCTCAGTCCGTCTGCCCCTGTCCGTCTGTCTCATACCGTCTGCCGCATATCGTCTGTCTCAGACCGTATGTGTCAGGCCGTCTGTCTCAGACCGTCTGTCTCAGACCGTCTGTCTCAGACCGTCTCTCTCAGACCGTCTGTCTCAGACCGTGTGTCTCAGTCCGTCTGTCTCAGACCGTCTGTCGCAGACCGTCTGTTTCAGACCGTCTGTCGCAGACCATCTGTCTCAGTCCGTCTACCTCTGCCTGTCCGTCTCAGTCCGTCAGCTTCAGTCCGTCTGTCTCAGACCGTCTGTCTCAGACCGTGTGTCTCATACTGTCTGTCTCAAACCGTCTGTCTCAGACTGTCTGTCTCAGACCGTCTGTCTCAGCCCGTCTGTCTCAGACCGTCCGTCTCTGTGCTTCTGTCTCCGTCTGTCGTCCTCTGCCCGTCCGTCTCATACCGTCTGTCACAGACCGTCTGTCTCAGACCGTCTGTCTCAGACCGTCTGTCTCAGACCGTCTGTCTCAGACCGTCTGTCTCAGACCGTCTGTCTCAGACCGTCTGTCTCAGACCGTCTGTCTCAGTCCGTCTGCTCCTGTCCGTCTGTCTCATACCGTCTGCCGCACATCGTCTGTCTCAGACCGTATGTGTCAGGCCGTCTGTCTCAGACCGTCTGTCTCAGACCGTCTGTCTCAGACCGTCTGTCTCAGACCGTCTGTCTCAGACCGTCTGTCTCAGACCGTCTGTCTCAGACCGTCTGTCTCAGACCGTGTGTCTCAGTCCGTCTGTCTCAGACCGTCTGTCGCAGACCGTCTGTTTCAGACCGTCTGTCGCAGACCATCTGTCTCAGTCCGTCTACCTCTGCCTGTCCGTCTCAGTCCGTCAGCTTCAGTCCGTCTGTCTCAGACCGTGTGTCTCAGTCCGTCTGTTTCAGACCGTCTGTCGCACACCGTCTGTCTCAGACCGCGTGTCTCAGACCGTCTGTCTCAGACCGTCTGTCTCAGACCGTCTGTCTCAGACCGTCTGTCTCAGACCGTCTGTCTCAGACCGTCTGTCTCAGACCGTCTGTCTCAGTCCGTCTGCCCCTGTCCGTCTGTCTCATACCGTCTGCCGCATATCGTCTGTCTCAGACCGTATGTGTCAGGCCGTCTGTCTCAGACCGTCTGTCTCAGACCGTCTGTCTCAGTCCGTCTGCCCCTGTCCGTCTGTCTCATACCGTCTGCCGCATATCGTCTGTCTCAGACCGTATGTGTCAGGCCGTCTGTCTCAGACCGTCTGTCTCAGACCGTCTGTCTCAGTCCGTCTGCCCCTGTCCGTCTGTCTCATACCGTCTGCCGCATATCGTCTGTCTCAGACCGTATGTGTCAGGCCGTCTGTCTCAGACCGTCTGTCTCAGACCGTCTGTCTCAGACCGTCTGTCTCAGACCGTCTGTCTCAGACCGTCTGTCTCAGACCGTCTGTCTCAGACCGTCTGTCTCAGACCGTCTGTCTCAGACCGTCTGTCTCAGACCGTGTGTCTCAGTCCGTCTGTCTCAGACCGTCTGTCGCAGACCGTCTGTTTCAGACCGTCTGTCGCAGACCATCTGTCTCAGTCCGTCTACCTCTGCCTGTCCGTCTCAGTCCGTCAGCTTCAGTCCGTCTGTCTCAGACCGTCTGTCTCAGACCGTCTGTCTCAGACCGTCTGTACAGACCGTCTGTCTCAGACCGTCTGTCTCAGATCGTTTGTCTCAGACCGTCTGTCTCAGACCGTCTGTCTCAGACCGTCTGTCTCAGACCGTCCGTCTCAGACCGTCTGTCTCAGACCGTCTGTCGCACACCGTCTGTCGCAGACTGTCTGTCTCAGACCGTCTGTCTCAGACCGTCTGTCTCAGACCGTGTGTCTCAGTCCGTCTGTTTCAGACCGTCTGTCGCACACCGTCTGTCGCAGACCGTTTGTTTCAGACCGTCTGTGTCAGACCGTCTATCTCAGACCGTCTGTCTCAGACCGTCTGTCTCAGACCGTCTGTCTCAGACCGTCTGTCTCAGACCGTGTGTCTCAGTTCGTCCGTCTCAGACCGTCTGTCTCAGACCGTCTGTCTCAGACCGTCTGTCTCAGACCGTCTGTCTCAGACCGTCTGTCTCAGACCGTCTGTCTCAGACCGTCTGTCTCAGACCGTGTGTCTCAGTCCGTCTGTTTCAGACCGTCTGTCGCACACCGTCTGTCGCAGACCGTTTGTTTCAGACCGTCTGTCTCAGACCGTCTGTCTCAGACCGTGTGTCTCAGTCCGTCTGTCTCAGACTGTCTGTCGCACACCGTCTGTCGCACACCGTTTGTTTCAGACCGTCTGTCTCAGACCGTCGGTCTCAGACCGTGTGTCTCAGTTCGTCCGTCTCAGACCGTCTGTCTCAGACCGTCTGTCTCAGACCGTGTGTCTCAGTCCGTCTGTCTCAGACCGTCTGTCGCACACCGTCTGTCGCAGACCGTCTGTCTCAGTCCGTCTGCCCCTGTCCGTCTGTCTCAGTCCGCCTGTCTCCGGTCGTCTGTCTCAGACCGTCTGTCTCAGACCGTCTGTCTCAGACCGTCTGTCTCAGCCCGTCTGTCTCAGACCGTCCGTCTCTGTGCTTCTGTCTCCGTCTGTCGTCCTCTGTCCGTCCGTCTCATACCGTCTGTCCCAGACAGTCTGTCTCAGACCGTCTGTCTCAGACCGTCTGTACAGACCGTCTGTCTCAGACCGTCTGTCTCAGATCGTTTGTCTCAGACCGTCTGTCTCAGACCGTCTGTCTCAGACCGTCTGTCTCAGACCGTCCGTCTCAGCCCGTCTGGCTCAGACCGTCTGTCTCTGTGCTTCTGTCTCCGTCTGTCGTCCTCTGTCCGTCCGTCTCATACCGTCTGTCACAGACCGTCTGTCTCAGACCGTCTCTCTCAGGCCGTCTGTCTCAGACCGTCTGTCTCAGACCGTCTGTCTCAGACCGTCTGTCTCAGACCGTCTGTCTCTGACCGTCTGTCTCTGACCGTCTGTCTCAGACCGTCTGTCTCAGACCGTCTGTCTCAGACCGTCTGTCTCAGACCGTCTGTCTCAGACCGTCTGTCTCAGACCGTCTGTCTCAGACCGTCTGTCTCAGACCGTCTGTCTCAGACCGTCTGTCTCAGACCGTCTGTCTCAGACCGTCTGTATCAGACCGTCTGTCTCAGACCGTCTGTCTCAGACCGTCTGTCTCAGACCGTCTGTCTCAGACCGTCTGTCTCAGACTGTCTGTCTCAGACCGTCTGTCTCAGTCCGTCTGCCCCTGTCCGTCTGTCTCATACCGTCTGCCGCATATCGTCTGTCTCAGACCGTATGTGTCAGACCGTCTGTCTCAGACCGTGTGTCTCAGACCGTCTGTCTCAGTCCGTCTGCCCCTGTCCGTCTGTCTCATACCGTCTGCCGCATATCGTCTGTCTCAGACCGTATGTGTCAGACCGTCTGTCTCAGACCGTGTGTCTCAGACCGTCTGTCTCAGTCCGTCTGCCCCTGTCCGTCTGTCTCATACCGTCTGCCGCATATCGTCTGTCTCAGACCGTATGTGTCAGACCGTGTGTCTCAGTTTGTCCGTCTCAGACCGTCTGTCTCAGACCGTCTGTCGCACACCGTCTGTCGCAGACCGTCTGTCTCAGACCGTGTGTCTCAGTCCGTCTGTCTCAGACTGTCTGTCGCACACCGTCTGTCGCACACCGTTTGTTTCAGACCGTCTGTGTCAGACCGTCTATCTCAGACCGTCTTTCTCAGACCGTCTGTCTCAGACCGTCTGTCTCAGACCGTCTGTCTCAGACCGTCTGTCTCAGACCGTCTGTCTCAGACCGTCTGTCTCAGACCGTCTGTCTCAGACCGTCTGTCTCAGACCGTCTGTCTCAGACCGTCTGTCTCAGACCGTCTGTCTCAGACCGTCTGTCTCAGACCGTCTGTCTCAGACCGTCTGTCTCAGACCGTCTGTCTCAGACCGTCTGTCTCAGACCGTCTGTCTCAGACCGTCTGTCTCAGACCGTCTGTCTCAGACCGTCTGTCTCACACCGTCTGTCTCAGACCGTCTGTCTCAGACCGTCTGTCTCAGACCGTCTGTCTCACACCGTCTGTCTCAGACCGTATGTGTCAGACCGTCTGTCTCAGACCGTGTGTCTCAGTTTGTCCGTCTCAGACCGTCTGTCTCAGACCGTCTGTCTCAGACCGTATGTGTCAGACCGTCTGTCTCAGACCGTGTGTCTCAGTTTGTCCGTCTCAGACCGTCTGTCTCAGACCGTCTGTCTCAGTCCGTCTGCCCCTGTCCGTCTGTCTCATACCGTCTGCCTCATACCGTCTGTCTCAGACCGTATGTGTCAGACCGTCGTTCTCAGACCGTGTGTCTCAGTTTGTCCGTCTCAGACCGTCTGTCTCAGACCGTCTGTCTCAGACCGTCCGTCTCTGTGCTTCTGTCTCCGTCTGTCGTCCTCTATCCGTCCGTCTCATACCGTCTGTCACAGACCGTCTGTCTCAGACCGTCTGTCTCAGACCGTCTGTCTCAGACCGTCTGTCTCAGACCGTCTGTCTCAGACCGTCTGTCTCAGACCGTCTGTCTCATTCCGTCTGCCCCTGTCCGTCTGTCTCATACCGTCTGCCGCATATCGTCTGTCTCAGACCGTATGTGTCAGACCGTCTGTCTCAGACCGTGTGTCTCAGACCGTCTGTCTCAGTCCGTCTGCCCCTGTCCGTCTGTCTCATACCGTCTGCCGCATATCGTCTGTCTCAGACCGTATGTGTCAGACCGTCTGTCTCAGACCGTGTGTCTCAGACCGTCTGTCTCAGTCCGTCTGCCCCTGTCCGTCTGTCTCATACCGTCTGCCGCATATCGTCTGTCTCAGACCGTATGTGTCAGACCGTCTGTCTCAGACCGTGTGTCTCAGTTTGTCCGTCTCAGACCGTCTGTCTCAGACCGTCTGTCGCACACCGTCTGTCGCAGACCGTCTGTCTCAGACCGTCTGTCTCAGACCGTCTGTCTCAGACCGTCCGTCTCTGTGCTTCTGTCTCCGTCTGTCGTCCTCTGTCCGTCCGTCTCATACCGTCTGTCTCAGACCGTCTGGCTCAGACCGTCTGTCTCAGACCGTGTGTCTCAGTCCGTCTGTCTCAGACTGTCTGTCGCACACCGTCTGTCGCACACCGTTTGTTTCAGACCGTCTGTGTCAGACCGTCTATCTCAGACCGTCTTTCTCAGACCGTCTGTCTCAGACCGTCTGTCTCAGACCGTCTGTCTCAGACCGTCTGTCTCAGACCGTCGGTATCAGACCGTCTGTCTCAGACCGTCTGTCTCAGTCCGTCTGCCCCTGTCCGTCTGTCTCATACCGTCTGCCTCATACCGTCTGTTTCAGACCGTATGTGTCAGACCGTCTGTATCAGACCGTGTGTCTCAGTTTGTCCGTCTCAGACCGTCTGTCTCAGACCGTCTGTCTCATACTGTCTGTCTCAAACCGTCTGTCTCAGACTGTCTGTCTCAGACCGTCTGTCTCAGCCCGTCTGTCTCAGACCGTCCGTCTCTGTGCTTCTGTCTCCGTCTGTCGTCCTCTGTCCGTCCGTCTCATACCGTCTGTCACAGATCGTCTGTCTCAGACCGTCTGTCTCAGACCGTCTGTCTCAGACCGTCTGTCTCAGACCGTCTGTCTCAGACCGTCTGTCTCAGACCGTCTGTCTCAGACCGTCTGTCTCAGACCGTCTGTCTCAGACCGTCTGTCTCACACCGTCTGTCTCAGACCGTCTGTCTCAGACCGTCTGTCTCAGACCGTCTGTCTCAGCCCGTCTGTCTCAGACCGTCCGTCTCTGTGCTTCTGTCTCCGTATGTCGTCCTCTATCCGTCCGTCTCATACCGTCTGTCACAGACCGTCTGTCTCAGACCGTTTGTCTCAGACCGTCTGTCTCAGACCGTCTGTCTCAGACCGTCTGTCTCAGACCGTCTGTCTCAGACCGTCTGTCTCAGACCGTCTGTCTCAGACCGTCTGTCTCAGACCGTCTGTCTCAGTCCGTCTGCCCCTGTCCGTCTGTCTCATACCGTTTGCCGCATATCGTCTGTCTCAGACCGTATGTGTCAGACCGTCTGTCTCAGACCGTCTGTCTCAGACCGTCTGTCTCAGTCCGTCTGCCCCTGTCCGTCTGTCTCATACCGTCTGCCGCATATCGTCTGTCTCAGACCGTATGTGTCAGACCGTCAGTCTCAGACCGTGTGTCTCAGACCGTCTGTCTCAGTCCGTCTGCCCCTGTCCGTCTGTCTCATACCGTCTGCCGCATATCGTCTGTCTCAGACCGTATGTGTCAGACCGTCTGTCTCAGACCGTGTGTCTCAGTTTGTCCGTCTCAGACCGTCTGTCTCAGACCGTCTGTCGCACACCGTCAGTCCCAGACCGTCTGTCTCAGACCGTCTGTCTCAGACCGTCTGTCTCAGACCGTGTGTCTCAGTCCGTCTGTCTCAGACTGTCTGTCGCACACCGTCTGTCGCACACGGTTTGTTTCAGACCGTCTGTGTCAGACCGTCTATCTCAGACCGTCTTTCTCAGACCGTCTGTCTCAGACCGTCTGTCTCAGACCGTCTGTCTCAGACCGTCTGTCTCAGACCGTCGGTATCAGACCGTCTGTCTCAGACCGTCTGTCTCAGTCCGTCTGCCCCTGTCCGTCTGTCTCATACCGTCTGCCTCATACCGTCTGTCTCAGACCGTATGTGTCAGACCGTCTGTATCAGACCGTGTGTCTCAGTTTGTCCGTCTCAGACCGTCTGTCTCAGACCGTCTGTCTCATACTGTCTGTCTCAAACCGTCTGTCTCAGACTGTCTGTCTCAGACCGTCTGTCTCAGCCCGTCTGTCTCAGACCGTCCGTCTCTGTGCTTCTGTCTCCGTCTGTCGTCCTCTGTCCATCCGTCTCATACCGTCTGTCACAGACCGTCTGTCTCAGACCGTCTGTCTCAGACCGTCTGTCTCAGACCGTCTGTCTCAGACCGTCTGCCCCTGTCCGTCTGTCTCATACCGTCTGCCTCATACCGTCTGTCTCAGACCGTATGTGTCAGACCGTCGTTCTCAGACCGTGTGTCTCAGTTTGTCCGTCTCAGACCGTCTGTCTCAGACCGTCTGTCTCAGACCGTCTGTATCAGACCGTCTGTCTCAGACCGTGTGTCTCAGTCCGTCTGTCTCAGACTGTCTGTCGCACACCGTCTGTCGCACACCGTTTGTTTCAGACCGTCTGTGTCAGACCGTCTATCTCAGACCGTCTTTCTCAGACCGTCTGTCTCAGACCGTCTGTCTCAGACCGTCTGTCTCATACCGTCTGCCTCATACCGTCTGTCTCAGACCGTATGTGTCAGACCGTCTGTCTCAGACCGTGTGTCTCAGTTTGTCCGTCTCAGACCGTCTGTCTCAGACCGTCTGTCTCATACTGTCTGTCTCAAACCGTCTGTCTCAGACTGTCTGTCTCAGACCGTCTGTCTCAGCCCGTCTGTCTCAGACCGTCCGTCTCTGTGCTTCTGTCTCCGTCTGTCGTCCTCTGTCCGTCCGTCTCATACCGTCTGTCACAGACCGTCTGTCTCAGACCGTCTGTCTCAGACCGTCTGTCTCAGACCGTCTGTCTCAGACCGTCTGTCTCAGACCGTCTGTCTCAGACCGTCTGTCTCAGACCGTCTGTCTCAGACCGTCCGTCTCTGTGCTTCTGTCTCCGTCTGTCGTCCTCTATCCGTCCGTCTCATACCGTCTGTCACAGACCGTCTGTCTCAGACCGTCTGTCTCAGACCGTCTGTCTCAGACCGTCTGTCTCAGACCGTCTGTCTCAGACCGTCTGTCTCAGTCCGTCTGCCCCTGTTCGTCTGTCTCATACCGTCTGCCGCATATCGTCTGTCTCAGACCGTATGTGTCAGACCGTCTGTCTCAGACCGTGTGTCTCAGACCGTCTGTCTCAATCCGTCTGCCCCTGTCCGTCTGTCTCATACCGTCTGCCGCATATCGTCTGTCTCAGACCGTATGTGTCAGACCGTCTGTCTCAGACCGTGTGTCTCAGTTTGTCCGTCTCAGACCGTCTGTCTCAGACCGTCTGTCGCACACCGTCAGTCCCAGACCGTCTGTCTCAGACCGTCTGTCTCAGACCGTCTGTCTCAGACCGTGTGTCTCAGTCCGTCTGTCTCAGACTGTCTGTCGCACACCGTCTGTCGCACACGGTTTGTTTCAGACCGTCTGTGTCAGACCGTCTATCTCAGACCGTCTTTCTCAGACCGTCTGTCTCAGACCGTCTGTCTCAGACCGTCTGTCTCAGACCGTCTGTCTCAGACCGTCGGTATCAGACCGTCTGTCTCAGACCGTCTGTCTCAGTCCGTCTGCCCCTGTCCGTCTGTCTCATACCGTCTGCCTCATACCGTCTGTCTCAGACCGTATGTGTCAGACCGTCTGTATCAGACCGTGTGTCTCAGTTTGTCCGTCTCAGACCGTCTGTCTCAGACCGTCTGTCTCATACTGTCTGTCTCAAACCGTCTGTCTCAGACTGTCTGTCTCAGACCGTCTGTCTCAGCCCGTCTGTCTCAGACCGTCCGTCTCTGTGCTTCTGTCTCCGTCTGTCGTCCTCTGTCCGTCCGTCTCATACCGTCTGTCACAGACCGTCTGTCTCAGACCGTCTGTCTCAGACCGTCTGTCTCAGACCGTCTGTCTCAGACCGTCTGCCCCTGTCCGTCTGTCTCATACCGTCTGCCTCATATTGTCTGTCTCAGACCGTATGTGTCAGACCGTCGTTCTCAGACCGTGTGTCTCAGTTTGTCCGTCTCAGACCGTCTGTCTCAGACCGTCTGTCTCAGACCGTCTGTATCAGACCGTCTGTCTCAGACCGTGTGTCTCAGTCCGTCTGTCTCAGACTGTCTGTCTCAGACCGTCTGTCTCAGACCGTCTGTCTCAGACCGTCTGTCTCAGACCGTCTGTCTCAGCCCGTCTGTCTCAGACCGTCCGTCTCTGTGCTTCTGTCTCCGTCTGTCGTCCTCTATCCGTCCGTCTCATACCGTCTGTCACAGACCGTCTGTCTCAGACCGTCTGTCTCAGACCGTCTGTCTCAGACCGTCTGTCTCAGACCGTCTGTCTCAGTCCGTCTGCCCCTGTCCGTCTGTCTCATACCGTCTGCCGCATATCGTCTGTCTCAGACCGTATGTGTCAGACCGTCTGTCTCAGACCGTGTGTCTCAGTTTGTCCGTCTCAGACCGTCTGTCTCAGACCGTCTGTCTCAGACCGTCTGTCGCACACCGTCTGTCGCAGACCGTCTGTCTCAGACCGTCTGTCTCAGACCGTCTGTCTCAGACCGTCTGTCTCAGACCGTCTGTCTCAGACCGTCTGTCTCAGACCGTCTGTCTCAGACCGTCTGTCTCAGCCCGTCTGTCTCAGACCGTCCGTCTCTGTGCTTCTGTCTCCGTCTGTCGTCCTCTATCCGTCCGTCTCGTACCGTCTGTCACAGACCGTCTGTCTCAGACCGTCTGTCTCAGACCGTCTGTCGCACACCGTCTGTCGCAGACCGTTTGTTTCAGACCGTCTGTGTCAGACCGTCTATCTCAGACCGTCTGTCTCCGACCGTCTGTCTCAGACCGTCTGTCTCAGACCGTCTGTCTCAGACCGTCTGTCTCAGACCGTCTGTCTCAGACCGTCTGTCTCAGACCGTCTGTCTCAGACCGTCTGTCTCAGACCGTCTGTCTCAGACCGTCTGTCTCAGACCGTCGGTCTCAGACCGTGTGTCTCAGTCCGTCTGTCTCAGATCGTGTGTCTCAGTCCGTCTGTCTCAGACCGTCTGTCTCAGACCGTCTGTCTCAGACCGTCTGTCTCAGACCGCGTGTCTCAGTCCGTCTGTCTCAGACCGTCTGTCGCACACCGTGTGTCGCAGACCGTCTGTCTCAGACCGTCTGTCTCAGATCGTCTGTCTCAGTCCGCCTGTCTCAGACCGTCTGTCTCAGCCCGTCTGTCTCAGACCGTCCGTCTCTGTGCTTCTGTCTCCGTCTGTCGTCCTCTGTCCGTCCGTCTCATACCGTCTGTCCCAGACCGTCTGTCCCAGACAATCTGTCTCAGACCGTCTGTCTCAGACCGTCTGTACAGACCGTCTGTCTCAGACCGTCTGTCTCAGACCGTCTGTCTCAGACCGTCTGTCTCAGACCGTCTGTCTCAGACCGTGTGTCTCAGTCCGTCTGTCTCAGACTGTCTGTCGCACACCGTCTGTCTCAGACCGTCTGTCTCAGACCGTCTGTATCAGACCGTCTGTCTCAGACCGTCTGTCTCAGACCGACTGTCTCAGTCCGTCTGCCCCTGTCCGTCTGTCTCATACCGTCTGCCGCAGACCGTCTGTCTCAGACCGTATGTGTCAGACCGTCTGTCTCAGACCGTGTGTCTCAGTTTGTCCGTCTCAGACCGTCTGTCTCAGACCGTCTGTCTCAGACCGTGTGTCTCAGACCGTCTGTCTCAGACCGTCTGTCTCAGACCGTCTGTCTCAGACCGTCTGTCTCAGACCGTCTGTCTCAGACCGTCTGTCTCAGACCGTCTGTCTCAGTCCGTCTGCCCCTGTCCGTCTGTCTCATACCGTCTGCCGCATATCGTCTGTCTCAGACCGTATGTGTCAGGCCGTCTGTCTCAGACCGTCTGTCTCAGACCGTCTGTCTCAGACCGTCTGTCTCAGACCGTCTGTCTCAGACCGTCTGTCTCAGACCGTCTGTCTCAGACCGTCTGTCTCAGACCGTGTGTCTCAGTCCGTCTGTCTCAGACCGTCTGTCGCAGACCGTCTGTCTCAGACTGTCTGTCGCACACCGTCTGTCTCAGACCGTCTGTCTCAGACCGTCTGTATCAGACCGTCTGTCTCAGACCGTCTGTCTCAGACCGACTGTCTCAGTCCGTCTGCCCCTGTCCGTCTGTCTCATACCGTCTGCCGCAGACCGTCTGTCTCAGACCGTATGTGTCAGACCGTCTGTCTCAGACCGTGTGTCTCAGTTTGTCCGTCTCAGACCGTCTGTCTCAGACCGTCTGTCTCAGACCGTGTGTCTCAGACCGTCTGTCTCAGACCGTCTGTCTCAGACCGTCTGTCTCAGACCGTCTGTCTCAGACCGTCGGTCTCAGACCGTGTGTCTCAGTTCGTCCGTCTCAGACCGTCTGTCTCAGACCGTGTGTCTCAGTCCGTCTGTCTCAGATCGTCTGTCGCACACCGTCTGTCGCAGACCGTCTGTCTCAGACCGTCTGTCTCAGATCGTCTGTCTCAGTCCGCCTGTCTCCGGTCGTCTGTCTCAGACCGTCTGTCTCAGCCCGTCTGTCTCAGACCGTCTGTCTCAGACCGTCTGTCTCAGACCGTCTGTCTCAGACCGTCTGTCTCAGACCGTCTGTCTCAGACCGTCTGTCTCAGACCGTCTGTCTCAGACCGTGTGTCTCAGTCCGTCTGTTTCAGACCGTCTGTCGCACACCGTCTGTCGCAGACCGTTTGTTTCAGACCGTCTGTGTCAGACCGTCTATCTCAGACCGTCTGTCTCAGACCGTCTGTCTCAGACCGTCTGTCTCAGACCGTCTGTCTCAGACCGTCTGTCTCAGACCGTCTGTCTCAGACCGTCTGTCTCAGACCGTCGGTCTCAGACCGTGTGTCTCAGTTCGTCCGTCTCAGACCGTCTGTCTCAGACCGTCTGTCTCAGACCGTGTGTCTCAGTCCGTCTGTCTCAGACCGTCTGTCGCACACCGTCTGTCGCAGACCGTCTGTCTCAGACCGTCTGTCTCAGATCGTCTGTCTCAGTCCGCCTGTCTCCGGTCGTCTGTCCCAGACAATCTGTCTCAGACCGCCTGTCTCAGACCGTCTGTCTCAGACCGTTTGTCTCAGACCGTCTGTCTCAGACCGTCTGTCTCAGACCGTCTGTCTCAGACCGTCTGTCTCAGACCGTCTGTCTCAGACGGTCTGTCTCAGACCGTCGGTCTCAGACCGTCTGTCTCTGACCGTCTGTCGCACACCGTCTGTCGCAGACCGTCTGTCTCAGACCGTCTGTCTCAGACCGTCTGTCTCATACCGTCTGTCTCAGACCGTCTGTCTCAGACCGTCTGTCTCAGACCGTCTGTCTCAGACCGTGTGTCTCAGTCCGTCTGTCTCAGACCGTCTGTCGCACACCGTCTGTCGCAGACCGTCTGTCTCAGACCGTCTGTCTCAGATCGTCTGTCTCAGTCCGCCTGTCTCCGGTCGTCTGTCTCTGACCGTCTGTCTCAGACCGTCTGTCTCAGCCCGTCTGTCTCAGACCGTCCGTCTCTGTGCTTCTGTCTCCGTCTGTCGTCCTCTGTCCGTCCGTCTCATACCGTCTGTCCCAGACAGTCTGTCTCAGACCGTCTGTCTCAGACCGTCTGTACAGACCGTCTGTCTCAGACCGTCTGTCTCAGACCGTCTGTCTCAGACCGTCTGTCTCAGACCGCCTGTCTCAGACCGTCTGTCTCAGACCGTCTGTCTCAGACCGTGTGTCTCAGTCCGTCTGTCTCAGACTGTTTGTCGCACACCGTCTGTCGCACACCGTTTGTTTCAGACCGTCTGTGTCAGGCCGTCTATCTCAGACCGTCTTTCTCAGACCGTCTGTATCAGACCGTCTGTCTCAGACCGTCTGTCTCAGACCGTCTGTCTCAGACCGTCTGTCTCAGACCGTCTGTCTCAGACCGTCTGTCTCAGACCGTCTGTCTCAGACCGTCTGTCTCAGTCCGTCTGCCCCTGTCCGTCTGTCTCATACCGTCTGCCTCATACCGTCTGTCTCAGACCGTATGTGCCAGACCGTCTGTCTCAGACCGTGTGTCTCAGTTTGTCCGTCTCAGACCGTCTGTCTCAGACCGTCTGTCTCATACCGTCTGTCTCAAACCGTCTGTCTCAGACTGTCTGTCTCAGACCGTCTGTCTCAGCCCGTCTGTCTCAGACCGTCTGTCTCAGACCGTCTGCCTCAGACCGTCTGTCTCAGACCGTCTGTCTCAGTCCGTCTGTCTCAGACCGTCTGTCTCAGTCCGTCTGTCTCAGCCCGTCTGTCTCAGACCGTCCGTCTCTGTGCTTCTGTCTCCGTCTGTCGTCCTCTGTCCGTCCGTCTCATACCGTCTGTCACAGACCGTCTGTCTCAGACCGTCTGTCTCAGACCGTCTGTCTCAGACCGTCTGTCTCAGACCGTCTGTCTCAGACCGTCTGTCTCAGACCGTCTGTCTCAGTCCGTCTGCCCCTGTCCGTCTGTCTCATACCGTCTGCCTCATACCGTCTGTCTCAGACCGTATGTGTCAGACCGTCTGTCTCAGACCGTGTGTCTCAGTTTGTCCGTCTCAGACCGTCTGTCCCAGACCGTCCGTCCCAGACCGTCTGTCTCAGACAATCCGTCTCAGACCGTCTGTCTCAGACCGTCTGTCTCAGCCCGTCTGTCTCAGACCGTCCGTCTCTGTGCTTCTGTCTCCGTCTGTCGTCCTCTGTCCGTCCGTCTCATACCGTCTGTCACAGACCGTCTGTCTCAGACCGTCTGTCTCAGACCGTCTGTCTCAGACCGTCTCTCTCAGACCGTCTGTCTCAGCCCGTCTGTCTCAGACCGTCTGTCTCTGTGCTTCTGTCTCCGTCTGTCGTCCTCTGTCCGTCCGTCTCATACCGTCTGTCACAGACCGTCTGTCTCAGACCGTCTGTCTCAGGCCGTCTGTCTCAGACCGTCTGTCTCGGACCGTCTGTCTCAGACCGTCTGTCTCAGACCGTCTGTCTCAGACCGTCTGTCTCAGACCGTCTGTCTCAGACCGTCGGTCTCAGACCGTCTCTCTCAGACCGTCTGTCTCTGACCGTCTGTCTCTGACCGTCTGTCTCAGACCGTCTGTCTCAGACCGTCTGTCTCAGACCGTCTGTCTCAGACCGTCTGTCTCAGACCGTCTGTCTCAGACCGTCTGTCTCAGACCGTCTGTCTCAGACCGTCTGTCTCAGACCGTCTGTCTCAGACCGTCTGTCTCAGACCGTCTGTCTCAGACCGTCTGTCTCAGACCGTCTGTCTCAGACCGTCTGTCTCAGACCGTCTGTCTCAGACCGTCTGTCTCAGACCGTCTGTGTCAAACCGTCTGTCTCAGACCGTCTGTCTCAGACCGTCTGTCTCAGACCGTGTGTCTCAGACCGTCTATCTCAGACCGTCTGTGTCAGACCGTCTGTCTCAGACCGTCTGTCTCAGACCGTGTGTCTCAGTCCGTCTGTCTCAGACTGTCTGTCGCACACCGTCTGTCGCAGACCGTTTGTTTCAGACCGTCTGTGTCAGACCGTCTATCTCAGACCGGCTGTCTCAGACCGTCTGTCTCAGACCGTCTGTCTCAGACCGTCTGTCTCAGACCGTCTGTCTCAGACCGTCTGTCTCAGACCGTCTGTCTCAGACCGTCTGTCTCAGACCGTCTGTCTCAGACCCTCTGTCTCAGTCCGTCTGCCCCTGTCCGTCTGTCTCATACCGTCTGCCTCATACCGTCTGTCTCAGACCGTATGTGTCAGACCGTGTGTCTCAGTTTGTCCGTCTCAGACCGTCTGTCTCAGACCGTCTGTCTCAGTCCGTCTGTCTCAGACCGTCTGTCGCACACCGTCTGTCGCAGACCGTCTGTCTCAGACCGTCTGTCTTAGACCGTCTGTCTCAGACCGTCTGTCTCAGACCGTCTGTCTCAGACCGTCGGTCTCAGACCGTGTGTCTCAGTTCGTCCGTCTCAGACCGTCTGTCTCAGACCGTGTGTCTCAGTCCGTCTGTCTCAGACCGTCTGTCGCACACCGTCTGTCGCAGACCGTCTGTCTCAGACCGTCTGTCTCAGATCGTCTGTCTCAGTTCGCCTGTCTCCGGTCGTCTGTCTCAGACCGTCTGTCTCAGCCCGTCTGGCTCAGACCGTCCGTCTCTGTGCTTCTGTCTCCGTCTGTCGTCCTCTGTCCGTCCGTCTCATACCGTCTGTCCCAGACCGTCTGTCCCAGACAATCTGTCTCAGACCGTCTGTCTCAGACCGTCTGTCTCAGACCGTCTGTCTTAGACCGTCTGTGTCAGACCGTCTGTCTCAGACCGTCTGTCTCAGACCGTCTGTCTCAGACCGTCTGTCTCAGACCGTCTGTCTCAGACCGTCTGTCTCAGACTGTCTGTCTCAGACCGTCTGTCTCAGTCCGTCTGCCCCTGTCCGTCTGTCTAATACCGTCTGCCTCATACCGTCTGTCTCAGACCGTATGTGTCAGACCGTCTGTCTCAGACCGTGTGTCTCAGTTTGTCTGTCTCAGACCGTCTGTGTCAAACCGTCTGTCTCAGACCGTCTGTCTCAGACCGTCTGTCTCAGACCGTGTGTCTCAGACCGTCTATCTCAGACCGTCTGTGTCAGACCGTCTGTCTCAGACCGTGTGTCTCAGTTTGTCCGTCTCAGACCGTCTGTCTCAGTCCGTCTGTCTCAGATCGTGTGTCTCAGTCCGTCTGTCTCAGACCGTCTGTCTCAGACCGTCTGTCACAGACCGTCTGTCTCAGACCGTCTGTCTCAGACCGTCTGTCTCAGTCCGTCTGCACCTGTCCGTCTGTCTCATACCGTCTGCCTCATACCGTCTGTCTCAGACCGTGTGTCTCAGTTTGTCCGTCTCAGACCGTCTGTCTCAGACCGTCTGTCTCAGTCCGTCTGTCTCAGACCGTCTGTCGCAGACCGTCTGTCTCAGACCGTCTGTCTCAGACCGTCTGTCTCAGACCGTCTGTCTCAGACCGTCTGTCTCAGACTGTCTGTCTCAGACCGTCTGTCTCAGTCCGTCTGCCCCTGTCCGTCTGTCTAATACCGTCTGCCTCATACCGTCTGTCTCAGACCGTATGTGTCAGACCGTCTGTCTCAGACCGTGTGTCTCAGTTTGTCCGTCTCAGACCGTCTGTCTCAGACCGTCTGTCTCATACCGTCTGTCTCAAACCGTCTGTCTCAGACTGTCTGTCTCAGGCCGTCTGTCTCAGCCGTCTGTCTCAGACCGTCCGTCTCAGACCGTCCGTCTCAGACCGTCTGTCTCAGACCGTCTGTCTCAGACCGTCTGTCTCAGACCGTCTGTCTCAGACCGTCTGTCTCAGACCATCTGTCTCAGACCGTCTGTCTCAGACCGTGTGTCTCAGACCGTCTATCTCAGACCGTCTGTGTCAGACCGTCTGTCTCAGACCGTCTGTCTCAGACCGTCTGTCTCAGACCGTCTGTCTCAGACCGTGTGTCTCAGTCCGTCTGTCTCAGACTGTCTGTCGCACACCGTCTGTCGCAGACCGTTTGTTTCAGACCGTCTGTGTCAGACCGTCTATCTCAGACCGTCTGTCTCAGACCGTCTGTCTCAGACCGTCTGTCTCAGACCGTCTGTCTCAGACCGTCTGTCTCAGACCGTCTGTCTCAGACCGTCTGTCTCAGACCGTCTGTCTCAGACCGTCTGTCTCAGACCGTCTATCTCAGACCGTCTGTCTCAGACCGTCTGTGTCAAACCGTCTGTCTCAGACCGTCTGTCTCAGACCGTCTGTCTCAGACCGTCTGTCTCAGACCGTGTGTCTCAGACCGTCTATCTCAGACCGTCTGTGTCAGACCGTCTGTCTCAGACCGTCTGTCTCAGACCGTCTGTCTCAGACCGTGTGTCTCAGTCCGTCTGTCTCAGACTGTCTGTCGCACACCGTCTGTCGCAGACCGTTTGTTTCAGACCGTCTGTGTCAGACCGTCTATCTCAGACCGTCTGTCTCAGACCGTCTGTCTCAGACCGTCTGTCTCAGACCGTCTGTCTCAGACCGTCTGTCTCAGACCGTCTGTCTCAGACCGTCTGTCTCAGACCGTCTGTCTCAGACCGTCTGTCTCAGACCGTCTGTCTCAGACCGTCTGTCTCAGACCGTCTGTCTCAGACCCTCTGTCTCAGTCCGTCTGCCCCTGTCCGTCTGTCTCATACCGTCTGCCTCATACCGTCTGTCTCAGACCGTCTGTCTCAGACCGTGTGTCTCAGTCCGTCTGTCTCAGACCGTCTGTCGCACACCGTCTGTCGCAGACCGTCTGTCTCAGACCGTCTGTCTCAGATCGTCTGTCTCAGTTCGCCTGTCTCCGGTCGTCTGTCTCAGACCGTCTGTCTCAGCCCGTCTGGCTCAGACCGTCCGTCTCTGTGCTTCTGTCTCCGTCTGTCGTCCTCTGTCCGTCCGTCTCATACCGTCTGTCCCAGACCGTCCGTCCCAGACAATCTGTCTCAGACCGTCTGTCTCAGACCGTCTGTCTCAGACCCTCTGTCTCAGACTGTCTGTCGCACACCGTCTGTCGCAGACCGTTTGTTTCAGACCGTCTGTGTCAGACCGTCTATCTCAGACCGCCTGTCTCAGACCGGCTGTCTCAGACCGTCTGTCTCAGACCGTCTGTCTCAGACCGTCTGTCTCAGACCGTCTGTCTCAGACCGTCTGTCTCAGACCGTCTGTCTCAGACCGTCTGTCTCAGACCGTCTGTCTCAGACCGTCTGTCTCAGACCGTCTGTCTCAGACCGTCTGTCTCAGACCGTCTGTGTCAAACCGTCTGTCTCAGACCGTCTGTCTCAGACCGTGTGTCTCAGACCGTCTATCTCAGACCGTCTGTGTCAGACCGTCTGTCTCAGACCGTCTGTCTCAGACCGTCTGTCTCAGACCGTGTGTCTCAGTCCGTCTGTCTCAGACTGTCTGTCGCACACCGTCTGTCGCAGACCGTTTGTGTCAGACCGTCTATCTCAGACCGTCTGTCTCAGACCGTCTGTCTCAGACCTTCTGTCTCAGACCGTCTGTCTCAGACTGTCTGTCTCAGACCGTCTGTCTCAGACCGTCTGTCTCAGACCGTCTGTCTCAGACCGTCTGTCTCAGTCCGTCTGCCCCTGTCCGTCTGTCTCATACCGTCTGCCTCATACCGTCTGTCTCAGACCGTATGTGTCAGACCGTCTGTCTCAGACCGTGTGTCTCAGTTTGTCCGTCTCAGACCGTCTGTCTCAGTCCGTCTGTCTCAGATCGTGTGTCTCAGTCCGTCTGACTCAGACCGTCTGTCTCAGACCGTCTGTCCCAGACCGTGTGTCTCAGACCGTCTATCTCAGACCGTCTGTGTCAGACCGTCTGTCTCAGACCGTCTGTCTCAGACCGTCTGTCTCAGACCGTCTGTCTCAGACCGTGTGTCTCAGTCCGTCTGTCTCAGACTGTCTGTCGCACACCGTCTGTCGCAGACCGTTCGTTTCAGACCGTCTGTGTCAGACCGTCTATCTCAGACCGTGTGTCTCAGACCGTCTGTCTCAGACCGTCTGTCTCAGACCGTCTGTCTCAGACCGTCTGTCTCAGACCGTCTGTCTCAGACCGTCTGACTCAGACCGTCTGTCTCAGACCGTCTGTCTCAGACCGTCTGTCTCAGACCGTCTGTCTCAGACCGTCTGTCTCAGACCGTCTGTGTCAAACCGTCTGTCTCAGACCGTCTGTCTCAGACCGTCTGTCTCAGACCGTGTGTCTCAGACCGTCTATCTCAGACCGTCTGTGTCAGACCGTCTGTCTCAGACCGTGTGTCTCAGTTTGTCCGTCTCAGACCGTCTGTCTCAGTCCGTCTGTCTCAGATCGTGTGTTTCAGTCCGTCTGTCTCAGACCGTCTGTCTCAGACCGTCTGTCACAGACCGTCTGTCTCAGACCGTCTGTCTCAGACCGTCTGTCTCAGTCCGTCTGCACCTGTCCGTCTGTCTCATACCGTCTGCCTCATACCGTCTGTCTCAGACCGTGTGTCTCAGTTTGTCCGTCTCAGACCGTCTGTCTCAGACCGTCTGTCTCAGTCCGTCTGTCTCAGACCGTCTGTCGCAGACCGTCTGTCTCAGACCGTCTGTCTCAGACCGTCTGTCTCAGACCGTCTGTCTCAGACCGTCTGTCTCAGACTGTCTGTCTCAGACCGTCTGTCTCAGTCCGTCTGCCCCTGTCCGTCTGTCTAATACCGTCTGCCTCATACCGTCTGTCTCAGACCGTATGTGTCAGACCGTCTGTCTCAGACCGTGTGTCTCAGTTTGTCCGTCTCAGACCGTCTGTCTCAGACCGTCTGTCTCATACCGTCTGTCTCAAAACGTCTGTCTCAGACTGTCTGTCTCAGGCCGTCTGTCTCAGCCCGTCTGTCTCAGA
Source organism: Coelioxys conoideus (assembly GCA_947623535.1). Classification (NCBI taxonomy): domain Eukaryota; kingdom Metazoa; phylum Arthropoda; class Insecta; order Hymenoptera; family Megachilidae; genus Coelioxys; species Coelioxys conoideus. The sequence continues at coordinate 3,121,523 of CANQJN010000020.1, read as the reverse complement.
CCGTCCGTCTCAGACCGTCCGTCTCAGACCGTCTGTCTCAGACCGTCTGTCTCAGACCGTCTGTCTCAGACCGTCTGTCTCAGACCGTCTGTCTCAGACCATCTGTCTCAGACCGTCTGTGTCAAACCGTCTGTCTCAGACCGTCTGTCTCAGACCGTCTGTCTCAGACCGTCTGTCTCAGACCGTCTGTCTCAGACCGTCTGTCTCAGACCGTGTGTCTCAGACCGTCTATCTCAGACCGTCTGTGTCAGACCGTCTGTCTCAGACCGTCTGTCTCAGACCGTCTGTCTCAGACCGTGTGTCTCAGTCCGTCTGTCTCAGACTGTCTGTCGCACACCGTCTGTCGCAGACCGTTTGTTTCAGACCGTCTGTGTCAGACCGTCTATCTCAGACCGTCTGTCTCAGACCGTCTGTCTCAGACCGTCTGTCTCAGACCGTCTGTCTCAGACCGTCTGTCTCAGACCGTCTGTCTCAGACCGTCTGTCTCAGACCGTCTGTCTCAGACCGTCTGTCTCAGACCGTCTGTCTCAGACCCTCTGTCTCAGTCCGTCTGCCCCTGTCCGTCTGTCTCATACCGTCTGCCTCATACCGTCTGTCTCAGACCGTCTGTCTCAGACCGTGTGTCTCAGTCCGTCTGTCTCAGACCGTCTGTCGCACACCGTCTGTCGCAGACCGTCTGTCTCAGACCGTCTGTCTCAGATCGTCTGTCTCAGTTCGCCTGTCTCCGGTCGTCTGTCTCAGACCGTCTGTCTCAGCCCGTCTGGCTCAGACCGTCCGTCTCTGTGCTTCTGTCTCCGTCTGTCGTCCTCTGTCCGTCCGTCTCATAACGTCTGTCCCAGACCGTCCGTCCCAGACAATCTGTCTCAGACCGTCTGTCTCAGACCGTCTGTACAGACCGCCTGTCTCAGACCGTCTGTCTCAGACCGTCTGTCTCAGACCGTGTGTCTCAGTCCGTCTGTCTCAGACTGTCTGTCGCACACCGTCTGTCGCACACCGTTTGTTTCAGACCGTCTGTGTCAGACCGTCTATCTCAGACCGTCTTCCTCAGACCGTCTGTCTCAGTCCGTCTGCCCCTGTCCGTCTGTCTCATACCGTCTGCCTCATACCGTCTGTCTCAGACCGTATGTGTCAGACCGTCTGTCTCAGACCGTGTGTCTCAGTTTGTCCGTCTCAGATCGTCTGTCTCAGACCGTCTGTCTCAGACCGTCTGTCTCAGACCGTGTGTCTCAGTCCGTCTGTCTCAGACTGTCTGTCGCACAGCGTCTGTCGCACACCGTCTGTCGCACACCGTTTGTTTCAGACCGTCTGTGTCAGACCGTCTGTGTCAGACCGTCTGTGTCAGACCGTCTATCTCAGACCGTCTTTCTCAGACCGTCTGTCTCAGACCGTCTGTCTCAGACCGTCTGTCTCAGACCGTCTGTCTCAGACCGTCTGTCTCAGACCGTCTGTCTCAGACCGTCTGTCTCAGACCGTCTGTCTCAGACCGTCTGTCTCAGACCGTCTGTCTCAGACCGTCTGTCTCAGACCGTCTGTCTCAGACCGTCTGTCTCAGACCGTCTGTCTCAGACTGTCTGTCTCAGACCGTCTGTCTCAGACCGTCTGTCTCAGTCCGTCTGCCCCTGTCCGTCTGTCTCATACCGTCTGCCTCATACCGTCTGTCTCAGACCGTATGTGTCAGACCGTCTGTCTCAGACCGTGTGTCTCAGTTTGTCCGTCTCAGACCGTCTGTCTCAGTCCGTCTGTCTCAGATCGTGTGTCTCAGTCCGTCTGACTCAGACCGTCTGTCTCAGACCGTCTGTCCCAGACCGTGTGTCTCAGACCGTCTATCTCAGACCGTCTGTGTCAGACCGTCTGTCTCAGACCGTCTGTCTCAGACCGTCTGTCTCAGACCGTCTGTCTCAGACCGTCTGTCTCAGACCGTGTGTCTCAGTCCGTCTGTCTCAGTCCGTCTGTCTCAGATCGTGTGTCTCAGTCCGTCTGTCTCAGACCGTCTGTCTCAGACCGTCTGTCTCAGACCGTCTGTCTCAGACCGTCTGTCTCAGACCGTCTGTCTCAGACCGTCTGTCTCAGACCGTCTGTCTCAGACCGTCTGTCTCAGACCGTCTGTCTCAGACCGTCTGTCTCAGACCGTCTGTCTCAGTCCGTCTGCACCTGTCCGTCTGTCTCATACCGTCTGCCTCATACCGTCTGTCTCAGACCGTGTGTCTCAGTTTGTCCGTCTCAGACCGTCTGTCTCAGACCGTGTGTCTCAGACCGTCTATCTCAGACCGTCTGTCTCAGTCCGTCTGTCTCAGACCGTCTGTCTCAGACCGCCTCAGAACGTCTGTCTCAGTCCGTCTGCCCCTGTCCGCCTGTCTCATACCGTCTGCCTCATACCGTCTGTCTCAGACCGTCTGTCTCAGACCGCCTGTCTCAGACCGTCTGTCTCAGACCGTGTGTCTCAGTTCGTCCGTCTCAGACCGTCTGTCTCAGACCGTCTGTTTCAGACCGTGTGTCTCAGTCCGTCTGTCTCAGACCGTCTGTCGCACACCGTCTGTCGCAGACCGTCTGTCTCAGACCGTCTGTCTCAGATCGTCTGTTACATCCGGCGATATTCCTTTTTCCGTCGGTATTCGGGTCGCGATCGAATTGAGCGCAGGAATGTATTAACGCGGCGTTCAGCGAACCGATTGCGACACTCCGAAATGTGCATGAGTGACAATTAAGTAATCTCGATTTGGCACACTTTCGGGTACAAAAACCGCCGACAAGCGCGGGTATAGAGCTCTCTTTCGTTGTGACTTTCTTACCTCGCGCTCGGCCAGCGGTCATTCGCGTATCGTATCTCCGGGTCTGATTATACAAGACCCGTAAACGTGAAATACGGGAGTGCGTGCGCCATCGCATCGGACCACCGCGAGGACTAAGACGTCGTCACCCTCTACCCCGAAACAGTACCGACAAATCGAGTTTACCAACAGTACGAGAGTAAGTGTGTGGGTGTAAGAGAAAACATCAAGTTGTAAGTAAAACATTTATATTAAAGTCGAAGCCTACAATACTAAACGCCTAGTCAGTCTTTAAATACCCGCCTTCCAATTTAACTGACTAAGCTCGAAACCGGACATCCAGGCGAAGTATACGTTAACTGTCAAGGTCAAGGTGTGCATAAGCACTTTATAGATTTAGAACCGCGAAATAAACCGCGACGTAACAAAATTTGGTGTCAGAAGTGGGATACTTCTAACTTGACCTTGCCCCGTAAACGTTATTTCGCAGATAGTATTTCATATTGTTTTGTTTTGTATTGCACTTTTACTACCTGTCATAATCATATCGCGTAGACATTAACATGCCGAGGTTGACGGATTCACCTCCGCTGCGTGCTCCTCCCGCACTTCCGGTAAACGCACCATTAACTTCGACCTCCAGATCCTCAATGGATCGGGGATCACAAAACTCCCACGAAATGTCACAATACGATATGTGGCGTATGTCCCGTGATGAGGAAGATCGAGTTTATCATGCGTTGGAATCAGTCCCGCGTTTTGACCCTAGGTTCACTTCTTTTGAAAATTTTCTATCGGCCGTAACGAACGTAATGGATCGTATTCCTAGAGGCCATGAAGACAGATTTCTTTCCGGTCTCAAACACAAGTTAACTGAACCTATTAAATTTTACATCGAGGATAGCAACTGCACAAATATTACTGATTTTCTTAGACTTTTACGTAAACGGTATGCGCCGTGCCGACCTCATTTAGAAATTCGATATGAATTAGAACACATTCGCGTGTTTCCGGGCGAATCCATTTTAGATTATATTCACCGATTTACGAGACTCCGACATCAGGCCCTTGGTAGTGCTCGCGACGAATACGGGGAAGAATGGGATTCTTCGAATTTCGATCGGTTAGCGCGTACATCATTTATTAGGGGATTACCCGCACATATATCGCATGCAGTTGTAGCATCAATGCCTACTTCATTAAACGAGGCATTTGATGAAGCATTGTACGCGGAAAAATGTCAAAATAGAGGGATAGGTGGTTTTCCTATCGACTCATACGCGTACCCTCTACCTCCGCGTCCACCATAATCATCATCATGATCATCATCATAATCATCATCATAATCGTCATCATAATCATCAACATTATCATCATCAAAATCATCATCATCATCATCATCATAATCATCATCATAATCATCATCATAATCATCATCATAACCGTCATCGTAATCATCATCATAATCATCATCATAATCATCATCATAATCATCATCATAATCGTCTTCATGGTCATCATCATAATCGTCATCATAATCATCATAATAGTCATCATAATCGTCATCATTATAGTCATCATAATCAACATCATGATCATCATCATAATCATCATCATAATCATCATCATAATCATCATCATAACCGTCATCGTAATCATCATCATAATCATCATCATAATCATCATCATGGTCATCTTTATAATCATCATCATAATCATCATCATAACCGTCATCGTAATCATCATCATAATCATCATCATAATCATCATCATGGTCATCTTTATAATCATCATCATAATCATCATCATAATCATCATCATAGTCGTCTTCATGGTCATCATCATAATCGTCATCATAATCATCATAATAGTCATCATAATCGTCATCATTATAGTCATCATAATAGTCATCATAATCGTCATCATTATAGTCATCATAATCGTCATCATAATCATCATCATAATCATCATCATAATAGTCATCATAATCGTCATCATTATAGTCATCATAATCATCAGCATGATCATCATCATAATCATCATCAAAATCGTCATCATTATAGTCATCATAATCGTCATCATAATCATCAGCATAGTCATCATCATAATAGTCATCATAATCGTCATCATTATAGTCATCATAATCATCATCATGATCATCATCATAATAGTCATCATAATCATCATCATAACCGTCATCGTAATCATCATCATAATCATCATCATAATCATCATCATAATCATCGTTATAATTCATCATCATAATCATGAGCATCATCATCATGATAATCATCATCATAGTCATCATCATAATCATCAATATAGTCTTCATCATAATCATCATAATCGTCATCATTATAGTCATCATAATCGTCATCATAATCATCATCATAGTCATCATCATAATAGTCATCATAATCGTCATCATTATAGTCATCATAATCATCATCATGATCTTCATCATAATCATCATCATAATCATCATCATGATCATCATCATAATCATCATCATAATCATCATCATAATCATGATCATAATCATCATCAAAATCATCATCATAATCATCATCATAATCGTCATCATAATCATCATCATAATCATCATCATAACCGTCATCGTAATCATCATCAGAATCATCACCATAACCGTCATCGTAATCATCATCATAATCATCATCATAATCATGATCATAGTCATCATCATAATCATCATCATAATCATCGTTATAATTCATAATCATAATCATCATCATAATCATCATCATAACCGTCATCGTAATCATCATCACAATCATCATCATAATCGTCATCATAATCATCATCATAATCATCGTCATAATCATCATCATAATCATCATCATAATCATCATCAGAATCATCATCATAATCATGAGCATAATCATCATCATAATCATCATCATAATCATCATCATAATCATCATCATAACCGTCATCGTAATCATCATCATAATCATCATCATAATCATCATCATAATCATCATCATAATCATCATCATAATTATCATCATAATCATCATCATAATCATCATCAAAATCATCATCATAATCATGAGCATAATCATCATCATAATCGTCATCATAATCATCATCATAGTCATCATCATAATAGTCATCATAATCATCATCATAGTCGTCATCATTATAGTCATCATAATCGTCATCATAATCATCATCATAATCATCATCATAATCATCATCATAATCATCATCATAATCATCATCATAATCATCAACATTATCATCATCAAAATCATCATCATCATCATCATAATCATCATCATAATCATCATCATAATCATCATCATAACCGTCATCATAATCATCATCATAATCATCATCATAATCATCATCATAATCATCATCATAATCGTCTTCATGGTCATCATCATAATCGTCATCTTAATCATCATAATAGTCATCATAATCGTCATCATTATAGTCATCATAATCAACATCATGATCATCATCAGAATCATCATCATAATCGTCATCATAATCATCATCATAATCATCATCATAATCATGAGCATAATCATCATCATAATCATCATCATAATCATCATCATAATCATCGTTATAATTCATCATCATAATCATCATCATAATCATCATCATAACCGTCATCATAATCATCATCAGAATCATCATCATAATCGTCATCATAATCATCATCATAATCATCATCATAATCATCATCACAATCATCATCATAATCATCATCATAATCATCATCAGAATCATCATCATAATCATGAGCATAATCATCATCATAATCATCATCATAATCATCATCATAATCATCATCATAACCGTCATCGTAATCATCATCATAATCATCATCATAATCATCATCATAGTCGTCTTCATGGTCATCATCATAACGTCATCATAATCATCATCATTATCATCATCAAAATCATCATCATCATCATCATCATAATCATCATCATAATCATCATCATAACCGTCATCGTAATCATCATCATAATCATCATCATAATCATCATCATAATCATCATCATAGTCGTCTTCATGGTCATCATCATAATCGTCATCATAATCATCATAATAGTCATCATAATCGTCATCATTATAGTCATCATAATAGTCATCATAATCGTCATCATTATAGTCATCATAATCATCATCATGATCATCATCATAATCATCATCATAATCATCATCATGATCATCATCATAATCATCATCATAATCATCATCATAACCGTCATCGTAATCATCATCATAATCATCATCATAATCATCATCATAATCATCATCATAATCATCATCAAAATCATCATCATTATCATGAGCATAATCATCATCATAATCGTCATCATAATCATCATCATAGTCATCATCATAATAGTCATCATAATCATCATCATAATCGTCATCATTATAGTCATCATAATCGTCATCATAATCATCATCATAGTCATCATCATAATAGTCATCATAATCCTCATCATTATAGTCATCATAATCATCAGCATGATCATCATCATAATCATCATCAAAATCATCATCATAATCGTCATCATAATCGTCATCATAATCATCATCATAATCATCATCATAATCATCATCATAACCGTCATCGTAATCATCATCATAATCATCATCATAATCATCATCATAATCATCATCATAATCATCATCATAATCATCATCATAATCATCATCATAATCATCATCATAATCATCATCAAGATCATCATCATAATCATGAGCATAATCATCATCACAATCGTCATCATAATCATCATCATAATCATCATCATAATCGTCATCATAATCATCATCATAATCATCATCATAATCATCATCATAGTCATCATCATAATAGTCGTCATAATCATCATCATAATCGTCATCATTATAGTCATCATAATCGTCATCATAATCATCATCATAATCATCATCATAATCATCATCATAATCATCATCATTATCATCATCAAAATCATCATCATCATCATCATCATAATCATCATCATAATCATCATCATAATCATCATCATAACCTTCATCGTAATCATCATCATAATCATCATCATAATCATCATCATAATCATCATCATAATTGTCTTCATGGTCATCATGATAATCGTCATCATAATCATCATAATAGTCATCATAATCGTCATCATTATAGTCATCATAATCAACATCATGATCATCATCATAATCATCATCATAATCATCATCATGATCATCATCATAATCATCATCATAATCATCATCATAACCGTCTTCGTAATCATCATCATAATCGTCATCATTATAGTCATCATAATCAACATCATGATCATCATCATAATCATCATCATAATCATCATCATGATCATCATCATAATCATCATCATAATCATCATCATAACCGTCATCATAATCATCATCAAAATCATCATCATAATCATGAGCATAATCATCATCATAATCATCATCATAATCATCATCATAATCATCAACATTATCATCATCAAAATCATCATCATCATCATCATCATAATCATCATCATAATCATCAACATAATCATCATCATAACCGTCATCGTAATCATCATCATAATCATCATCATAATCATCATCATAGTCGTCTTCATGGTCATCATCATAATCGTCATCATAATCATCATCATTATCATCATCAAAATCATCATCATCATCATCATCATAATCATCATCATAATCATCATCATAACCGTCATCGTAATCATCATCATAATCATCATCATAATCATCATCATAATCATCATCATAGTCGTCTTCATGGTCATCATCATAATCGTCATCATAATCATCATAATAGTCATCATAATCGTCATCATTATAGTCATCATAATCATCATCATGATCATCATCATAATCATCATCATAATCATCATCATGATCATCATCATAATCATCATCATAATCATCATCATAACCGTCATCGTAATCATCATCATAATCATGATCATAATCATCATCAAAATCATCATCATAATCATCATCATAATCGTCATCATAATCATCATCATAATCATCATCATAACCGTCATCGTAATCATCATCATGATCATCATCATGATCATCATCATAATCATCATCATAATCATCATCATAATCATGATCATAATCATCATCAAAATCATCATCATAATCATCATCATAATCGTCATCATAATCATCATCATAATCATCATCATAACCGTCATCGTAATCATCATCAGAATCATCATCATAATCGTCATCATAATCATCATCATAATCATCATCATAACCGTCATCGTAATCATCATCAGAATCATCATCATAATCGTCATCATAATCATCATCATAATCATCATCATAATCATCATCATAATCATCATCATAATCATCATCAGAATCATCATCATTATCATCATCATGATCATCATCATAATCATCATCATAATCATCATCATAACCGTCTTCGTAATCATCATCATAATCGTCATCATTATAGTCATCATAATCAACATCATGATCATCATCATAATCATCATCATAATCATCATCATGATCATCATCATAATCATCATCATAATCATCATCATAACCGTCATCGTAATCATCATCATAATCATCATCATAATCATCATCATAATCATCGTTATAATTCATCATCATAATCATGAGCATAATCATCATGATAATCATCATCATAGTCATCATCATAGTCGTCATTATAGTCATCATCATAATCATCATCAAAATCATCATCATAAGCATCATCATAATCATCATCATAATCATCATCATAATCATCATCAAAATTATCATCATAATCATCATCATAATCGTCATCATAATCATCATCATAATCATCATCATAATCATCATCATAATCATCATCATAATCGTCTTCATGGTCATCATCATAATCGTCATCATAATCATCATAATAGTCATCATAATCGTCATCATTATAGTCATCATAATCAACATCATGATCATCATCATAATCATCATCATAATCATCATCATGATCATCATCATAATCATCATCATAATCATCGTCATAACCGTCATCGTAATCATCATCATAATCATCATCATAATCATCATCATAATCATCGTTATAATTCATCATCATAATCATGAGCATCATCATCATGATAATCATCATCATAGTCATCATCATAATCATCATTATAGTCATCATCATAATCATCATCATAATCATCATCATAATCATCATCAAAATTATCATCATAATCATCATCATAATAGTCATCATAATCATCATCATTATCATCATCAAAATCATCATCATCATCATCATCATAATCATCATCATAATCATCATCATAACCGCCATCGTAATCATCATCATAATCATCATCATAATCATCATCATAATCATCATCATAATCATCATCATAGTCGTCTTCATGGTCATCATCATAATCGTCATTATAATCATCATAATAGTCATCATAATCGTCATCATTATAGTCATCATAATAGTCATCATAATCGTCATCATTATAGTCATCATAATCATCATCATGATCATCATCATAATCATCATCATAATCATCATCATGATCATCATCATAATCATGATCATAATCGTCATCATAATCATCAACATTATCATCATCAAAATCATCATCATCATCATCATCATAATCATCATCATAATCATCATCATAATCATCATCATAACCGTCATCGTAATCATCATCATAATCATCATCATAATCATCATCATAATCATCATCATAATCGTCTTCATGGTCATCATCATAATCGTCATCATAATCATCATAATCATCATCATGATCTTCATCATAATCATCATCATAATCATCATCATAATCATGATCATAATCATCATCAAAATCATCATCATAATCATCATCATAATCGTCATCATAATCATCATCATAATCATCATCATAACCGTCATCGTAATCATCATCATGATCATCATCATGATCATCATCATAATCGTCATCATTATAGTCATCATAATCATCATCATAATCATCATCATAATCATCATCATGATCATCATCATAATCATCATCATAATCGTCATCATTATAGTCATCATAATCGTCATCATAATCATCATCATAGTCATCATCATAATAGTCATCATAATCGTCATCATTATAGTCATCATAATCATCATCATAATCATCATCATAACCGTCATCGTAATCATCATCATAATCATCATCATAATCATCATCATAATCATCATCATAGTCATCATCATAATCATCATCATAATCATCATCATAATCATCATCAAAATTATCATCATAATCATCATCATAATCGTCATCATAATCATCATCATAATCATCATCATAATCATCATCATAATCATCATCATAATCGTCTTCATGGTCATCATCATAATCGTCATCATAATCATCATAATAATCATCATCAGAATCATCATCATAATCATGAGCATAATCATCATCATAATCATCATCATAATCATCATCATAATCATCAACATTATCATCATCAAAATCATCATCATCATCATCATCATAATCATCATCATAATCATCATCATAATCATCATCATAACCGTCATCGTAATCATCATCATAATCATCATCATAATCATCATCATAGTCGTCTTCATGGTCATCATCATAATCGTCATCATAATCATCATCATTATCATCATCAAAATCATCATCATCATCATCATCATAATCATCATCATAATCATCATCATAACCGTCATCGTAATCATCATCATAATCATCATCATAATCATCATCATAATCATCATCATAGTCGTCTTCATGGTCATCATCATAATCGTCATCATAATCATCATAATAGTCATCATAATCGTCATCATTATAGTCATCATAATAGTCATCATAATCGTCATCATTATAGTCATCATAATCATCATCATGATCATCATCATAATCATCATCATAATCATCATCATGATCATCATCATAATCATCATCATAATCATCATCATAACCGTCATCGTAATCATCATCATAATCATCATCATAATCATCATCATAATCATCATCATAATCATCATCAAAATCATCATCATTATCATGAGCATAATCATCATCATAATCGTCATCATAATCATCATCATAGTCATCATCATAATAGTCATCATAATCATCATCATAATCGTCATCATTATAGTCATCATAATCGTCATCATAATCATCATCATAGTCATCATCATAATAGTCATCATAATCCTCATCATTATAGTCATCATAATCATCAGCATGATCATCATCATAATCATCATCAAAATCATCATCATAATCGTCATCATAATCGTCATCATAATCATCATCATAATCATCATCATAATCATCATCATAACCGTCATCGTAATCATCATCATAATCATCATCATAATCATCATCATAATCATCATCATAATCATCATCATAATCATCATCATAATCATCATCATAATCATCATCATAATCATCATCAAGATCATCATCATAATCATGAGCATAATCATCATCACAATCGTCATCATAATCATCATCATAATCATCATCATAATCGTCATCATAATCATCATCATAATCATCATCATAATCATCATCATAATCATCATCATAATCATCATCATAATCATCGTTATAATTCATCATCATAATCATCATCATAATCATCACCATAACCGTCATCATAATCATCATCAGAATCATCATCATAATCGTCATCATAATCATCATCATAATCATCATCATAATCATCATCATAATCATCATCATAATCATCATCAGAATCATCACCATAATCATGAGCATAATTATCATCATAATCATCATCATAATCATCATCATAATCATCATCATAATCATCATCATAATCATCATCATAGTCATCATCATAATAGTCGTCATAATCATCATCATAATCGTCATCATTATAGTCATCATAATCGTCATCATAATCATCATCATAATCATCATCATAATCATCATCATAATCATCATCATTATCATCATCAAAATCATCATCATCATCATCATCATAATCATCATCATAATCATCATCATAATCATCATCATAACCTTCATCGTAATCATCATCATAATCATCATCATAATCATCATCATAATCATCATCATAATTGTCTTCATGGTCATCATGATAATCGTCATCATAATCATCATAATAGTCATCATAATCGTCATCATTATAGTCATCATAATCAACATCATGATCATCATCATAATCATCATCATAATCATCATCATGATCATCATCATAATCATCATCATAATCATCATCATAACCGTCTTCGTAATCATCATCATAATCGTCATCATTATAGTCATCATAATCAACATCATGATCATCATCATAATCATCATCATAATCATCATCATGATCATCATCATAATCATCATCATAATCATCATCATAACCGTCATCATAATCATCATCAAAATCATCATCATAATCATGAGCATAATCATCATCATAATCATCATCATAATCATCATCATAATCATCAACATTATCATCATCAAAATCATCATCATCATCATCATCATAATCATCATCATAATCATCAACATAATCATCATCACAACCGTCATCGTAATCATCATCATAATCATCATCATAATCATCATCATAGTCGTCTTCATGGTCATCATCATAATCGTCATCATAATCATCATCATTATCATCATCAAAATCATCATCATCATCATCATCATAATCATCATCATAATCATCATCATAACCGTCATCGTAATCATCATCATAATCGTCATCATAATCATCATCATTATCATCATCAAAATCATCATCATCATCATCATCATAATCATCATCATAATCATCATCATAACCGTCATCGTAATCATCATCATAATCATCATCATAATCATCATCATAATCATCATCATAGTCGTCTTCATGGTCATCATCATAATCGTCATCATAATCATCATAATAGTCATCATAATCGTCATCATTATAGTCATCATAATAGTCATCATAATCGTCATCATTATAGTCATCATAATCATCATCATGATCATCATCATAATCATCATCATAATCATCATCATGATCATCATCATAATCATCATCATAATCATCATCATAACCGTCATCGTAATCATCATCATAATCATCATCATAATCATCATCATAATCATCATCATAATCATCATCAAAATCATCATCATTATCATGAGCATAATCATCATCATAATCGTCATCATAATCATCATCATAGTCATCATCATAATAGTCATCATAATCATCATCATAATCGTCATCATTATAGTCATCATAATCGTCATCATAATCATCATCATAGTCATCATCATAATAGTCATCATAATCGTCATCATTATAGTCATCATAATCATCAGCATGATCATCATCATAATCATCATCAAAATCATCATCATAATCGTCATCATAATCGTCATCTTAATCATCATCATAATCATCATCATAATCATCATCATAATCATCATCAGAATCATCACCATAATCATGAGCATAATTATCATCATAATCATCATCATAATCATCATCATAATCATCATCATAATCATCATCATAATCATCATCATAGTCATCATCATAATAGTCGTCATAATCATCATCATAATCGTCATCATAATCATCATCATTATCATCATCAAAATCATCATCATCATCATCATCAAAATCATCATCATAATCATCATCATAACCGTCATCGTAATCATCATCATAATCATCATCATAATCATCATCATGGTCATCTTTATAATCATCATCATAATCATCATCATAATCATCATCATAGTCGTCTTCATGGTCATCATCATAATCGTCATCATAATCATCATAATAGTCATCATAATCGTCATCATTATAGTCATCATAATAGTCATCATAATCGTCATCATTATAGTCATCATAATCATCATCATGATCATCATCATAATCATCATCATAATCATCATCATGATCATCATCATAATCATCATCATAATCGTCATCATTATAGTCATCATAATCGTCATCATAATCATCATCATAGTCATCATCATAATAGTCATCATAATCGTCATCATTATAGTCATCATAATCTTCAGCATGATCATCATCATAATCATCATCAAAATTGTCATCATTATAGTCATCATAATCGTCATCATAATCATCAGCATAGTCATCATCATAATAGTCATCATAATCGTCATCATTATAGTCATCATAATCATCATCATGATCATCATCATAATAGTCATCATAATCATCATCATAACCGTCATCGTAATCATCATCATAATCATCATCATAATCATCATCATAATCATCGTTATAATTCATCATCATAATCATGAGCATCATCATCATGATAATCATCATCATAGTCATCATCATAATCATCAATATAGTCTTCATCATAATCATCATAATCGTCATCATTATAGTCATCATAATCGTCATCATAATCATCATCATAGTCATCATCATAATAGTCATCATAATCGTCATCATTATAGTCATCATAATCATCATCATGATCTTCATCATAATCATCATCATAATCATCATCATGATCATCATCATAATCATCATCATAATCATCATCATAATCATGATCATAATCATCATCAAAATCATCATCATAATCATCATCATAATCGTCATCATAATCATCATCATAATCATCATCATAACCGTCATCGTAATCATCATCAGAATCAGCATCATAATCGTCATCATAATCATCATCATAATCATCATCATAATCATCATCATAATCATCATCAGAATCATCATCATAATCATGAGCATAATCATCATCATAATCGTCATCATAATCATCATCATAATAGTCATCATAATCGTCATCATAATCGTCATCATTATAGTCATCATAATCGTCATCATAATCATCATCACAGTCATCATCATAATATTCATCATAATCGTCATCATTATAGTTATCATAATCATCATCATGATCATCATCATAATCATCATCATAATCATCATCATAATCATCATCATAATCATCATCATTATCATCATCAAAATCATCATCATAATCATCATCATAATCATCATCATAATCATCATCATAATCATCATCATAACCGTCATCGTAATCATCATCATAATCATCATCATAATCATCATCATAGTCATCATCATAATCATCATCATAATCATCGTTATAATTCATAATCATAATCATCATCATAATCATCATCATAACCGTCATCGTAATCATCATCACAATCATCATCATAATCGTCATCATAATCATCATCATAATCATCGTCATAATCATCATCATAATCATCATCATAATCATCATCAGAATTATCATCATAATCATGAGCATAATCATCATCATAATCATCATCATAATCATCATCATAATCATCATCATAACCGTCATCGTAATCATCATCATAATCATCATCATAATCATCATCATAATCATCATCATAATCATCATCATAATTATCATCATAATCATCATCATAATCATCATCAAAATCATCATCATAATCATGAGCATAATCATCATCATCATCATCATCATAATCATCATCATAATCATCATCATAACCGTCATCATAATCATCATCATTATCATCATCAAAATCATCATCATCATCATCATCATAATCATCATCATAATCATCATCATAACCGTCATCGTAATCATCATCATAATCATCATCATAATCATCATCATAGTCATCATCATAATCATCATCAAAATTATCATCATAATCATCATCATAATCGTCATCATAATCATCATCAAAATTATCATCATAATCATCATCATAATCGTCATCATAATCATCATCATTATCATCATCAAAATCATCATCATAACCGTCATCGTAATCATCATCATAATCATCATCATAACCGTCATCATAATCATCATCATAATCATCATCATAATCATCATCATAATCATCATCATAATCGTCTTCATGGTCATCATCATAATCGTCGTCATAATCATCATAATAGTCATCATAATCGTCATCATTATAGTCATCATAATCAACATCATGATCATCATCATAATCATCATCATAATCATCATCATGATCATCATCATAATCATCATCATAATCATCATCATAACCGTCATCGTAATCATCATCATAATCATCATCATAATCATCATCATAATCATCGTTATAATTCATCATCATAATCATGAGCATCGTCATCATGATAATCATCATCATAGTCATCATCATAATCATCATTATAGTCATCATCATAATCATCATCATAATCATCATCATAATCATCATCAAAATTATCATCATAATCATCATCATAATCGTCATCATAATCATCATCATTATCATCATCAAAATCATCATCATCATCATCATCATAATCATCATCATAATCATCATCATAACCGTCATCGTAATCATCATCATAATCATCATCATAATCATCATCATAGTCATCATCATAATCATCATCATAATCATCATCATAATCATCATCATAGTCGTCCTCATGGTCATCATCATAATCGTCATCATAATCATCATAATAGTCATCATAATCGTCATCATTATAGTCATCATAATAGTCATCATAATCGTCATCATTACAGTCATCATAATCATCAGCATGATCATCATCATAATCATCATCAAAATCATCATCATAATCGTCATCATAATCGTCATCATAATCATCATCATAATCATCATCATAATCATCATCATAACCGTCATCGTAATCATCATCATAATCATCATCATAATCATCATCATAATCATCATCATAATCATCATCATAATCATCATCATAATCATCATCATAATCATCATCAAGGTCATCATCATAATCATGAGCATAATCATCATCACAATCGTCATCATAATCATCATCATAATCATCATCAGAATCATCATCATAATCGTCATCATAATCATCATCATAATCATCAACATTATCATCATCAAAATCATCATCATCATCATCATCATAATCATCATCATAATCATCATCATAATCATCATCATAACCGTCATCATAATCATCATCATAATCATCATCATAATCATCATCATAATCATCATCATAATCGTCTTCATGGTCATCATCATAATCGTCGTCATAATCATCATAATAGTCATCATAATCGTCATCATTATAGTCATCATAATCAACATCATGATCATCATCAGAATCATCATCATAATCGTCATCATAATCATCATCATAATCATCATCATAATCATGAGCATAATCATCATCATAATCATCATCATAATCATCATCATAATCATCGTTATAATTCATCATCATAATCATCATCATAATCATCATCATAACCGTCATCATAATCATCATCAGAATCATCATCATAATCGTCATCATAATCATCATCATAATCATCATCATAATCATCATCACAATCATCATCATAATCATCATCATAATCATCATCAGAATCATCATCATAATCATGAGCATAATCATCATCATAATCATCATCATAATCATCATCATAATCATCATCATAACCGTCATCGTAATCATCATCATAATCATCATCATAATCATCATCATAGTCGTCTTCATGGTCATCATCATAATCGTCATCATAATCATCATCATTATCATCATCAAAATCATCATCATCATCATCATCATAATCATCATCATAATCATCATCATAACCGTCATCGTAATCATCATCATAATCATCATCATAATCATCATCATAATCATCATCATAGTCGTCTTCATGGTCATCATCATAATCGTCATCATAATCATCATAATAGTCATCATAATCGTCATCATTATAGTCATCATAATAGTCATCATAATCGTCATCATTATAGTCATCATAATCATCATCATGATCATCATCATAATCATCATCATAATCATCATCATGATCATCATCATAATCATCATCATAATCATCATCATAACCGTCATCGTAATCATCATCATAATCATCATCATAATCATCATCATAATCATCATCATAATCATCATCAAAATCATCATCATTATCATGAGCATAATCATCATCATAATCGTCATCATAATCATCATCATAGTCATCATCATAATAGTCATCATAATCATCATCATAATCGTCATCATTATAGTCATCATAATCGTCATCATAATCATCATCATAGTCATCATCATAATAGTCATCATAATCCTCATCATTATAGTCATCATAATCATCAGCATGATCATCATCATAATCATCATCAAAATCATCATCATAATCGTCATCATAATCGTCATTATAATCATCATCATAATCATCATCATAATCATCATCATAACCGTCATCGTAATCATCATCATAATCATCATCATAATCATCATCATAATCATCATCATAATCATCATCATAATCATCATCATAATCATCATCATAATCATCATCATAATCATCATCAAGATCATCATCATAATCATGAGCATAATCATCATCACAATCGTCATCATAATCATCATCATAATCATCATCATAATCGTCATCATAATCATCATCATAATCATCATCATAATCATCATCATAATCATCATCATAATCATCATCATAGTCATCATCATAATAGTCGTCATAATCATCATCATAATCGTCATCATTATAGTCATCATAATCGTCATCATAATCATCATCATAATCATCATCATAATCATCATCATAATCATCATCATTATCATCATCAAAATCATCATCATCATCATCATCATAATCATCATCATAATCATCATCATAATCATCATCATAACCTTCATCGTAATCATCATCATAATCATCATCATAATCATCATCATAATCATCATCATAATTGTCTTCATGGTCATCATGATAATCGTCATCATAATCATCATAATAGTCATCATAATCGTCATCATTATAGTCATCATAATCAACATCATGATCATCATCATAATCATCATCATAATCATCATCATGATCATCATCATAATCATCATCATAATCATCATCATAACCGTCTTCGTAATCATCATCATAATCGTCATCATTATAGTCATCATAATCAACATCATGATCATCATCATAATCATCATCATAATCATCATCATGATCATCATCATAATCATCATCATAATCATCATCATAACCGTCATCATAATCATCATCAAAATCATCATCATAATCATGAGCATAATCATCATCATAATCATCATCATAATCATCATCATAATCATCAACATTATCATCATCAAAATCATCATCATCATCATCATCATAATCATCATCATAATCATCAACATAATCATCATCATAACCGTCATCGTAATCATCATCATAATCATCATCATAATCATCATCATAGTCGTCTTCATGGTCATCATCATAATCGTCATCATAATCATCATCATTATCATCATCAAAATCATCATCATCATCATCATCATAATCATCATCATAATCATCATCATAACCGTCATCGTAATCATCATCATAATCATCATCATAATCATCATCATAATCATCATCATAGTCGTCTTCATGGTCATCATCATAATCGTCATCATAATCATCATAATAGTCATCATAATCGTCATCATTATAGTCATCATAATCATCATCATGATCATCATCATAATCATCATCATAATCATCATCATGATCATCATCATAATCATCATCATAATCATCATCATAACCGTCATCGTAATCATCATCATAATCATGATCATAATCATCATCAAAATCATCATCATAATCATCATCATAATCGTCATCATAATCATCATCATAATCATCATCATAACCGTCATCGTAATCATCATCATGATCATCATCATGATCATCATCATAATCATCATCATAATCATCATCATAATCATGATCATAATCATCATCAAAATTATCATCATAATCATCATCATAATCGTCATCATAATCATCATCATAATCATCATCATAACCGTCATCGTAATCATCATCAGAATCATCATCATAATCGTCATCATAATCATCATCATAATCATCATCATAACCGTCATCGTAATCATCATCAGAATCATCATCATAATCGTCATCATAATCATCATCATAATCATCATCATAATCATCATCATAATCATCATCATAATCATCATCAGAATCATCATCATTATCATCATCATGATCATCATCATAATCATCATCATAATCATCATCATAACCGTCTTCGTAATCATCATCATAATCGTCATCATTATAGTCATCATAATCAACATCATGATCATCATCATAATCATCATCATAATCATCATCATGATCATCATCATAATCATCATCATAATCATCATCATAACCGTCATCGTAATCATCATCATAATCATCATCATAATCATCATCATAATCATCGTTATAATTCATCATCATAATCATGAGCATAATCATCATGATAATCATCATCATAGTCATCATCATAGTCGTCATTATAGTCATCATCATAATCATCATCAAAATCATCATCATAATCATCATCATAATCATCATCATAATCATCATCAAAATTATCATCATAATCATCATCATAATCGTCATCATAATCATCATCATAATCATCATCATAATCATCATCATAATCATCATCATAATCGTCTTCATGGTCATCATCATAATCGTCATCATAATCATCATAATAGTCATCATAATCGTCATCATTATAGTCATCATAATCAACATCATGATCATCATCATAATCATCATCATAATCATCATCATGATCATCATCATAATCATCATCATAATCATCGTCATAACCGTCATCGTAATCATCATCATAATCATCATCATAATCATCATCATAATCATCGTTATAATTCATCATCATAATCATGAGCATCATCATCATGATAATCATCATCATAGTCATCATCATAATCATCATTATAGTCATCATCATAATCATCATCATAATCATCATCATAATCATCATCAAAATTATCATCATAATCATCATCATAATAGTCATCATAATCATCATCATTATCATCATCAAAATCATCATCATCATCATCATCATAATCATCATCATAATCATCATCATAACCGCCATCGTAATCATCATCATAATCATCATCATAATCATCATCATAATCATCATCATAATCATCATCATAGTCGTCTTCATGGTCATCATCATAATCGTCATTATAATCATCATAATAGTCATCATAATCGTCATCATTATAGTCATCATAATAGTCATCATAATCGTCATCATTATAGTCATCATAATCATCATCATGATCATCATCATAATCATCATCATAATCATCATCATGATCATCATCATAATCATGATCATAATCGTCATCATAATCATCAACATTATCATCATCAAAATCATCATCATCATCATCATCATAATCATCATCATAATCATCATCATAATCATCATCATAACCGTCATCGTAATCATCATCATAATCATCATCATAATCATCATCATAATCATCATCATAATCGTCTTCATGGTCATCATCATAATCGTCATCATAATCATCATAATCATCATCATGATCTTCATCATAATCATCATCATAATCATCATCATAATCATGATCATAATCATCATCAAAATCATCATCATAATCATCATCATAATCGTCATCATAATCATCATCATAATCATCATCATAACCGTCATCGTAATCATCATCATGATCATCATCATGATCATCATCATAATCGTCATCATTATAGTCATCATAATCATCATCATAATCATCATCATAATCATCATCATGATCATCATCATAATCATCATCATAATCGTCATCATTATAGTCATCATAATCGTCATCATAATCATCATCATAGTCATCATCATAATAGTCATCATAATCGTCATCATTATAGTCATCATAATCATCATCATAATCATCATCATAACCGTCATCGTAATCATCATCATAATCATCATCATAATCATCATCATAATCATCATCATAGTCATCATCATAATCATCATCATAATCATCATCATAATCATCATCAAAATTATCATCATAATCATCATCATAATCGTCATCATAATCATCATCATAATCATCATCATAATCATCATCATAATCATCATCATAATCGTCTTCATGGTCATCATCATAATCGTCATCATAATCATCATAATAATCATCATCAGAATCATCATCATAATCATGAGCATAATCATCATCATAATCATCATCATAATCATCATCATAATCATCAACATTATCATCATCAAAATCATCATCATCATCATCATCATAATCATCATCATAATCATCATCATAATCATCATCATAACCGTCATCGTAATCATCATCATAATCATCATCATAATCATCATCATAGTCGTCTTCATGGTCATCATCATAATCGTCATCATAATCATCATCATTATCATCATCAAAATCATCATCATCATCATCATCATAATCATCATCATAATCATCATCATAACCGTCATCGTAATCATCATCATAATCATCATCATAATCATCATCATAATCATCATCATAGTCGTCTTCATGGTCATCATCATAATCGTCATCATAATCATCATAATAGTCATCATAATCGTCATCATTATAGTCATCATAATAGTCATCATAATCGTCATCATTATAGTCATCATAATCATCATCATGATCATCATCATAATCATCATCATAATCATCATCATGATCATCATCATAATCATCATCATAATCATCATCATAACCGTCATCGTAATCATCATCATAATCATCATCATAATCATCATCATAATCATCATCATAATCATCATCAAAATCATCATCATTATCATGAGCATAATCATCATCATAATCGTCATCATAATCATCATCATAGTCATCATCATAATAGTCATCATAATCATCATCATAATCGTCATCATTATAGTCATCATAATCGTCATCATAATCATCATCATAGTCATCATCATAATAGTCATCATAATCCTCATCATTATAGTCATCATAATCATCAGCATGATCATCATCATAATCATCATCAAAATCATCATCATAATCGTCATCATAATCGTCATCATAATCATCATCATAATCATCATCATAATCATCATCATAACCGTCATCGTAATCATCATCATAATCATCATCATAATCATCATCATAATCATCATCATAATCATCATCATAATCATCATCATAATCATCATCATAATCATCATCATAATCATCATCAAGATCATCATCATAATCATGAGCATAATCATCATCACAATCGTCATCATAATCATCATCATAATCATCATCATAATCGTCATCATAATCATCATCATAATCATCATCATAATCATCATCATAATCATCATCATAATCATCATCATAATCATCGTTATAATTCATCATCATAATCATCATCATAATCATCACCATAACCGTCATCATAATCATCATCAGAATCATCATCATAATCGTCATCATAATCATCATCATAATCATCATCATAATCATCATCATAATCATCATCATAATCATCATCAGAATCATCACCATAATCATGAGCATAATTATCATCATAATCATCATCATAATCATCATCATAATCATCATCATAATCATCATCATAATCATCATCATAGTCATCATCATAATAGTCGTCATAATCATCATCATAATCGTCATCATTATAGTCATCATAATCGTCATCATAATCATCATCATAATCATCATCATAATCATCATCATAATCATCATCATTATCATCATCAAAATCATCATCATCATCATCATCATAATCATCATCATAATCATCATCATAATCATCATCATAACCTTCATCGTAATCATCATCATAATCATCATCATAATCATCATCATAATCATCATCATAATTGTCTTCATGGTCATCATGATAATCGTCATCATAATCATCATAATAGTCATCATAATCGTCATCATTATAGTCATCATAATCAACATCTTGATCATCATCATAATCATCATCATAATCATCATCATGATCATCATCATAATCATCATCATAATCATCATCATAACCGTCTTCGTAATCATCATCATAATCGTCATCATTATAGTCATCATAATCAACATCATGATCATCATCATAATCATCATCATAATCATCATCATGATCATCATCATAATCATCATCATAATCATCATCATAACCGTCATCATAATCATCATCAAAATCATCATCATAATCATGAGCATAATCATCATCATAATCATCATCATAATCATCATCATAATCATCAACATTATCATCATCAAAATCATCATCATCATCATCATCATAATCATCATCATAATCATCAACATAATCATCATCACAACCGTCATCGTAATCATCATCATAATCATCATCATAATCATCATCATAGTCGTCTTCATGGTCATCATCATAATCGTCATCATAATCATCATCATTATCATCATCAAAATCATCATCATCATCATCATCATAATCATCATCATAATCATCATCATAACCGTCATCGTAATCATCATCATAATCATCATCATAATCATCATCATAATCATCATCATAGTCGTCTTCATGGTCATCATCATAATCGTCATCATAATCATCATAATAGTCATCATAATCGTCATCATTATAGTCATCATAATCATCACCATGATCATCATCATAATCATCATCATAATCATCATCATGATCATCATCATAATCATCATCATAATCATCATCATAACCGTCATCGTAATCATCATCATAATCATGATCATAATCATCATCAAAATCATCATCATAATCATCATCATAATCGTCATCATAATCATCATCATAATCATCATCATAACCGTCATCGTAATCATCATCATGATCATCATCATGATCATCATCATAATCATCATCATAACCGTCATCATAATCATCATCATAATCATCATCAAAATCATCATCATTATCATGAGCATAATCATCATCATAATCGTCATCATAATCATCATAATAGTCATCATAATCGTCATCATTATAGTCATCATAATCATCATCATGATCATCATCATAATCATCATCATAATCATCATCATGATCATCATCATAATCATCATCATAATCATCATCATAACCGTCATCATAATCATCATCATAATCATCATCAAAATCATCATCATTATCATGAGCATAATCATCATCATAATCGTCATCATAATCATCATCATAGTCATCATCATAATAGTCATCATAATCATCATCATAATCGTCATCATTATAGTCATCATAATCGTCATCATAATCATCATCATAGTCATCATCATAATAGTCATCACAATCCTCATCATTATAGTCATCATAATCATCAGCATGATCATCATCATAATCATCATCAAAATCATCATCATAATCGTCATCATAATCGTCATCATAATCATCATCATAATCATCATCATAATCATCATCATAACCGTCATCGTAATCATCATCATAATCATCATCATAATCATCATCATAATCATCATCATAATCATCATCATAATCATCATCATAATCATCATCATAATCATCATCATAATCATCATCAAGATCATCATCATAATCATGAGCATAATCATCATCACAATCGTCATCATAATCATCATCATAATCATCATCATAATCGTCATCATAATCATCATCATAATCATCATCATAATCATCATCATAATCATCATCATAATCATCATCATAATCATCGTTATAATTCATCATCATAATCATCATCATAATCATCACCATAACCGTCATCATAATCATCATCAGAATCATCATCATAATCGTCATCATAATCATCATCATAATCATCATCATAATCATCATCATAATCATCATCATAATCATCATCAGAATCATCACCATAATCATGAGCATAATTATCATCATAATCATCATCATAATCATCATCATAATCATCATCATAATCATCATCATAATCATCATCATAGTCATCATCATAATAGTCGTCATAATCATCATCATAATCGTCATCATTATAGTCATCATAATCGTCATCATAATCATCATCATAATCATCATCATAATCATCATCATAATCATCATCATTATCATCATCAAAATCATCATCATCATCATCATCATAATCATCATCATAATCATCATCATAATCATCATCATAACCTTCATCGTAATCATCATCATAATCATCATCATAATCATCATCATAATCATCATCATAATTGTCTTCATGGTCATCATGATAATCGTCATCATAATCATCATAATAGTCATCATAATCGTCATCATTATAGTCATCATAATCAACATCATGATCATCATCATAATCATCATCATAATCATCATCATGATCATCATCATAATCATCATCATAATCATCATCATAACCGTCTTCGTAATCATCATCATAATCGTCATCATTATAGTCATCATAATCAACATCATGATCATCATCATAATCATCATCATAATCATCATCATGATCATCATCATAATCATCATCATAATCATCATCATAACCGTCATCATAATCATCATCAAAATCACCATCATAATCATGAGCATAATCATCATCATAATCATCATCATAATCATCATCATAATCATCAACATTATCATCATCAAAATCATCATCATCATCATCATCATAATCATCATCATAATCATCAACATAATCATCATCATAACCGTCATCGTAATCATCATCATAATCATCATCATAATCATCATCATAGTCGTCTTCATGGTCATCATCATAATCGTCATCATAATCATCATCATTATCATCATCAAAATCATCATCATCATCATCATCATAATCATCATCATAATCATCATCATAACCGTCATCGTAATCATCATCATAATCATCATCATAATCATCATCATAATCATCATCATAGTCGTCTTCATGGTCATCATCATAATCGTCATCATAATCATCATAATAGTCATCATAATCGTCATCATTATAGTCATCATAATCATCATCATGATCATCATCATAATCATCATCATAATCATCATCATGATCATCATCATAATCATCATCATAATCATCATCATAACCGTCATCGTAATCATCATCATAATCATGATCATAATCATCATCAAAATCATCATCATAATCATCATCATAATCGTCATCATAATCATCATCATAATCATCATCATAACCGTCATCGTAATCATCATCATGATCATCATCATGATCATCATCATAATCATCATCATAATCATCATCATAATCATCATCATAATCATCATCAAAATCATCATCATAATCATCATCATAATCGTCATCATAATCATCATCATAATCATCATCATAACCGTCATCGTAATCATCATCAGAATCATCATCATAATCGTCATCATAATCATCATCATAATCATCATCATAACCGTCATCGTAATCATCATCAGAATCATCATCATAATCGTCATCATAATCATCATCATAATCATCATCATAATCATCATCATAATCATCATCATAATCATCATCAGAATCATCATCATTATCATCATCATGATCATCATCATAATCATCATCATAATCATCATCATAACCGTCTTCGTAATCATCATCATAATCGTCATCATTATAGTCATCATAATCAACATCATGATCATCATCATAATCATCATCATAATCATCATCATGATCATCATCATAATCATCATCATAATCATCATCATAACCGTCATCGTAATCATCATCATAATCATCATCATAATCATCATCATAATCATCGTTATAATTCATCATCATAATCATGAGCATAATCATCATGATAATCATCATCATAGTCATCATCATAGTCGTCATTATAGTCATCATCATAATCATCATCAAAATCATCATCATAATCATCATCATAATCATCATCATAATCATCATCAAAATTATCATCATAATCATCATCATAATCGTCATCATAATCATCATCATAATCATCATCATAATCATCATCATAATCATCATCATAATCGTCTTCATGGTCATCATCATAATCATCATCATAACCGTCATCGTAATCATCATCATAATCATGATCATAATCATCATCAAAATCATCATCATAATCATCATCATAATCGTCATCATAATCATCATCATAATCATCATCATAACCGTCATCGTAATCATCATCATGATCATCATCATGATCATCATCATAATCATCATCATAACCGTCATCATAATCATCATCATAATCAT
The DNA here is from genome assembly GCA_947623535.1 of Coelioxys conoideus. Taxonomy (NCBI): domain Eukaryota; kingdom Metazoa; phylum Arthropoda; class Insecta; order Hymenoptera; family Megachilidae; genus Coelioxys; species Coelioxys conoideus. The sequence goes on along the minus strand of CANQJN010000020.1, from coordinate 3,092,524 downwards.
CATCAAAATCATCATCATTATCATGAGCATAATCATCATCATAATCGTCATCATAATCATCATAATAGTCATCATAATCGTCATCATTATAGTCATCATAATCATCATCATGATCATCATCATAATCATCATCATAATCATCATCATGATCATCATCATAATCATCATCATAATCATCATCATAACCGTCATCATAATCATCATCATAATCATCATCAAAATCATCATCATTATCATGAGCATAATCATCATCATAATCGTCATCATAATCATCATCATAGTCATCATCATAATAGTCATCATAATCATCATCATAATCGTCATCATTATAGTCATCATAATCGTCATCATAATCATCATCATAGTCATCATCATAATAGTCATCATAATCCTCATCATTATAGTCATCATAATCATCAGCATGATCATCATCATAATCATCATCAAAATCATCATCATAATCGTCATCATAATCGTCATCATAATCATCATCATAATCATCATCATAATCATCATCATAACCGTCATCGTAATCATCATCATAATCATCATCATAATCATCATCATAATCATCATCATAATCATCATCATAATCATCATCATAATCATCATCATAATCATCATCATAATCATCATCAAGATCATCATCATAATCATGAGCATAATCATCATCACAATCGTCATCATAATCATCATCATAATCATCATCATAATCATCATCATAATCGTCATCATAATCATCATCATAATCATCATCATAATCATCATCATAATCATCATCATAATCATCATCATAATCATCGTTATAATTCATCATCATAATCATCATCATAATCATCACCATAACCGTCATCATAATCATCATCAGAATCATCATCATAATCGTCATCATAATCATCATCATAATCATCATCATAATCATCATCATAATCATCATCATAATCATCATCAGAATCATCACGATAATCATGAGCATAATTATCATCATAATCATCATCATAATCATCATCATAATCATCATCATAATCATCATCATAATCATCATCATAGTCATCATCATAATAGTCGTCATAATCATCATCATAATCGTCATCATTATAGTCATCATAATCGTCATCATAATCATCATCATAATCATCATCATAATCATCATCATAATCATCATCATTATCATCATCAAAATCATCATCATCATCATCATCATAATCATCATCATAATCATCATCATAATCATCATCATAACCTTCATCGTAATCATCATCATAATCATCATCATAATCATCATCATAATCATCATCATAATTGTCTTCATGGTCATCATGATAATCGTCATCATAATCATCATAATAGTCATCATAATCGTCATCATTATAGTCATCATAATCAACATCATGATCATCATCATAATCATCATCATAATCATCATCATGATCATCATCATAATCATCATCATAATCATCATCATAACCGTCTTCGTAATCATCATCATAATCGTCATCATTATAGTCATCATAATCAACATCATGATCATCATCATAATCATCATCATAATCATCATCATAATCGTCATCATAATCGTCATCATAATCATCATCATAATCATCATCATAATCATCATCATAACCGTCATCGTAATCATCATCATAATCATCATCATAATCATCATCATAATCATCATCATAATCATCATCATAATCATCATCATAATCATCATCATAATCATCATCATAATCATCATCAAGATCATCATCATAATCATGAGCATAATCATCATCACAATCGTCATCATAATCATCATCATAATCATCATCATAATCGTCATCATAATCATCATCATAATCATCATCATAATCATCATCATAATCATCATCATAATCATCATCATAATCATCGTTATAATTCATCATCATAATCATCATCATAATCATCACCATAACCGTCATCATAATCATCATCAGAATCATCATCATAATCGTCATCATAATCATCATCATAATCATCATCATAATCATCATCATAATCATCATCATAATCATCATCAGAATCATCACGATAATCATGAGCATAATTATCATCATAATCATCATCATAATCATCATCATAATCATCATCATAATCATCATCATAATCATCATCATAGTCATCATCATAATAGTCGTCATAATCATCATCATAATCGTCATCATTATAGTCATCATAATCGTCATCATAATCATCATCATAATCATCATCATAATCATCATCATAATCATCATCATTATCATCATCAAAATCATCATCATCATCATCATCATAATCATCATCATAATCATCATCATAATCATCATCATAACCTTCATCGTAATCATCATCATAATCATCATCATAATCATCATCATAATCATCATCATAATTGTCTTCATGGTCATCATGATAATCGTCATCATAATCATCATAATAGTCATCATAATCGTCATCATTATAGTCATCATAATCAACATCATGATCATCATCATAATCATCATCATAATCATCATCATGATCATCATCATAATCATCATCATAATCATCATCATAACCGTCTTCGTAATCATCATCATAATCGTCATCATTATAGTCATCATAATCAACATCATGATCATCATCATAATCATCATCATAATCATCATCATGATCATCATCATAATCATCATCATAATCATCATCATAACCGTCATCATAATCATCATCAAAATCATCATCATAATCATGAGCATAATCATCATCATAATCATCATCATAATCATCATCATAATCATCAACATTATCATCATCAAAATCATCATCATCATCATCATCATAATCATCATCATAATCATCAACATAATCATCATCATAACCGTCATCGTAATCATCATCATAATCATCATCATAATCATCATCATAGTCGTCTTCATGGTCATCATCATAATCGTCATCATAATCATCATCATTATCATCATCAAAATCATCATCATCATCATCATCATAATCATCATCATAATCATCATCATAACCGTCATCGTAATCATCATCATAATCATCATCATAATCATCATCATAATCATCATCATAGTCGTCTTCATGGTCATCATCATAATCGTCATCATAATCATCATAATAGTCATCATAATCGTCATCATTATAGTCATCATAATCATCATCATGATCATCATCATAATCATCATCATAATCATCATCATGATCATCATCATAATCATCATCATAATCATCATCATAACCGTCATCGTAATCATCATCATAATCATGATCATAATCATCATCAAAATCATCATCATAATCATCATCATAATCGTCATCATAATCATCATCATAATCATCATCATAACCGTCATCGTAATCATCATCATGATCATCATCATGATCATCATCATAATCATCATCATAATCATCATCATAATCATCATCATAATCATCATCAAAATCATCATCATAATCATCATCATAATCGTCATCATAATCATCATCATAATCATCATCATAACCGTCATCGTAATCATCATCAGAATCATCATCATAATCGTCTTCATAATCATCATCATAATCATCATCATAACCGTCATCGTAATCATCATCAGAATCATCATCATAATCGTCATCATAATCATCATCATAATCATCATCATAATCATCATCATAATCATCATCATAATCATCATCAGAATCATCATCATTATCATCATCATGATCATCATCATAATCATCATTATAATCATCATCATAACCGTCTTCGTAATCATCATCATAATCGTCATCATTATAGTCATCATAATCAACATCATGATCATCATCATAATCATCATCATAATCATCATCATGATCATCATCATAATCATCATCATAATCATCATCATAACCGTCATCGTAATCATCATCATAATCATCATCATAATCATCATCATAATCATCGTTATAATTCATCATCATAATCATGAGCATAATCATCATGATAATCATCATCATAGTCATCATCATAGTCGTCATTATAGTCATCATCATAATCATCATCAAAATCATCATCATAATCATCATCATAATCATCATCATAATCATCATCAAAATTATCATCATAATCATCATCATAATCGTCATCATAATCATCATCATAATCATCATCATAATCATCATCATAATCATCATCATAATCGTCTTCATGGTCATCATCATAATCGTCATCATAATCATCATAATAGTCATCATAATCGTCATCATTATAGTCATCATAATCAACATCATGATCATCATCATAATCATCATCATAATCATCATCATGATCATCATCATAATCATCATCATAATCATCGTCATAACCGTCATCGTAATCATCATCATAATCATCATCATAATCATCATCATAATCATCGTTATAATTCATCATCATAATCATGAGCATCATCATCATGATAATCATCATCATAGTCATCATCATAATCATCATTATAGTCATCATCATAATCATCATCATAATCATCATCATAATCATCATCAAAATTATCATCATAATCATCATCATAATAGTCATCATAATCATCATCATTATCATCATCAAAATCATCATCATCATCATCATCATAATCATCATCATAATCATCATCATAACCGCCATCGTAATCATCATCATAATCATCATCATAATCATCATCATAATCATCATCATAATCATCATCATAGTCGTCTTCATGGTCATCATCATAATCGTCATCATAATCATCATAATAGTCATCATAATCGTCATCATTATAGTCATCATAATAGTCATCATAATCGTCATCATTATAGTCATCATAATCATCATCATGATCATCATCATAATCATCATCATAATCATCATCATGATCATCATCATAATCATGATCATAATCGTCATCATAATCATCAACATTATCATCATCAAAATCATCATCATCATCATCATCATAATCATCATCATAATCATCATCATAATCATCATCATAACCGTCATCGTAATCATCATCATAATCATCATCATAATCATCATCATAATCATCATCATAATCGTCTTCATGGTCATCATCATAATCGTCATCATAATCATCATAATCATCATCATGATCTTCATCATAATCATCATCATAATCATCATCATAATCATGATCATAATCATCATCAAAATCATCATCATAATCATCATCATAATCGTCATCATAATCATCATCATAATCATCATCATAACCGTCATCGTAATCATCATCATGATCATCATCATGATCATCATCATAATCGTCATCATTATAGTCATCATAATCATCATCATAATCATCATCATAATCATCATCATGATCATCATCATAATCATCATCATAATCGTCATCATTATAGTCATCATAATCGTCATCATAATCATCATCATAGTCATCATCATAATAGTCATCATAATCGTCATCATTATAGTCATCATAATCATCATCATAATCATCATCATAACCGTCATCGTAATCATCATCATAATCATCATCATAATCATCATCATAATCATCATCATAGTCATCATCATAATCATCATCATAATCATCATCATAATCATCATCAAAATTATCATCATAATCATCATCATAATCGTCATCATAATCATCATCATAATCATCATCATAATCATCATCATAATCATCATCATAATCGTCTTCATGGTCATCATCATAATCGTCATCATAATCATCATAATAGTCATCATAATCGTCATCATTATAGTCATCTCAATCAACATCATGATCATCATCATAATCATCATCATAATCATCATCATAGTCATCATCATAATCATCATTATAGTCATCATCATAATCATCATCATAATCATCATCATAATCATCATCAAAATTATCATCATAATCATCATCATTATGGTCATCATAATCATCATCATTATCATCATCAAAATCATCATCATCATCATCATCATAATCATCATCATAATCATCATCATAACCGTCATCGTAATCATCATCATAATCATCATCATAATCATCATCATGGTCATCATCATAATCATCATCATAATCATCATCATAATCATCATCATAGTCGTCTTCATGGTCATCATCATAATCGTCATCATAATCATCATAATAGTCATCATAATCGTCATCATTATAGTCATCATAATAGTCATCATAATCGTCATCATTATAGTCATCATAATCATCATCATGATCATCATCATAATCATCATCATAATCATCATCATGATCATCATCATAATCATCATCATAATCGTCATCATTATAGTCATCATAATCGTCATCATAATCATCATCATAGTCATCATCATAATAGTCATCATAATCGTCATCATTATAGTCATCATAATAGTCATCATAATTGTCATCATTATAGTCATCATAATCATCATCATAACCGTCATCGTAATCATCATCATAATCATCATCATAATCATCATCATAATCATCATCATAATCGTCTTCATGGTCATCATCATAATCGTCATCATAATCATCATAATAGTCATCATAATCATCATCATAACCGGCATCGTAATCAGCATCATAATCATCATCATATTTATCATCATAATCATCGTAATAGTCATCATAATCGTCATCATTATAGTCATCATAATCATCATCATGATCTTCATCATAATCATCATCATAATCATCATCATAATCATGATCATAATCATCATCAAAATCATCATCATAATCATCATCATAATCGTCATCATAATCATCATCATAATCATCATCATAACCGTCATCGTAATCATCATCATGATCATCATCATGATCATCATCATAATCATCATCATAATCATCATCATAATCATGATCATAATCATCATCAAAATCATCATCATAATCATCATCATAATCGTCATCATAATCATCATCATAATCATCATCATAACCGTCATCGTAATCATCATCAGAATCATCATCATAATCGTCATCATAATCATCATCATAATCATCATCATAACCGTCATCGTAATCATCATCAGAATCATCATCATAATCGTCATCATAATCATCATCATAATGTGTCATCTGTCTCAGACCGTCTGTCTCAGCCCGTCTGTCTCAGACCGTCCGTCTCTGTGCTTCTGTCTCCGTCTGTCGTCCTCTGTCCGTCTGTCTCATACCGTCTGCCTCAAACCGTCTGTCTCAGACCGTCTGCCTCTCTCCGTCTTTCTCATACCGTCTATCTCTGTCCGTCCGTCTCTGAACGCCTCTCTCATACCATCTGTCTCATACCGTCTATCTCTGTCCGTTCGTCTCTGAACGCCTGTCTCAGACCGTCTGTCTCAGACCGTCTGTCTCAGACCGTCTGTCTCAGACCGTCTGTCTCAGACCGTCTGTCTCAGACCGTCTGTCTCAGACCGTCTGTCTCAGACCGTCTGTCTCAGACCGTCTGTCTCAGGCTGTCTACCTCTGCCTGTCCCTCTCAGTCCGTCAGCTTCTGTCCGTCTGTCTCATACCGTCTGTCTCATACCGTCTGTCTCAGACCGTCCGTCTCTGTGCGTCTGTCTCTGTCTGTCGGCCTCTGTCCGTATGTCTCAGTCTGTCTGCCTCTGTCCGTCCGTCTCATACCGTCTGTCTCAGACCATCTCTCTCAGAACGTCTGTCTCAGTCCGTCTGCTCCTGTCCGTCTGTCTCTGTCCGTCCGTCTCTGAACGCCTGTCTCATACCGTCTGTCTCAGACCGTGTGTCTCGGTCCGTCTGTCTCTGACCGTCTGTCTCAGACCATCTGTCTCAAACCGTCTGTCTGAGACCGTCTGTCTCAGACCGTCTGTCTCAACCCGTCTGTCTCAGACCGTCCGTCTCTGTGCGTCCGTCTCTGTCTGTCGGCCGCTGTCCGTCTGTCTCAGTCTGTGTGCCTCTGTCCGTCCGTATCATACCGTCTGTCTCAGATGTCTGTCTCGGTTCGTCCGTCTCTGACCGTCTGTCTCAGACAGTCCGTCTCAACCCACTGTCTCCGACCGTCTTTCTCTTTTCGTCTACCTCTGCCCGGCCGTCTCATACCGTCTGTCTCATACCGTCTGTCTCTGTCCATCTGTCTCAGCCCGTCTGTCTGAGTCTGTCTGCCTTTGTCCGTCCGTCTCAGACCGTCTGTCTCAGACCGTCTGTCTCAGACCGTCTGTCTCAGACCGTCTGTCTCAGACCGTCTGTCTCAGATCGTCTGTCTCAGACCGCCTGTGTCAGGCCGTCTGTCTCAGACCGTCTGTCTCAGCCCGTCTGTCTCAGACCGTCCGTCTCTGTGCGTCCGTCTCTGTCTGTCGGCCGCTGTCCGTCTGTCTCAGTCTGTGTGCCTCTGTCCGTCAGTCTCATACCGTCTGTCTCAGATGTCTGTCTCGGTTCGTCTGTCTCAGTCGGTCTGTCTCATACCGTCTGTCTCAGTCCGTCTGTCTCAGACCGTCTGTCTCAGACCGTCTGTCTCAGACCGTCTGTCTCAGACCGTGTGTCTCAGTCCGTCTGTCTCAGACCGTCTGTCGCACACCGTCTGTCGCAGACCGTCTGTCTCAGACCGTCTGTCTCAGACCGTCTGTCTCAGACCGTCTGTCTCAGACCGTCTGTCTCAGACCGGCTGTCTCAGACCGTCTGTATCAGACCGTCTGTCTCAGACCGTGTGTCTCAGTCCGTCTGTCTCAGACCGTCTGTCGCACACCGTCTGTCGCAGACCGTCTGTCTCAGACCGTCTGTCTCAGACCGTCTGTACAGACCGTCTGTCTCAGACCGTCTGTCTCAGACCGTCTGTCTCAGACCGTCTGTCTCAGATGGTCTGTCTCAGTCCGCCTGTCTCCGGGCGTCTGTCTCAGACCGTCTGTCTCAGACCGTCTGTCTCAGCCCGTCTGTCTCAGACCGTCCGTCTCTGTGCTTCTGTCTCCGTCTGTCGTCCTCTGTCCGTCCGTCTCATACCGTCTGTCCCAGACAGTCTGTCTCAGACCGTCTGTACAGACTGTCTGTCGCACACCGTCTGTCGCAGACCGTTTGTTTCAGACCGTCTGTGTCAGACTGTCTATCTCAGACCGTCTGTCTCAGACCGTCTGTCTCAGACCGTCTGTCTCAGACCGTCTGTCTCAGACCGTCTGTCCCAGACCGTCTGTCTCAGACCGTCTGTCTCAGACCGTGTGTCTCAGTCCGTCTGTCTCAGACCGTCTGTCGCACACCGTCTGTCGCAGACCGTCTGTCTCAGACCGTCTGTCTCAGATCGTCTGTCTCAGTCCGCCTGTCTCCGGTCGTCTGTCTCAGACCGTCTGTCTCAGCCCGTCTGTCTCAGACCGTCCGTCTCTGTGCTTCTGTCTCCGTCTGTCGTCCTCTGTCCGTCCGTCTCATACCGTCTGCCCCAGGCAATCTGTCTCAGACCGTCTGTACAGACCGTCTGTCTCAGACCGTCTGTCTCAGACCGTCTGTCTCAGACCGTCTGTCTCAGACCGTCTGTCTCAGACCGTCTGTCTCAGACCGTCTGTCTCAGACCGTCTGTCTCAGACCGTCTGTCTCAGACCGTCTGTCTCAGACCGTCTGTCTCAGACCGTCTGTCTCAGACCGTCTGTCTCAGACCGTCTGTCTCAGACCGTGTGTATCAGTCCGTCTGTCTCAGACTGTCTGTCGCACACCGTCTGTCGCACACCGTTTGTTTCAGACCGTCTGTGTCAGGCCCATCCGCCTCAGACCGTCTGTCTCAGACCATCTGTCTCAGCCCGTCTGTCTCAGACCGTCTTTCTCAGTCCGTCCGTCTCTGTGCTTCTGTCTCCGTCTGTCGTCCTCTGTCCGTCCGTCTCATACCGTCTGTCCCAGACAGTCTGTCTCAGACCGTCTGTCTCAGACCGTCTGTACAGACCGTCTGTCTCAGACCGTCTGTCTCAGACCGTCTGTCTCAGACCGTCTGTCTCAGATGGTCTGTCTCAGTCCGCCTGTCTCCGGGCGTCTGTCTCAGACCGTCTGTCTCAGACCGTCTGTCTCAGCCCGTCTGTCTCAGACCGTCCGTCTCTGTGCTTCTGTCTCCGTCTGTCGTCCTCTGTCCGTCCGTCTCATACCGTCTGTCCCAGACAGTCTGTCTCAGACCGTCTGTACAGACTGTCTGTCGCACACCGTCTGTCGCAGACCGTTTGTTTCAGACCGTCTGTGTCAGACTGTCTATCTCAGACCGTCTGTCTCAGACCGTCTGTCTCAGACCGTCTGTCTCAGACCGTCTGTCTCAGACCGTCTGTCCCAGACCGTCTGTCTCAGACCGTCTGTCTCAGACCGTGTGTCTCAGTCCGTCTGTCTCAGACCGTCTGTCGCACACCGTCTGTCGCAGACCGTCTGTCTCAGACCGTCTGTCTCAGATCGTCTGTCTCAGTCCGCCTGTCTCCGGTCGTCTGTCTCAGACCGTCTGTCTCAGCCCGTCTGTCTCAGACCGTCCGTCTCTGTGCTTCTGTCTCCGTCTGTCGTCCTCTGTCCGTCCGTCTCATACCGTCTGCCCCAGGCAATCTGTCTCAGACCGTCTGTACAGACCGTCTGTCTCAGACCGTCTGTCTCAGACCGTCTGTCTCAGACCGTCTGTCTCAGACCGTCTGTCTCAGACCGTCTGTCTCAGACCGTCTGTCTCAGACCGTCTGTCTCAGACCGTCTGTCTCAGACCGTCTGTCTCAGACCGTCTGTCTCAGACCGTCTGTCTCAGACCGTCTGTCTCAGACCGTGTGTATCAGTCCGTCTGTCTCAGACTGTCTGTCGCACACCGTCTGTCGCACACCGTTTGTTTCAGACCGTCTGTGTCAGGCCCATCCGCCTCAGACCGTCTGTCTCAGACCATCTGTCTCAGCCCGTCTGTCTCAGACCGTCTTTCTCAGTCCGTCAGCCTCTGCCCGTCTGCGTCATCCCGTCTGTCTCATACCATATGTCTCAGATCGTCCGTCTCTGTGCGTCTGTCTCTGTCTGTCGGCCTCTGTCCGTCTGTCTCTGTCTGTCGGCCTCTGTCCGTCTGTCTCAGTCTGTCAGACTTTGTCCGTCCGTCTCATACCGTCTGTCTCAGACCGTCTGTCTCAGACCGTCTGTCTCAGTCCGTCTGTCTCAGACCGTCTGTCTCAGACCGTCTGTCTCAGACCGTCTGTCTCAGACCGTCTGTCTCAGACCGTCTGTCTCAGACCGTCTGTCTCAGACCGTCTGACTCAGACCGTCTGTCTCAGACCGTCTGTCTCAGACCGTCTGTCTCAGACCGTCTGTCTCAGGCTGTCTACCTCTGCCTGTCCCTCTCAGTCCGTCAGCTTCTGTCCGTCTGTCTCATACCGTCTGTCTCATACCGTCTGTCTCAGACCGTCCGTCTCTGTGCGTCTGTCTCTGTCTGTCGGCCTCTGTCCGTATGTCTCAGTCTGTCTGCCTCTGTCCGTCCGTCTCATACCGTCTGTCTCAGACCATCTCTCTCAGAACGTCTGTCTCAGTCCGTCTGCTCCTGTCCGTCTGTCTCTGTCCGTCCGTCTCTGAACGCCTGTCTCATACCGTCTGTCTCAGACCGTGTGTCTCGGTCCGTCTGTCTCTGACCGTCTGTCTCAGACCATCTGTCTCAAACCGTCTGTCTGAGACCGTCTGTCTCAGACCGTCTGTCTCAACCCGTCTGTCTCAGACCGTCCGTCTCTGTGCGTCCGTCTCTGTCTGTCGGCCGCTGTCCGTCTGTCTCAGTCTGTGTGCCTCTGTCCGTCCGTATCATACCGTCTGTCTCAGATGTCTGTCTCGGTTCGTCCGTCTCTGACCGTCTGTCTCAGACAGTCCGTCTCAACCCACTGTCTCCGACCGTCTTTCTCTTTTCGTCTACCTCTGCCCGGCCGTCTCATACCGTCTGTCTCATACCGTCTGTCTCTGTCCATCTGTCTCAGCCCGTCTGTCTGAGTCTGTCTGCCTTTGTCCGTCCGTCTCAGACCGTCTGTCTCAGACCGTCTGTCTCAGACCGTCTGTCTCAGACCGTCTGTCTCAGACCGTCTGTCTCAGATCGTCTGTCTCAGACCGCCTGTGTCAGGCCGTCTGTCTCAGACCGTCTGTCTCAGCCCGTCTGTCTCAGACCGTCCGTCTCTGTGCGTCCGTCTCTGTCTGTCGGCCGCTGTCCGTCTGTCTCAGTCTGTGTGCCTCTGTCCGTCAGTCTCATACCGTCTGTCTCAGATGTCTGTCTCGGTTCGTCTGTCTCAGTCGGTCTGTCTCATACCGTCTGTCTCAGTCCGTCTGTCTCAGACCGTCTGTCTCAGACCGTCTGTCTCAGACCGTCTGTCTCAGACCGTGTGTCTCAGTCCGTCTGTCTCAGACCGTCTGTCGCACACCGTCTGTCGCAGACCGTCTGTCTCAGACCGTCTGTCTCAGACCGTCTGTCTCAGACCGTCTGTCTCAGACCGTCTGTCTCAGACCGGCTGTCTCAGACCGTCTGTATCAGACCGTCTGTCTCAGACCGTGTGTCTCAGTCCGTCTGTCTCAGACCGTCTGTCGCACACCGTCTGTCGCAGACCGTCTGTCTCAGACCGTCTGTCTCAGACCGTCTGTCTCAGATCGTCTGTCTCAGTCCGCCTGTCTCCGGTCGTCTGTCTCAGACCGTCTGTCTCAGACCGTCTGTCTCAGACCGTCTGTCTCAGACCGTCTGTCTCAGACCGTCTGTCTCAGACCGTCTGTCTCAGCCCGTCTGTCTCAGACCGTCCGTCTCTGTGCTTCTGTCTCCGTCTGTCGTCCTCTGTCCGTCCGTCTCATACCGTCTGTCCCAGACAGTCTGTCTCAGACCGTCTGTCTCAGACCGTCTGTACAGACCGTCTGTCTCAGACCGTCTGTCTCAGACCGTCTGTCTCAGACCGTCTGTCTCAGATGGTCTGTCTCAGTCCGCCTGTCTCCGGGCGTCTGTCTCAGACCGTCTGTCTCAGACCGTCTGTCTCAGCCCGTCTGTCTCAGACCGTCCGTCTCTGTGCTTCTGTCTCCGTCTGTCGTCCTCTGTCCGTCCGTCTCATACCGTCTGTCCCAGACAGTCTGTCTCAGACCGTCTGTACAGACTGTCTGTCGCACACCGTCTGTCGCAGACCGTTTGTTTCAGACCGTCTGGTTCAGACTGTCTATCTCAGACCGTCTGTCTCAGACCGTCTGTCTCAGACCGTCTGTCTCAGACCGTCTGTCTCAGACCGTCTGTCCCAGACCGTCTGTCTCAGACCGTCTGTCTCAGACCGTGTGTCTCAGTCCGTCTGTCTCAGACCGTCTGTCGCACACCGTCTGTCGCAGACCGTCTGTCTCAGACCGTCTGTCTCAGATCGTCTGTCTCAGTCCGCCTGTCTCCGGTCGTCTGTCTCAGACCGTCTGTCTCAGCCCGTCTGTCTCAGACCGTCCGTCTCTGTGCTTCTGTCTCCGTCTGTCGTCCTCTGTCCGTCCGTCTCATACCGTCTGCCCCAGGCAATCTGTCTCAGACCGTCTGTACAGACCGTCTGTCTCAGACCGTCTGTCTCAGACCGTCTGTCTCAGACCGTCTGTCTCAGACCGTCTGTCTCAGACCGTCTGTCTCAGACCTTCTGTCTCAGACCGTCTGTCTCAGACCGTCTGTCTCAGACCGTCTGTCTCAGACCGTCTGTCTCAGACCGTCTGTCTCAGACCGTCTGTCTCAGACCGTCTGTCTCAGACCGTGTGTATCAGTCCGTCTGTCTCAGACTGTCTGTCGCACACCGTCTGTCGCACACCGTTTGTTTCAGACCGTCTGTGTCAGGCCCATCCGCCTCAGACCGTCTGTCTCAGACCATCTGTCTCAGCCCGTCTGTCTCAGACCGTCTTTCTCAGTCCGTCAGCCTCTGCCCGTCTGCGTCATCCCGTCTGTCTCATACCATATGTCTCAGATCGTCCGTCTCTGTGCGTCTGTCTCTGTCTGTCGGCCTCTGTCCGTCTGTCTCTGTCTGTCGGCCTCTGTCCGTCTGTCTCAGTCTGTCAGACTTTGTCCGTCCGTCTCATACCGTCTGTCTCAGACCGTCTGTCTCAGACCGTCTGTCTCAGTCCGTCTGTCTCAGACCGTCTGTCTCAGACCGTCTGTCTCAGACCGTCTGTCTCAGACCGTCTGTCTCAGACCGTCTGTCTCAGACCGTCTGTCTCAGACCGTCTGACTCAGACCGTCTGTCTCAGACCGTCTGTCTCAGACCGTCTGTCTCAGACCGTGTGTCTCAGTCCGTCTGTCTCAGACCGTCTGTCGCAGACCGTCTGTTTCAGACCGTCTGTCGCAGACCGTCTGTCTCAGACCGTCTGTCTCAGACCGTCTGTCTCAGACCGTCTGTCTCAGACCGACTGTCTCAGTCCGTCTGCCCCTGTCCGTCTGTCTCATACCGTCTGCCGCATACCGTCTGTCTCAGACCGTCTGTCCCAGACCGTCTGTCTCAGACCGTCTGTCTCAGACCGTGTGTATCAGTCCGTCTGTCTCAGACTGTCTGTCGCACACCGTCTGTCGCACACCGTTTGTTTCAGACCGTCTGTGTCAGGCCCGTCCGCCTCAGACCGTCTGTCTCAGACCATCTGTCTCAGCCCGTCTGTCTCAGACCGTCTTTCTCAGTCCGTCAGCCTCTGCCCGTATGCGTCATCCCGTCTGTCTCATACCATATGTCTCAGACCGTCCGTCTCTGTGCGTCTGTCTCTGTCTGTCGGCCTCTGTCCGTCTGTCTCAGTCTGTCAGACTTTGTCCGTCCGTCTCATACCGTCTGTCTCAGACCGTCTGTCTCAGTCCGTCTGTCTCAGACCGTCTGTCTCAGACCGTCTGTCTCAGACCGTCTGTCTCAGACCGTCTGTCTCAGACCGTCTGTCTCAGACCGTCTGACTCAGACCGTCTGTCTCAGACCGTCTGTCTCAGACCGTCTGTCTCAGACCGTGTGTCTCAGACCGTCTGTCTCAGACCGTCTGTCTCAGACCGTCTGTCTCAGACCGTCTGTCTCATACCGTCTGTCTCAGACCGTCTGTCTCATACCGTCTGTCTCAGACCGACTGTCTCAGTCCGTCTGCCCCTGTCCGTCTGTCTCATACCGTCTGCCGCATACCGTCTGTCTCAGACCGTATGTGTCAGACCGTCTGTCTCAGACCGTGAGTCTCAGTTTGTCCGTCTCAGACCGTCTGTCTCAGACCGTCTGTCTCAGACCGTCTGTCTCAGACCGTCTGTCTCAGACCGTCTGTCTCAGACCGTCTGTCTCAGACCGTCTGTCTCAGACCGTCTGTCTCAGACCGTCTGTCTCAGACCGACTGTCTCAGTCCGTCTGCCTCTGTCCGTCTGTCTCATACCGTCTGCCGCATACCGTCTGTCTCAGACCGTATGTGTCAGACCGTCTGTCTCAGACCGTGTGTCTCAGTTTGTCCGTCTCAGACCGTCTGTCTCAGACCGTCTGTCTCAGACCGTCTGTCTCAGACCGTCTGTCTCAGACCGTCTGTCTCAGACCGTCTGTCTCAGACCGTCTGTCTCAGACCGTCTGTCTCAGTCCGTCTGTCTCAGACCGTCTGTCTCAGGCCGTCTGTCTCAGACCGTCTGTCTCAGACCGTCTGTCTCAGACCGTGTGTCTCAGTCCGTCTGTCTCAGACCGTCTGTCGCAGACCGTCTGTTTCAGACCGTCTGTCGCAGGCCGTCTGTTTCAGACCGTCTGTCGCAGACCGTCTGTTTCAGACCGTCTGTCTCAGACCGTCTGTCTCAGACCGTCTGTCTCAGACCGTCTGTCTCAGACCGTCTGTCTCAGACCGTCTGTCTCAGACCGTCTGTCTCAGACCGTCTGTCTCAGACCGTCTGTCTCAGACCGACTGTCTCAGTCCGTCTGCCCCTGTCCGTCTGTCTCATACCGTCTGCCGCATACCGTCTGTCTCAGACCGTATGTGTCAGCCCGTCTGTCTCAGACCGTGTGTCTCAGTTTGTCCGTCTCAGACCGTCTGTCTCAGACCGTCTGTCTCAGACCGTCTGTCTCAGACCGTCTGTCTCAGACCGTCTGTCTCAGACCGTCTGTCTCAGACCGTCTGTCTCAGACCGACTGTCTCAGTCCGTCTGCCCCTGTCCGTCTGTCTCATACCGTCTGTCTCAGACCGACTGTCTCAGTCCGTCTGCCCCTGTCCGTCTGTCTCATACCGTCTGCCGCATACCGTCTGTCTCAGACCGTATGTGTCAGCCCGTCTGTCTCAGACCGTGTGTCTCAGTTTGTCCGTCTCAGACCGTCTGTCTCAGACCGTCTGTCTCAGACCGTCTGTCTCAGACCGTCTGTCTCAGACCGTCTGTACAGACCGTCTGTCTCAGACCGTCTGTCTCAGACCGTCTGTCTCAGACCGTCTGTCTCAGACCGTCTGTCTCAGACCGTCTGTCTCAGACCGTCTGTCTCAGACCGTCTGTCTCATACCGTCTGTCTCAGACCGTCTGTCTCAGCCCGTCTGTCTCAGACCGTCTGTCTCAGACCGTCTGTCTCAGATGGTCTGTCTCAGTCCGCCTGTCTCCGGGCGTCTGTCTCAGACCGTGTGTCTCAGTCCGTCTGTCTCAGACCGTCTGTCGCACACCGTCTGTCGCAGACCGTCTGTCTCAGACCGTCTGTCTCAGACCGTCTGTCTCAGACCGTCTGTCTCAGACCGTCTGTCTCAGACCGTCTGTCTCAGACCGGCTGTCTCAGACCGTCTGTATCAGACCGTCTGTCTCAGACCGTGTGTCTCAGTCCGTCTGTCTCAGACCGTCTGTCGCACACCGTCTGTCGCAGACCGTCTGTCTCAGACCGTCTGTCTCAGACCGTCTGTCTCAGATCGTCTGTCTCAGTCCGCCTGTCTCCGGTCGTCTGTCTCAGACCGTCTGTCTCAGACCGTCTGTCTCAGACCGTCTGTCTCAGACCGTCTGTCTCAGACCGTCTGTCTCAGCCCGTCTGTCTCAGACCGTCCGTCTCTGTGCTTCTGTCTCCGTCTGTCGTCCTCTGTCCGTCCGTCTCATACCGTCTGTCCCAGACAGTCTGTCTCAGACCGTCTGTCTCAGACCGTCTGTACAGACCGTCTGTCTCAGACCGTCTGTCTCAGACCGTCTGTCTCAGACCGTCTGTCTCAGACCGTCTGTCTCAGATGGTCTGTCTCAGTCCGCCTGTCTCCGGGCGTCTGTCTCAGACCGTCTGTCTCAGACCGTCTGTCTCAGCCCGTCTGTCTCAGACCGTCCGTCTCTGTGCTTCTGTCTCCGTCTGTCGTCCTCTGTCCGTCCGTCTCATACCGTCTGTCCCAGACAGTCTGTCTCAGACCGTCTGTACAGACTGTCTGTCGCACACCGTCTGTCGCAGACCGTTTGTTTCAGACCGTCTGTGTCAGACTGTCTATCTCAGACCGTCTGTCTCAGACCGTCTGTCTCAGACCGTCTGTCTCAGACCGTCTGTCTCAGACCGTCTGTCCCAGACCGTCTGTCTCAGACCGTCTGTCTCAGACCGTGTGTCTCAGTCCGTCTGTCTCAGACCGTCTGTCGCACACCGTCTGTCGCAGACCGTCTGTCTCAGACCGTCTGTCTCAGATCGTCTGTCTCAGTCCGCCTGTCTCCGGTCGTCTGTCTCAGACCGTCTGTCTCAGCCCGTCTGTCTCAGACCGTCCGTCTCTGTGCTTCTGTCTCCGTCTGTCGTCCTCTGTCCGTCCGTCTCATACCGTCTGCCCCAGGCAATCTGTCTCAGACCGTCTGTACAGACCGTCTGTCTCAGACCGTCTGTCTCCGGGCGTCTGTCTCAGACCGTCTGTCTCAGACCGTCTGTCTCAGACCGTCTGTCTCAGACCGTCTGTCTCAGACCGTCTGTCTCAGACCGTCTGTCTCAGACCGTCTGTCTCAGACCGTCTGTCTCAGACCGTCTGTCTCAGACCGTGTGTATCAGTCCGTCTGTCTCAGACTGTCTGTCGCACACCGTCTGTCGCACACCGTTTGTTTCAGACCGTCTGTGTCAGGCCCATCCGCCTCAGACCGTCTGTCTCAGACCATCTGTCTCAGCCCGTCTGTCTCAGACCGTCTTTCTCAGTCCGTCAGCCTCTGCCCGTCTGCGTCATCCCGTCTGTCTCATACCATATGTCTCAGATCGTCCGTCTCTGTGCGTCTGTCTCTGTCTGTCGGCCTCTGTGCGTCTGTCTCTGTCTGTCGGCCTCTGTCCGTCTGTCTCAGTCTGTCAGACTTTGTCCGTCCGTCTCATACCGTCTGTCTCAGACCGTCTGTCTCAGACCGTCTGTCTCAGTCCGTCTGTCTCAGACCGTCTGTCTCAGACCGTCTGTCTCAGACCGTCTGTCTCAGACCGTCTGTCTCAGACCGTCTGTCTCAGACCGTCTGTCTCAGACCGTCTGACTCAGACCGTCTGTCTCAGACCGTCTGTCTCAGACCGTCTGTCTCAGACCGTGTGTCTCAGTCCGTCTGTCTCAGACCGTCTGTTTCAGACCGTCTGTCGCAGACCGTCTGTCGCAGACCGTCTGTCTCAGACCGTCTGTCTCAGACCGTCTGTCTCAGACCGTCTGTCTCAGACCGTCTGTCTCAGACCGACTGTCTCAGTCCGTCTGCCCCTGTCCGTCTGTCTCATACCGTCTGCCGCATACCGTCTGTCTCAGACCGTCTGTCCCAGACCGTCTGTCTCAGACCGTCTGTCTCAGACCGTGTGTATCAGTCCGTCTGTCTCAGACTGTCTGTCGCACACCGTCTGTCGCACACCGTTTGTTTCAGACCGTCTGTGTCAGGCCCGTCCGCCTCAGACCGTCTGTCTCAGACCATCTGTCTCAGCCCGTCTGTCTCAGACCGTCTTTCTCAGTCCGTCAGCCTCTGCCCGTCTGCGTCATCCCGTCTGTCTCATACCATATGTCTCAGACCGTCCGTCTCTGTGCGTCTGTCTCTGTCTGTCGGCCTCTGTCCGTCTGTCTCAGTCTGTCAGACTTTGTCCGTCCGTCTCATACCGTCTGTCTCAGACCGTCTGTCTCAGTCCGTCTGTCTCAGACCGTCTGTCTCAGACCGTCTGTCTCAGACCGTCTGTCTCAGACCGTCTGTCTCAGACCGTCTGTCTCAGACCGTCTGTCTCAGACCGTCTGTCTCAGACCGTCTGTCTCATACCGTCTGTCTCAGACCGTCTGTCTCATACCGTCTGTCTCAGACCGACTGTCTCAGTCCGTCTGCCCCTGTCCGTCTGTCTCATACCGTCTGCCGCATACCGTCTGTCTCAGACCGTATGTGTCAGACCGTCTGTCTCAGACCGTGTGTCTCAGTTTGTCCGTCTCAGACCGTCTGTCTCAGACCGTCTGTCTCAGACCGTCTGTCTCAGACCGTCTGTCTCAGACCGTCTGTCTCAGACCGTCTGTCTCAGACCGTCTGTCTCAGACCGTCTGTCTCAGACCGACTGTCTCAGTCCGTCTGCCCCTGTCCGTCTGTCTCATACCGTCTGCCGCATACCGTCTGTCTCAGACCGTATGTGTCAGACCGTCTGTCTCAGACCGTGTGTCTCAGTTTGTCCGTCTCAGACCGTCTGTCTCAGACCGTCTGTCTCAGACCGTCTGTCTCAGACCGTCTGTCTCAGACCGTCTGTCTCAGACCGTCTGTCTCAGACCGTCTGTCTCAGACCGTCTGTCTCAGACCGTCTGTCTCAGACCGTCTGTCTCAGTCCGTCTGTCTCAGACCGTCTGTCTCAGGCCGTCTGTCTCAGACCGTCTGTCTCAGACCGTCTGTCTCAGACCGTGTGTCTCAGTCCGTCTGTCTCAGACCGTCTGTCGCAGACCGTCTGTTTCAGACCGTCTGTCGCAGGCCGTCTGTTTCAGACCGTCTGTCGCAGACCGTCTGTTTCAGACCGTCTGTCTCAGACCGTCTGTCTCAGACCGTCTGTCTCAGACCGTCTGTCTCAGACCGTCTGTCTCAGACCGTCTGTCTCAGACCGTCTGTCTCAGCCCGTCTGTCTCAGACCGTCCGTCTCTGTGCTTCTGTCTCCGTCTGTCGTCCTCTGTCCGTCCGTCTCATACCGTCTGTCCCAGACAGTCTGTCTCAGACCGTCTGTCTCAGACCGTCTGTACAGACCGTCTGTCTCAGACCGTCTGTCTCAGACCGTCTGTCTCAGACCGTCTGTCTCAGATGGTCTGTCTCAGTCCGCCTGTCTCCGGGCGTCTGTCTCAGACCGTCTGTCTCAGACCGTCTGTCTCAGCCCGTCTGTCTCAGACCGTCCGTCTCTGTGCTTCTGTCTCCGTCTGTCGTCCTCTGTCCGTCCGTCTCATACCGTCTGTCCCAGACAGTCTGTCTCAGACCGTCTGTACAGACTGTCTGTCGCACACCGTCTGTCGCAGACCGTTTGTTTCAGACCGTCTGTGTCAGACTGTCTATCTCAGACCGTCTGTCTCAGACCGTCTGTCTCAGACCGTCTGTCTCAGACCGTCTGTCTCAGACCGTCTGTCCCAGACCGTCTGTCTCAGACCGTCTGTCTCAGACCGTGTGTCTCAGTCCGTCTGTCTCAGACCGTCTGTCGCACACCGTCTGTCGCAGACCGTCTGTCTCAGACCGTCTGTCTCAGATCGTCTGTCTCAGTCCGCCTGTCTCCGGTCGTCTGTCTCAGACCGTCTGTCTCAGCCCGTCTGTCTCAGACCGTCCGTCTCTGTGCTTCTGTCTCCGTCTGTCGTCCTCTGTCCGTCCGTCTCATACCGTCTGCCACAGGCAATCTGTCTCAGACCGTCTGTACAGACCGTCTGTCTCAGACCGTCTGTCTCAGACCGTCTGTCTCAGACCGTCTGTCTCAGACCGTATGTCTCAGACCGTCTGTCTCAGCCCGTCTGTCTCAGACCGTCCGTCTCTGTGCTTCTGTCTCCGTCTGTCGTCCTCTGTCCGTCCGTCTCATACCGTCTGTCCAGACCGTCTATCCCAGACAATCTGTCTCAGACCGTCTGTCTCAGACCGTCTGTCTCAGACCGTTTGTCTCAGACCGTCTGTCTCTGACCGTCTGTCGCACACCGTCTGTCGCAGACCGTCTGTCCCAGACCGTCTGTCTCAGACCGTCTGTCTCAGACCGTCTGTCTCAGACCGTCTGTCTCAGACCGTCTGTCTCAGACCGTCTGTCTCAGACCGTCTGTCTCAGACCGTCTGTCTCAGACCGTCTGTCTCAGACCGTCTGTCTCAGACCGTATGTCTCAGACCGTCTGTCTCAGCCCGTCTGTCTCAGACCGTCCGTCTCTGTGCTTCTGTCTCCGTCTGTCGTCCTCTGTCCGTCCGTCTCATACCGTCTGTCCAGACCGTCTATCCCAGACAATCTGTCTCAGACCGTCTGTCTCAGACCGTCTGTCTCAGACCGTCTGTCTCAGACCGTCTGTCTCAGACCGTCTGTCTCAGACCGTCTGTCTCAGACCGTCTGTCTCAGACCGTTTGTCTCAGACCGTCTGTCTCTGACCGTCTGTCGCACACCGTCTGTCGCAGACCGTCTGTCTCAGACCGTCTGTCTCAGACCGTCTGTCTCAGACCGTGTGTCTCAGTCCGTCTGTCTCAGACCGTCTGTCGCACACCGTCTGTCGCAGACCGTCTGTCTCAGACCGTCAGTCTCAGATCGTCTGTCACAGTCCTGCTGTCTCCGGTCGTCTGTCTCAGACCGTCTGTCTCAGACCGTCTGTCTCAGCCCGTCTGTCTCAGACTGTCCGTCTCTGTGCTTCTGTCTCCGTCTGTCGTCCTCTGTCCGTCCGTCTCATACCGTCTGTCCCAGACAGTCTGTCTCAGACCGTCTGTCTCAGACCGTCTGTACAGACCGTCTGTCTCAGACCGTCTGTCTCAGACCGTCTGTCTCAGACCGTCTGTCTCAGACCGTCTGTCTCAGACCGTCTGTCTCAGACCGTCTGTCTCAGACCGTCTGTCTCAGACCGTCTGTCTCAGACCCTCCGTCTCAGACCGTCTGTCTCAGATCGTCTGTCTCAGTCCGCCTGTCTCCGGTCGTCTGTCTCAGAATGTGTGTCTCAGCCCGTCTGGCTCAGACCGTCCGTCTCTGTGCTTCTGTCTCCGTCTGTCGTCCTCTGTCCGTCCATCTCATACCGTCTGTCCCAGACCGTCTGTCCCAGACCGTCTGTCCCAGACAATCTGTCTCAGACCGTCTGTCTCAGACCGTCTGTCTGAGACCGTCTGTCTCAGACCGTCTGTCTCAGACCGTCTGTCTCAGACCGTCTGTCTCAGACCGTCTGTCTCAGACCGTGTGTCTCAGTCCGTCTGTCTCAGACTGTCTGTCGCACACCGTCTGTCGCACACCGTTTGTTTCAGACCGTCTGTGTCAGACCGTCTATCTCAGACCGTCTTTCTCAGACCGTCTGTCTCAGTCCGTCTGTCTCATACCGTCTGCCTCAGACCGTATGTGTCAGACCGTCTGTCTCAGACCGTCTGTCTCAGACCGTGTGTCTCAGTCCGTCTGTCTCAGACTGTCTGTCGCACACCGTCTGTCGCACACCGTTTGTTTCAGACCGTCTATCTCAGACCGTCTATCTCAGACCGTTTTTCTCAGACCGTCTGTCTCAGACCGTCTGTCTCAGACCGTCTGTCTCAGACCGTCTGTCTCAGACCGACTGTCTCAGTCCGTCTGCCCCTGTCCGTCTGTCTCATACCGTCTGCCGCATACCGTCTGTCTCTGACCGTATGTGTCAGACCGTCTGTCTCAGACCGTGTGTCTCAGTTTGTCCGTCTCAGACCGTCTGTCTCAGACCGTCTGTCTCAGACCGTCTGTCTCAGACCGTCTGTCTCAGACCGTCTGTCTCAGACCGTCTGTCTCAGACCGTCTGTCTCAGACCGTCTGTCTCAGACCGTCTGTCTCAGACCGTCTGTCTCAGACCGTCTGTCTCAGACCGTCTGTCTCAGACCGTCTGTCTCAGACCGTCTGTCTCAGACCGTCTGTCTCAGTCCGTCTGTCTCAGACCGTCTGTCTCAGACCGTCTGTCTCAGACCGTCTGTCTCAGACCGTCTGTCTCAGACCGTCTGTCTCAGACCGTGTGTCTCAGTCCGTCTGTCTCAGACCGTCTGTCGCAGACCGTCTGTTTCAGACCGTCTGTCGCAGGCCGTCTGTTTCAGACCGTCTGTCGCAGACCGTCTGTTTCAGACCGTCTGTCTCAGACCGTCTGTCTCAGACCGTCTGTCTCAGACCGTCTGTCTCAGACCGTCTGTCTCAGACCGTCTGTCTAAGACCGTCTGTCTCAGACCGTCTGTCTCAGACCGTCTGTCTCAGACCGACTGTCTCAGTCCGTCTGCCCCTGTCCGTCTGTCTCATACCGTCTGCCGCATACCGTCTGTCTCAGACCGTATGTGTCAGCCCGTCTGTCTCAGACCGTGTGTCTCAGTTTGTCCGTCTCAGACCGTCTGTCTCAGACCGTCTGTCTCAGACCGTCTGTCTCAGACCGTCTGTCTCAGACCGTCTGTCTCAGACCGTCTGTCTCAGACCGTCTGTCTCAGACCGTCTGTCTCAGACCGTCTGTCTCAGACCGACTGTCTCAGTCCGTCTGCCCCTGTCCGTCTGTCTCATACCGTCTGCCGCATACCGTCTGTCTCAGACCGTCTGTCTCAGACCGTCTGTCTCAGACCGTCTGTCTCAGACCGTCTGTACAGACCGTCTGTCTCAGACCGTCTGTCTCAGACCGTCTGCCTCAGACCGTCTGTCTCAGACCGTCTGTCTCAGACCGACTGTCTCAGTCCGTCTGCCCCTGTCCGTCTGTCTCATACCGTCTGCCGCATACCGTCTGTCTCAGACCGTCTGTCTCAGACCGTCTGTCTCAGACCGTCTGTCTCAGACCGTCTGTCTCAGACCGTCTGTACAGACCGTCTGTCTCAGACCGTCTGTCTCAGACCGTCTGTCTCAGACCGTCTGTCTCAGACCGTCTGTCTCAGACCGTCTGTCTCAGACCGTCTGTCTCAGACCGTCTGTCTCAGCCCGTCTGTCTCAGACCGTCCGTCTCTGTGCTTCTGTCTCCGTCTGTCGTCCTCTGTCCGTCCGTCTCATACCGTCTGTCCAGACCGTCTATCCCAGACAATCTGTCTCAGACCGTCTGTCTCAGACCGTCTGTCTCAGACCGTCTGTCTCAGACCGTCTGTCTCAGACCGTCTGTCTCAGACCGTCTGTCTCAGACCGTCTGTGTCAGACCGTCTGTCTCAGACCGTCTGTCTCTGACCGTCTGTCGCACACCGTCTGTCGCAGACCGTCTGTCTCAGACCGTCTGTCTCAGACCGTCTGTCTCAGACCGTGTGTCTCAGTCCGTCTGTCTCAGACCGTCTGTCGCACACCGTCTGTCGCAGACCGTCTGTCTCAGACCGTCAGTCTCAGATCGTCTGTCACAGTCCTGCTGTCTCCGGTCGTCTGTCTCAGACCGTCTGTCTCAGACCGTCTGTCTCAGCCCGTCTGTCTCAGACTGTCCGTCTCTGTGCTTCTGTCTCCGTCTGTCGTCCTCTGTCCGTCCGTCTCATACCGTCTGTCCCAGACAGTCTGTCTCAGACCGTCTGTACAGACCGTCTGTCTCAGACCGTCTGTCTCAGACCGTCTGTCTCAGACCGTCTGTCTCAGACCGTCTGTCTCAGACCGTCTGTCTCAGACCGTCTGTCTCAGACCGTCTGTCTCAGACCGTCTGTCTCAGACCGTGTGTCTCAGTCCGTCTGTCTCAGACCGTCTGTCGCAGACCGTCTATCTCAGACCGTCTGTCTCAGACCGTCTGTCTCAGACCGTCTGTCTCAGACCGTCTGTCTCAGACCGTCTGTCTCAGACCGTCTGTCTCAGACCGTCGGTCTCAGACCGTGTGTCTCAGTTCGTCCGTCTCAGACCGTCTGTCTCAGACCGTGTGTCTCAGATCGTCTGTCTCAGTCCGCCTGTCTCCGGTCGTCTGTCTCAGACCGTCTGTCTCAGACCGTCTGTCTCAGACCGTCTGTACAGACCGTCTGTCTCAGACCATCTGTCTCAGACCGTCCGTCTCAGACCGTCTGTCTCAGACCGTCTGTCTCAGACCGTCTGTCTCAGACCGTCTGTCGCAGACCGTCTGTCTCAGACCGTCGGTCTCAGACCGTGTGTCTCAGTTCGTCCGTCTCAGACCGTCTGTCTCAGACCGTCTGTCTCAGACCGTGTGTCTCAGATCGTCTGTCTCAGTCCGCCTGTCTCCGGTCGTCTGTCTCAGACCGTCTGTCTCAGCCCGTCTGGCTCAGACCGTCTGTCTCAGACCGTCTGTCTCAGACCGTCTGTCTCAGACCGTCTGTCTCAGACCGTGTGTCTCAGTCCGTCTGTCTCAGACTGTCTGTCGCACACCGTCTGTCGCACACCGTTTGTTTCAGACCGTCTGTGTCAGACCGTCTATCTCAGACCGTCTTTCTCAGACCGTCTGTCTCAGTCCGTCTGCCCCTGTCCGTCTGTCTCATACCGTCTGCGTCAGACCGTATGTGTCAGACCGTCTGTCTCAGACCGTCTGTCTCAGACCGTCTGTCTCAGACCGTGTGTCTCAGTCCGTCTGTCTCAGACTGTCTGTCGCACACCGTCTGTCGCACACCGTTTGTTTCAGACCGTCTGTGTCAGACCGTCTATCTCAGACCGTCTATCTCAGACCGTCTTTCTCAGACCGTCTGTCTCAGACCGTCTGTCTCAGACCATCTGTCTCAGACCGTCTGTCTCAGTCCGTCTGCCCCTGTCCGTCTGTCTCATACCGTCTGCCTCATACTGTCTGTCTCAGACCGTATTTGTCAGACCGTCTGTCTCAGACCGTGTGTCTCAGTTTGTCCGTCTCAGACCGTCTGTCTCAAACCGTCTGTCTCAGTCCGTCTGTCTCGGACTGTCTGTCGCATACCGTCTGTCGCACACCGTTTGTTTCAGACCGTCTGTTTCAGACCGTCTATCTCAGACCGTCTTTCTCAGACCGTCTGTCTCAGACCGTCTGGCTCAGACCGTCTGTCTCAGACCGTCTGTCTCAGACCGTCTGTCTCAGACCGTCTGTCTCAGACCGTCTGTCTCAGTCCGTCTGCCCCTGCCCGTCTGTCTCATACCGTCTGCCTCATACCGTCTGTCTCAGACCGTATGTGTCAGACCGTCTGTCTCAGACCGTTTGTCTCAGTTTGTCCGTCTCAGACCGTCTGTCTCAGACCGTCTGTCTCATGCCGTCTGTCCCAAACCGTCTGTCTCAGACCGTCTGTCTCAGACCGTCTGTCTCAGACCGTCTGTCTCAGACCGTCTGTCTCAGACCGTGTGTCTCAGTCCGTCTGTCTCAGACCGTCTGTCGCAGACCGTCTGTTTCAGACCGTGTGTCTCAGACCGTCTGTCTCAGACCGTCTGTCTCAGACCGTCTGTCTCAGACCGTCTGTATCAGTCCGTCTGCCCCTGTCCGTCTGTCTCATACCGTCTGTCCCAGACAGTCCGTCTCAGACCGTCTGTCTCAGACCGTCTGTCGCACACCGTCTGTCGCAGACCGTCTGTCTCAGACCGTCTGTCTCAGACCGTCTGTCGCAGACCGTCTGTCTCAGACCGTCTGTCTCAGATAGTCTGTCTCAGTCCGCCTGTCTCCGGTCGTCCGTCTCATACCGTCTGTCCCAGACAGTCTGTCTCAGACCGTCTGTCTCAGACCGTCTGTACAGACCGTCTGTCTCAGACCTTCTGTCTCAGACCGTCTGTCTCAGTCCGTCTGCCCCTGTCCGTCTGTCTCATACCGTCTGCCTCATACCGTCTGTCTCAGACCGTATGTGTCAGACCGTCTGTCTCAGACCGTGTGTCTCAGTTTGTCCGTCTCAGACCGTCTGTCTCAGACCGTCTGTCTCAGACCGTCTGTCTCAGACCGTCTGTCTCAGACCGTCTGTCTCAGACCGTCTGTCTCAGACCGTCTGTCTCAGACCGTCTGTCTCAGACCGTCTGTCTCAGACCGTCTGTCTCAGTCCGTCTGTCTCAGACCGTCTGTCTCAGACCGTCTGTCTCAGACCGTCTGTCTCAGACCGTCTGTCTCAGACCGTCTGTCTCAGACCGTCTGTCTCAGACCGTCTGTCTCAGACCGTGTGTCTCAGTCCGTCTGTCTCAGACCGTCTGTCGCAGACCGTCTGTTTCAGACCGTCTGTCGCAGGCCGTCTGTCGCAGACCGTCTGTTTCAGACCGTCTGTCTCAGACCGTCTGTCTCAGACCGTCTGTCTCAGACCGTGTGTCTCAGTCCGTCTGTCTCAGACCGTCTGTCGCAGACCGTCTGTTTCAGACCGTGTGTCTCAGACCGTCTGTCTCAGACCGTCTGTCTCAGACCGTCTGTCTCAGACCGTCTGTATCAGTCCGTCTGCCCCTGTCCGTCTGTCTCATACCGTCTGTCCCAGACAGTCCGTCTCAGACCGTCTGTCTCAGACCGTCTGTCGCACACCGTCTGTCGCAGACCGTCTGTCTCAGACCGTCTGTCTCAGACCGTCTGTCGCAGACCGTCTGTCTCAGACCGTCTGTCTCAGATAGTCTGTCTCAGTCCGCCTGTCTCCGGTCGTCCGTCTCATACCGTCTGTCCCAGACCGTCTGTCTCAGACCGTCTGTCTCAGACCGTCTGTCTCAGTCCGTCTGTCTCAGACCGTCTGTCTCAGACCGTCTGTCTCAGACCGTCTGTCTCAGACCGTCTGTCTCAGACCGTCTGTCTCAGACCGTGTGTCTCAGTCCGTCTGTCTCAGACCGTCTGTCGCAGACCGTCTGTTTCAGACCGTCTGTCGCAGGCCGTCTGTCGCAGACCGTCTGTTTCAGACCGTCTGTCTCAGACCGTCTGTCTCAGACCGTCTGTCTCAGACCGTCTGTCTCAGACCGTCTGTCTCAGACCGACTGTCTCAGTCCGTCTGCCCCTGTCCGTCTGTCTCATACCGTCTGCCGCATACCGTCTGTCTCAGACCGTATGTGTCAGCCCGTCTGTCTCAGACCGTGTGTCTCAGTTTGTCCGTCTCAGACCGTCTGTCTCAGACCGTCTGTCTCAGACCGTCTGTCTCAGACCGTCTGTCTCAGACCGTCTGTCTCAGACCGACTGTCTCAGTCCGTCTGCCCCTGTCCGTCTGTCTCATACCGTCTGCCGCATACCGTCTGTCTCAGACCGTCTGTCTCAGACCGTCTGTCTCAGTCCGCCTGTCTCCGGTCGTCTGTCTCAGACCGTCTGTCTCAGCCCGTCTGGCTCAGACCGTCTGTCTCAGACCGTCTGTCTCAGACCGTCTGTCTCAGACCGTGTGTCTCAGTCCGTCTGTCTCAGACTGTCTGTCGCACACCGTCTGTCGCACACCGTTTGTTTCAGACCGTCTGTGTCAGACCGTCTATCTCAGACCGTCTTTCTCAGACCGTCTGTCTCAGTCCGTCTGCCCCTGTCCGTCTGTCTCATACCGTCTGCGTCAGACCGTATGTGTCAGACCGTCTGTCTCAGACCGTCTGTCTCAGACCGTCTGTCTCAGACCGTGTGTCTCAGTCCGTCTGTCTCAGACTGTCTGTCGCACACCGTCTGTCGCACACCGTTTGTTTCAGACCGTCTGTGTCAGACCGTCTATCTCAGACCGTCTATCTCAGACCGTCTTTCTCAGACCGTCTGTCTCAGACCGTCTGTCTCAGACCGTCTGTCTCAGACCGTCTGTCTCAGACCGTCTGTCTCAGTCCGTCTGCCCCTGTCCGTCTGTCTCATACCGTCTGCCTCATACTGTCTGTCTCAGACCGTATTTGTCAGACCGTCTGTCTCAGACCGTGTGTCTCAGTTTGTCCGTCTCAGACCGTCTGTCTCAAACCGTCTGTCTCAGTCCGTCTGTCTCGGACTGTCTGTCGCATACCGTCTGTCGCACACCGTTTGTTTCAGACCGTCTGTTTCAGACCGTCTATCTCAGACCGTCTTTCTCAGACCGTCTGTCTCAGACCGTCTGGCTCAGACCGTCTGTCTCAGACCGTCTGTCTCAGACCGTCTGTCTCAGACCGTCTGTCTCAGACCGTCTGTCTCAGTCCGTCTGCCCCTGCCCGTCTGTCTCATACCGTCTGCCTCATACCGTCTGTCTCAGACCGTATGTGTCAGACCGTCTGTCTCAGACCGTGTGTCTCAGTTTGTCCGTCTCAGACCGTCTGTCTCAGACCGTCTGTCTCATACCGTCTGTCCCAAACCGTCTGTCTCAGACCGTCTGTCTCAGACCGTCTGTCTCAGACCGTCTGTCTCAGACCGTCTGTCTCAGACCGTCTGTCTCAGACCGTGTGTCTCAGTCCGTCTGTCTCAGACCGTCTGTCGCAGACCGTCTGTTTCAGACCGTGTGTCTCAGACCGTCTGTATCAGTCCGTCTGCCCCTGTCCGTCTGTCTCATACCGTCTGTCCCAGACAGTCCGTCTCAGACCGTCTGTCTCAGACCGTGTGTCTCAGTCCGTCTGTCTCAGACTGTCTGTCGCACACCGTCTGTCGCACACCGTTTGTTTCAGACCGTCTGTGTCAGACCGTCTATCTCAGACCGTCTATCTCAGACCGTCTTTCTCAGACCGTCTGTCTCAGACCGTCTGTCTCAGACCGTCTGTCTCAGACCGTCTGTCTCAGACCGTCTGTCTCAGTCCGTCTGCCCCTGTCCGTCTGTCTCATACCGTCTGCCTCATACTGTCTGTCTCAGACCGTATTTGTCAGACCGTCTGTCTCAGACCGTGTGTCTCAGTTTGTCCGTCTCAGACCGTCTGTCTCAAACCGTCTGTCTCAGTCCGTCTGTCTCGGACTGTCTGTCGCATACCGTCTGTCGCACACCGTTTGTTTCAGACCGTCTGTTTCAGACCGTCTATCTCAGACCGTCTTTCTCAGACCGTCTGTCTCAGACCGTCTGGCTCAGACCGTCTGTCTCAGACCGTCTGTCTCAGACCGTCTGTCTCAGACCGTCTGTCTCAGACCGTCTGTCTCAGTCCGTCTGCCCCTGCCCGTCTGTCTCATACCGTCTGCCTCATACCGTCTGTCTCAGACCGTATGTGTCAGACCGTCTGTCTCAGACCGTGTGTCTCAGTTTGTCCGTCTCAGACCGTCTGTCTCAGACCGTCTGTCTCATACCGTCTGTCCCAAACCGTCTGTCTCAGACCGTCTGTCTCAGACCGTCTGTCTCAGACCGTCTGTCTCAGACCGTCTGTCTCAGACCGTCTGTCTCAGACCGTGTGTCTCAGTCCGTCTGTCTCAGACCGTCTGTCGCAGACCGTCTGTTTCAGACCGTGTGTCTCAGACCGTCTGTCTCAGACCGTCTGTCTCAGACCGTCTGTCTCAGACCGTCTGTATCAGTCCGTCTGCCCCTGTCCGTCTGTCTCATACCGTCTGTCCCAGACAGTCCGTCTCAGACCGTCTGTCTCAGACCGTCTGTCGCACACCGTCTGTCGCAGACCGTCTGTCGCAGACCGTCTGTCTCAGACCGTCTGTCTCAGACCGTCT
The DNA here is from genome assembly GCA_947623535.1 of Coelioxys conoideus. NCBI lineage: Eukaryota > Metazoa > Arthropoda > Insecta > Hymenoptera > Megachilidae > Coelioxys > Coelioxys conoideus. Next base: position 3,062,264 of record CANQJN010000020.1, on the reverse strand, counting down.
GTCTCAGTCCGTCTGCCCCTGCCCGTCTGTCTCATACCGTCTGCCTCATACCGTCTGTCTCAGACCGTATGTGTCAGACCGTCTGTCTCAGACCGTGTGTCTCAGTTTGTCCGTCTCAGACCGTCTGTCTCAGACCGTCTGTCTCATACCGTCTGTCCCAAACCGTCTGTCTCAGACCGTCTGTCTCAGACCGTCTGTCTCAGACCGTCTGTCTCAGACCGTCTGTCTCAGACCGTCTGTCTCAGACCGTGTGTCTCAGTCCGTCTGTCTCAGACCGTCTGTCGCAGACCGTCTGTTTCAGACCGTGTGTCTCAGACCGTCTGTCTCAGACCGTCTGTCTCAGACCGTCTGTCTCAGACCGTCTGTCGCAGACCGTCTGTTTCAGACCGTCTGTCTCAGACCGTCTGTCTCAGACCGTCTGTCTCAGACCGTCTGTCTCAGACCGTCTGTCTCAGACCGTCTGTCTCAGACCGTCTGTCTCAGACCGTCTGTCGCAGACCGTCTGTCTCAGACCGTCTGTCTCAGATAGTCCGTCTCAGACCGTCTGTCTCAGACCGTCTGTCGCACACCGTCTGTCGCAGACCGTCTGTCTCAGACCGTCTGTCTCAGACCGTCTGTACAGACCGTCTGTCTCAGACCTTCTGTCTCAGACCGTCTGTCTCAGTCCGTCTGCCCCTGTCCGTCTGTCTCATACCGTCTGCCTCATACCGTCTGTCTCAGACCGTATGTGTCAGACCGTCTGTCTCAGACCGTGTGTCTCAGTTTGTCCGTCTCAGACCGTCTGTCTCAGACCGTCTGTCTCAGACCGTCTGTCTCAGACCGTCTGTCTCAGACCGTCTGTCTCAGACCGTCTGTCTCAGACCGTCTGTCTCAGTCCGTCTGCCCCTGCCCGTCTGTCTCATACCGTCTGCCTCATACCGTCTGTCTCAGACCGTATGTGTCAGACCGTCTGTCTCAGACCGTGTGTCTCAGTTTGTCCGTCTCAGACCGTCTGTCTCAGACCGTCTGTCTCATACCGTCTGTCCCAAACCGTCTGTCTCAGACCGTCTGTCTCAGACCGTCTGTCTCAGACCGTCTGTCTCAGACCGTGTGTCTCAGTTCGTCTGTCTCAGACCGTCTGTCGCAGACCGTCTGTTTCAGACCGTGTGTCTCAGACCGTCTGTCTCAGACCGTCTGTCTCAGACCGTCTGTCTCAGACCGTCTGTATCAGTCCGTCTGCCCCTGTCCGTCTGTCTCATACCGTCTGTCCCAGACAGTCCGTCTCAGACCGTCTGTCTCAGACCGTCTGTCGCACACCGTCTGTCGCAGACCGTCTGTCTCAGACCGTCTGTCTCAGACCGTCTGTCGCAGACCGTCTGTCTCAGACCGTCTGTCTCAGATAGTCTGTCTCAGTCCGCCTGTCTCCGGTCGTCCGTCTCATACCGTCTGTCCCAGACAGTCTGTCTCAGACCGTCTGTCTCAGACCGTCTGTACAGACCGTCTGTCTCAGACCTTCTGTCTCAGACCGTCTGTCTCAGTCCGTCTGCCCCTGTCCGTCTGTCTCATACCGTCTGCCTCATACCGTCTGTCTCAGACCGTATGTGTCAGACCGTCTGTCTCAGACCGTGTGTCTCAGTTTGTCCGTCTCAGACCGTCTGTCTCAGACCGTCTGTCTCAGACCGTCTGTCTCAGACCGTCTGTCTCAGACCGTCTGTCTCAGACCGTCTGTCTCAGACCGTCTGTCTCAGACCGTCTGTCTCAGACCGTCTGTCTCAGACCGTCTGTCTCAGTCCGTCTGTCTCAGACCGTCTGTCTCAGACCGTCTGTCTCAGACCGTCTGTCTCAGACCGTCTGTCTCAGACCGTCTGTCTCAGACCGTCTGTCTCAGACCGTCTGTCTCAGACCGTCTGTCTCAGACCGTGTGTCTCAGTCCGTCTGTCTCAGACCGTCTGTCGCAGACCGTCTGTTTCAGACCGTCTGTCGCAGGCCGTCTGTCGCAGACCGTCTGTCTCAGACCGTCTGTCTCAGACCGTCTGTCTCAGACCGTCTGTCTCAGACCGACTGTCTCAGTCCGTCTGCCCCTGTCCGTCTGTCTCATACCGTCTGCCGCATACCGTCTGTCTCAGACCGTATGTGTCAGCCCGTCTGTCTCAGACCGTGTGTCTCAGTTTGTCCGTCTCAGACCGTCTGTCTCAGACCGTCTGTCTCAGACCGTCTGTCTCAGACCGTCTGTCTCAGACCGTCTGTCTCAGACCGACTGTCTCAGTCCCTCTGCCCCTGTCCGTCTGTCTCATACCGTCTGCCGCATACCGTCTGTCTCAGACCGTCTGTCTCAGACCGTCTGTCTCAGACCGTCTGTCTCAGTCCGCCTGTCTCCGGTCGTCTGTCTCAGACCGTCTGTCTCAGCCCGTCTGGCTCAGACCGTCTGACTCAGACCGTCTGTCTCAGACCGTCTGTCTCAGACCGTGTGTCTCAGTCCGTCTGTCTCAGACTGTCTGTCGCACACCGTCTGTCGCACACCGTTTGTTTCAGACCGTCTGTGTCAGACCGTCTATCTCAGACCGTCTTTCTCAGACCGTCTGTCTCAGTCCGTCTGCCCCTGTCCGTCTGTCTCATACCGTCTGCGTCAGACCGTATGTGTCAGACCGTCTGTCTCAGACCGTCTGTCTCAGACCGTCTGTCTCAGACCGTGTGTCTCAGTCCGTCTGTCTCAGACTGTCTGTCGCACACCGTCTGTCGCACACCGTTTGTTTCAGACCGTCTGTGTCAGACCGTCTATCTCAGACCGTCTATCTCAGACCGTCTTTCTCAGACCGTCTGTCTCAGACCGTCTGTCTCAGACCGTCTGTCTCAGACCGTCTGTCTCAGACCGTCTGTCTCAGACCGTCTGTCTCAGACCGTCTGTCTCAGACCGTCTGTCTCAGTCCGTCTGCCCCTGTCCGTCTGTCTCATACCGTCTGCCTCATACTGTCTGTCTCAGACCGTATTTGTCAGACCGTCTGTCTCAGACCGTGTGTCTCAGTTTGTCCGTCTCAGACCGTCTGTCTCAAACCGTCTGTCTCAGTCCGTCTGTCTCGGACTGTCTGTCGCATACCGTCTGTCGCACACCGTTTGTTTCAGACCGTCTGTTTCAGACCGTCTATCTCAGACCGTCTTTCTCAGACCGTCTGTCTCAGACCGTCTGGCTCAGACCGTCTGTCTCAGACCGTCTGTCTCAGACCGTCTGTCTCAGACCGTCTGTCTCAGACCGTCTGTCTCAGTCCGTCTGCCCCTGCCCGTCTGTCTCATACCGTCTGCCTCATACCGTCTGTCTCAGACCGTATGTGTCAGACCGTCTGTCTCAGACCGTGTGTCTCAGTTTGTCCGTCTCAGACCGTCTGTCTCAGACCGTCTGTCTCATACCGTCTGTCCCAAACCGTCTGTCTCAGACCGTCTGTCTCAGACCGTCTGTCTCAGACCGTCTGTCTCAGACCGTGTGTCTCAGTCCGTCTGTCTCAGACCGTCTGTCGCAGACCGTCTGTTTCAGACCGTGTGTCTCAGACCGTCTGTCTCAGACCGTCTGTCTCAGACCGTCTGTCTCAGACCGTCTGTATCAGTCCGTCTGCCCCTGTCCGTCTGTCTCATACCGTCTGTCCCAGACAGTCCGTCTCAGACCGTCTGTCTCAGACCGTCTGTCGCACACCGTCTGTCGCAGACCGTCTGTCTCAGACCGTCTGTCTCAGACCGTCTGTCGCAGACCGTCTGTCTCAGACCGTCTGTCTCAGATAGTCTGTCTCAGTCCGCCTGTCTCCGGTCGTCCGTCTCATACCGTCTGTCCCAGACAGTCTGTCTCAGACCGTCTGTCTCAGACCGTCTGTACAGACCGTCTGTCTCAGACCTTCTGTCTCAGACCGTCTGTCTCAGTCCGTCTGCCCCTGTCCGTCTGTCTCATACCGTCTGCCTCATACCGTCTGTCTCAGACCGTATGTGTCAGACCGTCTGTCTCAGACCGTGTGTCTCAGTTTGTCCGTCTCAGACCGTCTGTCTCAGACCATCTGTCTCAGACCGTCTGTCTCAGACCGTCTGTCTCAGACCGTCTGTCTCAGACCGTCTGTCTCAGACCGTCTGTCTCAGACCGTCTGTCTCAGTCCGTCTGTCTCAGACCGTCTGTCTCAGACCGTCTGTCTCAGACCGTCTGTCTCAGACCGTCTGTCTCAGACCGTCTGTCTCAGACCGTGTGTCTCAGTCCGTCTGTCTCAGACCGTCTGTCGCAGACCGTCTGTTTCAGACCGTCTGTCGCAGGCCGTCTGTCTCAGACTGTCTGTCGCACACCGTCTGTCGCACACCGTTTGTTTCAGTCCGTCTGTTTCAGACCGTCTGTCTCAGACCGTCTGTCTCAGACCGTCTGTCTCAGACCGTCTGTCTCAGACCGTCTGTCTCAGACCGTCTGTCTCAGACCGTCTGTCTCAGACCGTCTGTCTCAGACCGACTGTCTCAGTCCGTCTGCCCCTGTCCGTCTGTCTCATACCGTCTGCCGCATACCGTCTGTCTCAGACCGTATGTGTCAGCCCGTCTGTCTCAGACCGTGCGTCTCAGTTTGTCCGTCTCAGACCGTCTGTCTCAGACCGTCTGTCTCAGACCGTCTGTCTCAGACCGTCTGTCTCAGACCGTCTGTCTCAGACCGACTGTCTCAGTCCGTCTGCCCCTGTCCGTCTGTCTCATACCGTCTGCCGCATACCGTCTGTCTCAGACCGTCTGTCTCAGACCGTCTGTCTCAGACCGTCTGTACAGACCGTCTGTCTCAGACCGTCTGTCTCAGACCGTCTGTCTCAGACCGTCTGTCTCAGACCGTCTGTCTCAGACCGTCTGTCTCAGACCGTCTGTCTCAGACCGTCTGTCTCAGACCGTCTGTCTCAGACCGTCTGTCTCAGCCCGTCTGTCTCAGACCGTCCGTCTCTGTGCTTCTGTCTCCGTCTGTCGTCCTCTGTCCGTCCGTCTCATACCGTCTGTCCAGACCGTCTATCCCAGACAATCTGTCTCAGACCGTCTGTCTCAGACCGTCTGTCTCAGACCGTCTGTCTCAGACCGTCTGTCTCAGACCGTCTGTCTCAGACCGTCTGTCTCAGACCGTCTGTCTCAGACCGTCTGTCTCAGACCGTCTGTCTCAGACCGTCTGTCTCAGACCGTCTGTCTCAGACCGTCTGTCTCAGTCCGTCTGTCTCAGACCGTCTGTCTCAGACCGTCTGTCTCAGACCGTCTGTCTCAGACCGTCTGTCTCAGACCGTCTGTCTCAGACCGTGTGTCTCAGTCCGTCTGTCTCAGACCGTCTGTCGCAGACCGTCTGTTTCAGACCGTCTGTCGCAGGCCGTCTGTTTCAGACCGTCTGTCGCAGACCGTCTGTTTCAGACCGTCTGTCTCAGACCGTCTGTCTCAGACCGTCTGTCTCAGACCGTCTGTCTCAGACCGTCTGTCTCAGACCGACTGTCTCAGTCCGTCTGCCCCTGTCCGTCTGTCTCATACCGTCTGCCGCATACCGTCTGTCTCAGACCGTATGTGTCAGCCCGTCTGTCTCAGACCGTGTGTCTCAGTTTGTCCGTCTCAGACCGTCTGTCTCAGACCGTCTGTCTCAGACCGTCTGTCTCAGACCGTCTGTCTCAGACCGTCTGTCTCAGACCGTCTGTCTCAGACCGTCTGTCTCATTCCGTCTGTCTCAGACCGTCTGTCTCAGACCGTCTGTCTCAGACCGACTGTCTCAGTCCGTCTGCCCCTGTCCGTCTGTCTCATACCGTCTGCCGCATACCGTCTGTCTCAGACCGTCTGTCTCAGACCGTCTGTCTCAGACCGTCTGTCTCAGACCGTCTGTACAGACCGTCTGTCTCAGACCGTCTGTCTCAGACCGTCTGTCTCAGACCGTCTGTCTCAGACCGTCTGTCTCAGACCGTCTGTCTCAGACCGTCTGTCTCAGACCGTCTGTCTCAGACCGTCTGTCTCAGACCGTCTGTACAGACCGTCTGTCTCAGACCGTCTGTCTCAGACCGTCTGTCTCAGACCGTCTGTCTCAGACCGTCTGTCTCAGACCGTCTGTCTCAGACCGTCTGTCTCAGACCGTCTGTCTCAGACCGTCTGTCTCAGACCGTCTGTCTCAGCCCGTCTGTCTCAGACCGTCCGTCTCTGTGCTTCTGTCTCCGTCTGTCGTCCTCTGTCCGTCCGTCTCATACCGTCTGTCCAGACCGTCTATCCCAGACAATCTGTCTCAGACCGTCTGTCTCAGACCGTCTGTCTCAGACCGTCTGTCTCAGACCGTCTGTCTCAGACCGTCTGTCTCAGACCGTCTGTCTCAGACCGTCTGTCTCAGACCGTCTGTCTCAGACCGTCTGTCTCAGACCGTCTGTCTCAGACCGTCTGTCTCAGACCGTCTGTCTCAGACCGTCTGTCTCAGTCCGTCTGTCTCAGACCGTCTGTCTCAGACCGTCTGTCTCAGACCGTCTGTCTCAGACCGTCTGTCTCAGACCGTCTGTCTCAGACCGTCTGTCTCAGACCGTGTGTCTCAGTCCGTCTGTCTCAGACCGTCTGTCGCAGACCGTCTGTTTCAGACCGTCTGTCGCAGGCCGTCTGTTTCAGACCGTCTGTCGCAGACCGTCTGTTTCAGACCGTCTGTCTCAGACCGTCTGTCTCAGACCGTCTGTCTCAGACCGTCTGTCTCAGACCGTCTGTCTCAGACCGACTGTCTCAGTCCGTCTGCCCCTGTCCGTCTGTCTCATACCGTCTGCCGCATACCGTCTGTCTCAGACCGTATGTGTCAGCCCGTCTGTCTCAGACCGTGTGTCTCAGTTTGTCCGTCTCAGACCGTCTGTCTCAGACCGTCTGTCTCAGACCGTCTGTCTCAGACCGTCTGTCTCAGACCGTCTGTCTCAGACCGTCTGTCTCATTCCGTCTGTCTCAGACCGTCTGTCTCAGACCGTCTGTCTCAGACCGACTGTCTCAGTCCGTCTGCCCCTGTCCGTCTGTCTCATACCGTCTGCCGCATACCGTCTGTCTCAGACCGTCTGTCTCAGACCGTCTGTCTCAGACCGTCTGTCTCAGACCGTCTGTACAGACCGTCTGTCTCAGACCGTCTGTCTCAGACCGTCTGTCTCAGACCGTCTGTCTCAGACCGTCTGTCTCAGACCGTCTGTCTCAGACCGTCTGTCTCAGACCGTCTGTCTCAGACCGTCTGTCTCAGACCGTCTGTCTCAGCCCGTCTGTCTCAGACCGTCCGTCTCTGTGCTTCTGTCTCCGTCTGTCGTCCTCTGTCCGTCCGTCTCATACCGTCTGTCCAGACCGTCTATCCCAGACAATCTGTCTCAGACCGTCTGTCTCAGACCGTCTGTCTCAGACCGTCTGTCTCAGACCGTCTGTCTCAGACCGTCTGTCTCAGACCGTCTGTCTCAGACCGTCTGTCTCAGACCGTCTGTCTCAGACCGTCTGTCTCTGACCGTCTGTCGCACACCGTCTGTCGCAGACCGTCTGTCTCAGACCGTCTGTCTCAGACCGTCTGTCTCAGACCGTGTGTCTCAGTCCGTCTGTCTCAGACCGTCTGTCGCACACCGTCTGTCGCAGACCGTCTGTCTCAGACCGTCAGTCTCAGATCGTCTGTCACAGTCCTGCTGTCTCCGGTCGTCTGTCTCAGACCGTCTGTCTCAGACCGTCTGTCTCAGCCCGTCTGTCTCAGACTGTCCGTCTCTGTGCTTCTGTCTCCGTCTGTCGTCCTCTGTCCGTCCGTCTCATACCGTCTGTCCCAGACAGTCTGTCTCAGACCGTCTGTCTCAGAACGTCTGTACAGACCGTCTGTCTCAGACCGTCTGTCTCAGACCGTCTGTCTCAGACCGTCTGTCTCAGACCGTCTGTCGCACACCGTCTGTCGCACACCGTTTGTTTCAGTCCGTCTGTTTCAGACCGTCTGTCTCAGACCGTCTGTCTCAGACCGTCTGTCTCAGACCGTCTGTCTCAGACCGTCTGTCTCAGACCGTCTGTCTCAGACCGTCTGTCTCAGACCGTCTGTCTCAGACCGACTGTCTCAGTCCGTCTGCCCCTGTCCGTCTGTCTCATACCGTCTGCCGCATACCGTCTGTCTCAGACCGTATGTGTCAGCCCGTCTGTCTCAGACCGTGCGTCTCAGTTTGTCCGTCTCAGACCGTCTGTCTCAGACCGTCTGTCTCAGACCGTCTGTCTCAGACCGTCTGTCTCAGACCGTCTGTCTCAGACCGACTGTCTCAGTCCGTCTGCCCCTGTCCGTCTGTCTCATACCGTCTGCCGCATACCGTCTGTCTCAGACCGTCTGTCTCAGACCGTCTGTCTCAGACCGTCTGTACAGACCGTCTGTCTCAGACCGTCTGTCTCAGACCGTCTGTCTCAGACCGTCTGTCTCAGACCGTCTGTCTCAGACCGTCTGTCTCAGACCGTCTGTCTCAGACCGTCTGTCTCAGACCGTCTGTCTCAGACCGTCTGTCTCAGCCCGTCTGTCTCAGACCGTCCGTCTCTGTGCTTCTGTCTCCGTCTGTCGTCCTCTGTCCGTCCGTCTCATACCGTCTGTCCAGACCGTCTATCCCAGACAATCTGTCTCAGACCGTCTGTCTCAGACCGTCTGTCTCAGACCGTCTGTCTCAGACCGTCTGTCTCAGACCGTCTGTCTCAGACCGTCTGTCTCAGACCGTCTGTCTCAGACCGTCTGTCTCAGACCGTCTGTCTCAGACCGTCTGTCTCAGACCGTCTGTCTCAGACCGTCTGTCTCAGTCCGTCTGTCTCAGACCGTCTGTCTCAGACCGTCTGTCTCAGACCGTCTGTCTCAGACCGTCTGTCTCAGACCGTCTGTCTCAGACCGTGTGTCTCAGTCCGTCTGTCTCAGACCGTCTGTCGCAGACCGTCTGTTTCAGACCGTCTGTCGCAGGCCGTCTGTTTCAGACCGTCTGTCGCAGACCGTCTGTTTCAGACCGTCTGTCTCAGACCGTCTGTCTCAGACCGTCTGTCTCAGACCGTCTGTCTCAGACCGTCTGTCTCAGACCGACTGTCTCAGTCCGTCTGCCCCTGTCCGTCTGTCTCATACCGTCTGCCGCATACCGTCTGTCTCAGACCGTATGTGTCAGCCCGTCTGTCTCAGACCGTGTGTCTCAGTTTGTCCGTCTCAGACCGTCTGTCTCAGACCGTCTGTCTCAGACCGTCTGTCTCAGACCGTCTGTCTCAGACCGTCTGTCTCAGACCGTCTGTCTCATTCCGTCTGTCTCAGACCGTCTGTCTCAGACCGTCTGTCTCAGACCGACTGTCTCAGTTCGTCTGCCCCTGTCCGTCTGTCTCATACCGTCTGCCGCATACCGTCTGTCTCAGACCGTCTGTCTCAGACCGTCTGTCTCAGACCGTCTGTCTCAGACCGTCTGTACAGACCGTCTGTCTCAGACCGTCTGTCTCAGACCGTCTGTCTCAGACCGTCTGTCTCAGACCGTCTGTCTCAGACCGTCTGTCTCAGACCGTCTGTCTCAGACCGTCTGTCTCAGACCGTCTGTCTCAGACCGTCTGTACAGACCGTCTGTCTCAGACCGTCTGTCTCAGACCGTCTGTCTCAGACCGTCTGTCTCAGACCGTCTGTCTCAGACCGTCTGTCTCAGACCGTCTGTCTCAGACCGTCTGTCTCAGACCGTCTGTCTCAGACCGTCTGTCTCAGCCCGTCTGTCTCAGACCGTCCGTCTCTGTGCTTCTGTCTCCGTCTGTCGTCCTCTGTCCGTCCGTCTCATACCGTCTGTCCAGACCGTCTATCCCAGACAATCTGTCTCAGACCGTCTGTCTCAGACCGTCTGTCTCAGACCGTCTGTCTCAGACCGTCTGTCTCAGACCGTCTGTCTCAGACCGTCTGTCTCAGACCGTCTGTCTCAGACCGTCTGTCTCAGACCGTCTGTCTCAGACCGTCTGTCTCAGACCGTCTGTCTCAGACCGTCTGTCTCAGTCCGTCTGTCTCAGACCGTCTGTCTCAGACCGTCTGTCTCAGACCGTCTGTCTCAGACCGTCTGTCTCAGACCGTCTGTCTCAGACCGTCTGTCTCAGACCGTGTGTCTCAGTCCGTCTGTCTCAGACCGTCTGTCGCAGACCGTCTGTTTCAGACCGTCTGTCGCAGGCCGTCTGTTTCAGACCGTCTGTCGCAGACCGTCTGTTTCAGACCGTCTGTCTCAGACCGTCTGTCTCAGACCGTCTGTCTCAGACCGTCTGTCTCAGACCGTCTGTCTCAGACCGACTGTCTCAGTCCGTCTGCCCCTGTCCGTCTGTCTCATACCGTCTGCCGCATACCGTCTGTCTCAGACCGTATGTGTCAGCCCGTCTGTCTCAGACCGTGTGTCTCAGTTTGTCCGTCTCAGACCGTCTGTCTCAGACCGTCTGTCTCAGACCGTCTGTCTCAGACCGTCTGTCTCAGACCGTCTGTCTCAGACCGTCTGTCTCATTCCGTCTGTCTCAGACCGTCTGTCTCAGACCGTCTGTCTCAGACCGACTGTCTCAGTCCGTCTGCCCCTGTCCGTCTGTCTCATACCGTCTGCCGCATACCGTCTGTCTCAGACCGTCTGTCTCAGACCGTCTGTCTCAGACCGTCTGTCTCAGACCGTCTGTACAGACCGTCTGTCTCAGACCGTCTGTCTCAGACCGTCTGTCTCAGACCGTCTGTCTCAGACCGTCTGTCTCAGACCGTCTGTCTCAGACCGTCTGTCTCAGACCGTCTGTCTCAGACCGTCTGTCTCAGACCGTCTGTCTCAGCCCGTCTGTCTCAGACCGTCCGTCTCTGTGCTTCTGTCTCCGTCTGTCGTCCTCTGTCCGTCCGTCTCATACCGTCTGTCCAGACCGTCTATCCCAGACAATCTGTCTCAGACCGTCTGTCTCAGACCGTCTGTCTCAGACCGTCTGTCTCAGACCGTCTGTCTCAGACCGTCTGTCTCAGACCGTCTGTCTCAGACCGTCTGTCTCAGACCGTCTGTCTCAGACCGTCTGTCTCAGACCGTCTGTCTCTGACCGTCTGTCGCACACCGTCTGTCGCAGACCGTCTGTCTCAGACCGTCTGTCTCAGACCGTCTGTCTCAGACCGTGTGTCTCAGTCCGTCTGTCTCAGACCGTCTGTCGCACACCGTCTGTCGCAGACCGTCTGTCTCAGACCGTCAGTCTCAGATCGTCTGTCACAGTCCTGCTGTCTCCGGTCGTCTGTCTCAGACCGTCTGTCTCAGACCGTCTGTCTCAGCCCGTCTGTCTCAGACTGTCCGTCTCTGTGCTTCTGTCTCCGTCTGTCGTCCTCTGTCCGTCCGTCTCATACCGTCTGTCCCAGACAGTCTGTCTCAGACCGTCTGTCTCAGAACGTCTGTACAGACCGTCTGTCTCAGACCGTCTGTCTCAGACCGTCTGTCTCAGACCGTCTGTCTCAGACCGTCTGTCTCAGACCGTCTGTCTCAGACCGTGTGTCTCAGTCCGTCTGTCTCAGTCCGTCTGTCTCAGACCGTCTGTCGCACACCGTCTATCTCAGACCGTCTGTCTCAGACCGTCCGTCTCTGTGCTTCTGTCTCCGTCTGTCGTCCTCTGTCCGTCCGTCTCATACCGTCTGTCCAGACCGTCTATCCCAGACCGTCTGTACAGACCGTCTGTCTCAGACCGTCTGTCTCAGACCGTCTGTCTCAGACCGTCTGTCTCAGACCGTCTGTCTCAGACCGTCTGTCTCAGACCGTCTGTCTCAGACCGTCTGTCTCAGACCGTCTGTCTCAGACCGTCTGTCTCAGACCGTCTGTCTCAGCCCGTCTGTCTCAGACCGTCCGTCTCTGTGCTTCTGTCTCCGTCTGTCGTCCTCTGTCCGTCCGTCTCATACCGTCTGTCCAGACCGTCTATCCCAGACAATCTGTCTCAGACCGTCTGTCTCAGACCGTCTGTCTCAGACCGTCTGTCTCAGACCGTCTGTCTCAGACCGTCTGTCTCAGACCGTGTGTCTCAGTCCGTCTGTCTCAGACCGTCTGTCGCACACCGTCTGTTTCAGACCGTCTGTCGCAGGCCGTCTGTCTCAGACTGTCTGTCGCACACCGTCTGTCGCACACCGTTTGTTTCAGTCCGTCTGTTTCAGACCGTCTGTCTCAGACCGTCTGTCTCAGACCGTCTGTCTCAGACCGTCTGTCTCAGACCGTCTGTCTCAGACCGTCTGTCTCAGACCGTCTGTCTCAGACCGTCTGTCTCAGACCGACTGTCTCAGTCCGTCTGCCCCTGTCCGTCTGTCTCATACCGTCTGCCGCATACCGTCTGTCTCAGACCGTATGTGTCAGCCCGTCTGTCTCAGACCGTGCGTCTCAGTTTGTCCGTCTCAGACCGTCTGTCTCAGACCGTCTGTCTCAGACCGTCTGTCTCAGACCGTCTGTCTCAGACCGTCTGTCTCAGACCGTCTGTCTCAGACCGACTGTCTCAGTCCGTCTGCCCCTGTCCGTCTGTCTCATACCGTCTGCCGCATACCGTCTGTCTCAGACCGTCTGTCTCAGACCGTCTGTCTCAGACCGTCTGTACAGACCGTCTGTCTCAGACCGTCTGTCTCAGACCGTCTGTCTCAGACCGTCTGTCTCAGACCGTCTGTCTCAGACCGTCTGTCTCAGACCGTCTGTCTCAGACCGTCTGTCTCAGACCGTCTGTCTCAGCCCGTCTGTCTCAGACCGTCCGTCTCTGTGCTTCTGTCTCCGTCTGTCGTCCTCTGTCCGTCCGTCTCATACCGTCTGTCCAGACCGTCTATCCCAGACAATCTGTCTCAGACCGTCTGTCTCAGACCGTCTGTCTCAGACCGTCTGTCTCAGACCGTCTGTCTCAGACCGTCTGTCTCAGACCGTCTGTCTCAGACCGTCTGTCTCAGACCGTCTGTCTCAGACCGTCTGTCTCAGACCGTCTGTCTCAGACCGTCTGTCTCAGACCGTCTGTCTCAGTCCGTCTGTCTCAGACCGTCTGTCTCAGACCGTCTGTCTCAGACCGTCTGTCTCAGACCGTCTGTCTCAGACCGTCTGTCTCAGACCGTCTGTCTCAGACCGTGTGTCTCAGTCCGTCTGTCTCAGACCGTCTGTCGCAGACCGTCAGTTTCAGACCGTCTGTCGCAGGCCGTCTGTTTCAGACCGTCTGTCGCAGACCGTCTGTTTCAGACCGTCTGTCTCAGACCGTCTGTCTCAGACCGTCTGTCTCAGACCGTCTGTCTCAGACCGTCTGTCTCAGACCGACTGTCTCAGTCCGTCTGCCCCTGTCCGTCTGTCTCATACCGTCTGCCGCATACCGTCTGTCTCAGACCGTATGTGTCAGCCCGTCTGTCTCAGACCGTGTGTCTCAGTTTGTCCGTCTCAGACCGTCTGTCTCAGACCGTCTGTCTCAGACCGTCTGTCTCAGACCGTCTGTCTCAGACCGTCTGTCTCAGACCGTCTGTCTCAGACCGTCTGTCTCAGACCGACTGTCTCAGTCCGTCTGCCCCTGTCCGTCTGTCTCATACCGTCTGCCGCATACCGTCTGTCTCAGACCGTCTGTCTCAGACCGTCTGTCTCAGACCGTCTGTACAGACCGTCTGTCTCAGACCGTCTGTCTCAGACCGTCTGTCTCAGACCGTCTGTCTCAGACCGTCTGTCTCAGACCGTCTGTCTCAGACCGTCTGTCTCAGACCGTCTGTCTCAGACCGTCTGTCTCAGACCGTCTGTCTCAGACCGTCTGTCTCAGACCGTCTGTCTCAGACCGTCTGTCTCAGCCCGTCTGTCTCAGACCGTCCGTCTCTGTGCTTCTGTCTCCGTCTGTCGTCCTCTGTCCGTCCGTCTCATACCGTCTGTCCAGACCGTCTATCCCAGACAATCTGTCTCAGACCGTCTGTCTCAGACCGTCTGTCTCAGACCGTCTGTCTCAGACCGTCTGTCTCAGACCGTCTGTCTCAGACCGTCTGTCTCAGACCGTCTGTCTCAGACCGTCTGTCTCAGACCGTCTGTCTCAGACCGTCTGTCTCTGACCGTCTGTCGCACACCGTCTGTCGCAGACCGTCTGTCTCAGACCGTCTGTCTCAGACCGTCTGTCTCAGACCGTGTGTCTCAGTCCGTCTGTCTCAGACCGTCTGTCGCACACCGTCTGTCGCAGACCGTCTGTCTCAGACCGTCAGTCTCAGATCGTCTGTCACAGTCCTGCTGTCTCCGGTCGTCTGTCTCAGACCGTCTGTCTCAGACCGTCTGTCTCAGCCCGTCTGTCTCAGACTGTCCGTCTCTGTGCTTCTGTCTCCGTCTGTCGTCCTCTGTCCGTCCGTCTCATACCGTCTGTCCCAGACAGTCTGTCTCAGACCGTCTGTCTCAGAACGTCTGTACAGACCGTCTGTCTCAGACCGTCTGTCTCAGACCGTCTGTCTCAGACCGTCTGTCTCAGACCGTCTGTCTCAGACCGTCTGTCTCAGACCGTCTGTCTCAGACCGTCTGTCTCAGACCGTGTGTCTCAGTCCGTCTGTCTCAGACCGTCTGTCGCAGACCGTCTATCTCAGACCGTCTGTCTCAGACCGTCTGTCTAAGACCGTCTGTCTCAGACCGTCTGTCTCAGACCGTCTGTCTCAGACCGTCGGTCTCAGACCGTGTGTCTCAGTTCGTCCGTCTCAGACCGTCTGTCTCAGACCGTGTGTCTCAGATCGTCTGTCTCAGTCCGCCTGTCTCCGGTCGTCTGTCTCAGACCGTCTGTCTCAGACCGTCTGTCTCAGACCGTCTGTCTCAGACCGTCTGTACAGACCGTCTGTCTCAGACCATCTGTCTCAGACCGTCCGTCTCAGACCGTCTGTCTCAGACCGTCTGTCTCAGACCGTCTGTCTCAGACCGTCTGTCTCAGACCGTCTGTCTCAGACCGTCGGTCTCAGACCGTGTGTCTCAGTTCGTCCGTCTCAGACCGTCTGTCTCAGACCGTCTGTCTCGGACCGTGTGTCTCAGATCGTCTGTCTCAGTCCGCCTGTCTCCGGTCGTCTGTCTCAGACCGTCTGTCTCAGCCCGTCTGGCTCAGACCGTCTGTCTCAGACCGTCTGTCTCAGACCGTCTGTCTCAGACCGTGTGTCTCAGTCCGTCTGTCTCAGACTGTCTGTCGCACACCGTCTGTCGCACACCGTTTGTTTCAGACCGTCTGTGTCAGACCGTCTATCTCAGACCGTCTTTCTCAGACCGTCTGTCTCAGTCCGTCTGCCCCTGTCCGTCTGTCTCATACCGTCTGCGTCAGACCGTATGTGTCAGACCGTCTGTCTCAGACCGTCTGTCTCAGACCGTCTGTCTCAGACCGTCTGTCTCAGACCGTGTGTCTCAGTCCGTCTGTCTCAGACTGTCTGTCGCACACCGTCTGTCGCACACCGTTTGTTTCAGACCGTCTGTGTCAGACCGTCTATCTCAGACCGTCTATCTCAGACCGTCTTTCTCAGACCGTCTGTCTCAGACCGTCTGTCTCAGACCGTCTGTCTCAGACCGTCTGTCTCAGACCGTCTGTCTCAGTCCGTCTGCCGCTGTCCGTCTGTCTCATACCGTCTGCCTCATACTGTCTGTCTCAGACCGTATTTGTCAGACCGTCTGTCTCAGACCGTGTGTCTCAGTTTGTCCGTCTCAGACCGTCTGTCTCAAACCGTCTGTCTCAGTCCGTCTGTCTCGGACTGTCTGTCGCATACCGTCTGTCGCACACCGTTTGTTTCAGACCGTCTGTTTCAGACCGTCTATCTCAGACCGTCTTTCTCAGACCGTCTGTCTCAGACCGTCTGGCTCAGACCGGCTGTCTCAGACCGTCTGTCTCAGACCGTCTGCCTCAGACCGTCTGTCTCAGACCGTCTGTCTCAGTCCGTCTGCCCCTGCCCGTCTGTCTCATACCGTCTGCCTCATACCGTCTGTCTCAGACCGTATGTGTCAGACCGTCTGTCTCAGACCGTGTGTCTCAGTTTGTCCGTCTCAGACCGTCTGTCTCAGACCGTCTGTCTCATACCGTCTGTCCCAAACCGTCTGTCTCATACCGTCTGTCTCAAACCGTCTGTCTCAGACCGTCTGTCTCAGACCGTGTGTATCAGACCGTCTGTCTCAGACCGTCTGTCTCAGACCGTCTGTCTCAGACCGTGTGTCTCAGACCGTCTGTCTCAGACCGTCTGTCTCAGACCGTCTGTATCAGTCCGTCTGCCCCTGTCCGTCTGTCTCATACCGTCTGTCCCAGACAGTCCGTCTCAGACCGTCTGTCTCAGACCGTCTGTCGCACACCGTCTGTCGCAGACCGTCTGTCTCAGACCGTCTGTCCCAGACCGTCTGTCTCAGTCCGTCTGCCCCTGCCCGTCTGTCTCATACCGTCTGCCTCATACCGTCTGTCTCAGACCGTATGTGTCAGACCGTCTGTCGCAGACCGTCTGTCTCAGACCGTCTCTCTCAGATAGTCTGTCTCAGTCCGCCTGTCTCCGGTCGTCCGTCTCATACCGTCTGTCCCAGACAGTCTGTCTCAGACCGTCTGTCTCAGACTGTCTGTACAGACCGTCTGTCTCAGACCTCCTGTCTCAGACCGTCTGTCTCAGTCCGTCTGCCCCTGTCCGTCTGTCTCAAACCGTCTGCCTCATACCGTCTGTCTCAGACCGTATGTGTCAGACCGTCTGTCTCAGACCGTGTGTCTCAGTTTGTCCGTCTCAGACCGTCTGTCTCAGACCGTCTGTCTCAGACCGTCTGTCTCAGACCGTCTGTCTCAGACCGTCTGTCTCAGACCGTCTGTCTCAGTCCGTCTGTCTCAGACCGTCTGTCTCAGACCGTCTGTCTCAGACCGTCTGTCTCAGACCGTCTGTCTCAGACCGTCTGTCTCAGACCGTGTGTCTCAGACCGTCTGTCTCAGACCGTCTGTCGCAGACCGTCTGTTTCAGACCGTCTGTCGCAGGCCGTCTGTTTCAGACCGTCTGTTGCAGACCGTCTGTTTCAGACCGTCTGTCTCAGACCGTCTGTCTCAGACCGTCTGTCTCAGACCGTCTGTCTCAGACCGTCTGTCTCAGACCGTCTGTCTCAGACCGTCTGTCTCAGACCGTCTGTCTCAGACCGACTGTCTCAGTCCGTCTGCCCCTGTCCGTCTGTCTCATACCGTCTGCCGCATACCGTCTGTCTCAGACCGTATGTGTCAGCCCGTCTGTCTCAGACCGTGTGTCTCAGTTTGTCCGTCTCAGACCGTCTGTCTCAGACCGTCTGTCTCAGACCGTCTGTCTCAGACCGTCTGTCTCAGACCATCTGTCTCAGACCGTCCGTCTCAGACCGTCTGTCTCAGACCGTCTGTCTCAGACCGTCTGTCTCAGACCGTCTGTCTCAGACCGTCTGTCTCAGACCGTCGGTCTCAGACCGTGTGTCTCAGTTCGTCCGTCTCAGACCGTCTGTCTCAGACCGTCTGTCTCAGACCGTGTGTCTCAGATCGTCTGTCTCAGTCCGCCTGTCTCCGGTCGTCTGTCTCAGACCGTCTGTCTCAGCCCGTCTGGCTCAGACCGTCTGTCTCAGACCGTCTGTCTCAGACCGTCTGTCTCAGACCGTGTGTCTCAGTCCGTCTGTCTCAGACTGTCTGTCGCACACCGTCTGTCGCACACCGTTTGTTTCAGACCGTCTGTGTCAGACCGTCTATCTCAGACCGTCTTTCTCAGACCGTCTGTCTCAGTCCGTCTGCCCCTGTCCGTCTGTCTCATACCGTCTGCGTCAGACCGTATGTGTCAGACCGTCTGTCTCAGACCGTCTGTCTCAGACCGTCTGTCTCAGACCGTGTGTCTCAGTCCGTCTGTCTCAGACTGTCTGTCGCACACCGTCTGTCGCACACCGTTTGTTTCAGACCGTCTGTGTCAGACCGTCTATCTCAGACCGTCTATCTCAGACCGTCTTTCTCAGACCGTCTGTCTCAGACCGTCTGTCTCAGACCGTCTGTCTCAGACCGTCTGTCTCAGACCGTCTGTCTCAGTCCGTCTGCCCCTGTCCGTCTGTCTCATACCGTCTGCCTCATACTGTCTGTCTCAGACCGTATTTGTCAGACCGTCTGTCTCAGACCGTGTGTCTCAGTTTGTCCGTCTCAGACCGTCTGTCTCAAACCGTCTGTCTCAGTCCGTCTGTCTCGGACTGTCTGTCGCATACCGTCTGTCGCACACCGTTTGTTTCAGACCGTCTGTTTCAGACCGTCTATCTCAGACCGTCTTTCTCAGACCGTCTGTCTCAGACCGTCTGGCTCAGACCGTCTGTCTCAGACCGTCTGTCTCAGACCGTCTGTCTCAGACCGTCTGTCTCAGACCGTCTGTCTCAGTCCGTCTGCCCCTGCCCGTCTGTCTCATACCGTCTGCCTCATACCGTCTGTCTCAGACCGTATGTGTCAGACCGTCTGTCTCAGACCGTGTGTCTCAGTTTGTCCGTCTCAGACCGTCTGTCTCAGACCGTCTGTCTCATACCGTCTGTCCCAAACCGTCTGTCTCATACCGTCTGTCTCAAACCGTCTGTCTCAGACCGTCTGTCTCAGACCGTGTGTATCAGACCGTCTGTCTCAGACCGTCTGTCTCAGACCGTCTGTCTCAGACCGTGTGTCTCAGACCGTCTGTCTCAGACCGTCTGTCTCAGACCGTCTGTCTCAGACCGTCTGTATCAGTCCGTCTGCCCCTGTCCGTCTGTCTCATACCGTCTGTCCCAGACAGTCCGTCTCAGACCGTCTGTCTCAGACCGTCTGTCGCACACCGTCTGTCGCAGACCGTCTGTCTCAGACCGTCTGTCTCAGACCGTCTGTCGCAGACCGTCTGTCTCAGACCGTCTCTCTCAGATAGTCTGTCTCAGTCCGCCTGTCTCCGGTCGTCCGTCTCATACCGTCTGTCCCAGACAGTCTGTCTCAGACCGTCTGTCTCAGACTGTCTGTACAGACCGTCTGTCTCAGACCTTCTGTCTCAGACCGTCTGTCTCAGTCCGTCTGCCCCTGTCCGTCTGTCTCATACCGTCTGCCTCATACCGTCTGTCTCAGACCGTATGTGTCAGACCGTCTGTCTCAGACCGTGTGTCTCAGTTTGTCCGTCTCAGACCGTCTGTCTCAGACCGTCTGTCTCAGACCGTCTGTCTCAGACCGTCTGTCTCAGACCGTCTGTCTCAGACCGTCTGTCTCAGACCGTGTGTCTCAGACCGTCTGTCTCAGACCGTCTGTCTCAGACCGTCTGTCTCAGACCGTCTGTATCAGTCCGTCTGCCCCTGTCCGTCTGTCTCATACCGTCTGTCCCAGACAGTCCGTCTCAGACCGTCTGTCTCAGACCGTCTGTCGCACACCGTCTGTCGCAGACCGTCTGTCTCAGACCGTCTGTCGCAGACCGTCTGTCTCAGACCGTCTGTCTCAGATAGTCTGTCTCAGTCCGCCTGTCTCCGGTCGTCCGTCTCATACCGTCTGTCCCAGACAGTCTGTCTCAGACCGTCTGTCTCAGACCGTCTGTACAGACCGTCTGTCTCAGACCTTCTGTCTCAGACCGTCTGTCTCAGTCCGTCTGCCCCTGTCCGTCTGTCTCATACCGTCTGCCTCATACCGTCTGTCTGAGACCGTATGTGTCAGACCGTCTGTCTCAGACCGTGTGTCTCAGTTTGTCCGTCTCAGACCGTCTGTCTCAGAACGTCTGTCTCAGACCGTCTGTCTCAGACCGTCTGTCTCAGACCGTCTGTCTCAGACCGTCTGTCTCAGACCGTCTGTCTCAGACCGTCTGTCTCAGACCGTCTGTCTCAGACCGTGTGTCTCAGTCCGTCTGTCTCGGACTGTCTGTCGCACACCGGCTGTCGCACACCGTTTGTTTCAGACCGTCTGTGTCAGACCGTCTATCTCAGACCGTCTTTCTCAGACCGTCTGTCTCAGACCGTCTGTCTCAGACCGTCTGTCTCAGACCGTCTGTCTCAGACCGTCTGTCTCAGACCGTCTGTGTCAGACCGTCTATCTCAGACCGCCTGTCTCAGACCATCTGTCTCAGACCGTCTGTCTCAGTCCGCCTGCCTCTCTCCGTCTTTCTCATACCGCCTGTCTCAGACCGTCTGTCTCAGATCATCTGTCTCAGGCCGTCTGTCTCAGACCATCTGTCTCAGTCCGTCTACCTCTGCCTGTCCGTCTCAGTCCGTCAGCTTCAGTCGGTCTGTCTCATTCCGTCTGTCTCAGACCGTCTGTACAGACCGTCTGTCTCAGACCGTCTGTCTCAGACCGTCTGTCTCAGACCGTCTGTCTCAGACCGTCTGTCTCAGACCGTCTGTCTCAGACCGTCCGTCTCAGACCGTCTGTCTCAGACCGTCTGTCGCACACCGTCTGTCGCAGACCGTCTGTCTCAGACCGTCTGTCTCAGACCGTCTGTCGCAGACCGTCTGTCTCAGACCGTCTGTCTCAGATAGTCTGTCTCAGTCCGCCTGTCTCCGGTCGTCCGTCTCATACCGTCTGTCCCAGACAGTCTGTCTCAGACCGTCTGTCTCAGACCGTCTGTACAGACCGTCTGTCTCAGACCGTCTGTCTCGGACCGTCTGTCTCAGACCGTGTGTCTCAGTCTGTCTGTTTCAGACCATCTGTCTCAGTCCGTCTACCGCTGCCTGTCCGTCTCAGTCCGTCAGCTTCAGTCGGTCTGTCTCATTCCGTCTGTCTCAGACCATCCGTCTCGTTGCGTCTGGCTCTGTCTGTCGGCCTCTGTCCGTCTGTCTCAGTCTGTCTGCCTCTGTCCGTCCGTCTCATACCGTCTGTCTCAGACCGTCTGTCTCAGACCGTCTGTCTCAGACCGTCTGTCTCAGACCGTCTGTCTCAGACCGTCTGTCTCAGACCGTGTGTCTCAGTCCGTCTGTCGCACACCGTCTGTCGCACACCGTTTGTTTCAGACCGTCTGTGTCAGACCGTCTATCTCAGACCGTCTATCTCAGACCGTCTTTCTCATACCGTCTGCCTCATACCGTCTGTCTCAGACCGTATGTGTCAGACCGTCTGTCTCAGACCGTGTGTCTCAGTTTGTCCGTCTCAGACCGTCTGTCTCAGACCGTCTGTCTCATACCGTCTGTCCCAAACCGTCTGTCTCATACCGTCTGTCTCAAACCGTCTGTCTCAGACCGTCTGTCTCAGACCGTGTGTCTCAAACCGTCTGTCTCAGTCCGTCTGTCTCGGACTGTCTGTCGCATACCGTGTGTCTCAGACCGTCTGTCTCAGACCGTCTATCTCAGACCGTCTGTCTCAGACCGTCTGTATCAGTCCGTCTGCCCCTGTCCGTCTGTCTCATACCGTCTGTCCCAGACAGTCCGTCTCAGACCGTCTGTCTCAGACCGTCTGTCGCACACCGTCTGTCGCAGACCGTCTGTCTCAGACCGTCTGTCTCAGACCGTCTGTCTCAGACCGTCTGTCTCAGACCGTCTGTCTCAGACCGTCTGTACAGACCGTCTGTCTCAGTCCGCCTGTCTCCGGTCGTCCGTCTCATACCGTCTGTCTCAGACCGTCCGTCTCATACCGTCTGTCGCACACCGTCTGTCGCAGACCGTCTGTCTCAGACCGTCTGCCTCATACCGTCTGTCTCAGACCGTATGTGTCAGACCGTCTGTCTCAGACCGTGTGTCTCAGTTTGTCCGTCTCAGACCGTCTGTCTCAGACCGTCTGTCTCAGACCGTCTGTCTCAGACCGTCTGTCTCAGACCGTCTGTCTCAGACCGTCTGTCTCAGACCGTCTGTCTCAGACCGTCTGTCTCAGACCGTGTGTCTCAGTCCGTCTGTCTCGGACTGTCTGTCGCACACCGGCTGTCGCACACCGTTTGTTTCAGACCGTCTGTGTCAGACCGTCTATCTCAGACCGTCTTTCTCAGACCGTCTGTCTCAGACCGTCTGTCTCAGACCGTCTGTCTCAGACCGTCTGTCTCAGACCGTCTGTCTCAGACCGTCTGTCTCAGACCGTCTGTCTCAGACCGTCTGTCTCAGACCGTCTGTCTCAGACCGTCTGTGTCAGACCGTCTATCTCAGACCGCCTGTCTCAGACCATCTGTCTCAGACCGTCTGTCTCAGTCCGCCTGCCTCTCTCCGTCTTTCTCATACCGCCTGTCTCAGACCGTCTGTCTCAGATCATCTGTCTCAGGCCGTCTGTCTCAGACCATCTGTCTCAGTCCGTCTACCTCTGCCTGTCCGTCTCAGTCCGTCAGCTTCAGTCGGTCTGTCTCATTCCGTCTGTCTCAGACCGTCTGTACAGACCGTCTGTCTCAGACCGTCTGTCTCAGACCGTCTGTCTCAGACCGTCTGTCTCAGACCGTCTGTCTCAGACCGTCTGTCTCAGACCGTCCGTCTCAGACCGTCTGTCTCAGACCGTCTGTCGCACACCGTCTGTCGCAGACCGTCTGTCTCAGACCGTCTGTCTCAGACCGTCTGTCGCAGACCGTCTGTCTCAGACCGTCTGTCTCAGATAGTCTGTCTCAGTCCGCCTGTCTCCGGTCGTCCGTCTCATACCGTCTGTCCCAGACAGTCTGTCTCAGACCGTCTGTCTCAGACCGTCTGTACAGACCGTCTGTCTCAGACCGTCTGTCTCGGACCGTCTGTCTCAGACCGCGTGTCTCAGTCTGTCTGTTTCAGACCATCTGTCTCAGTCCGTCTACCGCTGCCTGTCCGTCTCAGTCCGTCAGCTTCAGTCGGTCTGTCTCATTCCGTCTGTCTCAGACCATCCGTCTCGTTGCGTCTGGCTCTGTCTGTCGGCCTCTGTCCGTCTGTCTCAGTCTGTCTGCCTCTGTCCGTCCGTCTCATACCGTCTGTCTCAGACCGTCTGTCTCAGACCGTCTGTCTCAGACCGTCTGTCTCAGACCGTCTGTCTCAGACCGTCTGTCTCAGACCGTGTGTCTCAGTCCGTCTGTCGCACACCGTCTGTCGCACACCGTTTGTTTCAGACCGTCTGTGTCAGACCGTCTATCTCAGACCGTCTATCTCAGACCGTCTTTCTCATACCGTCTGCCTCATACCGTCTGTCTCAGACCGTATGTGTCAGACCGTCTGTCTCAGACCGTGTGTCTCAGTTTGTCCGTCTCAGACCGTCTGTCTCAGACCGTCTGTCTCATACCGTCTGTCCCAAACCGTCTGTCTCATACCGTCTGTCTCAAACCGTCTGTCTCAGACCGTCTGTATCAGTCCGTCTGCCCCTGTCCGTCTGTCTCATACCGTCTGTCCCAGACAGTCCGTCTCAGACCGTCTGTCTCAGACCGTCTGTCGCACACCGTCTGTCGCAGACCGTCTGTCTCAGACCGTCTGTCTCAGACCGTCTGTCTCAGACCGTCTGTCTCAGACCGTCTGTACAGACCGTCTGTCTCAGTCCGCCTGTCTCCGGTCGTCCGTCTCATACCGTCTGTCTCAGACCGTCTGTCTCAGACCGTCCGTCTCAGACCGTCTGTCGCACACCGTCTGTCTCAGACCTTCTGTCTCAGACCGTCTGTCTCAGTCCGTCTGCCCCTGTCCGTCTGTCTCATACTGTCTGCCTCATACCGTCTGTCTCAGACCGTATGTGTCAGACCGTCTGTCTCAGACCGTGTGTCTCAGTTTGTCCGTCTCAGACCGTCTGTCTCAGACCGTCTGTCTCAGACCGTCTGTCTCAGACCGTCTGTCTCAGACCGTCTGTCTCAGACCGTCTGTCTCAGACCGTCTGTCTCAGACCGTCTGTCTCAGACCGTGTGTCTCAGTCCGTCTGTCTCGGACTGTCTGTCGCACACCGGCTGTCGCACACCGTTTGTTTCAGACCGTCTGTGTCAGACCGTCTATCTCAGACCGTCTTTCTCAGACCGTCTGTCTCAGACCGTCTGTCTCAGACCGTCTGTCTCAGACCGTCTGTCTCAGACCGTCTGTCTCAGACCGTCTGTCTCAGACCGTCTGTCTCAGACCGTCTGTCTCAGACCGTCTGTGTCAGACCGTCTATCTCAGACCGCCTGTCTCAGACCATCTGTCTCAGACCGTCTGTCTCAGTCCGCCTGCCTCTCTCCGTCTTTCTCATACCGCCTGTCTCAGACCGTCTGTCTCAGATCATCTGTCTCAGGCCGTCTGTCTCAGACCATCTGTCTCAGTCCGTCTACCTCTGCCTGTCCGTCTCAGTCCGTCAGCTTCAGTCGGTCTGTCTCATTCCGTCTGTCTCAGACCGTCTGTACAGACCGTCTGTCTCAGACCGTCTGTCTCAGACCGTCTGTCTCAGACCGTCTGTCTCAGACCGTCTGTCTCAGACCGTCTGTCTCAGACCGTCCGTCTCAGACCGTCTGTCTCAGACCGTCTGTCGCACACCGTCTGTCGCAGACCGTCTGTCTCAGACCGTCTGTCTCAGACCGTCTGTCGCAGACCGTCTGTCTCAGACCGTCTGTCTCAGATAGTCTGTCTCAGTCCGCCTGTCTCCGGTCGTCCGTCTCATACCGTCTGTCCCAGACAGTCTGTCTCAGACCGTCTGTCTCAGACCGTCTGTACAGACCGTCTGTCTCAGACCGTCTGTCTCGGACCGTCTGTCTCAGACCGCGTGTCTCAGTCTGTCTGTTTCAGACCATCTGTCTCAGTCCGTCTACCGCTGCCTGTCCGTCTCAGTCCGTCAGCTTCAGTCGGTCTGTCTCATTCCGTCTGTCTCAGACCATCCGTCTCGTTGCGTCTGGCTCTGTCTGTCGGCCTCTGTCCGTCTGTCTCAGTCTGTCTGCCTCTGTCCGTCCGTCTCATACCGTCTGTCTCAGACCGTCTGTCTCAGACCGTCTGTCTCAGACCGTCTGTCTCAGACCGTCTGTCTCAGACCGTCTGTCTCAGACCGTCTGTCTCAGACCGTCTGTCTCAGACCGTCTGTCTCAGACCGTCTGTCTCAGACCGTGTGTCTCAGTCCGTCTGTCGCACACCGTCTGTCGCACACCGTTTGTTTCAGACCGTCTGTGTCAGACCGTCTATCTCAGACCGTCTATCTCAGACCGTCTTTCTCAGACCGTCTGTCTCAGACCGTCTGTCTCAGACCGTCTCTCTCAGACCGTCTGTCTCCGACCGTCTGTCTCAGTCCGTCTGCCCCTGTCCGTCTGTCTCATACCGTCTGCCTCATACTGTCTGTCTCAGACCGTATTTGTCAGACTGTCTGTCTCAGACCGTGTGTCTCAGTTTGTCCGTCTCAGACCGTCTGTCTCAAACCGTCTGTCTCAGTCCGTCTGTCTCGGACTGTCTGTCGCATACCGTCTGTCGCACACCATTTGTTTCAGACCGTCTGTTTCAGACCGTCTATCTCAGACCGTCTTTCTCAGACCGTCTGTCTCAGACCGTCTGGCTCAGACCGTCTGTCTCAGACCGTCTGTCTCAGACCGTCTGTCTCAGACCGTCTTTCTCAGACCGTCTGTCTCAGACCGTCTGGCTCAGACCGTCTGTCTCAGACCGTCTGTCTCAGACCGTCTGTCTCAGACCGTCTGTCTCAGACCGTCTGTCTCAGACCGTCTGTCTCAGTCCGTCTGCCCCTGCCCGTCTGTCTCATACCGTCTGCCTCATACCGTCTGTCTCAGACCGTATGTGTCAGACCGTCTGTCTCAGACCGTGTGTCTCAGTTTGTCCGTCTCAGACCGTCTGTCTCAGACCGTCTGTCTCAGACCGTGTGTCTCAGACCGTCTGTCTCAGACCGTCTATCTCAGACCGTCTGTCTCAGACCGTCTGTATCAGTCCGTCTGCCCCTGTCCGTCTGTCTCATACCGTCTGTCCCAGACAGTCCGTCTCAGACCGTCTGTCTCAGACCGTCTGTCGCACACCGTCTGTCGCAGACCGTCTGTCTCAGACCGTCTGTCTCAGACCGTCTGTCTCAGACCGTCTGTCTCAGACCGTCTGTACAGACCGTCTGTCTCAGTCCGCCTGTCTCCGGTCGTCCGTCTCATACCGTCTGTCTCAGACCGTCTGTCTCAGACCGTCCGTCTCAGACCGTCTGTCTCAGACCGTCTGTCGCACACCGTCTGTCGCTGACCGTCTGTCTCAGACCGTCTGTCGCAGACCGTCTGTCTCAGACCGTCTGTCTCAGATCGTCTGTCTCAGTCCGCCTGTCTCCGGTCGTCCGTCTCATACCGTCTGTCCCAGACAGTCTGTCTCAGACCGTCTGTACAGACCGTCTGTCTCAGACCGTCTGTCTCAGACCGTCTGTCTCAGACCGTCTGTCTCAGACCGTCTGTCTCAGACCGTCTGTCTCAGACCGTGTGTCTCAGTCTGTCTGTTTCAGACCGTCTGTCGCACACCGTCTGTCGCAGACCGTTTGTTTCAGACCGTCTGTGTCAGACCGTCTATCTCAGACCGTCTGTCTCAGACCGTCTGTCTCAGACCGTCTGTCTCAGACCGTCTGTCTCAGACCGTCTGTCTCAGACCGTCTGTCTCAGACCGTCTGTCTCAGACCGTCGGTCTCAGACCGTGTGTCTCAGTTCGTCCGTCTCAGACCGTCTGTCTCAGACCGTCTATCTCAGACCATGTGTCTCAGACCGTCTGTCGCACACCGTCTGTCGCAGACCGTCTGTCTCAGACCGTCTGTCTCAGATCGTCTGTCTCATACCGTCTGCCTCATACCGTCTGTCTCAGACCGTATGTGTCAGACCGTCTGTCTCAGACCGTGTGTCTCAGTTTGTCCGTCTCAGACCGTCTGTCTCAGACCGTCTGTCTCAGACCGTCTGTCTCAGACCGTCTGTCTCAGACCGTCTGTCTCAGACCGTCTGTCTCAGACCGTCTGTCTCAGACCGTCTGTCTCAGACCGTCTGTCTCAGACCGTCTGTCTCAGACCGTCTGTTTCAGACCGTCTGTCTCAGACCGTCTGTCTCAGACCATCTGTCTCAGTCCGTCTGCCCCTGTCCGTCTGTCTCAGACCGTCTGTCTCAGACCGTCTGTCTCAGACCGTCTGTCTCAGTCCGTCTGTCTCAGACCGTCTGTCTCATACCGTCTGCCTCATACCGTCTGTCTCAGACCGTATGTGTCAGACCGTCTGTCTCAGACCGTGTGTCTCAGTTTGTCCGTCTCAGACCGTCTGTCTCAGACCGTCTGTCTCATACCGTCTGTCCCAAACCGTCTGTCTCATACCGTCTGTCTCAAACCGTCTGTCTCAGACCGTCTGTCTCAGACCGTGTGTCTCAGACCGTCTGTCTCAGACCGTCTGTCTCAGACCGTCTGTCTCAGACCGTGTGTCTCAGACCGTCTGTCTCAGACCGTCTATCTCAGACCGTCTGTCTCAGACCGTCTGTATCAGTCCGTCTGCCCCTGTCCGTCTGTCTCATACCGTCTGTCCCAGACAGTCCGTCTCAGACCGTCTGTCTCAGACCGTCTGTCGCACACCGTCTGTCGCAGACCGTCTGTCTCAGACCGTCTGTCTCAGACCGTCTGTCTCAGACCGTCTGTCTCAGACCGTCTGTACAGACCGTCTGTCTCAGTCCGCCTGTCTCCGGTCGTCCGTCTCATACCGTCTGTCTCAGACCGTCTGTCTCAGACCGTCCGTCTCAGACCGTCTGTCTCAGACCGTCTGTCGCACACCGTCTGTCGCTGACCGTCTGTCTCAGACCGTCTGTCGCAGACCGTCTGTCTCAGACCGTCTGTCTCAGATCGTCTGTCTCAGTCCGCCTGTCTCCGGTCGTCCGTCTCATACCGTCTGTCCCAGACAGTCTGTCTCAGACCGTCTGTACAGACCGTCTGTCTCAGACCGTCTGTCTCAGACCGTCTGTCTCAGACCGTCTGTCTCAGACCGTGTGTCTCAGTCTGTCTGTTTCAGACCGTCTGTCGCACACCGTCTGTCGCAGACCGTTTGTTTCAGACCGTCTGTGTCAGACCGTCTATCTCAGACCGTCTGTCTCAGACCGTCTGTCTCAGACCGTCTGTCTCAGACCGTCTGTCTCAGACCGTCTGTCTCAGACCGTCTGTCTCAGACCGTCTGTCTCAGACCGTCGGTCTCAGACCGTGTGTCTCAGTTCGTCCGTCTCAGACCGTCTGTCTCAGACCGTCTGTCTCAGACCGTCTGTCTCAGACCATGTGTCTCAGACCGTCTGTCGCACACCGTCTGTCGCAGACCGTCTGTCTCAGACCGTCTGTCTCAGATCGTCTGTCTCATACCGTCTGCCTCATACCGTCTGTCTCAGACCGTATGTGTCAGACCGTCTGTCTCAGACCGTGTGTCTCAGTTTGTCCGTCTCAGACCGTCTGTCTCAGACCGTCTGTCTCAGACCGTCTGTCTCAGACCGTCTGTCTCAGACCGTCTGTCTCAGACCGTCTGTCTCAGACCGTCTGTCTCAGACCGTCTGTCTCAGACCGTCTGTCTCAGACCATCTGTCTCAGTCCGTCTGCCCCTGTCCGTCTGTCTCATACCGTCTGCCTCATACCGTCTGTCTCAGACCGTCTTTCTCAGACCGTCTGTCTCAGACCGTCTGTCTCAGACCGTCTGTCTCAGACCGTCTGTCTCAGACCGTCGGTCTCAGACCGTCTATCTCAGACCGTCTGTCTCAGTCCGTCTGCCCCTGTCCGTCTGTCTCATACCGTCTGCCTCATACCGTCTGTCTCAGACCGTGTGTCTCAGTTTGTCCGTCTCAGACCGTCTGTCTCAGACCGTCTCTCTCAGACCGTCTGTCTCAGACCGTCTGTCTCAGACCGTCTGTCTCAGACCGTCTGTCTCAGACCGTCTGTCTCAGACCGTCTGTCTCAGACCGTCTGTCCCAGACCGTCTGTCTCAGTCCGTCTGCCCCTGTCCGTCTGTCTCATACCGTCTGCCTCATACCGTCTGTCTCAGACCGTATGTGTCATACCGTCTGTCTCAGACCGTCTGTCTCAGACCGTCTGTCTCAGACCGTCTGTCTCAGTCCGCCTGTCTCCGGTCGTCCGTCTCATACCGTCTGTCCCAGACAGTCTGTCTCAGACCGTCTGTACAGACCGTCTGTCTCAGACCGTCCGTCTCAGACCGTCCGTCTCAGACCGTCTGTCTCAGACCGTCTGTCTCAGACCGTCTGTCTCAGACCGTCTGTCTCAGACCGTCCGTCTCAGACCGTCTGTCTCAGACCGTCTGTCGCACACCGTCTGTCGCAGACCGTCTGTCTCAGACCGTCTGTCTCAGACCGTCTGTCTCAGATCGTCTGTCTCAGTCCGCCTGTCTCCGGTCGTCCGTCTCATACCGTCTGTCCCAGACAGTCTGTCTCAGACCGTCTGTCTCAGACCGTCTGTCTCAGACCGTCTGTCTCAGACCGTGTGTCTCAGTCTGTCTGTTTCAGACCGTCTGTCGCACACCGTCTGTCGCAGACCGTTTGTTTCAGACCGTCTGTGTCAGACCGTCTATCTCAGACCGTCTGTCTCAGACCGTCTGTCTCAGACCGTCTGTCTCAGACCGTCTGTCTCAGACCGTCTGTCTCAGACCGTCTGTCTCAGACCGTCTGTCTCAGACCGTCTGTCTCAGACCGTCTGTCTCAGACCGTCTGTCTCAGACCGTCGGTCTCAGACCGTGTGTCTCAGTTCGTCCGTCTCAGACCGTCTGTCTCAGACCGTCCGTCTCAGACCATGTGTCTCAGTCCGTCTGTCTCAGACCGTCTGTCGCACACCGTCTGTCGCAGACCGTCTGTCTCAGACCTTCTGTCTCAGATCGTCTGTCTCAGTCCGCCTGTCTCCGGTCGTCTGTCTCAGACCGTCTGTCTCAGCCCGCCTGGCTCAGACCGTCCGTCTCTGTGCTTCTGTCTCCGTCTGTCGTCCTCTGTCCGTCCGTGTCATACCGTCTGTCCCAGACCGTCTGTCCCAGACAATCTGTCTCAGACCGTCTGTCTCAGACCGTCTTTCTCAGACCGTCTGTCTCAGACCGTCTGTCTCAGACCGTCTGTCTCAGTCCGTCTGCCCCTGTCCGTCTGTCTCATACCACCTGCCTCATACCGTCTGTCTCAGACCGTATGTGTCAGACCGTCTGTCTCAGACCGTGTGTCTCATTTTGTCCGTCTCAGACCGTCTGTCTCAGACCGTCTGTCTCATACCGTCTGTCTCAAACCGTCTGTCTCAGACTGTCTGTCTCAGACCGTCTGTCTCAGCCCGTCTGTCTCAGACCGTCCGTCTCTGTGCTTCTGTCTCCGTCTGTCGTCCTCTGTCCGTCCGTCTCATACCGTCTGTCACAGACCGTCTGTCTCAGACCGTCTGTCTCAGACCGTCTGTCTCAGACCGTCTGTCTCAGACCGTCTGTCTCAGACCGTCTGTCTCAGCCCGTCTGTCTCAGACCGTCCGTCTCTGTGCTTCTGTCTCCGTCTGTCGTCCTCTTTCCGTCCGTCTCATACCGTCTGTCACAGACCGTCTGTCTCAGACCGTCTGTACAGACCGTCTGTCTCAGACCGTCTGTCTCAGACCGTCTGTCTCAGACCGTCTGTCTCAGACCGTCTGTCTCAGACCGTCTGTCTCAGACCGTCTGTCTCAGACCGTCCGTCTCAGACCGTCTGTCTCAGACCGTCTGTCGCACACCGTCTGTCGCAGACCGTCTGTCTCAGACCGTCTGTCTCAGACCGTCTGTCTCAGATCGTCTGTCTCAGTCCGCCTGTCTCCGGTCGTCCGTCTCATACCGTCTGTCCCAGACAGTCTGTCTCAGACCGTCTGTCTCAGACCGTCTGTCTCAGACCGTCTGTCTCAGACCGTGTGTCTCAGTCTGTCTGTTTCAGACCGTCTGTCGCACACCGTCTGTCGCAGACCGTTTGTTTCAGACCGTCTGTGTCAGACCGTCTATCTCAGACCGTCTGTCTCAGACCGTCTGTCTCAGACCGTCTGTCTCAGACCGTCTGTCTCAGACCGTCTGTCTCAGACCGTCTGTCTCAGACCGTCTGTCTCAGACCGTCTGTCTCAGACCGTCTGTCTCAGACCGTCTGTCTCAGACCGTCGGTCTCAGACCGTGTGTCTCAGTTCGTCCGTCTCAGACCGTCTGTCTCAGACCGTCCGTCTCAGACCATGTGTCTCGGTCCGTCTGTCTCAGACCGTCTGTCGCACACCGTCTGTCGCAGACCGTCTGTCTCAGACCTTCTGTCTCAGATCGTCTGTCTCAGTTCGCCTGTCTCCGGTCGTCTGTCTCAGACCGTCTGTCTCAGCCCGTCTGGCTCAGACCGTCCGTCTCTGTGCTTCTGTCTCCGTCTGTCGTCCTCTGTCCGTCTGTCTCAGACCGTCTGTCTCAGACCGTCTTTCTCAGACCGTCTGTCTCAGACCGTCTGTCTCAGACCGTCTGTCTCAGTCCGTCTGCCCCTGTCCGTCTGTCTCATACCACCTGCCTCATACCGTCTGTCTCAGACCGTATGTGTCAGACCGTCTGTCTCAGACCGTGTGTCTCATTTTGTCCGTCTCAGACCGTCTGTCTCAGACCGTCTGTCTCATACCGTCTGTCTCAAACCGTCTGTCTCAGACTGTCTGTCTCAGACCGTCTGTCTCAGCCCGTCTGTCTCAGACCGTCCGTCTCTGTGCTTCTGTCTCCGTCTGCCGTCCTCTGTCCGTCCGTCTCATACCGTCTGTCACAGACCGTCTGTCTCAGACCGTCTGTCTCAGACCGTCTGTCTCAGACCGTCTGTCTCTGACCGTCTGTCTCAGCCCGTCTGTCTCAGACCGTCCGTCTCTGTGCTTCTGTCTCCGTCTGTCGTCCTCTTTCCGTCCGTCTCATACCGTCTGTCACAGACCGTCTGTCTCAGACCGTCTGTCTCAGACCGTCTGTCTCAGACCGTCTGTCTCAGACCGTCTGTCTCAGTCCGTCTGTCTCGGACTGTCTGTCGCACACCGTCTGTCGCACACCGTTTGTTTCAGACCGTCTGTGTCAGGCCGTCTATCTCAGACCGTCTTTCTCAGACCGTCTGTCTCAGACCGTCTGTCTCAGACCGTCTGTCTCAGACCGTCTGTCTCAGACCGTCTGTCTCAGACCGTCTGTCTCAGACCGTCTGTCTCAGACCGTCTGTCTCAGTCCGTCTGCCCCTGTCCGTCTGTCTCATACCGTCTGCCTCATACCGTCTGTCTCAGACCGTATGTGTCAGACCGTCTGTCTCAGACCGTGTGTCTCAGTTTGTCCGTCTCAGACCGTCTGTCTCAGACCGTCTGTCTCATACCGTCTGTCTCAAACCGTCTGTCTCAGACTGTCTGTCTCAGACCGTCTGTCTCAGCCCGTCGGTCTCAGACCGTCCGTCTCTGTGCTTCTGTCTCCGTCTGTCGTCCTCTGTCCGTCCGTCTCATACCGTCTGTCACAGACCGTCTGTCTCAGACCGTCTGTCTCAGACCGTCTGTCTCAGACCGTCTGTCTCAGCCCGTCTGTCTCAGACCGTCCGTCTCTGTGCTTCTGTCTCCGTCTGTCGTCATCTGTCCGTCCGTCTCATACCGTCTGTCACAGACCGTCTGTCTCAGACCGTCTGTCTCAGACCGTCTGTCTCAGACCGTCTGTCTCAGACCGTCTGTCTCAGTCCGTCTGCCCCTGTCCGTCTGTCTCATACCGTCTGCCTCATACCGTCTGTCTCAGACCGTATGTGTCAGACCGTCTGTCTCAGACCGTGTGTCTCAGTTTGTCCGTCTCAGACCGTCTGTCTCAGACCGTCTGTCTCAGACCGTCTGTCTCAGACCGTCTGTCTCAGACCGTCTGTCTCAGACCGTCTGTCTCAGACCGTCTGTCTCAGACCGTCTGTCTCAGACCGTCTGTCTCAGACCGTCGGTCTCAGACCGTGTGTCTCAGTTCGTCCGTCTCAGACCGTCTGTCTCAGACCGTCTGTCTCAGACCGTCTGTCTCAGACCGTGTGTCTCAGTCCGTCTGTCTCAGACCGTCTGTCGCACACCGTCTGTCGCAGACCGTCTGTCTCAGACCGTCTGTCTCAGATCGTCTGTCTCAGTCCGCCTGTCTCCGGTCGTCTGTCTCAGACCGTCTGTCTCAGCCCGTCTGGCTCAGACCGTCCGTCTCTGTGCTTCTGTCTCCGTCTGTCGTCCTCTGTCCGTCCGTCTCATACCGTCTGTCCCAGACCGTCTGTCCCAGACAATCTGTCTCAGACCGTCTGTCTCAGACCGTCTGTACAGACCGTCTGTCTCAGACCGTCTGTCTCAGACCGTCTGCCTCAGACCGTCTGTCTCAGACCGTGTGTCTCAGTCCGTCTGTCTCAGACCGTCTGACTCAGACCGTCTGTCTCAGTCCGTCTGTCTCAGACTGTCTGTCGCACACCGTCTGTCGCACACCGTTTGTTTCAGACCGTCTGTGTCAGACCGTCTATCTCAGACCGTCTTTCTCAGACCGTCTGTCTCAGACCGTCTGTCTCAGACCGTCTGTCTCAGACCGTCGGTCTCAGACCGTCTGTCTCAGACCGTCTGTCTCAGTCCGTCTGCCCCTGTCCGTCTGTCTCATACCGTCTGCCTCATACCGTCTGTCTCAGACCGTATGTGTCAGACCGTATGTGTCAGACCGTCTGTCTCAGACCGTGTGTCTCAGTTTGTCCGTCTCAGACCGTCTGTCTCAGACCGTCTGTCTCAGACCGTCTGTCTCAGACCGTCTGTCTCAGACCGTCTGTCTCAGACCGTCTGTCTCAGACCGTCTGTCTCAGACCGTCTGTCTCAGACCGTCTGTCTCAGACCGTCTGTCTCAGACCGTCTGTCTCAGACCGTGTGTCTCAGTCCGTCTGTCTCGGACTGTCTGCCGCACACCGTCTGTCGCACACCGTTTGTTTCAGACCGTCTGTGTCAGACCGTCTATCTCTGACCGTCTTTCTCAGACCGTCTGTCTCAGACCGTCTGTCTCAGACCGTCTGTCTCAGACCGTCTGTCTCAGTCCGTCTGCCCCTGTCCGTCTGTCTCATACCGCCTGCCTCATACCGTCTGTCTCAGACCGTATGTGTCAGACCGTCTGTCTCAGACCGTGTGTCTCAGTTTGTCCGTCTCAGACCGTCTGTCTCAGACCGTCTGTCTCATACCGTCTGTCTCAAACCGTCTGTCTCAGACTGTCTGTCTCAGACCGTCTGTCTCAGCCCGTCTGTCTCAGACCGTCCGTCTCTGTGCTTCTGTCTCCGTCTGTCGTCCTCTGTCCGTCCGTCTCATACCGTCTGTCACAGACCGTCTGTCTCAGACCGTCTGTCTCAGACCGTCTGTCTCAGACCGTCTGTCTCAGACCGTCTGTCTCAGCCCGTCTGTCTCAGACCGTCCGTCTCTGTGCTTCTGTCTCCGTCTGTCGTCCTCTGTCCGTCCGTCTCATACCGTCTGTCACAGACCGTCTGTCTCATACCGTCTGTCTCAGACCGTCTGTCTCAGACCGTCTGTCTCAGACCGTCTGTCTCAGACCGTCTGTCTCAGTCCGTCTGTCTCGGACTGTCTGTCGCACACCGTCTGTCGCACACCGTTTGTTTCAGACCGTCTGTGTCAGACCGTCTATCTCAGACCGTCTTTCTCAGACCGTCTGTGTCAGACCGTCTGTCTCAGACCGTCTGTCTCAGACCGTCTGTCTCAGACCGTCTGTCTCAGACCGTCTGTCTCATACCGTCTGTCTCAAACCGTCTGTCTCAGACTGTCTGTCTCAGACCGTCTGTCTCAGCCCGTCTGTCTCAGACCGTCCGTCTCTGTGCTTCTGTCTCCGTCTGTCGTCCTCTGTCCGTCCGTCTCATACCGTCTGTCACAGACCGTCTGTCTCAGACCGTCTGTCTCAGACCGTCTGTCTCAGACCGTCTGTCTCAGACCGTCTGTCTCAGACCGTCTGCCTCAGCCCGTCTGTCTCAGACCGTCCGTCTCTGTGCTTCTGTCTCCGTCTGTCGTCCTCTGTCCGTCCGTCTCATACCGTCTGTCACAGACCGTCTGTCTCATACCGTCTGTCTCATACCGCCTGCCTCATACCGTCTGTCTCAGACCGTATGTGTCAGACCGTCTGTCTCAGACCGTGTGTCTCAGTTTGTCCGTCTCAGACCGTCTGTCTCAGACCGTCTGTCTCATACCGTCTGTCTCAAACCGTCTGTCTCAGACCGTCTGTCTCAGACCGTCTGTCTCAGCCCGTCTGTCTCAGACCGTCCGTCTCTGTGCTTCTGTCTCCGTCTGTCGTCCTCTGTCCGTCCGTCTCATACCGTCTGTGACAGACCGTCTGTCTCAGACCGTCTGTCTCAGACCGCCTGTCTCAGACCGTCTGTCTCAGACCGTCTGTCTCAGCCCGTCTGTCTCAGACCGTCCGTCTCTGTGCTTCTGTCTCCGTCTGTCGTCCTCTGTCCGTCCGTCTCATACCGTCTGTCTCAGACCGTCTGTCTCAGACCGTCTGTCTCAGACCGTCTGTCTCAGACCGTCTGTCTCAGTACGTCTGTCTCGGACTGTCTGTCGCACACCGTCTGTCGCACACCGTCTGTGTCAGACCGTCTATCTCAGACCGTCTTTCTCAGACCGTCTGTGTCAGACCGTCTGTCTCAGACCGTCTGTCTCAGACCGTCTGTCTCAGACCGTCTGTCTCAGACCGTCTGTCTCAGACCGTCTGTCTCAGACCGTCTGTCTCAGACCGTCTGTCTCAGACCGTCTGTCTCAGACCGTCTGTCTCAGACCGTCTGTCTCAGACCGTCTGTCTCAGACCATCTGTCTCAGACCGCCTGTCGCACACCGTCTGTCGCACACCCTCTGTCGCACACCGTTTGTTTCAGACCGTCTGTGTCAGACCGTCTATCTCAGACCGTCTTTCTCAGACCGTCTGTCTCAGACCGTCTGTCTCAGACCGTCTGTCTCAGACCGTCTTTCTCAGACCGTCTGTCTCAGACCGTCTGTCTCGGACCGTCTGTCTCAGACCGTCTGTCTCAGACCGTCTGTCTCAGACCATCTGTCTCAGACCGTCTGTCGCACACCGTCTGTCGCACACCCTCTGTCGCACACCGTTTGTTTCAGACCGTCTGTGTCAGACCGTCTATCTCAGACCGTCTTTCTCAGACCGTCTGTCTCAGACCGTCTGTCTCAGACCGTCTGTCTCAGACCGTCTGTCTCAGACCGTCTGTCTCAGTCCGTCTGCCCCTGTCCGTCTGTCTCATACCGTCTGCCTCATACCGTCTGTCTCAGACCGTCTTTCTCAGACCGTCTGTCTCAGACCGTCTGTCTCAGACCGTCTGTCTCAGACCGTCTGTCTCAGACCGTCGGTCTCAGACCGTCTGTCTCAGACCGTCTGTCTCAGTCCGTCTGCCCCTGTCCGTCTGTCTCATACCGTCTGCCTCATACCGTCTGTCTCAGACCGTATGTGTCAGACCGTCTGTCTCAGACCGTGTGTCTCAGACCGTCTGTCTCAGACCGTCTGTCTCAGACCGTCTGTCTCAGACCGTCTGTCTCAGACTGTCTGTCTCAGACCGTCTGTCTCAGACCGTGTGTCTCAGTCCGTCTGTCTCGGACTGTCTGTCGCACACCGTCTGTCGCACACCGTTTGTTTCAGACCGTCTGTGTCAGACCGTCTATCTCAGACCGTCTTTCTCAGACCGTCTGTCTCAGACCGTCTGTCTCAGACCGTCTGTCTCAGACCGTCTGTCTCAGACCGTCTGTCGCAGACCGTCTGTCTCAGACCATCTGTCTCAGACCGTCTGTGTCAGACCGTGTATCTCAGACCGCCTGTCTCAGACCATCTGTCTCAGACCGTCTGTCTCAGTCCGCCTGCCTCTCTCCGTCTTTCTCATACCGCCTGTCTCAGACCGTCTGTCTCAGACCATCTGTCTCAGGCCGTCTGTCTCCGACCATCTGTCTCAGTCCGTCTACCTCTGCCTGTCCGTCTCAGTCCGTCAGCTTCAGTCGGTCTGTCTCATTCCGTCTGTCTCAGACCATGCGTCTCGGTGCGTCTGGCTCTGTCTGTCGGCCTCTGTCCGTCCGTCTCAGTCTGTCTGCCTCTGACCGTCTGTCTCAGACCGTCTGTCTCAGACCGTCTGTCTCAGACTGTCTGTCTCAGACCGTCTGTCTCAGACCGTGTGTCTCAGTCCGTCTGTCTCGGACTGTCTGTCGCACACCGTCTGTCGCACACCGTTTGTTTCAGACCGTCTGTGTCAGACCGTCTATCTCAGACCGTCTTTCTCAGACCGTCTGTCTCAGACCGTCTGTCTCAGACCGTCTGTCTCAGACCGTCTGTCTCAGACCGTCTGTCTCAGACCGTCTGTCTCAGACCGTCAGTCTCAGTCCGCCTGCCTCTCTCCGTCTTTCTCATACCGCCTGTCTCAGACCGTCTGTCTCAGACCATCTGTCTCAGGCCGTCTGTCTCAGACCATCTGTCTCAGTCCGTCTAATTCTGCCTGTCCGTCTCAGTGCGTCAGCTTCAGTCGGTCTGTCTCATTCCGTCTGTCTCAGACCATCCGTCTCGGTGCGTCTGGCTCTGTCTGTCGGCCTCTGTCCGTCCGTCTCAGTCTGTCTGCCTCTGTCCGTCCGTCTCATACCGTCTGTCTCAGACCGTCTGTCTCAGACCGTCTGTCTCAGACCGTCTGTCTCAGACCGTCTGTCTCAGACCGTCTGTCTCAGACCGTCTGTCTCAGACCGTCTGTCTCAGACCGTCTGTCTCAGACCGTCTGTCTCAGACCGTCTGTCTCAGACCGTCTGTCTCAGACCGTCTGTCTCAGACCGTCTGTCTCAGACCGTCTGTCTCAAACCGTCTGTCTCAGACCGTCTGTCTCAGACCGTGTGTCTCAGTCCGTCTGTCTCAGACCGTCTGTCGCACACCGTCTGTCGCAGACCATCTGTCTCAGACCGTCTGTCTCAAATCGTCTGTCTCAGTCCGCCTGTCTCCGGTCGTCCGTCTCATACCGTCTCTCCCAGACAGTCTGTCTCAGACCGTCTGTCTCAGACCGTCTGTACAGACCGTCTGTCTCAGACCGTCTGTCTCAGACCGTCTGTCTCAGACCGTCTGTCTCAGACCGTCTGTCTCAGACCGTCTGTCTCAGACCGTCCGTCTCAGACCGTCCGTCTCTGTGCTTCTGTCTCCGTCTGTCGTCCTCTGTCCGTCCGTCTCATACCGTCTGTGACAGACCGTCTGTCTCAGACCGTCTGTCTCAGACCGCCTGTCTCAGACCGTCTGTCTCAGACCGTCTGTCTCAGCCCGTCTGTCTCAGACCGTCCGTCTCTGTGCTTCTGTCTCCGTCTGTCGTCCTCTGTCCGTCCGTCTCATACCGTCTGTCTCAGACCGTCTGTCTCAGACCGTCTGTCTCAGACCGTCTGTCTCAGTACGTCTGTCTCGGACTGTCTGTCGCACACCGTCTGTCGCACACCGTCTGTGTCAGACCGTCTATCTCAGACCGTCTGTGTCAGACCGTCTGTCTCAGACCGTCTGTCTCAGACCGTCTGTCTCAGACCGTCTGTCTCAGACCGTCTGTCTCAGACCGTCTGTCTCAGACCGTCTGTCTCAGACCGTCTGTCTCAGACCGTCTGTCTCAGACCGTCTGTCTCAGACCGTCTGTCTCAGACCGTCTGTCTCAGACCGTCTGTCTCAGACCATCTGTCTCAGACCGCCTGTCGCACACCGTCTGTCGCACACCCTCTGTCGCACACCGTTTGTTTCAGACCGTCTGTGTCAGACCGTCTATCTCAGACCGTCTTTCTCAGACCGTCTGTCTCAGACCGTCTGTCTCAGACCGTCTGTCTCAGACCGTCTTTCTCAGACCGTCTGTCTCAGACCGTCTGTCTCGGACCGTCTGTCTCAGACCGTCTGTCTCAGACCGTCTGTCTCAGACTGTCTGTCTCAGACCGTCTGTCTCAGACCGTGTGTCTCAGTCCGTCTGTCTCATACCGTCTGCCTCGTACCGTCTGTCTCAGACCGTCTTTCTCAGACCGTCTGTCTCAGACCGTCTGTCTCAGACCGTCTGTCTCAGACTGTCTGTCTCAGACCGTCTGTCTCAGACCGTGTGTCTCAGTCCGTCTGTCTCGGACTGTCTGTCGCACACCGTCTGTCGCACACCGTTTGTTTCAGACCGTCTGTGTCAGACCGTCTATCTCAGACCGTCTTTCTCAGACCGTCTGTCTCAGACCGTCTGTCTCAGACCGTCTGTCTCAGACCGTCTGTCTCAGACCGTCTGTCTCAGACCGTCTGTCTCAGACCGTCAGTCTCAGTCCGCCTGCCTCTCTCCGTCTTTCTCATACCGCCTGTCTCAGACCGTCTGTCTCAGACCATCTGTCTCAGGCCGTCTGTCTCAGACCATCTGTCTCAGTCCGTCTAACTCTGCCTGTCCGTCTCAGTCCGTCAGCTTCAGTCGGTCTGTCTCATTCCGTCTGTCTCAGACCATCCGTCTCGGTGCGTCTGGCTCTGTCTGTCGGCCTCTGTCCGTCCGTCTCAGTCTGTCTGCCTCTGTCCGTCCGTCTCATACCGTCTGTCTCAGACCGTCTGTCTCAGACCGTCTGTCTCAGACCGTCTGTCTCAGACCGTCTGTCTCAGACCGTCTGTCTCAGACCGTCTGTCTCAGACCGTCTGTCTCAGACCGTCTGTCTCAGACCGTCTGTCTCAGACCGTCTGTCTCAGACCGTCTGTCTCAGACCGTCTGTCTCAGACCGTCTGTCTCAGACCGTCTGTCTCAGACCGTCTGTCTCAGACCGTCTGTCTCAGACCGTCTGTCTCAAACCGTCTGTCTCAGACCGTCTGTCTCAGACCGTGTGTCTCAGTCCGTCTGTCTCAGACCGTCTGTCGCACACCGTCTGTCGCAGACCATCTGTCTCAGACCGTCTGTCTCAAATCGTCTGTCTCAGTCCGCCTGTCTCCGGTCGTCCGTCTCATACCGTCTCTCCCAGACAGTCTGTCTCAGACCGTCTGTCTCAGACCGTCTGTACAGACCGTCTGTCTCAGACCGTCTGTCTCAGACCGTCTGTCTCAGACCGTCTGTCTCAGACCGTCTGTCTCAGACCGTCTGTCTCAGACCGTCCGTCTCAGACCGTCCGTCTCTGTGCTTCTGTCTCCGTCTGTCGTCCTCTGTCCGTCCGTCTCATACCGTCTGTGACAGACCGTCTGTCTCAGACCGTCTGTCTCAGACCGCCTGTCTCATACCGCCTGTCTCAGACCGTCTGTCTCAGACCATCTGTCTCAGGCCGTCTGTCTCAGACCATCTGTCTCAGTCCGTCTAACTCTGCCTGTCCGTCTCAGTCCGTCAGCTTCAGTCGGTCTGTCTCATTCCGTCTGTCTCAGACCATCCGTCTCGGTGCGTCTGGCTCTGTCTGTCGGCCTCTGTCCGTCCGTCTCAGTCTGTCTGCCTCTGTCCGTCCGTCTCATACCGTCTGTCTCAGACCGTCTGTCTCAGACCGTCTGTCTCAGACCGTCTGTCTCAGACCGTCTGTCTCAGACCGTCTGTCTCAGACCGTCTGTCTCAGACCGTCTGTCTCAGACCGTCTGTCTCAGACCGTCTGTCTCAGACCGTCTGTCTCAGACCGTCTGTCTCAGACCGTCTGTCTCAGACCGTCTGTCTCAGACCGTCTGTCTCAAACCGTCTGTCTCAGACCGTCTGTCTCAGACCGTGTGTCTCAGTCCGTCTGTCTCAGACCGTCTGTCGCACACCGTCTGTCGCAGACCATCTGTCTCAGACCGTCTGTCTCAAATCGTCTGTCTCAGTCCGCCTGTCTCCGGTCGTCCGTCTCATACCGTCTCTCCCAGACAGTCTGTCTCAGACCGTCTGTCTCAGACCGTCTGTACAGACCGTCTGTCTCAGACCGTCTGTCTCAGCCCGTCTGTCTCAGACCGTCCGTCTCTGTGCTTCTGTCTCCGTCTGTCGTCCTCTGTCCGTCCGTCTCATACCGTCTGTCTCAGACCGTCTGTCTCAGACCGTCTGTCTCAGACCGTCTGTCTCAGTACGTCTGTCTCGGACTGTCTGTCGCACACCGTCTGTCGCACACCGTCTGTGTCAGACCGTCTATCTCAGACCGTCTTTCTCAGACCGTCTGTGTCAGACCGTCTGTCTCAGACCGTCTGTCTCAGACCGTCTGTCTCAGACCGTCTGTCTCAGACCGTCTGTCTCAGACCGTCTGTCTCAGACCGTCTGTCTCAGACCGTCTGTCTCAGACCGTCTGTCTCAGACCGTCTGTCTCAGACCGTCTGTCTCAGACCGTCTGTCTCAGACCATCTGTCTCAGACCGCCTGTCGCACACCGTCTGTCGCACACCCTCTGTCGCACACCGTTTGTTTCAGACCGTCTGTGTCAGACCGTCTATCTCAGACCGTCTTTCTCAGACCGTCTGTCTCAGACCGTCTGTCTCAGACCGTCTGTCTCAGACCGTCTTTCTCAGACCGTCTGTCTCAGACCGTCTGTCTCGGACCGTCTGTCTCAGACCGTCTGTCTCAGACCGTCTGTCTCAGACCATCTGTCTCAGACCGTCTGTCGCACACCGTCTGTCGCACACCCTCTGTCGCACACCGTTTGTTTCAGACCGTCTGTGTCAGACCGTCTATCTCAGACCGTCTTTCTCAGACCGTCTGTCTCAGACCGTCTGTCTCAGACCGTCTGTCTCAGACCGTCTGTCTCAGACCGTCTGTCTCAGTCCGTCTGCCCCTGTCCGTCTGTCTCATACCGTCTGCCTCATACCGTCTGTCTCAGACCGTCTTTCTCAGACCGTCTGTCTCAGACCGTCTGTCTCAGACCGTCTGTCTCAGACCGTCTGTCTCAGACCGTCGGTCTCAGACCGTCTGTCTCAGACCGTCTGTCTCAGTCCGTCTGCCCCTGTCCGTCTGTCTCATACCGTCTGCCTCATACCGTCTGTCTCAGACCGTATGTGTCAGACCGTCTGTCTCAGACCGTGTGTCTCAGACCGTCTGTCTCAGACCGTCTGTCTCAGACCGTCTGTCTCAGACCGTCTGTCTCAGACTGTCTGTCTCAGACCGTCTGTCTCAGACCGTGTGTCTCAGTCCGTCTGTCTCGGACTGTCTGTCGCACACCGTCTGTCGCACACCGTTTGTTTCAGACCGTCTGTGTCAGACCGTCTATCTCAGACCGTCTTTCTCAGACCGTCTGTCTCAGACCGTCTGTCTCAGACCGTCTGTCTCAGACCGTCTGTCTCAGACCGTCTGTCTCAGACCGTCTGTCGCAGACCGTCTGTCTCAGACCATCTGTCTCAGACCGTCTGTGTCAGACCGTGTATCTCAGACCGCCTGTCTCAGACCATCTGTCTCAGACCGTCTGTCTCAGTCCGCCTGCCTCTCTCCGTCTTTCTCATACCGCCTGTCTCAGACCGTCTGTCTCAGACCATCTGTCTCAGGCCGTCTGTCTCCGACCATCTGTCTCAGTCCGTCTACCTCTGCCTGTCCGTCTCAGTCCGTCAGCTTCAGTCGGTCTGTCTCATTCCGTCTGTCTCAGACCATGCGTCTCGGTGCGTCTGGCTCTGTCTGTCGGCCTCTGTCCGTCCGTCTCAGTCTGTCTGCCTCTGACCGTCTGTCTCAGACCGTCTGTCTCAGACCGTCTGTCTCAGACCGTCTGTCTCAGACCGTCTGTCTCAGACCGTCTGTCTCAGACCGTCTGTCTCAGACCGTCTGTCTCAGACCGTCTGTCTCAGTCCGTCTGCCCCTGTCCGTCTGTCTCATACCGTCTGCCTCGTACCGTCTGTCTCAGACCGTCTTTCTCAGACCGTCTGTCTCAGACCGTCTGTCTCAGACCGTCTGTCTCAGACCGTCTGTCTCAGACTGTCTGTCTCAGACCGTCTGTCTCAGACCGTGTGTCTCAGTCCGTCTGTCTCGGACTGTCTGTCGCACACCGTCTGTCGCACACCGTTTGTTTCAGACCGTCTGTGTCAGACCGTCTATCTCAGACCGTCTTTCTCAGACCGTCTGTCTCAGACCGTCTGTCTCAGACCGTCTGTCTCAGACCGTCTGTCTCAGACCGTCTGTCTCAGACCGTCTGTCTCAGACCGTCAGTCTCAGTCCGCCTGCCTCTCTCCGTCTTTCTCATACCGCCTGTCTCAGACCGTCTGTCTCAGACCATCTGTCTCAGGCCGTCTGTCTCAGACCATCTGTCTCAGTCCGTCTAACTCTGCCTGTCCGTCTCAGTCCGTCAGCTTCAGTCGGTCTGTCTCATTCCGTCTGTCTCAGACCATCCGTCTCGGTGCGTCTGGCTCTGTCTGTCGGCCTCTGTCCGTCCGTCTCAGTCTGTCTGCCTCTGTCCGTCCGTCTCATACCGTCTGTCTCAGACCGTCTGTCTCAGACCGTCTGTCTCAGACCGTCTGTCTCAGACCGTCTGTCTCAGACCGTCTGTCTCAGACCGTCTGTCTCAGACCGTCTGTCTCAGACCGTCTGTCTCAGACCGTCTGTCTCAGACCGTCTGTCTCAGACCGTCTGTCTCAGACCGTCTGTCTCAGACCGTCTGTCTCAGACCGTCTGTCTCAGACCGTCTGTCTCAGACCGTCTGTCTCAGACCGTCTGTCTCAGACCGTCTGTCTCAAACCGTCTGTCTCAGACCGTCTGTCTCAGACCGTGTGTCTCAGTCCGTCTGTCTCAGACCGTCTGTCGCACACCGTCTGTCGCAGACCATCTGTCTCAGACCGTCTGTCTCAAATCGTCTGTCTCAGTCCGCCTGTCTCCGGTCGTCCGTCTCATACCGTCTCTCCCAGACAGTCTGTCTCAGACCGTCTGTCTCAGACCGTCTGTACAGACCGTCTGTCTCAGACCGTCTGTCTCAGACCGTCTGTCTCAGACCGTCTGTCTCAGACCGTCTGTCTCAGACCGTCTGTCTCAGACCGTCCGTCTCAGACCGTCTGTCTCAGACCGTCTGTCGCACACCGTCTGTCGCAGACCGTCTGTCTCAGACCGTCTGTCTCAGACCGTCTGTCTCAGACCGTCTGTCTCAGACCGTCTGTCTCAGACCGTCTGTCTCAGACCATCTGTCTCAGACCGTGTGTCTCAGTCTGTCTGTTTCAGACCGTCTGTCGCACACCG
Organism: Coelioxys conoideus; assembly: GCA_947623535.1. NCBI lineage: Eukaryota > Metazoa > Arthropoda > Insecta > Hymenoptera > Megachilidae > Coelioxys > Coelioxys conoideus. The sequence goes on along the minus strand of CANQJN010000020.1, from coordinate 3,018,581 downwards.
TCTGTCGCAGACCGTTTGTTTCAGACCGTCTGTGTCAGACCGTCTATCTCAGACCGTCTGTCTCAGACCGTCTGTCTCAGACCGTCTGTCTCAGACCGTCTGTCTCAGACCGTCTGTCTCAGACCGTCTGTCTCAGACCGTCTGTCTCAGACCGTCTGTCTCAGACCGTCTGTCTCAGACCGTCGGTCTCAGACCGTCGGTCTCAGACCGTCGGTCTCAGACCGTCGGTCTCAGACCGTGTGTCTCAGTTCGTCCGTCTCAGACCGTCTGTCTCAGACCGTCTGTCTCAGACCGTCTGTCTGAGACCGTCTGTCTCAGACCGTCTGTCTCAGACCGTGTGTCTCAGTCCGTCTGTCGCACACCGTCTGTCGCAGACCGTCTGTCTCAGACCGTCTGTCTCAGATCGTCTGTCTCAGTCCGCCTGTCTCCGGTCGTCTGTCTCAGACCGTCCGTCTCAGCCCGTCTGGCTCAGACCGTCTGTCTCAGACCGTCTGTCTCAGACCGTCTGTCTCAGACCGTGTGTCTCAGTCCGTCTGTCTCAGACTGTCTGTCGCACACCGTCTGTCGCACACCGTTTGTTTCAGACCGTCTATCTCAGACCGTCTTTCTCAGACCGTCTGTCTCAGACCGTCTGTCTCAGACCGTCTGTCTCAGACCGTCTGTCTCAGACCGTCTGTCTCAGACCGTCTGTCTCAGACCGTCTGTCTCAGACCGTCTGTCTCAGACCATCTGTCTCAGACCGTGTGTCTCAGTCTGTCTGTTTCAGACCGTCTGTCGCACACCGTCTGTCGCAGACCGTTTGTTTCAGACCGTCTGTGTCAGACCGTCTATCTCAGACCGTCTGTCTCAGACCGTCTGTCTCAGACCGTCTGTCTCAGACCGTCTGTCTCAGACCGTCTGTCTCAGACCGTCTGTCTCAGACCGTCTGTCTCAGACCGTCTGTCTCAGACCGTCGGTCTCAGACCGTCGGTCTCAGACCGTCGGTCTCAGACCGTCGGTCTCAGACCGTGTGTCTCAGTTCGTCCGTCTCAGACCGTCTGTCTCAGACCGTCTGTCTCAGACCGTCTGTCTCAGACCGTCTGTCTCAGACCGTCTGTCTCAGACCGTCTGTCTCAGACCGTCTGTCTCAGACCGTGTGTCTCAGTCCGTCTGTCGCACACCGTCTGTCGCAGACCGTCTGTCTCAGACCGTCTGTCTCAGATCGTCTGTCTCAGTCCGCCTGTCTCCGGTCGTCTGTCTCAGACCGTCCGTCTCAGCCCGTCTGGCTCAGACCGTCTGTCTCAGACCGTCTGTCTCAGACCGTCTGTCTCAGACCGTGTGTCTCAGTCCGTCTGTCTCAGACTGTCTGTCGCACACCGTCTGTCGCACACCGTTTGTTTCAGACCGTCTATCTCAGACCGTCTTTCTCAGACCGTCTGTCTCAGACCGTCTGTCTCAGACCGTCTGTCTCAGACCGTCTGTCTCAGACCGTCGGTCTCAGACCGTCTGTCTCAGACCGTCTGTCTCAGTCCGTCTGCCCCTGTCCGTCTGTCTCATACCGTCTGCCTCATACCGTCTGTCTCAGACCGTATGTGTCAGACCGTATGTGTCAGACCGTCTGTCTCAGACCGTGTGTCTCAGTTTGTCCGTCTCAGACCGTCTGTCTCAGACCGTCTGTCTCAGACCGTCTGTCTCAGACCGTGTGTCTCAGTCCGTCTGTCTCGGACTGTCTGCCGCACACCGTCTGTCGCACACCGTTTGTTTCAGACCGTCTGTGTCAGACCGTCTATCTCAGACCGTCTTTCTCAGACCGTCTGTCTCAGACCGTCTGTCTCAGACCGTCTGTCTCAGTCCGTCTGCCCCTGTCCGTCTGTCTCATACCGCCTGCCTCATACCGTCTGTCTCAGACCGTATGTGTCAGACCGCCTGTCTCAGACCGTGTGTCTCAGTTTGTCCGTCTCAGACCGTCTGTCTCAGACCGTTTGTCTCATACCGTCTGTCTCAAACCGTCTGTCTCAGACTGTCTGTCTCAGACCGTCTGTCTCAGCCCGTCTGTCTCAGACCGTCCGTCTCTGTGCTTCTGTCTCCGTCTGTCGTCCTCTGTCCGTCCGTCTCATACCGTCTGTCACAGACCGTCTGTCTCAGACCGTCTGTCTCAGACCGTCTGTCTCAGACCGTCTGTCTCAGACCGTCTGTCTCAGACCGTCTGTCTCAGTCCGTCTGTCTCGGACTGTCTGTCGCACACCGTCTGTCGCACACCGTTTGTTTCAGACCGTCTGTGTCAGACCGTCTATCTCAGACCGTCTTTCTCAGACCGTCTGTCTCAGACCGTCTGTCTCAGACCGTCTGTCTCAGACCGTCTGTCTCAGACCGTCTGTCTCAGACCGTCTGTCTCAGTCCGTCTGCCCCTGTCCGTCTGTCTCATACCGTCTGCCTCATACCGTCTGTCCCAGACCGTATGTGTCAGACCGTCTGTCTCAGACCGTGTGTCTCAGTTTGTCCGTCTCAGACCGTCTGTCTCAGACCGTCTGTCTCATACCGTCTGTCTCAGCCCGTCTGTCTCAGACCGTCCGTCTCTGTGCTTCTGTCTCCGTCTGTCGTCCTCTGTCCGTCCGTCTCATACCGTCTGTCACAGACCGTCTGTCTCAGACCGTCTGTCTCAGACCGTCTGTCTCAGACCGTCTGTCTCAGACCGTCTGTCTCAGCCCGTCTGTCTCAGACCGTCCGTCTCTGTGCTTCTGTCTCCGTCTGTCGTCCTCTGTCCGTCCGTCTCATACCGTCTGTCACAGACCGTCTGTCGCAGACCGTTTGTTTCAGACCGTCTGTGTCAGACCGTCTATCTCAGACCGTCTATCTCAGACCGTCTGTCTCAGACCGTCTGTCTCAGACCGTCTGTCTCAGACCGTCTGTCTCAGACCGTCTGTCTCAGACCGTCTGTCTCAGACCGTCTGTCTCAGTCCGTCTGCCCCTGTCCGTCTGTCTCATACCGTCTGCCTCATACCGTCTGTCTCAGACCGTATGTGTCAGACCGTCTGACTCAGACCGTGTGTCTCAGTTTGTCCGTCTCAGACCGTCTGTCTCAGACCGTCTGTCTCATACCGTCTGTCTCAAACCGTCTGTCTCAGACTGTCTGTCTCAGACCGTCTGTCTCAGCCCGTCTGTCTCAGACCGTCCGTCTCTGTGCTTCTGTCTCCGTCTGTCGTCCTCTGTCCGTCCGTCTCATACCGTCTGTCACAGACCGTCTGTCTCAGACCGTCTGTCTCAGCCCGTCTGTCTCAGACCGTCCGTCTCTGTGCTTCTGTCTCCGTCTGTCGTCCTCTGTCCGTCCGTCTCATACCGTCTGTCACAGACCGTCTGTCTCAGACCGTCTGTCTCAGCCCGTCTGTCTCAGACCGTCCGTCTCTGTGCTTCTGTCTCCGTCTGTCGTCCTCTGTCCGTCCGTCTCATACCGTCTGTCACAGACCGTCTGTCTCAGACCGTCTGTCTCAGACCGTCTGTCTCAGACCGTCTGTCTCAGACCGTCTGTCTCAGACCGTCTGTCTCATACCGTCTGTCTCAAACCGACTGTCTCAGACTGTCTGTCTCAGACCGTCTGTCTCAGCCCGTCTGTCTCAGACCGTCCGTCTCTGTGCTTCTGTCTCCGTCTGTCGTCCTCTGTCCGTCCGTCTCATACCGTCTGTCACAGACCGTCTGTCTCAGACCGTCTGTCTCAGACCGTCTGTCTCAGACCGTCTGTCTCAGACCGTCTGTCTCAGCCCGTCTGTCTCAGACCGTCCGTCTCTGTGCTTCTGTCTCCGTCTGTCGTCCTCTGTCCGTCCGTCTCATACCGTCTGTCACAGACCGTCTGTCGCAGACCGTTTGTTTCAGACCGTCTGTGTCAGACCGTCTATCTCAGACCGTCTATCTCAGACCGTCTGTCTCAGACCGTCTGTCTCAGACCGTCTGTCTCAGACCGTCTGTCTCAGACCGTCTGTCTCAGTCCGTCTGCCCCTGTCCGTCTGTCTCATACCGTCTGCCTCATACCGTCTGTCTCAGACCGTATGTGTCAGACCGTCTGACTCAGACCGTGTGTCTCAGTTTGTCCGTCTCAGACCGTCTGTCTCAGACCGTCTGTCTCATACCGTCTGTCTCAAACCGTCTGTCTCAGACTGTCTGTCTCAGACCGTCTGTCTCAGCCCGTCTGTCTCAGACCGTCCGTCTCTGTGCTTCTGTCTCCGTCTGTCGTCCTCTGTCCGTCCGTCTCATACCGTCTGTCACAGACCGTCTGTCTCAGACCGTCTGTCTCAGCCCGTCTGTCTCAGACCGTCCGTCTCTGTGCTTCTGTCTCCGTCTGTCGTCCTCTGTCCGTCCGTCTCATACCGTCTGTCACAGACCGTCTGTCTCAGACCGTCTGTCTCAGCCCGTCTGTCTCAGACCGTCCGTCTCTGTGCTTCTGTCTCCGTCTGTCGTCCTCTGTCCGTCCGTCTCATACCGTCTGTCACAGACCGTCTGTCTCAGACCGTCTGTCTCAGACCGTCTGTCTCAGACCGTCTGTCTCAGACCGTCTGTCTCAGACCGTCTGTCTCAGCCCGTCTGTCTCAGACCGTCCGTCTCTGTGCTTCTGTCTCCGTCTGTCGTCCTCTGTCCGTCCGTCTCATACCGTCTGTCCCAGAAAATCTGTCTCAGACCGTCTGTCTCAGACCGTCTGTCTCAGACCGTCTGTCTCAGACCGTGTGTCTCAGTTTGTCCGTCTCAGACCGTCTGTCTCAGACCGTGTGTCTCAGACCGTCTGTCTCAGACCGTCTGTCTCAGACCGTCTGTCTCAGACCGTCTGTCTCAGACCGTCTGTCTCAGACCGTCTGTCTCAGACCGTCTGTCTCAGTCCGTCTGCCCCTGTCGGTCTGTCTCATACCGTCTGCCGCATATCGTCTGTCTCAGACCGTATGTGTCAGACCGTCTGTCTCAGACCGTGTGTCTCAGTTTGTCCGTCTCAGACCGTCTGTCTCAGACCGTCTGTCTCAGACCGTCTGTCTCAGACCGTCTGTCTCAGACCGTCTGTCTCAGACCGTCCGTCTCAGACCGTCTGTCTCAGACCGTGTGTCTCAGTCCGTCTGTCTCAGACCGTCTGTCGCAGACCGTCTGTTTCAGACCGTCTGTCGCAGACCGTCTGTTTCAGAACGTCTGTCGCAGACCGTCTGTTTCATACCGTCTGTGTCAGACCGTCTATCTCAGACCGTCTGTCTCAGACCATCTGTCTCAGGCCGTCTGTCTCAGACCGTCTGTCTCAGACCATCTGTCTCAGTCCGTCTACCTCTGCCTGTCTGTCTCAGTCCGTCAGCTTCAGTCCGTCTGTCTCATTCCGTCTGTCTCAGACCATCCGTCTCGGTGCGTCTGGCTCTGTCTGTCGGCCTCTGTCCGTCTGTCTCAGTCTGTCGTCCTCTGTCCGTCCGTCTCATACCGTCTGTCTCAGACCGTCTGTCTCGGACCGACTGTCTCAGTCCGTCTGTCTCAGACCGTCTGTCTCAGACCGTCTGTCTCAGACCGTCTGTCTCAGACCGTCTGTCTCAGACCGTCTGTCTCAGTCCGTCTGTCTCGGACTGTCTGTCGCACACCGTCTGTCGCACACCGTTTGTTTCAGACCGTCTGTGTCAGACCGTCTATCTCAGACCGTCTTTCTCAGACCGTCTGTCTCAGACCGTCTGTCTCAGACCGTCTGTCTCAGACCGTCTGTCTCAGACCGTCTGTCTCAGACCGTCTGTCTCAGTCCGTCTGCCCCTGTCCGTCTGTCTCATACCGTCTGCCTCATACCGTCTGTCCCAGACCGTATGTGTCAGACCGTCTGTCTCAGACCGTGTGTCTCAGTTTGTCCGTCTCAGACCGTCTGTCTCAGACCGTCTGTCTCATACCGTCTGTCTCAAACCGACTGTCTCAGACTGTCTGTCTCAGACCGTCTGTCTCAGCCCGTCTGTCTCAGACCGTCCGTCTCTGTGCTTCTGTCTCCGTCTGTCGTCCTCTGTCCGTCCGTCTCATACCGTCTGTCACAGACCGTCTGTCTCAGACCGTCTGTCTCAGACCGTCTGTCTCAGACCGTCTGTCTCAGACCGTCTGTCTCAGCCCGTCTGTCTCAGACCGTCCGTCTCTGTGCTTCTGTCTCCGTCTGTCGTCCTCTGTCCGTCCGTCTCATACCGTCTGTCACAGACCGTCTGTCGCAGACCGTTTGTTTCAGACCGTCTGTGTCAGACCGTCTATCTCAGACCGTCTATCTCAGACCGTCTGTCTCAGACCGTCTGTCTCAGACCGTCTGTCTCAGACCGTCTGTCTCAGACCGTCTGTCTCAGACCGTCTGTCTCAGACCGTCTGTCTCAGTCCGTCAGCCCCTGTCCGTCTGTCTCATACCGTCTGCCTCATACCGTCTGTCTCAGACCGTATGTGTCAGACCGTCTGACTCAGACCGTGTGTCTCAGTTTGTCCGTCTCAGACCGTCTGTCTCAGACCGTCTGTCTCATACCGTCTGTCTCAAACCGTCTGTCTCAGACTGTCTGTCTCAGACCGTCTGTCTCAGCCCGTCTGTCTCAGACCGTCCGTCTCTGTGCTTCTGTCTCCGTCTGTCGTCCTCTGTCCGTCCGTCTCATACCGTCTGTCACAGACCGTCTGTCTCAGCCCGTCTGTCTCAGACCGTCCGTCTCTGTGCTTCTGTCTCCGTCTGTCGTCCTCTGTCCGTCCGTCTCATACCGTCTGTCACAGACCGTCTGTCTCAGACCGTCTGTCTCAGCCCGTCTGTCTCAGACCGTCCGTCTCTGTGCTTCTGTCTCCGTCTGTCGTCCTCTGTCCGTCCGTCTCATACCGTCTGTCACAGACCGTCTGTCTCAGACCGTCTGTCTCAGACCGTCTGTCTCAGACCGTCTGTCTCAGACCGTCTGTCTCAGACCGTCTGTCTCAGCCCGTCTGTCTCAGACCGTCCGTCTCTGTGCTTCTGTCTCCGTCTGTCGTCCTCTGTCCGTCCGTCTCATACCGTCTGTCCCAGAAAATCTGTCTCAGACCGTCTGTCTCAGACCGTCTGTCTCAGACCGTCTGTCTCAGACCGTGTGTCTCAGTTTGTCCGTCTCAGACCGTCTGTCTCAGACCGTGTGTCTCAGACCGTCTGTCTCAGACCGTCTGTCTCAGACCGTCTGTCTCAGACCGTCTGTCTCAGACCGTCTGTCTCAGACCGTCTGTCTCAGTCCGTCTGCCCCTGTCGGTCTGTCTCATACCGTCTGCCGCATATCGTCTGTCTCAGACCGTATGTGTCAGACCGTCTGTCTCAGACCGTGTGTCTCAGTTTGTCCGTCTCAGACCGTCTGTCTCAGACCGTCTGTCTCAGACCGTCTGTCTCAGACCGTCTGTCTCAGACCGTCTGTCTCAGACCGTCTGTCTCAGACCGTCCGTCTCAGACCGTCTGTCTCAGACCGTGTGTCTCAGTCCGTCTGTCTCAGACCGTCTGTCGCAGACCGTCTGTTTCAGACCGTCTGTCGCAGACCGTCTGTTTCAGAACGTCTGTCGCAGACCGTCTGTTTCATACCGTCTGTGTCAGACCGTCTATCTCAGACCGTCTGTCTCAGACCATCTGTCTCAGGCCGTCTGTCTCAGACCGTCTGTCTCAGACCATCTGTCTCAGTCCGTCTACCTCTGCCTGTCTGTCTCAGTCCGTCAGCTTCAGTCCGTCTGTCTCATTCCGTCTGTCTCAGACCATCCGTCTCGGTGCGTCTGGCTCTGTCTGTCGGCCTCTGTCCGTCTGTCTCAGTCTGTCGTCCTCTGTCCGTCCGTCTCATACCGTCTGTCTCAGACCGTCTGTCTCGGACCGACTGTCTCAGTCCGTCTGTCTCAGACCGTCTGTCTCAGACCGTCTGTCTCAGACCGTCTGTCTCAGACCGTCTGTCTCAGACCGTCTGTCTCAGACCGTCTGTCTCAGACCGTCTGTCTCAGACCGTCTGTCTCAGACCGTCTGTCTCAGCCCGTCTGTCTCAGACCGTCCGTCTCTGTGCTTCTGTCTCCGTCTGTCGTCCTCTGTCCGTCCGTCTCATACCGTCTGTCCAGACCGTCTGTCCCAGACAATCTGTCTCAGACCGTCTGTCCCAGACCGTCTGTCTCAGACCGTCTGTCTCAGACCGTCTGTCTCAGACCGTCTGTCTCAAACCGTCTGTCTCAGACCGTCTGTCTCAGACCGTGTGTCTCAGTCCGTCTGTCTCAGACCGTCTGTCGCACACCGTCTGTCGCAGACCATCTGTCTCAGACCGTCTGTCTCAGATCGTCTGTCTCAGTCCGCCTGTCTCCGGTCGTCCGTCTCATACCGTCTGTCCCAGACAGTCTGTCTCAGACCGTCTGTCTCAGACCGTCTGTACAGACCGTCTGTCTCAGACCGTCTGTCTCAGACCGTCTGTCTCAGACCGTCTGTCTCAGACCGTCTGTCTCAGACCGTCTGTCTCAGACCGTCCGTCTCAGACCGTCTGTCTCAGACCGTCTGTCGCACACCGTCTGTCGCAGACCGTCTGTCTCAGACCGTCTGTCTCAGACCGTCTGTCTCAGACCGTCTGTCTCAGACCGTGTGTCTCAGTCTGTCTGTTTCAGACCGTCTGTCGCACACCGTCTGTCGCAGACCGTTTGTTTCAGACCGTCTGTGTCAGACCGTCTATCTCAGACCGTCTGTCTCAGACCGTCTGTCTCAGACCGTCTGTCTCAGACCGTCTGTCTCAGACCGTCTGTCTCAGACCGTCTGTCTCAGACCGTCTGTCTCAGACCGTCTGTCTCAGACCGTCGGTCTCAGACCGTGTGTCTCAGTTCGTCCGTCTCAGACCGTCTGTCGCACACCGTCTGTCGCAGACCGTTTGTTTCAGACCGTCTGTCTCAGACCGTCTGTCTCAGACCGTCTGTCTCAGACCGTCTGTCTCAGACCGTCTGTCTCAGACCGTCTGTCTCAGACCGTCTGTCTCAGACCGTCTGTCTCAGACCGTCTGTCTCAGACCGTCTGTCTCAGTCCGTCTGCCCCTGTCGGTCTGTCTCATACCGTCTGCCGCATATCGTCTGTCTCAGACCGTATGTATCAGACCGTCTGTCTCAGACCGTGTGTCTCAGTTTGTCCGTCTCAGACCGTCTGTCTCAGACCGTCTGTCTCAGACCATCTGTCTCAGACCGTCTGTCTCAGACCGTCTGTCTCAGACCGTGTGTCTCAGTCCGTCTGTCTCAGACCGTCTGTCGCAGACCGTCTATCTCAGACCGTCTGTCTCAGACCATCTGTCTCAGACCGTCTGTCTCAGACCGTCTGTCTCAGTCCGTCTGCCCCTGTCGGTCTGTCTCATACCGTCTGCCGCATATCGTCTGTCTCAGACCGTATGTATCAGACCGTCTGTCTCAGACCGTGTGTCTCAGTTTGTCCGTCTCAGACCGTCTGTGTCAGACCGTCTATCTCAGACCGTCTGTCTCAGACCATCTGTCTCAGGCCGTCTGTCTCAGACCGTCTGTCTCAGACCATCTGTCTCAGTCCGTCTACCTCTGCCTGTCTGTCTCAGTCCGTCAGCTTCAGTCCGTCTGTCTCATTCCGTCTGTCTCAGACCATCCGTCTCGGTGCGTCTGGCTCTGTCTGTCGGCCTCTGTCCGTCTGTCTCAGTCTGTCGTCCTCTGTCCGTCCGTCTCATACCGTCTGTCTCAGACCGTCTGTCTCGGACCGACTGTCTCAGTCCGTCTGTCTCAGACCGTCTGTCTCAGACCGTCTGTCTCAGACCGTCTGTCTCAGACCGTCTGTCTCAGACCGTCTGTCTCAGTCCGTCTGTCTCGGACTGTCTGTCGCACACCGTCTGTCGCACACCGTTTGTTTCAGACCGTCTGTGTCAGACCGTCTATCTCAGACCGTCTTTCTCAGACCGTCTGTCTCAGACCGTCTGTCTCAGACCGTCTGTCTCAGACCGTCTGTCTCAGACCGTCTGTCTCAGACCGTCTGTCTCAGTCCGTCTGCCCCTGTCCGTCTGTCTCATACCGTCTGCCTCATACCGTCTGTCCCAGACCGTATGTGTCAGACCGTCTGTCTCAGACCGTGTGTCTCAGTTTGTCCGTCTCAGACCGTCTGTCTCAGACCGTCTGTCTCATACCGTCTGTCTCAAACCGACTGTCTCAGACTGTCTGTCTCAGACCGTCTGTCTCAGCCCGTCTGTCTCAGACCGTCCGTCTCTGTGCTTCTGTCTCCGTCTGTCGTCCTCTGTCCGTCCGTCTCATACCGTCTGTCACAGACCGTCTGTCTCAGACCGTCTGTCTCAGACCGTCTGTCTCAGACCGTCTGTCTCAGACCGTCTGTCTCAGCCCGTCTGTCTCAGACCGTCCGTCTCTGTGCTTCTGTCTCCGTCTGTCGTCCTCTGTCCGTCCGTCTCATACCGTCTGTCACAGACCGTCTGTCGCAGACCGTTTGTTTCAGACCGTCTGTGTCAGACCGTCTATCTCAGACCGTCTATCTCAGACCGTCTGTCTCAGACCGTCTGTCTCAGACCGTCTGTCTCAGACCGTCTGTCTCAGACCGTCTGTCTCAGACCGTCTGTCTCAGACCGTCTGTCTCAGTCCGTCTGCCCCTGTCCGTCTGTCTCATACCGTCTGCCTCATACCGTCTGTCTCAGACCGTATGTGTCAGACCGTCTGACTCAGACCGTGTGTCTCAGTTTGTCCGTCTCAGACCGTCTGTCTCAGACCGTCTGTCTCATACCGTCTGTCTCAAACCGTCTGTCTCAGACTGTCTGTCTCAGACCGTCTGTCTCAGCCCGTCTGTCTCAGACCGTCCGTCTCTGTGCTTCTGTCTCCGTCTGTCGTCCTCTGTCCGTCCGTCTCATACCGTCTGTCACAGACCGTCTGTCTCAGACCGTCTGTCTCAGCCCGTCTGTCTCAGACCGTCCGTCTCTGTGCTTCTGTCTCCGTCTGTCGTCCTCTGTCCGTCCGTCTCATACCGTCTGTCACAGACCGTCTGTCTCAGACCGTCTGTCTCAGCCCGTCTGTCTCAGACCGTCCGTCTCTGTGCTTCTGTCTCCGTCTGTCGTCCTCTGTCCGTCCGTCTCATACCGTCTGTCACAGACCGTCTGTCTCAGACCGTCTGTCTCAGACCGTCTGTCTCAGACCGTCTGTCTCAGACCGTCTGTCTCAGACCGTCTGTCTCAGACCGTCTGTCTCAGCCCGTCTGTCTCAGACCGTCCGTCTCTGTGCTTCTGTCTCCGTCTGTCGTCCTCTGTCCGTCCGTCTCATACCGTCTGTCCCAGAAAATCTGTCTCAGACCGTCTGTCTCAGACCGTCTGTCTCAGACCGTCTGTCTCAGACCGTGTGTCTCAGTTTGTCCGTCTCAGACCGTCTGTCTCAGACCGTGTGTCTCAGACCGTCTGTCTCAGACCGTCTGTCTCAGACCGTCTGTCTCAGACCGTCTGTCTCAGACCGTCTGTCTCAGACCGTCTGTCTCAGACCGTCTGTCTCAGACCGTCTGTCTCAGTCCGTCTGCCCCTGTCGGTCTGTCTCATACCGTCTGCCGCATATCGTCTGTCTCAGACCGTATGTGTCAGACCGTCTGTCTCAGACCGTGTGTCTCAGTTTGTCCGTCTCAGACCGTCTGTCTCAGACCGTCTGTCTCAGACCGTCTGTCTCAGACCGTCTGTCTCAGACCGTCTGTCTCAGACCGTCCGTCTCAGACCGTCTGTCTCAGACCGTGTGTCTCAGTCCGTCTGTCTCAGACCGTCTGTCGCAGACCGTCTGTTTCAGACCGTCTGTCGCAGACCGTCTGTTTCAGAACGTCTGTCGCAGACCGTCTGTTTCATACCGTCTGTGTCAGACCGTCTATCTCAGACCGTCTGTCTCAGACCATCTGTCTCAGGCCGTCTGTCTCAGACCGTCTGTCTCAGACCATCTGTCTCAGTCCGTCTACCTCTGCCTGTCTGTCTCAGTCCGTCAGCTTCAGTCCGTCTGTCTCATTCCGTCTGTCTCAGACCATCCGTCTCGGTGCGTCTGGCTCTGTCTGTCGGCCTCTGTCCGTCTGTCTCAGTCTGTCGTCCTCTGTCCGTCCGTCTCATACCGTCTGTCTCAGACCGTCTGTCTCGGACCGACTGTCTCAGTCCGTCTGTCTCAGACCGTCTGTCTCAGACCGTCTGTCTCAGACCGTCTGTCTCAGACCGTCTGTCTCAGACCGTCTGTCTCAGACCGTCTGTCTCAGACCGTCTGTCTCAGACCGTCTGTCTCAGACCGTCTGTCTCAGCCCGTCTGTCTCAGACCGTCCGTCTCTGTGCTTCTGTCTCCGTCTGTCGTCCTCTGTCCGTCCGTCTCATACCGTCTGTCCAGACCGTCTGTCCCAGACAATCTGTCTCAGACCGTCTGTCCCAGACCGTCTGTCTCAGACCGTCTGTCTCAGACCGTCTGTCTCAGACCGTCTGTCTCAAACCGTCTGTCTCAGACCGTCTGTCTCAGACCGTGTGTCTCAGTCCGTCTGTCTCAGACCGTCTGTCGCACACCGTCTGTCGCAGACCATCTGTCTCAGACCGTCTGTCTCAGATCGTCTGTCTCAGTCCGCCTGTCTCCGGTCGTCCGTCTCATACCGTCTGTCCCAGACAGTCTGTCTCAGACCGTCTGTCTCAGACCGTCTGTACAGACCGTCTGTCTCAGACCGTCTGTCTCAGACCGTCTGTCTCAGACCGTCTGTCTCAGACCGTCTGTCTCAGACCGTCTGTCTCAGACCGTCCGTCTCAGACCGTCTGTCTCAGACCGTCTGTCGCACACCGTCTGTCGCAGACCGTCTGTCTCAGACCGTCTGTCTCAGACCGTCTGTCTCAGACCGTGTGTCTCAGTCTGTCTGTTTCAGACCGTCTGTCGCACACCGTCTGTCGCAGACCGTTTGTTTCAGACCGTCTGTGTCAGACCGTCTATCTCAGACCGTCTGTCTCAGACCGTCTGTCTCAGACCGTCTGTCTCAGACCGTCTGTCTCAGACCGTCTGTCTCAGACCGTCTGTCTCAGACCGTCTGTCTCAGACCGTCTGTCTCAGACCGTCGGTCTCAGACCGTGTGTCTCAGTTCGTCCGTCTCAGACCGTCTGTCGCACACCGTCTGTCGCAGACCGTTTGTTTCAGACCGTCTGTCTCAGACCGTCTGTCTCAGACCGTCTGTCTCAGACCGTCTGTCTCAGACCGTCTGTCTCAGACCGTCTGTCTCAGACCGTCTGTCTCAGACCGTCTGTCTCAGACCGTCTGTCTCAGACCGTCTGTCTCAGTCCGTCTGCCCCTGTCGGTCTGTCTCATACCGTCTGCCGCATATCGTCTGTCTCAGACCGTATGTATCAGACCGTCTGTCTCAGACCGTGTGTCTCAGTTTGTCCGTCTCAGACCGTCTGTCTCAGACCGTCTGTCTCAGACCGTCTGTCTCAGACCGTCTGTCTCAGACCGTCTGTCTCAGACCGTCTGTCTCAGACCGTCTGTCTCAGACCGTGTGTCTCAGTCCGTCTGTCTCGGACTGTCTGCCGCACACCGTCTGTCGCACACCGTTTGTTTCAGACCGTCTGTGTCAGACCGTCTATCTCAGACCGTCTTTCTCAGACCGTCTGTCTCAGACCGTCTGTCTCAGACCGTCTGTCTCAGTCCGTCTGCCCCTGTCCGTCTGTCTCATACCGCCTGCCTCATACCGTCTGTCTCAGACCGTGTGTCTCAGACCGTCTGTCTCAGACCGTCTGTCTCAGACCGTCTGTCTCAGTCCGTCTGTCTCAGACCGTGTGTCTCAGTCTGTCTGTTTCAGACCGTCTGTCGCACACCGTCTGTCGCAGACCGTTTGTTTCAGACCGTCTGTGTCAGACCGTCTATCTCAGACCGTCTGTCTCAGACCGTCTGTCTCAGACCGTCTGTCTCAGACCGTCTGTCTCAGACCTTCTGTCTCCGTCTGTCGTCCTCTGTCCGTCCGTCTCATACCGTCTGTCCAGACCGTCTGTCCCAGACAATCCGTCTCAGACCGTCTGTCTCAGACCGTCTGTACAGATCGTCTGTCTCAGACCGTCTGTCTCAGACCGTCTGCCTCAGACCGTCTGTCTCAGACCGTGTGTCTCAGTCCGTCTGTCTCAGACTGTCTGTCGCACACCGTCTGTCGCACACCGTTTGTTTCAGACCGTCTGTGTCAGACCGTCTATCTCAGACCGTCTTTCTCAGACCGTCTGTCTCAGTCCGTCTGCCCCTGTCCGTCTGTCTCATACCGTCTGCCTCTTACCGTATGTGTCAGACCGTATGTGTCAGACCGTCTGTCTCAGACCGTGTGTCTCAGTTTGTCCGTCTCAGACCGTCTGTCTCAGACCGTCTGTCTCAGACCGTCTGTCTCAGACCGTCTGTCTCAGACCGTCTGTCTCAGACCGTCTGTCTCAGACCGTCTGTCTCAGACCGTCTGTCTCAGACCGTGTGTCTCAGTCCGTCTGTCTCGGACTGTCTGCCGCACACCGTCTGTCGCACACCGTTTGTTTCAGACCGTCTGTGTCAGACCGTCTATCTCAGACCGTCTTTCTCAGACCGTCTGTCTCAGACCGTCTGTCTCAGACCGTCTGTCTCAGTCCGTCTGCCCCTGTCCGTCTGTCTCATACCGCCTGCCTCATACCGTCTGTCTCAGACCGTATGTGTCAGACCGTCTGTCTGAGACCGTGTGTCTCAGTTTGTCCGTCTCAGACCGTCTGTCTCAGACCGTCTGTCTCATACCGTCTGTCTCAAACCGTCTGTCTCAGACTGTCTGTCTCAGACCGTCTGTCTCAGCCCGTCTGTCTCAGACCGTCCGTCTCTGTGCTTCTGTCTCCGTCTGTCGTCCTCTGTCCGTCCGTCTCATACCGTCTGTCACAGACCGTCTGTCTCAAACCGTCTGTCTCAGACCGTCTGTCTCAGACCGTCTGTCTCAGACCGTCTGTCTCAGCCCGTCTGTCTCAGACCGTCCGTCTCTGTGCTTCTGTCTCCGTCTGTCGTCCTCTGTCCGTCCGTCTCATACCGTCTGTCACAGACCGTCTGTCTCAGACCGTCTGTCTCAGACCGTCTGTCTCAGACCGTCTGTCTCAGACCGTCTGTCTCAGTACGTCTGTCTCGGACTGTCTGTCGCACACCGTCTGTGGCACACCGTTTGTTTCAGACCGTCTGTGTCAGACCGTCTATCTCAGACCGTCTTTCTCAGACCGTCTGTCTCAGACCGTCTGTCTCAGACCGTCTGTCTCAGACCATCTGTCTCAGACCGTCTGTCTCAGACCGTCTGTCTCAGACCGTCTGTCTCAGTCCGTCTGCCCCTGTCCGTCTGTCTCATTCCGTCTGCCTCATACCGTCTGTCTCAGACCGTATGTGTCAGACCGTATGTCTCAGACCGTGTGTCTCAGTTTGTCCGCCTCAGACCGTCTGTCTCAGACCGTCTGTCTCATACCGTCTGTCTCAAACCGACTGTCTCAGACTGTCTGTCTCAGACCGTCTGTCTCAGCTCGTCTGTCTCAGACCGTCCGTCTCAGTGCTTCTGTCTCCGTCTGTCGTCCTCTGTCCGTCCGTCTCATACCGTCTGTCACAGACCGTCTGTCTCAGACCGTCTGTCTCAGACCGTCTGTCTCAGACCGTCTGTCTCAGACCGTCTGTCTCAGACCGTCTGTCTCAGACCGTCTGTCTCAGACCGTCTGTCTCAGACCGTCTGTCTCAGACCGTCTGTCTCAGACCGTCTGTCTCAGTCCGTCTGCCCCTGTCCGTCTGTCTCATACCGTCTGCCTCATACCGTCTGTCCCAGACCGTATGTGTCAGACCGTCTGTCTCAGACCGTGTGTCTCAGTTTGTCCGTCTCAGACCGTCTGTCTCAGACCGTCTGTCTCATACCGTCTGTCTCAAACCGACTGTCTCAGACTGTCTGTCTCAGACCGTCTGTCTCAGCCCGTCTGTCTCAGACCGTCCGTCTCTGTGCTTCTGTCTCCGTCTGTCGTCCTCTGTCCGTCCGTCTCATACCGTCTGTCACAGACCGTCTGTCTCAGACCGTCTGTCTCAGACCGTCTGTCTCAGACCGTCTGTCTCAGACCGTCTGTCTCAGCCCGTCTGTCTCAGACCGTCCGTCTCTGTGCTTCTGTCTCCGTCTGTCGTCCTCTGTCCGTCCGTCTCATACCGTCTGTCACAGACCGTCTGTCGCAGACCGTTTGTTTCAGACCGTCTGTGTCAGACCGTCTATCTCAGACCGTCTATCTCAGACCGTCTGTCTCAGACCGTCTGTCTCAGACCGTCTGTCTCAGACCGTCTGTCTCAGACCGTCTGTCTCAGACCGTCTGTCTCAGACCGTCTGTCTCAGTCCGTCTGCCCCTGTCCGTCTGTCTCATACCGTCTGCCTCATACCGTCTGTCTCAGACCGTATGTGTCAGACCGTCTGACTCAGACCGTGTGTCTCAGTTTGTCCGTCTCAGACCGTCTGTCTCAGACCGTCTGTCTCATACCGTCTGTCTCAAACCGTCTGTCTCAGACAGTCTGTCTCAGACCGTCTGTCTCAGCCCGTCTGTCTCAGACCGTCCGTCTCTGTGCTTCTGTCTCCGTCTGTCGTCCTCTGTCCGTCCGTCTCATACCGTCTGTCACAGACCGTCTGTCTCAGACCGTCTGTCTCAGCCCGTCTGTCTCAGACCGTCCGTCTCTGTGCTTCTGTCTCCGTCTGTCGTCCTCTGTCCGTCCGTCTCATACCGTCTGTCACAGACCGTCTGTCTCAGACCGTCTGTCTCAGCCCGTCTGTCTCAGACCGTCCGTCTCTGTGCTTCTGTCTCCGTCTGTCGTCCTCTGTCCGTCCGTCTCATACCGTCTGTCACAGACCGTCTGTCTCAGACCGTCTGTCTCAGACCGTCTGTCTCAGACCGTCTGTCTCAGACCGTCTGTCTCAGACCGTCTGTCTCAGCCCGTCTGTCTCAGACCGTCCGTCTCTGTGCTTCTGTCTCCGTCTGTCGTCCTCTGTCCGTCCGTCTCATACCGTCTGTCCCAGAAAATCTGTCTCAGACCGTCTGTCTCAGACCGTCTGTCTCAGACCGTCTGTCTCAGACCGTGTGTCTCAGTTTGTCCGTCTCAGACCGTCTGTCTCAGACCGTGTGTCTCAGACCGTCTGTCTCAGACCGTCTGTCTCAGACCGTCTGTCTCAGACCGTCTGTCTCAGACCGTCTGTCTCAGACCGTCTGTCTCAGACCGTCTGTCTCAGTCCGTCTGCCCCTGTCGGTCTGTCTCATACCGTCTGCCGCATATCGTCTGTCTCAGACCGTATGTGTCAGACCGTCTGTCTCAGACCGTGTGTCTCAGTTTGTCCGTCTCAGACCGTCTGTCTCAGACCGTCTGTCTCAGACCGTCTGTCTCAGACCGTCTGTCTCAGACCGTCTGTCTCAGACCGTCCGTCTCAGACCGTCTGTCTCAGACCGTGTGTCTCAGTCCGTCTGTCTCAGACCGTCTGTCGCAGACCGTCTGTTTCAGACCGTCTGTCGCAGACCGTCTGTTTCAGAACGTCTGTCGCAGACCGTCTGTTTCATACCGTCTGTGTCAGACCGTCTATCTCAGACCGTCTGTCTCAGACCATCTGTCTCAGGCCGTCTGTCTCAGACCGTCTGTCTCAGACCATCTGTCTCAGTCCGTCTACCTCTGCCTGTCTGTCTCAGTCCGTCAGCTTCAGTCCGTCTGTCTCATTCCGTCTGTCTCAGACCATCCGTCTCGGTGCGTCTGGCTCTGTCTGTCGGCCTCTGTCCGTCTGTCTCAGTCTGTCGTCCTCTGTCCGTCCGTCTCATACCGTCTGTCTCAGACCGTCTGTCTCGGACCGACTGTCTCAGTCCGTCTGTCTCAGACCGTCTGTCTCAGACCGTCTGTCTCAGACCGTCTGTCTCAGACCGTCTGTCTCAGACCGTCTGTCTCAGACCGTCTGTCTCAGACCGTCTGTCTCAGACCGTCTGTCTCAGACCGTCTGTCTCAGCCCGTCTGTCTCAGACCGTCCGTCTCTGTGCTTCTGTCTCCGTCTGTCGTCCTCTGTCCGTCCGTCTCATACCGTCTGTCCAGACCGTCTGTCCCAGACAATCTGTCTCAGACCGTCTGTCCCAGACCGTCTGTCTCAGACCGTCTGTCTCAGACCGTCTGTCTCAGACCGTCTGTCTCAAACCGTCTGTCTCAGACCGTCTGTCTCAGACCGTGTGTCTCAGTCCGTCTGTCTCAGACCGTCTGTCGCACACCGTCTGTCGCAGACCATCTGTCTCAGACCGTCTGTCTCAGATCGTCTGTCTCAGTCCGCCTGTCTCCGGTCGTCCGTCTCATACCGTCTGTCCCAGACAGTCTGTCTCAGACCGTCTGTCTCAGACCGTCTGTACAGACCGTCTGTCTCAGACCGTCTGTCTCAGACCGTCTGTCTCAGACCGTCTGTCTCAGACCGTCTGTCTCAGACCGTCTGTCTCAGACCGTCCGTCTCAGACCGTCTGTCTCAGACCGTCTGTCGCACACCGTCTGTCGCAGACCGTCTGTCTCAGACCGTCTGTCTCAGACCGTCTGTCTCAGACCGTCTGTCTCAGACCGTGTGTCTCAGTCTGTCTGTTTCAGACCGTCTGTCGCACACCGTCTGTCGCAGACCGTTTGTTTCAGACCGTCTGTGTCAGACCGTCTATCTCAGACCGTCTGTCTCAGACCGTCTGTCTCAGACCGTCTGTCTCAGACCGTCTGTCTCAGACCGTCTGTCTCAGACCGTCTGTCTCAGACCGTCTGTCTCAGACCGTCTGTCTCAGACCGTCGGTCTCAGACCGTGTGTCTCAGTTCGTCCGTCTCAGACCGTCTGTCGCACACCGTCTGTCGCAGACCGTTTGTTTCAGACCGTCTGTCTCAGACCGTCTGTCTCAGACCGTCTGTCTCAGACCGTCTGTCTCAGACCGTCTGTCTCAGACCGTCTGTCTCAGACCGTCTGTCTCAGACCGTCTGTCTCAGACCGTCTGTCTCAGACCGTCTGTCTCAGACCGTCTGTCTCAGACCGTCTGTCTCAGTCCGTCTGCCCCTGTCGGTCTGTCTCATACCGTCTGCCGCATATCGTCTGTCTCAGACCGTATGTATCAGACCGTCTGTCTCAGACCGTGTGTCTCAGTTTGTCCGTCTCAGACCGTCTGTCTCAGACCGTCTGTCTCAGACCGTCTGTCTCAGACCGTCTGTCTCAGACCGTCTGTCTCAGACCGTCTGTCTCAGACCGTCTGTCTCAGACCGTCTGTCTCAGACCGTGTGTCTCAGTCCGTCTGTCTCGGACTGTCTGCCGCACACCGTCTGTCGCACACCGTTTGTTTCAGACCGTCTGTGTCAGACCGTCTATCTCAGACCGTCTTTCTCAGACCGTCTGTCTCAGACCGTCTGTCTCAGACCGTCTGTCTCAGTCCGTCTGCCCCTGTCCGTCTGTCTCATACCGCCTGCCTCATACCGTCTGTCTCAGACCGTCTGTCTCAGACCGTCTGTCTCAGACCGTCTGTCTCAGACCGTCTGTCTCAGTCCGTCTGTCTCAGACCGTGTGTCTCAGTCTGTCTGTTTCAGACCGTCTGTCGCACACCGTCTGTCGCAGACCGTTTGTTTCAGACCGTCTGTGTCAGACCGTCTATCTCAGACCGTCTGTCTCAGACCGTCTGTCTCAGACCGTCTGTCTCAGACCGTCTGTCTCAGACCTTCTGTCTCCGTCTGTCGTCCTCTGTCCGTCCGTCTCATACCGTCTGTCCCAGACCGTCTGTCCCAGACAATCCGTCTCAGACCGTCTGTCTCAGACCGTCTGTACAGATCGTCTGTCTCAGACCGTCTGTCTCAGACCGTCTGCCTCAGACCGTCTGTCTCAGACCGTGTGTCTCAGTCCGTCTGTCTCAGACTGTCTGTCGCACACCGTCTGTCGCACACCGTTTGTTTCAGACCGTCTGTGTCAGACCGTCTATCTCAGACCGTCTTTCTCAGACCGTCTGTCTCAGTCCGTCTGCCCCTGTCCGTCTGTCTCATACCGTCTGCCTCTTACCGTATGTGTCAGACCGTATGTGTCAGACCGTCTGTCTCAGACCGTGTGTCTCAGTTTGTCCGTCTCAGACCGTCTGTCTCAGACCGTCTGTCTCAGACCGTCTGTCTCAGACCGTCTGTCTCAGACCGTCTGTCTCAGACCGTCTGTCTCAGACCGTCTGTCTCAGACCGTCTGTCTCAGACCGTGTGTCTCAGTCCGTCTGTCTCGGACTGTCTGCCGCACACCGTCTGTCGCACACCGTTTGTTTCAGACCGTCTGTGTCAGACCGTCTATCTCAGACCGTCTTTCTCAGACCGTCTGTCTCAGACCGTCTGTCTCAGACCGTCTGTCTCAGTCCGTCTGCCCCTGTCCGTCTGTCTCATACCGCCTGCCTCATACCGTCTGTCTCAGACCGTATGTGTCAGACCGTCTGTCTGAGACCGTGTGTCTCAGTTTGTCCGTCTCAGACCGTCTGTCTCAGACCGTCTGTCTCATACCGTCTGTCTCAAACCGTCTGTCTCAGACTGTCTGTCTCAGACCGTCTGTCTCAGCCCGTCTGTCTCAGACCGTCCGTCTCTGTGCTTCTGTCTCCGTCTGTCGTCCTCTGTCCGTCCGTCTCATACCGTCTGTCACAGACCGTCTGTCTCAAACCGTCTGTCTCAGACCGTCTGTCTCAGACCGTCTGTCTCAGACCGTCTGTCTCAGCCCGTCTGTCTCAGACCGTCCGTCTCTGTGCTTCTGTCTCCGTCTGTCGTCCTCTGTCCGTCCGTCTCATACCGTCTGTCACAGACCGTCTGTCTCAGACCGTCTGTCTCAGACCGTCTGTCTCAGACCGTCTGTCTCAGACCGTCTGTCTCAGTACGTCTGTCTCGGACTGTCTGTCGCACACCGTCTGTGGCACACCGTTTGTTTCAGACCGTCTGTGTCAGACCGTCTATCTCAGACCGTCTTTCTCAGACCGTCTGTCTCAGACCGTCTGTCTCAGACCGTCTGTCTCAGACCATCTGTCTCAGACCGTCTGTCTCAGACCGTCTGTCTCAGACCGTCTGTCTCAGTCCGTCTGCCCCTGTCCGTCTGTCTCATTCCGTCTGCCTCATACCGTCTGTCTCAGACCGTATGTGTCAGACCGTATGTCTCAGACCGTGTGTCTCAGTTTGTCCGCCTCAGACCGTCTGTCTCAGACCGTCTGTCTCATACCGTCTGTCTCAAACCGACTGTCTCAGACTGTCTGTCTCAGACCGTCTGTCTCAGCTCGTCTGTCTCAGACCGTCCGTCTCAGTGCTTCTGTCTCCGTCTGTCGTCCTCTGTCCGTCCGTCTCATACCGTCTGTCACAGACCGTCTGTCTCAGACCGTCTGTCTCAGACCGTCTGTCTCAGACCGTCTGTCTCAGACCGTCTGTCTCAGACCGTCTGTCTCAGACCGTCTGTCTCAGACCGTCTGTCTCAGACCGTCTGTCTCAGACCGTCTGTCTCAGACCGTCTGTCTCAGACCGTCTGTCTCAGCTCGTCTGTCTCAGACCGTCCGTCTCTGTGCTTCTGTCTCCGTCTGTCGTCCTCTGTCCGTCCGTCTCATACCGTCTGTCACAGACCGTCTGTCTCAGACCGTCTGTCTCAGACCGTCTGTCTCAGACCGTCTGTCTCAGACCGTCTGTCTCAGCCCGTCTGTCTCAGACCGTCCGTCTCTGTGCTTCTGTCTCCGTCTGTCGTCCTCTGTCCGTCCGTCTCATACCGTCTGTCACAGACCGTCTGTCGCAGACCGTTTGTTTCAGACCGTCTGTCTCAGACCGTCTGTCTCAGACCGTCTGTCTCAGACCGTCTGTCTCAGACCGTCTGTCTCAGACCGTCTGTCTCAGACCGTCTGTCTCAGACCGTCTGTCTCAGACCGTCTGTCTCAGACCGTCTGTCTCAGACCGTCTGTCTCAGACCGTCTGTCTCAGACCGTCTGTCACAGACCGTCTGTCTCAGACCGTGTGTCTCAGTCCGTCTGTCTCGGACTGTCTGCCGCACACCGTCTGTCGCACACCGTTTGTTTCAGACCGTCTGTGTCAGACCGTCTATCTCAGACCGTCTTTCTCAGACCGTCTGTCTCAGACCGTCTGTCTCAGACCGTCTGTCTCAGTCCGTCTGCCCCTGTCCGTCTGTCGCATACCGCCTGCCTCATACCGTCTATCTCAGACCGTATGTGTCAGACCGTCTGTCTCAGACCGTGTGTCTCAGTTTGTCCGTCTCAGACCGTCTGTCTCAGACCGTCTGTCTCATACCGTCTGTCTCAAACCGTCTGTCTCAGACTGTCTGTCTCAGACCGTCTGTCTCAGCCCGTCTGTCTCAGACCGTCCGTCTCTGTGCTTCTGTCTCCGTCTGTCGTCCTCTGTCCGTCCGTCTCATACCGTCTGTCACAGACCGTCTGTCTCAAACCGTCTGTCTCAGACCGTCTGTCTCAGACCGTCTGTCTCAGACCGTCTGTCTCAGACCGTCTGTCTCAGACCGTCTGTCTCAGACCGTCTGTCTCAGACCGTCTGTCTCAGCCCGTCTGTCTCAGACCGTCCGTCTCTGTGCTTCTGTCTCCGTCTGTCGTCCTCTGTCCGTCCGTCTCATACCGTCTGTCACAGACCGTCTGTCTCAGACCGTCTGTCTCAGACCGTCTGTCTCAGACCGTCTGTCTCAGACCGTCTGTCTCAGACCGTCTGTCTGAGTCCGTCTGTCTCGGACTGTCTGTCGCACACCGTCTGTCGCACACCGTTTGTTTCAGACCGTCTGTGTCAGACCGTCTATCTCAGACCGTCTTTCTCAGACCGTCTGTCTCAGACCGTCTGTCTCAGACCATCTGTCTCAGACCGTCTGTCTCAGACCGTCTGTCTCAGACCGTCTGTCTCAGACCGTCTGTCTCAGACCGTCTGTCTCAGACCGTCTGTCTCAGACCGTCTGTCTCAGACCGTCTGTCTCAGTCCGTCTGCCCCTGTCCGTCTGTCTCATACCGTCTGCCTCATACCGTCTGTCTCAGACCGTATGTGTCAGACCGTCTGTCTCAGACCGTGTGTCTCAGTTTGTCCGCCTCAGACCGTCTGTCTCAGACCGTCTGTCTCATACCGTCTGTCTCAAACCGACTGTCTCAGACTGTCTGTCTCAGACCGTCTGTCTCAGCTCGTCTGTCTCAGACCGTCTGTCTCAGACCGTCTGTCTCATACCGTCTGTCTCAAACCGACTGTCTCAGACTGTCTGTCTCAGACCGTCTGTCTCAGACCGTCTGTCTCAGACCGTCTGTCTCAGACCGTCTGTCTCAGACCGTCTGTCTCAGACCGTCTGTCTCAGACCGTCTGTTTCAGACCGTCTGTCTCAGACCGTCTGTCTCAGTCCGTCTGCCCCTGTCCGTCTGTCT
Organism: Coelioxys conoideus; assembly: GCA_947623535.1. NCBI lineage: Eukaryota > Metazoa > Arthropoda > Insecta > Hymenoptera > Megachilidae > Coelioxys > Coelioxys conoideus. Next base: position 2,995,287 of record CANQJN010000020.1, on the reverse strand, counting down.
CATACGGCCTGCCTCATACCGTCTGTCTCAGACCGTATGTGTCAGACCATCTGTCTCAGACCGTGTGTCTCAGTTTGTCCGTCTCAGACCGTCTGTCTCAGACCGTCTGTCTCAGACCGTCTGTCTCAGACCGTCTGTCTCAGACCGTCTGTCTCAGTCCGTCTGTCTCAGATCGTGTGTCTCAGTCCGTCTGTCTCAGACCGTCTGTCTCAGACCGTCTGTCGCAGACCGTCTGTCTCAGACCGTCTGTCTCAGATCGTCTGTCTCAGTCCGCCTGTCTCCGGTCGTCTGTCTCAGACCGTCTGTCTCAGCCCGTCTGTCTCAGACCGTCCGTCTCTGTGCTTCTGTCTCCGTCTGTCGTCCTCTGTCCGTCCGTCTCATACCGTCTGTCCCAGACAATCTGTCTCAGACCGTCTGTCTCAGACCGTCTGTCTCAGACCGTCTGTACAGACCGTCTGTCTCAGACCGTCTGTCTCAGACCGTCTGTCTCAGACCGTCTGTCTCAGACCGTGTGTCTCAGTTTGTCCGTCTCAGACCGTCTGTCTCTGACCGTCTGTCTCAGACCGTGTGTCTCAGACCGTCTGTCTCAGACCGTCTGTCTCAGACCGTCTGTCTCAGACCGTCTGTCTCAGACCGTCTGTCTCAGACCGTCTGTCTCAGACCGTCTGTCTCAGACCGTCTGTCTCAGACCGTCTGTCTCAGACCGTCTGTCTCAGACCGTCTGTCTCAGACCGTCTGTCTCAGACCGTCTGTCTCAGTCCGTCTGCCCCTGTCGGTCTGTCTCATACCGTCTGCCGCATATCGTCTGTCTCAGACCGTATGTGTCAGACCGTCTGTCTCAGACCGTGTGTCTCAGTTTGTCCGTCTCAGACCGTCTGTCTCAGACCGTCTGTCACAGACCGTCTGTCTCAGACCGTCTGTCTCAGACCGTCCGTCTCAGACCGTCTGTCTCAGACCGTGTGTCTCAGTCCGTCTGTCTCAGACCGTCTGTCGCAGACCGTCTGTTTCAGACCGTCTGTCGCAGACCGTCTGTTTCAGAACGTCTGTCGCAGACCGTCTGTTTCAGACCGTCTGTGTCAGACCGTCTATCTCAGACCGCCTGTCTCAGACCATCTGTCTCAGACCGTATGTCTCAGACCGTCTGTGTCAGACCGTCTGTCTCAGTCCGCCTGCCTCTCTCCGTCTTTCTCATACCGTCTGTCTCAGACCGTCTGTCTCAGACCATCTGTCTCAGGCCGTCTGTCTCAGACCGTCTGTCTCAGACCATCTGTCTCAGTCCGTCTACCTCTGCCTGTCTGTCTCAGTCCGTCAGCTTCAGTCCGTCCGTCTCATACCGTCTGTCTCAGACCGTCTGTCTCAGTCCGTCTGTCTCAGATCGTGTGTCTCAGTCCGTCTGTCTCAGACCGTCTGTCTCAGACCGTCTGTCGCAGACCCTCTGTCTCAGACCGTCTGTCTCAGATCGTCTGTCTCAGTCCGCCTGTCTCCGGTCGTCTGTCTCAGACCGTCTGTCTCAGCCCGTCTGTCTCAGACCGTCCGTCTCTGTGCTTCTGTCTCCGTCTGTCGTCCTCTGTCCGTCCGTCTCATACCGTCTGTCCCAGACAATCTGTCTCAGACCGTCGATCTCAGACCGTCTGTACAGACCGTCTGTCTCAGACCGTCTGTCTCAGACCGTCCGTCTCAGACCGTCTGTCTCAGACCGTCTGTCTCATACCGTCTGTCTCAAACCGTCTGTCTCAGACTGTCTGTCTCAGACCGTCTGTCTCAGCCCGTCTGTCTCAGACCCTCCGTCTCTGTGCTTCTGTCTCCGTCTGTCGTCCTCTGTCCGTCCGTCTCATACCGTCTGTCACAGACCGTCTGTCTCAGACCGTCTGTCTCAGACCGTCTGTCTCAGACCGTCTGTCTCAGCCCGTCTGTCTCAGACCGTCCGTCTCTGTGCTTCTGTCTCCGTCTGTCGTCCTCTGTCCGTCCGTCTCATACCGTCTGTCACAGACCGTCTGTCGCAGACCGTTTGTTTCAGACCGTCTGTCTCAGTCCGTCTGCCCCTGTCCGTCTGTCTCATACCGTCTGCCTCATACCGTCTGTCTCAGACCGTATGTGTCAGACCGTCTGTCTCAGACCGTGTGTCTCAGACCGTCTGTCTCAGACCGTCTGTCTCAGACCGTCCGTCTCTGTGCTTCTGTCTCCGTCTGTCGTCCTCTGTCCGTCCGTCTCCATACCGTCTGTCACAGACCGTCTGTCTCAGACCGTCTGTCTCAGACCGTCTGTCTCAGACCGTCTGTCTCAGACCGTCTGTCTCAGACCGTCTGTCTCAGACCGTCTGTCTCAGCCCGTCTGTCTCAGACCGTCCGTCTCTGTGCTTCTGTCTCCGTCTGTCGTCCTCTGTCCGTCCGTCTCATACCGTCTGTCACAGACCGTCTGTCGCAGACCGTTTGTTTCAGACCGTCTGTGTCAGACCGTCTATCTCAGACCGTCTGTCTCAGACCGTCTGTCTCAGACCGTCTGTCTCAGACCGTCCGTCTCATACCGTCTGTCTCAGACCGTCTGTCTCAGACCGTCTGTCTCAGACCGTCTGTCTCAGACCGTCTGTCTCAGACCGTCTGTCTCAGACCGTCTGTCTCAGACCGTCTGTCTCAGACCGTCTGTCTCAGACCGTCTGTCTCAGACCGTCTGTCTCAGACCGTCTGTCTCAGTCCGTCTGCCCCTGTCCGTCTGTCTCATACCGTCTGCCTCATACCGTCTGTCTCAGACCGTATGTGTCAGACCGTCTGTCTCAGACCGTGTGTCTCAGTTTGTCCGTCTCAGACCGTCTGTCTCAGACCGTCTGTCTCATACGGTCTGTCTCAAACCGTCTGTCTCAGACTGTCTGTCTCAGACCGTCTGTCTCAGCCCGTCTGTCTCAGACCGTCCGTCTCTGTGCTTCTGTCTCCGTCTGTCGTCCTCTGTCCGTCCGTCTCATACCGTCTGTCACAGACCGTCTGTCTCAGACCGTCTGTCTCAGACCGTCTGTCTCAGACCGTCTGTCTCAGCCCGTCTGTCTCAGACCGTCCGTCTCGGTGCTTCTGTCTCCGTCTGTCGTCCTCTGTCCGTCCGTCTCATACCGTCTGTCACAGACCGTCTGTCGCAGACCGTTTGTTTCAGGCCGTCTGTGTCAGACCGTCTATCTCAGACCGTCTGTCTCAGACCGTCTGTCTCAGACCGTCTGTCTCAGACCGTCTGTCTCAGACCGTCTGTCTCAGACCGTCTGTCTCAGACCGTCTGTCTCAGACCGTCTGTCTCAGACTGTCTGTCTCAGACCGTCTGTCTCAGTCCGTCTGCCCCTGTCCGTCTGTCTCATACCGTCTGTCTCAGACCGTATGTGTCAGACCGTCTGTCTCAGACCGTGTGTCTCAGTTTGTCCGTCTCAGACCGTCTGTCTCAGACCGTCTGTCTCAGTCCGTCTGTCTCAGATCGTGTGTCTCAGTCCGTCTGTCTCAGACCGTCTGTCTCAGACCGTCTGTCGCAGACCCTCTGTCTCAGACCGTCTGTCTCAGATCGTCTGTCTCAGTCCGCCTGTCTCCGGTCGTCTGTCTCAGACCGTCTGTCTCAGCCCGTCTGTCTCAGACCGTCCGTCTCTGTGCTTCTGTCTCCGTCTGTCGTCCTCTGTCCGTCCGTCTCATACCGTCTGTCCCAGACAATCTGTCTCAGACCGTCTGTCTCAGACCGTCTGTACAGACCGTCTGTCTCAGACCGTCTGTCTCAGACCGTCTGTCTCAGACCGTCTGTCTCAGACCGTCTGTCTCAGACCGTCTGTCTCAGACCGTCTGTCTCAGACCGTCTGTCTCAGACCGTGTGTCTCAGTTTGTCCGTCTCAGGCCGTCTGTCTCTGACCGTCTGTCTCAGACCGTGTGTCTCAGACCGTCTGTCTCAGACCGTCTGTCTCAGACCGTCTGTCTCAGACCGTCTGTCTCAGACCGTCTGTCTCAGTCCGTCTGCCCCTGTCCGTCTGTCTCATACCGTCTGCCTCATACCGTCTGTCTCAGACCGTATGTGTCAGACCGTCTGTCTCAGACCGTGTGTCTCAGTTTGTCCGTCTCAGACCGTCTGTCTCAGACCGTCTGTCTCATACCGTCTGTCTCAAACCGTCTGTCTCAGACTGTCTGTCTCAGACCGTCTGTCTCAGCCCGTCTGTCTCAGACCGTCCGTCTCTGTGCTTCTGTCTCCGTCTGTCGTCCTCTGTCCGTCCGTCTCATACCGTCTGTCACAGACCGTCTGTCTCAGACCGTCTGTCACAGACCGTCTGTCTCAGACCGTCTGTCTCAGACCGTCTGTCTCAGACCGTCTGTCTCAGCCCGTCTGTCTCAGACCGTCCGTCTCTGTGCTTCTGTCTCCGTCTGTCGTCCTCTGTCCGTCCGTCTCATACCGTCTGTCACAGACCGTCTGTCGCAGACCGTTTGTTTCAGACCGTCTGTGTCAGACCGTCTATCTCAGACCGTCTGTCTCAGACCGTCTGTCTCAGACCGTCTGTCTCAGACCGTCTGTCTCAGACCGTCTGTCTCAGACCGTCTGTCTCAGACCGTCTGTCTCAGACCGTGTGTCTCAGTTTGTCCGTCTCAGACCGTCTGTCTCTGACCGTCTGTCTCAGACCGTGTGTCTCAGACCGTCTGTCTCAGACCGTCTGTCTCAGACCGTCTGTCTCAGACCGTCTGTCTCAGACCGTCTGTCTCAGACCGTCTGTCTCAGACCGTCTGTCTCAGACCGTCTGTCTCAGACCGTCTGTCTCAGACCGTCTGTCTCAGTCCGTCTGCCCCTGTCGGTCTGTCTCATACCGTCTGCCGCATATCGTCTGTCTCAGACCGTATGTGTCAGACCGTCTGTCTCAGACCGTGTGTCTCAGTTTGTCCGTCTCAGACCGTCTGTCTCAGACCGTCTGTCACAGACCGTCTGTCTCAGACCGTCTGTCTCAGTCCGTCTGTCTCAGACCGTCTGTCGCAGACCGTCTGTTTCAGACCGTCTGTCGCAGACCGTCTGTTTCAGAACGTCTGTCGCAGACCGTCTGTTTCAGACCGTCTGTGTCAGACCGTCTATCTCAGACCGCCTGTCTCAGACCATCTGTCTCAGACCGTGTGTCTCAGACCGTCTGTGTCAGACCGTCTGTCTCAGTCCGCCTGCCTCTCTCCGTCTTTCTCATACCGTCTGTCTCAGACCGTCTGTCTCAGACCATCTGTCTCAGGCCGTCTGTCTCAGACCGTCTGTCTCAGACCATCTGTCTCAGTCCGTCTACCTCTGCCTGTCTGTCTCAGTCCGTCAGCTTCAGTCCGTCCGTCTCATACCGTCTGTCTCAGACCGTCTGTCTCAGTCCGTCTGTCTCAGATCGTGTGTCTCAGTCCGTCTGTCTCAGACCGTCTGTCTCAGACCGTCTGTCGCAGACCCTCTGTCTCAGACCGTCTGTCTCAGATCGTCTGTCTCAGTCCGCCTGTCTCCGGTCGTCTGTCTCAGACCGTCTGTCTCAGCCCGTCTGTCTCAGACCGTCCGTCTCTGTGCTTCTGTCTCCGTCTGTCGTCCTCTGTCCGTCCGTCTCATACCGTCTGTCCCAGACAATCTGTCTCAGACCGTCGATCTCAGACCGTCTGTACAGACCGTCTGTCTCAGACCGTCTGTCTCAGACCGTCTGTCTCAGACCGTCTGTCTCAGACCGTCTGTCTCAGACCGTGTGTCTCAGTTTGTCCGTCTCAGACCGTCTGTCTCTGACCGTCTGTCTCAGACCGTGTGTCTCAGACCGTCTGTCTCAGACCGTCTGTCTCAGACCGTCTGTCTCAATCCGTCTCCCCCTGTCCGTCTGTCTCATACCGTCTGCCTCATACCGTCTGTCTCAGACCGTATGTGTCAGACCGTCTGTCTCAGACCGTGTGTCTCAGTTTGTCCGTCTCAGACCGTCTGTCTCAGACCGTCTGTCTCATACCGTCTGTCTCAAACCGTCTGTCTCAGACTGTCTGTCTCAGACCGTCTGTCTCAGCCCGTCTGTCTCAGACCGTCCGTCTCTGTGCTTCTGTCTCCGTCTGTCGTCCTCTGTCCGTCCGTCTCATACCGTCTGTCACAGACCGTCTGTCTCAGACCGTCTGTCTCAGACCGTCTGTCTCAGACCGTCTGTCTCAGACCGTCTGTCTCAGACCGTCTGTCTCAGCCCGTCTGTCTCAGACCGTCCGTCTCTGTGCTTCTGTCTCCGTCTGTCGTCCTCTGTCCGTCCGTCTCATACCGTCTGTCACAGACCGTCTGTCGCAGACCGTTTGTTTCAGACCGTCTGTGTCAGACCGTCTATCTCAGACCGTCTGTCTCAGACCGTCTGTCTCAGACCGTCTGTCTCAGACCGTCTGTCTTAGACCGTCTGTCTCAGACCGTCTGTCTCAGACCGTCTGTCTCAGACCGTCTGTCTCAGACCGTCTGTCTCAGACCGTCTGTCTCAGACCGTCTGTCTCAGTCCGTCTGCCCCTGTCCGTCTGTCTCATACCGTCTGCCTCATACCGTCTGTCTCAGACCGTATGTGTCAGACCGTCTGTCTCAGACCGTGTGTCTCAGTTTGTCCGTCTCAGACCGTCTGTCTCAGACCGTCTGTCTCAGTCCGTCTGTCTCAGATCGTGTGTCTCAGTCCGTCTGTCTCAGACCGTCTGTCTCAGACCGTCTGTCGCAGACCGTCTGTCTCAGACCGTCTGTCTCAGATCGTCTGTCTCAGTCCGCCTGTCTCCGGTCGTCTGTCTCAGACCGTCTGTCTCAGCCCGTCTGTCTCAGACCGTCCGTCTCTGTGCTTCTGTCTCCGTCTGTCGTCCTCTGTCCGTCCGTCTCATACCGTCTGTCCCAGACAATCTGTCTCAGACCGTCTGTCTCAGACCGTCTGTACAGACCGTCTGTCTCAGACCGTGTGTCTCAGACCGTCTGTCTCAGACCGTCTGTCTCAGACCGTCTGTCTCAGACCGTCTGTCTCAGACCGTCTGTCTCAGGCCGTCTGTCTCAGACCGTCTGTCTCAGACCGTCTGTCTCAGACCGTCTGTCTCAGACCGTCTGTCTCAGACCGTCTGTCTCAGTCCGTCTGCCCCTGTCGGTCTGTCTCATACCGTCTGCCGCATATCGTCTGTCTCAGACCGTATGTGTCAGACCGTCTGTCTCAGACCGTGTGTCTCAGTTTGTCCGTCTCAGACCGTCTGTCTCAGACCGTCTGTCTCAGACCGTCTGTCTCAGACCGTCTGTCTCAGACCGTCTGTCTCAGACCGTCTGTCTCAGACCGTCTGTCTCAGACCGTCTGTCTCAGACCGTCCGTCTCAGACCGTCTGTCTCAGACCGTGTGTCTCAGTCCGTCTGTCTCAGACCGTCTGTCGCCGACCGTCTGTTTCAGACCGTCTGTTTCAGAACGTCTGTCGCAGACCGTCTGTTTCAGACCGTCTGTGTCAGACCGTCTATCTCAGACCGCCTGTCTCAGACCATCTGTCTCAGACCGTCTGTCTCAGACCGTCTGTGTCAGACCGTCTGTCTCAGTCCGCCTGCCTCTCTCCGTCTTTCTCATACCGTCTGTCTCAGACCGTCTATCTCAGACCATCTGTCTCAGTCCGTCTACCTCTGCCTGTCTGTCTCAGTCCGTCAGCTTCAGTCCGTCTGTCTCATTCCGTCTGTCTCAGACCATCCGTCTCGGTGCGTCTGGCTCTGTCTGTCGGCCTCTGTCCGTCTGTCTCAGTCTGTCGTCCTCTGTCCGTCCGTCTCATACCGTCTGTCTCAGACCGTCTGTCTCAGACCGACTGTCTCAGTCCGTCTGTCTCAGACCGTCTGTCTCAGACCGTCTGTCTCAGACCGTCTGTCTCAGACCGTCTGTCTCAGACCGTCTGTCTCAGACCGTCTGTCTCAGCCCGTCTGTCTCAGACCGTCAGTCTCTGTGCTTCTGTCTCCGTCTGTCGTCCTCTGTCCGTCCGTCTCATACCGTCTGTCCAGACCGTCTGTCCCAGACAATCTGTCTCAGACCGTCTGTCTCAGACCGTCTGTCTCAGACCGTCTGTCTCAGACCGTCTGTCTCAAACCGTCTGTCTCAGACCGTCTGTCTCAGACCGTGTGTCTCAGTCCGTCTGTCTCAGACCGTCTGTCGCACACCGTCTGTCGCAGACCATCTGTCTCAGACCGTCTGTCTCAGATCGTCTGTCTCAGTCCGCCTGTCTCCGGTCGTCCATCTCATACCGTCTGTCCCAGACAGTCTGTCTCAGACCGTCTGTCTCAGACCGCCTGTACAGACCGTCTGTCTCAGACCGTCTGTCTCAGACCGTCTGTCTCAGACCGTCTGTCTCAGACCGTCTGTCTCAGACCGTCTGTCTCAGACCGTCCGTCTCAGACCGTCTGTCTCAGACCGTCTGTCGCACACCGTCTGTCGCAGACCGTCTGTCTCAGACCGTCTGTCTCAGACCGTCTGTCTCAGACCGTCTGTCTCAGACCGTGTGTCTCAGTCTGTCTGTTTCAGACCGTCTGTCGCACACCGTCTGTCGCAGACCGTTTGTTTCAGACCGTCTGTGTCAGACCGTCTATCTCAGACCGTCTGTCTCAGACCGTCTGTCTCAGACCGTCTGTCTCAGACCGTCTGTCTCAGACCGTCTGTCTCAGACCGTCTGTCTCAGACCGTCTGTCTCAGACCGTCTGTCTCAGACCGTCTGTCTCAGACCGTCTGTCTCAGACCGTCTGTCTCAGACCGTCTGTCTCAGACCGTCGGTCTCAGACCGTAGGTCTCAGACCGTGTGTCTCAGTTCGTCCGTCTCAGACCGTCTGTCTCAGACCGTCTGTCTCAGACCGTCTGTCTCATACCGTCTGCCTCATACCGTCTGTCTCAGACCGTATGTGTCAGACCGTCTGTCTCAGACCGTGTGTCTCAGTTTGTCCGTCTCAGACCGTCTGTCTCAGACCGTCTGTCTCAGTCCGTCTGTCTCAGATCGTGTGTCTCAGTCCGTCTGTCTCAGACCGTCTGTCTCAGACCGTCTGTCGCAGACCGTCTGTCTCAGACCGTCTGTCTCAGATCGTCTGTCTCAGTCCGCCTGTCTCCGGTCGTCTGTCTCAGACCGTCTGTCTCAGCCCGTCTGTCTCAGACCGTCCGTCTCTGTGCTTCTGTCTCCGTCTGTCGTCCTCTGTTCGTCCGTCTCATACCGTCTGTCCCAGACAATCTGTCTCAGACCGTCTGTCTCAGACCGTCTGTACAGACCGTCTGTCTCAGACCGTCTGTCTCAGACCGTCTGTCTCAGACCGTCTGTATCAGACCGTGTGTCTCAGTTTGTCCGTCTCAGACCGTCTGTCTCTGACCGTCTGTCTCAGACCGTGTGTCTCAGACCGTCTGTCTCAGACCGTCTGTCTCAGACCGTCTGTCTCAGACCGTCTGTCTCAGACCGTCTGTCTCAGACCGTCTGTCTCAGACCGTCTGTCTCAGTCCGTCTGCCCCTGTCGGTCTGTCTCATATCGTCTGCCGCATATCGTCTGTCTCAGACCGTATGTGTCAGACCGTCTGTCTCAGACCGTGTGTCTCAGTTTGTCCGTCTCAGACCGTCTGTCTCAGACCGTCTGTCTCAGACCGTCTGTCTCAGACCGTCTGTCTCAGACCGTCTGTCTCAGACCGTCTGTCTCATACCGTCTGTCTCAGACCGTCTGTCTCAGACCGTCTGTCTCAGACCGTCCGTCTCAGACCGTCTGTCTCAGACCGTGTGTCTCAGTCCGTCTGTCTCAGACCGTCTGTCGCAGACCGTCTGTTTCAGACCGTCTGCCTCTCTCCGTCTTTCTCATACCGTCTGTCTCAGACCGTCTGTCTCAGACCATCTGTCTCAGGCCGTCTGTCTCAGACCGTCTGTCTCAGACCATCTGTCTCAGTCCGTCTACCTCTGCCTGTCTGTCTCAGTCCGTCAGCTTCAGTCCGTCTGTCTCATTCCGTCTGTCTCAGACCATCCGTCTCGGTGCGTCTGGCTCTGTCTGTCGGCCTCTGTCCGTCTGTCTCAGTCTGTCGTCCTCTGTCCGTCCGTCTCATACCGTCTGTCTCAGACCGTCTGTCTCAGACCGACTGTCTCAGTCCGTCTGTCTCAGACCGTCTGTCTCAGACCGTCTGTCTCAGACCGTCTGTCTCAGACCGTCTGTCTCAGACCGTCTGTCTCAGACCGTCTGTCTCAGCCCGTCTGTCTCAGACCGTCCGTCTCTGTGCTTCTGTCTCCGTCTGTCGTCCTCTGTCCGTCCGTCTCATACCGTCTGTCCAGACCGTCTGTCCCAGACAATCTGTCTCAGACCGTCTGTCTCAGACCGTCTGTCTCAGACCGTCTGTCTCAGACCGTCTGTCTCAAACCGTCTGTCTCAGACCGTCTGTCTCAGACCGTGTGTCTCAGTCCGTCTGTCTCAGACCGTCTGTCGCACACCGTCTGTCGCAGACCATCTGTCTCAGACCGTCTGTCTCAGATCGTCTGTCTCAGTCCGCCTGTCTCCGGTCGTCCATCTCATACCGTCTGTCCCAGACAGTCTGTCTCAGACCGTCTGTCTCAGACCGTCTGTACAGACCGTCTGTCTCAGACCGTCTGTCTCAGACCGTCTGTCTCAGACCGTCTGTCTCAGACCGTCTGTCTCAGACCGTCTGTCTCAGACCGTCTGTCTCAGACCGTCTGTCTCAGACCGTCTGTCTCAGACCGTCTGTCTCAGACCGTCTGTCTCAGACCGTCTGTCTCAGACCGTCTGTCTCAGACCGTCTGTCTCAGACCGTCCGTCTCAGACCGTCTGTCTCAGACCGTCTGTCGCACACCGTCTGTCGCAGACCGTCTGTCTCAGACCGTCTGTCTCAGACCGTCTGTCTCAGACCGTCTGTCTCAGACCGTCTGTCTCTGACCGTCTGTCTCAGACCGTCTGTCTCAGACCGTCTGTCTCAGACCGTCTGTCTCAGACCGTCTGTCTCAGACCGTGTGTCTCAGTCTGTCTGTTTCAGACCGTCTGTCGCACACCGTCTGTCGCAGACCGTTTGTTTCAGACCGTCTGTGTCAGACCGTCTATCTCAGACCGTCTGTCTCAGACCGTCTGTCTCAGACCGTCTGTCTCAGACCGTCTGTCTCAGACCGTCTGTCTCAGACCGTCTGTCTCAGACCGTCTGTCTCAGACCGTCTGTCTCAGACCGTCTGTCTCAGTCCGCCTGCCTCTCTCCGTCTTTCTCATACCGTCTGTCTCAGACCGTCTGTCTCAGACCATCTGTCTCAGGCCGTCTGTCTCAGACCGTCTGTCTCAGACCATCTGTCTCAGTCCGTCTACCTCTGCCTGTCTGTCTCAGTCCGTCAGCTTCAGTCCGTCTGTCTCATTCCGTCTGTCTCAGACCATCCGTCTCGGTGCGTCTGGCTCTGTCTGTCGGCCTCTGTCCGTCTGTCTCAGTCTGTCGTCCTCTGTCCGTCCGTCTCATACCGTCTGTCTCAGACCGTCTGTCTCAGACCGACTGTCTCAGTCCGTCTGTCTCAGACCGTCTGTCTCAGACCGTCTGTCTCAGACCGTCTGTCTCAGACCGTCTGTCTCAGACCGTCTGTCTCAGACCGTCTGTCTCAGACCGTCTGTCTCAGCCCGTCTGTCTCAGACCGTCCGTCTCTGTGCTTCTGTCTCCGTCTGTCGTCCTCTGTCCGTCCGTCTCATACCGTCTGTCCAGACCGTCTGTCCCAGACAATCTGTCTCAGACCGTCTGTCTCAGACCGTCTGTCTCAGACCGTCTGTCTCAGACCGTCTGTCTCAGACCGTCTGTCTCAAACCGTCTGTCTCAGACCGTCTGTCTCAGACCGTGTGTCTCAGTCCGTCTGTCTCAGACCGTCTGTCGCACACCGTCTGTCGCAGACCATCTGTCTCAGACCGTCTGTCTCAGATCGTCTGTCTCAGTCCGCCTGTCTCCGTTCGTCCATCTCATACCGTCTGTCCCAGACAGTCTGTCTCAGACCGTCTGTCTCAGACCGCCTGTACAGACCGTCTGTCTCAGACCGTCTGTCTCAGACCGTCTGTCTCAGACCGTCTGTCTCAGACCGTCTGTCTCAGACCGTCTGTCTCAGACCGTCCGTCTCAGACCGTCTGTCTCAGACCGTCTGTCGCACACCGTCTGTCGCAGACCGTCTGTCTCAGACCGTCTGTCTCAGACCGTCTGTCTCAGACCGTCTGTCTCAGACCGTGTGTCTCAGTCTGTCTGTTTCAGACCGTCTGTCGCACACCGTCTGTCGCAGACCGTTTGTTTCAGACCGTCTGTGTCAGACCGTCTATCTCAGACCGTCTGTCTCAGACCGTCTGTCTCAGACCGTCTGTCTCAGACCGTCTGTCTCAGACCGTCTGTCTCAGACCGTCTGTCTCAGACCGTCTGTCTCAGACCGTCTGTCTCAGACCGTCTGTCTCAGACCGTCTGTCTCAGACCGTCTGTCTCAGACCGTCGGTCTCAGACCGTAGGTCTCAGACCGTGTGTCTCAGTTCGTCCGTCTCAGACCGTCTGTCTCAGACCGTCTGTCTCAGACCGTCTGTCTCATACCGTCTGCCTCATACCGTCTGTCTCAGACCGTATGTGTCAGACCGTCTGTCTCAGACCGTGTGTCTCAGTTTGTCCGTCTCAGACCGTCTGTCTCAGACCGTCTGTCTCAGTCCGTCTGTCTCAGATCGTGTGTCTCAGTCCGTCTGTCTCAGACCGTCTGTCTCAGACCGTCTGTCGCAGACCGTCTGTCTCAGACCGTCTGTCTCAGATCGTCTGTCTCAGTCCGCCTGTCTCCGGTCGTCTGTCTCAGACCGTCTGTCTCAGCCCGTCTGTCTCAGACCGTCCGTCTCTGTGCTTCTGTCTCCGTCTGTCGTCCTCTGTTCGTCCGTCTCATACCGTCTGTCCCAGACAATCTGTCTCAGACCGTCTGTCTCAGACCGTTTGTACAGACCGTCTGTCTCAGACCGTCTGTCTCAGACCGTCTGTCTCAGACCGTCTGTATCAGACCGTGTGTCTCAGTTTGTCCGTCTCAGACCGTCTGTCTCTGACCGTCTGTCTCAGACCGTGTGTCTCAGACCGTCTGTCTCAGACCGTCTGTCTCAGACCGTCTGTCTCAGACCGTCTGTCTCAGACCGTCTGTCTCAGACCGTCTGTCTCAGTCCGTCTGCCCCTGTCGGTCTGTCTCATACCGTCTGCCGCATATCGTCTGTCTCAGACCGTATGTGTCAGACCGTCTGTCTCAGACCGTGTGTCTCAGTTTGTCCGTCTCAGACCGTCTGTCTCAGACCGTCTGTCTCAGACCGTCTGTCTCAGACCGTCTGTCTCAGACCGTCTGTCTCAGACCGTCTGTCTCATACCGTCTGTCTCAGACCGTCTGTCTCAGACCGTCTGTCTCAGACCGTCCGTCTCAGACCGTCTGTCTCAGACCGTGTGTCTCAGTCCGTCTGTCTCAGACCGTCTGTCGCAGACCGTCTGTTTCAGACCGTCTGCCTCTCTCCGTCTTTCTCATACCGTCTGTCTCAGACCGTCTGTCTCAGACCATCTGTCTCAGGCCGTCTGTCTCAGACCGTCTGTCTCAGACCATCTGTCTCAGTCCGTCTACCTCTGCCTGTCTGTCTCAGTCCGTCAGCTTCAGTCCGTCTGTCTCATTCCGTCTGTCTCAGACCATCCGTCTCGGTGCGTCTGGCTCTGTCTGTCGGCCTCTGTCCGTCTGTCTCAGTCTGTCGTCCTCTGTCCGTCCGTCTCATACCGTCTGTCTCAGACCGTCTGTCTCAGACCGACTGTCTCAGTCCGTCTGTCTCAGACCGTCTGTCTCAGACCGTCTGTCTCAGACCGTCTGTCTCAGACCGTCTGTCTCAGACCGTCTGTCTCAGACCGTCTGTCTCAGCCCGTCTGTCTCAGACCGTCCGTCTCTGTGCTTCTGTCTCCGTCTGTCGTCCTCTGTCCGTCCGTCTGTCTCAGACCGTCTGTCTCAGCCCGTCTGTCTCAGACCGTCCGTCTCTGTGCTTCTGTCTCCGTCTGTCGTCCTCTGTCCGTCCGTCTCATACCGTCTGCCCAGACCGTCTGTCCCAGACAATCTGTCTCAGACCGTCTGTCTCAGACCGTCTGTCTCAGACCGTCTGTCTCAGACCGTCTGTCTCAAACCGTCTGTCTCAGACCGTCTGTCTCAGACCGTGTGTCTCAGTCCGTCTGTCTCAGACCGTCTGTCGCACACCGTCTGTCGCAGACCATCTGTCTCAGACCGTCTGTCTCAGATCGTCTGTCTCAGTCCGCCTGTCTCCGGTCGTCCATCTCATACCGTCTGTCCCAGACAGTCTGTCTCAGACCGTCTGTCTCAGACCGTCTGTCTCAGACCGTCTGTCTCAGACCGTCTGTCTCAGACCGTCTGTCTCAGACCGTCTGTCTCAGTCCGTCTGCCCCTGTCGGTCTGTCTCATACCGTCTGCCGCATATCGTCTGTCTCAGACCGTATGTGTCAGACCGTCTGTCTCAGACCGTGTGTCTCAGTTTGTCCGTCTCAGACCGTCTGTCTCAGACCGTCTGTCTCAGACCGTCTGTCTCAGACCGTCTGTCTCAGACCGTCTGTCTCAGACCGTCTGTCTCATACCGTCTGTCTCAGACCGTCTGTCTCAGACCGTCTGTCTCAGACCGTCCGTCTCAGACCGTCTGTCTCAGACCGTGTGTCTCAGTCCGTCTGTCTCAGACCGTCTGTCGCAGACCGTCTGTTTCAGACCGTCTGCCTCTCTCCGTCTTTCTCATACCGTCTGTCTCAGACCGTCTGTCTCAGACCATCTGTCTCAGGCCGTCTGTCTCAGACCGTCTGTCTCAGACCATCTGTCTCAGTCCGTCTACCTCTGCCTGTCTGTCTCAGTCCGTCAGCTTCAGTCCGTCTGTCTCATTCCGTCTGTCTCAGACCATCCGTCTCGGTGCGTCTGGCTCTGTCTGTCGGCCTCTGTCCGTCTGTCTCAGTCTGTCGTCCTCTGTCCGTCCGTCTCATACCGTCTGTCTCAGACCGTCTGTCTCAGACCGACTGTCTCAGTCCGTCTGTCTCAGACCGTCTGTCTCAGACCGTCTGTCTCAGACCGTCTGTCTCAGACCGTCTGTCTCAGACCGTCTGTCTCAGACCGTCTGTCTCAGCCCGTCTGTCTCAGACCGTCCGTCTCTGTGCTTCTGTCTCCGTCTGTCGTCCTCTGTCCGTCCGTCTGTCTCAGACCGTCTGTCTCAGCCCGTCTGTCTCAGACCGTCCGTCTCTGTGCTTCTGTCTCCGTCTGTCGTCCTCTGTCCGTCCGTCTCATACCGTCTGCCCAGACCGTCTGTCCCAGACAATCTGTCTCAGACCGTCTGTCTCAGACCGTCTGTCTCAGACCGTCTGTCTCAGACCGTCTGTCTCAAACCGTCTGTCTCAGACCGTCTGTCTCAGACCGTGTGTCTCAGTCCGTCTGTCTCAGACCGTCTGTCGCACACCGTCTGTCGCAGACCATCTGTCTCAGACCGTCTGTCTCAGATCGTCTGTCTCAGTCCGCCTGTCTCCGGTCGTCCATCTCATACCGTCTGTCCCAGACAGTCTGTCTCAGACCGTCTGTCTCAGACCGTCTGTACAGACCGTCTGTCTCAGACCGTCTGTCTCAGACCGTCTGTCTCAGACCGTCTGTCTCAGACCGTCTGTCTCAGACCGTCTGTCTCAGACCGTCTGTCTCAGACCGTCTGTCTCAGACCGTCTGTCTCAGACCGTCTGTCTCAGACCGTCTGTCTCAGACCGTCCGTCTCAGACCGTCTGTCTCAGACCGTCTGTCGCACACCGTCTGTCGCAGACCGTCTGTCTCAGACCGTCTGTCTCAGACCGTCTGTCTCAGACCGTCTGTCTCAGACCGTCTGTCTCAGACCGTCTGTCTCAGACCGTCTGTCTCAGACCGTCTGTCTCAGACCGTGTGTCTCAGTCTGTCTGTTTCAGACCGTCTGTCGCACACCGTCTGTCGCAGACCGTTTGTTTCAGACCGTCTGTGTCAGACCGTCTATCTCAGACCGTCTGTCTCAGACCGTCTGTCTCAGACCGTCTGTCTCAGACCGTCTGTCTCAGACCGTCTGTCTCAGACCGTCTGTCTCAGACCGTCTGTCTCAGACCGTCTGTCTCAGTCCGCCTGCCTCTCTCCGTCTTTCTCATACCGTCTGTCTCAGACCGTCTGTCTCAGACCATCTGTCTCAGGCCGTCTGTCTCAGACCGTCTGTCTCAGACCATCTGTCTCAGTCCGTCTACCTCTGCCTGTCTGTCTCAGTCCGTCAGCTTCAGTCCGTCTGTCTCATTCCGTCTGTCTCAGACCATCCGTCTCGGTGCGTCTGGCTCTGTCTGTCGGCCTCTGTCCGTCTGTCTCAGTCTGTCGTCCTCTGTCCGTCCGTCTCATACCGTCTGTCTCAGACCGTCTGTCTCAGACCGACTGTCTCAGTCCGTCTGTCTCAGACCGTCTGTCTCAGACCGTCTGTCTCAGACCGTCTGTCTCAGACCGTCTGTCTCAGACCGTCTGTCTCAGCCCGTCTGTCTCAGACCGTCCGTCTCTGTGCTTCTGTCTCCGTCTGTCGTCCTCTGTCCGTCCGTCTCATACCGTCTGTCCAGACCGTCTGTCCCAGACAATCTGTCTCAGACCGTCTGTCTCAGACCGTCTGTCTCAGACCGTCTGTCTCAGACCGTCTGTCTCAAACCGTCTGTCTCAGACCGTCTGTCTCAGACCGTGTGTCTCAGTCCGTCTGTCTCAGACCGTCTGTCGCACACCGTCTGTCGCAGACCATCTGTCTCGGACCGTCTGTCTCAGATCGTCTGTCTCAGTCCGCCTGTCTCCGGTCGTCCATCTCATACCGTCTGTCCCAGACAGTCTGTCTCAGACCGTCTGTCTCAGACCGTCTGTACAGACCGTCTGTCTCAGACCGTCTGTCTCAGACCGTCTGTCTCAGACCGTCTGTCTCAGACCGTCTGTCTCAGACCGTCCGTCTCAGACCGTCTGTCTCAGACCGTCTGTCGCACACCGTCTGTCGCAGACCGTCTGTCTCAGACCGTCTGTCTCAGACCGTCTGTCTCAGACCGTCTGTCTCAGACCGTCTGTCTCAGACCGTGTGTCTCAGTCTGTCTGTTTCAGACCGTCTGTCGCACACCGTCTGTCGCAGACCGTTTGTTTCAGACCGTCTGTGTCAGACCGTCTATCTCAGACCGTCTGTCTCAGACCGTCTGTCTCAGACCGTCTGTCTCAGACCGTCTGTCTCAGACCGTCTGTCTCAGACCGTCTGTCTCAGACCGTCTGTCTCAGACCGTCTGTCTCAGACCGTCTGTCTCAGACCGTCTGTCTCAGACCGTCTGTCTCAGACCGTCTGTCTCAGACCGTCTGTCTCAGACCGTCGGTCTCAGACCGTAGGTCTCAGACCGTGTGTCTCAGTTCGTCCGTCTCAGACCGTCTGTCTCAGACCGTCTGTCTCAGACCGTCTGTCTCAGACCGTCTGTCTCATACCGTCTGCCTCATACCGTCTGTCTCAGACCGTATGTGTCAGACCGTCTGTCTCAGACCGTGCGTCTCAGTTTGTCCGTCTCAGACCGTCTGTCTCAGACCGTCTGTCTCAGTCCGTCTGTCTCAGATCGTGTGTCTCAGTCCGTCTGTCTCAGACCGTCTGTCTCAGACCGTCTGTCGCAGACCGCCTGTCTCAGACCGTCTGTCTCAGATCGTCTGTCTCAGTCCGCCTGTCTCCGGTCGTCTGTCTCAGACCGTCTGTCTCAGCCCGTCTGTCTCAGACCGTCCGTCTCTGTGCTTCTGTCTCCGTCTGTCGTCCTCTGTCCGTCCGTCTCATACCGTCTGTCCCAGACAATCTGTCTCTGACCGTCTGTCTCAGACCGTCTGTACAGACCGTCTGTCTCAGACCGTCTGTCTCATACCGTCTGCCTCATACCGTCTGTCTCAGACCGTATGTGTCAGACCGTCTGTCTCAGACCGTGCGTCTCAGTTTGTCCGTCTCAGACCGTCTGTCTCAGACCGTCTGTCTCAGTCCGTCTGTCTCAGATCGTGTGTCTCAGTCCGTCTGTCTCAGACCGTCTGTCTCAGACCGTCTGTCTCAGACCGTCTGTCTCAGACCGTGTGTCTCAGTTTGTCCGTCTCAAACCGTCTGTCTCTGACCGTCTGTCTCAGACCGTGTGTCTCAGACCGTCTGTCTCAGACCGTCTGTCTCAGACCGTCTGTCTCAGACCGTCTGTCTCAGACCGTCTGTCTCAGACCGTCTGTCTCAGTCCGTCTGCCCCTGTCGGTCTGTCTCATACCGTCTGCCGCATATCGTCTGTCTCAGACCGTATGTGTCAGACCGTCTGTCTCAGACCGTGTGTCTCAGTTTGTCCGTCTCAGACCGTCTGTCTCAGACCGTCTGTCTCAGACCGTCTGTCTCAGACCGTCTGTCTCAGACCGTCTGTCTCAGACCGTCTGTCTCAGACCGTCTGTCTCAGACCGTCTGTCTCAGACCGTCTGTCTCAGACCGTCCGTCTCAGACCGTCTGTCTCAGACCGTGTGTCTCAGTCCGTCTGTCTCAGACCGTCTGTCGCAGACCGTCTGTTTCAGACCGTCTGCCTCTCTCCGTCTTTCTCATACCGTCTGTCTCAGACCGTCTGTCTCAGACCATCTGTCTCAGGCCGTCTGTCTCAGACCGTCTGTCTCAGACCATCTGTCTCAGTCCGTCTACCTCTGCCTGTCTGTCTCAGTCCGTCAGCTTCAGTCCGTCCGTCTCATTCCGTCTGTCTCAGACCATCCGTCTCGGTGCGTCTGGCTCTGTCTGTCGGCCTCTGTCCGTCTGTCTCAGTCTGTCGTCCTCTGTCCGTCCGTCTCATACCGTCTGTCTCAGACCGTCTGTCTCAGACCGACTGTCTCAGTCCGTCTGTCTCAGACCGTCTGTCTCAGACCGTCTGTCTCAGACCGTCTGTCTCAGACCGTCTGTCTCAGACCGTCTGTCTCAGACCGTCTGTCTCAGCCCGTCTGTCTCAGACCGTCCGTCTCTGTGCTTCTGTCTCCGTCTGTCGTCCTCTGTCCGTCCGTCTCATACCGTCTGTCCAGACCGTCTGTCCCAGACAATCTGTCTCAGACCGTCTGTCTCAGACCGTCTGTCTCAGACCGTCTGTCTCAGACCGTCTGTCTCAAACCGTCTGTCTCAGACCGTCTGTCTCAGACCGTGTGTCTCAGTCCGTCTGTCTCAGACCGTCTGTCGCACACCGTCTGTCGCAGACCATCTGTCTCAGACCGTCTGTCTCAGATCGTCTGTCTCAGTCCGCCTGTCTCCGGTCGTCCATCTCATACCGTCTGTCCCAGACAGTCTGTCTCAGACCGTCTGTCTCAGACCGTCTGTACAGACCGTCTGTCTCAGACCGTCTGTCTCAGACCGTCTGTCTCAGACCGTCTGTCTCAGACCGTCTGTCTCAGACCGTCTGTCTCAGACCGTCTGTCTCAGACCGTCTGTCTCAGACCGTCTGTCTCAGACCGTCTGTCTCAGACCGTCTGTCTCAGACCGTCCGTCTCAGACCGTCTGTCTCAGACCGTCTGTCGCACACCGTCTGTCGCAGACCGTCTGTCTCAGACCGTCTGTCTCAGACCGTCTGTCTCAGACCGTCTGTCTCAGACCGTCTGTCTCAGACCGTCTGTCTCAGACCGTCTGTCTCAGACCGTCTGTCTCAGACCGTCTGTCTCAGACCGTCTGTCTCAGACCGTCTGTCTCAGACCGTCTGTCTCAGACCGTGTGTCTCAGTCTGTCTGTTTCAGACCGTCTGTCGCACACCGTCTGTCGCAGACCGTTTGTTTCAGACCGTCTGTGTCAGACCGTCTATCTCAGACCGTCTGTCTCAGACCGTCTGTCTCAGACCGTCTGTCTCAGACCGTCTGTCTCAGACCGTCTGTCTCAGACCGTCTGTCTCAGACCGTCTGTCTCAGACCGTCTGTCTCAGACCGTCTGTCTCAGACCGTCTGTCTCAGACCGTCTGTTTCAGACCGTCTGTCTCAGACCGTCTGTCTCAGACCGTCTGTCTCAGACCGTCGGTCTCAGACCGTCGGTCTCAGACCGTGTGTCTCAGTTTGTCCGTCTCAGACCGTCTGTCTCAGACCGTCTGTCTCAGACCGTCTGTCTCAGACCGTCTGTCTCAGACCGTCTGTCTCAGACCGTCTGTCTCAGACCGTCTGTCTCAGACCGTCTGTCTCAGACCGTCTGTCTCAGACCGTCTGTCTCAGACCGTCTGTCTCAGACCGTCTGTCTCAGACCGTCTGTCTCAGACCGTCTGTCGCAGACCGTCTGTCTCAGACCGTCTGTCTCAGATCGTCTGTCTCAGTCCGCCTGTCTCCGGTCGTCTGTCTCAGACCGTCTGTCTCAGCCCGTCTGTCTCAGACCGTCCGTCTCTGTGCTTCTGTCTCCGTCTGTCGTCCTCTGTCCGTCCGTCTCATACCGTCTGTCCCAGACAATCTGTCTCAGACCGTCTGTCTCAGACCGTCTGTACAGACCGTCTGTCTCAGACCGTCTGTCTCAGACCGTCTGTCTCAGACCGTCTGTCTCAGACCGTCTGTCTCAGACCGTCTGTCTCAGACCGTCTGTCTCAGACCGTCTGTCTCAGACCGTCTGTCTCAGACCGTCTGTCTCAGACCGTCTGTCTCAGACCGTCTGTCTCAGACCGTCTGTCTCAGACCGTCTGTCTCAGACCGTCTGTCTCAGACCGTCTGTCTCAGACCGTCTGTCTCAGACCGTGTGTCTCAGTTTGTCCGTCTCAGACCGTCTGTCTCTGACCGTCTGTCTCAGACCGTGTGTCTCAGACCGTCTGTCTCAGACCGTCTGTCTCAGACCGTCTGTCTCAGACCGTCTGTCTCAGACCGTCTGTCTCAGTCCGTCTGCCCCTGTCGGTCTGTCTCATACCGTCTGCCGCATATCGTCTGTCTCAGACCGTATGTGTCAGACCGTCTGTCTCAGACCGTGTGTCTCAGTTTGTCCGTCTCAGACCGTCTGTCTCAGCCCGTCTGTCTCAGACCGTCCGTCTCTGTGCTTCTGTCTCCGTCTGTCGTCCTCTGTCCGTCCGTCTCATACCGTCTGTCCAGACCGTCTGTCCCAGACAATCTGTCTCAGACCGTCTGTCTCAGACCGTCTGTCTCAGACCGTCTGTCTCAGACCGTCTGTCTCAAACCGTCTGTCTCAGACCGTCTGTCTCAGACCGTGTGTCTCAGTCCGTCTGTCTCAGACCGTCTGTCGCACACCGTCTGTCGCAGACCATCTGTCTCAGACCGTCTGTCTCAGATCGTCTGTCTCAGTCCGCCTGTCTCCGGTCGTCCATCTCATACCGTCTGTCCCAGACAGTCTGTCTCAGACCGTCTGTCTCAGACCGTCTGTACAGACCGTCTGTCTCAGACCGTCTGTCTCAGACCGTCTGTCTCAGACCGTCTGTCTCAGACCGTCTGTCTCAGACCGTCTGTCTCAGACCGTCTGTCTCAGACCGTCTGTCTCAGACCGTCTGTCTCAGACCGTCTGTCTCAGACCGTCCGTCTCAGACCGTCTGTCTCAGACCGTCTGTCGCACACCGTCTGTCGCAGACCGTCTGTCTCAGACCGTCTGTCTCAGACCGTCTGTCTCAGACCGTCTGTCTCAGACCGTCTGTCTCAGACCGTCTGTCTCAGACCGTCTGTCTCAGACCGTCTGTCTCAGACCGTCTGTCTCAGACCGTCTGTCTCAGACCGTCTGTCTCAGACCGTCTGTCTCAGACCGTGTGTCTCAGTCTGTCTGTTTCAGACCGTCTGTCGCACACCGTCTGTCGCAGACCGTTTGTTTCAGACCGTCTGTGTCAGACCGTCTATCTCAGACCGTCTGTCTCAGACCGTCTGTCTCAGACCGTCTGTCTCAGACCGTCTGTCTCAGACCGTCTGTCTCAGACCGTCTGTCTCAGACCGTCTGTCTCAGACCGTCTGTCTCAGACCGTCTGTCTCAGACCGTCTGTCTCAGACCGTCTGTTTCAGACCGTCTGTCTCAGACCGTCTGTCTCAGACCGTCTGTCTCAGACCGTCGGTCTCAGACCGTCGGTCTCAGACCGTGTGTCTCAGTTTGTCCGTCTCAGACCGTCTGTCTCAGACCGTCTGTCTCAGACCGTCTGTCTCAGACCGTCTGTCTCAGACCGTCTGTCTCAGACCGTCTGTCTCAGACCGTCTGTCTCAGACCGTCTGTCTCAGACCGTCTGTCTCAGACCGTCTGTCTCAGACCGTCTGTCTCAGACCGTCTGTCTCAGACCGTCTGTCTCAGACCGTCTGTCGCAGACCGTCTGTCTCAGACCGTCTGTCTCAGATCGTCTGTCTCAGTCCGCCTGTCTCCGGTCGTCTGTCTCAGACCGTCTGTCTCAGCCCGTCTGTCTCAGACCGTCCGTCTCTGTGCTTCTGTCTCCGTCTGTCGTCCTCTGTCCGTCCGTCTCATACCGTCTGTCCCAGACAATCTGTCTCAGACCGTCTGTCTCAGACCGTCTGTACAGACCGTCTGTCTCAGACCGTCTGTCTCAGACCGTCTGTCTCAGACCGTCTGTCTCAGACCGTCTGTCTCAGACCGTCTGTCTCAGACCGTCTGTCTCAGACCGTCTGTCTCAGACCGTCTGTCTCAGACCGTCTGTCTCAGACCGTCTGTCTCAGACCGTCTGTCTCAGACCGTCTGTCTCAGACCGTCTGTCTCAGACCGTCTGTCTCAGACCGTGTGTCTCAGTTTGTCCGTCTCAGACCGTCTGTCTCTGACCGTCTGTCTCAGACCGTGTGTCTCAGACCGTCTGTCTCAGACCGTCTGTCTCAGACCGTCTGTCTCAGACCGTCTGTCTCAGACCGTCTGTCTCAGACCGTCTGTCTCAGTCCGTCTGCCCCTGTCGGTCTGTCTCATACCGTCTGCCGCATATCGTCTGTCTCAGACCGTATGTGTCAGACCGTCTGTCTCAGACCGTGTGTCTCAGTTTGTCCGTCTCAGACCGTCTGTCTCAGACCGTCTGTCTCAGGGCGTCTGTCTCGGACCGTCTGACTCAGACCGTCTGTCTCAGACCGTCTGTCTCAGACCGTCTGTCTCAGACCGTCTGTCGTAGACCGTCTGTCTCAGACCGTCTGTCTCAGATCGTCTGTCTCAGTCCGCCTGTCTCCGGTCGTCTGTCTCAGACCGTCTGTCTCAGCCCGTCTGTCTCAGACCGTCCGTCTCTGTGCTTCTGTCTCCGTCTGTCGTCCTCTGTCCGTCCGTCTCATACCGTCTGTCCCAGACAATCTGTCTCAGACCGTCTGTCTCAGACCGTCTGTACAGACCGTCTGTCTCAGACCGTCTGTCTCAGACCGTCTGTCTCAGACCGTCTGTCTCAGACCGTGTGTCTCAGTTTGTCCGTCTCAGACCGTCTGTCTCTGACCGTCTGTCTCAGACCGTGTGTCTCAGACCCTCTGTCTCAGACCGTCTGTCTCAGACCGTCTGTCTCAGACCGTCTGTCTCAGATCGTCTGTCTCAGACCGTCTGTCTCAGACCGTCTGTCTCAGGCCGTCTGTCTCAGACCGTCTGTCTCAGACCGTCTGTCTCAGTCCGTCTGCCCCTGTCGGTCTGTCTCATACCGTCTGCCGCATATCGTCTGTCTCAGACCGTATGTGTCAGACCGTCTGTACAGACCGTCTGTCTCAGACCGTCTGTCTCAGACCGTCTGTCTCAGACCGTCTGTCTCAGACCGTCTGTCTCAGACCGTGTGTCTCAGTTTGTCCGTCTCAGACCGTCTGTCTCTGACCGTCTGTCTCAGACCGTGTGTCTCAGACCGTCTGTCTCAGACCGTCTGTCTCAGACCGTCTGTCTCAGACCGTCTGTCTCAGACCGTCTGTCTCAGACCGTCTGTCTCAGACCGTCTGTCTCAGACCGTCTGTCTCAGACCGTCTGTCTCAGACCGTCTGTCTCAGTCCGTCTGCCCCTGTCGGTCTGTCTCATACCGTCTGCCGCATATCGTCTGTCTCAGACCGTATGTGTCAGACCGTCTGTCTCAGACCGTGTGTCTCAGTTTGTCCGTCTCAGACCGTCTGTCTCAGACCGTCTGTCTCAGACCGTCTGTCTCAGACCGTCTGTCTCAGACCGTCTGTCTCAGACCGTCTGTCTCAGACCGTCTGTCTCAGACCGTCTGTCTCAGTCCGTCTGCCTCTGTCCGTCTGTCTCATACCGTCTGCCTCATACCGTGTGTCTCAGACCGTATGTGTCAGACCGTCTGTCTCAGACCGTGTGTCTCAGTTTGTCCGTCTCAGACCGTGTGTCTCAGTTTGTCCGTCTCAGACCGTCTGTCTCAGACCGTCTGTCTCAGTCCGTCTGTCTCAGATCGTGTGTCTCAGTCCGTCTGTCTCAGACCGTCTGTCTCAGACCGTCTGTCGCAGACCGTCTGTCTCAGACCGTCTGTCTCAGATCGTCTGTCTCAGTCCGCCTGTCTCCGGTCGTCCATCTCATACCGTCTGTCCCAGACAGTCTGTCTCAGACCGTCTGTCTCAGACCGTCTGTACAGACCGTCTGTCTCAGACCGTCTGTCTCAGACCGTCTGTCTCAGACCGACTGTCTCAGACCGTCTGTCTCAGACCGTCTGTCTCAGACCGTCTGTCTCAGACCGTCTGTCTCAGACCGTGTGTCTCAGTCTGTCTGTTTCAGACCGTCTGTCGCACACCGTCTGTCGCAGACCGTTTGTTTCAGACCGTCTGTGTCAGACCGTCTATCTCAGACCGTCTGTCTCAGACCGTATGTGTCAGACCGTCTGTCTCAGACCGTGTGTCTCAGTTTGTCCGTCTCAGACCGTGTGTCTCAGTTTGTCCGTCTCAGACCGTCTGTCTCAGACCGTCTGTCTCAGTCCGTCTGTCTCAGATCGTGTGTCTCAGTCCGTCTGTCTCAGACCGTCTGTCTCAGACCGTCTGTCTCAGTCCGTCTGCCCCTGTCGGTCTGTCTCATACCGTCTGCCGCATATCGTCTGTCTCAGACCGTATGTGTCAGACCGTCTGTCTCAGACCGTGTGTCTCAGTTTGTCCGTCTCAGACCGTCTGTCTCAGACCGTCTGTCTCAGACCGTCTGTCTCAGACCGTCTGTCTCAGACCGTCTGTCTCAGACCGTCTGTCTCAGACCGTCTGTCTCAGACCGTCTGTCTCAGACCGTCTGTCTCAGACCGTCTGTCTCAGACCGTCTGTCTCAGACCGTCTGTCTCAGACCGTCTGTCTCAGACCGTCTGTCTCAGACCGTCTGTCTCAGACCGTCTGTCTCAGACCGTCTGTCTCAGACCGTCTGTCTCAGACCGTGTGTCTCAGTTTGTCCGTCTCAGACCGTCTGTCTCTGACCGTCTGTCTCAGACCGTGTGTCTCAGACCGTCTGTCTCAGACCGTCTGTCTCAGACCGTCTGTCTCAGACCGTCTGTCTCAGACCGTCTGTCTCAGACCGTCTGTCTCAGACCGTCTGTCTCAGTCCGTCTGCCCCTGTCGGTCTGTCTCATACCGTCTGCCGCATATCGTCTGTCTCAGACCGTATGTGTCAGACCGTCTGTCTCAGACCGTGTGTCTCAGTTTGTCCGTCTCAGACCGTCTGTCTCAGACCGTCTGTCTCAGACCGTCTGTCTCGGACCGTCTGACTCAGACCGTCTGTCTCAGACCGTCTGTCTCAGACCGTCTGTCTCAGACCGTCTGTCGTAGACCGTCTGTCTCAGACCGTCTGTCTCAGATCGTCTGTCTCAGTCCGCCTGTCTCCGGTCGTCTGTCTCAGACCGTCTGTCTCAGCCCGTCTGTCTCAGACCGTCCGTCTCTGTGCTTCTGTCTCCGTCTGTCGTCCTCTGTCCGTCCGTCTCATACCGTCTGTCCCAGACAATCTGTCTCAGACCGTCTGTCTCAGACCGTCTGTACAGACCGTCTGTCTCAGACCGTCTGTCTCAGACCGTCTGTCTCAGACCGTCTGTCTCAGACCGTGTGTCTCAGTTTGTCCGTCTCAGACCGTCTGTCTCTGACCGTCTGTCTCAGACCGTGTGTCTCAGACCCTCTGTCTCAGACCGTCTGTCTCAGACCGTCTGTCTCAGACCGTCTGTCTCAGACCGTCTGTCTCAGACCGTCTGTCTCAGACCGTCTGTCTCAGACCGTCTGTCTCAGACCGTCTGTCTCAGACCGTCTGTCTCAGTCCGTCTGCCCCTGTCGGTCTGTCTCATACCGTCTGCCGCATATCGTCTGTCTCAGACCGTATGTGTCAGACCGTCTGTACAGACCGTCTGTCTCAGACCGTCTGTCTCAGACCGTCTGTCTCAGACCGTCTGTCTCAGACCGTCTGTCTCAGACCGTCTGTCTCAGACCGTGTGTCTCAGTTTGTCCGTCTCAGACCGTCTGTCTCTGACCGTCTGTCTCAGACCGTGTGTCTCAGACCGTCTGTCTCAGACCGTCTGTCTCAGACCGTCTGTCTCAGACCGTCTGTCTCAGACCGTCTGTCTCAGACCGTCTGTCTCAGACCGTCTGTCTCAGACCGTCTGTCTCAGACCGTCTGTCTCAGACCGTCTGTCTCAGACCGTCTGTCTCAGTCCGTCTGCCCCTGTCGGTCTGTCTCATACCGTCTGCCGCATATCGTCTGTCTCAGACCGTATGTGTCAGACCGTCTGTCTCAGACCGTGTGTCTCAGTTTGTCCGTCTCAGACCGTCTGTCTCAGACCGTCTGTCTCAGACCGTCTGTCTCAGACCGTCTGTCTCAGACCGTCTGTCTCAGACCGTCTGTCTCAGACCGTCTGTCTCAGACCGTCTGTCTCAGTCCGTCTGCCTCTGTCCGTCTGTCTCATACCGTCTGCCTCATACCGTGTGTCTCAGACCGTATGTGTCAGACCGTCTGTCTCAGACCGTGTGTCTCAGTTTGTCCGTCTCAGACCGTGTGTCTCAGTTTGTCCGTCTCAGACCGTCTGTCTCAGACCGTCTGTCTCAGTCCGTCTGTCTCAGATCGTGTGTCTCAGTCCGTCTGTCTCAGACCGTCTGTCTCAGACCGTCTGTCGCAGACCGTCTGTCTCAGACCGTCTGTCTCAGATCGTCTGTCTCAGACCGTGTGTCTCAGTCTGTCTGTTTCAGACCGTCTGTCGCACACCGTCTGTCGCAGACCGTTTGTTTCAGACCGTCTGTGTCAGACCGTCTATCTCAGACCGTCTGTCTCAGACCGTATGTGTCAGACCGTCTGTCTCAGACCGTGTGTCTCAGTTTGTCCGTCTCAGACCGTGTGTCTCAGTTTGTCCGTCTCAGACCGTCTGTCTCAGACCGTCTGTCTCAGTCCGTCTGTCTCAGATCGTGTGTCTCAGTCCGTCTGTCTCAGACCGTCTGTCTCAGACCGTCTGTCGCAGACCGTCTGTCTCAGACCGTCTGTCTCAGATCGTCTGTCTCAGTCCGCCTGTCTCCGGTCGTCTGTCTCAGACCGTCTGTCTCAGCCCGTCTGTCTCAGACCGTCCGTCTCTGTGCTTCTGTCTCCGTCTGTCGTCCTCTGTCCGTCCGTCTCTTACCGTCTGTCCCAGACAATCTGTCTCAGACCGTCTGTCTCAGACCGTCTGTACAGACCGTCTGTCTCAGACCGTCTGTCTCAGACCGTCTGTCTCAGACCGTCTGTCTCAGACCGTCTGTCTCAGACCGTCTGTCTCAGACCGTCTGTCTCAGACCGTCTGTCTCAGACCGTCTGTCTCAGACCGTCTGTCTACGACCGTCTGTCTCAGACCGTGTGTCTCAGTTTGTCCGTCTCAGACCGTCTGTCTCTGACCGTCTGTCTCAGACCGTGTGTCTCAGACCGTCTGTCTCAGACCGTCTGTCTCAGACCGTCTGTCTCAGACCGTCTGTCTCAGTCCGTCTGCCCCTGTCGGTCTGTCTCATACCGTCTGCCGCATATCGTCTGTCTCAGACCGTATGTGTCAGACCGTCTGTCTCAGACCGTGTGTCTCAGTTTGTCCGTCTCAGACCGTCTGTCTCAGACCGTCTGTCTCAGACCGTCTGTCTCAGACCGTCTGTCTCAGACCGTCTGTCTCAGACCGTCTGTCTCAGACCGTGTGTCTCAGTTTGTCCGTCTCAGACCGTCTGTCTCTGACCGTCTGTCTCAGACCGTGTGTCTCAGACCGTCTGTCTCAGACCGTCTGTCTCAGACCGTCTGTCTCAGACCGTCTGTCTCAGTCCGTCTGCCCCTGTCGGTCTGTCTCATACCGTCTGCCGCATATCGTCTGTCTCAGACCGTATGTGTCAGACCGTCTGTCTCAGACCGTGTGTCTCAGTTTGTCCGTCTCAGACCGTCTGTCTCAGACCGTCTGTACAGACCGTCTGTCTCAGACCGTCTGTCTCAGACCGTCTGTCTCAGACCGTCTGTCTCAGACCGTCTGTCTCAGACCGTCTGTCTCAGACCGTCTGTCTCAGACCGTCTGTCTCAGACCGTCCGTCTCAGACCGTCTGTCTCAGACCGTCTGTCGCACACCGTCTGTCGCAGACCGTCTGTCTCAGACCGTCTGTCTCAGACCGTCTGTCTCAGACCGTCTGTCTCAGACCGTCTGTCTCAGACCGTCTGTCTCAGACCGTCTGTCTCAGACCGTGTGTCTCAGTCTGTCTGTTTCAGACCGTCTGTCGCACACCATCTGTCGCAGACCGTTTGTTTCAGACCGGCTGTGTCAGACCGTCTATCTCAGACCGTCTGTCTCAGACCGTCTGTCTCAGACCGTCTGTCTCAGACCGTCTGTCTCAGACCGTCTGTCTCAGACCGTCTGTCTCAGACCGTCTGTCTCAGACCGTCTGTCTCAGACCGTCTGTCTCAGACCGTCGGTCTCAGACCGTGTGTCTCAGTTCGTCCGTCTCAGACCGTCTGTCTCAGACCGTCTGTCTCAGACCGTCTGTCTCAGACCGTCTGTCTCAGACCGTGTGTCTCAGTCCGTCTGTCGCACACCGTCTGTCGCAGACCGTCTGTCTCAGACCGTCTGTCTCAGATCGTCTGTCTCAGTCCGCCTGTCTCCGGTCGTCTGTCTCAGACCGTCTGTCTCAGCCCGTCTGGCTCAGACCGTCTGTCTCAGACCGTCTGTCTCAGACCGTCTGTCTCAGACCGTCTGTCGCAGACCGTCTGTTTCAGACCGTCTGTCGCAGACCGTCTGTTTCAGAACGTCTGTCGCAGACCGTCTGTTTCAGACCGTCTGTGTCAGACCGTCTATCTCAGACCGCCTGTCTCAGACCATCTGTCTCAGACCGTCTGTCTCAGACCGTCTGTGTCAGACCGTCTGTCTCAGTCCGCCTGCCTCTCTCCGTCTTTCTCATACCGTCTGTCTCAGACCGTCTGTCTCAGACCATCTGTCTCAGGCCGTCTGTCTCAGACCGTCTGTCTCAGACCATCTGTCTCAGTCCGTCTACCTCTGCCTGTCTGTCTCAGTCCGTCAGCTTCAGTCCGTCTGTCTCATTCCGTCTGTCTCAGACCATCCGTCTCCGTGCGTCTGGCTCTGTCTGTCGGCCTCTGTCCGTCTGTCTCAGTCTGTCGTCCTCTGTCCGTCCGTCTCATACCGTCTGTCTCAGACCGTCTGTCTCAGACCGACTGTCTCAGTCCGTCTGTCTCAGACCGTCTGTCTCAGACCGTCTGTCTCAGACCGTCTGTCTCAGACCGTCTGTCTCAGACCGTCTGTCTCAGACCGTCTGTCTCAGACCGTCTGTCTCAGACCGTCTGTCTCAGCCCGTCTGTCTCAGACCGTCCGTCTCTGTGCTTCTGTCTCCGTCTGTCGTCCTCTGTCCGTCCGTCTCATACCGTCTGTCCAGACCGTCTGTCCCAGACAATCTGTCTCAGACCGTCTGTCTCAGACCGTGTGTCTCAGTCCGTCTGTCTCAGACTGTCTGTCGCACACCGTCTGTCGCACACCGTTTGTTTCAGACCGTCTGTGTCAGACCGTCTATCTCAGACCGTCTTTCTCAGACCGTCTGTCTCAGACCGTCTGTCTCAGACCGTCTGTCTCAGACCGTCGGTCTCAGACCGTCTGTCTCAGACCGTCTGTCTCAGTCCGTCTGCCCCTGTCCGTCTGTCTCAGACCGCCTGTCTCAGACCATCTGTCTCAGACCGTCTGTCTCAGACCGTCTGTGTCAGACCGTCTGTCTCAGACCGTCTGTCTCAGACCGTCTGTCTCAGACCGTCTGTCTCAGACCGTCTGTCTCAGACCGTCTGTCTCAGACCGTCTGTCTCAGTCCGTCTGCCCCTGTCGGTCTGTCTCATACCGTCTGCCGCATATCGTCTGTCTCAGACCGTATGTGTCAGACCGTCTGTACAGACCGTCTGTCTCAGACCGTCTGTCTCAGACCGTCTGTCTCAGACCGTCTGTCTCAGACCGTCTGTCTCAGACCGTGTGTCTCAGTTTGTCCGTCTCAGACCGTCTGTCTCTGACCGTCTGTCTCAGACCGTGTGTCTCAGACCGTCTGTCTCAGACCGTCTGTCTCAGACCGTCTGTCTCAGACCGTCTGTCTCAGACCGTCTGTCTCAGACCGTCTGTCTCAGACCGTCTGTCTCAGACCGTCTGTCTCAGACCGTCTGTCTCAGACCGTCTGTCTCAGACCGTCTGTCTCAGTCCGTCTGCCCCTGTCGGTCTGTCTCATACCGTCTGCCGCATATCGTCTGTCTCAGACCGTATGTGTCAGACCGTCTGTCTCAGACCGTGTGTCTCAGTTTGTCCGTCTCAGACCGTCTGTCTCAGACCGTCTGTCTCAGACCGTCTGTCTCAGACCGTCTGTCTCAGACCGTCTGTCTCAGACCGTCTGTCTCAGACCGTCTGTCTCAGACCGTCTGTCTCAGTCCGTCTGCCTCTGTCCGTCTGTCTCATACCGTCTGCCTCATACCGTGTGTCTCAGACCGTATGTGTCAGACCGTCTGTCTCAGACCGTGTGTCTCAGTTTGTCCGTCTCAGACCGTGTGTCTCAGTTTGTCCGTCTCAGACCGTCTGTCTCAGACCGTCTGTCTCAGTCCGTCTGTCTCAGATCGTGTGTCTCAGTCCGTCTGTCTCAGACCGTCTGTCTCAGACCGTCTGTCGCAGACCGTCTGTCTCAGACCGTCTGTCTCAGATCGTCTGTCTCAGTCCGCCTGTCTCCGGTCGTCCATCTCATACCGTCTGTCCCAGACAGTCTGTCTCAGACCGTCTGTCTCAGACCGTCTGTACAGACCGTCTGTCTCAGACCGTCTGTCTCAGACCGTCTGTCTCAGACCGTCTGTCTCAGACCGACTGTCTCAGACCGTCTGTCTCAGACCGTCTGTCTCAGACCGTCTGTCTCAGACCGTCTGTCTCAGACCGTGTGTCTCAGTCTGTCTGTTTCAGACCGTCTGTCGCACACCGTCTGTCGCAGACCGTTTGTTTCAGACCGTCTGTGTCAGACCGTCTATCTCAGACCGTCTGTCTCAGACCGTATGTGTCAGACCGTCTGTCTCAGACCGTGTGTCTCAGTTTGTCCGTCTCAGACCGTGTGTCTCAGTTTGTCCGTCTCAGACCGTCTGTCTCAGACCGTCTGTCTCAGTCCGTCTGTCTCAGATCGTGTGTCTCAGTCCGTCTGTCTCAGACCGTCTGTCTCAGACCGTCTGTCGCAGACCGTCTGTCTCAGACCGTCTGTCTCAGATCGTCTGTCTCAGTCCGCCTGTCTCCGGTCGTCTGTCTCAGACCGTCTGTCTCAGCCCGTCTGTCTCAGACCGTCCGTCTCTGTGCTTCTGTCTCCGTCTGTCGTCCTCTGTCCGTCCGTCTCTTACCGTCTGTCCCAGACAATCTGTCTCAGACCGTCTGTCTCAGACCGTCTGTACAGACCGTCTGTCTCAGACCGTCTGTCTCAGACCGTCTGTCTCAGACCGTCTGTCTCAGACCGTCTGTCTCAGACCGTCTGTCTCAGACCGTCTGTCTCAGACCGTCTGTCTCAGACCGTCTGTCTCAGACCGTCTGTCTCAGACCGTCTGTCTACGACCGTCTGTCTCAGACCGTGTGTCTCAGTTTGTCCGTCTCAGACCGTCTGTCTCTGACCGTCTGTCTCAGACCGTGTGTCTCAGACCGTCTGTCTCAGACCGTCTGTCTCAGACCGTCTGTCTCAGTCCGTCTGCCCCTGTCGGTCTGTCTCATACCGTCTGCCGCATATCGTCTGTCTCAGACCGTATGTGTCAGACCGTCTGTCTCAGACCGTGTGTCTCAGTTTGTCCGTCTCAGACCGTCTGTCTCAGACCGTCTGTCTCAGACCGTCTGTCTCAGACCGTCTGTCTCAGACCGTCTGTCTCAGACCGTGTGTCTCAGTTTGTCCGTCTCAGACCGTCTGTCTCTGACCGTCTGTCTCAGACCGTGTGTCTCAGACCGTCTGTCTCAGACCGTCTGTCTCAGACCGTCTGTCTCAGACCGTCTGTCTCAGTCCGTCTGCCCCTGTCGGTCTGTCTCATACCGTCTGCCGCATATCGTCTGTCTCAGACCGTATGTGTCAGACCGTCTGTCTCAGATCGTGTGTCTCAGTTTGTCCGTCTCAGACCGTCTGTCTCAGACCGTCTGTACAGACCGTCTGTCTCAGACCGTCTGTCTCAGACCGTCTGTCTCAGACCGTCTGTCTCAGACCGTCTGTCTCAGACCGTCTGTCTCAGACCGTCTGTCTCAGACCGTCTGTCTCAGACCGTCCGTCTCAGACCGTCTGTCTCAGACCGTCTGTCGCACACCGTCTGTCGCAGACCGTCTGTCTCAGACCGTCTGTCTCAGACCGTCTGTCTCAGACCGTCTGTCTCAGACCGTCTGTCTCAGACCGTCTGTCTCAGACCGTGTGTCTCAGTCTGTCTGTTTCAGACCGTCTGTCGCACACCATCTGTCGCAGACCGTTTGTTTCAGACCGTCTGTGTCAGACCGTCTATCTCAGACCGTCTGTCTCAGACCGTCTGTCTCAGACCGTCTGTCTCAGACCGTCTGTCTCAGACCGTCTGTCTCAGACCGTCTGTCTCAGACCGTCTGTCTCAGACCGTCTGTCTCAGACCGTCTGTCTCAGACCGTCTGTCTCAGACCGTCGGTCTCAGACCGTGTGTCTCAGTTCGTCCGTCTCAGACCGTCTGTCTCAGACCGTCTGTCTCAGACCGTCTGTCTCAGACCGTCTGTCTCAGACCGTGTGTCTCAGTCCGTCTGTCGCACACCGTCTGTCGCAGACCGTCTGTCTCAGACCGTCTGTCTCAGATCGTCTGTCTCAGTCCGCCTGTCTCCGGTCGTCTGTCTCAGGCCGTCTGTCTCAGCCCGTCTGGCTCAGACCGTCTGTCTCAGACCGTCTGTCTCAGACCGTCTGTCTCAGACCGTCTGTCGCAGACCGTCTGTTTCAGACCGTCTGTCGCAGACCGTCTGTTTCAGAACGTCTGTCGCAGACCGTCTGTTTCAGACCGTCTGTGTCAGACCGTCTATCTCAGACCGCCTGTCTCAGACCATCTGTCTCAGACCGTCTGTCTCAGACCGTCTGTGTCAGACCGTCTGTCTCAGTCCGCCTGCCTCTCTCCGTCTTTCTCATACCGTCTGTCTCAGACCGTCTGTCTCAGACCATCTGTCTCAGGCCGTCTGTCTCAGACCGTCTGTCTCAGACCATCTGTCTCAGTCCGTCTACCTCTGCCTGTCTGTCTCAGTCCGTCAGCTTCAGTCCGTCTGTCTCATTCCGTCTGTCTCAGACCATCCGTCTCCGTGCGTCTGGCTCTGTCTGTCGGCCTCTGTCCGTCTGTCTCAGTCTGTCGTCCTCTGTCCGTCCGTCTCATACCGTCTGTCTCAGACCGTCTGTCTCAGACCGACTGTCTCAGTCCGTCTGTCTCAGACCGTCTGTCTCAGACCGTCTGTCTCAGACCGTCTGTCTCAGACCGTCTGTCTCAGACCGTCTGTCTCAGACCGTCTGTCTCAGACCGTCTGTCTCAGACCGTCTGTCTCAGCCCGTCTGTCTCAGACCGTCCGTCTCTGTGCTTCTGTCTCCGTCTGTCGTCCTCTGTCCGTCCGTCTCATACCGTCTGTCCAGACCGTCTGTCCCAGACAATCTGTCTCAGACCGTCTGTCTCAGACCGTGTGTCTCAGTCCGTCTGTCTCAGACTGTCTGTCGCACACCGTCTGTCGCACACCGTTTGTTTCAGACCGTCTGTGTCAGACCGTCTATCTCAGACCGTCTTTCTCAGACCGTCTGTCTCAGACCGTCTGTCTCAGACCGTCTGTCTCAGACCGTCGGTCTCAGACCGTCTGTCTCAGACCGTCTGTCTCAGTCCGTCTGCCCCTGTCCGTCTGTCTCAGACCGCCTGTCTCAGACCATCTGTCTCAGACCGTCTGTCTCAGACCGTCTGTGTCAGACCGTCTGTCTCAGTCCGCCTGCCTCTCTCCGTCTTTCTCATACCGTCTGTCTCAGACCGTCTGTCTCAGACCATCTGTCTCAGGCCGTCTGTCTCAGACCGTCTGTCTCAGACCATCTGTCTCAGTCCGTCTACCTCTGCCTGTCTGTCTCAGTCCGTCAGCTTCAGTCCGTCTGTCTCATTCCGTCTGTCTCAGACCATCCGTCTCCGTGCGTCTGGCTCTGTCTGTCTGCCTCTGTCCGTCTGTCTCAGTCTGTCGTCCTCTGTCCGTCCGTCTCATACCGTCTGTCTCAGACCGTCTGTCTCAGACCGACTGTCTCAGTCCGTGTGTCTCAGACCGTCTGTCTCAGACCGTCTGTCTCAGACCGTCTGTCTCAGACCGTCTGTCTCAGACCGTCTGTCTCAGACCGTCTGTCTCAGACCGTCTGTCTCAGCCCGTCTGTCTCAGACCGTCCGTCTCTGTGCTTCTGTCTCCGTCTGTCGTCCTCTGTCCGTCCGTCTCATACCGTCTGTCCAGACCGTCTGTCCCAGACAATCTGTCTCAGACCGTCTGTCTCAGACCGT
Organism: Coelioxys conoideus; assembly: GCA_947623535.1. Classification (NCBI taxonomy): domain Eukaryota; kingdom Metazoa; phylum Arthropoda; class Insecta; order Hymenoptera; family Megachilidae; genus Coelioxys; species Coelioxys conoideus. The sequence continues at coordinate 2,960,505 of CANQJN010000020.1, read as the reverse complement.
GTGTCTCAGTCCGTCTGTCTCAGACTGTCTGTCGCACACCGTCTGTCGCACACCGTTTGTTTCAGACCGTCTGTGTCAGACCGTCTATCTCAGACCGTCTTTCTCAGACCGTCTGTCTCAGACCGTCTGTCTCAGACCGTCTGTCTCAGACCGTCGGTCTCAGACCGTCTGTCTCAGACCGTCTGTCTCAGTCCGTCTGCCCCTGTCCGTCTGTCTCATACCGTCTGCCTCATACCGTCTGTCTCAGACCGTCTGTCTCTGACCGTCTGTCTCAGACCGTGTGTCTCAGACCGTGTGTCTCAGTTTGTCCGTCTCAGACCGTCTGTCTCAGACCGTCTGTCTCAGACCGTCTGTCTCAGACCGTCTGTCTCAGACCGTCTGTCTCAGACCGTCTGTCTCAGACCGTCTGTCTCAGACCGTCGGTCTCAGACCGTCTGTCTCAGACCGTCTGTCTCAGTCCGTCTGCCCCTGTCCGTCTGTCTCATACCGTCTGCCTCATACCGTCTGTCTCAGACCGCCTGTCTCTGACCGTCTGTCTCAGACCGTGTGTCTCAGACCGTGTGTCTCAGTTTGTCCGTCTCAGACCGTCTGTCTCAGACCGTCTGTCTCAGACCGTCTGTCTCAGACCGTCTGTCTCAGACCGTCTGTCTCAGACCGTCTGTCTCAGACCGTCTGTCTCAGACCGTCTGTCTCAGACCGTCTGTCTCAGACCGTCTGTCTCAGTCCGTCTGCCCCTGTCCGTCTGTCTCATACCGTCTGCCTCATACCGTCTGTCTCAGACCGTATGTGTCAGACCGTCTGTCTCAGACCGTGTGTCTCAGTTTGTCCGTCTCAGACCGTGTGTCTCAGTTTGTCCGTCTCAGACCGTCTGTCTCAGACCGTCTGTCTCAGTCCGTCTGTCTCAGATCGTGTGTCTCAGTCCGTCTGTCTCAGACCGTCTGTCTCACACCGTCTGTCGCAGACCGTCTGTCTCAGACCGTCTGTCTCAGATCGTCTGTCTCAGTCCGCCTGTCTCCGGTCGTCCATCTCATACCGTCTGTCCCAGACAGTCTGTCTCAGACCGTCTGTCTCAGACCGTCTGTACAGACCGTCTGTCTCAGACCGTCTGTCTCAGACCGTCTGTCTCAGACCGTCTGTCTCAGACCGTCTGTCTCAGACCGTCTGTCTCAGACCGTCTGTCTCAGACCGTCTGTCTCAGACCGTCCGTCTCAGACCGTCTGTCTCAGACCGTCTTTCGCACACCGTCTGTCGCAGACCGTCTGTCTCAGACCGTCTGTCTCAGACCGTCTGTCTCAGACCGTCTGTCTCAGACCGTCTGTCTCAGACCGTCTGTCTCAGACCGTCTGTCTCAGACCGTCTGTCTCAGACCGTCTGTCTCAGACCGTGTGTCTCAGTCTGTCTGTTTCAGACCGTCTGTCGCACACCGTCTGTCGCAGACCGTTTGTTTCAGACCGTCTGTGTCAGACCGTCTATCTCAGACCGTCTGTCTCAGACCGTATGTGTCAGACCGTCTGTCTCAGACCGTCTGTCTCAGACCGTCTGTCTCAGACCGTCTGTCTCAGACCGTCTGTCTCAGTCCGTCTGCCCCTGTCGGTCTGTCTCATACCGTCTGCCGCATATCGTCTGTCTCAGACCGTATGTGTCAGACCGTCTGTCTCAGACCGTGTGTCTCAGTTTGTCCGTCTCAGACCGTCTGTCTCAGACCGTCTGTCTCAGACCGTCTGTCTCAGACCGTCTGTCTCAGACCGTCTGTCTCAGACCGTCTGTCTCAGACCGTCTGTCTCAGACCGTGTGTCTCAGTTTGTCCGTCTCAGACCGTCTGTCTCTGACCGTCTGTCTCAGACCGTGTGTCTCAGACCGTCTGTCTCAGACCGTCTGTCTCAGACCGTCTGTCTCAGACCGTCTGTCTCAGTCCGTCTGCCCCTGTCGGTCTGTCTCATACCGTCTGCCGCATATCGTCTGTCTCAGACCGTATGTGTCAGACCGTCTGTCTCAGACCGTGTGTCTCAGTTTGTCCGTCTCAGACCGTCTGTCTCAGACCGTCTGTCTCAGACCGTCTGTCTCAGACCGTCTGTCTCAGACCGTCTGTCTCAGACCGTCTGTCTCAGACCGTCTGTCTCAGACCGTCTGTCTCAGACCGTCTGTCTCAGACCGTCTGTCTCAGACCGTCTGTCTCAGACCGTCCGTCTCAGACCGTCTGTCTCAGACCGTCTGTCGCACACCGTCTGTCGCAGACCGTCTGTCTCAGACCGTCTGTCTCAGACCGTCTGTCTCAGACCGTCTGTCTCAGACCGTCTGTCTCAGACCGTCTGTCTCAGACCGTCTGTCTCAGACCGTGTGTCTCAGTCTGTCTGTTTCAGACCGTCTGTCGCACACCATCTGTCGCAGACCGTTTGTTTCAGACCGTCTGTGTCAGACCGTCTATCTCAGACCGTCTGTCTCAGACCGTCTGTCTCAGACCGTCTGTCTCAGACCGTCTGTCTCAGACCGTCTGTCTCAGACCGTCTGTCTCAGACCGTCTGTCTCAGACCGTCGGTCTCAGACCGTGTGTCTCAGTTCGTCCGTCTCAGACCGTCTGTCTCAGACCGTCTGTCTCAGACCGTCTGTCTCAGACCGTCTGTCTCAGACCGTCTGTCTCAGACCGTGTGTCTCAGTCCGTCTGTCGCACACCGTCTGTCGCAGACCGTCTGTCTCAGACCGTCTGTCTCAGATCGTCTGTCTCAGTCCGCCTGTCTCCGGTCGTCTGTCTCAGACCGTCTGTCTCAGCCCGTCTGGCTCAGACCGTCTGTCTCAGACCGTCTGTCTCAGACCGTCTGTCTCAGACCGTCTGTCGCAGACCGTCTGTTTCAGACCGTCTGTCGCAGACCGTCTGTTTCAGAACGTCTGTCGCAGACCGTCTGTTTCAGACCGTCTGTGTCAGACCGTCTATCTCAGACCGTCTGTCTCAGACCGTCTGTCTCAGACCATCTGTCTCAGGCCGTCTGTCTCAGACCGTCTGTCTCAGACCATCTGTCTCAGTCCGTCTACCTCTGCCTGTCTGTCTCAGTCCGTCAGCTTCAGTCCGTCTGTCTCATTCCGTCTGTCTCAGACCATCCGTCTCCGTGCGTCTGGCTCTGTCTGTCGGCCTCTGTCCGTCTGTCTCAGTCTGTCGTCCTCTGTCCGTCCGTCTCATACCGTCTGTCTCAGACCGTCTGTCTCAGACCGACTGTCTCAGTCCGTCTGTCTCAGGCCGTCTGTCTCAGACCGTCTGTCTCAGACCGTCTGTCTCAGACCGTCTGTCTCAGACCGTCTGTCTCAGCCCGTCTGTCTCAGACCGTCCGTCTCTGTGCTTCTGTCTCCGTCTGTCGTCCTCTGTCCGTCCGTCTCATACCGTCTGTCCAGACCGTCTGTCCCAGACACTCTGTCTCAGACCGTCTGTCTCAGACCGTGTGTCTCAGTCCGTCTGTCTCAGACTGTCTGTCGCACACCGTCTGTCGCACACCGTTTGTTTCAGACCGTCTGTGTCAGACCGTCTATCTCAGACCGTCTTTCTCAGACCGTCTGTCTCAGACCGTCTGTCTCAGACCGTCTGTCTCAGACCGTCGGGCTCAGACCGTCTGTCTCAGACCGTCTGTCTCAGTCCGTCTGCCCCTGTCCGTCTGTCTCAGACCGCCTGTCTCAGACCATCTGTCTCAGACCGTCTGTCTCAGACCGTCTGTGTCAGACCGTCTGTCTCAGTCCGCCTGCCTCTCTCCGTCTTTCTCATACCGTCTGTCTAAGACCGTCTGTCTCAGACCATCTGTCTCAGGCCGTCTGTCTCAGACCGTCTGTCTCAGACCATCTGTCTCAGTCCGTCTACCTCTGCCTGTCTGTCTCAGTCCGTCAGCTTCAGTCCGTCTGTCTCATTCCGTCTGTCTCAGACCATCCGTCTCCGTGCGTCTGGCTCTGTCTGTCGGCCTCTGTCCGTCTGTCTCAGTCTGTCGTCCTCTGTCCGTCCGTCTCATACCGTCTGTCTCAGACCGTCTGTCTCAGACCGACTGTCTCAGTCCGTCTGTCTCAGACCGTCTGTCTCAGACCGTGTGTCTCAGTCTGTCTGTTTCAGACCGTCTGTCGCACACCATCTGTCGCAGACCGTTTGTTTCAGACCGTCTGTGTCAGACCGTCTATCTCAGACCGTCCGTCTCAGACCGTCTGTCTCAGACCGTCTGTCTCAGACCGTCTGTCTCAGACCGTCTGTCTCAGACCGTCTGTCTCAGACCGTCTGTCTCAGACCGTCGGTCTCAGACCGTGTGTCTCAGTTCGTCCGTCTCAGACCGTCTGTCTCAGACCGTCTGTCTCAGACCGTCTGTCTCAGACCGTCTGTCTCAGACCGTGTGTCTCAGTCCGTCTGTCGCACACCGTCTGTCGCAGACCGTCTGTCTCAGACCGTCTGTCTCAGATCGTCTGTCTCAGTCCGCCTGTCTCCGGTCGTCTGTCTCAGACCGTCTGTCTCAGCCCGTCTGGCTCAGACCGTCTGTCTCAGACCGTCTGTCTCAGACCGTCTGTCTCAGACCGTCTGTCGCAGACCGTCTGTTTCAGACCGTCTGTCGCAGACCGTCTGTTTCAGAACGTCTGTCGCAGACCGTCTGTTTCAGACCGTCTGTGTCAGACCGTCTATCTCAGACCGCCTGTCTCAGACCATCTGTCTCAGACCGTCTGTCTCAGACCGTCTGTGTCAGACCGTCTGTCTCAGTCCGCCTGCCTCTCTCCGTCTTTCTCATACCGTCTGTCTCAGACCGTCTGTCTCAGACCATCTGTCTCAGGCCGTCTGTCTCAGACCGTCTGTCTCAGACCATCTGTCTCAGTCCGTCTACCTCTGCCTGTCTGTCTCAGTCCGTCAGCTTCAGTCCGTCTGTCTCATTCCGTCTGTCTCAGACCATCCGTCTCCGTGCGTCTGGCTCTGTCTGTCGGCCTCTGTCCGTCTGTCTCAGTCTGTCGTCCTCTGTCCGTCCGTCTCATACCGTCTGTCTCAGACCGTCTGTCTCAGACCGACTGTCTCAGTCCGTCTGTCTCAGGCCGTCTGTCTCAGACCGTCTGTCTCAGACCGTCTGTCTCAGACCGTCTGTCTCAGACCGTCTGTCTCAGACCGTCTGTCTCAGCCCGTCTGTCTCAGACCGTCCGTCTCTGTGCTTCTGTCTCCGTCTGTCGTCCTCTGTCCGTCCGTCTCATACCGTCTGTCCAGACCGTCTGTCCCAGACAATCTGTCTCAGACCGTCTGTCTCAGACCGTGTGTCTCAGTCCGTCTGTCTCAGACTGTCTGTCGCACACCGTCTGTCGCACACCGTTTGTTTCAGACCGTCTGTGTCAGACCGTCTATCTCAGACCGTCTTTCTCAGACCGTCTGTCTCAGACCGTCTGTCTCAGACCGTCTGTCTCAGACCGTCGGTCTCAGACCGTCTGTCTCAGACCGTCTGTCTCAGTCCGTCTGCCCCTGTCCGTCTGTCTCAGACCGCCTGTCTCAGACCATCTGTCTCAGACCGTCTGTCTCAGACCGTCTGTGTCAGACCGTCTGTCTAAGTCCGCCTGCCTCTCTCCGTCTTTCTCATACCGTCTGTCTCAGACCGTCTGTCTCAGACCATCTGTCTCAGGCCGTCTGTCTCAGACCATCTGTCTCAGTCCGTCTACCTCTGCCTGTCTGTCTCAGTCCGTCAGCTTCAGTCCGTCTGTCTCATTCCGTCTGTCTCAGACCATCCGTCTCCGTGCGTCTGGCTCTGTCTGTCGGCCTCTGTCCGTCTGTCTCAGTCTGTCGTCCTCTGTCCGTCCGTCTCATACCGTCTGTCTCAGACCGTCTGTCTCAGACCGACTGTCTCAGTCCGTCTGTCTCAGACCGTCTGTCTCAGACCGTCTGTCTCAGACCGTCTGTCTCAGACCGTCTGTCTCAGACCGTCTGTCTCAGACCGTCTGTCTCAGCCCGTCTGTCTCAGACCGTCCGTCTCTGTGCTTCTGTCTCCGTCTGTCGTCCTCTGTCCGTCCGTCTCATACCGTCTGTCCAGACCGTCTGTCCCAGACAATCTGTCTCAGACCGTCTGTCTCAGACCGTGTGTCTCAGTCCGTCTGTCTCAGACTGTCTGTCGCACACCGTCTGTCGCACACCGTTTGTTTCAGACCGTCTGTGTCAGACCGTCTATCTCAGACCGTCTTTCTCAGACCGTCTGTCTCAGACCGTCTGTCTCAGACCGTCGGTCTCAGACCGTCTGTCTCAGACCGTCTGTCTCAGTCCGTCTGCCCCTGTCCGTCTGTCTCATACCGTCTGCCTCATACCGTCTGTCTCAGACCGTCTGTCTCTGACCGTCTGTCTCAGACCGTGTGTCTCAGACCGTGTGTCTCAGTTTGTCCGTCTCAGACCGTCTGTCTCAGACCGTCTGTCTCAGACCGTCTGTCTCAGACCGTCTGTCTCAGACCGTCTGTCTCAGACCGTCTGTCTCAGACCGTCTGTCTCAGACCGTCGGTCTCAGACCGTCTGTCTCAGACCGTCTGTCTCAGTCCGTCTGCCCCTGTCCGTCTGTCTCATACCGTCTGCCTCATACCGTCTGTCTCAGACCGTCTGTCTCTGACCGTCTGTCTCAGACCGTGTGTCTCAGACCGTGTGTCTCAGTTTGTCCGTCTCAGACCGTCTGTCTCAGACCGTCTGTCTCAGACCGTCTGTCTCAGACCGTCTGTCTCAGACCGTCTGTCTCAGACCGTCTGTCTCAGACCGTCTGTCTCAGACCGTCTGTCTCAGACCGTCTGTCTCAGTCCGTCTGCCCCTGTCCGTCTGTCTCATACCGTCTGCCTCAACCGTCTGTCTCAGACCGTATGTGTCAGACCGTCTGTCTCAGACCGTGTGTCTCAGTTTGTCCGTCTCAGACCGTGTGTCTCAGTTTGTCCGTCTCTGTGCTTCTGTCTCCGTCTGTCGTCCTCTGTCCGTCCGTCTCATACCGTCTGTCCAGACCGTCTGTCCCAGACAATCTATCTCAGACCGTCTGTCTCAGACCGTGTGTCTCAGTCCGTCTGTCTCAGACTGTCTGTCGCACACCGTCTGTCGCACACCGTTTGTTTCAGACCGTCTGTGTCAGACCGTCTATCTCAGACCGTCTTTCTCAGACCGTCTGTCTCAGACCGTCTGTCTCAGACCGTCTGTCTCAGACCGTCGGTCTCAGACCGTCTGTCTCAGACCGTCTGTCTCAGACCGTCTGTCTCAGTCCGTCTGCCCCTGTCCGTCTGTCTCATACCGTCTGCCTCATACCGTCTGTCTCAGACCGTCTGTCTCTGACCGTCTGTCTCAGACCGTGTGTCTCAGACCGTGTGTCTCAGTTTGTCCGTCTCAGACCGTCTGTCTCAGACCGTCTGTCTCAGACCGTCTGTCTCAGACCGTCTGTCTCAGACCGTCTGTCTCAGACCGTCTGTCTCAGTCCGTCTGCCCCTGTCCGTCTGTCTCATACCGTCTGCCTCATACCGTCTGTCTCAGACCGTATGTGTCAGACCGTCTGTCTCAGACCGTGTGTCTCAGTTTGTCCGTCTCAGACCGTGTGTCTCAGTTTGTCCGTCTCAGACCGTCTGTCTCAGACCGTCTGTCTCAGTCCGTCTGTCTCAGATCGTGTGTCTCAGTCCGTCTGTCTCAGACCGTCTGTCTCACACCGTCTGTCGCAGACCGTCTGTCTCAGACCGTCTGTCTCAGATCGTCTGTCTCAGTCCGCCTGTCTCCGGTCGTCCATCTCATACCGTCTGTCCCAGACAGTCTGTCTCAGACCGTCTGTCTCAGACCGTCTGTACAGACCGTCTGTCTCAGACCGTCTGTCTCAGACCGTCTGTCTCAGACCGTCTGTCTCAGACCGTCTGTCTCAGACCGTCTGTCTCAGACCGTCTGTCTCAGACCGTCTGTCTCAGACCGTCTGTCTCAGACCGTCCGTCTCAGACCGTCTGTCTCAGACCGTCTGTCGCACACCGTCTGTCGCAGACCGTCTGTCTCAGACCGTCTGTCTCAGACCGTCTGTCTCAGACCGTCTGTCTCAGACCGTCTGTCTCAGTCCGTCTGCCCCTGTCGGTCTGTCTCATACCGTCTGCCGCATATCGTCTGTCTCAGACCGTATGTGTCAGACCGTCTGTCTCAGACCGTGTGTCTCAGTTTGTCCGTCTCAGACCGTCTGTCTCAGACCGTCTGTCTCAGACCGTCTGTCTCAGACCGTGTGTCTCAGTTTGTCCGCCTCAGACCGTCTGTCTCTGACCGTCTGTCTCAGACCGTGTGTCTCAGACCGTCTGTCTCAGACCGTCTGTCTCAGACCGTCTGTCTCAGACCGTCTGTCTCAGTCCGTCTGCCCCTGTCGGTCTGTCTCATACCGTCTGCCGCATATCGTCTGTCTCAGACCGTATGTGTCAGACCGTCTGTCTCAGACCGTGTGTCTCAGTTTGTCCGTCTCAGACCGTCTGTCTCAGACCGTCTGTCTCAGACCGTCTGTCTCAGACCGTCTGTCTCAGACCGTCTGTCTCAGACCGTCTGTCTCAGACCGTCTGTCTCAGACCGTCTGTCTACGACCGTCTGTCTCAGACCGTGTGTCTCAGTTTGTCCGTCTCAGACCGTCTGTCTCTGACCGTCTGTCTCAGACCGTGTGTCTCAGACCGTCTGTCTCAGACCGTCTGTCTCAGACCGTCTGTCTCAGACCGTCTGTCTCAGTCCGTCTGCCCCTGTCGGTCTGTCTCATACCGTCTGCCGCATATCGTCTGTCTCAGACCGTATGTGTCAGACCGTCTGTCTCAGACCGTGTGTCTCAGTTTGTCCGTCTCAGACCGTCTGTCTCAGACCGTCTGTCTCAGACCGTCTGTCTCAGACCGTCTGTCTCAGACCGTCTGTCTCAGACCGTCTGTCTCAGACCGTCTGTCTCAGACCGTCTGTCTCAGACCGTCTGTCTCAGACCGTCTGTCTCAGACCGTCTGTCTCAGACCGTGTGTCTCAGTTTGTCCGTCTCAGACCGTCTGTCTCTGACCGTCTGTCTCAGACCGTGTGTCTCAGACCGTCTGTCTCAGACCGTCTGTCTCAGACCGTCTGTCTCAGACCGTCTGTCTCAGTCCGTCTGCCCCTGTCGGTCTGTCTCATACCGTCTGCCGCATATCGTCTGTCTCAGACCGTATGTGTCAGACCGTCTGTCTCAGACCGTGTGTCTCAGTTTGTCCGTCTCAGACCGTCTGTCTCAGACCGTCTGTCTCAGACCGTCTGTCTCAGACCGTCTGTCTCAGACCGTCTGTCTCAGACCGTCTGTCTCAGTCCGTCTGCCCCTGTCCGTCTGTCTCATACCGTCTGCCTCATACCGTCTGTCTCAGACCGTATGTGTCAGACCGTCTGTCTCAGACCGTGTGTCTCAGTTTGTCCGTCTCAGACCGTGTGTCTCAGTTTGTCCGTCTCAGACCGTCTGTCTCAGACCGTCTGTCTCAGTCCGTCTGTCTCAGATCGTGTGTCTCAGTCCGTCTGTCTCAGACCGTCTGTCTCACACCGTCTGTCGCAGACCGTCTGTCTCAGACCCTCTGTCTCAGATCGTCTGTCTCAGTCCGCCTGTCTCCGGTCGTCCATCTCATACCGTCTGTCCCAGACAGTCTGTCTCAGACCGTCTGTCTCAGACCGTCTGTACAGACCGTCTGTCTCAGACCGTCTGTCTCAGACCGTCTGTCTCAGACCGTCTGTCTCAGACCGTCTGTCTCAGACCGTCTGTCTCAGACCGTCTGTCTCAGACCGTCTGTCTCAGACCGTCTGTCTCAGACCGTCTGTCTCAGACCGTCCGTCTCAGACCGTCTGTCTCAGACCGTCTGTCGCACACCGTCTGTCGCAGACCGTCTGTCTCAGACCGTCTGTCTCAGACCGTCTGTCTCAGACCGTCTGTCTCAGACCGTCTGTCTCAGTCCGGCTGCCCCTGTCGGTCTGTCTCATACCGTCTGCCGCATATCGTCTGTCTCAGACCGTATGTGTCAGACCGTCTGTCTCAGACCGTGTGTCTCAGTTTGTCCGTCTCAGACCGTCTGTCTCAGACCGTCTGTCTCAGACCGTCTGTCTCAGACCGTCTGTCTCAGACCGTCTGTCTCAGACCGTCTGTCTCAGACCGTGTGTCTCAGTTTGTCCGTCTCAGACCGTCTGTCTCTGACCGTCTGTCTCAGACCGTGTGTCTCAGACCGTCTGTCTCAGACCGTCTGTCTCAGACCGTCTGTCTCAGTCCGTCTGCCCCTGTCGGTCTGTCTCATACCGTCTGCCGCATATCGTCTGTCTCAGACCGTATGTGTCAGACCGTCCGTCTCAGACCGTGTGTCTCAGTTTGTCCGTCTCAGACCGTCTGTCTCAGACCGTCTGTCTCAGACCGTCTGTCTCAGACCGTCTGTCTCAGTCCGTCTGCCCCTGTCGGTCTGTCTCATACCGTCTGCCGCATATCGTCTGTCTCAGACCGTATGTGTCAGACCGTCCGTCTCAGACCGTGTGTCTCAGTTTGTCCGTCTCAGACCGTCTGTCTCAGACCGTCTGTCTCAGACCGTCTGTCTCAGACCGTCTGTCTCAGACCGTCTGTCTCAGACCGTCTGTCTACGACCGTCTGTCTCAGACCGTGTGTCTCAGTTTGTCCGTCTCAGACCGTCTGTCTCAGACCGTCTGTCTCAGACCGTCTGTCTCAGACCGTCTGTCTCAGACCGTCTGTCTCAGACCGTCTGTCTCAGACCGTCCGTCTCAGACCGTCTGTCTCAGACCGTCTGTCGCACACCGTCTGTCGCAGACCGTCTGTCTCAGACCGTCTGTCTCAGACCGTCTGTCTCAGACCGTCTGTCTCAGTCCGGCTGCCCCTGTCGGTCTGTCTCATACCGTCTGCCGCATATCGTCTGTCTCAGACCGTATGTGTCAGACCGTCTGTCTCAGACCGTGTGTCTCAGTTTGTCCGTCTCAGACCGTCTGTCTCAGACCGTCTGTCTCAGACCGTCTGTCTCAGACCGTCTGTCTCAGACCGTCTGTCTCAGACCGTCTGTCTCAGACCGTCTGTCTCAGACCGTGTGTCTCAGTTTGTCCGTCTCAGACCGTCTGTCTCTGACCGTCTGTCTCAGACCGTGTGTCTCAGACCGTCTGTCTCAGACCGTCTGTCTCAGACCGTCTGTCTCAGTCCGTCTGCCCCTGTCGGTCTGTCTCATACCGTCTGCCGCATATCGTCTGTCTCAGACCGTATGTGTCAGACCGTCCGTCTCAGACCGTGTGTCTCAGTTTGTCCGTCTCAGACCGTCTGTCTCAGACCGTCTGTCTCAGACCGTCTGTCTCAGACCGTCTGTCTCAGACCGTCTGTCTCAGACCGTCTGTCTCAGACCGTCTGTCTACGACCGTCTGTCTCAGACCGTGTGTCTCAGTTTGTCCGTCTCAGACCGTCTGTCTCTGACCGTCTGTCTCAGACCGTGTGTCTCAGACCGTCTGTCTCAGACCGTCTGTCTCAGACCGTCTGTCTCAGACCGTCTGTCTCAGTCCGTCTGCCCCTGTCGGTCTGTCTCATACCGTCTGCCGCATATCGTCTGTCTCAGACCGTATGTGTCAGACCGTCTGTCTCAGACCGTGTGTCTCAGTTTGTCCGTCTCAGACCGTCTGTCTCAGACCGTCTGTCTCAGACCGTCTGTCTCAGACCGTCTGTCTCAGACCGTCTGTCTCAGACCGTCTGTCTCAGACCGTCTGTCTCAGACCGTCTGTCTCAGACCGTGTGTCTCAGTTTGTCCGTCTCAGACCGTCTGTCTCTGACCGTCTGTCTCAGACCGTGTGTCTCAGACCGTCTGTCTCAGACCGTCTGTCTCAGACCGTCTGTCTCAGACCGTCTGTCTCAGTCCGTCTGCCCCTGTCGGTCTGTCTCATACCGTCTGCCGCATATCGTCTGTCTCAGACCGTATGTGTCAGACCGTCTGTCTCAGACCGTGTGTCTCAGTTTGTCCGTCTCAGACCGTCTGTCTCAGACCGTCTGTCTCAGACCGTCTGTCTCAGACCGTCTGTCTCAGACCGTCTGTCTCAGACCGTCTGTCTCAGACCGTCTGTCTCAGACCGTCTGTCTCAGACCGTCTGTCTCAGACCGTGTGTCTCAGACCGTCTGTCTCAGACCGTCTGTCTCAGACCGTCTGTCTCAGACCGTCTGTCTCAGACCGTCTGTCTCAGACCGTCTGTCTCAGACCGTGTGTCTCAGTTTGTCCGTCTCAGACCGTCTGTCTCTGACCGTCTGTCTCAGACCTTGTGTCTCAGACCGTCTGTCTCAGACCGTCTGTCTCAGACCGTCTGTCTCAGACCGTCTGTCTCAGACCGTCTGTCTCAGTCCGTCTGCCCCTGTCGGTCTGTCTCATACCGTCTGCCGCATATCGTCTGTCTCAGACCGTATGTGTCAGACCGTCTGTCTCAGACCGTGTGTCTCAGTTTGTCCGTCTCAGACGGTCTGTCTCAGACCGTCTGTCTCAGACCGTCTGTCTCAGACCGTCTGTCTCGGACCGTCTGACTCAGACCGTCTGTCTCAGACCGTCTGTCTCAGACCGTCTGTCTCAGACCGTCCGTCTCAGACCGTCTGTCTCAGACCGTGTGTCTCAGTCCGTCTGTCTCAGACCGTCTGTCGCATACCGTCTGTTTCAGACCGTCTGTCGCAGACCGTCTGTTTCAGAACGTCTGTCGCAGACCGTCTGTTTCAGACCGTCTGTGTCAGACCGTCTATCTCAGACCGCCTGTCTCAGACCATCTGTCTCAGACCGTCTGTCTCAGACCGTCTGTGTCAGACCGTCTGTCTCAGTCCGCCTGCCTCTCTCCGTCTTTCTCATACCGTCTGTCTCAGACCGTCTGTCTCAGACCATCTGTCTCAGGCCGTCTGTCTCAGACCGTCTGTCTCAGACCATCTGTCTCAGTCCGTCTACCTCTGCCTGTCTGTCTCAGTCCGTCAGCTTCAGTCCGTCTGTCTCATTCCGTCTGTCTCAGACCATCCGTCTCCGTGCGTCTGGCTCTGTCTGTCGGCCTCTGTCCGTCTGTCTCAGTCTGTCGTCCTCTGTCCGTCCGTCTCATACCGTCTGTCTCAGACCGTCTGTCTCAGACCGACTGTCTCAGTCCGTCTGTCTCAGACCGTCTGTCTCAGACCGTCTGTCTCAGACCGTCTGTCTCAGACCGTCTGTCTCAGACCGTCTGTCTCAGACCGTCTGTCTCAGCCCGTCTGTCTCAGACCGTCCGTCTCTGTGCTTCTGTCTCCGTCTGTCGTCCTCTGTCCGTCCGTCTCATACCGTCTGTCCAGACCGTCTGTCCCAGACAATCTGTCTCAGACCGTCTGTCTCAGACCGTCTGTCTCAGACCGTCTGCCTCAGACCGTCTGTCTCAGACCGTCTGTCTCAAACCGTCTGTCTCAGACCGTCTGTCTCAGACCGTGTGTCTCAGTCCGTCTGTCTCAGACCGTCTGTCGCACACCGTCTGTCGCAGACCATCTGTCTCAGACCGTCTGTCTCAGATCGTCTGTCTCAGTCCGCCTGTCTCCGGTCGTCCGTCTCATACCGTCTGTCCCAGACAGTCTGTCTCAGACCGTCTGTCTCAGACCGTCTGTCTCAGACCGTCCGTCTCAGACCGTGTGTCTCAGTTTGTCCGTCTCAGACCGTCTGTCTCAGACCGTCTGTCTCAGACCGTCTGTCTCAGACCGTCTGTCTCAGACCGTCTGTCTCAGACCGTCTGTCTACGACCGTCTGTCTCAGACCGTGTGTCTCAGTTTGTCCGTCTCAGACCGTCTGTCTCTGACCGTCTGTCTCAGACCGTGTGTCTCAGACCGTCTGTCTCAGACCGTCTGTCTCAGACCGTCTGTCTCAGACCGTCTGTCTCAGTCCGTCTGCCCCTGTCGGTCTGTCTCATACCGTCTGCCGCATATCGTCTGTCTCAGACCGTATGTGTCAGACCGTCTGTCTCAGACCGTGTGTCTCAGTTTGTCCGTCTCAGACCGTCTGTCTCAGACCGTCTGTCTCAGACCGTCTGTCTCAGACCGTCTGTCTCAGACCGTCTGTCTCAGACCGTCTGTCTCAGACCGTCTGTCTCAGACCGTCTGTCTCAGACCGTCTGTCTCAGACCGTCTGTCTCAGACCGTGTGTCTCAGTTTGTCCGTCTCAGACCGTCTGTCTCTGACCGTCTGTCTCAGACCGTGTGTCTCAGACCGTCTGTCTCAGACCGTCTGTCTCAGACCGTCTGTCTCAGACCGTCTGTCTCAGTCCGTCTGCCCCTGTCGGTCTGTCTCATACCGTCTGCCGCATATCGTCTGTCTCAGACCGTATGTGTCAGACCGTCTGTCTCAGACCGTGTGTCTCAGTTTGTCCGTCTCAGACCGTCTGTCTCAGACCGTCTGTACAGACCGTCTGTCTCAGACCGTCTGTCTCAGACCGTCTGTCTCAGACCGTCTGTCTCAGACCGTCTGTCTCAGACCGTCTGTCTCAGACCGTCTGTCTCAGACCGTCTGTCTCAGACCGTCTGTCTCAGACCGTCTGTCTCAGACCGTCTGTCTCAGACCGTCTGTCTCAGACCGTCTGTCTCAGACCGTCCGTCTCAGACCGTCCGTCTCAGACCGTCTGTCGCACACCGTCTGTCGCAGACCGTCTGTCTCAGACCGTCTGTCTCAGACCGTCTGTCTCAGACCGTCTGTCTCAGACCGTCTGTCTCAGACCGTCTGTCTCAGACCGTCAGTCTCAGACCGTCTGTCTCAGACCGTCTGTCTCAGACCGTGTGTCTCAGTCTGTCTGTTTCAGACCGTCTGTCGCACACCATCTGTCGCAGACCGTTTGTTTCAGACCGTCTGTGTCAGACCGTCTATCTCAGACCGTCTGTCTCAGACCGTCTGTCTCAGACCGTCTGTCTCAGACCGTCTGTCTCAGACCGTCTGTCTCAGACCGTCTGTCTCAGACCGTCTGTCTCAGACCGTCTGTCTCAGACCGTCTGTCTCAGACCGTCGGTCTCAGACCGTGTGTCTCAGTTCGTCCGTCTCAGACCGTCTGTCTCAGACCGTCTGTCTCAGACCATCTGTCTCAGTCCGTCTACCTCTGCCTGTCTGTCTCAGTCCGTCAGCTTCAGTCCGTCTGTCTCATTCCGTCTGTCTCAGACCATCCGTCTCCGTGCGTCTGGCTCTGTCTGTCGGCCTCTGTCCGTCTGTCTCAGTCTGTCGTCCTCTGTCCGTCCGTCTCATACCGTCTGTCTCAGACCGTCTGTCTCAGACCGACTGTCTCAGTCCGTCTGTCTCAGACCGTCTGTCTCAGACCGTCTGTCTCAGACCGTCTGTCTCAGACCGTCTGTCTCAGACCGTCTGTCTCAGACCGTCTGTCTCAGCCCGTCTGTCTCAGACCGTCCGTCTCTGTGCTTCTGTCTCCGTCTGTCGTCCTCTGTCCGTCCGTCTCATACCGTCTGTCCAGACCGTCTGTCCCAGACAATCTGTCTCAGACCGTCTGTCTCAGACCGTCTGTCTCAGACCGTCTGCCTCAGACCGTCTGTCTCAGACCGTCTGTCTCAAACCGTCTGTCTCAGACCGTCTGTCTCAGACCGTGTGTCTCAGTCCGTCTGTCTCAGACCGTCTGTCGCACACCGTCTGTCGCAGACCATCTGTCTCAGACCGTCTGTCTCAGATCGTCTGTCTCAGTCCGCCTGTCTCCGGTCGTCCGTCTCATACCGTCTGTCCCAGACAGTCTGTCTCAGACCGTCTGTCTCAGACCGTCTGTCTCAGACCGTCTGTCTCAGACCGTCTGTCTCAGTCCGGCTGCCCCTGTCGGTCTGTCTCATACCGTCTGCCGCATATCGTCTGTCTCGGACCGTATATGTCAGACCGTCTGTCTCAGACCGTGTGTCTCAGTTTGTCCGTCTCAGACCGTCTGTCTCAGACCGTCTGTCTCAGACCGTCTGTCTCAGACCGTCTGTCTCAGACCGTCTGTCTCAGACCGTCTGTCTCAGACCGTCTGTCTCAGACCGTCTGTCTCAGACCGTCTGTCTCAGACCGTGTGTCTCAGTTTGTCCGTCTCAGACCGTCTGTCTCTGACCGTCTGTCTCAGACCGTGTGTCTCAGACCGTCTGTCTCAGACCGTCTGTCTCAGACCGTCTGTCTCAGACCGTCTGTCTCAGACCGTCTGTCTCAGTCCGTCTGCCCCTGTCGGTCTGTCTCATACCGTCTGCCGCATATCGTCTGTCTCAGACCGTATGTGTCAGACCGTCCGTCTCAGACCGTGTGTCTCAGTTTGTCCGTCTCAGACCGTCTGTCTCAGACCGTCTGTCTCAGACCGTCTGTCTCAGACCGTCTGTCTCAGACCGTCTGTCTCAGACCGTCTGTCTCAGACCGTCTGTCTACGACCGTCTGTCTCAGACCGTGTGTCTCAGTTTGTCCGTCTCAGACCGTCTGTCTCTGACCGTCTGTCTCAGACCGTGTGTCTCAGACCGTCTGTCTCAGACCGTCTGTCTCAGACCGTCTGTCTCAGACCGTCTGTCTCAGTCCGTCTGCCCCTGTCGGTCTGTCTCATACCGTCTGCCGCATATCGTCTGTCTCAGACCGTATGTGTCAGACCGTCTGTCTCAGACCGTGTGTCTCAGTTTGTCCGTCTCAGACCGTCTGTCTCAGACCGTCTGTCTCAGACCGTCTGTCTCAGACCGTCTGTCTCAGACCGTCTGTCTCAGACCGTCTGTCTCAGACCGTCTGTCTCAGACCGTGTGTCTCAGTTTGTCCGTCTCAGACCGTCTGTCTCTGACCGTCTGTCTCAGACCGTGTGTCTCAGACCGTCTGTCTCAGACCGTCTGTCTCAGACCGTCTGTCTCAGACCGTCTGTCTCAGTCCGTCTGCCCCTGTCGGTCTGTCTCATACCGTCTGCCGCATATCGTCTGTCTCAGACCGTATGTGTCAGACCGTCTGTCTCAGACCGTGTGTCTCAGTTTGTCCGTCTCAGACCGTCTGTCTCAGACCGTCTGTACAGACCGTCTGTCTCAGACCGTCTGTCTCAGACCGTCTGTCTCAGACCGTCTGTCTCAGACCGTCTGTCTCAGACCGTCTGTCTCAGACCGTCTGTCTCAGACCGTCTGTCTCAGACCGTCTGTCTCAGACCGTCTGTCTCAGACCGTCCGTCTCAGACCGTCCGTCTCAGACCGTCTGTCGCACACCGTCTGTCGCAGACCGTCTGTCTCAGACCGTCTGTCTCAGACCGTCTGTCTCAGACCGTCTGTCTCAGACCGTCTGTCTCAGACCGTCTGTCTCAGACCGTCTGTCTCAGACCGTCTGTCTCAGACCGTCTGTCTCAGACCGTCTGTCTCAGACCGTGTGTCTCAGTCTGTCTGTTTCAGACCGTCTGTCGCACACCATCTGTCGCAGACCGTTTGTTTCAGACCGTCTGTGTCAGACCGTCTATCTCAGACCGTCTGTCTCAGACCGTCTGTCTCAGACCGTCTGTCTCAGACCGTCTGTCTCAGACCGTCTGTCTCAGACCGTCTGTCTCAGACCGTCTGTCTCAGACCGTCTGTCTCAGACCGTCTGTCTCAGACCGTCTGTCTCAGACCGTCGGTCTCAGACCGTGTGTCTCAGTTCGTCCGTCTCAGACCGTCTGTCTCAGACCGTCTGTCTCAGACCGTCTGTCTCAGACCGTCTGTCGCAGACCGTGTGTCTCAGTCCGTCTGTCGCACACCGTCTGTCGCAGACCGTCTGTCTCAGACCGTCTGTCTCAGATCGTCTGTCTCAGTCCGCCTGTCTCCGGTCGTCTGTCTCAGACCGTCTGTCTCAGCACGTCTGGCTCAGACCGTCTGTCTCAGACCGTCTGTCTCAGACCGTCTGTCTCAGACCGTCTGTCTCAGACCGTGTGTCTCAGTCCGTCTGTCTCAGACTGTCTGTCGCACACCGTCTGTCGCACACCGTTTGTTTCAGACCGTCTGTGTCAGACCGTCTATCTCAGACCGTCTTTCTCAGACCGTCTGTCTCAGACCGTCTGTCTCAGACCGTCTGTCTCAGACCGTCGGTCTCAGACCGTCTGTCTCAGACCGTCTGTCTCAGTCCGTCTGCCCCTGTCCGTCTGTCTCATACCGTCTGCCTCATACCGTCTGTCTCAGACCGTATGTGTCAGACCGTATGTGTCAGACCGTCTGTCTCAGACCGTGTGTCTCAGTTTGTCCGTCTCAGACCGTCTGTCTCAGACCGTCTGTCTCAGACCGTCTGTCTCAGACCGTCTGTCTCAGACCGTCTGTCTCAGACCGTCTGTCTCAGACCGTCTGTCTCAGACCGTCTGTCTCAGACCGTCTGTCGCAGACCGTCTGTCTCAGACCGTCTGTCTCAGATCGTCTGTCTCAGTCCGCCTGTCTCCGGTCGTCTGTCTCAGACCCTCTGTCTCAGCCCGTCTGTCTCAGACCGTCCGTCTCTGTGCTTCTGTCTCCGTCTGTCGTCCTCTGTCCGTCCGTCTCATACCGTCTGTCCCAGACAATCTGTCTCAGACCGTCTGTCTCAGACCGTCTGTACAGACCGTCTGTCTCAGACCGTCTGTCTCAGACCGTCTGTCTCAGACCGTCTGTCTCAGACCGTCTGTCTCAGACCGTCTGTCTCAGACCGTCTGTCTCAGACCGTCTGTCTCAGACCGTCTGTCTCAGACCGTCTGTCTCAGACCGTGTGTCTCAGTTTGTCCGTCTCAGACCGTCTGTCTCTGACCGTCTGTCTCAGACCGTGTGTCTCAGACCGTCTGTCTCAGACCGTCTGTCGCAGACCGTCTGTCTCAGACCGTCTGTCTCAGACCGTCTGTCTCAGACCGTCTGCCTCAGACCGTGTGTCTCAGTCTGTCTGTTTCAGACCGTCTGTCGCACACCGTCTGTCGCAGACCGTTTGTCTCAGTTCGTCCGTCTCAGACCATCTGTCTCAGACCGTCTGTCTCAGACCGTCGGTCTCAGACCGTCGGTCTCAGACCGTCTGTGTCAGACCGTCTGTCTCAGTCCGCCTGCCTCTCTCCGTCTTTCTCATACCGTCTGTCTCAGACCGTCTGTCTCAGACCATCTGTCTCAGGCCGTCTGTGTCAGACCGTCTGTCTCAGTCCGCCTGCCTCTCTCCGTCTTTCTCATACCGTCTGTCTCAGACCGTCTGTCTCAGACCGTCTGTCTCAGACCGTCTGTCTCAGACCGTGTGTCTCAGTTTGTCCGTCTCAGACCGTCTGTCTCTGACCGTCTGTCTCAGACCGTGTGTCTCAGACCGTCTGTCTCAGACCGTCTGTCTCAGACCGTCTGTCTCAGACCGTCTGTCTCAGACCGTCTGTCTCAGACCGTCTGTCTCAGTCCGTCTGCCCCTGTCGGTCTGTCTCATACCGTCTGCCGCATATCGTCTGTCTCAGACCGTATGTGTCAGACCGTCTGTCTCAGACCGTGTGTCTCAGACCGTGTGTCTCAGTTCGTCCGTCTCAGACCATCTGTCTCAGACCGTCTGTCTCAGACCATCTGTCTCAGACCGTCTGTCTCAGACCGTCTGTGTCAGACCGTCTGTCTCAGTCCGCCTGCCTCTCTCCGTCTTTCTCATACCGTCTGTCTCAGACCGTCTGTCTCAGACCATCTGTCTCAGGCCGTCTGTCTCAGACCGTCTGTCTCAGACCATCTGTCTCAGTCCGTCTACCTCTGCCTGTCTGTCTCAGTCCGTCAGCTTCAGTCCGTCTGTCTCATTCCGTCTGTCTCAGACCATCCGTCTCCGTGCGTCTGGCTCTGTCTGTCGGCCTCTGTCCGTCTGTCTCAGTCTGTCGTCCTCTGTCCGTCCGTCTCATACCGTCTGTCTCAGACCGTCTGTCTCAGACCGACTGTCTCAGTCCGTCTGTCTCAGACCGTCTGTCTCAGACCGTCTGTCTCAGACCGTCTGTCTCAGACCGTCTGTCTCAGATCGTCTGTCTCAGTCCGCCTGTCTCCGGTCGTCCGTCTCATACCGTCTGTCTCAGACCGTCTGTACAGACCGTCTGTCTCAGACCGTCTGTCTCAGACCGTCTGTCTCAGACCGTCTGTCTCAGACCGTCCGTCTCAGACCGTCTGTCTCAGACCGTCTGTCGCACACCGTCTGTCGCAGACCGTCTGTCTCAGACCGTCTGTCTCAGACCGTCTGTCTCAGACCGTCTGCCTCAGACCGTGTGTCTCAGTCTGTCTGTTTCAGACCGTCTGTCGCACACCGTCTGTCGCAGACCGTTTGTTTCAGACCGTCTGTGTCAGACCGTCTATCTCAGACCGTCTGTCTCAGACCGTCTGTCTCAGACCGTCTGTCTCAGACCGTCTGTCTCAGACCGTCTGTCTCAGACCGTCTGTCTCAGACCGTCTGTCTCAGACCGTCTGTCTCAGACCGTCGGTCTCAGACCGTGTGTCTCAGTTCGTCCGTCTCAGACCGTCTGTCTCAGACCGTCTGTCTCAGACCGTCGGTCTCAGACCGTCGGTCTCAGACCGTCGGTCTCAGACCGTGTGTCTCAGTTCGTCCGTCTCAGACCATCTGTCTCAGACCGTCTGTCTCAGACCGTCGGTCTCAGACCGTCGGTCTCAGACCGTGTGTCTCAGACCGTCTGTCTCAGACCGTCTGTCTCAGACCGTCGGTCTCAGACCGTGTGTCTCAGTTCGTCCGTCTCAGACCGTCTGTCTCAGACCGTCTGTCTCAGACCGTCTGTCTCAGACCGTGTGTCTCAGTCCGTCTGTCGCACACCGTCTGTCGCAGACCGTCTGTCTCAGACCGTCTGTCTCAGATCGTCTGTCTCAGTCCGCCTGTCTCCGGTCGTCTGTCTCAGACCGTCTGTCTCAGCCCGTCTGGCTCAGACCGTCTGTCTCAGACCGTCTGTCTCAGACCGTCTGTCTCAGACCGTGTGTCTCAGTCCGTCGGTCTCAGACTGTCTGTCGCACACCGTCTGTCGCACACCGTTTGTTTCAGACCGTCTGTGTCAGACCGTCTATCTCAGACCGTCTTTCTCAGACCGTCTGTCTCAGACCGTCTGTCTCAGACCGTCTGTCTCAGACCGTCGGTCTCAGACCGTCTGTCTCAGACCGTCTGTCTCAGTCCGTCTGCCCCTGTCCGTCTGTCTCATACCGTCTGCCTCATACCGTCTGTCTCAGACCGTATGTGTCAGACCGTATGTGTCAGACCGTCTGTCTCAGACCGTGTGTCTCAGTTTGTCCGTCTCAGACCGTCTGTCTCAGACCGTCTGTCTCAGACCGTCTGTCTCAGACCGTCTGTCTCAGACCGTCTGTCTCAGACCGTCTGTCTCAGACCGTCTGTCTCAGACCGTGTGTCTCAGTTTGTCCGTCTCAGACCGTCTGTCTCAGACCGTCTGTCTCAGACCGTCTGTCTCAGACCATCTGTCTCAGGCCGTCTGTCTCAGACCGTCTGTCTCAGACCATCTGTCTCAGTCCGTCTACCTCTGCCTGTCTGTCTCAGTCCGTCAGCTTCAGTCCGTCTGTCTCATTCCGTCTGTCTCAGACCATCCGTCTCCGTGCGTCTGGCTCTGTCTGTCGGCCTCTGTCCGTCTGTCTCAGTCTGTCGTCCTCTGTCCGTCCGTCTCATACCGTCTGTCTCAGACCGTCTGTCTCAGACCGTCTGTCTCAGACCGACTGTCTCAGTCCGTCTGTCTCAGACCGTCTGTCTCAGACCGTCTGTCTCAGACCGTCTGTCTCAGACCGTCTGTCTCAGACCGTCTGTCTCAGACCGTCTGTCTCAGCCCGTCTGTCTCAGACCGTCCGTCTCTGTGCTTCTGTCTCCGTCTGTCGTCCTCTGTCCGTCCGTCTCATACCGTCTGTCCAGACCGTCTGTCCCAGACAATCTGTCTCAGACCGTCTGTCTCAGACCGTCTGTCTCAGACCGTCTGTCTCAGACCGTCTGTCTCAGACCGTCTGTCTCAAACCGTCTGTCTCAGACCGTCTGTCTCAGACCGTGTGTCTCAGTCCGTCTGTCTCAGACCGTCTGTCGCACACCGTCTGTCGAAGACCATCTGTCTCAGACCGTCTGTCTCAGATCGTCTGTCTCAGTCCGCCTGTCTCCGGTCGTCCGTCTCATACCGTCTGTCCCAGACAGTCTGTCTCAGACCGTCTGTCTCAGACCGTCTGTCTCAGACCGTCTGTACAGACCGTCTATCTCAGACCGTCTGTCTCAGACCGTCTGTCTCAGACCGTCTGTCTCAGACCGTCTGTCTCAGACCGTCCGTCTCAGACCGTCTGTCTCAGACCGTCTGTCGCACACCGTCTGTCGCAGACCGTCTGTCTCAGACCGTCTGTCTCAGACCGTCTGTCTCAGACCGTCTGTCTCAGACCGTCTGCCTCAGACCGTGTGTCTCAGTCTGTCTGTTTCAGACCGTCTGTCGCACACCGTCTGTCGCAGACCGTTTGTTTCAGACCGTCTGTGTCAGACCGTCTATCTCAGACCGTCTGTCTCAGACCGTCTGTCTCAGACCGTCTGTCTCAGACCGTCTGTCTCAGACCGTCTGTCTCAGACCGTCTGTCTCAGACCGTCGGTCTCAGACCGTCGGTCTCAGACCGTGTGTCTCAGTTCGTCCGTCTCAGACCGTCTGTCTCAGACCGTCTGTCTCAGACCGTCTGTCTCAGACCGTCTGTCTCAGTCCGTCTGTCGCACACCGTCTGTCGCAGACCGTCTGTCTCAGACCGTCTGTCTCAGATCGTCTGTCTCAGTCCGCCTGTCTCCGGTCGTCTGTCTCAGACCGTCTGTCTCAGCCCGTCTGGCTCAGACCGTCTGTCTCAGACCGTCTGTCTCAGACCGTCTGTCTCAGACCGTGTGTCTCAGTCCGTCTGTCTCAGACTGTCTGTCGCACACCGTCTGTCGCACACCGTTTGTTTCAGACCGTCTGTGTCAGACCGTCTATCTCAGACCGTCTTTCTCAGACCGTCTGTCTCAGACCGTCTGTCTCAGACCGTCTGTCTCAGACCGTCTGTCTCAGACCGTCGGTCTCAGACCGTCTGTCTCAGACCGTCTGTCTCAGTCCGTCTGACCCTGTCCGTCTGTCTCATACCGTCTGCCTCATACCGTCTGTCTCAGACCGTATGTGTCAGACCGTATGTGTCAGACCGTCTGTCTCAGACCGTGTGTCTCAGTTTGTCCGTCTCAGACCGTCTGTCTCAGACCGTCTGTCTCAGACCGTCTGTCTCAGACCGTCTGTCTCAGACCGTCTGTCTCAGACCGTCTGTCTCAGACCGTGTGTCTCAGTTTGTCCGTCTCAGACCGTCTGTCTCAGACCGTCTGTCTCAGACCGTCTGTCTCAGACCGTCTGTCTCAGACCGTCTGTCTCAGACCGTCTGTCTCAGACCGTCTGTCTCAGACCGTCTGTCTCAGACCGTCTGTCTCAGACCGTCTGTCTCAGACCGTCTGTCTCAGACCGTCTGTCTCAGACCGTCTGTCTCAGTTTGTCCGTCTCAGACCGTCTGTCTCTGACCGTCTGTCTCAGACCGTGTGTCTCAGACCGTCTGTCTCAGACCGTCTGTCTCAGACCGTCTGTCTCAGACCGTCTGTCTCAGACCGTCTGTCTCAGACCGTCTGTCTCAGTCCGTCTGCCCCTGTCGGTCTGTCTCATACCGTCTGCCGCATATCGTCTGTCTCAGACCGTATGTGTCAGACCGTCTGTCTCAGACCGTGTGTCTCAGTTTGTCCGTCTCAGACCGTCTGTCTCAGACCGTCTGTCTCAGACCGTCTGTCTCGGACCGTCTGTCTCAGACCGTCTGTCTCCGACCGTCTGTCTCAGACCGTCTGTCTCAGACCGTCCGTCTCAGACCGTCTGTCTCAGACCGTGTGTCTCAGTCCGTCTGTCTCAGACCGTCTGTCGCAGACCGTCTGTTTCAGACCGTCTGTCGCAGACCGTCTGTTTCAGAACGTCTGTCGCAGACCGTCTGTTTCAGACCGACTGTGTCAGACCGTCTATCTCAGACCGCCTGTCTCAGACCATCTGTCTCAGACCGTCTGTCTCAGACCGTCTGTGTCAGACCGTCTGTCTCAGTCCGCCTGCCTCTCTCCGTCTTTCTCATACCGTCTGTCTCAGACCGTCCGTCTCAGACCGTCTGTCTCAGACCGTGTGTCTCAGTCCGTCTGTCTCAGACCGTCTGTCGCAGACCGTCTGTTTCAGACCGTCTGTCGCAGACCGTCTGTTTCAGAACGTCTGTCGCAGACCGTCTGTTTCAGACCGACTGTGTCAGACCGTCTGTCTCAGACCGTCTGTCTCAGACCGTCTGTCTCAGACCGTCTGTCTCAGACCGTCTGCCTCAGACCGTGTGTCTCAGTCTGTCTGTTTCAGACCGTCTGTCGCACACCGTCTGTCGCAGACCGTTTGTTTCAGACCGTCTGTGTCAGACCGTCTATCTCAGACCGTCTGTCTCAGACCGTCTGTCTCAGACCGTCTGTCTCAGACCGTCTGTCTCAGACCGTCTGTCTCAGACCGTCTGTCTCAGACCGTCGGTCTCAGACCGTCGGTCTCAGACCGTGTGTCTCAGTTCGTCCGTCTCAGACCGTCTGTCTCAGACCGTCTGTCTCAGACCGTCTGTCTCAGACCGTCTGTCTCAGTCCGTCTGTCGCACACCGTCTGTCGCAGACCGTCTGTCTCAGACCGTCTGTCTCAGATCGTCTGTCTCAGTCCGCCTGTCTCCGGTCGTCTGTCTCAGACCGTCTGTCTCAGCCCGTCTGGCTCAGACCGTCTGTCTCAGACCGTCTGTCTCAGACCGTCTGTCTCAGACCGTGTGTCTCAGTCCGTCTGTCTCAGACTGTCTGTCGCACACCGTCTGTCGCACACCGTTTGTTTCAGACCGTCTGTGTCAGACCGTCTATCTCAGACCGTCTTTCTCAGACCGTCTGTCTCAGACCGTCTGTCTCAGACCGTCTGTCTCAGACCGTCTGTCTCAGACCGTCGGTCTCAGACCGTCTGTCTCAGACCGTCTGTCTCAGTCCGTCTGACCCTGTCCGTCTGTCTCATACCGTCTGCCTCATACCGTCTGTCTCAGACCGTATGTGTCAGACCGTATGTGTCAGACCGTCTGTCTCAGACCGTGTGTCTCAGTTTGTCCGTCTCAGACCGTCTGTCTCAGACCGTCTGTCTCAGACCGTCTGTCTCAGACCGTCTGTCTCAGACCGTCTGTCTCAGACCGTCTGTCTCAGACCGTGTGTCTCAGTTTGTCCGTCTCAGACCGTCTGTCTCAGACCGTCTGTCTCAGACCGTCTGTCTCAGACCGTCTGTCTCAGACCGTCTGTCTCAGACCGTCTGTCTCAGACCGTCTGTCTCAGACCGTCTGTCTCAGACCGTCTGTCTCAGACCGTCTGTCTCAGACCGTCTGTCTCAGACCGTCTGTCTCAGTTTGTCCGTCTCAGACCGTCTGTCTCTGACCGTCTGTCTCAGACCGTGTGTCTCAGACCGTCTGTCTCAGACCGTCTGTCTCAGACCGTCTGTCTCAGACCGTCTGTCTCAGACCGTCTGTCTCAGTCCGTCTGCCCCTGTCGGTCTGTCTCATACCGTCTGCCGCATATCGTCTGTCTCAGACCGTATGTGTCAGACCGTCTGTCTCAGACCGTGTGTCTCAGTTTGTCCGTCTCAGACCGTCTGTCTCAGACCGTCTGTCTCAGACCGTCTGTCTCGGACCGTCTGTCTCAGACCGTCTGTCTCCGACCGTCTGTCTCAGACCGTCTGTCTCAGACCGTCCGTCTCAGACCGTCTGTCTCAGACCGTGTGTCTCAGTCCGTCTGTCTCAGACCGTCTGTCGCAGACCGTCTGTTTCAGACCGTCTGTCGCAGACCGTCTGTTTCAGAACGTCTGTCGCAGACCGTCTGTTTCAGACCGACTGTGTCAGACCGTCTATCTCAGACCGCCTGTCTCAGACCATCTGTCTCAGACCGTCTGTCTCAGACCGTCTGTGTCAGACCGTCTGTCTCAGTCCGCCTGCCTCTCTCCGTCTTTCTCATACCGTCTGTCTCAGACCGTCTGTCTCAGACCATCTGTCTCAGGCCGTCTGTCTCAGACCATCTGTCTCAGTCCGTCTACCTCTGCCTGTCTGTCTCAGTCCGTCAGCTTCAGTCCGTCTGTCTCATTCCGTCTGTCTCAGACCATCCGTCTCCGTGCGTCTGGCTCTGTCTGTCGGCCTCTGTCCGTCTGTCTCAGTCTGTCGTCCTCTGTCCGTCCGTCTCATACCGTCTGTCTCAGACCGTCTGTCTCAGACCGACTGTCTCAGTCCGTCTGTCTCAGACCGTCTGTCTCAGACCGTCTGTCTCAGACCGTCTGTCTCAGACCGTCTGTCTCAGACCGTCTGTCTCAGCCCGTCTGTCTCAGACCGTCCGTCTCTGTGCTTCTGTCTCCGTCTGTCGTCCTCTGTCCGTCCGTCTCATACCGTCTGTCCAGACCGTCTGTCCCAGACAATCTGTCTCAGACCGTCTGTCTCAGACCGTCTGTCTCAGACCGTCTGTCTCAGACCGTCTGTCTCAGACCGTCTGTCTCAGACCGTCTGTCTCAAACCGTCTGTCTCAGACCGTCTGTCTCAGACCGTGTGTCTCAGTCCGTCTGTCACAGACCGTCTGTCGCACACCGTCTGTCGCAGACCATCTGTCTCAGACCGTCTGTCTCAGATCGTCTGTCTCAGTCCGCCTGACTCCGGTCGTCCGTCTCATACCGTCTGTCCCAGACAGTCTGTCTCAGACCGTCTGTCTCAGACCGTCTGTCTCAGACCGTCTGCCTCAGACCGTCCGTCTCAGACCGTCTGTCTCAGACCGTCTGTCGCACACCGTCTGTCGCAGACCGTCTGTCTCAGACCGTCTGTCTCAGACCGTCTGTCTCAGACCGTCTGTCTCAGACCGTCTGTCTCAGAGCGTGTGTCTCAGTCTGTCTGTTTCAGACCGTCTGTCGCACACCGTCTGTCGCAGACCGTTTGTTTCAGACGGTCTGTGTCAGACCGTCTATCTCAGACCGTCTGTCTCAGACCGTCTGTCTCAGACCGTCTGTCTCAGACCATGTGTCTCAGACCGTCTGTCTCAGACCGTCTGTCTCAGACCGTCTGTCTCAGACCGTCTGTCTCAGACCGTCTGTCTCAGTCCGTCTGCCCCTGTCGGTCTGTCTCATACCGTCTGCCGCATATCGTCTGTCTCAGACCGTATGTGTCAGACCGTCTGTCTCAGACCGTGTGTCTCAGTTTGTCCGTCTCAGACCGTCTGTCTCAGACCGTCTGTCTCAGACCGTCTGTCTCGGACCGTCTGTCTCAGACCGTCTGTCTCCGACCGTCTGTCTCAGACCGTCTGTCTCAGACCGTCCGTCTCAGACCGTCTGTCTCAGACCGTGTGTCTCAGTCCGTCTGTCTCAGACCGTCTGTCGCAGACCGTCTGTTTCAGACCGTCTGTCGCAGACCGTCTGTTTCAGAACGTCTGTCGCAGACCGTCTGTTTCAGACCGACTGTGTCAGACCGTCTATCTCAGACCGCCTGTCTCAGACCATCTGTCTCAGACCGTCTGTCTCAGACCGTCTGTGTCAGACCGTCTGTCTCAGTCCGCCTGCCTCTCTCCGTCTTTCTCATACCGTCTGTCTCAGACCGTCTGTCTCAGACCATCTGTCTCAGGCCGTCTGTCTCAGACCATCTGTCTCAGTCCGTCTACCTCTGCCTGTCTGTCTCAGTCCGTCAGCTTCAGTCCGTCTGTCTCATTCCGTCTGTCTCAGACCATCCGTCTCCGTGCGTCTGGCTCTGTCTGTCGGCCTCTGTCCGTCTGTCTCAGTCTGTCGTCCTCTGTCCGTCCGTCTCATACCGTCTGTCTCAGACCGTCTGTCTCAGACCGACTGTCTCAGTCCGTCTGTCTCAGACCGTCTGTCTCAGACCGTCTGTCTCAGACCGTCTGTCTCAGACCGTCTGTCTCAGACCGTCTGTCTCAGCCCGTCTGTCTCAGACCGTCCGTCTCTGTGCTTCTGTCTCCGTCTGTCGTCCTCTGTCCGTCCGTCTCATACCGTCTGTCCAGACCGTCTGTCCCAGACAATCTGTCTCAGACCGTCTGTCTCAGACCGTCTGTCTCAGACCGTCTGTCTCAGACCGTCTGTCTCAGACCGTCTGTCTCAGACCGTCTGTCTCAAACCGTCTGTCTCAGACCGTCTGTCTCAGACCGTGTGTCTCAGTCCGTCTGTCACAGACCGTCTGTCGCACACCGTCTGTCGCAGACCATCTGTCTCAGACCGTCTGTCTCAGATCGTCTGTCTCAGTCCGCCTGACTCCGGTCGTCCGTCTCATACCGTCTGTCCCAGACAGTCTGTCTCAGACCGTCTGTCTCAGACCGTCTGTCTCAGACCGTCTGCCTCAGACCGTCCGTCTCAGACCGTCTGTCTCAGACCGTCTGTCGCACACCGTCTGTCGCAGACCGTCTGTCTCAGACCGTCTGTCTCAGACCGTCTGTCTCAGACCGTCTGTCTCAGACCGTCTGTCTCAGAGCGTGTGTCTCAGTCTGTCTGTTTCAGACCGTCTGTCGCACACCGTCTGTCGCAGACCGTTTGTTTCAGACGGTCTGTGTCAGACCGTCTATCTCAGACCGTCTGTCTCAGACCGTCTGTCTCAGACCATGTGTCTCAGACCGTCTGTCTCAGACCGTCCGTCTCAGACCGTCTGTCTCAGACCGTGTGTCTCAGTCCGTCTGTCTCAGACCGTCTGTCGCAGACCGTCTGTTTCAGACCGTCTGTCGCAGACCGTCTGTTTCAGAACGTCTGTCGCAGACAGTCTGTTTCAGACCGTCTGTGTCAGACCGTCTATCTCAGACCGCCTGTCTCAGACCATCTGTCTCAGACCGTCTGTCTCAGACCGTCTGTGTCAGACCGTCTGTCTCAGTCCGCCTGCCTCTCTCCGTCTTTCTCATACCGTCTGTCTCAGACCGTCTGTCTCAGACCATCTGTCTCAGGCCGTCTGTCTCAGACCGTCTGTCTCAGACCATCTGTCTCAGTCCGTCTACCTCTGCCTGTCTGTCTCAGTCCGTCAGCTTCAGTCCGTCTGTCTCATTCCGTCTGTCTCAGACCATCCGTCTCGGTGCGTCTGGCTCTGTCTGTCGGCCTCTGTCCGTCTGTCTCAGTCTGTCGTCCTCTGTCCGTCCGTCTCATACCGTCTGTCTCAGACCGTCTGTCTCAGACCGACTGTCTCAGTCCGTCTGTCTCAGACCGTCTGTCTCAGACCGTCTGTCTCAGACCGTCTGTCTCAGCCCGTCTGTCTCAGACCGTCCGTCTCTGTGCTTCTGTCTCCGTCTGTCGTCCTCTGTCCGTCCGTCTCATACCGTCTGTCCAGACCGTCTGTCCCAGACAATCTGTCTCAGATCGTCTGTCTCAGACCGTCTGTCTCAGACCGTCTGTCTCAGACCGTCTGTCTCAGACCGTCTGTCTCAGACCGTCTGTCCCAAACCGTCTGTCTCAGACCGTCTGTCTCAGACCGTGTGTCTCAGTCCGTCTGTCTCAGACCGTCTGTCGCACACCGTCTGTCGCAGACCATCTGTCTCAGACCGTCTGTCTCAGATCGTCTGTCTCAGTCCGCCTGTCTCCGGTCGTCCGTCTCATACCGTCTCTCCCAGACAGTCTGTCTCAGACCGTCTGTCTCAGACCGTCTGTTTCAGACCGTCTGTCGCACACCGTCTGTCGCAGACCGTCTGTCTCAGACCGTCTGTCTCAGACCGTCTGTCTCAGACCGTCTGTCTCAGACCGTCTGTCTCAGACCGTCTGTCTCAGACCGTCTGTCTCAGACCGTCTGTCTCAGACCGTGTGTATCAGTCTGTCTGTTTCAGACCGTCTGTCGCACACCATCTGTCGCAGACCGTTTGTTTCAGACCGCCTGTGTCAGACCGTCTATCTCAGACCGTCTGTCTCAGACCGTCTGTCTCAGACCGTCTGTCTCAGACCGTCTGTCTCAGACCGTCTGTCTCAGACCGTCTGTCTCAGACCGTCTGTCTCAGACCGTCGGTCTCAGACCGTCGGTCTCAGACCGTCGGTCTCAGACCGTGTGTCTCAGTTCGTCCGTCTCAGACCGTCTGTCTCAGACCGTCTGTCTCAGACCGTCTGTCTCAGACCGTGTGTCTCAGTCCGTCTGTCGCACACCGTCTGTCGCAGACCGTCTGTCTCAGACCGTCTGTCTCAGATCGTCTGTCTCAGTCCGCCTGTCTCCGGTCGTCTGTCTCAGACCGTCTGTCTCAGCCCGTCTGGCTCAGACCGTCTGTCTCAGACCGTCTGTCTCAGACCGTCTGTCTCAGACCGTGTGTCTCAGTCCGTCTGTCTCAGACTTTCTGTCGCACACCGTCTGTCGCACACCGTTTGTTTCAGACCGTCTGTGTCAGACCGTCTATCTCAGACCGTCTTTCTCAGACCGTCTGTCTCAGACCGTCTGTCTCAGACCGTCTGTCTCAGACCGTCTGTCTCAGACCGTCTGTCTCAGACCGTCTGTCTCAGACCGTCTGTCTCAGACCGTCTGTCTCAGACCGTCCGTCTCAGACCGTCTGTCTCAGACCGTCTGTCTCAGACCGTCTGTCTCAGACCGTCTGTCTCAGACCGTCTGTCGCAGACCGTCTGTCTCAGACCGTCTGTCTCAGATCGTCTGTCTCAGTCCGCCTGTCTCCGGTCGTCTGTCTCAGACCGTCTGTCTCAGCCCGTCTGTCTCAGACCGTCCGTCTCTGTGCTTCTGTCTCCGTCTGTCGTCCTCTGTCCGTCCGTCTCATACCGTCTGTCCCAGACAATCTGTCTCAGACCGTCTGTACAGACCGTCTGTCTCAGACCGTCTGTCTCAGACCGTCTGTCGCACACCGTCTGTCGCAGACCGTCTGTCTCAGACCGTCTGTCTCAGACCGTCTGTCTCAGCCCGTCTGTCTCAGACCGTCCGTCTCTGTGCTTCTGTCTCCGTCTGTCGTCCTCTGTCCGTCCGTCTCATACCGTCTGTCCAGACCGTCTGTCCCAGACAATCTGTCTCAGACCGTCTGTCTCAGACCGTCTGTCTCAGACCGTCTGTCTCAGACCGTCTGTCTCAGACCGTCTGTCTCAGACCGTCTGTCTCAAACCGTCTGTCTCAGACCGTCTGTCTCAGACCGTGTGTCTCAGTCCGTCTGTCACAGACCGTCTGTCGCACACCGTCTGTCGCAGACCATCTGTCTCAGACCGTCTGTCTCAGATCGTCTGTCTCAGTCCGCCTGACTCCGGTCGTCCGTCTCATACCGTCTGTCCCAGACAGTCTGTCTCAGACCGTCTGTCTCAGACCGTCTGTCTCAGACCGTCTGCCTCAGACCGTCCGTCTCAGACCGTCTGTCTCAGACCGTCTGTCGCACACCGTCTGTCGCAGACCGTCTGTCTCAGACCGTCTGTCTCAGACCGTCTGTCTCAGACCGTCTGTCTCAGACCGTCTGTCTCAGAGCGTGTGTCTCAGTCTGTCTGTTTCAGACCGTCTGTCGCACACCGTCTGTCGCAGACCGTTTGTTTCAGACGGTCTGTGTCAGACCGTCTATCTCAGACCGTCTGTCTCAGACCGTCTGTCTCAGACCATGTGTCTCAGACCGTCTGTCTCAGACCGTCCGTCTCAGACCGTCTGTCTCAGACCGTGTGTCTCAGTCCGTCTGTCTCAGACCGTCTGT
The DNA here is from genome assembly GCA_947623535.1 of Coelioxys conoideus. Taxonomy (NCBI): domain Eukaryota; kingdom Metazoa; phylum Arthropoda; class Insecta; order Hymenoptera; family Megachilidae; genus Coelioxys; species Coelioxys conoideus. The sequence continues at coordinate 2,928,994 of CANQJN010000020.1, read as the reverse complement.
CGCAGACCGTCTGTTTCAGACCGTCTGTCGCAGACCGTCTGTTTCAGAACGTCTGTCGCAGACAGTCTGTTTCAGACCGTCTGTGTCAGACCGTCTATCTCAGACCGCCTGTCTCAGACCATCTGTCTCAGACCGTCTGTCTCAGACCGTCTGTGTCAGACCGTCTGTCTCAGTCCGCCTGCCTCTCTCCGTCTTTCTCATACCGTCTGTCTCAGACCGTCTGTCTCAGACCATCTGTCTCAGGCCGTCTGTCTCAGACCGTCTGTCTCAGACCATCTGTCTCAGTCCGTCTACCTCTGCCTGTCTGTCTCAGTCCGTCAGCTTCAGTCCGTCTGTCTCATTCCGTCTGTCTCAGACCATCCGTCTCGGTGCGTCTGGCTCTGTCTGTCGGCCTCTGTCCGTCTGTCTCAGTCTGTCGTCCTCTGTCCGTCCGTCTCATACCGTCTGTCTCAGACCGTCTGTCTCAGACCGACTGTCTCAGTCCGTCTGTCTCAGACCGTCTGTCTCAGACCGTCTGTCTCAGACCGTCTGTCTCAGCCCGTCTGTCTCAGACCGTCCGTCTCTGTGCTTCTGTCTCCGTCTGTCGTCCTCTGTCCGTCCGTCTCATACCGTCTGTCCAGACCGTCTGTCCCAGACAATCTGTCTCAGACCGTCTGTCTCAGACCGTCTGTCTCAGACCGTCTGTCTCAGACCGTCTGTCTCAGACCGTCTGTCTCAGACCGTCTGTCCCAAACCGTCTGTCTCAGACCGTCTGTCTCAGACCGTGTGTCTCAGTCCGTCTGTCTCAGACCGTCTGTCGCACACCGTCTGTCGCAGACCATCTGTCTCAGACCGTCTGTCTCAGATCGTCTGTCTCAGTCCGCCTGTCTCCGGTCGTCCGTCTCATACCGTCTCTCCCAGACAGTCTGTCTCAGACCGTCTGTCTCAGACCGTCTGTTTCAGACCGTCTGTCGCACACCGTCTGTCGCAGACCGTCTGTCTCAGACCGTCTGTCTCAGACCGTCTGTCTCAGACCGTCTGTCTCAGACCGTCTGTCTCAGACCGTCTGTCTCAGACCGTCTGTCTCAGACCGTGTGTATCAGTCTGTCTGTTTCAGACCGTCTGTCGCACACCATCTGTCGCAGACCGTTTGTTTCAGACCGCCTGTGTCAGACCGTCTATCTCAGACGGTCTGTCTCAGACCGTCTGTCTCAGACCGTCTGTCTCAGACCGTCTGTCTCAGACCGTCTGTCTCAGACCGTCTGTCTCAGACCGTCTGTCTCAGACCGTCGGTCTCAGACCGTCGGTCTCAGACCGTGTGTCTCAGTTCGTCCGTCTCAGACCGTCTGTCTCAGACCGTCTGTCTCAGACCGTCTGTCTCAGACCGTGTGTCTCAGTCCGTCTGTCGCACACCGTCTGTCGCAGACCGTCTGTCTCAGACCGTCTGTCTCAGATCGTCTGTCTCAGTCCGCCTGTCTCCGGTCGTCTGTCTCAGACCGTCTGTCTCAGCCCGTCTGGCTCAGACCGTCTGTCTCAGACCGTCTGTCTCAGACCGTCTGTCTCAGACCGTGTGTCTCAGTCCGTCTGTCTCAGACTTTCTGTCGCACACCGTCTGTCGCACACCGTTTGTTTCAGACCGTCTGTGTCAGACCGTCTATCTCAGACCGTCTTTCTCAGACCGTCTGTCTCAGACCGTCTGTCTCAGACCGTCTGTCTCAGACCGTCTGTCTCAGACCGTCTGTCTCAGACCGTCTGTCTCAGACCGTCTGTCTCAGACCGTCCGTCTCAGACCGTCTGTCTCAGACCGTCTGTCTCAGACCGTCTGTCTCAGACCGTCTGTCTCAGACCGTCTGTCGCAGACCGTCTGTCTCAGACCGTCTGTCTCAGATCGTCTGTCTCAGTCCGCCTGTCTCCGGTCGTCTGTCTCAGACCGTCTGTCTCAGCCCGTCTGTCTCAGACCGTCCGTCTCTGTGCTTCTGTCTCCGTCTGTCGTCCTCTGTCCGTCCGTCTCATACCGTCTGTCCCAGACAATCTGTCTCAGACCGTCTGTACAGACCGTCTGTCTCAGACCGTCTGTCTCAGACCGTCTGTCGCACACCGTCTGTCGCAGACCGTCTGTCTCAGACCGTCTGTCTCAGATCGTCTGTCTCAGTCCGCCTGTCTCCGGTCGTCTGTCTCAGACCGTCTGTCTCAGCCCGTCTGGCTCAGACCGTCTGTCTCAGACCGTCTGTCTCAGACCGTCTGTCTCAGACCGTGTGTCTCAGTCCGTCTGTCTCAGACTGTCTGTCGCACACCGTCTGTCGCACACCGTTTGTTTCAGACCGTCTGTCTCAGACCGTCTGTCTCAGACCGTCTGTCTCAGACCGTCTGTCTCAGACCGTCTGTCGCAGACCGTCTGTCTCAGACCGTCTGTCTCAGACCGTCTGTCTCAGACCGTCTGTCTCAGACCGTCTGTCTCAGACCGCCTGTCTCAGACCATCTGTCTCAGACCGTCTGTCTCAGACCGTCTGTGTCAGACCGTCTGTCTCAGTCCGCCTGCCTCTCTCCGTCTTTCTCATACCGTCTGTCTCAGACCGTCTGTCTCAGACCGTCTGTCTCAGACCATCTGTCTCAGGCCGTCTGTCTCAGACCGTCTGTCTCAGACCATCTGTCTCAGACCGTCTGTCGCAGACCGTCTGTTTCAGACCGTCTGTCGCAGACCGTCTGTTTCAGAACGTCTGTCGCAGACAGTCTGTTTCAGACCGTCTGTGTCAGACCGTCTATCTCAGACCGCCTGTCTCAGACCATCTGTCTCAGACCGTCTGTCTCAGACCGTCTGTGTCAGACCGTCTGTCTCAGTCCGCCTGCCTCTCTCCGTCTTTCTCATACCGTCTGTCTCAGACCGTCTGTCTCAGACCGTCTGTCTCAGACCATCTGTCTCAGGCCGTCTGTCTCAGACCGTCTGTCTCAGACCATCTGTCTCAGTCCGTCTACCTCTGCCTGTCTGTCTCAGTCCGTCAGCTTCAGTCCGTCTGTCTCATTCCGTCTGTCTCAGACCATCCGTCTCGGTGCGTCTGGCTCTGTCTGTCGGCCTCTGTCCGTCTGTCTCAGTCTGTCGTCCTCTGTCCGTCCGTCTCATACCGTCTGTCTCAGACCGTCTGTCTCAGACCGACTGTCTCAGTCCGTCTGTCTCAGACCGTCTGTCTCAGACCGTCTGTCTCAGACCGTCTGTCTCAGCCCGTCTGTCTCAGACCGTCCGTCTCTGTGCTTCTGTCTCCGTCTGTCGTCCTCTGTCCGTCCGTCTCATACCGTCTGTCCAGACCGTCTGTCCCAGACAATCTGTCTCAGACCGTCTGTCTCAGACCGTCTGTCTCAGACCGTCTGTCTCAGACCGTCTGTCTCAGACCGTCTGTCTCAGACCGTCTGTCCCAAACCGTCTGTCTCAGACCGTCTGTCTCAGACCGTGTGTCTCAGTCCGTCTGTCTCAGACCGTCTGTCGCACACCGTCTGTCGCAGACCATCTGTCTCAGACCGTCTGTCTCAGATCGTCTGTCTCAGTCCGCCTGTCTCCGGTCGTCCGTCTCATACCGTCTGTCCCAGACAGTCTGTCTCAGACCGTCTGTCTCAGACCGTCTGTTTCAGACCGTCTGTCGCACACCGTCTGTCGCAGACCGTCTGTCTCAGACCGTCTGTCTCAGACCGTCTGTCTCAGACCGTCTGTCTCAGACCGTCTGTCTCAGACCGTCTGTCTCAGACCGTCTGTCTCAGACCGTCTGTCTCAGACCGTGTGTCTCAGTCTGTCTGTTTCAGACCGTCTGTCGCACACCATCTGTCGCAGACCGTTTGTTTCAGACCGTCTGTGTCAGACCGTCTGTCTCAGACCGTCTGTCACAGACCGTCTGTCTCAGACCGTCTGTCTCAGACCGTGTGTCTCAGTTTGTCCGTCTCAGACCGTCTGTCTCTGACCGTCTGTCTCAGACCGTGTGTCTCAGACCGTCTGTCTCAGACCGTCTGTCTCAGACCGTCTGTCTCAGACCGTCTGTCTCAGACCGTCTGTCTCAGACCGTCTGTCTCAGACCGTCTGTCTCAGACCGTCTGTCTCAGACCGTCTGTCTCAGACAGTCTGTCTCAGACCGTCTGTCTCAGACCGTCTGTCTCAGACCGTCTGTCTCAGACCGTCTGTCTCAGACCGTCTGTCTCAGACCGTCTGTCGCAGACCGTCTGTCTCAGACCGTCTGTCTCAGATCGTCTGTCTCAGTCCGCCTGTCTCCGGTCGTCTGTCTCAGACCGTCTGTCTCAGCCCGTCTGTCTCAGACCGTCCGTCTCTGTGCTTCTGTCTCCGTCTGTCGTCCTCTGTCCGTCCGTCTCATACCGTCCGTCCCAGACAATCTGTCTCAGACCGTCTGTCTCAGACCGTCTGTACAGACCGTCTGTCTCAGACCGTCTGTCTCAGACCGTCTGTCTCAGACCGTCTGTCTCAGACCGTCTGTCTCAGACCGTCTGTCTCAGACCGTCTGTCTCAGACCGTCTGTCTCAGACCGTCTGTCTCAGACCGTCTGTCTCAGACCGTCTGTCTCAGACCGTCTGTCTCAGACCGTCTGTCTCAGACCGTCCGTCTCTGTGCTTCTGTCTCCGTCTGTCGTCCTCTGTCCGTCCGTCTCATACCGTCTGTCCCAGACAATCTGTCTCAGACCGTCTGTACAGACCGTCTGTCTCAGACCGTCTGTCTCAGACCGTCTGTCTCAGACCGTCTGTCTCAGACCGTCTGTCTCAGACCGTCTGTACAGACCGTCTGTCTCAGACCGTCTGTACAGACCGTCTGTCTCAGACCGTCTGTCTCAGACCGTCTGTCTCAGACCGTCTGTCTCAGACCGTCTGCCTCAGACCGTCCGTCTCAGACCGTCTGTCTCAGACCGTCTGTCGCACACCGTCTGTCGCAGACCGTCTGTCTCAGACCGTCTGTCTCAGACCGTCTGTCTCAGACCGTCTGTCTCAGACCGTCTGTCTCAGACCGTCTGTCTCAGAGCGTGTGTCTCAGTCTGTCTGTTTCAGACCGTCTGTCGCACACCGTCTGTCGCAGACCGTTTGTTTCAGACCGTCTGTGTCAGACCGTCTATCTCAGACCGTCTGTCTCAGACCGTCTGTCTCAGACCGTCTGTCTCAGACGGTCTGTCTCAGACCGTCTGTCTCAGACCGTCTGTCTCAGACCGTCCGTCTCAGACCGTCTGTCTCAGACCGTGTGTCTCAGTCCGTCTGTCTCAGACCGTCTGTCGCAGACCGTCTGTTTCAGACCGTCTGTCGCAGACCGTCTGTTTCAGAACGTCTGTCGCAGACAGTCTGTTTCAGACCGTCTGTGTCAGACCGTCTATCTCAGACCGCCTGTCTCAGACCATCTGTCTCAGACCGTCTGTCTCAGACCGTCTGTGTCAGACCGTCTGTCTCAGTCCGCCTGCCTCTCTCCGTCTTTCTCATACCGTCTGTCTCAGACCGTCTGTCTCAGACCGTCTGTCTCAGACCATCTGTCTCAGGCCGTCTGTCTCAGACCGTCTGTCTCAGACCATCTGTCTCAGTCCGTCTACCTCTGCCTGTCTGTCTCAGTCCGTCAGCTTCAGTCCGTCTGTCTCATTCCGTCTGTCTCAGACCATCCGTCTCGGTGCGTCTGGCTCTGTCTGTCGGCCTCTGTCCGTCTGTCTCAGTCTGTCGTCCTCTGTCCGTCCGTCTCATACCGTCTGTCTCAGACCGTCTGTCTCAGACCGACTGTCTCAGTCCGTCTGTCTCAGACCGTCTGTCTCAGACCGTCTGTCTCAGACCGTCTGTCTCAGCCCGTCTGTCTCAGACCGTCCGTCTCTGTGCTTCTGTCTCCGTCTGTCGTCCTCTGTCCGTCCGTCTCATACCGTCTGTCCAGACCGTCTGTCCCAGACAATCTGTCTCAGACCGTCTGTCTCAGACCGTCTGTCTCAGACCGTCTGTCTCAGACCGTCTGTCTCAGACCGTCTGTCTCAGACCGTCTGTCCCAAACCGTCTGTCTCAGACCGTCTGTCTCAGACCGTGTGTCTCAGTCCGTCTGTCTCAGACCGTCTGTCGCACACCGTCTGTCGCAGACCATCTGTCTCAGACCGTCTGTCTCAGATCGTCTGTCTCAGTCCGCCTGTCTCCGGTCGTCCGTCTCATACCGTCTGTCCCAGACAGTCTGTCTCAGACCGTCTGTCTCAGACCGTCTGTTTCAGACCGTCTGTCGCACACCGTCTGTCGCAGACCGTCTGTCTCAGACCGTCTGTCTCAGACCGTCTGTCTCAGACCGTCTGTCTCAGACCGTCTGTCTCAGACCGTCTGTCTCAGACCGTCTGTCTCAGACCGTCTGTCTCAGACCGTCTGTCTCAGACCGTGTGTCTCAGTCTGTCTGTTTCAGACCGTCTGTCGCACACCATCTGTCGCAGACCGTTTGTTTCAGACCGTCTGTGTCAGACCGTCTGTCTCAGACCGTCTGTCTCAGACCGTCTGTCTCAGACCGTCTGTCTCAGACCGTCTGTCTCAGACCGTGTGTCTCAGTTTGTCCGTCTCAGACCGTCTGTCTCTGACCGTCTGTCTCAGACCGTGTGTCTCAGACCGTCTGTCTCAGACCGTCTGTCTCAGACCGTCTGTCTCAGACCGTCTGTCTCAGACCGTCTGTCTCAGACCGTCTGTCTCAGACCGTCTGTCTCAGACCGTCTGTCTCAGACCGTCTGTCTCAGACCGTCTGTCTCAGACCGTCTGTCTCAGACCGTCTGTCTCAGACCGTCTGTCTCAGACCGTCTGTCTCAGACCGTCTGTCTCAGACCGTCTGTCTCAGACCGTCTGTCTCAGACCGTCTGTCTCAGACCGTCTGTCGCAGACCGTCTGTCTCAGACCGTCTGTCTCAGATCGTCTGTCTCAGTCCGCCTGTCTCCGGTCGTCTGTCTCAGACCGTCTGTCTCAGCCCGTCTGTCTCAGACCGTCCGTATCTGTGCTTCTGTCTCCGTCTGTCGTCCTCTGTCCGTCCGTCTCATACCGTCCGTCCCAGACAATCTGTCTCAGACCGTCTGTCTCAGACCGTCTGTACAGACCGTCTGTCTCAGACCGTCTGTCTCAGACCGTCTGTCTCAGACCGTCTGTCTCAGACCGTCTGTCTCAGACCGTCTGTCTCAGACCGTCTGTCTCAGACCGTCTGTCTCAGACCGTCTGTCTCAGACCGTCTGTCTCAGACCGTCTGTCTCAGACCGTCTGTCTCAGACCGTCTGTCTCAGACCGTCCGTCTCTGTGCTTCTGTCTCCGTCTGTCGTCCTCTGTCCGTCCGTCTCATACCGTCTGTCCCAGACAATCTGTCTCAGACCGTCTGTACAGACCGTCTGTCTCAGACCGTCTGTCTCAGACCGTCTGTCTCAGACCGTCTGTCTCAGACCGTCTGTCTCAGACCGTCTGTACAGACCGTCTGTCTCAGACCGTCTGTCTCAGACCGTCTGTCTCAGACCGTCTGTCTCAGACCGTCTGTCTCAGACCGTCTGCCTCAGACCGTCCGTCTCAGACCGTCTGTCTCAGACCGTCTGTCGCACACCGTCTGTCGCAGACCGTCTGTCTCAGACCGTCTGTCTCAGACCGTCTGTCTCAGACCGTCTGTCTCAGAGCGTGTGTCTCAGTCTGTGTGTTTCAGACCGTCTGTCGCACACCGTCTGTCGCAGACCGTTTGTTTCAGACCGTCTGTGTCAGACCGTCTATCTCAGACCGTCTGTCTCAGACCGTCTGTCTCAGACCGTCTGTCTCAGACCGTCTGTCTCAGACCGTCCGTCTCAGACCGTCTGTCTCAGACCGTCTGTCTCAGACCGTGTGTCTCAGTCCGTCTGTCGCACACCGTCTGTCGCAGACCGTCTGTCTCAGTCCGTCTGCCCCTGTCCGTCTGTCTCATACCGTCTGCCTCATACCGTCTGTCTCAGACCGTATGTGTCAGACCGTCTGTCTCAGACCGTGTGTCTCAGTTTGTCCGTCTCAGATCGTCTGTCTCAGTCCGCCTGTCTCCGGTCGTCTGTCTCAGACCGTCTGTCTCAGCCCGTCTGTCTCAGACCGTCTGTCTCAGACCGTCTGTCTCAGACCGTCTGTCTCAGACCGTCTGTCTCAGACCGTCTGTCTCAGACCGTCCGTCTCAGACCGTCTGTCTCAGACCGTCTGTCTCAGACCGTGTGTCTCAGTCCGTCTGTCGCACACCGTCTGTCGCAGACCGTCTGTCTCAGTCCGTCTGCCCCTGTCCGTCTGTCTCATACCGTCTGCCTCATACCGTCTGTCTCAGACCGTATGTGTCAGACCGTCTGTCTCAGACCGTGTGTCTCAGTTTGTCCGTCTCAGACCGTCTGTCTCAGACCGTCTGTCTCAGACCGTCTGTCTCAGACCGTCTGTCTCAGACCGTCTGTCTCAGACCGTCTGTCTCAGACCGTCTGTCTCAGACCGTCTGTCTCAGACCGTCTGTCTCAGACCGTCTGTCTCAGACCGTCTGTCTCAGACCGTCTGTCGCAGACCGTCTGTCTCAGACCGTCTGTCTCAGATCGTCTGTCTCAGTCCGCCTGTCTCCGGTCGTCTGTCTCAGACCGTCTGTCTCAGCCCGTCTGTCTCAGACCGTTCGTCTCTGTGCTTCTGTCTCCGTCTGTCGTCCTCTGTCCGTCCGTCTCATACCGTCTGTCCCAGACAATCTGTCTCAGACCGTCTGTACAGACCGTCTGTCTCAGACCGTCTGTCTCAGACCGTCTGTCTCAGACCGTCTGTCTCAGACCGTCTGTCTCAGACCGTCTGTCTCAGACCGTCTGTCTCAGACCGTCTGTCTCAGACCGTCGGTCTCAGACCGTCGGTCTCAGACCGTCGGTCTCAGACCGTGTGTCTCAGTTCGTCCGTCTCAGACCGTCTGTCTCAGACCGTCTGTCTCAGACCGTCTGTCTCAGACCGTGTGTCTCAGTCCGTCTGTCGCACACCGTCTGTCGCAGACCGTCTGTCTCAGACCGTCTGTCTCAGATCGTCTGTCTCAGTCCGCCTGTCTCCGGTCGTCTGTCTCAGACCGTCTGTCTCAGCCCGTCTGGCTCAGACCGTCTGTCTCCGACCGTCTGTCTCAGACCGTCTGTCTCAGACCGTGTGTCTCAGTCCGTCTGTCTCAGACTGTCTGTCGCACACCGTCTGTCGCACACCGTTTGTTTCAGACCGTCTGTGTCAGACCGTCTATCTCAGACCGTCTTTCTCAGACCGTCTGTCTCAGACCGTCTGTCTCAGACCGTCTGTCTCAGACCGTCGGTCTCAGACCGTCTGTCTCAGACCGTCTGTCTCAGTCCGTCTGCCCCTGTCCGTCTGTCTCATACCGTCTGCCTCATACCGTCTGTCTCAGACCGTATGTGTCAGACCGTATGTGTCAGACCGTCTGTCTCAGACCGTGTGTCTCAGTTTGTCCGTCTCAGACCGTCTGTCTCAGACCGTCTGTCTCAGACCGTCTGTCTCAGACCGTCTGTCTCAGACCGTCTGTCTCAGACCGTCTGTCTCAGACCGTCTGTCTCAGACCGTCTGTCTCAGACCGTCTGTCTCAGACCGTCTGTCTCAGACCGTCTGTCTCAGACCGTCTGTCTCAGACCGTCTGTCTCAGACCGTCTGTCGCAGACCGTCTGTCTCAGACCGTCTGTCTCAGATCGTCTGTCTCAGTCCGCCTGTCTCCGGTCGTCTGTCTCAGACCGTCTGTCTCAGCCCGTCTGTCTCAGACCGTCCGTCTCTGTGCTTCTGTCTCCGTCTGTCGTCCTCTGTCCGTCCGTCTCATACCGTCTGTCCCAGACAATCTGTCTCAGACCGTCTGTCTCAGACCGTCTGTACAGACCGTCTGTCTCAGACCGTCTGTCTCAGACCGTCTGTCTCAGACCGTCGGTCTCAGACCGTGTGTCTCAGTTCGTCCGTCTCAGACCGTCTGTCTCAGACCGTCTGTCTCAGACCGTCTGTCTTAGACCGTGTGGCTCAGTCCGTCTGTCGCACACCGTCTGTCGCAGACCGTCTGTCTCAGACCGTCAGTCTCAGATCGTCTGTCTCAGTCCGCCTGTCTCCGGTCGTCTGTCTCAGACCGTCTGTCTCAGCCCGTCTGGCTCAGACCGTCTGTCTCAGACCGTCTGTCGCAGACCGTCTGTCTCAGACCGTCTGTCTCAGACCGTCTGTCTCAGACCGTCTGTCTCAGACCGTCTGTCTCAGACCGTCTGTCTCAGACCGTCTGTCTCAGACCGTGTGTCTCAGTCTGTCTGTTTCAGACCGTCTGTCGCACACCATCTGTCGCAGACCGTTTGTTTCAGACCGTCTGTGTCAGACCGTCTATCTCAGACCGTCTGTCTCAGACCGTCTGTCTCAGACCGTCTGTCTCAGACCGTCTGTCTCAGACCGTCTGTCTCAGACCGTCTGTCTCAGACCGTCTGTCTCAGACCGTCGGTCTCAGACCGTCGGTCTCAGACCGTGTGTCTCAGTTCGTCCGTCTCAGACCGTCTGTCTCAGACCGTCTGTCTCAGACCGTCTGTCTCAGACCGTCTGTCTCAGACCGTGTGTCTCAGTCCGTCTGTCGCACACCGTCTGTCGCAGACCGTCTGTCTCAGACCGTCTGTCTCAGATCGTCTGTCTCAGTCCGCCTGTCTCCGGTCGTCTGTCTCAGACCGTCTGTCTCAGCCCGTCTGTCTCAGACCGTCTGTCTCAGACCGTCTGTCTCAGACCGTCTGTCTCAGACCGTCTGTCTCAGACCGTCTGTCTCAGACCGTCCGTCTCAGACCGTCTGTCTCAGACCGTCTGTCTCAGACCGTCTGTCTCAGACCGTGTGTCTCAGTCCGTCTGTCGCACACCGTCTGTCGCAGACCGTCTGTCTCAGTCCGTCTGCCCCTGTCCGTCTGTCTCATACCGTCTGCCTCATACCGTCTGTCTCAGACCGTATGTGTCAGACCGTCTGTCTCAGACCGTGTGTCTCAGTTTGTCCGTCTCAGACCGTCTGTCTCAGACCGTCTGTCTCAGACCGTCTGTCTCAGACCGTCTGTCTCAGACCGTCTGTCTCAGACCGTCTGTCTCAGACCGTCTGTCTCAGACCGTCTGTCTCAGACCGTCTGTCTCAGACCGTCTGTCTCAGACCGTCTGTCTCAGACCGTCTGTCTCAGACCGTCTGTCTCAGACCGTCTGTCGCAGACCGTCTGTCTCAGACCGTCTGTCTCAGATCGTCTGTCTCAGTCCGCCTGTCTCCGGTCGTCTGTCTCAGACCGTCTGTCTCAGCCCGTCTGTCTCAGACCGTTCGTCTCTGTGCTTCTGTCTCCGTCTGTCGTCCTCTGTCCGTCCGTCTCATACCGTCTGTCCCAGACAATCTGTCTCAGACCGTCTGTACAGACCGTCTGTCTCAGACCGTCTGTCTCAGACCGTCTGTCTCAGACCGTCTGTCTCAGACCGTCTGTCTCAGACCGTCTGTCTCAGACCGTCTGTCTCAGACCGTCTGTCTCAGACCGTCTGTCTCAGACCGTCGGTCTCAGACCGTCGGTCTCAGACCGTCGGTCTCAGACCGTGTGTCTCAGTTCGTCCGTCTCAGACCGTCTGTCTCAGACCGTCTGTCTCAGACCGTCTGTCTCAGACCGTGTGTCTCAGTCCGTCTGTCGCACACCGTCTGTCGCAGACCGTCTGTCTCAGACCGTCTGTCTCAGATCGTCTGTCTCAGTCCGCCTGTCTCCGGTCGTCTGTCTCAGACCGTCTGTCTCAGCCCGTCTGGCTCAGACCGTCTGTCTCAGACCGTCTGTCTCAGACCGTCTGTCTCAGACCGTGTGTCTCAGTCCGTCTGTCTCAGACTGTCTGTCGCACACCGTCTGTCGCACACCGTTTGTTTCAGACCGTCTGTGTCAGACCGTCTATCTCAGACCGTCTTTCTCAGACCGTCTGTCTCAGACCGTCTGTCTCAGACCGTCTGTCTCAGACCGTCGGTCTCAGACCGTCTGTCTCAGACCGTCTGTCTCAGTCCGTCTGCCCCTGTCCGTCTGTCTCATACCGTCTGCCTCATACCGTCTGTCTCAGACCGTATGTGTCAGACCGTATGTGTCAGACCGTCTGTCTCAGACCGTGTGTCTCAGTTTGTCCGTCTCAGACCGTCTGTCTCAGACCGTCTGTCTCAGACCGTCTGTCTCAGACCGTCTGTCTCAGACCGTCTGTCTCAGACCGTCTGTCTCAGACCGTCTGTCTCAGACCGTCTGTCTCAGACCGTCTGTCTCAGACCGTCTGTCTCAGACCGTCTGTCTCAGACCGTCTGTCGCAGACCGTCTGTCTCAGACCGTCTGTCTCAGATCGTCTGTCTCAGTCCGCCTGTCTCCGGTCGTCTGTCTCAGACCGTCTGTCTCAGCCCGTCTGTCTCAGACCGTCCGTCTCTGTGCTTCTGTCTCCGTCTGTCGTCCTCTGTCCGTCTGTCCCAGACAATCTGTCTCAGACCGTCTGTCTCAGACCGTCTGTACAGACCGTCTGTCTCAGACCGTCTGTCTCAGACCGTCTGTCTCAGACCGTCAGTCTCAGACCGTCTGTCTCAGACCGTCTGTCTCAGACCGTCTGTCTCAGACCGTCTGTCTCAGACCGTCTGTCTCAGACCGTCTGTCTCAGACCGTCTGTCTCAGACCGTCTGTCTCAGACCGTCTGTCTCAGACCGTGTGTCTCAGTTTGTCCGTCTCAGACCGTCTGTCTCTGACCGTCTGTCTCAGACCGTGTGTCTCAGACCGTCTGTCTCAGACCGTCTGTCTCAGACCGTCTGTCTCAGACCGTCTGTCTCAGACCGTCTGTCTCAGACCGTCTGTCTCAGACCGTCTGTCTCAGACCGTCTGTCGCAGACCGTCTGTCTCAGACCGTCTGTCTCAGATCGTCTGTCTCAGTCCGCCTGTCTCCGGTCGTCTGTCTCAGACCGTCTGTCTCAGCCCGTCTGTCTCAGACCGTCCGTCTCTGTGCTTCTGTCTCCGTCTGTCGTCCTCTGTCCGTCCGTCTCATACCGTCTGTCCCAGACAATCTGTCTCAGACCGTCTGTCTCAGACCGTCTGTACAGACCGTCTGTCTCAGACCGTCTGTCTCAGACCGTCTGTCTCAGACCGTCGGTCTCAGACCGTGTGTCTCAGTTCGTCCGTCTCAGACCGTCTGTCTCAGACCGTCTGTCTCAGACCGTCTGTCTTAGACCGTGTGGCTCAGTCCGTCTGTCGCACACCGTCTGTCGCAGACCGTCTGTCTCAGACCGTCAGTCTCAGATCGTCTGTCTCAGTCCGCCTGTCTCCGGTCGTCTGTCTCAGACCGTCTGTCTCAGCCCGTCTGGCTCAGACCGTCTGTCTCAGACCGTCTGTCTCAGACCGTCTGTCTCAGACCGTGTGTCTCAGTCCGTCTGTCTCAGACTGTCTGTCGCACACCGTCTGTCGCACACCGTTTGTTTCAGACCGTCTGTGTCAGACCGTCTATCTCAGACCGTCTTTCTCAGACCGTCTGTCTCAGACCGTCTGTCTCAGACCGTCTGTCTCAGACCGTCTGTCTCAGACCGTCGGTCTCAGACCGTCTGTCTCAGACCGTCTGTCTCAGTCCGTCTGCCCCTGTCCGTCTGTCTCATACCGTCTGCCTCATACCGTCTGTCTCAGACCGTATGTGTCAGACCGTATGTGTCAGACCGTATGTGTCAGACCGTCTGTCTCAGACCGTGTGTCTCAGTTTGTCCGTCTCAGACCGTCTGTCTCAGACCGTCTGTCTCAGACCGTCTGTCTCAGACCGTCTGTCTCAGACCGTCTGTCTCAGACCGTCTGTCTCAGACCGTCTGTCTCAGACCGTCTGTCTCAGACCGTCTGTCTCAGACCGTCTGTCTCAGACCGTCTGTCGCAGACCGTCTGTCTCAGACCGTCTGTCTCAGATCGTCTGTCTCAGTCCGCCTGTCTCCGGTCGTCTGTCTCAGACCGTCTGTCTCAGCCCGTCTGTCTCAGACCGTCCGTCTCTGTGCTTCTGTCTCCGTCTGTCGTCCTCTGTCCGTCTGTCCCAGACAATCTGTCTCAGACCGTCTGTCTCAGACCGTCTGTCTCAGACCGTCTGTCTCAGACCGTCTGTCTCAGACCGTCTGTCTCAGACCGTCTGTCTCAGACCGTCTGTCTCAGACCGTCTGTCTCAGACCGTCTGTCTCAGACCGTCTGTCTCAGACCGTCTGTCTCAGACCGTCTGTCTCAGACCGTCTGTCTCAGACCGTCTGTCTCAGACCGTCTGTCTCAGACCGTCTGTCTCAGACCGTGTGTCTCAGTTTGTCCGTCTCAGACCGTCTGTCTCTGACCGTCTGTCTCAGACCGTGTGTCTCAGACCGTCTGTCTCAGACCGTCTGTCTCAGACCGTCTGTCTCAGACCGTCTGTCTCAGACCGTCTGTCTCAGACCGTCTGTCTCAGAGAGTCTGTCGCAGACCGTCTGTCTCAGACCGTCTGTCTCAGATCGTCTGTCTCAGTCCGCCTGTCTCCGGTCGTCTGTCTCAGACCGTCTGTCTCAGCCCGTCTGTCTCAGACCGTCCGTCTCTGTGCTTCTGTCTCCGTCTGTCGTCCTCTGTCCGTCCGTCTCATACCGTCTGTCCCAGACAATCTGTCTCAGACCGTCTGTCTCAGACCGTCTGTACAGACCGTCTGTCTCAGACCGTCTGTCTCAGACCGTCTGTCTCAGACCGTCGGTCTCAGACCGTGTGTCTCAGTTCGTCCGTCTCAGACCGTCTGTCTCAGACCGTCTGTCTCAGACCGTCTGTCTTAGACCGTGTGGCTCAGTCCGTCTGTCGCACACCGTCTGTCGCAGACCGTCTGTCTCAGACCGTCTGTCTCAGATCGTCTGTCTCAGTCCGCCTGTCTCCGGTCGTCTGTCTCAGACCGTCTGTCTCAGCCCGTCTGGCTCAGACCGTCTGTCTCAGACCGTCTGTCTCAGACCGTCTGTCTCAGACCGTGTGTCTCAGTCCGTCTGTCTCAGACTGTCTGTCGCACACCGTCTGTCGCACACCGTTTGTTTCAGACCGTCTGTGTCAGACCGTCTATCTCAGACCGTCTTTCTCAGACCGTCTGTCTCAGACCGTCTGTCTCAGACTGTCTGTCTCAGACCGTCGGTCTCAGACCGTCTGTCTCAGACCGTCTGTCTCAGTCCGTCTGCCCCTGTCCGTCTGTCTCATACCGTCTGCCTCATACCGTCTGTCTCAGACCGTATGTGTCAGACCGTGTGTCTCAGTTTGTCCGTCTCAGACCGTCTGTCTCAGACCGTCTGTCTCAGACCGTCTGTCTCAGACCGTCTGTCTCAGACCGTCTGTCTCAGACCGTCTGTCTCAGACCGTCTGTCTCAGACCGTCTGTCTCAGACCGTCTGTCTCAGACCGTCTGTCTCAGACCGTCTGTCTCAGACCGTCTGTCTCAGACCGTCTGTCGCAGACCGTCTGTCTCAGACCGTCTGTCTCAGATCGTCTGTCTCAGTCCGCCTGTCTCCGGTCGTCTGTCTCAGACCGTCTGTCTCAGCCCGTCTGTCTCAGACCGTCCGTCTCTGTGCTTCTGTCTCCGTCTGTCGTCCTCTGTCCGTCCGTCTCATACCGTCTGTCCCAGACAATCTGTCTCAGACCGTCTGTCTCAGACCGTCTGTACAGACCGTCTGTCTCAGACCGTCTGTCTCAGACCGTCTGTCTCAGACCGTCTGTCTCAGACCGTCTGTCTCAGACCGTCTGTCTCAGACCGTCTGTCTCAGACCGTCCGTCTCTGTGCTTCTGTCTCCGTCTGTCGTCCTCTGTCCGTCCGTCTCATACCGTCTGTCCCAGACAATCTGTCTCAGACCGTCTGTACAGACCGTCTGTCTCAGACCGTGTGTCTCAGTTCGTCCGTCTCAGACCGTCTGTCTCAGACCGTCTGTCTCAGACCGTCTGTCTCAGACCGTGTGTCTCAGTCCGTCTGTCGCACACCGTCTGTCGCAGACCGTCTGTCTCAGACCGTCTGTCTCAGATCGTCTGTCTCAGTCCGCCTGTCTCCGGTCGTCTGTCTCAGACCGTCTGTCTCAGCCCGTCTGGCTCAGACCGTCTGTCTCAGACCGTCTGTCTCAGACCGTCTGTCTCAGACCGTGTGTCTCAGTCCGTCTGTCTCAGACTGTCTGTCGCACACCGTCTGTCGCACACCGTTTGTTTCAGACCGTCTGTGTCAGACCGTCTATCTCAGACCGTCTTTCTCAGACCGTCTGTCTCAGACCGTCTGTCTCAGACCGTCTGTCTCAGACCGTCTGTCTCAGACCGTCGGTCTCAGACCGTCTGTCTCAGACCGTCTGTCTCAGTCCGTCTGCCCCTGTCCGTCTGTCTCATACCGTCTGCCTCATACCGTCTGTCTCAGACCGTATGTGTCAGACCGTATGTGTCAGACCGTCTGTCTCAGACCGTGTGTCTCAGTTTGTCCGTCTCAGACCGTCTGTCTCAGACCGTCTGTCTCAGACCGTCTGTCTCAGACCGTCTGTCTCAGACCGTCTGTCTCAGACCGTCTGTCTCAGACCGTCTGTCTCAGACCGTCTGTCTCAGACCGTCTGTCTCAGACCGTCTGTCTCAGACCGTCTGTCTCAGACCGTCTGTCTCAGACCGTCCGTCTCTGTGCTTCTGTCTCCGTCTGTCGTCCTCTGTCCGTCCGTCTCATACCGTCTGTCCCAGACAATCTGTCTCAGACCGTCTGTCTCAGACCGTCTGTCTCAGACCGTCTGTCTCAGACCGTCTGTACAGACCGTCTGTCTCAGACCGTCTGTCTCAGACCGTCTGTCTCAGACCGTCTGTCTCAGACCGTCTGTCTCAGACCGTCTGTCTCAGACCGTCTGTCTCAGACCGTCTGTCTCAGACCGTCTGTCTCAGACCGTCTGTCTCAGACCGTGTGTCTCAGTCCGTCTGTCGCACACCGTCTGTCGCAGACCGTCTGTCTCAGTCCGTCTGCCCCTGTCCGTCTGTCTCATACCGTCTGCCTCATACCGTCTGTCTCAGACCGTATGTGTCAGACCGTCTGTCTCAGACCGTGTGTCTCAGTTTGTCCGTCTCAGACCGTCTGTCTCAGACCGTCTGTCTCAGACCGTCTGTCTCAGACCGTCTGTCTCAGACCGTCTGTCTCAGACCGTCTGTCTCAGACCGTCTGTCTCAGACCGTCTGTCTCAGACCGTCTGTCTCAGACCGTCTGTCTCAGACCGTCTGTCTCAGACCGTCTGTCTCAGACCGTCTGTCTCAGACCGTCTGTCTCAGACCGTCTGTCTCAGACCGTCTGTCGCAGACCGTCTGTCTCAGACCGTCTGTCTCAGATCGTCTGTCTCAGTCCGCCTGTCTCCGGTCGTCTGTCTCAGACCGTCTGTCTCAGCCCGTCTGTCTCAGACCGTTCGTCTCTGTGCTTCTGTCTCCGTCTGTCGTCCTCTGTCCGTCCGTCTCATACCGTCTGTCCCAGACAATCTGTCTCAGACCGTCTGTACAGACCGTCTGTCTCAGACCGTCTGTCTCAGACCGTCTGTCTCAGACCGTCTGTCTCAGACCGTCTGTCTCAGACCGTCTGTCTCAGACCGTCTGTCTCAGACCGTCTGTCTCAGACCGTCTGTCTCAGACCGTCTGTCTCAGACCGTCTGTCTCAGACCGTCTGTCTCAGACCGTCCGTCTCTGTGCTTCTGTCTCCGTCTGTCGTCCTCTGTCCGTCCGTCTCATACCGTCTGTCCCAGACAATCTGTCTCAGACCGTCTGTCTCAGACCGTCTGTCTCAGACCGTCTGTACAGACCGTCTGTCTCAGACCGTCTGTCTCAGACCGTCTGTCTCAGACCGTCTGTCTCAGACCGTCTGTCTCAGACCGTCTGTCTCAGACCGTCTGTCTCAGACCGTCTGTCTCAGACCGTCTGTCTCAGACCGTCTGTCTCAGACCGTCGGTCTCAGACCGTCTGTCTCAGACCGTCTGTCTCAGTCCGTCTGCCCCTGTCCGTCTGTCTCATACCGTCTGCCTCATACCGTCTGTCTCAGACCGTATGTGTCAGACCGTATGTGTCAGACCGTATGTGTCAGACCGTCTGTCTCAGACCGTGTGTCTCAGTTTGTCCGTCTCAGACCGTCTGTCTCAGACCGTCTGTCTCAGACCGTCTGTCTCAGACCGTCTGTCTCAGACCGTCTGTCTCAGACCGTCTGTCTCAGACCGTCTGTCTCAGACCGTCTGTCTCAGACCGTCTGTCTCAGACCGTCTGTCTCAGACCGTCTGTCTCAGACCGTCTGTCGCAGACCGTCTGTCTCAGACCGTCTGTCTCAGATCGTCTGTCTCAGTCCGCCTGTCTCCGGTCGTCTGTCTCAGACCGTCTGTCTCAGCCCGTCTGTCTCAGACCGTCCGTCTCTGTGCTTCTGTCTCCGTCTGTCGTCCTCTGTCCGTCTGTCCCAGACAATCTGTCTCAGACCGTCTGTCTCAGACCGTCTGTACAGACCGTCTGTCTCAGACCGTCTGTCTCAGACCGTCTGTCTCAGACCGTCTGTCTCAGACCGTCTGTCTCAGACCGTCTGTCTCAGACCGTCTGTCTCAGACCGTCTGTCTCAGACCGTCTGTCTCAGACCGTCTGTCTCAGACCGTCTGTCTCAGACCGTCTGTCTCAGACCGTCTGTCTCAGACCGTCTGTCTCAGACCGTGTGTCTCAGTTTGTCCGTCTCAGACCGTCTGTCTCTGACCGTCTGTCTCAGACCGTGTGTCTCAGACCGTCTGTCTCAGACCGTCTGTCTCAGACCGTCTGTCTCAGACCGTCTGTCTCAGACCGTCTGTCTCAGACCGTCTGTCTCAGACCGTCTGTCTCAGAGAGTCTGTCGCAGACCGTCTGTCTCAGACCGTCTGTCTCAGACCGTCTGTCTCAGATCGTCTGTCTCAGTCCGCCTGTCTCCGGTCGTCTGTCTCAGACCGTCTGTCTCAGCCCGTCTGTCTCAGACCGTCCGTCTCTGTGCTTCTGTCTCCGTCTGTCGTCCTCTGTCCGTCCGTCTCATACCGTCTGTCCCAGACAATCTGTCTCAGACCGTCTGTCTCAGACCGTCTGTACAGACCGTCTGTCTCAGACCGTCTGTCTCAGACCGTCTGTCTCAGACCGTCGGTCTCAGACCGTGTGTCTCAGTTCGTCCGTCTCAGACCGTCTGTCTCAGACCGTCTGTCTCAGACCGTCTGTCTTAGACCGTGTGGCTCAGTCCGTCTGTCGCACACCGTCTGTCGCAGACCGTCTGTCTCAGACCGTCTGTCTCAGACCGTCTGTCTCAGACCGTCTGTCTCAGACCGTCTGTCTCAGACCGTCCGTCTCAGACCGTCTGTCTCAGACCGTCTGTCTCAGACCGTCTGTCTTAGACCGTGTGGCTCAGTCCGTCTGTCGCACACCGTCTATCTCAGACCGTCTTTCTCAGACCGTCTGTCTCAGACCGTCTGTCTCAGACTGTCTGTCTCAGACCGTCGGTCTCAGACCGTCTGTCTCAGACCGTCTGTCTCAGTCCGTCTGCCCCTGTCCGTCTGTCTCATACCGTCTGCCTCATACCGTCTGTCTCAGACCGTATGTGTCAGACCGTGTGTCTCAGTTTGTCCGTCTCAGACCGTCTGTCTCAGACCGTCTGTCTCAGACCGTCTGTCTCAGACCGTCTGTCTCAGACCGTCTGTCTCAGACCGTCTGTCTCAGACCGTCTGTCTCAGACCGTCTGTCTCAGACCGTCTGTCTCAGACCGTCTGTCTCAGACCGTCTGTCTCAGACCGTCTGTCGCAGACCGTCTGTCTCAGACCGTCTGTCTCAGATCGTCTGTCTCAGTCCGCCTGTCTCCGGTCGTCTGTCTCAGACCGTCTGTCTCAGCCCGTCTGTCTCAGACCGTCCGTCTCTGTGCTTCTGTCTCCGTCTGTCGTCCTCTGTCCGTCCGTCTCATACCGTCTGTCCCAGACAATCTGTCTCAGACCGTCTGTCTCAGACCGTCTGTACAGACCGTCTGTCTCAGACCGTCTGTCTCAGACCGTCTGTCTCAGACCGTCTGTCTCAGACCGTCTGTCTCAGACCGTCTGTCTCAGACCGTCTGTCTCAGACCGTCTGTCTCAGACCGTCCGTCTCTGTGCTTCTGTCTCCGTCTGTCGTCCTCTGTCCGTCCGTCTCATACCGTCTGTCCCAGACAATCTGTCTCAGACCGTCTGTACAGACCGTCTGTCTCAGACCGTGTGTCTCAGTTCGTCCGTCTCAGACCGTCTGTCTCAGACCGTCTGTCTCAGACCGTCTGTCTCAGACCGTGTGTCTCAGTCCGTCTGTCGCACACCGTCTGTCGCAGACCGTCTGTCTCAGACCGTCTGTCTCAGATCGTCTGTCTCAGTCCGCCTGTCTCCGGTCGTCTGTCTCAGACCGTCTGTCTCAGCCCGTCTGGCTCAGACCGTCTGTCTCAGACCGTCTGTCTCAGACCGTCTGTCTCAGACCGTGTGTCTCAGTCCGTCTGTCTCAGACTGTCTGTCGCACACCGTCTGTCGCACACCGTTTGTTTCAGACCGTCTGTGTCAGACCGTCTATCTCAGACCGTCTTTCTCAGACCGTCTGTCTCAGACCGTCTGTCTCAGACCGTCTGTCTCAGACCGTCTGTCTCAGACCGTCGGTCTCAGACCGTCTGTCTCAGACCGTCTGTCTCAGTCCGTCTGCCCCTGTCCGTCTGTCTCATACCGTCTGCCTCATACCGTCTGTCTCAGACCGTATGTGTCAGACCGTATGTGTCAGACCGTCTGTCTCAGACCGTGTGTCTCAGTTTGTCCGTCTCAGACCGTCTGTCTCAGACCGTCTGTCTCAGACCGTCTGTCTCAGACCGTCTGTCTCAGACCGTCTGTCTCAGACCGTCTGTCTCAGACCGTCTGTCTCAGACCGTCTGTCTCAGACCGTCTGTCTCAGACCGTCTGTCTCAGACCGTCCGTCTCTGTGCTTCTGTCTCCGTCTGTCGTCCTCTGTCCGTCCGTCTCATACCGTCTGTCCCAGACAATCTGTCTCAGACCGTCTGTCTCAGACCGTCTGTCTCAGACCGTCTGTCTCAGACCGTCTGTACAGACCGTCTGTCTCAGACCGTCTGTCTCAGACCGTCTGTCTCAGACCGTCTGTCTCAGACCGTCTGTCTCAGACCGTCTGTCTCAGACCGTCTGTCTCAGACCGTCTGTCTCAGACCGTGTGTCTCAGTCCGTCTGTCGCACACCGTCTGTCGCAGACCGTCTGTCTCAGTCCGTCTGCCCCTGTCCGTCTGTCTCATACCGTCTGCCTCATACCGTCTGTCTCAGACCGTATGTGTCAGACCGTCTGTCTCAGACCGTGTGTCTCAGTTTGTCCGTCTCAGACCGTCTGTCTCAGACCGTCTGTCTCAGACCGTCTGTCTCAGACCGTCTGTCTCAGACCGTCTGTCTCAGACCGTCTGTCTCAGACCGTCTGTCTCAGACCGTCTGTCTCAGACCGTCTGTCTCAGACCGTCTGTCTCAGACCGTCTGTCTCAGACCGTCTGTCTCAGACCGTCTGTCGCAGACCGTCTGTCTCAGACCGTCTGTCTCAGATCGTCTGTCTCAGTCCGCCTGTCTCCGGTCGTCTGTCTCAGACCGTCTGTCTCAGCCCGTCTGTCTCAGACCGTTCGTCTCTGTGCTTCTGTCTCCGTCTGTCGTCCTCTGTCCGTCCGTCTCATACCGTCTGTCCCAGACAATCTGTCTCAGACCGTCTGTACAGACCGTCTGTCTCAGACCGTCTGTCTCAGACCGTCTGTCTCAGACCGTCTGTCTCAGACCGTCTGTCTCAGACCGTCTGTCTCAGACCGTCTGTCTCAGACCGTCTGTCTCAGACCGTCTGTACAGACCGTCTGTCTCAGACCGTGTGTCTCAGTCCGTCTGTCGCACACCGTCTGTCGCAGACCGTCTGTCTCAGACCGTCTGTCTCAGATCGTCTGTCTCAGTCCGCCTGTCTCCGGTCGTCTGTCTCAGACCGTCTGTCTCAGCCCGTCTGGCTCAGACCGTCTGTCTCAGACCGTCTGTCTCAGACCGTCTGTCTCAGACCGTGTGTCTCAGTCCGTCTGTCTCAGACTGTCTGTCGCACACCGTCTGTCGCACACCGTTTGTTTCAGACCGTCTGTGTCAGACCGTCTATCTCAGACCGTCTTTCTCAGACCGTCTGTCTCAGACCGTCTGTCTCAGACCGTCTGTCTCAGACCGTCTGTCTCAGACCGTCTGTCTCAGACCGTCGGTCTCAGACCGTCTGTCTCAGACCGTCTGTCTCAGTCCGTCTGCCCCTGTCCGTCTGTCTCATACCGTCTGCCTCATACCGTCTGTCTCAGACCGTATGTGTCAGACCGTATGTGTCAGACCGTCTGTCTCAGACCGTGTGTCTCAGTTTGTCCGTCTCAGACCGTCTGTCTCAGACCGTCTGTCTCAGACCGTCTGTCTCAGACCGTCTGTCTCAGACCGTCTGTCTCAGACCGTCTGTCTCAGACCGTCTGTCTCAGACCGTCTGTCTCAGACCGTCTGTCTCAGACCGTCTGTCTCAGACCGTCCGTCTCTGTGCTTCTGTCTCCGTCTGTCGTCCTCTGTCCGTCCGTCTCATACCGTCTGTCCCAGACAATCTGTCTCAGACCGTCTGTCTCAGACCGTCTGTCTCAGACCGTCTGTCTCAGACCGTCTGTACAGACCGTCTGTCTCAGACCGTCTGTCTCAGACCGTCTGTCTCAGACCGTCTGTCTCAGACCGTCTGTCTCAGACCGTCTGTCTCAGACCGTCTGTCTCAGACCGTCTGTCTCAGACCGTGTGTCTCAGTCCGTCTGTCGCACACCGTCTGTCGCAGACCGTCTGTCTCAGTCCGTCTGCCCCTGTCCGTCTGTCTCATACCGTCTGCCTCATACCGTCTGTCTCAGACCGTATGTGTCAGACCGTCTGTCTCAGACCGTGTGTCTCAGTTTGTCCGTCTCAGACCGTCTGTCTCAGACCGTCTGTCTCAGACCGTCTGTCTCAGACCGTCTGTCTCAGACCGTCTGTCTCAGACCGTCTGTCTCAGACCGTCTGTCTCAGACCGTCTGTCTCAGACCGTCTGTCTCAGACCGTCTGTCTCAGACCGTCTGTCTCAGACCGTCTGTCTCAGACCGTCTGTCGCAGACCGTCTGTCTCAGACCGTCTGTCTCAGATCGTCTGTCTCAGTCCGCCTGTCTCCGGTCGTCTGTCTCAGACCGTCTGTCTCAGCCCGTCTGTCTCAGACCGTTCGTCTCTGTGCTTCTGTCTCCGTCTGTCGTCCTCTGTCCGTCCGTCTCATACCGTCTGTCCCAGACAATCTGTCTCAGACCGTCTGTACAGACCGTCTGTCTCAGACCGTCTGTCTCAGACCGTCTGTCTCAGACCGTCTGTCTCAGACCGTCTGTCTCAGACCGTCTGTCTCAGACCGTCTGTCTCAGACCGTCTGTCTCAGACCGTCTGTCTCAGACCGTCTGTCTCAGACCGTCTGTCTCAGACCGTCTGTCTCAGACCGTCCGTCTCTGTGCTTCTGTCTCCGTCTGTCGTCCTCTGTCCGTCCGTCTCATACCGTCTGTCCCAGACAATCTGTCTCAGACCGTCTGTCTCAGACCGTCTGTCTCAGACCGTCTGTACAGACCGTCTGTCTCAGACCGTCTGTCTCAGACCGTCTGTCTCAGACCGTCTGTCTCAGACCGTCTGTCTCAGACCGTCTGTCTCAGACCGTCTGTCTCAGACCGTCTGTCTCAGACCGTCTGTCTCAGACCGTCTGTCTCAGACCGTCTGTCTCAGACCGTCTGTCTCAGACCGTGTGTCTCAGTCCGTCTGTCGCACACCGTCTGTCGCAGACCGTCTGTCTCAGTCCGTCTGCCCCTGTCCGTCTGTCTCATACCGTCTGCCTCATACCGTCTGTCTCAGACCGTATGTGTCAGACCGTCTGTCTCAGACCGTGTGTCTCAGTTTGTCCGTCTCAGACCGTCTGTCTCAGACCGTCTGTCTCAGACCGTCTGTCTCAGACCGTCTGTCTCAGACCGTCTGTCTCAGACCGTCTGTCTCAGACCGTCTGTCTCAGACCGTCTGTCTCAGACCGTCTGTCTCAGACCGTCTGTCTCAGACCGTCTGTCTCAGACCGTCTGTCTCAGACCGTCTGTCTCAGACCGTCTGTCGCAGACCGTCTGTCTCAGACCGTCTGTCTCAGATCGTCTGTCTCAGTCCGCCTGTCTCCGGTCGTCTGTCTCAGACCGTCTGTCTCAGCCCGTCTGTCTCAGACCGTTCGTCTCTGTGCTTCTGTCTCCGTCTGTCGTCCTCTGTCCGTCCGTCTCATACCGTCTGTCCCAGACAATCTGTCTCAGACCGTCTGTACAGACCGTCTGTCTCAGACCGTCTGTCTCAGACCGTCTGTCTCAGACCGTCTGTCTCAGACCGTCTGTCTCAGACCGTCTGTCTCAGACCGTCTGTCTCAGACCGTCTGTCTCAGACCGTCTGTCTCAGACCGTCTGTCTCAGACCGTCTGTCTCAGACCGTCTGTCTCAGACCGTCTGTCTCAGACCGTCCGTCTCTGTGCTTCTGTCTCCGTCTGTCGTCCTCTGTCCGTCCGTCTCATACCGTCTGTCCCAGACAATCTGTCTCAGACCGTCTGTCTCAGACCGTCTGTCTCAGACCGTCTGTACAGACCGTCTGTCTCAGACCGTCTGTCTCAGACCGTCTGTCTCAGACCGTCTGTCTCAGACCGTCTGTCTCAGACCGTCTGTCTCAGACCGTCTGTCTCAGACCGTCTGTCTCAGACCGTCTGTCTCAGACCGTCTGTCTCAGACCGTCTGTCTCAGACCGTCTGTCTCAGACCGTGTGTCTCAGTCCGTCTGTCGCACACCGTCTGTCGCAGACCGTCTGTCTCAGTCCGTCTGCCCCTGTCCGTCTGTCTCATACCGTCTGCCTCATACCGTCTGTCTCAGACCGTATGTGTCAGACCGTCTGTCTCAGACCGTGTGTCTCAGTTTGTCCGTCTCAGACCGTCTGTCTCAGACCGTCTGTCTCAGACCGTCTGTCTCAGACCGTCTGTCTCAGACCGTCTGTCTCAGACCGTCTGTCTCAGACCGTCTGTCTCAGACCGTCTGTCTCAGACCGTCTGTCTCAGACCGTCTGTCTCAGACCGTCTGTCTCAGACCGTCTGTCTCAGACCGTCTGTCTCAGACCGTCTGTCGCAGACCGTCTGTCTCAGACCGTCTGTCTCAGATCGTCTGTCTCAGTCCGCCTGTCTCCGGTCGTCTGTCTCAGACCGTCTGTCTCAGCCCGTCTGTCTCAGACCGTTCGTCTCTGTGCTTCTGTCTCCGTCTGTCGTCCTCTGTCCGTCCGTCTCATACCGTCTGTCCCAGACAATCTGTCTCAGACCGTCTGTACAGACCGTCTGTCTCAGACCGTCTGTCTCAGACCGTCTGTGTCAGACCGTCTGTCTCAGACCGTCTGTCTCAGACCGTCTGTCTCAGACCGTCTGTCTCAGACCGTCTGTCTCAGACCGTCTGTCTCAGACCGTCTGTCTCAGACCGTCTGTCTCAGACCGTCTGTCTCAGACCGTCGGTCTCAGACCGTCGGTCTCAGACCGTGTGTCTCAGTTCGTCCGTCTCAGACCGTCTGTCTCAGACCGTCTGTCTCAGACCGTCTGTCTCAGACCGTGTGTCTCAGTCCGTCTGTCGCACACCGTCTGTCGCAGACCGTCTGTCTCAGACCGTCTGTCTCAGATCGTCTGTCTCAGTCCGCCTGTCTCCGGTCGTCTGTCTCGGACCGTCTGTCTCAGCCCGTCTGGCTCAGACCGTCTGTCTCAGACCGTCTGTCTCAGACCGTCTGTCTCAGACCGTGTGTCTCAGTCCGTCTGTCTCAGACTGTCTGTCGCACACCGTCTGTCGCACACCGTTTGTTTCAGACCGTCTGTGTCAGACCGTCTATCTCAGACCGTCTTTCTCAGACCGTCTGTCTCAGACCGTCTGTCTCAGACCGTCTGTCTCAGACCGTCGGTCTCAGACCGTCTGTCTCAGACCGTCTGTCTCAGTCCGTCTGCCCCTGTCCGTCTGTCTCATACCGTCTGCCTCATACCGTCTGTCTCAGACCGTATGTGTCAGACCGTATGTGTCAGACCGTCTGTCTCAGACCGTGTGTCTCAGTTTGTCCGTCTCAGACCGTCTGTCTCAGACCGTCTGTCTCAGACCGTCTGTCTCAGACCGTCTGTCTCAGACCGTCTGTCTCAGACCGTCTGTCTCAGACCGTCTGTCTCAGACCGTCTGTCTCAGACCGTCTGTCTCAGACCGTCTGTCTCAGACCGTCTGTCTCAGACCGTCTGTCTCAGACCGTCTGTCTCAGACCGTCTGTCTCAGACCGTCTGTCGCAGACCGTCTGTCTCAGACCGTCTGTCTCAGATCGTCTGTCTCAGTCCGCCTGTCTCCGGTCGTCTGTCTCAGACCGTCTGTCTCAGCCCGTCTGTCTCAGACCGTCCGTCTCTGTGCTTCTGTCTCCGTCTGTCGTCCTCTGTCCGTCTGTCCCAGACAATCTGTCTCAGACCGTCTGTCTCAGACCGTCTGTACAGACCGTCTGTCTCAGACCGTCTGTCTCAGACCGTCTGTCTCAGACCGTCTGTCTCAGACCGTCTGTCTCAGACCGTCTGTCTCAGACCGTCTGTCTCAGACCGTCTGTCTCAGACCGTCTGTCTCAGACCGTCTGTCTCAGACCGTCTGTCTCAGACCGTCTGTCTCAGACCGTCTGTCTCAGACCGTCTGTCTCAGACCGTGTGTCTCAGTTTGTCCGTCTCAGACCGTCTGTCTCTGACCGTCTGTCTCAGACCGTGTGTCTCAGACCGTCTGTCTCAGACCGTCTGTCTCAGACCGTCTGTCTCAGACCGTCTGTCTCAGACCGTCTGTCTCAGACCGTCTGTCTCAGACCGTCTGTCGCAGACCATCTGTCTCAGACCGTCTGTCTCAGATCGTCTGTCTCAGTCCGCCTGTCTCCGGTCGTCTGTCTCAGACCGTCTGTCTCAGCCCGTCTGTCTCAGACCGTCCGTCTCTGTGCTTCTGTCTCCGTCTGTCGTCCTCTGTCCGTCCGTCTCATACCGTCTGTCCCAGACAATCTGTCTCAGACCGTCTGTCTCAGACCGTCTGTACAGACCGTCTGTCTCAGACCGTCTGTCTCAGACCGTCTGTCTCAGACCGTCGGTCTCAGACCGTGTGTCTCAGTTCGTCCGTCTCAGACCGTCTGTCTCAGACCGTCTGTCTCAGACCGTCTGTCTTAGACCGTGTGGCTCAGTCCGTCTGTCGCACACCGTCTGTCGCAGACCGTCTGTCTCAGACCGTCTGTCTCAGATCGTCTGTCTCAGTCCGCCTGTCTCCGGTCGTCTGTCTCAGACCGTCTGTCTCAACCCGTCTGGCTCAGACCGTCTGTCTCAGACCGTCTGTCTCAGACCGTCTGTCTCAGACCGTGTGTCTCAGTCCGTCTGTCTCAGACTGTCTGTCGCACACCGTCTGTCGCACACCGTTTGTTTCAGACCGTCTGTGTCAGACCGTCTATCTCAGACCGTCTTTCTCAGACCGTCTGTCTCAGACCGTCTGTCTCAGACTGTCTGTCTCAGACCGTCGGTCTCAGACCGTCTGTCTCAGACCGTCTGTCTCAGTCCGTCTGCCCCTGTCCGTCTGTCTCATACCGTCTGCCTCATACCGTCTGTCTCAGACCGTATGTGTCAGACCGTATGTGTCAGACCGTCTGTCTCAGACCGTGTGTCTCAGTTTGTCCGTCTCAGACCGTCTGTCTCAGACCGTCTGTCTCAGACCGTCTGTCTCAGACCGTCTGTCTCAGACCGTCTGTCTCAGACCGTCTGTCTCAGACCGTCTGTCTCAG
Organism: Coelioxys conoideus; assembly: GCA_947623535.1. Lineage (NCBI taxonomy): Eukaryota > Metazoa > Arthropoda > Insecta > Hymenoptera > Megachilidae > Coelioxys > Coelioxys conoideus. The sequence continues at coordinate 2,901,208 of CANQJN010000020.1, read as the reverse complement.
ACCGTCTGTCTCAGACCGTCTGTCTCAGACCGTCTGTCTCAGACCGTCTGTCTCAGACCGTCTGTCTCAGACCGTCTGTCGCAGACCGTCTGTCTCAGACCGTCTGTCTCAGATCGTCTGTCTCAGTCCGCCTGTCTCCGGTCGTCTGTCTCAGACCGTCTGTCTCAGCCCGTCTGTCTCAGACCGTCCGTCTCTGTGCTTCTGTCTCCGTCTGTCGTCCTCTGTCCGTCCGTCTCATACCGTCTGTCCCAGACAATCTGTCTCAGACCGTCTGTCTCAGACCGTCTGTACAGACCGTCTGTCTCAGACCGTCTGTCTCAGACCGTCTGTCTCAGACCGTCTGTCTCAGACCGTCTGTCTCAGACCGTCTGTCTCAGACCGTCTGTCTCAGACCGTCTGTCTCAGACCGTCTGTCTCAGACCGTCCGTCTCTGTGCTTCTGTCTCCGTCTGTCGTCCTCTGTCCGTCCGTCTCATACCGTCTGTCCCAGACAATCTGTCTCAGACCGTCTGTACAGACCGTCTGTCTCAGACCGTGTGTCTCAGTTCGTCCGTCTCAGACCGTCTGTCTCAGACCGTCTGTCTCAGACCGTCTGTCTCAGACCGTGTGTCTCAGTCCGTCTGTCGCACACCGTCTGTCGCAGACCGTCTGTCTCAGACCGTCTGTCTCAGATCGTCTGTCTCAGTCCGCCTGTCTCCGGTCGTCTGTCTCAGACCGTCTGTCTCAGCCCGTCTGGCTCAGACCGTCTGTCTCAGACCGTCTGTCTCAGACCGTCTGTCTCAGACCGTCTGTCTCAGACCGTGTGTCTCAGTCCGTCTGTCTCAGACTGTCTGTCGCACACCGTCTGTCGCACACCGTTTGTTTCAGACCGTCTGTGTCAGACCGTCTATCTCAGACCGTCTTTCTCAGACCGTCTGTCTCAGACCGTCTGTCTCAGACCGTCTGTCTCAGACCGTCTGTCTCAGACCGTCTGTCTCAGACCGTCGGTCTCAGACCGTCTGTCTCAGACCGTCTGTCTCAGTCCGTCTGCCCCTGTCCGTCTGTCTCATACCGTCTGCCTCATACCGTCTGTCTCAGACCGTATGTGTCAGACCGTATGTGTCAGACCGTCTGTCTCAGACCGTGTGTCTCAGTTTGTCCGTCTCAGACCGTCTGTCTCAGACCGTCTGTCTCAGACCGTCTGTCTCAGACCGTCTGTCTCAGACCGTCTGTCTCAGACCGTCTGTCTCAGACCGTCTGTCTCAGACCGTCTGTCTCAGACCGTCTGTCTCAGACCGTCTGTCTCAGACCGTCTGTCTCAGACCGTCTGTCTCAGACCGTCTGTCTCAGACCGTCTGTCTCAGACCGTCTGTCTCAGACCGTCCGTCTCTGTGCTTCTGTCTCCGTCTGTCGTCCTCTGTCCGTCCGTCTCATACCGTCTGTCCCAGACAATCTGTCTCAGACCGTCTGTCTCAGACCGTCTGTCTCAGACCGTCTGTCTCAGACCGTCTGTCTCAGACCGTCTGTCTCAGACCGTCTGTCTCAGACCGTCTGTCTCAGACCGTCTGTCTCAGACCGTCGGTCTCAGACCGTCGGTCTCAGACCGTGTGTCTCAGTTCGTCCGTCTCAGACCGTCTGTCTCAGACCGTCTGTCTCAGACCGTCTGTCTCAGACCGTGTGTCTCAGTCCGTCTGTCGCACACCGTCTGTCGCAGACCGTCTGTCTCAGACCGTCTGTCTCAGATCGTCTGTCTCAGTCCGCCTGTCTCCGGTCGTCTGTCTCAGACCGTCTGTCTCAGCCCGTCTGGCTCAGACCGTCTGTCTCAGACCGTCTGTCTCAGACCGTCTGTCTCAGACCGTGTGTCTCAGTCCGTCTGTCTCAGACTGTCTGTCGCACACCGTCTGTCGCACACCGTTTGTTTCAGACCGTCTGTGTCAGACCGTCTATCTCAGACCGTCTTTCTCAGACCGTCTGTCTCAGACCGTCTGTCTCAGACCGTCTGTCTCAGACCGTCTGTCTCAGACCGTCGGTCTCAGACCGTCTGTCTCAGACCGTCTGTCTCAGTCCGTCTGCCCCTGTCCGTCTGTCTCATACCGTCTGCCTCATACCGTCTGTCTCAGACCGTATGTGTCAGACCGTATGTGTCAGACCGTCTGTCTCAGACCGTGTGTCTCAGTTTGTCCGTCTCAGACCGTCTGTCTCAGACCGTCTGTCTCAGACCGTCTGTCTCAGACCGTCTGTCTCAGACCGTCTGTCTCAGACCGTCTGTCTCAGACCGTCTGTCTCAGACCGTCTGTCTCAGACCGTCTGTCTCAGACCGTCTGTCTCAGACCGTCTGTCTCAGACCGTCTGTCTCAGACCGTCTGTCGCAGACCGTCTGTCTCAGACCGTCTGTCTCAGATCGTCTGTCTCAGTCCGCCTGTCTCCGGTCGTCTGTCTCAGACCGTCTGTCTCAGCCCGTCTGTCTCAGACCGTCCGTCTCTGTGCTTCTGTCTCCGTCTGTCGTCCTCTGTCCGTCTGTCCCAGACAATCTGTCTCAGACCGTCTGTCTCAGACCGTCTGTACAGACCGTCTGTCTCAGACCGTCTGTCTCAGACCGTCTGTCTCAGACCGTCTGTCTCAGACCGTCTGTCTCAGACCGTCTGTCTCAGACCGTCTGTCTCAGACCGTCTGTCTCAGACCGTCTGTCTCAGACCGTCTGTCTCAGACCGTCTGTCTCAGACCGTCTGTCTCAGACCGTCTGTCTCAGACCGTCTGTCTCAGACCGTGTGTCTCAGTTTGTCCGTCTCAGACCGTCTGTCTCTGACCGTCTGTCTCAGACCGTGTGTCTCAGACCGTCTGTCCCAGACCGTCTGTCTCAGACCGTCTGTCTCAGACCGTCTGTCTCAGACCGTCTGTCTCAGACCGTCTGTCTCAGACCGTCTGTCGCAGACCGTCTGTCTCAGACCGTCTGTCTCAGATCGTCTGTCTCAGTCCGCCTGTCTCCGGTCGTCTGTCTCAGACCGTCTGTCTCAGCCCGTCTGTCTCAGACCGTCCGTCTCTGTGCTTCTGTCTCCGTCTGTCGTCCTCTGTCCGTCCGTCTCATACCGTCTGTCCCAGACAATCTGTCTCAGACCGTCTGTCTCAGACCGTCTGTACAGACCGTCTGTCTCAGACCGTCTGTCTCAGACCGTCTGTCTCAGACCGTCGGTCTCAGACCGTGTGTCTCAGTTCGTCCGTCTCAGACCGTCTGTCTCAGACCGTCTGTCTCAGACCGTCTGTCTCAGACCGTCTGTCTTAGACCGTGTGGCTCAGTCCGTCTGTCGCACACCGTCTGTCGCAGACCGTCTGTCTCAGACCGTCTGTCTCAGATCGTCTGTCTCAGTCCGCCTGTCTCCGGTCGTCTGTCTCAGACCGTCTGTCTCAGCCCGTCTGGCTCAGACCGTCTGTCTCAGACCGTCTGTCTCAGACCGTCTGTCTCAGACCGTGTGTCTCAGTCCGTCTGTCTCAGACTGTCTGTCGCACACCGTCTGTCGCACACCGTTTGTTTCAGACCGTCTGTGTCAGACCGTCTATCTCAGACCGTCTTTCTCAGACCGTCTGTCTCAGACCGTCTGTCTCAGACTGTCTGTCTCAGACCGTCGGTCTCAGACCGTCTGTCTCAGACCGTCTGTCTCAGTCCGTCTGCCCCTGTCCGTCTGTCTCATACCGTCTGCCTCATACCGTCTGTCTCAGACCGTATGTGTCAGACCGTATGTGTCAGACCGTCTGTCTCAGACCGTGTGTCTCAGTTTGTCCGTCTCAGACCGTCTGTCTCAGACCGTCTGTCTCAGACCGTCTGTCTCAGACCGTCTGTCTCAGACCGTCTGTCTCAGACCGTCTGTCTCAGACCGTCTGTCTCAGACCGTCTGTCTCAGACCGTCTGTCTCAGACCGTCTGTCTCAGACCGTCTGTCTCAGACCGTCTGTCTCAGACCGTCTGTCTCAGACCGTCTGTCTCAGACCGTCTGTCGCAGACCGTCTGTCTCAGACCGTCTGTCTCAGATCGTCTGTCTCAGTCCGCCTGTCTCCGGTCGTCTGTCTCAGACCGTCTGTCTCAGCCCGTCTGTCTCAGACCGTCCGTCTCTGTGCTTCTGTCTCCGTCTGTCGTCCTCTGTCCGTCCGTCTCATACCGTCTGTCCCAGACAATCTGTCTCAGACCGTCTGTCTCAGACCGTCTGTCTCAGACCGTCGGTCTCAGACCGTCTGTCTCAGACCGTCTGTCTCAGTCCGTCTGCCCCTGTCCGTCTGTCTCATACCGTCTGCCTCATACCGTCTGTCTCAGACCGTATGTGTCAGACCGTATGTGTCAGACCGTCTGTCTCAGACCGTGTGTCTCAGTTTGTCCGTCTCAGACCGTCTGTCTCAGACCGTCTGTCTCAGACCGTCTGTCTCAGACCGTCTGTCTCAGACCGTCTGTCTCAGACCGTCTGTCTCAGACCGTCTGTCTCAGACCGTGTGTCTCAGTCCGTCTGTCGCACACCGTCTGTCGCAGACCGTCTGTCTCAGACCGTCTGTCTCAGATCGTCTGTCTCAGTCCGCCTGTCTCCGGTCGTCTGTCTCAGACCGTCTGTCTCAGCCCGTCTGGCTCAGACCGTCTGTCTCAGACCGTCTGTCTCAGACCGTCTGTCTCAGACCGTGTGTCTCAGTCCGTCTGTCTCAGACTGTCTGTCGCACACCGTCTGTCGCACACCGTTTGTTTCAGACCGTCTGTGTCAGACCGTCTATCTCAGACCGTCTTTCTCAGACCGTCTGTCTCAGACCGTCTGTCTCAGACCGTCTGTCTCAGACCGTCGGTCTCAGACCGTCTGTCTCAGACCGTCTGTCTCAGTCCGTCTGCCCCTGTCCGTCTGTCTCATACCGTCTGCCTCATACCGTCTGTCTCAGACCGTATGTGTCAGACCGTATGTGTCAGACCGTCTGTCTCAGACCGTGTGTCTCAGTTTGTCCGTCTCAGACCGTCTGTCTCAGACCGTCTGTCTCAGACCGTCTGTCTCAGATCGTCTGTCTCAGTCCGCCTGTCTCCGGTCGTCTGTCTCAGACCGTCTGTCTCAGCCCGTCTGGCTCAGACCGTCTGTCTCAGACCGTCTGTCTCAGACCGTCTGTCTCAGACCGTGTGTCTCAGTCCGTCTGTCTCAGACTGTCTGTCGCACACCGTCTGTCGCACACCGTTTGTTTCAGACCGTCTGTATCAGACCGTCTATCTCAGACCGTCTTTCTCAGACCGTCTGTCTCAGACCGTCTGTCTCAGACCGTCTGTCTCAGACCGTCTGTCTCAGACCGTCGGTCTCAGACCGTCTGTCTCAGACCGTCTGTCTCAGTCCGTCTGCCCCTGTCCGTCTGTCTCATACCGTCTGCCTCATACCGTCTGTCTCAGACCGTATGTGTCAGACCGTATGTGTCAGACCGTCTGTCTCAGACCGTGTGTCTCAGTTTGTCCGTCTCAGACCGTCTGTCTCAGACCGTCTGTCTCAGACCGTCTGTCTCAGACCGTCTGTCTCAGACCGTCTGTCTCAGACCGTCTGTCTCAGACCGTCTGTCTCAGACCGTCTGTCTCAGACCGTCTGTCTCAGACCGTCTGTCTCAGACCGTCTGTCTCAGACCGTCTGTCTCAGACCGTCTGTCTCAGACCGTCGGTCTCAGACCGTCGGTCTCAGACCGTGTGTCTCAGTTCGTCCGTCTCAGACCGTCTGTCTCAGACCGTCTGTCTCAGACCGTCTGTCTCAGACCGTGTGTCTCAGTCCGTCTGTCGCACACCGTCTGTCGCAGACCGTCTGTCTCAGACCGTCTGTCTCAGATCGTCTGTCTCAGTCCGCCTGTCTCCGGTCGTCTGTCTCAGACCGTCTGTCTCAGCCCGTCTGGCTCAGACCGTCTGTCTCAGACCGTCTGTCTCAGACCGTCTGTCTCAGACCGTGTGTCTCAGTCCGTCTGTCTCAGACTGTCTGTCGCACACCGTCTGTCGCACACCGTTTGTTTCAGACCGTCTGTGTCAGACCGTCTATCTCAGACCGTCTTTCTCAGACCGTCTGTCTCAGACCGTCTGTCGCAGACCGTCTGTCTCAGACCGTCTGTCTCAGATCGTCTGTCTCAGTCCGCCTGTCTCCGGTCGTCTGTCTCAGACCGTCTGTCTCAGCCCGTCTGTCTCAGACCGTCCGTCTCTGTGCTTCTGTCTCCGTCTGTCGTCCTCTGTCCGTCTGTCCCAGACAATCTGTCTCAGACCGTCTGTCTCAGACCGTCTGTACAGACCGTCTGTCTCAGACCGTCTGTCTCAGACCGTCTGTCTCAGACCGTCTGTCTCAGACCGTCTGTCTCAGACCGTCTGTCTCAGACCGTCTGTCTCAGACCGTCTGTCTCAGACCGTCTGTCTCAGACCGTCTGTCTCAGACCGTCTGTCTCAGACCGTCTGTCTCAGACCGTCTGTCTCAGACCGTCTGTCTCAGACCGTGTGTCTCAGTTTGTCCGTCTCAGACCGTCTGTCTCTGACCGTCTGTCTCAGACCGTGTGTCTCAGACCGTCTGTCCCAGACCGTCTGTCTCAGACCGTCTGTCTCAGACCGTCTGTCTCAGACCGTCTGTCTCAGACCGTCTGTCTCAGACCGTCTGTCGCAGACCGTCTGTCTCAGACCGTCTGTCTCAGATCGTCTGTCTCAGTCCGCCTGTCTCCGGTCGTCTGTCTCAGACCGTCTGTCTCAGCCCGTCTGTCTCAGACCGTCCGTCTCTGTGCTTCTGTCTCCGTCTGTCGTCCTCTGTCCGTCCGTCTCATACCGTCTGTCCCAGACAATCTGTCTCAGACCGTCTGTCTCAGACCGTCTGTACAGACCGTCTGTCTCAGACCGTCTGTCTCAGACCGTCTGTCTCAGACCGTCGGTCTCAGACCGTGTGTCTCAGTTCGTCCGTCTCAGACCGTCTGTCTCAGACCGTCTGTCTCAGACCGTCTGTCTTAGACCGTGTGGCTCAGTCCGTCTGTCGCACACCGTCTGTCGCAGACCGTCTGTCTCAGACCGTCTGTCTCAGATCGTCTGTCTCAGTCCGCCTGTCTCCGGTCGTCTGTCTCAGACCGTCTGTCTCAGCCCGTCTGGCTCAGACCGTCTGTCTCAGACCGTCTGTCTCAGATCGTCTGTCTCAGACCGTGTGTCTCAGTCCGTCTGTCTCAGACTGTCTGTCGCACACCGTCTGTCGCACACCGTTTGTTTCAGACCGTCTGTGTCAGACCGTCTATCTCAGACCGTCTTTCTCAGACCGTCTGTCTCAGACCGTCTGTCTCAGACTGTCTGTCTCAGACCGTCGGTCTCAGACCGTCTGTCTCAGACCGTCTGTCTCAGTCCGTCTGCCCCTGTCCGTCTGTCTCATACCGTCTGCCTCATACCGTCTGTCTCAGACCGTATGTGTCAGACCGTATGTGTCAGACCGTCTGTCTCAGACCGTGTGTCTCAGTTTGTCCGTCTCAGACCGTCTGTCTCAGACCGTCTGTCTCAGACCGTCTGTCTCAGACCGTCTGTCTCAGACCGTCTGTCTCAGACCGTCTGTCTCAGACCGTCTGTCTCAGACCGTCTGTCTCAGACCGTCTGTCTCAGACCGTCTGTCTCAGACCGTCTGTCTCAGACCGTCTGTCTCAGACCGTCTGTCTCAGACCGTCTGTCGCAGACCGTCTGTCTCAGACCGTCTGTCTCAGATCGTCTGTCTCAGTCCGCCTGTCTCCGGTCGTCTGTCTCAGACCGTCTGTCTCAGCCCGTCTGTCTCAGACCGTCCGTCTCTGTGCTTCTGTCTCCGTCTGTCGTCCTCTGTCCGTCCGTCTCATACCGTCTGTCCCAGACAATCTGTCTCAGACCGTCTGTCTCAGACCGTCTGTCTCAGACCGTCGGTCTCAGACCGTCTGTCTCAGACCGTCTGTCTCAGTCCGTCTGCCCCTGTCCGTCTGTCTCATACCGTCTGCCTCATACCGTCTGTCTCAGACCGTATGTGTCAGACCGTATGTGTCAGACCGTCTGTCTCAGACCGTGTGTCTCAGTTTGTCCGTCTCAGACCGTCTGTCTCAGACCGTCTGTCTCAGACCGTCTGTCTCAGACCGTCTGTCTCAGACCGTCTGTCTCAGACCGTCTGTCTCAGACCGTGTGTCTCAGTCCGTCTGTCGCACACCGTCTGTCGCAGACCGTCTGTCTCAGACCGTCTGTCTCAGATCGTCTGTCTCAGTCCGCCTGTCTCCGGTCGTCTGTCTCAGACCGTCTGTCTCAGCCCGTCTGGCTCAGACCGTCTGTCTCAGACCGTCTGTCTCAGACCGTCTGTCTCAGACCGTGTGTCTCAGTCCGTCTGTCTCAGACTGTCTGTCGCACACCGTCTGTCGCACACCGTTTGTTTCAGACCGTCTGTGTCAGACCGTCTATCTCAGACCGTCTTTCTCAGACCGTCTGTCTCAGACCGTCTGTCTCAGACCGTCTGTCTCAGACCGTCGGTCTCAGACCGTCTGTCTCAGACCGTCTGTCTCAGTCCGTCTGCCCCTGTCCGTCTGTCTCATACCGTCTGCCTCATACCGTCTGTCTCAGACCGTATGTGTCAGACCGTATGTGTCAGACCGTCTGTCTCAGACCGTGTGTCTCAGTTTGTCCGTCTCAGACCGTCTGTCTCAGACCGTCTGTCTCAGACCGTCTGTCTCAGATCGTCTGTCTCAGTCCGCCTGTCTCCGGTCGTCTGTCTCAGACCGTCTGTCTCAGCCCGTCTGGCTCAGACCGTCTGTCTCAGACCGTCTGTCTCAGACCGTCTGTCTCAGACCGTCTGTCTCAGACCGTCTGTCTCAGACCGTCTGTCGCAGACCGTCTGTCTCAGACCGTCTGTCTCAGATCGTCTGTCTCAGTCCGCCTGTCTCCGGTCGTCTGTCTCAGACCGTCTGTCTCAGCCCGTCTGTCTCAGACCGTCCGTCTCTGTGCTTCTGTCTCCGTCTGTCGTCCTCTGTCCGTCCGTCTCATACCGTCTGTCCCAGACAATCTGTCTCAGACCGTCTGTCTCAGACCGTCTGTCTCAGACCGTCGGTCTCAGACCGTCTGTCTCAGACCGTCTGTCTCAGTCCGTCTGCCCCTGTCCGTCTGTCTCATACCGTCTGCCTCATACCGTCTGTCTCAGACCGTATGTGTCAGACCGTATGTGTCAGACCGTCTGTCTCAGACCGTGTGTCTCAGTTTGTCCGTCTCAGACCGTCTGTCTCAGACCGTCTGTCTCAGACCGTCTGTCTCAGACCGTCTGTCTCAGACCGTCTGTCTCAGACCGTCTGTCTCAGACCGTCTGTCTCAGACCGTCTGTCTCAGACCGTCTGTCTCAGACCGTGTGTCTCAGTCCGTCTGTCGCACACCGTCTGTCGCAGACCGTCTGTCTCAGACCGTCTGTCTCAGATCGTCTGTCTCAGTCCGCCTGTCTCCGGTCGTCTGTCTCAGACCGTCTGTCTCAGCCCGTCTGGCTCAGACCGTCTGTCTCAGACCGTCTGTCTCAGACCGTCTGTCTCAGACCGTGTGTCTCAGTCCGTCTGTCTCAGACTGTCTGTCGCACACCGTCTGTCGCACACCGTTTGTTTCAGACCGTCTGTGTCAGACCGTCTATCTCAGACCGTCTTTCTCAGACCGTCTGTCTCAGACCGTCTGTCTCAGACCGTCTGTCTCAGACCGTCGGTCTCAGACCGTCTGTCTCAGACCGTCTGTCTCAGTCCGTCTGCCCCTGTCCGTCTGTCTCATACCGTCTGCCTCATACCGTCTGTCTCAGACCGTATGTGTCAGACCGTATGTGTCAGACCGTCTGTCTCAGACCGTGTGTCTCAGTTTGTCCGTCTCAGACCGTCTGTCTCAGACCGTCTGTCTCAGACCGTCTGTCTCAGATCGTCTGTCTCAGTCCGCCTGTCTCCGGTCGTCTGTCTCAGACCGTCTGTCTCAGCCCGTCTGGCTCAGACCGTCTGTCTCAGACCGTCTGTCTCAGACCGTCTGTCTCAGACCGTGTGTCTCAGTCCGTCTGTCTCAGACTGTCTGTCGCACACCGTCTGTCGCACACCGTTTGTTTCAGACCGTCTGTATCAGACCGTCTATCTCAGACCGTCTTTCTCAGACCGTCTGTCTCAGACCGTCTGTCTCAGACCGTCGGTCTCAGACCGTCTGTCTCAGACCGTCTGTCTCAGTCCGTCTGCCCCTGTCCGTCTGTCTCATACCGTCTGCCTCATACCGTCTGTCTCAGACCGTATGTGTCAGACCGTATGTGTCAGACCGTCTGTCTCAGACCGTGTGTCTCAGTTTGTCCGTCTCAGACCGTCTGTCTCAGACCGTCTGTCTCAGACCGTCTGTCTCAGACCGTCTGTCTCAGACCGTCTGTCTCAGACCGTCTGTCTCAGACCGTCTGTCTCAGACCGTCTGTCTCAGACCGTCTGTCTCAGACCGTCGGTCTCAGACCGTCGGTCTCAGACCGTGTGTCTCAGTTCGTCCGTCTCAGACCGTCTGTCTCAGACCGTCTGTCTCAGACCGTCTGTCTCAGACCGTGTGTCTCAGTCCGTCTGTCGCACACCGTCTGTCGCAGACCGTCTGTCTCAGACCGTCTGTCTCAGATCGTCTGTCTCAGTCCGCCTGTCTCCGGTCGTCTGTCTCAGACCGTCTGTCTCAGCCCGTCTGGCTCAGACCGTCTGTCTCAGACCGTCTGTCTCAGACCGTCTGTCTCAGACCGTGTGTCTCAGTCCGTCTGTCTCAGACTGTCTGTCGCACACCGTCTGTCGCACACCGTTTGTTTCAGACCGTCTGTGTCAGACCGTCTATCTCAGACCGTCTTTCTCAGACCGTCTGTCTCAGACCGTCTGTCTCAGACCGTCTGTCTCAGACCGTCGGTCTCAGACCGTCTGTCTCAGACCGTCTGTCTCAGTCCGTCTGCCCCTGTCCGTCTGTCTCATACCGTCTGCCTCATACCGTCTGTCTCAGACCGTATGTGTCAGACCGTATGTGTCAGACCGTCTGTCTCAGACCGTGTGTCTCAGTTTGTCCGTCTCAGACCGTCTGTCTCAGACCGTCTGTCTCAGACCGTCTGTCTCAGACCGTCTGTCTCAGACCGTCTGTCTCAGACCGTCTGTCTCAGACCGTCTGTCTCAGACCGTCTGTCTCAGACCGTCTGTCTCAGACCGTCTGTCTCAGACCGTCTGTCTCAGACCGTCTGTCTCAGACCGTCTGTCTCAGACCGTCTGTCTCAGACCGTCTGTCGCAGACCGTCTGTCTCAGACCGTCTGTCTCAGATCGTCTGTCTCAGTCCGCCTGTCTCCGGTCGTCTGTCTCAGACCGTCTGTCTCAGACCGTCTGTCTCAGCCCGTCTGTCTCAGACCGTCCGTCTCTGTGCTTCTGTCTCCGTCTGTCGTCCTCTGTCCGTCCGTCTCATACCGTCTGTCCCAGACAATCTGTCTCAGACCGTCTGTCTCAGACCGTCTGTACAGACCGTCTGTCTCAGACCGTCTGTCTCAGACCGTCTGTCTCAGACCGTCCGTCTCTGTGCTTCTGTCTCCGTCTGTCGTCCTCTGTCCGTCCGTCTCATACCGTCTGTCCCAGACAATCTGTCTCAGACCGTCTGTACAGACCGTCTGTCTCAGACCGTCTGTCTCAGACCGTCTGTCTCAGACCGTCTGTCTCAGACCGTCTGTCTCAGACCGTCTGTCTCAGACCGTCTGTCTCAGACCGTCTGTCTCAGACCGTCTGTCTCAGACCGTCTGTCTCAGACCGTCTGTCTCAGACCGTCTGTCTCAGACCGTCTGTCTCAGACCGTCTGTCTCAGACCGTCTGTCTCAGACCGTCTGTCTCAGACCGTCTGTCTCAGACCGTCGGTCTCAGACCGTCGGTCTCAGACCGTCGGTCTCAGACCGTGTGTCTCAGTTCGTCCGTCTCAGACCGTCTGTCTCAGACCGTCTGTCTCAGACCGTCTGTCTCAGACCGTCTGTCTCAGACCGTGTGTCTCAGTCCGTCTGTCGCACACCGTCTGTCGCAGACCGTCTGTCTCAGACCGTCTGTCTCAGATCGTCTGTCTCAGTCCGCCTGTCTCCGGTCGTCTGTCTCAGACCGTCTGTCTCAGCCCGTCTGGCTCAGACCGTCTGTCTCAGACCGTCTGTCTCAGACCGTCTGTCTCAGACCGTGTGTCTCAGTCCGTCTGTCTCAGACTGTCTGTCGCACACCGTCTGTCGCACACCGTTTGTTTCAGACCGTCTGTGTCAGACCGTCTATCTCAGACCGTCTTTCTCAGACCGTCTGTCTCAGACCGTCTGTCTCAGACCGTCTGTCTCAGACCGTCGGTCTCAGACCGTCTGTCTCAGACCGTCTGTCTCAGTCCGTCTGCCCCTGTCCGTCTGTCTCATACCGTCTGCCTCATACCGTCTGTCTCAGACCGTATGTGTCAGACCGTATGTGTCAGACCGTCTGTCTCAGACCGTGTGTCTCAGTTTGTCCGTCTCAGACCGTCTGTCTCAGACCGTCTGTCTCAGACCGTCTGTCTCAGACCGTCTGTCTCAGACCGTCTGTCTCAGACCGTCTGTCTCAGACCGTCTGTCTCAGACCGTCTGTCTCAGACCGTCTGTCTCAGACCGTCTGTCTCAGACCGTCTGTCTCAGACCGTCTGTCTCAGACCGTCTGTCTCAGACCGTCTGTCGCAGACCGTCTGTCTCAGACCGTCTGTCTCAGATCGTCTGTCTCAGTCCGCCTGTCTCAGCCCGTCTGTCTCAGACCGTCCGTCTCTGTGCTTCTGTCTCCGTCTGTCGTCCTCTGTCCGTCCGTCTCATACCGTCTGTCCCAGACAATCTGTCTCAGACCGTCTGTCTCAGACCGTCTGTACAGACCGTCTGTCTCAGACCGTCTGTCTCAGACCGTCTGTCTCAGACCGTCCGTCTCTGTGCTTCTGTCTCCGTCTGTCGTCCTCTGTCCGTCCGTCTCATACCGTCTGTCCCAGACAATCTGTCTCAGACCGTCTGTACAGACCGTCTGTCTCAGACCGTCTGTCTCAGACCGTCTGTCTCAGACCGTCTGTCTCAGACCGTCTGTCTCAGACCGTCTGTCTCAGACCGTCTGTCTCAGACCGTCTGTCTCAGACCGTCTGTCTCAGACCGTCTGTCTCAGACCGTCTGTCTCAGACCGTCTGTCTCAGACCGTCTGTCTCAGACCGTCGGTCTCAGACCGTCGGTCTCAGACCGTCGGTCTCAGACCGTGTGTCTCAGTTCGTCCGTCTCAGACCGTCTGTCTCAGACCGTCTGTCTCAGACCGTCTGTGTCAGACCGTGTGTCTCAGTCCGTCTGTCGCACACCGTCTGTCGCAGACCGTCTGTCTCAGACCGTCTGTCTCAGATCGTCTGTCTCAGTCCGCCTGTCTCCGGTCGTCTGTCTCAGACCGTCTGTCTCAGACCGTCTGTCTCAGACCGTCTGTCTCAGACCGTCTGTCTCAGACCGTCTGTCTCAGACCGTCTGTCTCAGTCCGTCTGCCCCTGTCCGTCTGTCTCATACCGTCTGCCTCATACCGTCTGTCTCAGACCGTATGTGTCAGACCGTATGTGTCAGACCGTCTGTCTCAGACCGTGTGTCTCAGTTTGTCCGTCTCAGACCGTCTGTCTCAGACCGTCTGTCTCAGACCGTCTGTCTCAGACCGTCTGTCTCAGACCGTCTGTCTCAGACCGTCTGTCTCAGACCGTCTGTCTCAGACCGTCTGTCTCAGACCGTCTGTCTCAGACCGTCTGTCTCAGACCGTCTGTCTCAGTCCGTCTGCCCCTGTCCGTCTGTCTCATACCGTCTGCCTCATACCGTCTGTCTCAGACCGTATGTGTCAGACCGTATGTGTCAGACCGTCTGTCTCAGACCGTGTGTCTCAGTTTGTCCGTCTCAGACCGTCTGTCTCAGACCGTCTGTCTCAGACCGTCTGTCTCAGACCGTCTGTCTCAGACCGTCTGTCTCAGACCGTCTGTCTCAGACCGTCTGTCTCAGACCGTCTGTCTCAGACCGTCTGTCTCAGTCCGTCTGCCCCTGTCCGTCTGTCTCATACCGTCTGCCTCATACCGTCTGTCTCAGACCGTCTGTCTCAGACCGTCTGTCTCAGACCGTCTGTCTCAGACCGTCTGTCTCAGACCGTCTGTCTCAGTCCGTCTGCCCCTGTCCGTCTGTCTCATACCGTCTGCCTCATACCGTCTGTCTCAGACCGTATGTGTCAGACCGTATGTGTCAGACCGTCTGTCTCAGACCGTGTGTCTCAGTTTGTCCGTCTCAGACCGTCTGTCTCAGACCGTCTGTCTCAGACCGTCTGTCTCAGTCCGCCTGTCTCCGGTCGTCTGTCTCAGACCGTCTGTCTCAACCCGTCTGTCTCAGACCGTCCGTCTCTGTGCTTCTGTCTCCGTCTGTCGTCCTCTGTCCGTCCGTCTCATACCGTCTGTCCCAGACAATCTGTCTCAGACCGTCTGTCCCAGACAATCTGTCTCAGACCGTCTGTCTCAGACCGTCTGTACAGACCGTCTGTCTCAGACCGTCTGTCTCAGACCGTCTGTCTCAGACCGTCTGTCTCAGACCGTCTGTCTCAGACCGTCTGTCTCAGACCGTCTGTCTCAGACCGTCCGTCTCTGTGCTTCTGTCTCCGTCTGTCGTCCTCTGTCCGTCCGTCTCATACCGTCTGTCCCAGACAATCTGTCTCAGACCGTCTGTACAGACCGTCTGTCTCAGACCGTCTGTCTCAGACCGTCTGTCTCAGACCGTCTGTCTCAGACCGTCTGTCTCAGACCGTCCGTCTCAGACCGTCTGTCTCAGACCGTCTGTCTCAGACCGTCTGTCTCAGACCGTCTGTCTCAGACCGTCTGTCTCAGACCGTCTGTCTCAGACCGTCTGTCTCAGACCGTCTGTCTCAGACCGTCGGTCTCAGACCGTCGGTCTCAGACCGTCGGTCTCAGACCGTGTGTCTCAGTTCGTCCGTCTCAGACCGTCTGTCTCAGACCGTCTGTCTCAGACCGTCTGTCTCAGACCGTCTGTCTCAGACCGTCTGTCTCAGACCGTGTGTCTCAGTCCGTCTGTCGCACACCGTCTGTCGCAGACCGTCTGTCTCAGACCGTCTGTCTCAGATCGTCTGTCTCAGTCCGCCTGTCTCCGGTCGTCTGTCTCAGACCGTCTGTCTCAGCCCGTCTGGCTCAGACCGTCTGTTTCAGACCGTCTGTCTCAGACCGTCTGTCTCAGACCGTGTGTCTCAGTCCGTCTGTCTCAGACTGTCTGTCGCACACCGTCTGTCGCACACCGTTTGTTTCAGACCGTCTGTGTCAGACCGTCTATCTCAGACAGTCTTTCTCAGACCGTCTGTCTCAGACCGTCTGTCTCAGACCGTCTGTCTCAGACCGTCGGTCTCAGACCGTCTGTCTCAGACCGTCTGTCTCAGTCCGTCTGCCCCTGTCCGTCTGTCTCATACCGTCTGCCTCATACCGTCTGTCTCAGACCGTATGTGTCAGACCGTATGTGTCAGACCGTCTGTCTCAGACCGTGTGTCTCAGTTTGTCCGTCTCAGACCGTCTGTCTCAGACCGTCTGTCTCAGACCGTCTGTCTCAGACCGTCTGTCTCAGACCGTCTGTCTCAGACCGTCTGTCTCAGACCGTCTGTCTCAGACCGTCTGTCTCAGACCGTCTGTCTCAGACCGTCTGTCTCAGACCGTCTGTCTCAGACCGTCTGTCTCAGACCGTCTGTCTCAGACCGTCTGTCTCAGACCGTCTGTCTCAGACCGTCTGTCGCAGACCGTCTGTCTCAGACCGTCTGTCTCAGATCGTCTGTCTCAGTCCGCCTGTCTCCGGTCGTCTGTCTCAGACCGTCTGTCTCAGCCCGTCTGTCTCAGACCGTCCGTCTCTGTGCTTCTGTCTCCGTCTGTCGTCCTCTGTCCGTCCGTCTCATACCGTCTGTCCCAGACAATCTGTCTCAGACCGTCTGTCTCAGACCGTCTGTACAGACCGTCTGTCTCAGACCGTCTGTCTCAGACCGTCTGTCTCAGACCGTCTGTCTCAGACCGTCTGTCTCAGACCGTCTGTCTCAGACCGTCCGTCTCTGTGCTTCTGTCTCCGTCTGTCGTCCTCTGTCCGTCCGTCTCATACCGTCTGTCCCAGACAATCTGTCTCAGACCGTCTGTACAGACCGTCTGTCTCAGACCGTCTGTCTCAGACCGTCTGTCTCAGACCGTCTGTCTCAGACCGTCTGTCTCAGACCGTCTGTCTCAGACCGTCTGTCTCAGACCGTCTGTCTCAGACCGTCTGTCTCAGACCGTCTGTCTCAGACCGTCTGTCTCAGACCGTCTGTCTCAGACCGTCTGTCTCAGACCGTCTGTCTCAGACCGTCGGTCTCAGACCGTCGGTCTCAGACCGTGTGTCTCAGTTCGTCCGTCTCAGACCGTCTGTCTCAGACCGTCTGTCTCAGACCGTCTGTCTCAGACCGTGTGTCTCAGTCCGTCTGTCGCACACCGTCTGTCGCAGACCGTCTGTCTCAGACCGTCTGTCTCAGATCGTCTGTCTCAGTCCGCCTGTCTCCGGTCGTCTGTCTCAGACCGTCTGTCTCAGCCCGTCTGGCTCAGACCGTCTGCCTCAGACCGTCTGTCTCAGACCGTCTGTCTCAGACCGTGTGTCTCAGATCGTCTGTCTCAGTCCGCCTGTCTCCGGTCGTCTGTCTCAGACCGTCTGTCTCAGCCCGTCTGTCTCAGACCGTCTGTCTCAGACCGTCTGTCTCAGACCGTCGGTCTCAGACCGTCGGTCTCAGACCGTGTGTCTCAGTTCGTCTGTCTCAGACCGTCTGTCTCAGACCGTCTGTCTCAGACCGTCTGTCTCAGACCGTCTGTCTCAGACCGTCTGTCTCAGACCGTCTGTCTCAGACCGTCTGTCTCAGACCGTCTGTCGCAGACCGTCTGTCTCAGACCGTCTGTCTCAGATCGTCTGTCTCAGTCCGCCTGTCTCCGGTCGTCTGTCTCAGACCGTCTGTCTCAGCCCGTCTGTCTCAGACCGTCCGTCTCTGTGCTTCTGTCTCCGTCTGTCGTCCTCTGTCCGTCCGTCTCATACCGTCTGTCCCAGACAATCTGTCTCAGACCGTCTGTCTCAGACCGTCTGTACAGACCGTCTGTCTCAGACCGTCTGTCTCAGACCGTCTGTCTCAGACCGTCTGTCTCAGACCGTCTGTCTCAGACCGTCTGTCTCAGACCGTCCGTCTCTGTGCTTCTGTCTCCGTCTGTCGTCCTCTGTCCGTCCGTCTCATACCGTCTGTCCCAGACAATCTGTCTCAGACCGTCTGTACAGACCGTCTGTCTCAGACCGTCTGTCTCAGACCGTCTGTCTCAGACCGTCTGTCTCAGACCGTCTGTCTCAGACCGTCTGTCTCAGACCGTCTGTCTCAGACCGTCTGTCTCAGACCGTCTGTCTCAGACCGTCTGTCTCAGACCGTCTGTCTCAGACCGTCTGTCTCAGACCGTCTGTCTCAGACCGTCGGTCTCAGACCGTCGGTCTCAGACCGTGTGTCTCAGTTCGTCCGTCTCAGACCGTCTGTCTCAGACCGTCTGTCTCAGACCGTCTGTCTCAGACCGTGTGTCTCAGTCCGTCTGTCGCACACCGTCTGTCGCAGACCGTCTGTCTCAGACCGTCTGTCTCAGATCGTCTGTCTCAGTCCGCCTGTCTCCGGTCGTCTGTCTCAGACCGTCTGTCTCAGCCCGTCTGGCTCAGACCGTCTGCCTCAGACCGTCTGTCTCAGACCGTCTGTCTCAGACCGTGTGTCTCAGTCCGTCTGTCTCAGACTGTCTGTCGCACACCGTCTGTCGCACACCGTTTGTTTCAGACCGTCTGTGTCAGACCGTCTATCTCAGACCGTCTTTCTCATACCGTCTGTCTCAGACCGTCTGTCTTAGACCGTCGGTCTCAGACCGTCGGTCTCAGACCGTCTGTCTCAGAACGTCTGTCTCAGTCCGTCTGCCCCTGTCCGTCTGTCTCATACCGTCTGCCTCATACCGTCTGTCTCAGACCGTATGTGTCAGACCGTATGTGTCAGACCGTCTGTCTCAGACCGTGTGTCTCAGTTTGTCCGTCTCAGACCGTCTGTCTCAGACCGTCTGTCTCAGACCGTCTGTCTCAGACCGTCTGTCTCAGACCGTCTGTCTCAGACCGTCTGTCTCAGACCGTCTGTCTCAGACCGTCTGTCTCAGACCGTCTGTCTCAGACCGTCTGTCTCAGACCGTCTGTCGCAGACCGTCTGTCTCAGACCGTCTGTCTCAGATCGTCTGTCTCAGTCCGCCTGTCTCCGGTCGTCTGTCTCAGACCGTCTGTCTCAGCCCGTCTGTCTCAGACCGTCCGTCTCTGTGCTTCTGTCTCCGTCTGTCGTCCTCTGTCCGTCCGTCTCATACCGTCTGTCCCAGACAATCTGTCTCAGACCGTCTGTCTCAGACCGTCTGTACAGACCGTTTGTCTCAGACCGTCTGTCTCAGACCGTCTGTCTCAGACCGTCTGTCTCAGACCGTCTGTCTCAGACCGTCTGTCTCAGACCGTCTGTCTCAGACCGTCTGTCTCAGACCGTCTGTCTCAGACCGTCTGTCTCAGACCGTCCGTCTCTGTGCTTCTGTCTCCGTCTGTCGTCCTCTGTCCGTCCATCTCATACCGTCTGTCCCAGACAATCTGTCTCAGACCGTCTGTACAGACCGTCTGTCTCAGACCGTCTGTCTCAGACCGTCTGTCTCAGACCGTCTGTCTCAGACCGTCTGTCTCAGACCGTCTGTCTCAGACCGTCGGTCTCAGACCGTCTGTCTCAGACCGTCTGTCTCAGTCCGTCTGCCCCTGTCCGTCTGTCTCATACCGTCTGCCTCATACCGTCTGTCTCAGACCGTATGTGTCAGACCGTATGTGTCAGACCGTCTGTCTCAGACCGTGTGTCTCAGTTTGTCCGTCTCAGACCGTCTGTCTCAGACCGTCTGTCTCAGACCGTCTGTCTCAGACCGTCTGTCTCAGACCGTCTGTCTCAGACCGTCTGTCTCAGACCGTCTGTCTCAGACCGTCTGTCTCAGACCGTCTGTCTCAGACCGTCTGTCTCAGACCGTCTGTCTCAGACCGTCTGTCGCAGACCGTCTGTCTCAGACCGTCTGTCTCAGATCGTCTGTCTCAGTCCGCCTGTCTCCGGTCGTCTGTCTCAGACCGTCTGTCTCAGCCCGTCTGTCTCAGACCGTCCGTCTCTGTGCTTCTGTCTCCGTCTGTCGTCCTCTGTCCGTCCGTCTCATACCGTCTGTCCCAGACAATCTGTCTCAGACCGTCTGTCTCAGACCGTCTGTACAGACCGTCTGTCTCAGACCGTCTGTCTCAGACCGTCTGTCTCAGACCGTCTGTCTCAGACCGTCTGTCTCAGACCGTCCGTCTCTGTGCTTCTGTCTCCGTCTGTCGTCCTCTGTCCGTCCGTCTCATACCGTCTGTCCCAGACAATCTGTCTCAGACCGTCTGTACAGACCGTCTGTCTCAGACCGTCTGTCTCAGACCGTCTGTCTCAGACCGTCTGTCTCAGACCGTCTGTCTCAGACCGTCTGTCTCAGACCGTCTGTCTCAGACCGTCTGTCTCAGACCGTCTGTCTCAGACCGTCTGTCTCAGACCGTCTGTCTCAGACCGTCTGTCTCAGACCGTCGGTCTCAGACCGTCGGTCTCAGACCGTGTGTCTCAGTTCGTCCGTCTCAGACCGTCTGTCTCAGACCGTCTGTCTCAGACCGTCTGTCTCAGACCGTGTGTCTCAGTCCGTCTGTCGCACACCGTCTGTCGCAGACCGTCTGTCTCAGACCGTCTGTCTCAGATCGTCTGTCTCAGTCCGCCTGTCTCCGGTCGTCTGTCTCAGACCGTCTGTCTCAGCCCGTCTGGCTCAGACCGTCTGCCTCAGACCGTCTGTCTCAGACCGTCTGTCTCAGACCGTGTGTCTCAGTCCGTCTGTCTCAGACTGTCTGTCGCACACCGTCTGTCGCACACCGTTTGTTTCAGACCGTCTGTGTCAGACCGTCTATCTCAGACCGTCTTTCTCAGACCGTCTGTCTCAGACCGTCTGTCTCAGACCGTCTGTCTCAGACCGTCGGTCTCAGACCGTCTGTCTCAGACCGTCTGTCTCAGTCCGTCTGCCCCTGTCCGTCTGTCTCATACCGTCTGCCTCATACCGTCTGTCTCAGACCGTATGTGTCAGACCGTATGTGTCAGACCGTCTGTCTCAGACCGTGTGTCTCAGTTTGTCCGTCTCAGACCGTCTGTCTCAGACCGTCTGTCTCAGACCGTCTGTCTCAGACCGTCTGTCTCAGACCGTCTGTCTCAGACCGTCTGTCTCAGACCGTCTGTCTCAGACCGTCTGTCTCAGACCGTCTGTCTCAGACCGTCTGTCGCAGACCGTCTGTCTCAGATCGTCTGTCTCAGTCCGCCTGTCTCCGGTCGTCTGTCTCAGCCCGTCTGTCTCAGACCGTCCGTCTCTGTGCTTCTGTCTCCGTCTGTCGTCCTCTGTCCGTCCGTCTCATACCGTCTGTCCCAGACAATCTGTCTCAGACCGTCTGTCTCAGACCGTCTGTACAGACCGTCTGTCTCAGACCGTCTGTCTCAGACCGTCTGTCTCAGACCGTCTGTCTCAGACCGTCTGTCTCAGACCGTCTGTCTCAGACCGTCCGTCTCTGTGCTTCTGTCTCCGTCTGTCGTCCTCTGTCCGTCCGTCTCATACCGTCTGTCCCAGACAATCTGTCTCAGACCGTCTGTACAGACCGTCTGTCTCAGACCGTCTGTCTCAGACCGTCTGTCTCAGACCGTCTGTCTCAGACCGTCTGTCTCAGACCGTCTGTCTCAGACCGTCTGTCTCAGACCGTCTGTCTCAGACCGTCTGTCTCAGACCGTCTGTCTCAGACCGTCTGTCTCAGACCGTCGGTCTCAGACCGTGTGTCTCAGTTCGTCCGTCTCAGACCGTCTGTCTCAGACCGTCTGTCTCAGACCGTCTGTCTCAGACCGTCTGTCTCAGACCGTGTGTCTCAGTCCGTCTGTCGCACACCGTCTGTCGCAGACCGTCTGTCTCAGACCGTCTGTCTCAGATCGTCTGTCTCAGTCCGCCTGTCTCCGGTCGTCTGTCTCAGACCGTCTGTCTCAGCCCGTCTGGCTCAGACCGTCTGTCTCAGACCGTCTGTCTCAGACCGTCTGTCTCAGACCGTGTGTCTCAGTCCGTCTGTCTCAGACTGTCTGTCGCACACCGTCTGTCGCACACCGTTTGTTTCAGACCGTCTGTGTCAGACCGTCTATCTCAGACCGTCTTTCTCAGACCGTCTGTCTCAGACCGTCTGTCTCAGACCGTCTGTCTCAGACCGTCGGTCTCAGACCGTCTGTCTCAGACCGTCTGTCTCAGTCCGTCTGCCCCTGTCCGTCTGTCTCATACCGTCTGCCTCATACCGTCTGTCTCAGACCGTATGTGTCAGACCGTATGTGTCAGACCGTCTGTCTCAGACCGTGTGTCTCAGTTTGTCCGTCTCAGACCGTCTGTCTCAGACCGTCTGTCTCAGACCGTCTGTCTCAGACCGTCTGTCTCAGACCGTCTGTCTCAGACCGTCTGTCTCAGACCGTCTGTCTCAGACCGTCTGTCTCAGACCGTCTGTCTCAGACCGTCTGTCGCAGACCGTCTGTCTCAGACCGTCTGTCTCAGATCGTCTGTCTCAGTCCGCCTGTCTCCGGTCGTCTGTCTCAGACCGTCTGTCTCAGCCCGTCTGTCTCAGACCGTCCGTCTCTGTGCTTCTGTCTCCGTCTGTCGTCCTCTGTCCGTCCGTCTCATACCGTCTGTCCCAGACAATCTGTCTCAGACCGTCTGTCTCAGACCGTCTGTACAGACCGTCTGTCTCAGACCGTCTGTCTCAGACCGTCTGTCTCAGACCGTCTGTCTCAGACCGTCTGTCTCAGACCGTGTGTCTCAGTCCGTCTGTCGCACACCGTCTGTCGCAGACCGTCTGTCTCAGACCGTCTGTCTCAGATCGTCTGTCTCAATCCGCCTGTCTCCGGTCGTCTGTCTCAGACCGTCTGTCTCAGCCCGTCTGGCTCAGACCGTCTGTCTCAGACCGTCTGTCTCAGACCGTCTGTCTCAGACCGTGTGTCTCAGTCCGTCTGTCTCAGACTGTCTGTCGCACACCGTCTGTCGCACACCGTTTGTTTCAGACCGTCTGTGTCAGACCGTCTATCTCAGACCGTCTTTCTCATACCGTCTGTCTCAGACCGTCTGTCTCAGACCGTCTGTCTCAGACCGTCGGTCTCAGACCGTCTGTCTCAGACCGTCTGTCTCAGTCCGTCTGCCCCTGTCCGTCTGTCTCATACCGTCTGCCTCATACCGTCTGTCTCAGACCGTCTGTCTCAGACCGTCGGTCTCAGACCGTCGGTCTCAGACCGTCGGTCTCAGACCGTGTGTCTCAGTTCGTCCGTCTCAGACCGTCTGTCTCAGACCGTCTGTCTCAGACCGTCTGTCTCAGACCGTGTGTCTCAGTCCGTCTGTCGCACACCGTCTGTCGCAGACCGTCTGTCTCAGACCGTCTGTCTCAGATCGTCTGTCTCAGTCCGCCTGTCTCCGGTCGTCTGTCTCAGACCGTCTGTCTCAGCCCGTCTGGCTCAGACCGTCTGCCTCAGACCGTCTGTCTCAGACCGTCTGTCTCAGACCGTGTGTCTCAGTCCGTCTGTCTCAGACTGTCTGTCGCACACCGTCTGTCGCACACCGTTTGTTTCAGACCGTCTGTGTCAGACCGTCTATCTCAGACCGTCTTTCTCAGACCGTCTGTCTCAGACCGTCCGTCTCATACCGTCTGTCCCAGACAATCTGTCTCAGACCGTCTGTCTCAGACCGTCTGTACAGACCGTCTGTCTCAGACCGTCTGTCTCAGACCGTCTGTCTCAGACCGTCTGTCTCAGACCGTCTGTCTCAGACCGTCTGTCTCAGACCGTCCGTCTCTGTGCTTCTGTCTCCGTCTGTCGTCCTCTGTCCGTCCGTCTCATACCGTCTGTCCCAGACAATCTGTCTCAGACCGTCTGTACAGACCGTCTGTCTCAGACCGTCTGTCTCAGACCGTCTGTCTCAGACCGTCTGTCTCAGACCGTCTGTCTCAGACCGTCTGTCTCAGACCGTCTGTCTCAGACCGTCTGTCTCAGACCGTCTGTCTCAGACCGTCTGTCTCAGACCGTCTGTCTCAGACCGTCGGTCTCAGACCGTGTGTCTCAGTTCGTCCGTCTCAGACCGTCTGTCTCAGACCGTCTGTCTCAGACCGTCTGTCTCAGACCGTCTGTCTCAGACCGTGTGTCTCAGTCCGTCTGTCGCACACCGTCTGTCGCAGACCGTCTGTCTCAGACCGTCTGTCTCAGATCGTCTGTCTCAGTCCGCCTGTCTCCGGTCGTCTGTCTCAGACCGTCTGTCTCAGCCCGTCTGGCTCAGACCGTCTGTCTCAGACCGTCTGTCTCAGACCGTCTGTCTCAGACCGTGTGTCTCAGTCCGTCTGTCTCAGACTGTCTGTCGCACACCGTCTGTCGCACACCGTTTGTTTCAGACCGTCTGTGTCAGACCGTCTATCTCAGACCGTCTTTCTCAGACCGTCTGTCTCAGACCGTCTGTCTCAGACCGTCTGTCTCAGACCGTCGGTCTCAGACCGTCTGTCTCAGACCGTCTGTCTCAGTCCGTCTGCCCCTGTCCGTCTGTCTCATACCGTCTGCCTCATACCGTCTGTCTCAGACCGTATGTGTCAGACCGTATGTGTCAGACCGTCTGTCTCAGACCGTGTGTCTCAGTTTGTCCGTCTCAGACCGTCTGTCTCAGACCGTCTGTCTCAGACCGTCTGTCTCAGACCGTCTGTCTCAGACCGTCTGTCTCAGACCGTCTGTCTCAGACCGTCTGTCTCAGACCGTCTGTCTCAGACCGTCTGTCTCAGACCGTCTGTCGCAGACCGTCTGTCTCAGACCGTCTGTCTCAGATCGTCTGTCTCAGTCCGCCTGTCTCCGGTCGTCTGTCTCAGACCGTCTGTCTCAGCCCGTCTGTCTCAGACCGTCCGTCTCTGTGCTTCTGTCTCCGTCTGTCGTCCTCTGTCCGTCCGTCTCATACCGTCTGTCCCAGACAATCTGTCTCAGACCGTCTGTCTCAGACCGTCTGTACAGACCGTCTGTCTCAGACCGTCTGTCTCAGACCGTCTGTCTCAGACCGTCTGTCTCAGACCGTCTGTCTCAGACCGTGTGTCTCAGTCCGTCTGTCGCACACCGTCTGTCGCAGACCGTCTGTCTCAGACCGTCTGTCTCAGATCGTCTGTCTCAATCCGCCTGTCTCCGGTCGTCTGTCTCAGACCGTCTGTCTCAGCCCGTCTGGCTCAGACCGTCTGTCTCAGACCGTCTGTCTCAGACCGTCTGTCTCAGACCGTGTGTCTCAGTCCGTCTGTCTCAGACTGTCTGTCGCACACCGTCTGTCGCACACCGTTTGTTTCAGACCGTCTGTGTCAGACCGTCTATCTCAGACCGTCTTTCTCATACCGTCTGTCTCAGACCGTCTGTCTCAGACCGTCTGTCTCAGACCGTCGGTCTCAGACCGTCTGTCTCAGACCGTCTGTCTCAGTCCGTCTGCCCCTGTCCGTCTGTCTCATACCGTCTGCCTCATACCGTCTGTCTCAGACCGTATGTGTCAGACCGTATGTGTCAGACCGTCTGTCTCAGACCGTGTGTCTCAGTTTGTCCGTCTCAGACCGTCTGTCTCAGACCGTCTGTCTCAGACCGTCTGTCTCAGACCGTCTGTCTCAGACCGTCTGTCTCAGACCGTCTGTCTCAGACCGTCTGTCTCAGACCGTCTGTCTCAGACCGTCTGTCTCAGACCGTCTGTCTCAGACCGTCTGTCGCAGACCGTCTGTCTCAGACCGTCTGTCTCAGATCGTCTGTCTCAGTCCGCCTGTCTCCGGTCGTCTGTCTCAGACCGTCTGTCTCAGCCCGTCTGTCTCAGACCGTCCGTCTCTGTGCTTCTGTCTCCGTCTGTCGTCCTCTGTCCGTCCGTCTCATACCGTCTGTCCCAGACAATCTGTCTCAGACCGTCTGTCTCAGACCGTCTGTACAGACCGTTTGTCTCAGACCGTCTGTCTCAGACCGTCTGTCTCAGACCGTCTGTCTCAGACCGTCTGTCTCAGACCGTCTGTCTCAGACCGTCTGTCTCAGACCGTCCGTCTCTGTGCTTCTGTCTCCGTCTGTCGTCCTCTGTCCGTCCGTCTCATACCGTCTGTCCCAGACAATCTGTCTCAGACCGTCTGTACAGACCGTCTGTCTCAGACCGTCTGTCTCAGACCGTCTGTCTCAGACCGTCTGTCTCAGACCGTCTGTCTCAGACCGTCTGTCTCAGACCGTCTGTCTCAGACCGTCTGTCTCAGACCGTCTGTCTCAGACCGTCTGTCTCAGACCGTCTGTCTCAGACCGTCGGTCTCAGACCGTCGGTCTCAGACCGTCGGTCTCAGACCGTGTGTCTCAGTTCGTCCGTCTCAGACCGTCTGTCTCAGACCGTCTGTCTCAGACCGTCTGTCTCAGACCGTGTGTCTCAGTCCGTCTGTCGCACACCGTCTGTCGCAGACCGTCTGTCTCAGACCGTCTGTCTCAGATCGTCTGTCTCAGTCCGCCTGTCTCCGGTCGTCTGTCTCAGACCGTCTGTCTCAGCCCGTCTGGCTCAGACCGTCTGTCTCAGACCGTCTGTCTCAGACCATCTGTCTCAGACCGTGTGTCTCAGTCCGTCTGTCTCAGACTGTCTGTCGCACACCGTCTGTCGCACACCGTTTGTTTCAGACCGTCTGTGTCAGACCGTCTATCTCAGACCGTCTTTCTCAGACCGTCTGTCTCAGACCGTCTGTCTCAGACCGTCTGTCTCAGACCGTCGGTCTCAGACCGTCTGTCTCAGACCGTCTGTCTCAGTCCGTCTGCCCCTGTCCGTCTGTCTCATACCGTCTGCCTCACACCGTCTGTCTCAGACCGTATGTGTCAGACCGTATGTGTCAGACCGTCTGTCTCAGACCGTGTGTCTCAGTTTGTCCGTCTCAGACCGTCTGTCTCAGACCGTCTGTCTCAGACCGTGTGTCTCAGACCGTCTGTCTCAGACCGTCTGTCTCAGACCGTCTGTCTCAGACCGTCTGTCTCAGACCGTCTGTCTCGGACCGTCTGTCTCGGACCGTCTGTCTCGGACCGTCTGTCTCAGACCGTCTGTCGCAGACCGTCTGTCTCAGACCGTCTGTCTCAGATCGTCTGTCTCAGTCCGCCTGTCTCCGGTCGTCTGTCTCAGACCGTCTGTCTCAGCCCGTCTGTCTCAGACCGTCCGTCTCTGTGCTTCTGTCTCCGTCTGTCGTCCTCTGTCCGTCCGTCTCATACCGTCTGTCCCAGACAATCTGTCTCAGACCGTCTGTCTCAGACCGTCTGTACAGACCGTCTGTCTCAGACCGTCTGTCTCAGACCGTCTGTCTCAGACCGTCTGTCTCAGACCGTCTGTCTCAGACCGTCTGTCTCAGACCGTCTGTCTCAGACCGTCTGTCTCAGACCGTCTGTCTCAGACCGTCCGTCTCTGTGCTTCTGTCTCCGTCTGTCGTCCTCTGTCCGTCCGTCTCATACCGTCTGTCCCAGACAATCTGTCTCAGACCGTCTGTACAGACCGTCTGTCTCAGACCGTCTGTCTCAGACCGTCTGTCTCAGACCGTCTGTCTCAGACCGTCTGTCTCAGACCGTCTGTCTCAGACCGTCTGTCTCAGACCGTCTGTCTCAGACCGTCTGTCTCAGACCGTCGGTCTCAGACCGTCGGTCTCAGACCGTGTGTCTCAGTTCGTCCGTCTCAGACCGTCTGTCTCAGACCGTCTGTCTCAGACCGTGTGTCTCAGTCCGTCTGTCGCACACCGTCTGTCGCAGACCGTCTGTCTCAGACCGTCTGTCTCAGATCGTCTGTCTCAGTCCGCCTGTCTCCGGTCGTCTGTCTCAGACCGTCTGTCTCAGCCCGTCTGGCTCAGACCGTCTGTCTCAGACCGTCTGTCTCAGACCGTCTGTCTCAGACCGTGTGTCTCAGTCCGTCTGTCTCAGACTGTCTGTCGCACACCGTCTGTCGCACACCGTTTGTTTCAGACCGTCTGTGTCAGACCGTCTATCTCAGACCGTCTTTCTCAGTCCGTCTGTCTCAGACCGTCTGTCTCAGACCGTCTGTCTCAGACCGTCGGTCTCAGACCGTCTGTCTCAGACCGTCTGTCTCAGTCCGTCTGCCCCTGTCCGTCTGTCTCATACCGTCTGCCTCATACCGTCTGTCTCAGACCGTATGTGTCAGACCGTATGTGTCAGACCGTCTGTCTCAGACCGTGTGTCTCAGTTTGTCCGTCTCAGACCGTCTGTCTCAGACCGTCTGTCTCAGACCGTCTGTCTCAGACCGTCTGTCTCAGGCCGTCTGTCTCAGACCGTCTGTCTCAGACCGTCTGTCTCAGACCGTCTGTCTCAGACCGTCTGTCTCAGACCGTCTGTCTCAGACCGTCTGTCTCAGACCGTCTGTCTCAGACCGTCTGTCTCAGACCGTCTGTCTCAGACCGTCTGTCTCAGACCGTCTGTCTCAGACCGTCGGTCTCAGACCGTCGGTCTCAGACCGTCGGTCTCAGACCGTGTGTCTCAGTTCGTCCGTCTCAGACCGTCTGTCTCAGACCGTGTGTCTCAGACCGTCTGTCTCAGACCGTGTGTCTCAGTCCGTCTGTCGCACACCGTCTGTCGCAGACCGTCTGTCTCAGACCGTCTCTCTCAGATCGTCTGTCTCAGTCCGCCTGTCTCCGGTCGTCTGTCTCAGACCGTCTGTCTCAGCCCGTCTGGCTCAGACCGTCTGTCTCAGACCGTCTGTCTCAGACCGTCTGTCTCAGACCGTCTGTCTCAGACCGTCTGTCTCAGACCGTAGGTCTCAGACCGTCTGTCTCAGACCGTCGGTCTCAGACCGTCGGTCTCAGACCGTCGGTCTCAGACCGTGTGTCTCAGTTCGTCCGTCTCAGACCGTCTGTCTCAGACCGTGTGTCTCAGACCGTCTGTCTCAGACCGTGTGTCTCAGTCCGTCTGTCGCACACCGTCTGTCGCACACCGTTTGTTTCAGACCGTCTGTGTCAGACCGTCTATCTCAGACCGTCTTTCTCAGACCGTCTGTCTCAGACCGTCTGTCTCAGACCGTCTGTCTCAGACCGTAGGTCTCAGACCGTCTGTCTCAGACCGTCTGTCTCAGTCCGTCTGCCCCTGTCCGTCTGTCTCATACCGTCTGCCTCACACCGTCTGTCTCAGACCGTATGTGTCAGACCGTATGTGTCAGACCGTATGTGTCAGACCGTCTGTCTCAGACCGTGTGTCTCAGTTTGTCCGTCTCAGACCGTCTGTCTCAGGGCGTCTGTCTCAGACCGTCTGTCTCAGACCGTCTGTCTCAGACCGTCTGTCTCAGACCGTCTGTCTCAGACCGTCTGTCTCAGACCGTCTGTCTCAGACCGTCTGTCTCAGACCGTCTGTCTCAGACCGTCTGTCTCAGACCGTCTGTCTCAGACCGTCTGTCTCAGACCGTCTGTCTCAGACCGTCTGTCGCAGACCGTTTGTCTCAGACCGTCTGTCTCAGATCGTCTGTCTCAGTCCGCCTGTCTCCGGTCGTCTGTCTCAGACCGTCTGTCTCAGCCCGTCTGTCTCAGACCGTCCGTCTCTGTGCTTCTGTCTCCGTCTGTCGTCCTCTGTCCGTCCGTCTCATACCGTCTGTCCCAGACAATCTGTCTCAGACCGTCTGTCTCAGACCGTCTGTACAGACCGTCTGTCTCAGACCGTCTGTCTCAGACCGTCTGTCTCAGACCGTCTGTCTCAGACCGTCTGTCTCAGACCGTCTGTCTCAGACCGTCTGTCTCAGACCGTCTGTCTCAGACCGTCTGTCTCAGACCGTCTGTCTCAGACCGTCTGTCTCAGACCGTCTGTCTCAGACCGTCTGTCTCAGACCGTCTGTCTCAGACCGTCCGTCTCTGTGCTTCTGTCTCCGTCTGTCGTCCTCTGTCCGTCCGTCTCATACCGTCTGTCCCAGACAATCTGTCTCAGACCGTCTGTACAGACCGTCTGTCTCAGACCGTCTGTCTCAGACCGTCTGTCTCAGACCGTCTGTCTCAGACCGTCTGTCTCAGACCGTCTGTCTCAGACCGTCTGTCTCAGACCGTCTGTCTCAGACCGTCTGTCTCAGACCGTCTGTCTCAGACCGTCTGTCTCAGACCGTCTGTCTCAGACCGTCTGTCTCAGACCGTCGGTCTCAGACCGTCGGTCTCAGACCGTCGGTCTCAGACCGTGTGTCTCAGTTCGTCCGTCTCAGACCGTCTGTCTCAGACCGTCTGTCTCAGACCGTGTGTCTCAGTCCGTCTGTCGCACACCGTCTGTCGCAAACCGTCTGTCTCAGACCGTCTGTCTCAGATCGTCTGTCTCAGTCCGCCTGTCTCCGGTCGTCTGTCTCAGACCGTCTGTCTCAGCCCGTCTGGCTCAGACCGTCTGTCTCAGACCGTCTGTCTCAGACCGTCTGTCTCAGACCGTGTGTCTCAGTCCGTCTGTCTCAGACTGTCTGTCGCACACCGTCTGTCGCACACCGTTTGTTTCAGACCGTCTGTGTCAGACCGTCTATCTCAGACCGTCTTTCTCAGACCGTCTGTCTCAGACCGTCTGTCTCAGACCGTCTGTCTCAGACCGTCGGTCTCAGACCGTCTGTCTCAGACCGTCTGTCTCAGTCCGTCTGCCCCTGTCCGTCTGTCTCATACCGTCTGCCTCATACCGTCTGTCTCAGACCGTATGTGTCAGACCGTATGTGTCAGACCGTCTGTCTCAGACCGTGTGTCTCAGTTTGTCCGTCTCAGACCGTCTTTCTCAGACCGTCTGTCTCAGACCGTCTGTCTCAGACCGTCTGTCTCAGACCGTCGGTCTCAGACCGTCTGTCTCAGACCGTCTGTCTCAGTCCGTCTGCCCCTGTCCGTCTGTCTCATACCGTCTGCCTCATACCGTCTGTCTCAGACCGTATGTGTCAGACCGTATGTGTCAGACCGTCTGTCTCAGACCGTGTGTCTCAGTTTGTCCGTCTCAGACCGTCTGTCTCAGACCGTCTGTCTCAGACCGTCTGTCTCAGACCGCCTGTCTCAGACCGTCTGTCTCAGACCGTCTGTCTCAGACCGTCTGTCTCAGACCGTCTGTCTCAGACCGTCTGTCTCAGACCGTCTGTCTCAGACCGTCTGTCTCAGACCGTCTGTCTCAGACCGTCCGTCTCTGTGCTTCTGTCTCCGTCTGTCGTCCTCTGTCCGTCCGTCTCATACCGTCTGTCCCAGACAATCTGTCTCAGACCGTCTGTACAGACCGTCTGTCTCAGACCGTCTGTCTCAGACCGTCTGTCTCAGACCGTCTGTCTCAGACCGTCTGTCTCAGACCGTCTGTCTCAGACCGTCGGTCTCAGACCGTCGGTCTCAGACCGTCGGTCTCAGACCGTGTGTCTCAGTTCGTCCGTCTCAGACCGTCTGTCTCAGACCGTCTGTCTCAGACCGTGTGTCTCAGTCCGTCTGTCGCACACCGTCTGTCGCAGACCGTCTGTCTCAGACCGTCTGTCTCAGATCGTCTGTCTCAGTCCGCCTGTCTCCGGTCGTCTGTCTCAGACCGTCTGTCTCAGCCCGTCTGGCTCAGACCGTCTGTCTCAGACCGTCTGTCTCAGACCGTCTGTCTCAGACCGTGTGTCTCAGTCCGTCTGTCTCAGACTGTCTGTCGCACACCGTCTGTCGCACACCGTTTGTTTCAGACCGTCTGTGTCAGACCGTCTATCTCAGACCGTCTTTCTCAGACCGTCTGTCTCAGACCGTCTGTCTCAGACCGTCTGTCTCAGACGGTCGGTCTCAGACCGTCTGTCTCAGACCGTCTGTGTCAGTCCGTCTGCCCCTGTCCGTCTGTCTCATACCGTCTGCCTCATACCGTCTGTCTCAGACCGTATGTGTCAGACCGTATGTGTC
Organism: Coelioxys conoideus; assembly: GCA_947623535.1. Taxonomy (NCBI): domain Eukaryota; kingdom Metazoa; phylum Arthropoda; class Insecta; order Hymenoptera; family Megachilidae; genus Coelioxys; species Coelioxys conoideus. The sequence goes on along the minus strand of CANQJN010000020.1, from coordinate 2,870,247 downwards.
AGACCGTCTGTCTCAGACCGTGTGTCTCAGTTTGTCCGTCTCAGACCGTCTGTCTCAGACCGTCTGTCTCAGACCGTCTGTCTCAGACCGTCTGTCTCAGACCGTCTGTCTCAGACCGTCTGTCTCAGACCGTCTGTCTCAGACCGTCTGTCGCAGACCGTCTGTCTCAGACCGTCTGTCTCAGATCGTCTGTCTCAGTCCGCCTGTCTCCGGTCGTCTGTCTCAGACCGTCTGTCTCAGACCGTCTGTCTCAGACCGTCCGTCTCTGTGCTTCTGTCTCCGTCTGTCGTCCTCTGTCCGTCCGTCTCACACCGTCTGTCCCAGACAATCTGTCTCAGACCGTCTGTACAGACCGTCTGTCTCAGACCGTCTGTCTCAGACCGTCTGTCTCAGACCGTCTGTCTCAGACCGTCTGTCTCAGACCGTCTGTCTCAGACCGTCTGTCTCAGACCGTCTGTCTCAGACCGTCTGTCTCAGACCGTCTGTCTCAGACCGTCCGTCTCTGTGCTTCTGTCTCCGTCTGTCGTCCTCTGTCCGTCCGTCTCACACCGTCTGTCCCAGACAATCTGTCTCAGACCGTCTGTACAGACCGTCTGTCTCAGACCGTCTGTCTCAGACCGTCTGTCTCAGACCGTCTGTCTCAGACCGTCTGTCTCAGACCGTCTGTCTCAGACCGTCTGTCTCAGACCGTCTGTCTCAGACCGTCTGTCTCAGACCGTCTGTCTCAGACCGTCTGTCTCAGACCGTCTGTCTCAGACCGTCTGTCTCAGACCGTCGGTCTCAGACCGTCGGTCTCAGACCGTGTGTCTCAGTTCGTCTGTCTCAGACCGTCTGTCTCAGTCCGTCTGCCCCTGTCCGTCTGTCTCATACCGTCTGCCTCATACCGTCTGTCTCAGACCGTATGTGTCAGACCGTATGTGTCAGACCGTCTGTCTCAGACCGTGTGTCTCAGTTTGTCCGTCTCAGACCGTCTGTCTCAGACCGTCTGTCTCAGACCGTCTGTCTCAGACCGCCTGTCTCAGACCGTCTGTCTCAGACCGTCTGTCTCAGACCGTCTGTCTCAGACCGTCTGTCTCAGACCGTCTGTCTCAGACCGTCTGTCTCAGACCGTCTGTCTCAGACCGTCTGTCTCAGACCGTCTGTCTCAGACCGTCCGTCTCTGTGCTTCTGTCTCCGTCTGTCGTCCTCTGTCCGTCCGTCTCATACCGTCTGTCCCAGACAATCTGTCTCAGACCGTCTGTACAGACCGTCTGTCTCAGACCGTCTGTCTCAGACCGTCTGTCTCAGACCGTCTGTCTCAGACCGTCTGTCTCAGACCGTCTGTCTCAGACCGTCGGTCTCAGACCGTCGGTCTCAGACCGTGTGTCTCAGTTCGTCCGTCTCAGACCGTCTGTCTCAGACCGTCTGTCTCAGACCGTGTGTCTCAGTCCGTCTGTCGCACACCGTCTGTCGCAGACCGTCTGTCTCAGACCGTCTGTCTGAGATCGTCTGTCTCAGTCCGCCTGTCTCCGGTCGTCTGTCTCAGACCGTCTGTCTCAGCCCGTCTGGCTCAGACCGTCTGTCTCAGACCGTCTGTCTCAGACCGTCTGTCTCAGACCGTGTGTCTCAGTCCGTCTGTCTCAGACTGTCTGTCGCACACCGTCTGTCGCACACCGTTTGTTTCAGACCGTCTGTGTCAGACCGTCTATCTCAGACCGTCTTTCTCAGACCGTCTGTCTCAGACCGTCTGTCTCAGACCGTCTGTCTCAGACCGTCGGTCTCAGACCGTCTGTCTCAGACCGTCTGTGTCAGTCCGTCTGCCCCTGTCCGTCTGTCTCATACCGTCTGCCTCATACCGTCTGTCTCAGACCGTATGTGTCAGACCGTATGTGTCAGACCGTCTGTCTCAGACCGTGTGTCTCAGTTTGTCCGTCTCAGACCGTCTGTCTCAGACCGTCTGTCTCAGACCGTCTGTCTCAGACCGTCTGTCTCAGACCGTCTGTCTCAGACCGTCTGTCTCAGACCGTCTGTCTCAGACCGTCTGTCTCAGACCGTCTGTCTCAGACCGTCTGTCTCAGACCGTCTGTCGCAGACCGTCTGTCTCAGACCGTCTGTCTCAGATCGTCTGTCTCAGTCCGCCTGTCTCCGGTCGTCTGTCTCAGACCGTCTGTCTCAGCCCGTCTGTCTCAGACCGTCCGTCTCTGTGCTTCTGTCTCCGTCTGTCGTCCTCTGTCCGTCCGTCTCATACCGTCTGTCCCAGACAATCTGTCTCAGACCGTCTGTCTCAGACCGTCTGTACAGACCGTCTGTCTCAGACCGTCTGTCTCAGACCGTCTGTCTCAGACCGTCTGTCTCAGACCGTCTGTCTCAGACCGTCTGTCTCAGACCGTCTGTCTCAGACCGTCTGTCTCAGACCGTCTGTCTCAGACCGTCTGTCTCAGACCGTCTGTCTCAGACCGTCCGTCTCTGTGCTTCTGTCTCCGTCTGTCGTCCTCTGTCCGTCCGTCTCACACCGTCTGTCCCAGACAATCTGTCTCAGACCGTCTGTACAGACCGTCTGTCTCAGACCGTCTGTCTCAGACCGTCTGTCTCAGACCGTCTGTCTCAGACCGTCTGTCTCAGACCGTCTGTCTCAGACCGTCTGTCTCAGACCGTCTGTCTCAGACCGTCTGTCTCAGACCGTCTGTCTCAGACCGTCTGTCTCAGACCGTCTGTCTCAGACCGTCGGTCTCAGACCGTCGGTCTCAGACCGTGTGTCTCAGTTCGTCCGTCTCAGACCGTCTGTCTCAGACCGTCTGTCTCAGACCGTCTGTCTCAGACCGTCTGTCTCAGACCGTGTGTCTCAGTCCGTCTGTCGCACACCGTCTGTCGCAGACCGTCTGTCTCAGACCGTCTGTCTCAGATCGTCTGTCTCAGTCCGCCTGTCTCCGGTCGTCTGTCTCAGACCGTCTGTCTCAGCCCGTCTGGCTCAGACCGTCTGTCTCAGACCGTCTGTCTCAGACCGTGTGTCTCAGTCCGTCTGTCTCAGACTGTCTGTCGCACACCGTCTGTCGCACACCGTTTGTTTCAGACCGTCTGTGTCAGACCGTCTATCTCAGACCGTCTTTCTCAGACCGTCTGTCTCAGACCGTCTGTCTCAGACCGTCTGTCTCAGACCGTCGGTCTCAGACCGTCTGTCTCAGACCGTCTGTCTCAGTCCGTCTGCCCCTGTCCGTCTGTCTCATACCGTCTGCCTCATACCGTCTGTCTCAGACCGTATGTGTCAGACCGTATGTGTCAGACCGTCTGTCTCAGACCGTGTGTCTCAGTTTGTCCGTCTCAGACCGTCTGTCTCAGACCGTCTGTCTTAGACCGTCTGTCTCAGACCGTCTGTCTCAGACCGTCTGTCTCAGACCGTCTGTCTCAGACCGTCTGTCTCAGACCGTCTGTCTCAGACCGTCTGTCTCAGACCGTCTGTCTCAGACCGTCTGTCTCAGACCGTCTGTCTCAGACCGTCTGTCGCAGACCGTCTGTCTCAGACCGTCTGTCTCAGATCGTCTGTCTCAGTCCGCCTGTCTCCGGTCGTCTGTCTCAGACCGTCTGTCTCAGCCCGTCTGTCTCAGACCGTCCGTCTCTGTGCTTCTGTCTCCGTCTGTCGTCCTCTCTCCGTCCGTCTCATGCCGTCTGTCCCAGACAATCTGTCTCAGACCGTCTGTCTCAGACCGTCTGTACAGACCGTCTGTCTCAGACCGTCTGTCTCAGACCGTCTGTCTCAGATCGTCTGTCTCAGTCCGCCTGTCTCCGGTCGTCTGTCTCAGACCGTCTGTCTCAGCCCGTCTGTCTCAGACCGTCCGTCTCTGTGCTTCTGTCTCCGTCTGTCGTCCTCTGTCCGTCCGTCTCATACCGTCTGTCCCAGACAATCTGTCTCAGACCGTCTGTACAGACCGTCTGTCTCAGACCGTCTGTCTCAGACCGTCTGTCTCAGACCGTCTGTTTCAGACCGTCTGTCTCAGACCGTCTGTCTCAGACCGTCTGTCTCAGACCGTCTGTCTCAGACCGTCGGTCTCAGACCGTCGGTCTCAGACCGTGTGTCTCAGTTCGTCGGTCTCAGACCGTGTGTCTCAGTTCGTCCGTCTCAGACCGTCTGTCTCAGACCGTCTGTCTCAGACCGTCTGTCTCAGACCGTCTGTCTCAGACCGTCTGTCTCAGACCGTGTGTCTCAGTCCGTCTGTCGCACACCGTCTGTCGCAGACCGTCTGTCTCAGACCGTCTGTCTCAGATCGTCTGTCTCAGTCCGCCTGTCTCCGGTCGTCTGTCTCAGACCGTCTGTCTCAGACCGTCTGTCTCAGACCGTCTGTCGCAGACCGTCTGTCTCAGACCGTCTGTCTCAGATCGTCTGTCTCAGTCCGCCTGTCTCCGGTCGTCTGTCTCAGACCGTCTGTCTCAGCCCGTCTGTCTCAGACCGTCCGTCTCTGTGCTTCTGTCTCCGTCTGTCGTCCTCTGTCCGTCCGTCTCATACCGTCTGTCCCAGACAATCTGTCTCAGACCGTCTGTCTCAGACCGTCTGTACAGACCGTCTGTCTCAGACCGTCTGTCTCAGACCGTCTGTCTCAGACCGTCTGTCTCAGACCGTCTGTCTCAGACCGTCTGTCTCAGACCGTCTGTCTCAGACCGTCTGTCTCAGACCGTCTGTCTCAGACCGTCCGTCTCTGTGCTTCTGTCTCCGTCTGTCGTCCTCTGTCCGTCCGTCTCACACCGTCTGTCCCAGACAATCTGTCTCAGACCGTCTGTACAGACCGTCTGTCTCAGACCGTCTGTCTCAGACCGTCTGTCTCAGACCGTCTGTCTCAGACCGTCTGTCTCAGACCGTCTGTCTCAGACCGTCTGTCTCAGACCGTCTGTCTCAGACCGTCTGTCTCAGACCGTCTGTCTCAGACCGTCTGTCTCAGACCGTCTGTCTCAGACCGTCGGTCTCAGACCGTCGGTCTCAGACCGTCGGTCTCAGACCGTGTGTCTCAGTTCGTCCGTCTCAGACCGTCTGTCTCAGACCGTCTGTCTCAGACCGTCTGTCTCAGACCGTCTGTCTCAGACCGTGTGTCTCAGTCCGTCTGTCGCACACCGTCTGTCGCAGACCGTCTGTCTCAGACCGTCTGTCTCAGATCGTCTGTCTCAGTCCGCCTGTCTCCGGTCGTCTGTCTCAGACCGTCTGTCTCAGCCCGTCTGGCTCAGACCGTCTGTCTCAGACCGTCTGTCTCAGACCGTGTGTCTCAGTCCGTCTGTCTCAGACTGTCTGTCGCACACCGTCTGTCGCACACCGTTTGTTTCAGACCGTCTGTGTCAGACCGTCTATCTCAGACCGTCTTTCTCAGACCGTCTGTCTCAGACCGTCTGTCTCAGACCGTCTGTCTCAGACCGTCGGTCTCAGACCGTCTGTCTCAGACCGTCTGTCTCAGTCCGTCTGCCCCTGTCCGTCTGTCTCATACCGTCTGCCTCATACCGTCTGTCTCAGACCGTATGTGTCAGACCGTATGTGTCAGACCGTCTGTCTCAGACCGTGTGTCTCAGTTTGTCCGTCTCAGACCGTCTGTCTCAGACCGTCTGTCTTAGACCGTCTGTCTCAGACCGTCTGTCTCAGACCGTCTGTCTCAGACCGTCTGTCTCAGACCGTCTGTCTCAGACCGTCTGTCTCAGACCGTCTGTCTCAGACCGTCTGTCTCAGACCGTCTGTCTCAGACCGTCTGTCGCAGACCGTCTGTCTCAGACCGTCTGTCTCAGATCGTCTGTCTCAGTCCGCCTGTCTCCGGTCGTCTGTCTCAGACCGTCTGTCTCAGCCCGTCTGTCTCAGACCGTCCGTCTCTGTGCTTCTGTCTCCGTCTGTCGTCCTCTCTCCGTCCGTCTCATACCGTCTGTCCCAGACAATCTGTCTCAGACCGTCTGTCTCAGACCGTCTGTACAGACCGTCTGTCTCAGACCGTCTGTCTCAGACCGTCTGTCTCAGATCGTCTGTCTCAGTCCGCCTGTCTCCGGTCGTCTGTCTCAGACCGTCTGTCTCAGCCCGTCTGTCTCAGACCGTCCGTCTCTGTGCTTCTGTCTCCGTCTGTCGTCCTCTGTCCGTCCGTCTCATACCGTCTGTCCCAGACAATCTGTCTCAGACCGTCTGTACAGACCGTCTGTCTCAGACCGTCTGTCTCAGACCGTCTGTCTCAGACCGTCTGTTTCAGACCGTCTGTCTCAGACCGTCTGTCTCAGACCGTCTGTCTCAGACCGTCTGTCTCAGACCGTCGGTCTCAGACCGTCGGTCTCAGACCGTGTGTCTCAGTTCGTCGGTCTCAGACCGTGTGTCTCAGTTCGTCCGTCTCAGACCGTCTGTCTCAGACCGTCTGTCTCAGACCGTCTGTCTCAGACCGTCTGTCTCAGACCGTCTGTCTCAGACCGTGTGTCTCAGTCCGTCTGTCGCACACCGTCTGTCGCAGACCGTCTGTCTCAGACCGTCTGTCTCAGATCGTCTGTCTCAGTCCGCCTGTCTCCGGTCGTCTGTCTCAGACCGTCTGTCTCAGCCCGTCTGGCTCAGACCGTCTGTCTCAGACCGTCTGTCTCAGACCGTCTGTCTCAGACCGTCTGTCTCAGACCGTGTGTCTCAGTCCGTCTGTCTCAGACTGTCTGTCGCACACCGTCTGTCGCACACCGTTTGTTTCAGACCGTCTGTGTCAGACCGTCTATCTCAGAACGTCTTTCTCAGACCGTCTGTCTCAGACCGTCTGTCTCAGACCGTCTGCCCCTGTCCGTCTGTCTCATACCGTCTGCCTCATACCGTCTGTCTCAGACCGTATGTGTCAGACCGTATGTGTCAGACCGTCTGTCTCAGACCGTGTGTCTCAGTTTGTCCGTCTCAGACCGTCTGTCTCAGACCGTCTGTCTCAGACCGTCTGTCTCAGACCGTCTGTCTCAGACCGTCTGTCTCAGACCGTCTGTCTCAGACCGTCTGTCTCAGACCGTCTGTCTCAGACCGTCTGTCTCAGACCGTCTGTCTCAGACCGTCTGTCTCAGACCGTCTGTCTCAGACCGTCTGTCTCAGACCGTCTGTCTCAGACCGTCTGTCTCAGACCGTCTGTCGCAGACCGTCTGTCTCAGACCGTCTGTCTCAGATCGTCTGTCTCAGTCCGCCTGTCTCCGGTCGTCTGTCTCAGACCGTCTGTCTCAGCCCGTCTGTCTCAGACCGTCCGTCTCTGTGCTTCTGTCTCCGTCTGTCGTCCTCTGTCCGTCCGTCTCATACCGTCTGTCCCAGACAATCTGTCTCAGACCGTCTGTCTCAGACCGTCTGTCTCAGACCGTCTGTCTCAGACCGTCTGTCTCAGACCGTCTGTCTCAGACCGTCTGTCTCAGACCGTCTGTCTCAGACCGTCTGTCTCAGACCGTCTGTCTCAGACCGTCTGTCTCAGACCGTCTGTCTCAGACCGTCTGTCTCAGACCGTCTGTCTCAGACCGTCTGTCTCAGACCGTCTGTCTCAGACCGTCTGTCTCAGACCGTCTGTCTCAGACCGTCTGTCTCAGACCGTCTGTCTCAGACCGTCTGTCTCAGACCGTCTGTCTCAGACCGTCTGTCTCAGACCGTCTGTCTCAGACCGTCTGTCTCAGACCGTCTGTCTCAGACCGTCTGTCTCAGACCGTCTGTCTCAGACCGTCTGTCTCAGACCGTCTGTCTCAGACCGTCTGTCTCAGACCGTGTGTCTCAGTTTGTCCGTCTCAGACCGTCTGTCTCTGACCGTCTGTCTCAGACCGTGTGTCTCAGACCGTCTGTCTCAGACCGTCTGTCTCAGACCGTCTGTCTCAGACCGTCTGTCTCAGACCGTCTGTCTCAGACCGTCTGTCTCAGTCCGTCTGCCCCTGTCGGTCTGTCTCATACCGTCTGCCGCATATCGTCTGTCTCAGACCGTATGTGTCAGACCGTCTGTCTCAGACCGTGTGTCTCAGTTTGTCCGTCTCAGACCGTCTGTCTCAGACCGTCTGTCTCAGACCGTCTGTCTCGGACCGTCTGTCTCGGACCGTCTGTCTCAGACCGTCTGTCTCAGACCGTCTGTCTCAGACCGTCTGTCTCAGACCGTCCGTCTCAGACCGTCTGTCTCAGACCGTGTGTCTCAGTCCGTCTGTCTCAGACCGTCTGTCGCAGACCGTCTGTTTCAGACCGTCTGTCGCAGACCGTCTGTTGCAGAACGTCTGTCGCAGACCGTCTGTTTCAGACCGTCTGTGTCAGACCGTCTATCTCAGACCGCCTGTCTCAGACCATCTGTCTCAGACCGTCTGTCTCAGACCGTCTGTCTCAGACCGTCTGTCTCAGACCGTCTGTCTCAGACCGTCGGTCTCAGACCGTCTGTCTCAGACCGTCTGTCTCAGTCCGTCTGCCCCTGTCCGTCTGTCTCATACCGTCTGCCTCATACCGTCTGTCTCAGACCGTATGTGTCAGACCGTATGTGTCAGACCGTCTGTCTCAGACCGTGTGTCTCAGTTTGTCCGTCTCAGACCGTCTGTCTCAGACCGTCTGTCTTAGACCGTCTGTCTCAGACCGTCTGTCTCAGACCGTCTGTCTCAGACCGTCTGTCTCAGACCGTCTGTCTCAGACCGTCTGTCTCAGACCGTCTGTCTCAGACCGTCTGTCTCAGACCGTCTGTCTCAGACCGTCTGTCTCAGACCGTCTGTCGCAGACCGTCTGTCTCAGACCGTCTGTCTCAGATCGTCTGTCTCAGTCCGCCTGTCTCCGGTCGTCTGTCTCAGACCGTCTGTCTCAGCCCGTCTGTCTCAGACCGTCCGTCTCTGTGCTTCTGTCTCCGTCTGTCGTCCTCTGTCCGTCCGTCTCATACCGTCTGTCCCAGACAATCTGTCTCAGACCGTCTGTCTCAGACCGTCTGTCTCAGACCGTCTGTCTCAGACCGTCTGTCTCAGACCGTCTGTCTCAGACCGTCTGTCTCAGACCGTCTGTCTCAGACCGTCTGTCTCAGACCGTCTGTCTCAGACCGTCTGTCTCAGACCGTCTGTCTCAGACCGTCTGTCTCAGACCGTCTGTCTCAGACCGTCTGTCTCAGACCGTCTGTCTCAGACCGTCTGTCTCAGACCGTCTGTCTCAGACCGTCTGTCTCAGACCGTCTGTCTCAGACCGTCTGTCTCAGACCGTCTGTCTCAGACCGTCTGTCTCAGACCGTCTGTCTCAGACCGTCTGTCTCAGACCGTGTGTCTCAGTTTGTCCGTCTCAGACCGTCTGTCTCTGACCGTCTGTCTCAGACCGTGTGTCTCAGACCGTCTGTCTCAGACCGTCTGTCTCAGACCGTCTGTCTCAGACCGTCTGTCTCAGACCGTCTGTCTCAGACCGTCTGTCTCAGTCCGTCTGCCCCTGTCGGTCTGTCTCATACCGTCTGCCGCATATCGTCTGTCTCAGACCGTATGTGTCAGACCGTCTGTCTCAGACCGTGTGTCTCAGTTTGTCCGTCTCAGACCGTCTGTCTCAGACCGTCTGTCTCAGACCGTCTGTCTCGGACCGTCTGTCTCGGACCGTCTGTCTCAGACCGTCTGTCTCAGACCGTCTGTCTCAGACCGTCTGTCTCAGACCGTCCGTCTCAGACCGTCTGTCTCAGACCGTGTGTCTCAGTCCGTCTGTCTCAGACCGTCTGTCGCAGACCGTCTGTTTCAGACCGTCTGTCGCAGACCGTCTGTTGCAGAACGTCTGTCGCAGACCGTCTGTTTCAGACCGTCTGTGTCAGACCGTCTATCTCAGACCGCCTGTCTCAGACCATCTGTCTCAGACCGTCTGTCTCAGACCGTCTGTCTCAGACCGTCTGTCTCAGACCGTCTGTCTCAGACCGTCGGTCTCAGACCGTCTGTCTCAGACCGTCTGTCTCAGTCCGTCTGCCCCTGTCCGTCTGTCTCATACCGTCTGCCTCATACCGTCTGTCTCAGACCGTATGTGTCAGACCGTATGTGTCAGACCGTCTGTCTCAGACCGTGTGTCTCAGTTTGTCCGTCTCAGACCGTCTGTCTCAGACCGTCTGTCTTAGACCGTCTGTCTCAGACCGTCTGTCTCAGACCGTCTGTCTCAGACCGTCTGTCTCAGACCGTCTGTCTCAGACCGTCTGTCTCAGACCGTCTGTCTCAGACCGTCTGTCTCAGACCGTCTGTCTCAGACCGTCTGTCTCAGACCGTCTGTCGCAGACCGTCTGTCTCAGACCGTCTGTCTCAGATCGTCTGTCTCAGTCCGCCTGTCTCCGGTCGTCTGTCTCAGACCGTCTGTCTCAGCCCGTCTGTCTCAGACCGTCCGTCTCTGTGCTTCTGTCTCCGTCTGTCGTCCTCTGTCCGTCCGTCTCATACCGTCTGTCCCAGACAATCTGTCTCAGACCGTCTGTCTCAGACCGTCTGTACAGACCGTCTGTCTCAGACCGTCTGTCTCAGACCGTCTGTCTCAGATCGTCTGTCTCAGTCCGCCTGTCTCCGGTCGTCTGTCTCAGACCGTCTGTCTCAGCCCGTCTGTCTCAGACCGTCCGTCTCTGTGCTTCTGTCTCCGTCTGTCGTCCTCTGTCCGTCCGTCTCATACCGTCTGTCCCAGACAATCTGTCTCAGACCGTCTGTACAGACCGTCTGTCTCAGACCGTCTGTCTCAGACCGTCTGTCTCAGACCGTCTGTTTCAGACCGTCTGTCTCAGACCGTCTGTCTCAGACCGTCTGTCTCAGACCGTCTGTCTCAGACCGTCTGTCTCAGACCGTCGGTCTCAGACCGTCGGTCTCAGACCGTGTGTCTCAGTTCGTCGGTCTCAGACCGTGTGTCTCAGTTCGTCCGTCTCAGACCGTCTGTCTCAGACCGTCTGTCTCAGACCGTCTGTCTCAGACCGTCTGTCTCAGACCGTCTGTCTCAGACCGTCTGTCTCAGACCGTGTGTCTCAGTCCGTCTGTCGCACACCGTCTGTCGCAGACCGTCTGTCTCAGACCGTCTGTCTCAGATCGTCTGTCTCAGTCCGCCTGTCTCCGGTCGTCTGTCTCAGACCGTCTGTCTCAGCCCGTCTGGCTCAGACCGTCTGTCTCAGACCGTCTGTCTCAGACCGTCTGTCTCAGACCGTCTGTCTCAGACCGTGTGTCTCAGTCCGTCTGTCTCAGACTGTCTGTCGCACACCGTCTGTCGCACACCGTTTGTTTCAGACCGTCTGTGTCAGACCGTCTATCTCAGAACGTCTTTCTCAGACCGTCTGTCTCAGACCGTCTGTCTCAGACCGTCTGCCCCTGTCCGTCTGTCTCATACCGTCTGCCTCATACCGTCTGTCTCAGACCGTATGTGTCAGACCGTATGTGTCAGACCGTCTGTCTCAGACCGTGTGTCTCAGTTTGTCCGTCTCAGACCGTCTGTCTCAGACCGTCTGTCTCAGACCGTCTGTCTCAGACCGTCTGTCTCAGACCGTCTGTCTCAGACCGTCTGTCTCAGACCGTCTGTCTCAGACCGTCTGTCTCAGACCGTCTGTCTCAGACCGTCTGTCTCAGACCGTCTGTCTCAGACCGTCTGTCTCAGACCGTCTGTCTCAGACCGTCTGTCTCAGACCGTCTGTCTCAGACCGTCTGTCTCAGACCGTCTGTCTCAGACCGTCTGTCTCAGACCGTGTGTCTCAGTTTGTCCGTCTCAGACCGTCTGTCTCTGACCGTCTGTCTCAGACCGTGTGTCTCAGACCGTCTGTCTCAGACCGTCTGTCTCAGACCGTCTGTCTCAGACCGTCTGTCTCAGACCGTCTGTCTCAGACCGTCTGTCTCAGTCCGTCTGCCCCTGTCGGTCTGTCTCATACCGTCTGCCGCATATCGTCTGTCTCAGACCGTATGTGTCAGACCGTCTGTCTCAGACCGTGTGTCTCAGTTTGTCCGTCTCAGACCGTCTGTCTCAGACCGTCTGTCTCAGACCGTCTGTCTCAGACCGTCTGTCTCGGACCGTCTGTCTCAGACCGTCTGTCTCAGACCGTCTGTCTCAGACCGTCTGTCTCAGACCGTCCGTCTCAGACCGTCTGTCTCAGACCGTGTGTCTCAGTCCGTCTGTCTCAGACCGTCTGTCGCAGACCGTCTGTTTCAGACCGTCTGTCGCAGACCGTCTGTTGCAGAACGTCTGTCGCAGACCGTCTGTTTCAGACCGTCTGTGTCAGACCGTCTATCTCAGACCGCCTGTCTCAGACCATCTGTCTCAGACCGTCTGTCTCAGACCGTCTGTGTCAGACCGTCTGTCTCAGTCCGCCTGCCTCTCTCCGTCTTTCTCATACCGTCTGTCTCAGACCGTCTGTCTCAGACCATCTGTCTCAGGCCGTCTGTCTCAGACCGTCTGTCTCAGACCATCTGTCTCAGTCCGTCTACCTCTGCCTGTCTGTCTCAGTCCGTCAGCTTCAGTCCGTCTGTCTCATTCCGTCTGTCTCAGACCATCCGTCTCCGTGCGTCTGGCTCTGTCTGTCGGCCTCTGTCCGTCTGTCTCAGTCTGTCGTCCTCTGTCCGTCCGTCTCATACCGTCTGTCTCAGACCGTCTGTCTCAGACCGACTGTCTCAGTCCGTCTGTCTCAGACCGTCTGTCTCAGACCGTCTGTCTCAGACCGTCTGTCTCTGACCGTCTGTCTCAGACCGTCTGTCTCAGCCCGTCTGTCTCAGACCGTCCGTCTCTGTGCTTCTGTCTCCGTCTGTCGTCCTCTGTCCGTCCGTCTCATACCGTCTGTCCAGACCGTCTGTCCCAGACAATCTGTCTCAGAGCGTCTGTCTCAGACCGTCTGTCTCAGACCGTCTGTCTCAAACCGTCTGTCTCAGACCGTCTGTCTCAAACCGTCTGTCTCAGACCGTGTGTCTCAGTCCGTCTGTCTCAGACCGTCTGTCGCACACCGTCTGTCGCAGACCATCTGTCTCAGACCGTCTGTCTCAGACCGTCTGTACAGACCGTCTGTCTCAGACCGTCTGTCTCAGACCGTCTGTCTCAGACCGTCTGTCTCAGACCGTCTGTCTCAGACCGTCTGTCTCAGACCGTCCGTCTCAGACCGTCTGTCTCAGACCGTCTGTCGCACACCGTCTGTCGCAGACCGTCTGTCTCAGACCGTCTGTCTCAGACCGTCTGTCTCAAACCGTCTGTCTCAGACCGTGTGTCTCAGTCCGTCTGTCTCAGACCGTCTGTCGCACACCGTCTGTCGCAGACCATCTGTCTCAGACCGTCTGTCTCAGACCGTCTGTACAGACCGTCTGTCTCAGACCGTCTGTCTCAGACCGTCTGTCTCAGACCGTCTGTCTCAGACCGTCTGTCTCAGACCGTCTGTCGCAGACCGTCTGTCTCAGACCGTCTGTCTCAGATCGTCTGTCTCAGTCCGCCTGTCTCCGGTCGTCTGTCTCAGACCGTCTGTCTCAGCCCGTCTGTCTCAGACCGTCCGTCTCTGTGCTTCTGTCTCCGTCTGTCGTCCTCTGTCCGTCCGTCTCATACCGTCTGTCCCAGACAATCTGTCTCAGACCGTCTGTCTCAGACCGTCTGTACAGACCGTCTGTCTCAGACCGTCTGTCTCAGACCGTCTGTCTCAGATCGTCTGTCTCAGTCCGCCTGTCTCCGGTCGTCTGTCTCAGACCGTCTGTCTCAGCCCGTCTGTCTCAGACCGTCCGTCTCTGTGCTTCTGTCTCCGTCTGTCGTCCTCTGTCCGTCCGTCTCATACCGTCTGTCCCAGACAATCTGTCTCAGACCGTCTGTACAGACCGTCTGTCTCAGACCGTCTGTCTCAGACCGTCTGTCTCAGACCGTCTGTTTCAGACCGTCTGTCTCAGACCGTCTGTCTCAGACCGTCTGTCTCAGACCGTCTGTCTCAGACCGTCTGTCTCAGACCGTCGGTCTCAGACCGTCGGTCTCAGACCGTGTGTCTCAGTTCGTCGGTCTCAGACCGTGTGTCTCAGTTCGTCCGTCTCAGACCGTCTGTCTCAGACCGTCTGTCTCAGACCGTCTGTCTCAGACCGTCTGTCTCAGACCGTCTGTCTCAGACCGTCTGTCTCAGACCGTGTGTCTCAGTCCGTCTGTCGCACACCGTCTGTCGCAGACCGTCTGTCTCAGACCGTCTGTCTCAGATCGTCTGTCTCAGTCCGCCTGTCTCCGGTCGTCTGTCTCAGACCGTCTGTCTCAGCCCGTCTGGCTCAGACCGTCTGTCTCAGACCGTCTGTCTCAGACCGTCTGTCTCAGACCGTCTGTCTCAGACCGTGTGTCTCAGTCCGTCTGTCTCAGACTGTCTGTCGCACACCGTCTGTCGCACACCGTTTGTTTCAGACCGTCTGTGTCAGACCGTCTATCTCAGAACGTCTTTCTCAGACCGTCTGTCTCAGACCGTCTGTCTCAGACCGTCTGCCCCTGTCCGTCTGTCTCATACCGTCTGCCTCATACCGTCTGTCTCAGACCGTATGTGTCAGACCGTATGTGTCAGACCGTCTGTCTCAGACCGTGTGTCTCAGTTTGTCCGTCTCAGACCGTCTGTCTCAGACCGTCTGTCTCAGACCGTCTGTCTCAGACCGTCTGTCTCAGACCGTCTGTCTCAGACCGTCTGTCTCAGACCGTCTGTCTCAGACCGTCTGTCTCAGACCGTCTGTCTCAGACCGTCTGTCTCAGACCGTCTGTCTCAGACCGTCTGTCTCAGACCGTCTGTCTCAGACCGTCTGTCTCAGACCGTCTGTCTCAGACCGTCTGTCTCAGACCGTCTGTCTCAGACCGTCTGTCTCAGACCGTGTGTCTCAGTTTGTCCGTCTCAGACCGTCTGTCTCTGACCGTCTGTCTCAGACCGTGTGTCTCAGACCGTCTGTCTCAGACCGTCTGTCTCAGACCGTCTGTCTCAGACCGTCTGTCTCAGACCGTCTGTCTCAGACCGTCTGTCTCAGTCCGTCTGCCCCTGTCGGTCTGTCTCATACCGTCTGCCGCATATCGTCTGTCTCAGACCGTATGTGTCAGACCGTCTGTCTCAGACCGTGTGTCTCAGTTTGTCCGTCTCAGACCGTCTGTCTCAGACCGTCTGTCTCAGACCGTCTGTCTCAGACCGTCTGTCTCGGACCGTCTGTCTCAGACCGTCTGTCTCAGACCGTCTGTCTCAGACCGTCTGTCTCAGACCGTCCGTCTCAGACCGTCTGTCTCAGACCGTGTGTCTCAGTCCGTCTGTCTCAGACCGTCTGTCGCAGACCGTCTGTTTCAGACCGTCTGTCGCAGACCGTCTGTTGCAGAACGTCTGTCGCAGACCGTCTGTTTCAGACCGTCTGTGTCAGACCGTCTATCTCAGACCGCCTGTCTCAGACCATCTGTCTCAGACCGTCTGTCTCAGACCGTCTGTGTCAGACCGTCTGTCTCAGTCCGCCTGCCTCTCTCCGTCTTTCTCATACCGTCTGTCTCAGACCGTCTGTCTCAGACCATCTGTCTCAGGCCGTCTGTCTCAGACCGTCTGTCTCAGACCATCTGTCTCAGTCCGTCTACCTCTGCCTGTCTGTCTCAGTCCGTCAGCTTCAGTCCGTCTGTCTCATTCCGTCTGTCTCAGACCATCCGTCTCCGTGCGTCTGGCTCTGTCTGTCGGCCTCTGTCCGTCTGTCTCAGTCTGTCGTCCTCTGTCCGTCCGTCTCATACCGTCTGTCTCAGACCGTCTGTCTCAGACCGACTGTCTCAGTCCGTCTGTCTCAGACCGTCTGTCTCAGACCGTCTGTCTCAGACCGTCTGTCTCTGACCGTCTGTCTCAGACCGTCTGTCTCAGCCCGTCTGTCTCAGACCGTCCGTCTCTGTGCTTCTGTCTCCGTCTGTCGTCCTCTGTCCGTCCGTCTCATACCGTCTGTCCAGACCGTCTGTCCCAGACAATCTGTCTCAGAGCGTCTGTCTCAGACCGTCTGTCTCAGACCGTCTGTCTCAAACCGTCTGTCTCAGACCGTCTGTCTCAAACCGTCTGTCTCAGACCGTGTGTCTCAGTCCGTCTGTCTCAGACCGTCTGTCGCACACCGTCTGTCGCAGACCATCTGTCTCAGACCGTCTGTCTCAGACCGTCTGTACAGACCGTCTGTCTCAGACCGTCTGTCTCAGACCGTCTGTCTCAGACCGTCTGTCTCAGACCGTCTGTCTCAGACCGTCTGTCTCAGACCGTCCGTCTCAGACCGTCTGTCTCAGACCGTCTGTCGCACACCGTCTGTCGCAGACCGTCTGTCTCAGACCGTCTGTCTCAGACCGTCTGTCTCAGACCGTCTGTCTCAGACCGTGTGTCTCAGTCTGTCTGTATCAGACCGTCTGTCGCACACCGTCTGTCGCAGACCGTTTGTTTCAGACCGTCTGTGTCAGACCGTCTATCTCAGACCGTCTGTCTCAAACCGTCTGTCTCAGACCGTCTGTCTCAGACCGTCTGTCTCAGACCGTCTGTCTCAGACCGTCTGTCTCAGACCGTCTGTCTCAGACCGTCTGTCTCAGACCGTCGGTCTCAGACCGTCTGTCTCAGGCCGTCTGTCTCAGACCGTGTGTCTCAGTCCGTCTGTCTCAGACTGTCTGTCGCACACCGTCTGTCGCACACCGTTTGTTTCAGACCGTCCGTGTCAGACCGTCTATCTCAGACCGTCTTTCTCAGACCGTCTGTCTCAGACCGTCTGTCTCAGACCGTCTGTCTCAGACCGTCGGTCTCAGACCGTCTGTCTCAGACCGTCTGTCTCAGTCCGTCTGCCCCTGTCCGTCTGTCTCATACCGTCTGCCTCATACCGTCTGTCTCAGACCGTCTGTCTCAGACCGTCTGTCTCAGACCGTCTGTCTCAGACCGTCTGTCGCAGACCGTCTGTCTCAGACCGTCTGTCTCAGATCGTCTGTCTCAGTCCGCCTGTCTCCGGTCGTCTGTCTCAGACCGTCTGTCTCAGCCCGTCTGTCTCAGACCGTCCGTCTCTGTGCTTCTGTCTCCGTCTGTCGTCCTCTGTCCGTCCGTCTCATACCGTCTGTCCCAGACAATCTGTCTCAGACCGTCTGTCTCAGACCGTCTGTCTCAGACCGTCTGTCTCAGACCGTCTGTCTCAGACCGTCTGTCTCAGACCGTCTGTCTCAGACCGTCTGTCTCAGACCGTCTGTCTCAGACCGTCTGTCTCAGACCGTCTGTCTCAGACCGTCTGTCTCAGACCGTCTGTCTCAGACCGTCTGTCTCAGACCGTCTGTCTCAGACCGTCTGTCTCAGACCGTCTGTCTCAGACCGTCTGTCTCAGACCGTCTGTCTCAGACCGTCTGTCTCAGACCGTCTGTCTCAGACCGTCTGTCTCAGACCGTCTGTCTCAGACCGTCTGTCTCAGACCGTCTGTCTCAGACCGTCTGTCTCAGACCGTCTGTCTCAGACCGTGTGTCTCAGTTTGTCCGTCTCAGACCGTCTGTCTCTGACCGTCTGTCTCAGACCGTGTGTCTCAGACCGTCTGTCTCAGACCGTCTGTCTCAGACCGTCTGTCTCAGACCGTCTGTCTCAGACCGTCTGTCTCAGACCGTCTGTCTCAGACCGTCTGTCTCAGACCGTCTGTCTCAGTCCGTCTGCCCCTGTCGGTCTGTCTCATACCGTCTGCCGCATATCGTCTGTCTCAGACCGTATGTGTCAGACCGTCTGTCTCAGACCGTGTGTCTCAGTTTGTCCGTCTCAGACCGTCTGTCTCAGACCGTCTGTCTCAGACCGTCTGTCTCAGACCGTCTGTCTCGGACCGTCTGTCTCAGACCGTCTGTCTCAGACCGTCTGTCTCAGACCGTCTGTCTCAGACCGTCCGTCTCAGACCGTCTGTCTCAGACCGTGTGTCTCAGTCCGTCTGTCTCAGACCGTCTGTCGCAGACCGTCTGTTTCAGACCGTCTGTCGCAGACCGTCTGTTGCAGAACGTCTGTCGCAGACCGTCTGTTTCAGACCGTCTGTGTCAGACCGTCTATCTCAGACCGCCTGTCTCAGACCATCTGTCTCAGACCGTCTGTCTCAGACCGTCTGTGTCAGACCGTCTGTCTCAGTCCGCCTGCCTCTCTCCGTCTTTCTCATACCGTCTGTCTCAGACCGTCTGTCTCAGACCATCTGTCTCAGGCCGTCTGTCTCAGACCGTCTGTCTCAGACCATCTGTCTCAGTCCGTCTACCTCTGCCTGTCTGTCTCAGTCCGTCAGCTTCAGTCCGTCTGTCTCATTCCGTCTGTCTCAGACCATCCGTCTCCGTGCGTCTGGCTCTGTCTGTCGGCCTCTGTCCGTCTGTCTCAGTCTGTCGTCCTCTGTCCGTCCGTCTCATACCGTCTGTCTCAGACCGTCTGTCTCAGACCGACTGTCTCAGTCCGTCTGTCTCAGACCGTCTGTCTCAGACCGTCTGTCTCAGACCGTCTGTCTCTGACCGTCTGTCTCAGACCGTCTGTCTCAGCCCGTCTGTCTCAGACCGTCCGTCTCTGTGCTTCTGTCTCCGTCTGTCGTCCTCTGTCCGTCCGTCTCATACCGTCTGTCCAGACCGTCTGTCCCAGACAATCTGTCTCAGAGCGTCTGTCTCAGACCGTCTGTCTCAGACCGTCTGTCTCAAACCGTCTGTCTCAGACCGTCTGTCTCAAACCGTCTGTCTCAGACCGTGTGTCTCAGTCCGTCTGTCTCAGACCGTCTGTCGCACACCGTCTGTCGCAGACCATCTGTCTCAGACCGTCTGTCTCAGACCGTCTGTACAGACCGTCTGTCTCAGACCGTCTGTCTCAGACCGTCTGTCTCAGACCGTCTGTCTCAGACCGTCTGTCTCAGACCGTCTGTCTCAGACCGTCCGTCTCAGACCGTCTGTCTCAGACCGTCTGTCGCACACCGTCTGTCGCAGACCGTCTGTCTCAGACCGTCTGTCTCAGACCGTCTGTCTCAGACCGTCTGTCTCAGACCGTGTGTCTCAGTCTGTCTGTATCAGACCGTCTGTCGCACACCGTCTGTCGCAGACCGTTTGTTTCAGACCGTCTGTGTCAGACCGTCTATCTCAGACCGTCTGTCTCAAACCGTCTGTCTCAGACCGTCTGTCTCAGTCCGTCTGTCTCAGACCGTCTGTCTCAGACCGTCTGTCTCAGACCGTCTGTCTCAGACCGTCTGTCTCAGACCGTCGGTCTCAGACCGTCTGTCTCAGACCGTCTGTCTCAGACCGTGTGTCTCAGTCCGTCTGTCTCAGACTGTCTGTCGCACACCGTCTGTCGCACACCGTTTGTTTCAGACCGTCCGTGTCAGACCGTCTATCTCAGACCGTCTTTCTCAGACCGTCTGTCTCAGACCGTCTGTCTCAGACCGTCTGTCTCAGACCGTCGGTCTCAGACCGTCTGTCTCAGACCGTCTGTCTCAGTCCGTCTGCCCCTGTCCGTCTGTCTCATACCGTCTGCCTCATACCGTCTGTCTCAGACCGTATGTGTCAGACCGTATGTGTCAGACCGTCTGTCTCAGACTGTCTGTCGCACACCGTCTGTCGCACACCGTTTGTTTCAGACCGTCTGTGTCAGACCGTCTATCTCAGACCGTCTTTCTCAGACCGTCTGTCTCAGACCGTCTGTCTCAGACCGTCTGTCTCAGACCGTCTGTCTCAGACCGTCGGTCTCAGACCGTCTGTCTCAGACCGTCTGTCTCAGTCCGTCTGCCCCTGTCCGTCTGTCTCATACCGTCTGCCTCATACCGTCTGTCTCAGACCGTATGTGTCAGACCGTATGTGTCAGACCGTCTGTCTCAGACCGTGTGTCTCAGTTTGTCCGTCTCAGACCGTCTGTCTCAGACCGTCTGTCTCAGACCGTCTGTCTCGGACTGTCTGCCGCACACCGTCTGTCGCACACCGTTTGTTTCAGACCGTCTGTGTCAGACCGTCTATCTCAGACCGTCTTTCTCAGACCGTCTGTCTCAGACCGTCTGTCTCAGACCGTCTGTCTCAGTCCGTCTGCCCCTGTCCGTCTGTCTCATACCGCCTGCCTCATACCGTCTGTCTCAGACCGTATGTGTCAGACCGTCTGTCTCAGACCGTGTGTCTCAGTTTGTCCGTCTCAGACCGTCTGTCTCAGACCGTTTGTCTCATACCGTCTGTCTCAAACCGTCTGTCTCAGACTGTCTGTCTCAGACCGTCTGTCTCAGCCCGTCTGTCTCAGACCGTCCGTCTCTGTGCTTCTGTCTCCGTCTGTCGTCCTCTGTCCGTCCGTCTCATACCGTCTGTCACAGACCGTCTGTCTCAGACCGTCTGTCTCAGACCGTCTGTCTCAGACCGTCTGTCTCAGCCCGTCTGTCTCAGACCGTCTGTCTCAGACCGTCTGTCTCAGACCGTCTGTCTCAGACCGTCTGTCTCAGACCGTCTGTCTCAGACCGTCTGTCGCACACCGTCTGTCGCAGACCATCTGTCTCAGACCGTCTGTCTCAGACCGTCTGTACAGACCGTCTGTCTCAGACCGTCTGTCTCAGACCGTCTGTCTCAGACCGTCTGTCTCAGACCGTCTGTCTCAGACCGTCCGTCTCAGACCGTCTGTCTCAGACCGTCTGTCGCACACCGTCTGTCGCAGACCGTCTGTCTCAGACCGACTGTCTCAGTCCGTCTGTCTCAGACCGTCTGTCTCAGACCGTCTGTCTCTGACCGTCTGTCTCAGACCGTCTGTCTCAGCCCGTCTGTCTCAGACCGTCCGTCTCTGTGCTTCTGTCTCCGTCTGTCGTCCTCTGTCCGTCCGTCTCATACCGTCTGTCCAGACCGTCTGTCCCAGACAATCTGTCTCAGACCGTCTGTCACAGACCGTCTGTCTCAGACCGTCTGTCTCAGACCGTCTGTCTCAGACCGTCTGTCTCAGCCCGTCTGTCTCAGACCGTCTGTCTCAGACCGTCTGTCTCAGACCGTCTGTCTCAGACCGTCTGTCTCAGACCGTCTGTCTCAGACCGTCTGTCTCAGACCGTCTGTCTCAGACCGTCTGTCTCAGACCGTCTGTCTCAGACCGTGTGTCTCAGTCCGTCTGTCTCGGACTGTCTGCCGCACACCGTCTGTCGCACACCGTTTGTTTCAGACCGTCTGTGTCAGACCGTCTATCTCAGACCGTCTTTCTCAGACCGTCTGTCTCAGACCGTCTGTCTCAGACCGTCTGTCTCAGTCCGTCTGCCCCTGTCCGTCTGTCTCATACCGCCTGCCTCATACCGTCTGTCTCAGACCCTATGTGTCAGACCGTCTGTCTCAGACCGTGTGTCTCAGTTTGTCCGTCTCAGACCGTCTGTCTCAGACCGTCTGTCTCATACCGTCTGTCTCAAACCGTCTGTCTCAGACTGTCTGTCTCAGACCGTCTGTCTCAGCCCGTCTGTCTCAGACCGTCCGTCTCTGTGCCTCTGTCTCCGTCTGTCGTCCTCTGTCCGTCCGTCTCATACCGTCTGTCACAGACCGTCTGTCTCAGACCGTCTGTCTCAGACCGTCTGTCTCAGACCGTCTGTCTCAGACCGTCTGTCTCAGCCCGTCTGTCTCAGACCGTCCGTCTCTGTGCTTCTGTCTCCGTCTGTCGTCCTCTGTCCGTCCGTCTCATACCGTCTGTCACAGACCGTCTGTCTCAGACCGTCTGTCTCAGACCGTCTGTCTCAGACCGTCTGTCTCAGACCGTCTGTCTCAGACCGTCTGTCTCAGACCGTCTGTCTCAGACCGTCTGTCTCAGACCGTCTGTCTCAGACCGTCTGTCTCAGACCGTCTGTCTCAGACCGTCTGTCTCAGACCGTCTGTCTCAGACCGTCTGTCTCAGACCGTCTGTCTCAGACCGTCTGTCTCAGTCCGTCTGCCCCTGTCGGTCTGTCTCATACCGTCTGCCGCATATCGTCTGTCTCAGACCGTATGTGTCAGACCGTCTGTCTCAGACCGTGTGTCTCAGTTTGTCCGTCTCAGACCGTCTGTCTCAGACCGTCTGTCTCAGACCGTCTGTCTCAGACCGTCTGTCTCGGACCGTCTGTCTCGGACCGTCTGTCTCAGACCGTCTGTCTCAGACCGTCTGTCTCAGACCGTCTGTCTCAGACCGTCCGTCTCAGACCGTCTGTCTCAGACCGTGTGTCTCAGTCCGTCTGTCTCAGACCGTCTGTCGCAGACCGTCTGTTTCAGACCGTCTGTCGCAGACCGTCTGTTTCAGAACGTCTGTCGCAGACCGTCTGTTTCAGACCGTCTGTGTCAGACCGTCTATCTCAGACCGCCTGTCTCAGACCATCTGTCTCAGACCGTCTGTCTCAGACCGTCTGTGTCAGACCGTCTGTCTCAGTCCGCCTGCCTCTCTCCGTCTTTCTCATACCGTCTGTCTCAGACCGTCTGTCTCAGACCATCTGTCTCAGGCCGTCTGTCTCAGACCGTCTGTCTCAGACCATCTGTCTCAGTCCGTCTACCTCTGCCTGTCTGTCTCAGTCCGTCAGCTTCAGTCCGTCTGTCTCATTCCGTCTGTCTCAGACCATCCGTCTCCGTGCGTCTGGCTCTGTCTGTCGGCCTCTGTCCGTCTGTCTCAGTCTGTCGTCCTCTGTCCGTCCGTCTCATACCGTCTGTCTCAGACCGTCTGTCTCAGACCGACTGTCTCAGTCCGTCTGTCTCAGACCGTCTGTCTCAGACCGTCTGTCTCAGACCGTCTGTCTCAGACCGTCTGTCTCAGCCCGTCTGTCTCAGACCGTCCGTCTCTGTGCTTCTGTCTCCGTCTGTCGTCCTCTGTCCGTCCGTCTCATACCGTCTGTCCAGACCGTCTGTCCCAGACAATCTGTCTCAGACCGTCTGT
This sequence comes from Coelioxys conoideus, assembly GCA_947623535.1. NCBI lineage: Eukaryota > Metazoa > Arthropoda > Insecta > Hymenoptera > Megachilidae > Coelioxys > Coelioxys conoideus. The sequence continues at coordinate 2,847,595 of CANQJN010000020.1, read as the reverse complement.
CTCAGACCGTCTGTCTCAGACCGTCTGTCTCAAACCGTCTGTCTCAGACCGTCTGTCTCAAACCGTGTGTCTCAGTCCGTCTGTCTCAGACCGTCTGTCGCACACCGTCTGTCGCAGACCATCTGTCTCAGACCGTCTGTCTCAGATCGTCTGTCTCAGACCGTCTGTCTCAGACCGTCTGTACAGACCGTCTGTCTCAGACCGTCTGTCTCAGACCGTCTGTCTCAGACCGTCTGTCTCAGACCGTCTGTCTCAGACCGTCTGTCGCACACCGTCTGTCGCAGACCGTCTGTCTCAGACCGTCTGTCTCAGACCGTCTGTCTCAGACCGTCTGTCTCAGACCGTCTGTCTCAGACCGTCTGTCTCAGACCGTCTGTCTCAGACCGTCTGTCTCAGACCGTGTGTCTCAGTCTGTCTGTATCAGACCGTCTGTCGCACACCGTCTGTCGCAGACCGTTTGTTTCAGACCGTCTGTGTCAGACCGTCTATCTCAGACCGTCTGTCTCAGACCGTCTGTCTCAGACCGTCTGTCTCAGACCGTCTGTCTCAGACCGTCTGTCTCAGACCGTCTGTCTCAGACCGTCTGTCTCAGACCGTCGGTCTCAGACCGTCGGTCTCAGACCGTGTGTCTCAGTTCGTCCGTCTCAGACCGTCTGTCTCAGACCGTCTGTCTCAGACCGTCTGTCTCAGACCGTGTGTCTCAGTCCGTCTGTCGCACACCGTCTGTCGCAGACCGTCTGTCTCAGACCGTCTGTCTCAGATCGTCTGTCTCAGTCCGCCTGTCTCCGGTCGTCTGTCTCAGACCGTCTGTCTCAGCCCGTCTGGCTCAGACCGTCTGTCTCAGACCGTCTGTCTCAGACCGTCTGTCTCAGACCGTGTGTCTCAGTCCGTCTGTCTCAGACTGTCTGTCGCACACCGTCTGTCGCACACCGTTTGTTTCAGACCGTCTGTGTCAGACCGTCTATCTCAGACCGTCTTTCTCAGACCGTCTGTCTCAGACCGTCTGTCTCAGACCGTCTGTCTCAGACCGTCGGTCTCAGACCGTCTGTCTCAGACCGTCTGTCTCAGACCGTCTGTCTCAGACCGTGTGTCTCAGTCCGTCTGTCTCGGACTGTCTGCCGCACACCGTCTGTCGCACACCGTTTGTTTCAGACCGTCTGTGTCAGACCGTCTATCTCAGACCGTCTTTCTCAGACCGTCTGTCTCAGACCGTCTGTCTCAGACCGTCTGTCTCAGTCCGCCTGCCCCTGTCCGTCTGTCTCATACCGCCTGCCTCATACCGTCTGTCTCAGACCGTATGTGTCAGACCGTCTGTCTCAGACCGTGTGTCTCAGTTTGTCCGTCTCAGACCGTCTGTCTCAGACCGTTTGTCTCATACCGTCTGTCTCAAACCGTCTGTCTCAGACTGTCTGTCTCAGACCGTCTGTCTCAGCCCGTCTGTCTCAGACCGTCCGTCTCTGTGCTTCTGTCTCCGTCTGTCGTCCTCTGTCCGTCCGTCTCATACCGTCTGTCACAGACCGTCTGTCTCAGACCGTCTGTCTCAGACCGTCTGTCTCAGACCGTCTGTCTCAGACCGTCTGTCTCAGACCGTGTGTCTCAGTCCGTCTGTCTCGGACTGTCTGCCGCACACCGTCTGTCGCACACCGTTTGTTTCAGACCGTCTGTGTCAGACCGTCTATCTCAGACCGTCTTTCTCAGACCGTCTATCTCAGACCGTCTGTCTCAGACCGTCTGTCTCAGTCCGTCTGCCCCTGTCCGTCTGTCTCATACCGCCTGCCTCATACCGTCTGTCTCAGACCGTATGTGTCAGACCGTCTGTCTCAGACCGTGTGTTTCAGTTTGTCCGTCTCAGACCGTCTGTCTCAGACCGTCTGTCTCATACCGTCTGTCTCAAACCGTCTGTCTCAGACTGTCTGTCTCAGACCGTCTGTCTCAGCCCGTCTGTCTCAGACCGTCCGTCTCTGTGCCTCTGTCTCCGTCTGTCGTCCTCTGTCCGTCCGTCTCATACAGTCTGTCACAGACCGTCTGTCTCAGACCGTCTGTCTCAGACCGTCTGTCTCAGACCGTCTGTCTCAGACCGTCTGTCTCAGCCCGTCTGTCTCAGACCGTCCGTCTCTGTGCTTCTGTCTCCGTCTGTCGTCCTCTGTCCGTCCGTCTCATACCGTCTGTCACAGACCGTCTGTCTCAGACCGTCTGTCTCAGACCGTCTGTCTCAGACTGTCTGTCTCAGACCGTCTGTCTCAGACCGTCTGTCTCAGACCGTCTGTCTCAGACCGTCTGTCTCAGTCCGTCTGTCTCGGACTGTCTGTCGCACACCGTCTGTCGCACACCGTTTGTTTCAGACCGTCTGTGTCAGACCGTCTATCTCAGACCGTCTATCTCAGACCGTCTGTCTCAGACCGTCTGTCTCAGACCGTCTGTCTCAGACCGCCTGTCTCAGACCGTCTGTCTCAGTCCGTCTGCCCCTGTCCGTCTGTCTCATACCGTCTGCCTCATACCGTCTGTCTCAGACCGTATGTGTCAGACCGTCTGTCTCAGACCGTGTGTCTCAGTTTGTCCGTCTCAGACCGTCTGTCTCAGACCGTCTGTCTCATACCGTCTGTCTCAAACCGTCTGTCTCAGACTGTCTGTCTCAGACCGTCTGTCTCAGCCCGTCTGTCTCAGACCGTCCGTCTCTGTGCTTCTGTCTCCGTCTGTCGTCCTCTGTCCGTCCGTCTCATACCGTCTGTCACAGACCGTCTGTCTCAGACCGTCTGTCTCAGACCGTCTGTCTCAGACCGTCTGTCTCAGACCGTCTGTCTCAGACCGTCTGTCTCAGACCGTCTGTCTCAGCCCGTCTGTCTCAGACCGTCCGTCTCTGTGCTTCTGTCTCCGTCTGTCGTCCTCTGTCAGTCCGTCTCATACCGTCTGTCACAGACCGTCTGTCGCAGACCGTTTGTTTCAGACCGTCTGTGTCAGACCGTCTATCTCAGACCGTCTGTCTCAGACCGTCTGTCTCATACCGTCTGTCTCAAACCGTCTGTCTCAGACTGTCTGTCTCAGACCGTCTGTCTCAGCCCGTCTGTCTCAGACCGTCCGTCTCTATGCTTCTGTCTCCGTCTGTCGTCCTCTGTCCGTCCGTCTCATACCGTCTGTCACAGACCGTCTGTCTCAGACCGTCTGTCTCAGACCGTCTGTCTCAGACCGTCCGTCTCAGACCGTCTGTCTCAGACCGTGTTTCTCAGTCCGTCTGTCTCAGACCGTCTGTCGCAGACCGTCTGTTTCAGACCGTCTGTCGCAGACCGTCTGTTTCAGAACGTCTGTCTCAGACCGTCTGTCTCAGACCGTCTGTGTCAGACCGTCTGTCTCAGTCCGCCTGCCTCTCTCCGTCTTTCTCATACCGTCTGTCTCAGACCGTCTGTCTCAGACCATCTGTCTCAGGCCGTCTGTCTCAGACCGTCTGTCTCAGACCATCTGTCTCAGTCCGTCTACCTCTGCCTGTCTGTCTCAGTCCGTCAGCTTCAGTCCGTCTGTCTCATTCCGTCTGTCTCAGACCATCCGTCTCCGTGCGTCTGGCTCTGTCTGTCGGCCTCTGTCCGTCTGTCTCAGTCTGTCGTCCTCTGTCCGTCCGTCTCATACCGTCTGTCTCAGACCGTCTGTCTCAGACCGACTGTCTCAGTCCGTCTGTCTCAGACCGTCTGTCTCAGACCGTCTGTCTCAGACCGTCTGTCTCTGACCGTCTGTCTCAGACCGTCTGTCTCAGCCCGTCTGTCTCAGACCGTCCGTCTCTGTGCTTCTGTCTCCGTCTGTCGTCCTCTGTCCGTCCGTCTCATACCGTCTGTCCAGACCGTCTGTCCCAGACAATCTGTCTCAGACCGTCTGTCTCAGACCGTCTGTCTCAGACCGTCTGTCTCAAACCGTCTGTCTCAGACCGTCTGTCTCAAACCGTCTGTCTCAGACCGTCTGTCTCAGACCGTGTGTCTCAGTCCGTCTGTCTCAGACCGTCTGTCGCACACCATCTGTCGCAGACCATCTGTCTCAGACCGTCTGTCTCAGATCGTCTGTCTCAGTCCGCCTGTCTCCGGTCGTCCGTCTCATACCGTCTGTCCCAGACAGTCTGTCTCAGACCGTCTGTCTCAGACCGTCTGTACAGACCGTCTGTCTCAGACCGTCTGTCTCAGACCGTCTGTCTCAGACCGTCTGTCTCAGACCGCCCGCTCAGAACGTCTGTCTCAGACCGTCTGTCGCACACCGTCTGTCGCAGACCGTCTGTCTCAGACCGTCTGTCTCAGACCGTCTGTCTCAGACCGTGTGTCTCAGTCTGTCTGTATCAGACCGTCTGTCGCACACCGTCTGTCGCAGACCGTTTGTTTCAGACCGTCTGTGTCAGACCGTCTATCTCAGACCGTCTGTCTCAGACCGTCTGTCTCAGACCGTCTGTCTCAGACCGTCTGTCTCAGACCGTCTGTCTCAGACCGTCTGTCTCAGACCGTCTGTCTCAGATCGTCGGTCTCAGACCGTCGGTCTCAGACCGTGTGTCTCAGTTCGTCCGTCTCAGACCGTCTGTCTCAGACCGTCTGTCTCAGACCGTCTGTCTCAGACCGTCTGTCTCAGACCGTCTGTCTCAGACCGTCTGTCTCAGACCGTCTGTCTCAGACCGTGTGTCTCAGTCCGTCTGTCGCACACCGTCTGTCGCAGACCGTCTGTCTCAGACCGTCTGTCTCAGATCGTCTGTCTCAGTCCGCCTGTCTCCGGTCGTCTGTCTCAGACCGTCTGTCTCAGCCCGTCTGGCTCAGACCGTCTGTCTCAGACCGTCTGTCTCAGACCGTCTGTCTCAGACCGTGTGTCTCAGTCCGTCTGTCTCAGACTGTCTGTCGCACACCGTCTGTCGCACACCGTTTGTTTCAGACCGTCTGTGTCAGACCGTCTATCTCAGACCGTCTTTCTCAGACCGTCTGTCTCAGACCGTCTGTCTCAGACCGTCTGTCTCAGACCGTCGGTCTCAGACCGTCTGTCTCAGACCGTCTGCCTCAGTCCGTCTGCCCCTGTCCGTCTGTCTCATACCGTCTGCCTCATACCGTCTGTCTCAGACCGTATGTGTCAGACCGTATGTGTCAGACCGTCTGTCTCAGACCGTGTGTCTCAGTTTGTCCGTCTCAGACCGTCTGTCTCAGACCGTCTGTCTCAGACCGTCTGTCTCAGACCGTCTGTCTCAGACCGTCTGTCTCAGACCGTCTGTCTCAGACCGTCTGTCACAGACCGTCTGTCTCAGACCGTGTGTCTCAGTCCGTCTGTCTCGGACTGTCTGCCGCACACCGTCTGTCGCACACCGTTTGTTTCAGACCGTCTGTGTCAGACCGTCTATCTCAGACCGTCTTTCTCAGACCGTCTGTCTCAGACCGTCTGTCTCAGACCGTCTGTCTCAGACCGTCTGTCTCAGTCCGTCTGCCCCTGTCCGTCTGTCTCATACCGCCTGCCTCATACCGTCTGTCTCAGACCGTATGTGTCAGACCGTCTGTCTCAGACCGTGTGTCTCGGTTTGTCCGTCTCAGACCGTCTGTCTCAGACCGTTTGTCTCATACCGTCTGTCTCAAACCAGCTGTCTCAGACTGTCTGTCTCAGACCGTCTGTCTCAGCCCGTCTGTCTCAGACCGTCCGTCTCTGTGCTTCTGTCTCCGTCTGTCGTCCTCTGTCCGTCCGTCTCATACCGTCTGTCACAGACCGTCTGTCTCAGACCGTCTGTCTCAGACCGTCTGTCTCAGCCCGTCTGTCTCAGACAGTCTGTCTCGGACCGTCTGTCTCAGACCGTCTGTCTCAGACCGTCTGTCTCAGACCGTCTGTCTCAGACCGTCTGTCTCAGACCGTCTGTCTCAGACCGTCTGTCTCAGACCGTCTGTCTCAGACCGTCTGTCTCAGACCGTGTGTCTCAGTCCGTCTGTCTCGGACTGTCTGCCGCACACCGTCTGTCGCACACCGTTTGTTTCAGACCGTCTGTGTCAGACCGTCTATCTCAGACCGTCTTTCTCAGACCGTCTGTCTCAGACCGTCTGTCTCAGACCGTCTGTCTCAGTCCGTCTGCCCCTGTCCGTCTGTCTCATACCGCCTGCCTCATACCGTCTGTCTCAGACCGTATGTGTCAGACCGTCTGTCTCAGACCGTGTGTCTCAGTTTGTCCGTCTCAGACCGTCTGTCTCAGACCGTCTGTCTCATACCGTCTGTCTCAAACCGTCTGTCTCAGACTGTCTGTCTCAGACCGTCTGTCTCAGCCCGTCTGTCTCAGACCGTCCGTCTCTGTGCCTCTGTCTCCGTCTGTCGTCCTCTGTCCGTCCGTCTCATACCGTCTGTCACAGACCGTCTGTCTCAGACCGTCTGTCTCAGACCGTCTGTCTCAGACCGTCTGTCTCAGACCGTCTGTCTCAGACCGTCTGTCTCAGACCGTCTGTCTCAGCCCGTCTGTCTCAGACCGTCCGTCTCTGTGCTTCTGTCTCCGTCTGTCGTCCTCTGTCCGTCCGTCTCATACCGTCTGTCACAGACCGTCTGTCTCAGACCGTCTGTCTCAGACCGTCTGTCTCAGACCGTCTGTCTCAGACCGTCTGTCTCAGCCCGTCTGTCTCAGACCGTCCGTCTCTGTGCTTCTGTCTCCGTCTGTCGTCCTCTGTCAGTCCGTCTCATACCGTCTGTCACAGACCGTCTGTCGCAGACCGTTTGTTTCAGACCGTCTGTGTCAGACCGTCTATCTCAGACCGTCTGTCTCAGACCGTCTGTCTCATACCGTCTGTCTCAAACCGTCTGTCTCAGACTGTCTGTCTCAGACCGTCTGTCTCAGCCCGTCTGTCTCAGACCGTCCGTCTCTATGCTTCTGTCTCCGTCTGTCGTCCTCTGTCCGTCCGTCTCATACCGTCTGTCACAGACCGTCTGTCTCAGACCGTCTGTCTCAGACCGTCTGTCTCAGACCGTCCGTCTCAGACCGTCTGTCTCAGACCGTGTGTCTCAGTCCGTCTGTCTCAGACCGTCTGTCGCAGAACGTCTGTTTCAGACCGTCTGTCGCAGACCGTCTGTTTCAGAACGTCTGTCGCAGACCGTCTGTTTCAGACCGTCTGTGTCAGACCGTCTATCTCAGACCGCCTGTCTCAGACCATCTGTCTCAGACCGTCTGTCTCAGACCGTCTGTGTCAGACCGTCTGTCTCAGTCCGCCTGCCTCTCTCCGTCTTTCTCATACCGTCTGTCTCAGACCGTCTGTCTCAGACCATCTGTCTCAGGCCGTCTGTCTCAGACCGTCTGTCTCAGACCATCTGTCTCAGTCCGTCTACCTCTGCCTGTCTGTCTCAGTCCGTCAGCTTCAGTCCGTCTGTCTCATTCCGTCTGTCTCAGACCATCCGTCTCCGTGCGTCTGGCTCTGTCTGTCGGCCTCTGTCCGTCTGTCTCAGTCTGTCGTCCTCTGTCCGTCCGTCTCATACCGTCTGTCTCAGACCGTCTGTCTCAGACCGACTATCTCAGTCCGTCTGTCTCAGACCGTCTGTCTCAGACCGTCTGTCTCAGACCGTCTGTCTCTGACCGTCTGTCTCAGACCGTCTGTCTCAGCCCGTCTGTCTCAGACCGTCCGTCTCTGTGCTTCTGTCTCCGTCTGTCGTCCTCTGTCCGTCCGTCTCATACCGTCTGTCCAGACCGTCTGTCCCAGACAATCTGTCTCAGACCGTCTGTCTCAGACCGTCTGTCTCAGACCGTCTGTCTCAAACCGTCTGTCTCAGACCGTCTGTCTCAAACCGTCTGTCTCAGACCGTCTGTCTCAGACCGTGTGTCTCAGTCCGTCTGTCTCAGACCGTCTGTCGCACACCGTCTGTCGCAGACCATCTGTCTCAGACCGTCTGTCTCAGATCGTCTGTCTCAGTCCGCCTGTCTCCGGTCGTCCGTCTCATACCGTCTGTCCCAGACAGTCTGTCTCAGACCGTCTGTCTCAGACCGTCTGTACAGACCGTCTGTCTCAGACCGTCTGTCTCAGACCGTCTGTCTCAGACCGTCTGTCTCAGACCGTCTGTCTCAGACCGTCCGTCTCAGACCGTCTGTCTCAGACCGTCTGTCGCACACCGTCTGTCGCAGACCGTCTGTCTCAGACCGTCTGTCTCAGACCGTCTGTCTCAGACCGTGTGTCTCAGTCTGTCTGTATCAGACCGTCTGTCGCACACCGTCTGTCGCAGACCGTTTGTTTCAGACCGTCTGTGTCAGACCGTCTATCTCAGACCGTCTGTCTCAGACCGTCTGTCTCAGACCGTCTGTCTCAGACCGTCTGTCTCAGACCGTCTGTCTCAGACCGTCTGTCTCAGACCGTCTGTCTCAGACCGTCTGTCTCAGATCGTCGGTCTCAGACCGTCGGTCTCAGACCGTCGGTCTCAGACCGTGTGTCTCAGTTCGTCCGTCTCAGACCGTCTGTCTCAGACCGTCTGTCTCAGACCGTCTGTCTCAGACCGTCTGTCTCAGACCGTCTGTCTCAGACCGTCTGTCTCAGACCGTGTGTCTCAGTCCGTCTGTCGCACACCGTCCGTCGCAGACCGTCTGTCTCAGACCGTCTGTCTCAGATCGTCTGTCTCGGACTGTCTGCCGCACACCGTCTGTCGCACACCGTTTGTTTCAGACCGTCTGTGTCAGACCGTCTATCTCAGACCGTCTTTCTCAGACCGTCTGTCTCAGACCGTCTGTCTCAGACCGTCTGTCTCAGTCCGTCTGCCCCTGTCCGTCTGTCTCATACCGCCTGCCTCATACCGTCTGTCTCAGACCGTATGTGTCAGACCGTCTGTCTCAGACCGTGTGTCTCAGTTTGTCCGTCTCAGACCGTCTGTCTCAGACCGTTTGTCTCATACCGTCTGTCTCAAACCGTCTGTCTCAGACTGTCTGTCTCAGACCGTCTGTCTCAGCCCGTCTGTCTCAGACCGTCCGTCTCTGTGCTTCTGTCTCCGTCTGTCGTCCTCTGTCCGTCCGTCTCATACCGTCTGTCACAGACCGTCTGTCTCAGACCGTCTGTCTCAGACCGTCTGTCTCAGACCGTCTTTCTCAGACCGTCTGTCTCAGACCGTCTGTCTCAGACCGTCTGTCTCAGACCGTCTGTCTCAGTCCGTCTGCCCCTGTCCGTCTGTCTCATACCGCCTGCCTCATACCGTCTGTCTCAGACCGTATGTGTCAGACCGTCTGTCTCAGACCGTGTGTCTCAGTTTGTCCGTCTCAGACCGTCTGTCTCAGACCGTTTGTCTCATACCGTCTGTCTCAAACCGTCTGTCTCAGACTGTCTGTCTCAGACCGTCTGTCTCAGCCCGTCTTTCTCAGACCGTCCGTCTCTGTGCTTCTGTCTCCGTCTGTCGTCCTCTGTCCGTCCGTCTCATACCGTCTGTCACAGACCGTCTGTCTCAGACCGTCTGTCTCAGACCGTCTGTCTCAGACCGTCTGTCTCAGCCCGTCTGTCTCAGACAGTCTGTCTCAGACCGTCTGTCTCAGACCGTCTGTCTCAGACCGTCTGTCTCAGACCGTCTGTCTCAGACCGTCTGTCTCAGACCGTCTGTCTCAGACCGTGTGTCTCAGTCCGTCTGTCTCGGACTGTCTGCCGCACACCGTCTGTCGCACACCGTTTGTTTCAGACCGTCTGTGTCAGACCGTCTATCTCAGACCGTCTTTCTCAGACCGTCTGTCTCAGACCGTCTGTCTCAGACCGTCTGTCTCAGTCCGTCTGCCCCTGTCCGTCTGTCTCATACCGCCTGCCTCATACCGTCTGTCTCAGACCGTATGTGTCAGACCGTCTGTCTCAGACCGTGTGTCTCAGACCGTCTGTCTCAGACCGTCTGTCTCAGACCGTCTGTCTCAGCCCGTCTGTCTCAGACCGTCCGTCTCTGTGCCTCTGTCCCCGTCTGTCGTCCTCTGTCCGTCCGTCTCATACCGTCTGTCACAGACCGTCTGTCTCAGACCGTCTGTCTCAGACCGTCTGTCTCAGACCGTCTGTCTCAGACCGTCTGTCTCAGACCGTCTGTCTCAGCCCGTCTGTCTCAGACCGTCCGTCTCTGTGCTTCTGTCTCCGTCTGTCGTCCTCTGTCCGTCCGTCTCATACCGTCTGTCACAGACCGTCTGTCTCAGACCGTCTGTCTCAGACCGTCTGTCTCAGACCGTCTGTCTCAGACCGTCTGTCTCAGCCCGTCTGTCTCAGACCGTCCGTCTCTGTGCTTCTGTCTCCGTCTGTCGTCCTCTGTCAGTCCGTCTCATACCGTCTGTCACAGACCGTCTGTCGCAGACCGTTTGTTTCAGACCGTCTGTGTCAGACCGTCTATCTCAGACCGTCTGTCTCAGACCGTCTGTCTCATACCGTCTGTCTCAAACCGTCTGTCTCAGACTGTCTGTCTCAGACCGTCTGTCTCAGCCCGTCTGTCTCAGACCGTCCGTCTCTATGCTTCTGTCTCCGTCTGTCGTCCTCTGTCCGTCCGTCTCATACCGTCTGTCACAGACCGTCTGTCTCAGACCGTCTGTCTCAGACCGTCTGTCTCAGACCGTCCGTCTCAGACCGTCTGTCTCAGACCGTGTGTCTCAGTCCGTCTGTCTCAGACCGTCTGTCGCAGAACGTCTGTTTCAGACCGTCTGTCGCAGACCGTCTGTTTCAGAACGTCTGTCGCAGACCGTCTGTTTCAGACCGTCTGTGTCAGACCGTCTATCTCAGACCGCCTGTCTCAGACCATCTGTCTCAGACCGTCTGTCTCAGACCGTCTGTGTCAGACCGTCTGTCTCAGTCCGCCTGCCTCTCTCCGTCTTTCTCATACCGTCTGTCTCAGACCGTCTGTCTCAGACCGTCTGTCTCAGCCCGTCTGTCTCAGACAGTCTGTCTCAGACCGTCTGTCTCAGACCGTCTGTCTCAGACCGTCTGTCTCAGACCGTCTGTCTCAGACCGTCTGTCTCAGACCGTCTGTCTCAGACCGTCTGTCTCAGACCGTGTGTCTCAGTCCGTCTGTCTCGGACTGTCTGCCGCACACCGTCTGTCGCACACCGTTTGTTTCAGACCGTCTGTGTCAGACCGTCTATCTCAGACCGTCTTTCTCAGACCGTCTGTCTCAGACCGTCTGTCTCAGACCGTCTGTCTCAGTCCGTCTGCCCCTGTCCGTCTGTCTCATACCGCCTGCCTCATACCGTCTGTCTCAGACCGTATGTGTCAGACCGTCTGTCTCAGACCGTGTGTCTCAGTTTGTCCGTCTCAGACCGTCTGTCTCAGACCGTCTGTCTCATACCGTCTGTCTCAAACCGTCTGTCTCAGACTGTCTGTCTCAGACCGTCTGTCTCAGCCCGTCTGTCTCAGACCGTCCGTCTCTGTGCCTCTGTCCCCGTCTGTCGTCCTCTGTCCGTCCGTCTCATACCGTCTGTCACAGACCGTCTGTCTCAGACCGTCTGTCTCAGACCGTCTGTCTCAGACCGTCTGTCTCAGACCGTCTGTCTCAGACCGTCTGTCTCAGCCCGTCTGTCTCAGACCGTCCGTCTCTGTGCTTCTGTCTCCGTCTGTCGTCCTCTGTCCGTCCGTCTCATACCGTCTGTCACAGACCGTCTGTCTCAGACCGTCTGTCTCAGACCGTCTGTCTCAGACCGTCTGTCTCAGACCGTCTGTCTCAGCCCGTCTGTCTCAGACCGTCCGTCTCTGTGCTTCTGTCTCCGTCTGTCGTCCTCTGTCAGTCCGTCTCATACCGTCTGTCACAGACCGTCTGTCGCAGACCGTTTGTTTCAGACCGTCTGTGTCAGACCGTCTATCTCAGACCGTCTGTCTCAGACCGTCTGTCTCATACCGTCTGTCTCAAACCGTCTGTCTCAGACTGTCTGTCTCAGACCGTCTGTCTCAGCCCGTCTGTCTCAGACCGTCCGTCTCTAAGCTTCTGTCTCCGTCTGTCGTCCTCTGTCCGTCCGTCTCATACCGTCTGTCACAGACCGTCTGTCTCAGACCGTCTGTCTCAGACCGTCTGTCTCAGACCGTCCGTCTCAGACCGTCTGTCTCAGACCGTGTGTCTCAGTCCGTCTGTCTCAGACCGTCTGTCGCAGAACGTCTGTTTCAGACCGTCTGTCGCAGACCGTCTGTTTCAGAACGTCTGTCGCAGACCGTCTGTTTCAGACCGTCTGTGTCAGACCGTCTATCTCAGACCGCCTGTCTCAGACCATCTGTCTCAGACCGTCTGTCTCAGACCGTCTGTGTCAGACCGTCTGTCTCAGTCCGCCTGCCTCTCTCCGTCTTTCTCATACCGTCTGTCTCAGACCGTCTGTCTCAGACCATCTGTCTCAGGCCGTCTGTCTCAGACCGTCTGTCTCAGACCATCTGTCTCAGTCCGTCTACCTCTGCCTGTCTGTCTCAGTCCGTCAGCTTCAGTCCGTCTGTCTCATTCCGTCTGTCTCAGACCATCCGTCTCCGTGCGTCTGGCTCTGTCTGTCGGCCTCTGTCCGTCTGTCTCAGTCTGTCGTCCTCTGTCCGTCCGTCTCATACCGTCTGTCTCAGACCGTCTGTCTCAGACCGACTGTCTCAGTCCGTCTGTCTCAGACCGTCTGTCTCAGACCGTCTGTCTCAGACCGTCTGTCTCTGACCGTCTGTCTCAGACCGTCTGTCTCAGCCCGTCTGTCTCAGACCGTCCGTCTCTGTGCTTCTGTCTCCGTCTGTCGTCCTCTGTCCGTCCGTCTCATACCGTCTGTCCAGACCGTCTGTCCCAGACAATCTGTCTCAGACCGTCTGTCTCAGACCGTCTGTCTCAGACCGTCTGTCTCAAACCGTCTGTCTCAGACCGTCTGTCTCAAACCGTCTGTCTCAGACCGTCTGTCTCAGACCGTGTGTCTCAGTCCGTCTGTCTCAGACCGTCTGTCGCACACCGTCTGTCGCAGACCATCTGTCTCAGACCGTCTGTCTCAGATCGTCTGTCTCAGTCCGCCTGTCTCCGGTCGTCCGTCTCATACCGTCTGTCCCAGACAGTCTGTCTCAGACCGTCTGTCTCAGACCGTCTGTACAGACCGTCTGTCTCAGACCGTCTGTCTCAGACCGTCTGTCTCAGACCGTCTGTCTCAGACCGTCTGTCTCAGACCGTCCGTCTCAGACCGTCTGTCTCAGACCGTCTGTCGCACACCGTCTGTCGCAGACCGTCTGTCTCAGACCGTCTGTCTCAGACCGTCTGTCTCAGACCGTGTGTCTCAGTCTGTCTGTATCAGACCGTCTGTCGCACACCGTCTGTCGCAGACCGTTTGTTTCAGACCGTCTGTGTCAGACCGTCTATCTCAGACCGTCTGTCTCAGACCGTCTGTCTCAGACCGTCTGTCTCAGACCGTCTGTCTCAGACCGTCTGTCTCAGACCGTCTGTCTCAGACCGTCTGTCTCAGACCGTCTGTCTCAGATCGTCGGTCTCAGACCGTCGGTCTCAGACCGTGTGTCTCAGTTCGTCCGTCTCAGACCGTCTGTCTCAGACCGTCTGTCTCAGACCGTCTGTCTCAGACCGTCTGTCTCAGACCGTCTGTCTCAGACCGTGTGTCTCAGTCCGTCTGTCGCACACCGTCTGTCGCAGACCGTCTGTCTCAGACCGTCTGTCTCAGACCGTCTGTCTCAGACCGTGTGTCTCAGTCCGTCTGTCTCAGACCGTCTGTCGCACACCGTCTGTCGCAGACCGTCTGTCTCAGACCGTCAGTCTCAGATCGTCTGTCACAGTCCTGCTGTCTCCGGTCGTCTGTCTCAGACCGTCTGTCTCAGACCGTCTGTCTCAGCCCGTCTGTCTCAGACTGTCCGTCTCTGTGCTTCTGTCTCCGTCTGTCGTCCTCTGTCCGTCCGTCTCATACCGTCTGTCCCAGACAGTCTGTCTCAGACCGTCTGTACAGACCGTCTGTCTCAGACCGTCTGTCTCAGACCGTCTGTCTCAGACCGTCTGTCTCAGACCGTCTGTCTCAGACCGTCTGTCTCAGACCGTCTGTCTCAGACCGTCTGTCTCAGACCGTCTGTCTCAGACCGTGTGTCTCAGTCCGTCTGTCTCAGACCGTCTGTCGCAGACCGTCTATCTCAGACCGTCTGTCTCAGACCGTCTGTCTCAGACCGTCTGTCTCAGACCGTCTGTCTCAGACCGTCTGTCTCAGACCGTCTGTCTCAGACCGTCGGTCTCAGACCGTGTGTCTCAGTTCGTCCGTCTCAGACCGTCTGTCTCAGACCGTGTGTCTCAGATCGTCTGTCTCAGTCCGCCTGTCTCCGGTCGTCTGTCTCAGACCGTCTGTCTCAGACCGTCTGTCTCAGACCGTCTGTACAGACCGTCTGTCTCAGACCATCTGTCTCAGACCGTCCGTCTCAGACCGTCTGTCTCAGACCGTCTGTCTCAGACCGTCTGTCTCAGACCGTCTGTCGCAGACCGTCTGTCTCAGACCGTCGGTCTCAGACCGTGTGTCTCAGTTCGTCCGTCTCAGACCGTCTGTCTCAGACCGTCTGTCTCAGACCGTGTGTCTCAGATCGTCTGTCTCAGTCCGCCTGTCTCCGGTCGTCTGTCTCAGACCGTCTGTCTCAGCCCGTCTGGCTCAGACCGTCTGTCTCAGACCGTCTGTCTCAGACCGTCTGTCTCAGACCGTCTGTCTCAGACCGTGTGTCTCAGTCCGTCTGTCTCAGACTGTCTGTCGCACACCGTCTGTCGCACACCGTTTGTTTCAGACCGTCTGTGTCAGACCGTCTATCTCAGACCGTCTTTCTCAGACCGTCTGTCTCAGTCCGTCTGCCCCTGTCCGTCTGTCTCATACCGTCTGCGTCAGACCGTATGTGTCAGACCGTCTGTCTCAGACCGTCTGTCTCAGACCGTCTGTCTCAGACCGTGTGTCTCAGTCCGTCTGTCTCAGACTGTCTGTCGCACACCGTCTGTCGCACACCGTTTGTTTCAGACCGTCTGTGTCAGACCGTCTATCTCAGACCGTCTATCTCAGACCGTCTTTCTCAGACCGTCTGTCTCAGACCGTCTGTCTCAGACCATCTGTCTCAGACCGTCTGTCTCAGTCCGTCTGCCCCTGTCCGTCTGTCTCATACCGTCTGCCTCATACTGTCTGTCTCAGACCGTATTTGTCAGACCGTCTGTCTCAGACCGTGTGTCTCAGTTTGTCCGTCTCAGACCGTCTGTCTCAAACCGTCTGTCTCAGTCCGTCTGTCTCGGACTGTCTGTCGCATACCGTCTGTCGCACACCGTTTGTTTCAGACCGTCTGTTTCAGACCGTCTATCTCAGACCGTCTTTCTCAGACCGTCTGTCTCAGACCGTCTGGCTCAGACCGTCTGTCTCAGACCGTCTGTCTCAGACCGTCTGTCTCAGACCGTCTGTCTCAGACCGTCTGTCTCAGTCCGTCTGCCCCTGCCCGTCTGTCTCATACCGTCTGCCTCATACCGTCTGTCTCAGACCGTATGTGTCAGACCGTCTGTCTCAGACCGTTTGTCTCAGTTTGTCCGTCTCAGACCGTCTGTCTCAGACCGTCTGTCTCATACCGTCTGTCCCAAACCGTCTGTCTCAGACCGTCTGTCTCAGACCGTCTGTCTCAGACCGTCTGTCTCAGACCGTCTGTCTCAGACCGTGTGTCTCAGTCCGTCTGTCTCAGACCGTCTGTCGCAGACCGTCTGTTTCAGACCGTGTGTCTCAGACCGTCTGTCTCAGACCGTCTGTCTCAGACCGTCTGTCTCAGACCGTCTGTATCAGTCCGTCTGCCCCTGTCCGTCTGTCTCATACCGTCTGTCCCAGACAGTCCGTCTCAGACCGTCTGTCTCAGACCGTCTGTCGCACACCGTCTGTCGCAGACCGTCTGTCTCAGACCGTCTGTCTCAGACCGTCTGTCGCAGACCGTCTGTCTCAGACCGTCTGTCTCAGATAGTCTGTCTCAGTCCGCCTGTCTCCGGTCGTCCGTCTCATACCGTCTGTCCCAGACAGTCTGTCTCAGACCGTCTGTCTCAGACCGTCTGTACAGACCGTCTGTCTCAGACCTTCTGTCTCAGACCGTCTGTCTCAGTCCGTCTGCCCCTGTCCGTCTGTCTCATACCGTCTGCCTCATACCGTCTGTCTCAGACCGTATGTGTCAGACCGTCTGTCTCAGACCGTGTGTCTCAGTTTGTCCGTCTCAGACCGTCTGTCTCAGACCGTCTGTCTCAGACCGTCTGTCTCAGACCGTCTGTCTCAGACCGTCTGTCTCAGACCGTCTGTCTCAGACCGTCTGTCTCAGACCGTCTGTCTCAGACCGTCTGTCTCAGACCGTCTGTCTCAGACCGTCTGTCTCAGTCCGTCTGTCTCAGACCGTCTGTCTCAGACCGTCTGTCTCAGACCGTCTGTCTCAGACCGTCTGTCTCAGACCGTCTGTCTCAGACCGTCTGTCTCAGACCGTCTGTCTCAGACCGTGTGTCTCAGTCCGTCTGTCTCAGACCGTCTGTCGCAGACCGTCTGTTTCAGACCGTCTGTCGCAGGCCGTCTGTCGCAGACCGTCTGTTTCAGACCGTCTGTCTCAGACCGTCTGTCTCAGACCGTCTGTCTCAGACCGTGTGTCTCAGTCCGTCTGTCTCAGACCGTCTGTCGCAGACCGTCTGTTTCAGACCGTGTGTCTCAGACCGTCTGTCTCAGACCGTCTGTCTCAGACCGTCTGTCTCAGACCGTCTGTATCAGTCCGTCTGCCCCTGTCCGTCTGTCTCATACCGTCTGTCCCAGACAGTCCGTCTCAGACCGTCTGTCTCAGACCGTCTGTCGCACACCGTCTGTCGCAGACCGTCTGTCTCAGACCGTCTGTCTCAGACCGTCTGTCGCAGACCGTCTGTCTCAGACCGTCTGTCTCAGATAGTCTGTCTCAGTCCGCCTGTCTCCGGTCGTCCGTCTCATACCGTCTGTCCCAGACCGTCTGTCTCAGACCGTCTGTCTCAGACCGTCTGTCTCAGTCCGTCTGTCTCAGACCGTCTGTCTCAGACCGTCTGTCTCAGACCGTCTGTCTCAGACCGTCTGCCGCATACCGTCTGTCTCAGACCGTATGTGTCAGCCCGTCTGTCTCAGACCGTGTGTCTCAGTTTGTCCGTCTCAGACCGTCTGTCTCAGACCGTCTGTCTCAGACCGTCTGTCTCAGACCGTCTGTCTCAGACCGTCTGTCTCAGACCGACTGTCTCAGTCCGTCTGCCCCTGTCCGTCTGTCTCATACCGTCTGCCGCATACCGTCTGTCTCAGACCGTCTGTCTCAGACCGTCTGTCTCAGACCGTCTGTCTCAGTCCGCCTGTCTCCGGTCGTCTGTCTCAGACCGTCTGTCTCAGCCCGTCTGGCTCAGACCGTCTGTCTCAGACCGTCTGTCTCAGACCGTCTGTCTCAGACCGTGTGTCTCAGTCCGTCTGTCTCAGACTGTCTGTCGCACACCGTCTGTCGCACACCGTTTGTTTCAGACCGTCTGTGTCAGACCGTCTATCTCAGACCGTCTTTCTCAGACCGTCTGTCTCAGTCCGTCTGCCCCTGTCCGTCTGTCTCATACCGTCTGCGTCAGACCGTATGTGTCAGACCGTCTGTCTCAGACCGTCTGTCTCAGACCGTCTGTCTCAGACCGTGTGTCTCAGTCCGTCTGTCTCAGACTGTCTGTCGCACACCGTCTGTCGCACACCGTTTGTTTCAGACCGTCTGTGTCAGACCGTCTATCTCAGACCGTCTATCTCAGACCGTCTTTCTCAGACCGTCTGTCTCAGACCGTCTGTCTCAGACCGTCTGTCTCAGACCGTCTGTCTCAGACCGTCTGTCTCAGTCCGTCTGCCCCTGTCCGTCTGTCTCATACCGTCTGCCTCATACTGTCTGTCTCAGACCGTATTTGTCAGACCGTCTGTCTCAGACCGTGTGTCTCAGTTTGTCCGTCTCAGACCGTCTGTCTCAAACCGTCTGTCTCAGTCCGTCTGTCTCGGACTGTCTGTCGCATACCGTCTGTCGCACACCGTTTGTTTCAGACCGTCTGTTTCAGACCGTCTATCTCAGACCGTCTTTCTCAGACCGTCTGTCTCAGACCGTCTGGCTCAGACCGTCTGTCTCAGACCGTCTGTCTCAGACCGTCTGTCTCAGACCGTCTGTCTCAGACCGTCTGTCTCAGTCCGTCTGCCCCTGCCCGTCTGTCTCATACCGTCTGCCTCATACCGTCTGTCTCAGACCGTATGTGTCAGACCGTCTGTCTCAGACCGTGTGTCTCAGTTTGTCCGTCTCAGACCGTCTGTCTCAGACCGTCTGTCTCATACCGTCTGTCCCAAACCGTCTGTCTCAGACCGTCTGTCTCAGACCGTCTGTCTCAGACCGTCTGTCTCAGACCGTCTGTCTCAGACCGTGTGTCTCAGTCCGTCTGTCTCAGACCGTCTGTCGCAGACCGTCTGTTTCAGACCGTGTGTCTCAGACCGTCTGTATCAGTCCGTCTGCCCCTGTCCGTCTGTCTCATACCGTCTGTCCCAGACAGTCCGTCTCAGACCGTCTGTCTCAGACCGTGTGTCTCAGTCCGTCTGTCTCAGACTGTCTGTCGCACACCGTCTGTCGCACACCGTTTGTTTCAGACCGTCTGTGTCAGACCGTCTATCTCAGACCGTCTATCTCAGACCGTCTTTCTCAGACCGTCTGTCTCAGACCGTCTGTCTCAGACCGTCTGTCTCAGACCGTCTGTCTCAGACCGTCTGTCTCAGTCCGTCTGCCCCTGTCCGTCTGTCTCATACCGTCTGCCTCATACTGTCTGTCTCAGACCGTATTTGTCAGACCGTCTGTCTCAGACCGTGTGTCTCAGTTTGTCCGTCTCAGACCGTCTGTCTCAAACCGTCTGTCTCAGTCCGTCTGTCTCGGACTGTCTGTCGCATACCGTCTGTCGCACACCGTTTGTTTCAGACCGTCTGTTTCAGACCGTCTATCTCAGACCGTCTTTCTCAGACCGTCTGTCTCAGACCGTCTGGCTCAGACCGTCTGTCTCAGACCGTCTGTCTCAGACCGTCTGTCTCAGACCGTCTGTCTCAGACCGTCTGTCTCAGTCCGTCTGCCCCTGCCCGTCTGTCTCATACCGTCTGCCTCATACCGTCTGTCTCAGACCGTATGTGTCAGACCGTCTGTCTCAGACCGTGTGTCTCAGTTTGTCCGTCTCAGACCGTCTGTCTCAGACCGTCTGTCTCATACCGTCTGTCCCAAACCGTCTGTCTCAGACCGTCTGTCTCAGACCGTCTGTCTCAGACCGTCTGTCTCAGACCGTCTGTCTCAGACCGTCTGTCTCAGACCGTGTGTCTCAGTCCGTCTGTCTCAGACCGTCTGTCGCAGACCGTCTGTTTCAGACCGTGTGTCTCAGACCGTCTGTCTCAGACCGTCTGTCTCAGACCGTCTGTCTCAGACCGTCTGTATCAGTCCGTCTGCCCCTGTCCGTCTGTCTCATACCGTCTGTCCCAGACAGTCCGTCTCAGACCGTCTGTCTCAGACCGTCTGTCGCACACCGTCTGTCGCAGACCGTCTGTCGCAGACCGTCTGTCTCAGACCGTCTGTCTCAGACCGTCTGTCTCAGTCCGTCTGCCCCTGCCCGTCTGTCTCATACCGTCTGCCTCATACCGTCTGTCTCAGACCGTATGTGTCAGACCGTCTGTCTCAGACCGTGTGTCTCAGTTTGTCCGTCTCAGACCGTCTGTCTCAGACCGTCTGTCTCATACCGTCTGTCCCAAACCGTCTGTCTCAGACCGTCTGTCTCAGACCGTCTGTCTCAGACCGTCTGTCTCAGACCGTCTGTCTCAGACCGTCTGTCTCAGACCGTGTGTCTCAGTCCGTCTGTCTCAGACCGTCTGTCGCAGACCGTCTGTTTCAGACCGTGTGTCTCAGACCGTCTGTCTCAGACCGTCTGTCTCAGACCGTCTGTCTCAGACCGTCTGTCGCAGACCGTCTGTTTCAGACCGTCTGTCTCAGACCGTCTGTCTCAGACCGTCTGTCTCAGACCGTCTGTCTCAGACCGTCTGTCTCAGACCGTCTGTCTCAGACCGTCTGTCTCAGACCGTCTGTCGCAGACCGTCTGTCTCAGACCGTCTGTCTCAGATAGTCCGTCTCAGACCGTCTGTCTCAGACCGTCTGTCGCACACCGTCTGTCGCAGACCGTCTGTCTCAGACCGTCTGTCTCAGACCGTCTGTACAGACCGTCTGTCTCAGACCTTCTGTCTCAGACCGTCTGTCTCAGTCCGTCTGCCCCTGTCCGTCTGTCTCATACCGTCTGCCTCATACCGTCTGTCTCAGACCGTATGTGTCAGACCGTCTGTCTCAGACCGTGTGTCTCAGTTTGTCCGTCTCAGACCGTCTGTCTCAGACCGTCTGTCTCAGACCGTCTGTCTCAGACCGTCTGTCTCAGACCGTCTGTCTCAGACCGTCTGTCTCAGACCGTCTGTCTCAGTCCGTCTGCCCCTGCCCGTCTGTCTCATACCGTCTGCCTCATACCGTCTGTCTCAGACCGTATGTGTCAGACCGTCTGTCTCAGACCGTGTGTCTCAGTTTGTCCGTCTCAGACCGTCTGTCTCAGACCGTCTGTCTCATACCGTCTGTCCCAAACCGTCTGTCTCAGACCGTCTGTCTCAGACCGTCTGTCTCAGACCGTCTGTCTCAGACCGTCTGTCTCAGACCGTGTGTCTCAGTTCGTCTGTCTCAGACCGTCTGTCGCAGACCGTCTGTTTCAGACCGTGTGTCTCAGACCGTCTGTCTCAGACCGTCTGTCTCAGACCGTCTGTCTCAGACCGTCTGTATCAGTCCGTCTGCCCCTGTCCGTCTGTCTCATACCGTCTGTCCCAGACAGTCCGTCTCAGACCGTCTGTCTCAGACCGTCTGTCGCACACCGTCTGTCGCAGACCGTCTGTCTCAGACCGTCTGTCTCAGACCGTCTGTCGCAGACCGTCTGTCTCAGACCGTCTGTCTCAGATAGTCTGTCTCAGTCCGCCTGTCTCCGGTCGTCCGTCTCATACCGTCTGTCCCAGACAGTCTGTCTCAGACCGTCTGTCTCAGACCGTCTGTACAGACCGTCTGTCTCAGACCGTATGTGTCAGACCGTCTGTCTCAGACCGTGTGTCTCAGTTTGTCCGTCTCAGACCGTCTGTCTCAGACCGTCTGTCTCAGACCGTCTGTCTCAGACCGTCTGTCTCAGACCGTCTGTCTCAGACCGTCTGTCTCAGACCGTCTGTCTCAGACCGTCTGTCTCAGACCGTCTGTCTCAGACCGTCTGTCTCAGTCCGTCTGTCTCAGACCGTCTGTCTCAGACCGTCTGTCTCAGACCGTCTGTCTCAGACCGTCTGTCTCAGACCGTCTGTCTCAGACCGTCTGTCTCAGACCGTCTGTCTCAGACCGTCTGTCTCAGACCGTCTGTCTCAGACCGTGTGTCTCAGTCCGTCTGTCTCAGACCGTCTGTCGCAGACCGTCTGTTTCAGACCGTCTGTCGCAGGCCGTCTGTCGCAGACCGTCTGTCTCAGACCGTCTGTCTCAGACCGTCTGTCTCAGACCGTCTGTCTCAGACCGACTGTCTCAGTCCGTCTGCCCCTGTCCGTCTGTCTCATACCGTCTGCCGCATACCGTCTGTCTCAGACCGTATGTGTCAGCCCGTCTGTCTCAGACCGTGTGTCTCAGTTTGTCCGTCTCAGACCGTCTGTCTCAGACCGTCTGTCTCAGACCGTCTGTCTCAGACCGTCTGTCTCAGACCGTCTGTCTCAGACCGTCTGTCTCAGACCGTCTGTCTCAGACCGTCTGTCTCAGACCGTCTGTCTCAGACCGACTGTCTCAGTCCCTCTGCCCCTGTCCGTCTGTCTCATACCGTCTGCCGCATACCGTCTGTCTCAGACCGTCTGTCTCAGACCGTCTGTCTCAGACCGTCTGTCTCAGTCCGCCTGTCTCCGGTCGTCTGTCTCAGACCGTCTGTCTCAGCCCGTCTGGCTCAGACCGTCTGACTCAGACCGTCTGTCTCAGACCGTCTGTCTCAGACCGTGTGTCTCAGTCCGTCTGTCTCAGACTGTCTGTCGCACACCGTCTGTCGCACACCGTTTGTTTCAGACCGTCTGTGTCAGACCGTCTATCTCAGACCGTCTTTCTCAGACCGTCTGTCTCAGTCCGTCTGCCCCTGTCCGTCTGTCTCATACCGTCTGCGTCAGACCGTATGTGTCAGACCGTCTGTCTCAGACCGTCTGTCTCAGACCGTCTGTCTCAGACCGTGTGTCTCAGTCCGTCTGTCTCAGACTGTCTGTCGCACACCGTCTGTCGCACACCGTTTGTTTCAGACCGTCTGTGTCAGACCGTCTATCTCAGACCGTCTATCTCAGACCGTCTTTCTCAGACCGTCTGTCTCAGACCGTCTGTCTCAGACCGTCTGTCTCAGACCGTCTGTCTCAGACCGTCTGTCTCAGACCGTCTGTCTCAGACCGTCTGTCTCAGACCGTCTGTCTCAGTCCGTCTGCCCCTGTCCGTCTGTCTCATACCGTCTGCCTCATACTGTCTGTCTCAGACCGTATTTGTCAGACCGTCTGTCTCAGACCGTGTGTCTCAGTTTGTCCGTCTCAGACCGTCTGTCTCAAACCGTCTGTCTCAGTCCGTCTGTCTCGGACTGTCTGTCGCATACCGTCTGTCGCACACCGTTTGTTTCAGACCGTCTGTTTCAGACCGTCTATCTCAGACCGTCTTTCTCAGACCGTCTGTCTCAGACCGTCTGGCTCAGACCGTCTGTCTCAGACCGTCTGTCTCAGACCGTCTGTCTCAGACCGTCTGTCTCAGACCGTCTGTCTCAGTCCGTCTGCCCCTGCCCGTCTGTCTCATACCGTCTGCCTCATACCGTCTGTCTCAGACCGTATGTGTCAGACCGTCTGTCTCAGACCGTGTGTCTCAGTTTGTCCGTCTCAGACCGTCTGTCTCAGACCGTCTGTCTCATACCGTCTGTCCCAAACCGTCTGTCTCAGACCGTCTGTCTCAGACCGTCTGTCTCAGACCGTCTGTCTCAGACCGTGTGTCTCAGTCCGTCTGTCTCAGACCGTCTGTCGCAGACCGTCTGTTTCAGACCGTGTGTCTCAGACCGTCTGTCTCAGACCGTCTGTCTCAGACCGTCTGTCTCAGACCGTCTGTATCAGTCCGTCTGCCCCTGTCCGTCTGTCTCATACCGTCTGTCCCAGACAGTCCGTCTCAGACCGTCTGTCTCAGACCGTCTGTCGCACACCGTCTGTCGCAGACCGTCTGTCTCAGACCGTCTGTCTCAGACCGTCTGTCGCAGACCGTCTGTCTCAGACCGTCTGTCTCAGATAGTCTGTCTCAGTCCGCCTGTCTCCGGTCGTCCGTCTCATACCGTCTGTCCCAGACAGTCTGTCTCAGACCGTCTGTCTCAGACCGTCTGTACAGACCGTCTGTCTCAGACCTTCTGTCTCAGACCGTCTGTCTCAGTCCGTCTGCCCCTGTCCGTCTGTCTCATACCGTCTGCCTCATACCGTCTGTCTCAGACCGTATGTGTCAGACCGTCTGTCTCAGACCGTGTGTCTCAGTTTGTCCGTCTCAGACCGTCTGTCTCAGACCATCTGTCTCAGACCGTCTGTCTCAGACCGTCTGTCTCAGACCGTCTGTCTCAGACCGTCTGTCTCAGACCGTCTGTCTCAGACCGTCTGTCTCAGTCCGTCTGTCTCAGACCGTCTGTCTCAGACCGTCTGTCTCAGACCGTCTGTCTCAGACCGTCTGTCTCAGACCGTCTGTCTCAGACCGTGTGTCTCAGTCCGTCTGTCTCAGACCGTCTGTCGCAGACCGTCTGTTTCAGACCGTCTGTCGCAGGCCGTCTGTCTCAGACTGTCTGTCGCACACCGTCTGTCGCACACCGTTTGTTTCAGTCCGTCTGTTTCAGACCGTCTGTCTCAGACCGTCTGTCTCAGACCGTCTGTCTCAGACCGTCTGTCTCAGACCGTCTGTCTCAGACCGTCTGTCTCAGATCGTCTGTCTCAGACCGTCTGTCTCAGACCGACTGTCTCAGTCCGTCTGCCCCTGTCCGTCTGTCTCATACCGTCTGCCGCATACCGTCTGTCTCAGACCGTATGTGTCAGCCCGTCTGTCTCAGACCGTGCGTCTCAGTTTGTCCGTCTCAGACCGTCTGTCTCAGACCGTCTGTCTCAGACCGTCTGTCTCAGACCGTCTGTCTCAGACCGTCTGTCTCAGACCGACTGTCTCAGTCCGTCTGCCCCTGTCCGTCTGTCTCATACCGTCTGCCGCATACCGTCTGTCTCAGACCGTCTGTCTCAGACCGTCTGTACAGACCGTCTGTCTCAGACCGTCTGTCTCAGACCGTCTGTCTCAGACCGTCTGTCTCAGACCGTCTGTCTCAGACCGTCTGTCTCAGACCGTCTGTCTCAGACCGTCTGTCTCAGACCGTCTGTCTCAGACCGTCTGTCTCAGCCCGTCTGTCTCAGACCGTCCGTCTCTGTGCTTCTGTCTCCGTCTGTCGTCCTCTGTCCGTCCGTCTCATACCGTCTGTCCAGACCGTCTATCCCAGACAATCTGTCTCAGACCGTCTGTCTCAGACCGTCTGTCTCAGACCGTCTGTCTCAGACCGTCTGTCTCAGACCGTCTGTCTCAGACCGTCTGTCTCAGACCGTCTGTCTCAGACCGTCTGTCTCAGACCGTCTGTCTCAGACCGTCTGTCTCAGACCGTCTGTCTCAGACCGTCTGTCTCAGTCCGTCTGTCTCAGACCGTCTGTCTCAGACCGTCTGTCTCAGACCGTCTGTCTCAGACCGTCTGTCTCAGACCGTCTGTCTCAGACCGTGTGTCTCAGTCCGTCTGTCTCAGACCGTCTGTCGCAGACCGTCTGTTTCAGACCGTCTGTCGCAGGCCGTCTGTTTCAGACCGTCTGTCGCAGACCGTCTGTTTCAGACCGTCTGTCTCAGACCGTCTGTCTCAGACCGTCTGTCTCAGACCGTCTGTCTCAGACCGTCTGTCTCAGACCGACTGTCTCAGTCCGTCTGCCCCTGTCCGTCTGTCTCATACCGTCTGCCGCATACCGTCTGTCTCAGACCGTATGTGTCAGCCCGTCTGTCTCAGACCGTGTGTCTCAGTTTGTCCGTCTCAGACCGTCTGTCTCAGACCGTCTGTCTCAGACCGTCTGTCTCAGACCGTCTGTCTCAGACCGTCTGTCTCAGACCGTCTGTCTCAGACCGTCTGTCTCATTCCGTCTGTCTCAGACCGTCTGTCTCAGACCGTCTGTCTCAGACCGACTGTCTCAGTCCGTCTGCCCCTGTCCGTCTGTCTCATACCGTCTGCCGCATACCGTCTGTCTCAGACCGTCTGTCTCAGACCGTCTGTCTCAGACCGTCTGTCTCAGACCGTCTGTACAGACCGTCTGTCTCAGACCGTCTGTCTCAGACCGTCTGTCTCAGACCGTCTGTCTCAGACCGTCTGTCTCAGACCGTCTGTCTCAGACCGTCTGTCTCAGACCGTCTGTCTCAGACCGTCTGTCTCAGACCGTCTGTCTCAGCCCGTCTGTCTCAGACCGTCCGTCTCTGTGCTTCTGTCTCCGTCTGTCGTCCTCTGTCCGTCCGTCTCATACCGTCTGTCCAGACCGTCTATCCCAGACAATCTGTCTCAGACCGTCTGTCTCAGACCGTCTGTCTCAGACCGTCTGTCTCAGACCGTCTGTCTCAGACCGTCTGTCTCAGACCGTCTGTCTCAGACCGTCTGTCTCAGACCGTCTGTCTCAGACCGTCTGTCTCTGACCGTCTGTCGCACACCGTCTGTCGCAGACCGTCTGTCTCAGACCGTCTGTCTCAGACCGTCTGTCTCAGACCGTGTGTCTCAGTCCGTCTGTCTCAGACCGTCTGTCGCACACCGTCTGTCGCAGACCGTCTGTCTCAGACCGTCAGTCTCAGATCGTCTGTCACAGTCCTGCTGTCTCCGGTCGTCTGTCTCAGACCGTCTGTCTCAGACCGTCTGTCTCAGCCCGTCTGTCTCAGACTGTCCGTCTCTGTGCTTCTGTCTCCGTCTGTCGTCCTCTGTCCGTCCGTCTCATACCGTCTGTCCCAGACAGTCTGTCTCAGACCGTCTGTCTCAGAACGTCTGTACAGACCGTCTGTCTCAGACCGTCTGTCTCAGACCGTCTGTCTCAGACCGTCTGTCTCAGACCGTCTGTCTCAGACCGTCTGTCTCAGACCGTGTGTCTCAGTCCGTCTGTCTCAGTCCGTCTGTCTCAGACCGTCTGTCGCACACCGTCTATCTCAGACCGTCTGTCTCAGACCGTCCGTCTCTGTGCTTCTGTCTCCGTCTGTCGTCCTCTGTCCGTCCGTCTCATACCGTCTGTCCAGACCGTCTATCCCAGACCGTCTGTACAGACCGTCTGTCTCAGACCGTCTGTCTCAGACCGTCTGTCTCAGACCGTCTGTCTCAGACCGTCTGTCTCAGACCGTCTGTCTCAGACCGTCTGTCTCAGACCGTCTGTCTCAGACCGTCTGTCTCAGACCGTCTGTCTCAGACCGTCTGTCTCAGCCCGTCTGTCTCAGACCGTCCGTCTCTGTGCTTCTGTCTCCGTCTGTCGTCCTCTGTCCGTCCGTCTCATACCGTCTGTCCAGACCGTCTATCCCAGACAATCTGTCTCAGACCGTCTGTCTCAGACCGTCTGTCTCAGACCGTCTGTCTCAGACCGTCTGTCTCAGACCGTCTGTCTCAGACCGTCTGTCTCAGACCGTGTGTCTCAGTCCGTCTGTCTCAGACCGTCTGTCGCACACCGTCTGTTTCAGACCGTCTGTCGCAGGCCGTCTGTCTCAGACTGTCTGTCGCACACCGTCTGTCGCACACCGTTTGTTTCAGTCCGTCTGTTTCAGACCGTCTGTCTCAGACCGTCTGTCTCAGACCGTCTGTCTCAGACCGTCTGTCTCAGACCGTCTGTCTCAGACCGTCTGTCTCAGACCGTCTGTCTCAGACCGTCTGTCTCAGACCGACTGTCTCAGTCCGTCTGCCCCTGTCCGTCTGTCTCATACCGTCTGCCGCATACCGTCTGTCTCAGACCGTATGTGTCAGCCCGTCTGTCTCAGACCGTGCGTCTCAGTTTGTCCGTCTCAGACCGTCTGTCTCAGACCGTCTGTCTCAGACCGTCTGTCTCAGACCGTCTGTCTCAGACCGTCTGTCTCAGACCGTCTGTCTCAGACCGACTGTCTCAGTCCGTCTGCCCCTGTCCGTCTGTCTCATACCGTCTGCCGCATACCGTCTGTCTCAGACCGTCTGTCTCAGACCGTCTGTCTCAGACCGTCTGTACAGACCGTCTGTCTCAGACCGTCTGTCTCAGACCGTCTGTCTCAGACCGTCTGTCTCAGACCGTCTGTCTCAGACCGTCTGTCTCAGACCGTCTGTCTCAGACCGTCTGTCTCAGACCGTCTGTCTCAGCCCGTCTGTCTCAGACCGTCCGTCTCTGTGCTTCTGTCTCCGTCTGTCGTCCTCTGTCCGTCCGTCTCATACCGTCTGTCCAGACCGTCTATCCCAGACAATCTGTCTCAGACCGTCTGTCTCAGACCGTCTGTCTCAGACCGTCTGTCTCAGACCGTCTGTCTCAGACCGTCTGTCTCAGACCGTCTGTCTCAGACCGTCTGTCTCAGACCGTCTGTCTCAGACCGTCTGTCTCAGACCGTCTGTCTCAGACCGTCTGTCTCAGACCGTCTGTCTCAGTCCGTCTGTCTCAGACCGTCTGTCTCAGACCGTCTGTCTCAGACCGTCTGTCTCAGACCGTCTGTCTCAGACCGTCTGTCTCAGACCGTCTGTCTCAGACCGTGTGTCTCAGTCCGTCTGTCTCAGACCGTCTGTCGCAGACCGTCTGTTTCAGACCGTCTGTCGCAGGCCGTCTGTTTCAGACCGTCTGTCGCAGACCGTCTGTTTCAGACCGTCTGTCTCAGACCGTCTGTCTCAGACCGTCTGTCTCAGACCGTCTGTCTCAGACCGTCTGTCTCAGACCGACTGTCTCAGTCCGTCTGCCCCTGTCCGTCTGTCTCATACCGTCTGCCGCATACCGTCTGTCTCAGACCGTATGTGTCAGCCCGTCTGTCTCAGACCGTGTGTCTCAGTTTGTCCGTCTCAGACCGTCTGTCTCAGACCGTCTGTCTCAGACCGTCTGTCTCAGACCGTCTGTCTCAGACCGTCTGTCTCAGACCGTCTGTCTCAGACCGTCTGTCTCAGACCGTCTGTCTCAGACCGACTGTCTCAGTCCGTCTGCCCCTGTCCGTCTGTCTCATACCGTCTGCCGCATACCGTCTGTCTCAGACCGTCTGTCTCAGACCGTCTGTCTCAGACCGTCTGTCTCAGACCGTCTGTACAGACCGTCTGTCTCAGACCGTCTGTCTCAGACCGTCTGTCTCAGACCGTCTGTCTCAGACCGTCTGTCTCAGACCGTCTGTCTCAGACCGTCTGTCTCAGACCGTCTGTCTCAGACCGTCTGTCTCAGACCGTCTGTCTCAGACCGTCTGTCTCAGCCCGTCTGTCTCAGACCGTCCGTCTCTGTGCTTCTGTCTCCGTCTGTCGTCCTCTGTCCGTCCGTCTCATACCGTCTGTCCAGACCGTCTATCCCAGACAATCTGTCTCAGACCGTCTGTCTCAGACCGTCTGTCTCAGACCGTCTGTCTCAGACCGTCTGTCTCAGACCGTCTGTCTCAGACCGTCTGTCTCAGACCGTCTGTCTCAGACCGTCTGTCTCAGACCGTCTGTCTCAGACCGTCTGTCTCTGACCGTCTGTCGCACACCGTCTGTCGCAGACCGTCTGTCTCAGACCGTCTGTCTCAGACCGTCTGTCTCAGACCGTGTGTCTCAGTCCGTCTGTCTCAGACCGTCTGTCGCACACCGTCTGTCGCAGACCGTCTGTCTCAGACCGTCAGTCTCAGATCGTCTGTCACAGTCCTGCTGTCTCCGGTCGTCTGTCTCAGACCGTCTGTCTCAGACCGTCTGTCTCAGCCCGTCTGTCTCAGACTGTCCGTCTCTGTGCTTCTGTCTCCGTCTGTCGTCCTCTGTCCGTCCGTCTCATACCGTCTGTCCCAGACAGTCTGTCTCAGACCGTCTGTCTCAGAACGTCTGTACAGACCGTCTGTCTCAGACCGTCTGTCTCAGACCGTCTGTCTCAGACCGTCTGTCTCAGACCGTCTGTCTCAGACCGTCTGTCTCAGACCGTCTGTCTCAGACCGTCTGTCTCAGACCGTGTGTCTCAGTCCGTCTGTCTCAGACCGTCTGTCGCAGACCGTCTATCTCAGACCGTCTGTCTCAGACCGTCTGTCTAAGACCGTCTGTCTCAGACCGTCTGTCTCAGACCGTCTGTCTCAGACCGTCGGTCTCAGACCGTGTGTCTCAGTTCGTCCGTCTCAGACCGTCTGTCTCAGACCGTGTGTCTCAGATCGTCTGTCTCAGTCCGCCTGTCTCCGGTCGTCTGTCTCAGACCGTCTGTCTCAGACCGTCTGTCTCAGACCGTCTGTCTCAGACCGTCTGTACAGACCGTCTGTCTCAGACCATCTGTCTCAGACCGTCCGTCTCAGACCGTCTGTCTCAGACCGTCTGTCTCAGACCGTCTGTCTCAGACCGTCTGTCTCAGACCGTCTGTCTCAGACCGTCGGTCTCAGACCGTGTGTCTCAGTTCGTCCGTCTCAGACCGTCTGTCTCAGACCGTCTGTCTCGGACCGTGTGTCTCAGATCGTCTGTCTCAGTCCGCCTGTCTCCGGTCGTCTGTCTCAGACCGTCTGTCTCAGCCCGTCTGGCTCAGACCGTCTGTCTCAGACCGTCTGTCTCAGACCGTCTGTCTCAGACCGTCTGTCTCAGACCGTGTGTCTCAGTCCGTCTGTCTCAGACTGTCTGTCGCACACCGTCTGTCGCACACCGTTTGTTTCAGACCGTCTGTGTCAGACCGTCTATCTCAGACCGTCTTTCTCAGACCGTCTGTCTCAGTCCGTCTGCCCCTGTCCGTCTGTCTCATACCGTCTGCGTCAGACCGTATGTGTCAGACCGTCTGTCTCAGACCGTCTGTCTCAGACCGTCTGTCTCAGACCGTCTGTCTCAGACCGTGTGTCTCAGTCCGTCTGTCTCAGACTGTCTGTCGCACACCGTCTGTCGCACACCGTTTGTTTCAGACCGTCTGTGTCAGACCGTCTATCTCAGACCGTCTATCTCAGACCGTCTTTCTCAGACCGTCTGTCTCAGACCGTCTGTCTCAGACCGTCTGTCTCAGACCGTCTGTCTCAGACCGTCTGTCTCAGTCCGTCTGCCGCTGTCCGTCTGTCTCATACCGTCTGCCTCATACTGTCTGTCTCAGACCGTATTTGTCAGACCGTCTGTCTCAGACCGTGTGTCTCAGTTTGTCCGTCTCAGACCGTCTGTCTCAAACCGTCTGTCTCAGTCCGTCTGTCTCGGACTGTCTGTCGCATACCGTCTGTCGCACACCGTTTGTTTCAGACCGTCTGTTTCAGACCGTCTATCTCAGACCGTCTTTCTCAGACCGTCTGTCTCAGACCGTCTGGCTCAGACCGTCTGTCTCAGACCGTCTGTCTCAGACCGTCTGTCTCAGACCGTCTGTCTCAGACCGTCTGTCTCAGCCCGTCTGTCTCAGACCGTCCGTCTCTGTGCTTCTGTCTCCGTCTGTCGTCCTCTGTCCGTCCGTCTCATACCGTCTGTCCAGACCGTCTATCCCAGACAATCTGTCTCAGACCGTCTGTCTCAGACCGTCTGTCTCAGACCGTCTGTCTCAGACCGTCTGTCTCAGACCGTCTGTCTCAGACCGTCTGTCTCAGACCGTCTGTCTCAGACCGTCTGTCTCAGACCGTCTGTCTCAGACCGTCTGTCTCTGACCGTCTGTCGCACACCGTCTGTCGCAGACCGTCTGTCTCAGACCGTCTGTCTCAGACCGTCTGTCTCAGACCGTGTGTCTCAGTCCGTCTGTCTCAGACCGTCTGTCGCACACCGTCTGTCGCAGACCGTCTGTCTCAGACCGTCAGTCTCAGATCGTCTGTCACAGTCCTGCTGTCTCCGGTCGTCTGTCTCAGACCGTCTGTCTCAGACCGTCTGTCTCAGCCCGTCTGTCTCAGACTGTCCGTCTCTGTGCTTCTGTCTCCGTCTGTCGTCCTCTGTCCGTCCGTCTCATACCGTCTGTCCCAGACAGTCTGTCTCAGACCGTCTGTCTCAGAACGTCTGTACAGACCGTCTGTCTCAGACCGTCTGTCTCAGACCGTCTGTCTCAGACCGTCTGTCTCAGACCGTCTGTCTCAGACCGTCTGTCTCAGACCGTCTGTCTCAGACCGTCTGTCTCAGACCGTGTGTCTCAGTCCGTCTGTCTCAGACCGTCTGTCGCAGACCGTCTATCTCAGACCGTCTGTCTCAGACCGTCTGTCTAAGACCGTCTGTCTCAGACCGTCTGTCTCAGACCGTCTGTCTCAGACCGTCGGTCTCAGACCGTGTGTCTCAGTTCGTCCGTCTCAGACCGTCTGTCTCAGACCGTGTGTCTCAGATCGTCTGTCTCAGTCCGCCTGTCTCCGGTCGTCTGTCTCAGACCGTCTGTCTCAGACCGTCTGTCTCAGACCGTCTGTCTCAGACCGTCTGTACAGACCGTCTGTCTCAGACCATCTGTCTCAGACCGTCCGTCTCAGACCGTCTGTCTCAGACCGTCTGTCTCAGACCGTCTGTCTCAGACCGTCTGTCTCAGACCGTCTGTCTCAGACCGTCGGTCTCAGACCGTGTGTCTCAGTTCGTCCGTCTCAGACCGTCTGTCTCAGACCGTCTGTCTCGGACCGTGTGTCTCAGATCGTCTGTCTCAGTCCGCCTGTCTCCGGTCGTCTGTCTCAGACCGTCTGTCTCAGCCCGTCTGGCTCAGACCGTCTGTCTCAGACCGTCTGTCTCAGACCGTCTGTCTCAGACCGTGTGTCTCAGTCCGTCTGTCTCAGACTGTCTGTCGCACACCGTCTGTCGCACACCGTTTGTTTCAGACCGTCTGTGTCAGACCGTCTATCTCAGACCGTCTTTCTCAGACCGTCTGTCTCAGTCCGTCTGCCCCTGTCCGTCTGTCTCATACCGTCTGCGTCAGACCGTATGTGTCAGACCGTCTGTCTCAGACCGTCTGTCTCAGACCGTCTGTCTCAGACCGTCTGTCTCAGACCGTGTGTCTCAGTCCGTCTGTCTCAGACTGTCTGTCGCACACCGTCTGTCGCACACCGTTTGTTTCAGACCGTCTGTGTCAGACCGTCTATCTCAGACCGTCTATCTCAGACCGTCTTTCTCAGACCGTCTGTCTCAGACCGTCTGTCTCAGACCGTCTGTCTCAGACCGTCTGTCTCAGACCGTCTGTCTCAGTCCGTCTGCCGCTGTCCGTCTGTCTCATACCGTCTGCCTCATACTGTCTGTCTCAGACCGTATTTGTCAGACCGTCTGTCTCAGACCGTGTGTCTCAGTTTGTCCGTCTCAGACCGTCTGTCTCAAACCGTCTGTCTCAGTCCGTCTGTCTCGGACTGTCTGTCGCATACCGTCTGTCGCACACCGTTTGTTTCAGACCGTCTGTTTCAGACCGTCTATCTCAGACCGTCTTTCTCAGACCGTCTGTCTCAGACCGTCTGGCTCAGACCGTCTGTCTCAGACCGTCTGTCTCAGACCGTCTGCCTCAGACCGTCTGTCTCAGACCGTCTGTCTCAGTCCGTCTGCCCCTGCCCGTCTGTCTCATACCGTCTGCCTCATACCGTCTGTCTCAGACCGTATGTGTCAGACCGTCTGTCTCAGACCGTGTGTCTCAGTTTGTCCGTCTCAGACCGTCTGTCTCAGACCGTCTGTCTCATACCGTCTGTCCCAAACCGTCTGTCTCATACCGTCTGTCTCAAACCGTCTGTCTCAGACCGTCTGTCTCAGACCGTGTGTATCAGACCGTCTGTCTCAGACCGTCTGTCTCAGACCGTCTGTCTCAGACCGTGTGTCTCAGACCGTCTGTCTCAGACCGTCTGTCTCAGACCGTCTGTATCAGTCCGTCTGCCCCTGTCCGTCTGTCTCATACCGTCTGTCCCAGACAGTCCGTCTCAGACCGTCTGTCTCAGACCGTCTGTCGCACACCGTCTGTCGCAGACCGTCTGTCTCAGACCGTCTGTCCCAGACCGTCTGTCTCAGTCCGTCCGCCCCTGCCCGTCTGTCTCATACCGTCTGCCTCATACCGTCTGTCTCAGACCGTATGTGTCAGACCGTCTGTCGCAGACCGTCTGTCTCAGACCGTCTCTCTCAGATAGTCTGTCTCAGTCCGCCTGTCTCCGGTCGTCCGTCTCATACCGTCTGTCCCAGACAGTCTGTCTCAGACCGTCTGTCTCAGACTGTCTGTACAGACCGTCTGTCTCAGACCTCCTGTCTCAGACCGTCTGTCTCAGTCCGTCTGCCCCTGTCCGTCTGTCTCAAACCGTCTGCCTCATACCGTCTGTCTCAGACCGTATGTGTCAGACCGTCTGTCTCAGACCGTGTGTCTCAGTTTGTCCGTCTCAGACCGTCTGTCTCAGACCGTCTGTCTCAGACCGTCTGTCTCAGACCGTCTGTCTCAGACCGTCTGTCTCAGACCGTCTGTCTCAGTCCGTCTGTCTCAGACCGTCTGTCTCAGACCGTCTGTCTCAGACCGTCTGTCTCAGACCGTCTGTCTCAGACCGTCTGTCTCAGACCGTGTGTCTCAGACCGTCTGTCTCAGACCGTCTGTCGCAGACCGTCTGTTTCAGACCGTCTGTCGCAGGCCGTCTGTTTCAGACCGTCTGTTGCAGACCGTCTGTTTCAGACCGTCTGTCTCAGACCGTCTGTCTCAGACCGTCTGTCTCAGACCGTCTGTCTCAGACCGTCTGTCTCAGACCGTCTGTCTCAGACCGTCTGTCTCAGACCGTCTGTCTCAGACCGACTGTCTCAGTCCGTCTGCCCCTGTCCGTCTGTCTCATACCGTCTGCCGCATACCGTCTGTCTCAGACCGTATGTGTCAGCCCGTCTGTCTCAGACCGTGTGTCTCAGTTTGTCCGTCTCAGACCGTCTGTCTCAGACCGTCTGTCTCAGACCGTCTGTCTCAGACCGTCTGTCTCAGACCATCTGTCTCAGACCGTCCGTCTCAGACCGTCTGTCTCAGACCGTCTGTCTCAGACCGTCTGTCTCAGACCGTCTGTCTCAGACCGTCTGTCTCAGACCGTCGGTCTCAGACCGTGTGTCTCAGTTCGTCCGTCTCAGACCGTCTGTCTCAGACCGTCTGTCTCAGACCGTGTGTCTCAGATCGTCTGTCTCAGTCCGCCTGTCTCCGGTCGTCTGTCTCAGACCGTCTGTCTCAGCCCGTCTGGCTCAGACCGTCTGTCTCAGACCGTCTGTCTCAGACCGTCTGTCTCAGACCGTGTGTCTCAGTCCGTCTGTCTCAGACTGTCTGTCGCACACCGTCTGTCGCACACCGTTTGTTTCAGACCGTCTGTGTCAGACCGTCTATCTCAGACCGTCTTTCTCAGACCGTCTGTCTCAGTCCGTCTGCCCCTGTCCGTCTGTCTCATACCGTCTGCGTCAGACCGTATGTGTCAGACCGTCTGTCTCAGACCGTCTGTCTCAGACCGTCTGTCTCAGACCGTGTGTCTCAGTCCGTCTGTCTCAGACTGTCTGTCGCACACCGTCTGTCGCACACCGTTTGTTTCAGACCGTCTGTGTCAGACCGTCTATCTCAGACCGTCTATCTCAGACCGTCTTTCTCAGACCGTCTGTCTCAGACCGTCTGTCTCAGACCGTCTGTCTCAGACCGTCTGTCTCAGACCGTCTGTCTCAGTCCGTCTGCCCCTGTCCGTCTGTCTCATACCGTCTGCCTCATACTGTCTGTCTCAGACCGTATTTGTCAGACCGTCTGTCTCAGACCGTGTGTCTCAGTTTGTCCGTCTCAGACCGTCTGTCTCAAACCGTCTGTCTCAGTCCGTCTGTCTCGGACTGTCTGTCGCATACCGTCTGTCGCACACCGTTTGTTTC
This sequence comes from Coelioxys conoideus, assembly GCA_947623535.1. Taxonomy (NCBI): domain Eukaryota; kingdom Metazoa; phylum Arthropoda; class Insecta; order Hymenoptera; family Megachilidae; genus Coelioxys; species Coelioxys conoideus. Next base: position 2,812,708 of record CANQJN010000020.1, on the reverse strand, counting down.
AGACCGTCTGTTTCAGACCGTCTATCTCAGACCGTCTTTCTCAGACCGTCTGTCTCAGACCGTCTGGCTCAGACCGTCTGTCTCAGACCGTCTGTCTCAGACCGTCTGTCTCAGACCGTCTGTCTCAGTCCGTCTGCCCCTGCCCGTCTGTCTCATACCGTCTGCCTCATACCGTCTGTCTCAGACCGTATGTGTCAGACCGTCTGTCTCAGACCGTGTGTCTCAGTTTGTCCGTCTCAGACCGTCTGTCTCAGACCGTCTGTCTCATACCGTCTGTCCCAAACCGTCTGTCTCATACCGTCTGTCTCAAACCGTCTGTCTCAGACCGTCTGTCTCAGACCGTGTGTATCAGACCGTCTGTCTCAGACCGTCTGTCTCAGACCGTCTGTCTCAGACCGTGTGTCTCAGACCGTCTGTCTCAGACCGTCTGTCTCAGACCGTCTGTCTCAGACCGTCTGTATCAGTCCGTCTGCCCCTGTCCGTCTGTCTCATACCGTCTGTCCCAGACAGTCCGTCTCAGACCGTCTGTCTCAGACCGTCTGTCGCACACCGTCTGTCGCAGACCGTCTGTCTCAGACCGTCTGTCTCAGACCGTCTGTCGCAGACCGTCTGTCTCAGACCGTCTCTCTCAGATAGTCTGTCTCAGTCCGCCTGTCTCCGGTCGTCCGTCTCATACCGTCTGTCCCAGACAGTCTGTCTCAGACCGTCTGTCTCAGACTGTCTGTACAGACCGTCTGTCTCAGACCTTCTGTCTCAGACCGTCTGTCTCAGTCCGTCTGCCCCTGTCCGTCTGTCTCATACCGTCTGCCTCATACCGTCTGTCTCAGACCGTATGTGTCAGCCCGTCTGTCTCAGACCGTGTGTCTCAGTTTGTCCGTCTCAGACCGTCTGTCTCAGACCGTCTGTCTCAGACCGTCTGTCTCAGACCGTCTGTCTCAGACCATCTGTCTCAGACCGTCCGTCTCAGACCGTCTGTCTCAGACCGTCTGTCTCAGACCGTCTGTCTCAGACCGTCTGTCTCAGACCGTCTGTCTCAGACCGTCGGTCTCAGACCGTGTGTCTCAGTTCGTCCGTCTCAGACCGTCTGTCTCAGACCGTCTGTCTCAGACCGTGTGTCTCAGATCGTCTGTCTCAGTCCGCCTGTCTCCGGTCGTCTGTCTCAGACCGTCTGTCTCAGCCCGTCTGGCTCAGACCGTCTGTCTCAGACCGTCTGTCTCAGACCGTCTGTCTCAGACCGTGTGTCTCAGTCCGTCTGTCTCAGACTGTCTGTCGCACACCGTCTGTCGCACACCGTTTGTTTCAGACCGTCTGTGTCAGACCGTCTATCTCAGACCGTCTTTCTCAGACCGTCTGTCTCAGTCCGTCTGCCCCTGTCCGTCTGTCTCATACCGTCTGCGTCAGACCGTATGTGTCAGACCGTCTGTCTCAGACCGTCTGTCTCAGACCGTCTGTCTCAGACCGTGTGTCTCAGTCCGTCTGTCTCAGACTGTCTGTCGCACACCGTCTGTCGCACACCGTTTGTTTCAGACCGTCTGTGTCAGACCGTCTATCTCAGACCGTCTATCTCAGACCGTCTTTCTCAGACCGTCTGTCTCAGACCGTCTGTCTCAGACCGTCTGTCTCAGACCGTCTGTCTCAGACCGTCTGTCTCAGTCCGTCTGCCCCTGTCCGTCTGTCTCATACCGTCTGCCTCATACTGTCTGTCTCAGACCGTATTTGTCAGACCGTCTGTCTCAGACCGTGTGTCTCAGTTTGTCCGTCTCAGACCGTCTGTCTCAAACCGTCTGTCTCAGTCCGTCTGTCTCGGACTGTCTGTCGCATACCGTCTGTCGCACACCGTTTGTTTCAGACCGTCTGTTTCAGACCGTCTATCTCAGACCGTCTTTCTCAGACCGTCTGTCTCAGACCGTCTGGCTCAGACCGTCTGTCTCAGACCGTCTGTCTCAGACCGTCTGTCTCAGACCGTCTGTCTCAGACCGTCTGTCTCAGTCCGTCTGCCCCTGCCCGTCTGTCTCATACCGTCTGCCTCATACCGTCTGTCTCAGACCGTATGTGTCAGACCGTCTGTCTCAGACCGTGTGTCTCAGTTTGTCCGTCTCAGACCGTCTGTCTCAGACCGTCTGTCTCATACCGTCTGTCCCAAACCGTCTGTCTCATACCGTCTGTCTCAAACCGTCTGTCTCAGACCGTCTGTCTCAGACCGTGTGTATCAGACCGTCTGTCTCAGACCGTCTGTCTCAGACCGTCTGTCTCAGACCGTGTGTCTCAGACCGTCTGTCTCAGACCGTCTGTCTCAGACCGTCTGTCTCAGACCGTCTGTATCAGTCCGTCTGCCCCTGTCCGTCTGTCTCATACCGTCTGTCCCAGACAGTCCGTCTCAGACCGTCTGTCTCAGACCGTCTGTCGCACACCGTCTGTCGCAGACCGTCTGTCTCAGACCGTCTGTCTCAGACCGTCTGTCGCAGACCGTCTGTCTCAGACCGTCTCTCTCAGATAGTCTGTCTCAGTCCGCCTGTCTCCGGTCGTCCGTCTCATACCGTCTGTCCCAGACAGTCTGTCTCAGACCGTCTGTCTCAGACTGTCTGTACAGACCGTCTGTCTCAGACCTTCTGTCTCAGACCGTCTGTCTCAGTCCGTCTGCCCCTGTCCGTCTGTCTCATACCGTCTGCCTCATACCGTCTGTCTCAGACCGTATGTGTCAGACCGTCTGTCTCAGACCGTGTGTCTCAGTTTGTCCGTCTCAGACCGTCTGTCTCAGACCGTCTGTCTCAGACCGTCTGTCTCAGACCGTCTGTCTCAGACCGTCTGTCTCAGACCGTCTGTCTCAGACCGTGTGTCTCAGACCGTCTGTCTCAGACCGTCTGTCTCAGACCGTCTGTCTCAGACCGTCTGTATCAGTCCGTCTGCCCCTGTCCGTCTGTCTCATACCGTCTGTCCCAGACAGTCCGTCTCAGACCGTCTGTCTCAGACCGTCTGTCGCACACCGTCTGTCGCAGACCGTCTGTCTCAGACCGTCTGTCGCAGACCGTCTGTCTCAGACCGTCTGTCTCAGATAGTCTGTCTCAGTCCGCCTGTCTCCGGTCGTCCGTCTCATACCGTCTGTCCCAGACAGTCTGTCTCAGACCGTCTGTCTCAGACCGTCTGTACAGACCGTCTGTCTCAGACCTTCTGTCTCAGACCGTCTGTCTCAGTCCGTCTGCCCCTGTCCGTCTGTCTCATACCGTCTGCCTCATACCGTCTGTCTGAGACCGTATGTGTCAGACCGTCTGTCTCAGACCGTGTGTCTCAGTTTGTCCGTCTCAGACCGTCTGTCTCAGAACGTCTGTCTCAGACCGTCTGTCTCAGACCGTCTGTCTCAGACCGTCTGTCTCAGACCGTCTGTCTCAGACCGTCTGTCTCAGACCGTCTGTCTCAGACCGTGTGTCTCAGTCCGTCTGTCTCGGACTGTCTGTCGCACACCGGCTGTCGCACACCGTTTGTTTCAGACCGTCTGTGTCAGACCGTCTATCTCAGACCGTCTTTCTCAGACCGTCTGTCTCAGACCGTCTGTCTCAGACCGTCTGTCTCAGACCGTCTGTCTCAGACCGTCTGTCTCAGACCGTCTGTGTCAGACCGTCTATCTCAGACCGCCTGTCTCAGACCATCTGTCTCAGACCGTCTGTCTCAGTCCGCCTGCCTCTCTCCGTCTTTCTCATACCGCCTGTCTCAGACCGTCTGTCTCAGATCATCTGTCTCAGGCCGTCTGTCTCAGACCATCTGTCTCAGTCCGTCTACCTCTGCCTGTCCGTCTCAGTCCGTCAGCTTCAGTCGGTCTGTCTCATTCCGTCTGTCTCAGACCGTCTGTACAGACCGTCTGTCTCAGACCGTCTGTCTCAGACCGTCTGTCTCAGACCGTCTGTCTCAGACCGTCTGTCTCAGACCGTCTGTCTCAGACCGTCCGTCTCAGACCGTCTGTCTCAGACCGTCTGTCGCACACCGTCTGTCGCAGACCGTCTGTCTCAGACCGTCTGTCTCAGACCGTCTGTCGCAGACCGTCTGTCTCAGACCGTCTGTCTCAGATAGTCTGTCTCAGTCCGCCTGTCTCCGGTCGTCCGTCTCATACCGTCTGTCCCAGACAGTCTGTCTCAGACCGTCTGTCTCAGACCGTCTGTACAGACCGTCTGTCTCAGACCGTCTGTCTCGGACCGTCTGTCTCAGACCGTGTGTCTCAGTCTGTCTGTTTCAGACCATCTGTCTCAGTCCGTCTACCGCTGCCTGTCCGTCTCAGTCCGTCAGCTTCAGTCGGTCTGTCTCATTCCGTCTGTCTCAGACCATCCGTCTCGTTGCGTCTGGCTCTGTCTGTCGGCCTCTGTCCGTCTGTCTCAGTCTGTCTGCCTCTGTCCGTCCGTCTCATACCGTCTGTCTCAGACCGTCTGTCTCAGACCGTCTGTCTCAGACCGTCTGTCTCAGACCGTCTGTCTCAGACCGTGTGTCTCAGTCCGTCTGTCGCACACCGTCTGTCGCACACCGTTTGTTTCAGACCGTCTGTGTCAGACCGTCTATCTCAGACCGTCTATCTCAGACCGTCTTTCTCATACCGTCTGCCTCATACCGTCTGTCTCAGACCGTATGTGTCAGACCGTCTGTCTCAGACCGTGTGTCTCAGTTTGTCCGTCTCAGACCGTCTGTCTCAGACCGTCTGTCTCATACCGTCTGTCCCAAACCGTCTGTCTCATACCGTCTGTCTCAAACCGTCTGTCTCAGACCGTCTGTCTCAGACCGTGTGTCTCAAACCGTCTGTCTCAGTCCGTCTGTCTCGGACTGTCTGTCGCATACCGTGTGTCTCAGACCGTCTGTCTCAGACCGTCTATCTCAGACCGTCTGTCTCAGACCGTCTGTATCAGTCCGTCTGCCCCTGTCCGTCTGTCTCATACCGTCTGTCCCAGACAGTCCGTCTCAGACCGTCTGTCTCAGACCGTCTGTCGCACACCGTCTGTCGCAGACCGTCTGTCTCAGACCGTCTGTCTCAGACCGTCTGTCTCAGACCGTCTGTCTCAGACCGTCTGTCTCAGACCGTCTGTACAGACCGTCTGTCTCAGTCCGCCTGTCTCCGGTCGTCCGTCTCATACCGTCTGTCTCAGACCGTCCGTCTCATACCGTCTGTCGCACACCGTCTGTCGCAGACCGTCTGTCTCAGACCGTCTGCCTCATACCGTCTGTCTCAGACCGTATGTGTCAGACCGTCTGTCTCAGACCGTGTGTCTCAGTTTGTCCGTCTCAGACCGTCTGTCTCAGACCGTCTGTCTCAGACCGTCTGTCTCAGACCGTCTGTCTCAGACCGTCTGTCTCAGACCGTCTGTCTCAGACCGTCTGTCTCAGACCGTCTGTCTCAGACCGTCTGTCTCAGACCGTGTGTCTCAGTCCGTCTGTCTCGGACTGTCTGTCGCACACCGGCTGTCGCACACCGTTTGTTTCAGACCGTCTGTGTCAGACCGTCTATCTCAGACCGTCTTTCTCAGACCGTCTGTCTCAGACCGTCTGTCTCAGACCGTCTGTCTCAGACCGTCTGTCTCAGACCGTCTGTCTCAGACCGTCTGTCTCAGACCGTCTGTCTCAGACCGTCTGTCTCAGACCGTCTGTCTCAGACCGTCTGTGTCAGACCGTCTATCTCAGACCGCCTGTCTCAGACCATCTGTCTCAGACCGTCTGTCTCAGTCCGCCTGCCTCTCTCCGTCTTTCTCATACCGCCTGTCTCAGACCGTCTGTCTCAGATCATCTGTCTCAGGCCGTCTGTCTCAGACCATCTGTCTCAGTCCGTCTACCTCTGCCTGTCCGTCTCAGTCCGTCAGCTTCAGTCGGTCTGTCTCATTCCGTCTGTCTCAGACCGTCTGTACAGACCGTCTGTCTCAGACCGTCTGTCTCAGACCGTCTGTCTCAGACCGTCTGTCTCAGACCGTCTGTCTCAGACCGTCTGTCTCAGACCGTCTGTCTCAGACCGTCCGTCTCAGACCGTCTGTCTCAGACCGTCTGTCGCACACCGTCTGTCGCAGACCGTCTGTCTCAGACCGTCTGTCTCAGACCGTCTGTCGCAGACCGTCTGTCTCAGACCGTCTGTCTCAGATAGTCTGTCTCAGTCCGCCTGTCTCCGGTCGTCCGTCTCATACCGTCTGTCCCAGACAGTCTGTCTCAGACCGTCTGTCTCAGACCGTCTGTACAGACCGTCTGTCTCAGACCGTCTGTCTCGGACCGTCTGTCTCAGACCGCGTGTCTCAGTCTGTCTGTTTCAGACCATCTGTCTCAGTCCGTCTACCGCTGCCTGTCCGTCTCAGTCCGTCAGCTTCAGTCGGTCTGTCTCATTCCGTCTGTCTCAGACCATCCGTCTCGTTGCGTCTGGCTCTGTCTGTCGGCCTCTGTCCGTCTGTCTCAGTCTGTCTGCCTCTGTCCGTCCGTCTCATACCGTCTGTCTCAGACCGTCTGTCTCAGACCGTCTGTCTCAGACCGTCTGTCTCAGACCGTCTGTCTCAGACCGTCTGTCTCAGACCGTGTGTCTCAGTCCGTCTGTCGCACACCGTCTGTCGCACACCGTTTGTTTCAGACCGTCTGTGTCAGACCGTCTATCTCAGACCGTCTATCTCAGACCGTCTTTCTCATACCGTCTGCCTCATACCGTCTGTCTCAGACCGTATGTGTCAGACCGTCTGTCTCAGACCGTGTGTCTCAGTTTGTCCGTCTCAGACCGTCTGTCTCAGACCGTCTGTCTCATACCGTCTGTCCCAAACCGTCTGTCTCATACCGTCTGTCTCAAACCGTCTGTCTCAGACCGTCTGTATCAGTCCGTCTGCCCCTGTCCGTCTGTCTCATACCGTCTGTCCCAGACAGTCCGTCTCAGACCGTCTGTCTCAGACCGTCTGTCGCACACCGTCTGTCGCAGACCGTCTGTCTCAGACCGTCTGTCTCAGACCGTCTGTCTCAGACCGTCTGTCTCAGACCGTCTGTACAGACCGTCTGTCTCAGTCCGCCTGTCTCCGGTCGTCCGTCTCATACCGTCTGTCTCAGACCGTCTGTCTCAGACCGTCCGTCTCAGACCGTCTGTCGCACACCGTCTGTCTCAGACCTTCTGTCTCAGACCGTCTGTCTCAGTCCGTCTGCCCCTGTCCGTCTGTCTCATACTGTCTGCCTCATACCGTCTGTCTCAGACCGTATGTGTCAGACCGTCTGTCTCAGACCGTGTGTCTCAGTTTGTCCGTCTCAGACCGTCTGTCTCAGACCGTCTGTCTCAGACCGTCTGTCTCAGACCGTCTGTCTCAGACCGTCTGTCTCAGACCGTCTGTCTCAGACCGTCTGTCTCAGACCGTCTGTCTCAGACCGTCTGTCTCAGACCGTCTGTCTCAGACCGTGTGTCTCAGTCCGTCTGTCTCGGACTGTCTGTCGCACACCGGCTGTCGCACACCGTTTGTTTCAGACCGTCTGTGTCAGACCGTCTATCTCAGACCGTCTTTCTCAGACCGTCTGTCTCAGACCGTCTGTCTCAGACCGTCTGTCTCAGACCGTCTGTCTCAGACCGTCTGTCTCAGACCGTCTGTCTCAGACCGTCTGTCTCAGACCGTCTGTCTCAGACCGTCTGTGTCAGACCGTCTATCTCAGACCGCCTGTCTCAGACCATCTGTCTCAGACCGTCTGTCTCAGTCCGCCTGCCTCTCTCCGTCTTTCTCATACCGCCTGTCTCAGACCGTCTGTCTCAGATCATCTGTCTCAGGCCGTCTGTCTCAGACCATCTGTCTCAGTCCGTCTACCTCTGCCTGTCCGTCTCAGTCCGTCAGCTTCAGTCGGTCTGTCTCATTCCGTCTGTCTCAGACCGTCTGTACAGACCGTCTGTCTCAGACCGTCTGTCTCAGACCGTCTGTCTCAGACCGTCTGTCTCAGACCGTCTGTCTCAGACCGTCTGTCTCAGACCGTCCGTCTCAGACCGTCTGTCTCAGACCGTCTGTCGCACACCGTCTGTCGCAGACCGTCTGTCTCAGACCGTCTGTCTCAGACCGTCTGTCGCAGACCGTCTGTCTCAGACCGTCTGTCTCAGATAGTCTGTCTCAGTCCGCCTGTCTCCGGTCGTCCGTCTCATACCGTCTGTCCCAGACAGTCTGTCTCAGACCGTCTGTCTCAGACCGTCTGTACAGACCGTCTGTCTCAGACCGTCTGTCTCGGACCGTCTGTCTCAGACCGCGTGTCTCAGTCTGTCTGTTTCAGACCATCTGTCTCAGTCCGTCTACCGCTGCCTGTCCGTCTCAGTCCGTCAGCTTCAGTCGGTCTGTCTCATTCCGTCTGTCTCAGACCATCCGTCTCGTTGCGTCTGGCTCTGTCTGTCGGCCTCTGTCCGTCTGTCTCAGTCTGTCTGCCTCTGTCCGTCCGTCTCATACCGTCTGTCTCAGACCGTCTGTCTCAGACCGTCTGTCTCAGACCGTCTGTCTCAGACCGTCTGTCTCAGACCGTCTGTCTCAGACCGTCTGTCTCAGACCGTCTGTCTCAGACCGTCTGTCTCAGACCGTCTGTCTCAGACCGTGTGTCTCAGTCCGTCTGTCGCACACCGTCTGTCGCACACCGTTTGTTTCAGACCGTCTGTGTCAGACCGTCTATCTCAGACCGTCTATCTCAGACCGTCTTTCTCAGACCGTCTGTCTCAGACCGTCTGTCTCAGACCGTCTCTCTCAGACCGTCTGTCTCCGACCGTCTGTCTCAGTCCGTCTGCCCCTGTCCGTCTGTCTCATACCGTCTGCCTCATACTGTCTGTCTCAGACCGTATTTGTCAGACTGTCTGTCTCAGACCGTGTGTCTCAGTTTGTCCGTCTCAGACCGTCTGTCTCAAACCGTCTGTCTCAGTCCGTCTGTCTCGGACTGTCTGTCGCATACCGTCTGTCGCACACCATTTGTTTCAGACCGTCTGTTTCAGACCGTCTATCTCAGACCGTCTTTCTCAGACCGTCTGTCTCAGACCGTCTGGCTCAGACCGTCTGTCTCAGACCGTCTGTCTCAGACCGTCTGTCTCAGACCGTCTTTCTCAGACCGTCTGTCTCAGACCGTCTGGCTCAGACCGTCTGTCTCAGACCGTCTGTCTCAGACCGTCTGTCTCAGACCGTCTGTCTCAGACCGTCTGTCTCAGACCGTCTGTCTCAGTCCGTCTGCCCCTGCCCGTCTGTCTCATACCGTCTGCCTCATACCGTCTGTCTCAGACCGTATGTGTCAGACCGTCTGTCTCAGACCGTGTGTCTCAGTTTGTCCGTCTCAGACCGTCTGTCTCAGACCGTCTGTCTCAGACCGTGTGTCTCAGACCGTCTGTCTCAGACCGTCTATCTCAGACCGTCTGTCTCAGACCGTCTGTATCAGTCCGTCTGCCCCTGTCCGTCTGTCTCATACCGTCTGTCCCAGACAGTCCGTCTCAGACCGTCTGTCTCAGACCGTCTGTCGCACACCGTCTGTCGCAGACCGTCTGTCTCAGACCGTCTGTCTCAGACCGTCTGTCTCAGACCGTCTGTCTCAGACCGTCTGTACAGACCGTCTGTCTCAGTCCGCCTGTCTCCGGTCGTCCGTCTCATACCGTCTGTCTCAGACCGTCTGTCTCAGACCGTCCGTCTCAGACCGTCTGTCTCAGACCGTCTGTCGCACACCGTCTGTCGCTGACCGTCTGTCTCAGACCGTCTGTCGCAGACCGTCTGTCTCAGACCGTCTGTCTCAGATCGTCTGTCTCAGTCCGCCTGTCTCCGGTCGTCCGTCTCATACCGTCTGTCCCAGACAGTCTGTCTCAGACCGTCTGTACAGACCGTCTGTCTCAGACCGTCTGTCTCAGACCGTCTGTCTCAGACCGTCTGTCTCAGACCGTCTGTCTCAGACCGTCTGTCTCAGACCGTGTGTCTCAGTCTGTCTGTTTCAGACCGTCTGTCGCACACCGTCTGTCGCAGACCGTTTGTTTCAGACCGTCTGTGTCAGACCGTCTATCTCAGACCGTCTGTCTCAGACCGTCTGTCTCAGACCGTCTGTCTCAGACCGTCTGTCTCAGACCGTCTGTCTCAGACCGTCTGTCTCAGACCGTCTGTCTCAGACCGTCGGTCTCAGACCGTGTGTCTCAGTTCGTCCGTCTCAGACCGTCTGTCTCAGACCGTCTGTCTCAGACCATGTGTCTCAGACCGTCTGTCGCACACCGTCTGTCGCAGACCGTCTGTCTCAGACCGTCTGTCTCAGATCGTCTGTCTCATACCGTCTGCCTCATACCGTCTGTCTCAGACCGTATGTGTCAGACCGTCTGTCTCAGACCGTGTGTCTCAGTTTGTCCGTCTCAGACCGTCTGTCTCAGACCGTCTGTCTCAGACCGTCTGTCTCAGACCGTCTGTCTCAGACCGTCTGTCTCAGACCGTCTGTCTCAGACCGTCTGTCTCAGACCGTCTGTCTCAGACCGTCTGTCTCAGACCGTCTGTCTCAGACCGTCTGTCTCAGACCGTCTGTTTCAGACCGTCTGTCTCAGACCGTCTGTCTCAGACCATCTGTCTCAGTCCGTCTGCCCCTGTCCGTCTGTCTCAGACCGTCTGTCTCAGACCGTCTGTCTCAGACCGTCTGTCTCAGTCCGTCTGTCTCAGACCGTCTGTCTCATACCGTCTGCCTCATACCGTCTGTCTCAGACCGTATGTGTCAGACCGTCTGTCTCAGACCGTGTGTCTCAGTTTGTCCGTCTCAGACCGTCTGTCTCAGACCGTCTGTCTCATACCGTCTGTCCCAAACCGTCTGTCTCATACCGTCTGTCTCAAACCGTCTGTCTCAGACCGTCTGTCTCAGACCGTGTGTCTCAGACCGTCTGTCTCAGACCGTCTGTCTCAGACCGTCTGTCTCAGACCGTGTGTCTCAGACCGTCTGTCTCAGACCGTCTATCTCAGACCGTCTGTCTCAGACCGTCTGTATCAGTCCGTCTGCCCCTGTCCGTCTGTCTCATACCGTCTGTCCCAGACAGTCCGTCTCAGACCGTCTGTCTCAGACCGTCTGTCGCACACCGTCTGTCGCAGACCGTCTGTCTCAGACCGTCTGTCTCAGACCGTCTGTCTCAGACCGTCTGTCTCAGACCGTCTGTACAGACCGTCTGTCTCAGTCCGCCTGTCTCCGGTCGTCCGTCTCATACCGTCTGTCTCAGACCGTCTGTCTCAGACCGTCCGTCTCAGACCGTCTGTCTCAGACCGTCTGTCGCACACCGTCTGTCGCTGACCGTCTGTCTCAGACCGTCTGTCGCAGACCGTCTGTCTCAGACCGTCTGTCTCAGATCGTCTGTCTCAGTCCGCCTGTCTCCGGTCGTCCGTCTCATACCGTCTGTCCCAGACAGTCTGTCTCAGACCGTCTGTACAGACCGTCTGTCTCAGACCGTCTGTCTCAGACCGTCTGTCTCAGACCGTCTGTCTCAGACCGTGTGTCTCAGTCTGTCTGTTTCAGACCGTCTGTCGCACACCGTCTGTCGCAGACCGTTTGTTTCAGACCGTCTGTGTCAGACCGTCTATCTCAGACCGTCTGTCTCAGACCGTCTGTCTCAGACCGTCTGTCTCAGACCGTCTGTCTCAGACCGTCTGTCTCAGACCGTCTGTCTCAGACCGTCGGTCTCAGACCGTGTGTCTCAGTTCGTCCGTCTCAGACCGTCTGTCTCAGACCGTCTGTCTCAGACCGTCTGTCTCAGACCATGTGTCTCAGACCGTCTGTCGCACACCGTCTGTCGCAGACCGTCTGTCTCAGACCGTCTGTCTCAGATCGTCTGTCTCATACCGTCTGCCTCATACCGTCTGTCTCAGACCGTATGTGTCAGACCGTCTGTCTCAGACCGTGTGTCTCAGTTTGTCCGTCTCAGAACGTCTGTCTCAGACCGTCTGTCTCAGACCGTCTGTCTCAGACCGTCTGTCTCAGACCGTCTGTCTCAGACCGTCTGTCTCAGACCGTCTGTCTCAGACCGTCTGTCTCAGACCGTCTGTCTCAGACCATCTGTCTCAGTCCGTCTGCCCCTGTCCGTCTGTCTCATACCGTCTGCCTCATACCGTCTGTCTCAGACCGTCTTTCTCAGACCGTCTGTCTCAGACCGTCTGTCTCAGACCGTCTGTCTCAGACCGTCTGTCTCAGACCGTCGGTCTCAGACCGTCTATCTCAGACCGTCTGTCTCAGTCCGTCTGCCCCTGTCCGTCTGTCTCATACCGTCTGCCTCATACCGTCTGTCTCAGACCGTGTGTCTCAGTTTGTCCGTCTCAGACCGTCTGTCTCAGACCGTCTCTCTCAGACCGTCTGTCTCAGACCGTCTGTCTCAGACCGTCTGTCTCAGACCGTCTGTCTCAGACCGTCTGTCTCAGACCGTCTGTCCCAGACCGTCTGTCTCAGTCCGTCTGCCCCTGTCCGTCTGTCTCATACCGTCTGCCTCATACCGTCTGTCTCAGACCGTATGTGTCATACCGTCTGTCTCAGACCGTCTGTCTCAGACCGTCTGTCTCAGACCGTCTGTCTCAGTCCGCCTGTCTCCGGTCGTCCGTCTCATACCGTCTGTCCCAGACAGTCTGTCTCAGACCGTCTGTACAGACCGTCTGTCTCAGACCGTCCGTCTCAGACCGTCCGTCTCAGACCGTCTGTCTCAGACCGTCTGTCTCAGACCGTCTGTCTCAGACCGTCTGTCTCAGACCGTCCGTCTCAGACCGTCTGTCTCAGACCGTCTGTCGCACACCGTCTGTCGCAGACCGTCTGTCTCAGACCGTCTGTCTCAGACCGTCTGTCTCAGATCGTCTGTCTCAGTCCGCCTGTCTCCGGTCGTCCGTCTCATACCGTCTGTCCCAGACAGTCTGTCTCAGACCGTCTGTCTCAGACCGTCTGTCTCAGACCGTCTGTCTCAGACCGTCTGTCTCAGACCGTGTGTCTCAGTCTGTCTGTTTCAGACCGTCTGTCGCACACCGTCTGTCGCAGACCGTTTGTTTCAGACCGTCTGTGTCAGACCGTCTATCTCAGACCGTCTGTCTCAGACCGTCTGTCTCAGACCGTCTGTCTCAGACCGTCTGTCTCAGACCGTCTGTCTCAGACCGTCTGTCTCAGACCGTCTGTCTCAGACCGTCTGTCTCAGACCGTCTGTCTCAGACCGTCGGTCTCAGACCGTGTGTCTCAGTTCGTCCGTCTCAGACCGTCTGTCTCAGACCGTCCGTCTCAGACCATGTGTCTCAGTCCGTCTGTCTCAGACCGTCTGTCGCACACCGTCTGTCGCAGACCGTCTGTCTCAGACCTTCTGTCTCAGATCGTCTGTCTCAGTCCGCCTGTCTCCGGTCGTCTGTCTCAGACCGTCTGTCTCAGCCCGCCTGGCTCAGACCGTCCGTCTCTGTGCTTCTGTCTCCGTCTGTCGTCCTCTGTCCGTCCGTGTCATACCGTCTGTCCCAGACCGTCTGTCCCAGACAATCTGTCTCAGACCGTCTGTCTCAGACCGTCTTTCTCAGACCGTCTGTCTCAGACCGTCTGTCTCAGACCGTCTGTCTCAGTCCGTCTGCCCCTGTCCGTCTGTCTCATACCACCTGCCTCATACCGTCTGTCTCAGACCGTATGTGTCAGACCGTCTGTCTCAGACCGTGTGTCTCATTTTGTCCGTCTCAGACCGTCTGTCTCAGACCGTCTGTCTCATACCGTCTGTCTCAAACCGTCTGTCTCAGACTGTCTGTCTCAGACCGTCTGTCTCAGCCCGTCTGTCTCAGACCGTCCGTCTCTGTGCTTCTGTCTCCGTCTGTCGTCCTCTGTCCGTCCGTCTCATACCGTCTGTCACAGACCGTCTGTCTCAGACCGTCTGTCTCAGACCGTCTGTCTCAGACCGTCTGTCTCAGACCGTCTGTCTCAGCCCGTCTGTCTCAGACCGTCCGTCTCTGTGCTTCTGTCTCCGTCTGTCGTCCTCTTTCCGTCCGTCTCATACCGTCTGTCACAGACCGTCTGTCTCAGACCGTCTGTACAGACCGTCTGTCTCAGACCGTCTGTCTCAGACCGTCTGTCTCAGACCGTCTGTCTCAGACCGTCTGTCTCAGACCGTCTGTCTCAGACCGTCTGTCTCAGACCGTCCGTCTCAGACCGTCTGTCTCAGACCGTCTGTCGCACACCGTCTGTCGCAGACCGTCTGTCTCAGACCGTCTGTCTCAGACCGTCTGTCTCAGATCGTCTGTCTCAGTCCGCCTGTCTCCGGTCGTCCGTCTCATACCGTCTGTCCCAGACAGTCTGTCTCAGACCGTCTGTCTCAGACCGTCTGTCTCAGACCGTCTGTCTCAGACCGTGTGTCTCAGTCTGTCTGTTTCAGACCGTCTGTCGCACACCGTCTGTCGCAGACCGTTTGTTTCAGACCGTCTGTGTCAGACCGTCTATCTCAGACCGTCTGTCTCAGACCGTCTGTCTCAGACCGTCTGTCTCAGACCGTCTGTCTCAGACCGTCTGTCTCAGACCGTCTGTCTCAGACCGTCTGTCTCAGACCGTCTGTCTCAGACCGTCTGTCTCAGACCGTCTGTCTCAGACCGTCTGTCTCAGACCGTCGGTCTCAGACCGTGTGTCTCAGTTCGTCCGTCTCAGACCGTCTGTCTCAGACCGTCCGTCTCAGACCATGTGTCTCGGTCCGTCTGTCTCAGACCGTCTGTCGCACACCGTCTGTCGCAGACCGTCTGTCTCAGACCTTCTGTCTCAGATCGTCTGTCTCAGTTCGCCTGTCTCCGGTCGTCTGTCTCAGACCGTCTGTCTCAGCCCGTCTGGCTCAGACCGTCCGTCTCTGTGCTTCTGTCTCCGTCTGTCGTCCTCTGTCCGTCTGTCTCAGACCGTCTGTCTCAGACCGTCTTTCTCAGACCGTCTGTCTCAGACCGTCTGTCTCAGACCGTCTGTCTCAGTCCGTCTGCCCCTGTCCGTCTGTCTCATACCACCTGCCTCATACCGTCTGTCTCAGACCGTATGTGTCAGACCGTCTGTCTCAGACCGTGTGTCTCATTTTGTCCGTCTCAGACCGTCTGTCTCAGACCGTCTGTCTCATACCGTCTGTCTCAAACCGTCTGTCTCAGACTGTCTGTCTCAGACCGTCTGTCTCAGCCCGTCTGTCTCAGACCGTCCGTCTCTGTGCTTCTGTCTCCGTCTGCCGTCCTCTGTCCGTCCGTCTCATACCGTCTGTCACAGACCGTCTGTCTCAGACCGTCTGTCTCAGACCGTCTGTCTCAGACCGTCTGTCTCTGACCGTCTGTCTCAGCCCGTCTGTCTCAGACCGTCCGTCTCTGTGCTTCTGTCTCCGTCTGTCGTCCTCTTTCCGTCCGTCTCATACCGTCTGTCACAGACCGTCTGTCTCAGACCGTCTGTCTCAGACCGTCTGTCTCAGACCGTCTGTCTCAGACCGTCTGTCTCAGTCCGTCTGTCTCGGACTGTCTGTCGCACACCGTCTGTCGCACACCGTTTGTTTCAGACCGTCTGTGTCAGGCCGTCTATCTCAGACCGTCTTTCTCAGACCGTCTGTCTCAGACCGTCTGTCTCAGACCGTCTGTCTCAGACCGTCTGTCTCAGACCGTCTGTCTCAGACCGTCTGTCTCAGACCGTCTGTCTCAGACCGTCTGTCTCAGACCGTCTGTCTCAGTCCGTCTGCCCCTGTCCGTCTGTCTCATACCGTCTGCCTCATACCGTCTGTCTCAGACCGTATGTGTCAGACCGTCTGTCTCAGACCGTGTGTCTCAGTTTGTCCGTCTCAGACCGTCTGTCTCAGACCGTCTGTCTCAGACCGTCTGTCTCATACCGTCTGTCTCAAACCGTCTGTCTCAGACTGTCTGTCTCAGACCGTCTGTCTCAGCCCGTCGGTCTCAGACCGTCCGTCTCTGTGCTTCTGTCTCCGTCTGTCGTCCTCTGTCCGTCCGTCTCATACCGTCTGTCACAGACCGTCTGTCTCAGACCGTCTGTCTCAGACCGTCTGTCTCAGACCGTCTGTCTCAGCCCGTCTGTCTCAGACCGTCCGTCTCTGTGCTTCTGTCTCCGTCTGTCGTCATCTGTCCGTCCGTCTCATACCGTCTGTCACAGACCGTCTGTCTCAGACCGTCTGTCTCAGACCGTCTGTCTCAGACCGTCTGTCTCAGACCGTCTGTCTCAGACCGTCTGTCTCAGACCGTCTGTCTCAGACCGTCTGTCTCAGACCGTCTGTCTCAGACCGTCTGTCTCAGACCGTCGGTCTCAGACCGTGTGTCTCAGTTCGTCCGTCTCAGACCGTCTGTCTCAGACCGTCTGTCTCAGACCGTCTGTCTCAGACCGTGTGTCTCAGTCCGTCTGTCTCAGACCGTCTGTCGCACACCGTCTGTCGCAGACCGTCTGTCTCAGACCGTCTGTCTCAGATCGTCTGTCTCAGTCCGCCTGTCTCCGGTCGTCTGTCTCAGACCGTCTGTCTCAGCCCGTCTGGCTCAGACCGTCCGTCTCTGTGCTTCTGTCTCCGTCTGTCGTCCTCTGTCCGTCCGTCTCATACCGTCTGTCCCAGACCGTCTGTCCCAGACAATCTGTCTCAGACCGTCTGTCTCAGACCGTCTGTACAGACCGTCTGTCTCAGACCGTCTGTCTCAGACCGTCTGCCTCAGACCGTCTGTCTCAGACCGTGTGTCTCAGTCCGTCTGTCTCAGACCGTCTGACTCAGACCGTCTGTCTCAGTCCGTCTGTCTCAGACTGTCTGTCGCACACCGTCTGTCGCACACCGTTTGTTTCAGACCGTCTGTGTCAGACCGTCTATCTCAGACCGTCTTTCTCAGACCGTCTGTCTCAGACCGTCTGTCTCAGACCGTCTGTCTCAGACCGTCGGTCTCAGACCGTCTGTCTCAGACCGTCTGTCTCAGTCCGTCTGCCCCTGTCCGTCTGTCTCATACCGTCTGCCTCATACCCTCTGTCTCAGACCGTATGTGTCAGACCGTATGTGTCAGACCGTCTGTCTCAGACCGTGTGTCTCAGTTTGTCCGTCTCAGACCGTCTGTCTCAGACCGTCTGTCTCAGACCGTCTGTCTCAGACCGTCTGTCTCAGACCGTCTGTCTCAGACCGTCTGTCTCAGACCGTCTGTCTCAGACCGTCTGTCTCAGACCGTGTGTCTCAGTCCGTCTGTCTCGGACTGTCTGCCGCACACCGTCTGTCGCACACCGTTTGTTTCAGACCGTCTGTGTCAGACCGTCTATCTCTGACCGTCTTTCTCAGACCGTCTGTCTCAGACCGTCTGTCTCAGACCGTCTGTCTCAGTCCGTCTGCCCCTGTCCGTCTGTCTCATACCGCCTGCCTCATACCGTCTGTCTCAGACCGTATGTGTCAGACCGTCTGTCTCAGACCGTGTGTCTCAGTTTGTCCGTCTCAGACCGTCTGTCTCAGACCGTCTGTCTCATACCGTCTGTCTCAAACCGTCTGTCTCAGACTGTCTGTCTCAGACCGTCTGTCTCAGCCCGTCTGTCTCAGACCGTCCGTCTCTGTGCTTCTGTCTCCGTCTGTCGTCCTCTGTCCGTCCGTCTCATACCGTCTGTCACAGACCGTCTGTCTCAGACCGTCTGTCTCAGACCGTCTGTCTCAGACCGTCTGTCTCAGACCGTCTGTCTCAGCCCGTCTGTCTCAGACCGTCCGTCTCTGTGCTTCTGTCTCCGTCTGTCGTCCTCTGTCCGTCCGTCTCATACCGTCTGTCACAGACCGTCTGTCTCATACCGTCTGTCTCAGACCGTCTGTCTCAGACCGTCTGTCTCAGACCGTCTGTCTCAGACCGTCTGTCTCAGTCCGTCTGTCTCGGACTGTCTGTCGCACACCGTCTGTCGCACACCGTTTGTTTCAGACCGTCTGTGTCAGACCGTCTATCTCAGACCGTCTTTCTCAGACCGTCTGTGTCAGACCGTCTGTCTCAGACCGTCTGTCTCAGACCGTCTGTCTCAGACCGTCTGTCTCAGACCGTCTGTCTCATACCGTCTGTCTCAAACCGTCTGTCTCAGACTGTCTGTCTCAGACCGTCTGTCTCAGCCCGTCTGTCTCAGACCGTCCGTCTCTGTGCTTCTGTCTCCGTCTGTCGTCCTCTGTCCGTCCGTCTCATACCGTCTGTCACAGACCGTCTGTCTCAGACCGTCTGTCTCAGACCGTCTGTCTCAGACCGTCTGTCTCAGACCGTCTGTCTCAGACCGTCTGCCTCAGCCCGTCTGTCTCAGACCGTCCGTCTCTGTGCTTCTGTCTCCGTCTGTCGTCCTCTGTCCGTCCGTCTCATACCGTCTGTCACAGACCGTCTGTCTCATACCGTCTGTCTCATACCGCCTGCCTCATACCGTCTGTCTCAGACCGTATGTGTCAGACCGTCTGTCTCAGACCGTGTGTCTCAGTTTGTCCGTCTCAGACCGTCTGTCTCAGACCGTCTGTCTCATACCGTCTGTCTCAAACCGTCTGTCTCAGACTGTCTGTCTCAGACCGTCTGTCTCAGCCCGTCTGTCTCAGACCGTCCGTCTCTGTGCTTCTGTCTCCGTCTGTCGTCCTCTGTCCGTCCGTCTCATACCGTCTGTGACAGACCGTCTGTCTCAGACCGTCTGTCTCAGACCGCCTGTCTCAGACCGTCTGTCTCAGACCGTCTGTCTCAGCCCGTCTGTCTCAGACCGTCCGTCTCTGTGCTTCTGTCTCCGTCTGTCGTCCTCTGTCCGTCCGTCTCATACCGTCTGTCTCAGACCGTCTGTCTCAGACCGTCTGTCTCAGACCGTCTGTCTCAGACCGTCTGTCTCAGTACGTCTGTCTCGGACTGTCTGTCGCACACCGTCTGTCGCACACCGTCTGTGTCAGACCGTCTATCTCAGACCGTCTTTCTCAGACCGTCTGTGTCAGACCGTCTGTCTCAGACCGTCTGTCTCAGACCGTCTGTCTCAGACCGTCTGTCTCAGACCGTCTGTCTCAGACCGTCTGTCTCAGACCGTCTGTCTCAGACCGTCTGTCTCAGACCGTCTGTCTCAGACCGTCTGTCTCAGACCGTCTGTCTCAGACCGTCTGTCTCAGACCATCTGTCTCAGACCGCCTGTCGCACACCGTCTGTCGCACACCCTCTGTCGCACACCGTTTGTTTCAGACCGTCTGTGTCAGACCGTCTATCTCAGACCGTCTTTCTCAGACCGTCTGTCTCAGACCGTCTGTCTCAGACCGTCTGTCTCAGACCGTCTTTCTCAGACCGTCTGTCTCAGACCGTCTGTCTCGGACCGTCTGTCTCAGACCGTCTGTCTCAGACCGTCTGTCTCAGACCATCTGTCTCAGACCGTCTGTCGCACACCGTCTGTCGCACACCCTCTGTCGCACACCGTTTGTTTCAGACCGTCTGTGTCAGACCGTCTATCTCAGACCGTCTTTCTCAGACCGTCTGTCTCAGACCGTCTGTCTCAGACCGTCTGTCTCAGACCGTCTGTCTCAGACCGTCTGTCTCAGTCCGTCTGCCCCTGTCCGTCTGTCTCATACCGTCTGCCTCATACCGTCTGTCTCAGACCGTCTTTCTCAGACCGTCTGTCTCAGACCGTCTGTCTCAGACCGTCTGTCTCAGACCGTCTGTCTCAGACCGTCGGTCTCAGACCGTCTGTCTCAGACCGTCTGTCTCAGTCCGTCTGCCCCTGTCCGTCTGTCTCATACCGTCTGCCTCATACCGTCTGTCTCAGACCGTATGTGTCAGACCGTCTGTCTCAGACCGTGTGTCTCAGACCGTCTGTCTCAGACCGTCTGTCTCAGACCGTCTGTCTCAGACCGTCTGTCTCAGACTGTCTGTCTCAGACCGTCTGTCTCAGACCGTGTGTCTCAGTCCGTCTGTCTCGGACTGTCTGTCGCACACCGTCTGTCGCACACCGTTTGTTTCAGACCGTCTGTGTCAGACCGTCTATCTCAGACCGTCTTTCTCAGACCGTCTGTCTCAGACCGTCTGTCTCAGACCGTCTGTCTCAGACCGTCTGTCTCAGACCGTCTGTCGCAGACCGTCTGTCTCAGACCATCTGTCTCAGACCGTCTGTGTCAGACCGTGTATCTCAGACCGCCTGTCTCAGACCATCTGTCTCAGACCGTCTGTCTCAGTCCGCCTGCCTCTCTCCGTCTTTCTCATACCGCCTGTCTCAGACCGTCTGTCTCAGACCATCTGTCTCAGGCCGTCTGTCTCCGACCATCTGTCTCAGTCCGTCTACCTCTGCCTGTCCGTCTCAGTCCGTCAGCTTCAGTCGGTCTGTCTCATTCCGTCTGTCTCAGACCATGCGTCTCGGTGCGTCTGGCTCTGTCTGTCGGCCTCTGTCCGTCCGTCTCAGTCTGTCTGCCTCTGACCGTCTGTCTCAGACCGTCTGTCTCAGACCGTCTGTCTCAGACCGTCTGTCTCAGACCGTCTGTCTCAGACCGTCTGTCTCAGACCGTCTGTCTCAGTCCGTCTGCCCCTGTCCGTCTGTCTCATACCGTCTGCCTCGTACCGTCTGTCTCAGACCGTCTTTCTCAGACCGTCTGTCTCAGACCGTCTGTCTCAGACCGTCTGTCTCAGACCGTCTGTCTCAGACTGTCTGTCTCAGACCGTCTGTCTCAGACCGTGTGTCTCAGTCCGTCTGTCTCGGACTGTCTGTCGCACACCGTCTGTCGCACACCGTTTGTTTCAGACCGTCTGTGTCAGACCGTCTATCTCAGACCGTCTTTCTCAGACCGTCTGTCTCAGACCGTCTGTCTCAGACCGTCTGTCTCAGACCGTCTGTCTCAGACCGTCTGTCTCAGACCGTCTGTCTCAGACCGTCAGTCTCAGTCCGCCTGCCTCTCTCCGTCTTTCTCATACCGCCTGTCTCAGACCGTCTGTCTCAGACCATCTGTCTCAGGCCGTCTGTCTCAGACCATCTGTCTCAGTCCGTCTAATTCTGCCTGTCCGTCTCAGTGCGTCAGCTTCAGTCGGTCTGTCTCATTCCGTCTGTCTCAGACCATCCGTCTCGGTGCGTCTGGCTCTGTCTGTCGGCCTCTGTCCGTCCGTCTCAGTCTGTCTGCCTCTGTCCGTCCGTCTCATACCGTCTGTCTCAGACCGTCTGTCTCAGACCGTCTGTCTCAGACCGTCTGTCTCAGACCGTCTGTCTCAGACCGTCTGTCTCAGACCGTCTGTCTCAGACCGTCTGTCTCAGACCGTCTGTCTCAGACCGTCTGTCTCAGACCGTCTGTCTCAGACCGTCTGTCTCAGACCGTCTGTCTCAGACCGTCTGTCTCAGACCGTCTGTCTCAGACCGTCTGTCTCAAACCGTCTGTCTCAGACCGTCTGTCTCAGACCGTGTGTCTCAGTCCGTCTGTCTCAGACCGTCTGTCGCACACCGTCTGTCGCAGACCATCTGTCTCAGACCGTCTGTCTCAAATCGTCTGTCTCAGTCCGCCTGTCTCCGGTCGTCCGTCTCATACCGTCTCTCCCAGACAGTCTGTCTCAGACCGTCTGTCTCAGACCGTCTGTACAGACCGTCTGTCTCAGACCGTCTGTCTCAGACCGTCTGTCTCAGACCGTCTGTCTCAGACCGTCTGTCTCAGACCGTCTGTCTCAGACCGTCCGTCTCAGACCGTCCGTCTCTGTGCTTCTGTCTCCGTCTGTCGTCCTCTGTCCGTCCGTCTCATACCGTCTGTGACAGACCGTCTGTCTCAGACCGTCTGTCTCAGACCGCCTGTCTCAGACCGTCTGTCTCAGACCGTCTGTCTCAGCCCGTCTGTCTCAGACCGTCCGTCTCTGTGCTTCTGTCTCCGTCTGTCGTCCTCTGTCCGTCCGTCTCATACCGTCTGTCTCAGACCGTCTGTCTCAGACCGTCTGTCTCAGACCGTCTGTCTCAGTACGTCTGTCTCGGACTGTCTGTCGCACACCGTCTGTCGCACACCGTCTGTGTCAGACCGTCTATCTCAGACCGTCTGTGTCAGACCGTCTGTCTCAGACCGTCTGTCTCAGACCGTCTGTCTCAGACCGTCTGTCTCAGACCGTCTGTCTCAGACCGTCTGTCTCAGACCGTCTGTCTCAGACCGTCTGTCTCAGACCGTCTGTCTCAGACCGTCTGTCTCAGACCGTCTGTCTCAGACCGTCTGTCTCAGACCGTCTGTCTCAGACCATCTGTCTCAGACCGCCTGTCGCACACCGTCTGTCGCACACCCTCTGTCGCACACCGTTTGTTTCAGACCGTCTGTGTCAGACCGTCTATCTCAGACCGTCTTTCTCAGACCGTCTGTCTCAGACCGTCTGTCTCAGACCGTCTGTCTCAGACCGTCTTTCTCAGACCGTCTGTCTCAGACCGTCTGTCTCGGACCGTCTGTCTCAGACCGTCTGTCTCAGACCGTCTGTCTCAGACTGTCTGTCTCAGACCGTCTGTCTCAGACCGTGTGTCTCAGTCCGTCTGTCTCATACCGTCTGCCTCGTACCGTCTGTCTCAGACCGTCTTTCTCAGACCGTCTGTCTCAGACCGTCTGTCTCAGACCGTCTGTCTCAGACCGTCTGTCTCAGACTGTCTGTCTCAGACCGTCTGTCTCAGACCGTGTGTCTCAGTCCGTCTGTCTCGGACTGTCTGTCGCACACCGTCTGTCGCACACCGTTTGTTTCAGACCGTCTGTGTCAGACCGTCTATCTCAGACCGTCTTTCTCAGACCGTCTGTCTCAGACCGTCTGTCTCAGACCGTCTGTCTCAGACCGTCTGTCTCAGACCGTCTGTCTCAGACCGTCTGTCTCAGACCGTCAGTCTCAGTCCGCCTGCCTCTCTCCGTCTTTCTCATACCGCCTGTCTCAGACCGTCTGTCTCAGACCATCTGTCTCAGGCCGTCTGTCTCAGACCATCTGTCTCAGTCCGTCTAACTCTGCCTGTCCGTCTCAGTCCGTCAGCTTCAGTCGGTCTGTCTCATTCCGTCTGTCTCAGACCATCCGTCTCGGTGCGTCTGGCTCTGTCTGTCGGCCTCTGTCCGTCCGTCTCAGTCTGTCTGCCTCTGTCCGTCCGTCTCATACCGTCTGTCTCAGACCGTCTGTCTCAGACCGTCTGTCTCAGACCGTCTGTCTCAGACCGTCTGTCTCAGACCGTCTGTCTCAGACCGTCTGTCTCAGACCGTCTGTCTCAGACCGTCTGTCTCAGACCGTCTGTCTCAGACCGTCTGTCTCAGACCGTCTGTCTCAGACCGTCTGTCTCAGACCGTCTGTCTCAGACCGTCTGTCTCAGACCGTCTGTCTCAAACCGTCTGTCTCAGACCGTCTGTCTCAGACCGTGTGTCTCAGTCCGTCTGTCTCAGACCGTCTGTCGCACACCGTCTGTCGCAGACCATCTGTCTCAGACCGTCTGTCTCAAATCGTCTGTCTCAGTCCGCCTGTCTCCGGTCGTCCGTCTCATACCGTCTCTCCCAGACAGTCTGTCTCAGACCGTCTGTCTCAGACCGTCTGTACAGACCGTCTGTCTCAGACCGTCTGTCTCAGACCGTCTGTCTCAGACCGTCTGTCTCAGACCGTCTGTCTCAGACCGTCTGTCTCAGACCGTCCGTCTCAGACCGTCCGTCTCTGTGCTTCTGTCTCCGTCTGTCGTCCTCTGTCCGTCCGTCTCATACCGTCTGTGACAGACCGTCTGTCTCAGACCGTCTGTCTCAGACCGCCTGTCTCATACCGCCTGTCTCAGACCGTCTGTCTCAGACCATCTGTCTCAGGCCGTCTGTCTCAGACCATCTGTCTCAGTCCGTCTAACTCTGCCTGTCCGTCTCAGTCCGTCAGCTTCAGTCGGTCTGTCTCATTCCGTCTGTCTCAGACCATCCGTCTCGGTGCGTCTGGCTCTGTCTGTCGGCCTCTGTCCGTCCGTCTCAGTCTGTCTGCCTCTGTCCGTCCGTCTCATACCGTCTGTCTCAGACCGTCTGTCTCAGACCGTCTGTCTCAGACCGTCTGTCTCAGACCGTCTGTCTCAGACCGTCTGTCTCAGACCGTCTGTCTCAGACCGTCTGTCTCAGACCGTCTGTCTCAGACCGTCTGTCTCAGACCGTCTGTCTCAGACCGTCTGTCTCAGACCGTCTGTCTCAGACCGTCTGTCTCAGACCGTCTGTCTCAGACCGTCTGTCTCAGACCGTCTGTCTCAAACCGTCTGTCTCAGACCGTCTGTCTCAGACCGTGTGTCTCAGTCCGTCTGTCTCAGACCGTCTGTCGCACACCGTCTGTCGCAGACCATCTGTCTCAGACCGTCTGTCTCAAATCGTCTGTCTCAGTCCGCCTGTCTCCGGTCGTCCGTCTCATACCGTCTCTCCCAGACAGTCTGTCTCAGACCGTCTGTCTCAGACCGTCTGTACAGACCGTCTGTCTCAGACCGTCTGTCTCAGCCCGTCTGTCTCAGACCGTCCGTCTCTGTGCTTCTGTCTCCGTCTGTCGTCCTCTGTCCGTCCGTCTCATACCGTCTGTCTCAGACCGTCTGTCTCAGACCGTCTGTCTCAGACCGTCTGTCTCAGTACGTCTGTCTCGGACTGTCTGTCGCACACCGTCTGTCGCACACCGTCTGTGTCAGACCGTCTATCTCAGACCGTCTTTCTCAGACCGTCTGTGTCAGACCGTCTGTCTCAGACCGTCTGTCTCAGACCGTCTGTCTCAGACCGTCTGTCTCAGACCGTCTGTCTCAGACCGTCTGTCTCAGACCGTCTGTCTCAGACCGTCTGTCTCAGACCGTCTGTCTCAGACCGTCTGTCTCAGACCGTCTGTCTCAGACCGTCTGTCTCAGACCATCTGTCTCAGACCGCCTGTCGCACACCGTCTGTCGCACACCCTCTGTCGCACACCGTTTGTTTCAGACCGTCTGTGTCAGACCGTCTATCTCAGACCGTCTTTCTCAGACCGTCTGTCTCAGACCGTCTGTCTCAGACCGTCTGTCTCAGACCGTCTTTCTCAGACCGTCTGTCTCAGACCGTCTGTCTCGGACCGTCTGTCTCAGACCGTCTGTCTCAGACCGTCTGTCTCAGACCATCTGTCTCAGACCGTCTGTCGCACACCGTCTGTCGCACACCCTCTGTCGCACACCGTTTGTTTCAGACCGTCTGTGTCAGACCGTCTATCTCAGACCGTCTTTCTCAGACCGTCTGTCTCAGACCGTCTGTCTCAGACCGTCTGTCTCAGACCGTCTGTCTCAGACCGTCTGTCTCAGACCGTCTGTCTCAGTCCGTCTGCCCCTGTCCGTCTGTCTCATACCGTCTGCCTCATACCGTCTGTCTCAGACCGTCTTTCTCAGACCGTCTGTCTCAGACCGTCTGTCTCAGACCGTCTGTCTCAGACCGTCTGTCTCAGACCGTCGGTCTCAGACCGTCTGTCTCAGACCGTCTGTCTCAGTCCGTCTGCCCCTGTCCGTCTGTCTCATACCGTCTGCCTCATACCGTCTGTCTCAGACCGTATGTGTCAGACCGTCTGTCTCAGACCGTGTGTCTCAGACCGTCTGTCTCAGACCGTCTGTCTCAGACCGTCTGTCTCAGACCGTCTGTCTCAGACTGTCTGTCTCAGACCGTCTGTCTCAGACCGTGTGTCTCAGTCCGTCTGTCTCGGACTGTCTGTCGCACACCGTCTGTCGCACACCGTTTGTTTCAGACCGTCTGTGTCAGACCGTCTATCTCAGACCGTCTTTCTCAGACCGTCTGTCTCAGACCGTCTGTCTCAGACCGTCTGTCTCAGACCGTCTGTCTCAGACCGTCTGTCGCAGACCGTCTGTCTCAGACCATCTGTCTCAGACCGTCTGTGTCAGACCGTGTATCTCAGACCGCCTGTCTCAGACCATCTGTCTCAGACCGTCTGTCTCAGTCCGCCTGCCTCTCTCCGTCTTTCTCATACCGCCTGTCTCAGACCGTCTGTCTCAGACCATCTGTCTCAGGCCGTCTGTCTCCGACCATCTGTCTCAGTCCGTCTACCTCTGCCTGTCCGTCTCAGTCCGTCAGCTTCAGTCGGTCTGTCTCATTCCGTCTGTCTCAGACCATGCGTCTCGGTGCGTCTGGCTCTGTCTGTCGGCCTCTGTCCGTCCGTCTCAGTCTGTCTGCCTCTGACCGTCTGTCTCAGACCGTCTGTCTCAGACCGTCTGTCTCAGACCGTCTGTCTCAGACCGTCTGTCTCAGACCGTCTGTCTCAGACCGTCTGTCTCAGACCGTCTGTCTCAGACCGTCTGTCTCAGTCCGTCTGCCCCTGTCCGTCTGTCTCATACCGTCTGCCTCGTACCGTCTGTCTCAGACCGTCTTTCTCAGACCGTCTGTCTCAGACCGTCTGTCTCAGACCGTCTGTCTCAGACCGTCTGTCTCAGACTGTCTGTCTCAGACCGTCTGTCTCAGACCGTGTGTCTCAGTCCGTCTGTCTCGGACTGTCTGTCGCACACCGTCTGTCGCACACCGTTTGTTTCAGACCGTCTGTGTCAGACCGTCTATCTCAGACCGTCTTTCTCAGACCGTCTGTCTCAGACCGTCTGTCTCAGACCGTCTGTCTCAGACCGTCTGTCTCAGACCGTCTGTCTCAGACCGTCTGTCTCAGACCGTCAGTCTCAGTCCGCCTGCCTCTCTCCGTCTTTCTCATACCGCCTGTCTCAGACCGTCTGTCTCAGACCATCTGTCTCAGGCCGTCTGTCTCAGACCATCTGTCTCAGTCCGTCTAACTCTGCCTGTCCGTCTCAGTCCGTCAGCTTCAGTCGGTCTGTCTCATTCCGTCTGTCTCCGACCATCTGTCTCAGTCCGTCTACCTCTGCCTGTCCGTCTCAGTCCGTCAGCTTCAGTCGGTCTGTCTCATTCCGTCTGTCTCAGACCATGCGTCTCGGTGCGTCTGGCTCTGTCTGTCGGCCTCTGTCCGTCCGTCTCAGTCTGTCTGCCTCTGACCGTCTGTCTCAGACCGTCTGTCTCAGACCGTCTGTCTCAGACCGTCTGTCTCAGACCGTCTGTCTCAGACCGTCTGTCTCAGTCCGTCTGCCCCTGTCCGTCTGTCTCATACCGTCTGCCTCGTACCGTCTGTCTCAGACCGTCTTTCTCAGACCGTCTGTCTCAGACCGTCTGTCTCAGACCGTCTGTCTCAGACCGTCTGTCTCAGACTGTCTGTCTCAGACCGTCTGTCTCAGACCGTGTGTCTCAGTCCGTCTGTCTCGGACTGTCTGTCGCACACCGTCTGTCGCACACCGTTTGTTTCAGACCGTCTGTGTCAGACCGTCTATCTCAGACCGTCTTTCTCAGACCGTCTGTCTCAGACCGTCTGTCTCAGACCGTCTGTCTCAGACCGTCTGTCTCAGACCGTCTGTCTCAGACCGTCTGTCTCAGACCGTCAGTCTCAGTCCGCCTGCCTCTCTCCGTCTTTCTCATACCGCCTGTCTCAGACCGTCTGTCTCAGACCATCTGTCTCAGGCCGTCTGTCTCAGACCATCTGTCTCAGTCCGTCTAATTCTGCCTGTCCGTCTCAGTGCGTCAGCTTCAGTCGGTCTGTCTCATTCCGTCTGTCTCAGACCATCCGTCTCGGTGCGTCTGGCTCTGTCTGTCGGCCTCTGTCCGTCCGTCTCAGTCTGTCTGCCTCTGTCCGTCCGTCTCATACCGTCTGTCTCAGACCGTCTGTCTCAGACCGTCTGTCTCAGACCGTCTGTCTCAGACCGTCTGTCTCAGACCGTCTGTCTCAGACCGTCTGTCTCAGACCGTCTGTCTCAGACCGTCTGTCTCAGACCGTCTGTCTCAGACCGTCTGTCTCAGACCGTCTGTCTCAGACCGTCTGTCTCAGACCGTCTGTCTCAGACCGTCTGTCTCAGACCGTCTGTCTCAAACCGTCTGTCTCAGACCGTCTGTCTCAGACCGTGTGTCTCAGTCCGTCTGTCTCAGACCGTCTGTCGCACACCGTCTGTCGCAGACCATCTGTCTCAGACCGTCTGTCTCAAATCGTCTGTCTCAGTCCGCCTGTCTCCGGTCGTCCGTCTCATACCGTCTCTCCCAGACAGTCTGTCTCAGACCGTCTGTCTCAGACCGTCTGTACAGACCGTCTGTCTCAGACCGTCTGTCTCAGACCGTCTGTCTCAGACCGTCTGTCTCAGACCGTCTGTCTCAGACCGTCTGTCTCAGACCGTCCGTCTCAGACCGTCCGTCTCTGTGCTTCTGTCTCCGTCTGTCGTCCTCTGTCCGTCCGTCTCATACCGTCTGTGACAGACCGTCTGTCTCAGACCGTCTGTCTCAGACCGCCTGTCTCAGACCGTCTGTCTCAGACCGTCTGTCTCAGCCCGTCTGTCTCAGACCGTCCGTCTCTGTGCTTCTGTCTCCGTCTGTCGTCCTCTGTCCGTCCGTCTCATACCGTCTGTCTCAGACCGTCTGTCTCAGACCGTCTGTCTCAGACCGTCTGTCTCAGTACGTCTGTCTCGGACTGTCTGTCGCACACCGTCTGTCGCACACCGTCTGTGTCAGACCGTCTATCTCAGACCGTCTGTGTCAGACCGTCTGTCTCAGACCGTCTGTCTCAGACCGTCTGTCTCAGACCGTCTGTCTCAGACCGTCTGTCTCAGACCGTCTGTCTCAGACCGTCTGTCTCAGACCGTCTGTCTCAGACCGTCTGTCTCAGACCGTCTGTCTCAGACCGTCTGTCTCAGACCGTCTGTCTCAGACCATCTGTCTCAGACCGCCTGTCGCACACCGTCTGTCGCACACCCTCTGTCGCACACCGTTTGTTTCAGACCGTCTGTGTCAGACCGTCTATCTCAGACCGTCTTTCTCAGACCGTCTGTCTCAGACCGTCTGTCTCAGACCGTCTGTCTCAGACCGTCTTTCTCAGACCGTCTGTCTCAGACCGTCTGTCTCGGACCGTCTGTCTCAGACCGTCTGTCTCAGACCGTCTGTCTCAGACTGTCTGTCTCAGACCGTCTGTCTCAGACCGTGTGTCTCAGTCCGTCTGTCTCATACCGTCTGCCTCGTACCGTCTGTCTCAGACCGTCTTTCTCAGACCGTCTGTCTCAGACCGTCTGTCTCAGACCGTCTGTCTCAGACCGTCTGTCTCAGACTGTCTGTCTCAGACCGTCTGTCTCAGACCGTGTGTCTCAGTCCGTCTGTCTCGGACTGTCTGTCGCACACCGTCTGTCGCACACCGTTTGTTTCAGACCGTCTGTGTCAGACCGTCTATCTCAGACCGTCTTTCTCAGACCGTCTGTCTCAGACCGTCTGTCTCAGACCGTCTGTCTCAGACCGTCTGTCTCAGACCGTCTGTCTCAGACCGTCTGTCTCAGACCGTCAGTCTCAGTCCGCCTGCCTCTCTCCGTCTTTCTCATACCGCCTGTCTCAGACCGTCTGTCTCAGACCATCTGTCTCAGGCCGTCTGTCTCAGACCATCTGTCTCAGTCCGTCTAACTCTGCCTGTCCGTCTCAGTCCGTCAGCTTCAGTCGGTCTGTCTCATTCCGTCTGTCTCAGACCATCCGTCTCGGTGCGTCTGGCTCTGTCTGTCGGCCTCTGTCCGTCCGTCTCAGTCTGTCTGCCTCTGTCCGTCCGTCTCATACCGTCTGTCTCAGACCGTCTGTCTCAGACCGTCTGTCTCAGACCGTCTGTCTCAGACCGTCTGTCTCAGACCGTCTGTCTCAGACCGTCTGTCTCAGACCGTCTGTCTCAGACCGTCTGTCTCAGACCGTCTGTCTCAGACCGTCTGTCTCAGACCGTCTGTCTCAGACCGTCTGTCTCAGACCGTCTGTCTCAGACCGTCTGTCTCAGACCGTCTGTCTCAGACCGTCTGTCTCAAACCGTCTGTCTCAGACCGTCTGTCTCAGACCGTGTGTCTCAGTCCGTCTGTCTCAGACCGTCTGTCGCACACCGTCTGTCGCAGACCATCTGTCTCAGACCGTCTGTCTCAAATCGTCTGTCTCAGTCCGCCTGTCTCCGGTCGTCCGTCTCATACCGTCTCTCCCAGACAGTCTGTCTCAGACCGTCTGTCTCAGACCGTCTGTACAGACCGTCTGTCTCAGACCGTCTGTCTCAGACCGTCTGTCTCAGACCGTCTGTCTCAGACCGTCTGTCTCAGACCGTCTGTCTCAGACCGTCCGTCTCAGACCGTCCGTCTCTGTGCTTCTGTCTCCGTCTGTCGTCCTCTGTCCGTCCGTCTCATACCGTCTGTGACAGACCGTCTGTCTCAGACCGTCTGTCTCAGACCGCCTGTCTCATACCGCCTGTCTCAGACCGTCTGTCTCAGACCATCTGTCTCAGGCCGTCTGTCTCAGACCATCTGTCTCAGTCCGTCTAACTCTGCCTGTCCGTCTCAGTCCGTCAGCTTCAGTCGGTCTGTCTCATTCCGTCTGTCTCAGACCATCCGTCTCGGTGCGTCTGGCTCTGTCTGTCGGCCTCTGTCCGTCCGTCTCAGTCTGTCTGCCTCTGTCCGTCCGTCTCATACCGTCTGTCTCAGACCGTCTGTCTCAGACCGTCTGTCTCAGACCGTCTGTCTCAGACCGTCTGTCTCAGACCGTCTGTCTCAGACCGTCTGTCTCAGACCGTCTGTCTCAGACCGTCTGTCTCAGACCGTCTGTCTCAGACCGTCTGTCTCAGACCGTCTGTCTCAGACCGTCTGTCTCAGACCGTCTGTCTCAGACCGTCTGTCTCAGACCGTCTGTCTCAAACCGTCTGTCTCAGACCGTCTGTCTCAGACCGTGTGTCTCAGTCCGTCTGTCTCAGACCGTCTGTCGCACACCGTCTGTCGCAGACCATCTGTCTCAGACCGTCTGTCTCAAATCGTCTGTCTCAGTCCGCCTGTCTCCGGTCGTCCGTCTCATACCGTCTCTCCCAGACAGTCTGTCTCAGACCGTCTGTCTCAGACCGTCTGTACAGACCGTCTGTCTCAGACCGTCTGTCTCAGCCCGTCTGTCTCAGACCGTCCGTCTCTGTGCTTCTGTCTCCGTCTGTCGTCCTCTGTCCGTCCGTCTCATACCGTCTGTCTCAGACCGTCTGTCTCAGACCGTCTGTCTCAGACCGTCTGTCTCAGTACGTCTGTCTCGGACTGTCTGTCGCACACCGTCTGTCGCACACCGTCTGTGTCAGACCGTCTATCTCAGACCGTCTTTCTCAGACCGTCTGTGTCAGACCGTCTGTCTCAGACCGTCTGTCTCAGACCGTCTGTCTCAGACCGTCTGTCTCAGACCGTCTGTCTCAGACCGTCTGTCTCAGACCGTCTGTCTCAGACCGTCTGTCTCAGACCGTCTGTCTCAGACCGTCTGTCTCAGACCGTCTGTCTCAGACCGTCTGTCTCAGACCATCTGTCTCAGACCGCCTGTCGCACACCGTCTGTCGCACACCCTCTGTCGCACACCGTTTGTTTCAGACCGTCTGTGTCAGACCGTCTATCTCAGACCGTCTTTCTCAGACCGTCTGTCTCAGACCGTCTGTCTCAGACCGTCTGTCTCAGACCGTCTTTCTCAGACCGTCTGTCTCAGACCGTCTGTCTCGGACCGTCTGTCTCAGACCGTCTGTCTCAGACCGTCTGTCTCAGACCATCTGTCTCAGACCGTCTGTCGCACACCGTCTGTCGCACACCCTCTGTCGCACACCGTTTGTTTCAGACCGTCTGTGTCAGACCGTCTATCTCAGACCGTCTTTCTCAGACCGTCTGTCTCAGACCGTCTGTCTCAGACCGTCTGTCTCAGACCGTCTGTCTCAGACCGTCTGTCTCAGTCCGTCTGCCCCTGTCCGTCTGTCTCATACCGTCTGCCTCATACCGTCTGTCTCAGACCGTCTTTCTCAGACCGTCTGTCTCAGACCGTCTGTCTCAGACCGTCTGTCTCAGAACGTCTGTCTCAGACCGTCGGTCTCAGACCGTCTGTCTCAGACCGTCTGTCTCAGTCCGTCTGCCCCTGTCCGTCTGTCTCATACCGTCTGCCTCATACCGTCTGTCTCAGACCGTATGTGTCAGACCGTCTGTCTCAGACCGTGTGTCTCAGACCGTCTGTCTCAGACCGTCTGTCTCAGACCGTCTGTCTCAGACCGTCTGTCTCAGACTGTCTGTCTCAGACCGTCTGTCTCAGACCGTGTGTCTCAGTCCGTCTGTCTCGGACTGTCTGTCGCACACCGTCTGTCGCACACCGTTTGTTTCAGACCGTCTGTGTCAGACCGTCTATCTCAGACCGTCTTTCTCAGACCGTCTGTCTCAGACCGTCTGTCTCAGACCGTCTGTCTCAGACCGTCTGTCTCAGACCGTCTGTCGCAGACCGTCTGTCTCAGACCATCTGTCTCAGACCGTCTGTGTCAGACCGTGTATCTCAGACCGCCTGTCTCAGACCATCTGTCTCAGACCGTCTGTCTCAGTCCGCCTGCCTCTCTCCGTCTTTCTCATACCGCCTGTCTCAGACCGTCTGTCTCAGACCATCTGTCTCAGGCCGTCTGTCTCCGACCATCTGTCTCAGTCCGTCTACCTCTGCCTGTCCGTCTCAGTCCGTCAGCTTCAGTCGGTCTGTCTCATTCCGTCTGTCTCAGACCATGCGTCTCGGTGCGTCTGGCTCTGTCTGTCGGCCTCTGTCCGTCCGTCTCAGTCTGTCTGCCTCTGACCGTCTGTCTCAGACCGACTGTCTCAGACCGTCTGTCTCAGACCGTCTGTCTCAGACCGTCTGTCTCAGACCGTCTGTCTCAGACCGTCTGTCTCAGACCGTCTGTCTCAGACCGTCTGTCTCAGTCCGTCTGCCCCTGTCCGTCTGTCTCATACCGTCTGCCTCGTACCGTCTGTCTCAGACCGTCTTTCTCAGACCGTCTGTCTCAGACCGTCTGTCTCAGACCGTCTGTCTCAGACCGTCTGTCTCAGACTGTCTGTCTCAGACCGTCTGTCTCAGACCGTGTGTCTCAGTCCGTCTGTCTCGGACTGTCTGTCGCACACCGTCTGTCGCACACCGTTTGTTTCAGACCGTCTGTGTCAGACCGTCTATCTCAGACCGTCTTTCTCAGACCGTCTGTCTCAGACCGTCTGTCTCAGACCGTCTGTCTCAGACCGTCTGTCTCAGACCGTCTGTCTCAGACCGTCTGTCTCAGACCGTCAGTCTCAGTCCGCCTGCCTCTCTCCGTCTTTCTCATACCGCCTGTCTCAGACCGTCTGTCTCAGACCATCTGTCTCAGGCCGTCTGTCTCAGACCATCTGTCTCAGTCCGTCTAACTCTGCCTGTCCGTCTCAGTCCGTCAGCTTCAGTCGGTCTGTCTCATTCCGTCTGTCTCAGACCATCCGTCTCGGTGCGTCTGGCTCTGTCTGTCGGCCTCTGTCCGTCCGTCTCAGTCTGTCTGCCTCTGTCCGTCCGTCTCATACCGTCTGTCTCAGACCGTCTGTCTCAGACCGTCTGTCTCAGACCGTCTGTCTCAGACCGTCTGTCTCAGACCGTCTGTCTCAGACCGTCTGTCTCAGACCGTCTGTCTCAGACCGTCTGTCTCAGACCGTCTGTCTCAGACCGTCTGTCTCAGACCGTCTGTCTCAGACCGTCTGTCTCAGACCGTCTGTCTCAGACCGTCTGTCTCAGACCGTCTGTCTCAGACCGTCTGTCTCAAACCGTCTGTCTCAGACCGTCTGTCTCAGACCGTGTGTCTCAGTCCGTCTGTCTCAGACCGTCTGTCGCACACCGTCTGTCGCAGACCATCTGTCTCAGACCGTCTGTCTCAAATCGTCTGTCTCAGTCCGCCTGTCTCCGGTCGTCCGTCTCATACCGTCTCTCCCAGACAGTCTGTCTCAGACCGTCTGTCTCAGACCGTCTGTACAGACCGTCTGTCTCAGACCGTCTGTCTCAGACCGTCTGTCTCAGACCGTCTGTCTCAGACCGTCTGTCTCAGACCGTCTGTCTCAGACCGTCCGTCTCAGACCGTCTGTCTCAGACCGTCTGTCGCACACCGTCTGTCGCAGACCGTCTGTCTCAGACCGTCTGTCTCAGACCGTCTGTCTCAGACCGTCTGTCTCAGACCGTCTGTCTCAGACCGTCTGTCTCAGACCATCTGTCTCAGACCGTGTGTCTCAGTCTGTCTGTTTCAGACCGTCTGTCGCACACCGTCTGTCGCAGACCGTTTGTTTCAGACCGTCTGTGTCAGACCGTCTATCTCAGACCGTCTGTCTCAGACCGTCTGTCTCAGACCGTCTGTCTCAGACCGTCTGTCTCAGACCGTCTGTCTCAGACCGTCTGTCTCAGACCGTCTGTCTCAGACCGTCTGTCTCAGACCGTCTGTCTCAGACCGTCGGTCTCAGACCGTCGGTCTCAGACCGTCGGTCTCAGACCGTCGGTCTCAGACCGTGTGTCTCAGTTCGTCCGTCTCAGACCGTCTGTCTCAGACCGTCTGTCTCAGACCGTCTGTCTGAGACCGTCTGTCTCAGACCGTCTGTCTCAGACCGTGTGTCTCAGTCCGTCTGTCGCACACCGTCTGTCGCAGACCGTCTGTCTCAGACCGTCTGTCTCAGATCGTCTGTCTCAGTCCGCCTGTCTCCGGTCGTCTGTCTCAGACCGTCCGTCTCAGCCCGTCTGGCTCAGACCGTCTGTCTCAGACCGTCTGTCTCAGACCGTCTGTCTCAGACCGTGTGTCTCAGTCCGTCTGTCTCAGACTGTCTGTCGCACACCGTCTGTCGCACACCGTTTGTTTCAGACCGTCTATCTCAGACCGTCTTTCTCAGACCGTCTGTCTCAGACCGTCTGTCTCAGACCGTCTGTCTCAGACCGTCTGTCTCAGACCGTCTGTCTCAGACCGTCTGTCTCAGACCGTCTGTCTCAGACCGTCTGTCTCAGACCATCTGTCTCAGACCGTGTGTCTCAGTCTGTCTGTTTCAGACCGTCTGTCGCACACCGTCTGTCGCAGACCGTTTGTTTCAGACCGTCTGTGTCAGACCGTCTATCTCAGACCGTCTGTCTCAGACCGTCTGTCTCAGACCGTCTGTCTCAGACCGTCTGTCTCAGACCGTCTGTCTCAGACCGTCTGTCTCAGACCGTCTGTCTCAGACCGTCTGTCTCAGACCGTCGGTCTCAGACCGTCGGTCTCAGACCGTCGGTCTCAGACCGTCGGTCTCAGACCGTGTGTCTCAGTTCGTCCGTCTCAGACCGTCTGTCTCAGACCGTCTGTCTCAGACCGTCTGTCTCAGACCGTCTGTCTCAGACCGTCTGTCTCAGACCGTCTGTCTCAGACCGTGTGTCTCAGTCCGTCTGTCGCACACCGTCTGTCGCAGACCGTCTGTCTCAGACCGTCTGTCTCAGATCGTCTGTCTCAGTCCGCCTGTCTCCGGTCGTCTGTCTCAGACCGTCCGTCTCAGCCCGTCTGGCTCAGACCGTCTGTCTCAGACCGTCTGTCTCAGACCGTCTGTCTCAGACCGTGTGTCTCAGTCCGTCTGTCTCAGACTGTCTGTCGCACACCGTCTGTCGCACACCGTTTGTTTCAGACCGTCTATCTCAGACCGTCTTTCTCAGACCGTCTGTCTCAGACCGTCTGTCTCAGACCGTCTGTCTCAGACCGTCTGTCTCAGACCGTCGGTCTCAGACCGTCTGTCTCAGACCGTCTGTCTCAGTCCGTCTGCCCCTGTCCGTCTGTCTCATACCGTCTGCCTCATACCGTCTGTCTCAGACCGTATGTGTCAGACCGTATGTGTCAGACCGTCTGTCTCAGACCGTGTGTCTCAGTTTGTCCGTCTCAGACCGTCTGTCTCAGACCGTCTGTCTCAGACCGTCTGTCTCAGACCGTGTGTCTCAGTCCGTCTGTCTCGGACTGTCTGCCGCACACCGTCTGTCGCACACCGTTTGTTTCAGACCGTCTGTGTCAGACCGTCTATCTCAGACCGTCTTTCTCAGACCGTCTGTCTCAGACCGTCTGTCTCAGACCGTCTGTCTCAGTCCGTCTGCCCCTGTCCGTCTGTCTCATACCGCCTGCCTCATACCGTCTGTCTCAGACCGTATGTGTCAGACCGCCTGTCTCAGACCGTGTGTCTCAGTTTGTCCGTCTCAGACCGTCTGTCTCAGACCGTTTGTCTCATACCGTCTGTCTCAAACCGTCTGTCTCAGACTGTCTGTCTCAGACCGTCTGTCTCAGCCCGTCTGTCTCAGACCGTCCGTCTCTGTGCTTCTGTCTCCGTCTGTCGTCCTCTGTCCGTCCGTCTCATACCGTCTGTCACAGACCGTCTGTCTCAGACCGTCTGTCTCAGACCGTCTGTCTCAGACCGTCTGTCTCAGACCGTCTGTCTCAGACCGTCTGTCTCAGTCCGTCTGTCTCGGACTGTCTGTCGCACACCGTCTGTCGCACACCGTTTGTTTCAGACCGTCTGTGTCAGACCGTCTATCTCAGACCGTCTTTCTCAGACCGTCTGTCTCAGACCGTCTGTCTCAGACCGTCTGTCTCAGACCGTCTGTCTCAGACCGTCTGTCTCAGACCGTCTGTCTCAGTCCGTCTGCCCCTGTCCGTCTGTCTCATACCGTCTGCCTCATACCGTCTGTCCCAGACCGTATGTGTCAGACCGTCTGTCTCAGACCGTGTGTCTCAGTTTGTCCGTCTCAGACCGTCTGTCTCAGACCGTCTGTCTCATACCGTCTGTCTCAGCCCGTCTGTCTCAGACCGTCCGTCTCTGTGCTTCTGTCTCCGTCTGTCGTCCTCTGTCCGTCCGTCTCATACCGTCTGTCACAGACCGTCTGTCTCAGACCGTCTGTCTCAGACCGTCTGTCTCAGACCGTCTGTCTCAGACCGTCTGTCTCAGCCCGTCTGTCTCAGACCGTCCGTCTCTGTGCTTCTGTCTCCGTCTGTCGTCCTCTGTCCGTCCGTCTCATACCGTCTGTCACAGACCGTCTGTCGCAGACCGTTTGTTTCAGACCGTCTGTGTCAGACCGTCTATCTCAGACCGTCTATCTCAGACCGTCTGTCTCAGACCGTCTGTCTCAGACCGTCTGTCTCAGACCGTCTGTCTCAGACCGTCTGTCTCAGACCGTCTGTCTCAGACCGTCTGTCTCAGTCCGTCTGCCCCTGTCCGTCTGTCTCATACCGTCTGCCTCATACCGTCTGTCTCAGACCGTATGTGTCAGACCGTCTGACTCAGACCGTGTGTCTCAGTTTGTCCGTCTCAGACCGTCTGTCTCAGACCGTCTGTCTCATACCGTCTGTCTCAAACCGTCTGTCTCAGACTGTCTGTCTCAGACCGTCTGTCTCAGCCCGTCTGTCTCAGACCGTCCGTCTCTGTGCTTCTGTCTCCGTCTGTCGTCCTCTGTCCGTCCGTCTCATACCGTCTGTCACAGACCGTCTGTCTCAGACCGTCTGTCTCAGCCCGTCTGTCTCAGACCGTCCGTCTCTGTGCTTCTGTCTCCGTCTGTCGTCCTCTGTCCGTCCGTCTCATACCGTCTGTCACAGACCGTCTGTCTCAGACCGTCTGTCTCAGCCCGTCTGTCTCAGACCGTCCGTCTCTGTGCTTCTGTCTCCGTCTGTCGTCCTCTGTCCGTCCGTCTCATACCGTCTGTCACAGACCGTCTGTCTCAGACCGTCTGTCTCAGACCGTCTGTCTCAGACCGTCTGTCTCAGACCGTCTGTCTCAGACCGTCTGTCTCAGCCCGTCTGTCTCAGACCGTCCGTCTCTGTGCTTCTGTCTCCGTCTGTCGTCCTCTGTCCGTCCGTCTCATACCGTCTGTCCCAGAAAATCTGTCTCAGACCGTCTGTCTCAGACCGTCTGTCTCAGACCGTCTGTCTCAGACCGTGTGTCTCAGTTTGTCCGTCTCAGACCGTCTGTCTCAGACCGTGTGTCTCAGACCGTCTGTCTCAGACCGTCTGTCTCAGACCGTCTGTCTCAGACCGTCTGTCTCAGACCGTCTGTCTCAGACCGTCTGTCTCAGACCGTCTGTCTCAGTCCGTCTGCCCCTGTCGGTCTGTCTCATACCGTCTGCCGCATATCGTCTGTCTCAGACCGTATGTGTCAGACCGTCTGTCTCAGACCGTGTGTCTCAGTTTGTCCGTCTCAGACCGTCTGTCTCAGACCGTCTGTCTCAGACCGTCTGTCTCAGACCGTCTGTCTCAGACCGTCTGTCTCAGACCGTCCGTCTCAGACCGTCTGTCTCAGACCGTGTGTCTCAGTCCGTCTGTCTCAGACCGTCTGTCGCAGACCGTCTGTTTCAGACCGTCTGTCGCAGACCGTCTGTTTCAGAACGTCTGTCGCAGACCGTCTGTTTCATACCGTCTGTGTCAGACCGTCTATCTCAGACCGTCTGTCTCAGACCATCTGTCTCAGGCCGTCTGTCTCAGACCGTCTGTCTCAGACCATCTGTCTCAGTCCGTCTACCTCTGCCTGTCTGTCTCAGTCCGTCAGCTTCAGTCCGTCTGTCTCATTCCGTCTGTCTCAGACCATCCGTCTCGGTGCGTCTGGCTCTGTCTGTCGGCCTCTGTCCGTCTGTCTCAGTCTGTCGTCCTCTGTCCGTCCGTCTCATACCGTCTGTCTCAGACCGTCTGTCTCGGACCGACTGTCTCAGTCCGTCTGTCTCAGACCGTCTGTCTCAGACCGTCTGTCTCAGACCGTCTGTCTCAGACCGTCTGTCTCAGACCGTCTGTCTCAGTCCGTCTGTCTCGGACTGTCTGTCGCACACCGTCTGTCGCACACCGTTTGTTTCAGACCGTCTGTGTCAGACCGTCTATCTCAGACCGTCTTTCTCAGACCGTCTGTCTCAGACCGTCTGTCTCAGACCGTCTGTCTCAGACCGTCTGTCTCAGACCGTCTGTCTCAGACCGTCTGTCTCAGTCCGTCTGCCCCTGTCCGTCTGTCTCATACCGTCTGCCTCATACCGTCTGTCCCAGACCGTATGTGTCAGACCGTCTGTCTCAGACCGTGTGTCTCAGT
Organism: Coelioxys conoideus; assembly: GCA_947623535.1. Classification (NCBI taxonomy): domain Eukaryota; kingdom Metazoa; phylum Arthropoda; class Insecta; order Hymenoptera; family Megachilidae; genus Coelioxys; species Coelioxys conoideus. The sequence goes on along the minus strand of CANQJN010000020.1, from coordinate 2,774,020 downwards.
TTGTCCGTCTCAGACCGTCTGTCTCAGACCGTCTGTCTCATACCGTCTGTCTCAAACCGACTGTCTCAGACTGTCTGTCTCAGACCGTCTGTCTCAGCCCGTCTGTCTCAGACCGTCCGTCTCTGTGCTTCTGTCTCCGTCTGTCGTCCTCTGTCCGTCCGTCTCATACCGTCTGTCACAGACCGTCTGTCTCAGACCGTCTGTCTCAGACCGTCTGTCTCAGACCGTCTGTCTCAGACCGTCTGTCTCAGCCCGTCTGTCTCAGACCGTCCGTCTCTGTGCTTCTGTCTCCGTCTGTCGTCCTCTGTCCGTCCGTCTCATACCGTCTGTCACAGACCGTCTGTCGCAGACCGTTTGTTTCAGACCGTCTGTGTCAGACCGTCTATCTCAGACCGTCTATCTCAGACCGTCTGTCTCAGACCGTCTGTCTCAGACCGTCTGTCTCAGACCGTCTGTCTCAGACCGTCTGTCTCAGACCGTCTGTCTCAGACCGTCTGTCTCAGTCCGTCTGCCCCTGTCCGTCTGTCTCATACCGTCTGCCTCATACCGTCTGTCTCAGACCGTATGTGTCAGACCGTCTGACTCAGACCGTGTGTCTCAGTTTGTCCGTCTCAGACCGTCTGTCTCAGACCGTCTGTCTCATACCGTCTGTCTCAAACCGTCTGTCTCAGACTGTCTGTCTCAGACCGTCTGTCTCAGCCCGTCTGTCTCAGACCGTCCGTCTCTGTGCTTCTGTCTCCGTCTGTCGTCCTCTGTCCGTCCGTCTCATACCGTCTGTCACAGACCGTCTGTCTCAGACCGTCTGTCTCAGCCCGTCTGTCTCAGACCGTCCGTCTCTGTGCTTCTGTCTCCGTCTGTCGTCCTCTGTCCGTCCGTCTCATACCGTCTGCCACAGACCGTCTGTCTCAGACCGTCTGTCTCAGCCCGTCTGTCTCAGACCGTCCGTCTCTGTGCTTCTGTCTCCGTCTGTCGTCCTCTGTCCGTCCGTCTCATACCGTCTGTCACAGACCGTCTGTCTCAGACCGTCTGTCTCAGACCGTCTGTCTCAGACCGTCTGTCTCAGACCGTCTGTCTCAGACCGTCTGTCTCAGCCCGTCTGTCTCAGACCGTCCGTCTCTGTGCTTCTGTCTCCGTCTGTCGTCCTCTGTCCGTCCGTCTCATACCGTCTGTCCCAGAAAATCTGTCTCAGACCGTCTGTCTCAGACCGTCTGTCTCAGACCGTCTGTCTCAGACCGTGTGTCTCAGTTTGTCCGTCTCAGACCGTCTGTCTCAGACCGTGTGTCTCAGACCGTCTGTCTCAGACCGTCTGTCTCAGACCGTCTGTCTCAGACCGTCTGTCTCAGACCGTCTGTCTCAGACCGTCTGTCTCAGACCGTCTGTCTCAGACCGTCTGTCTCAGTCCGTCTGCCCCTGTCGGTCTGTCTCATACCGTCTGCCGCATATCGTCTGTCTCAGACCGTATGTGTCAGACCGTCTGTCTCAGACCGTGTGTCTCAGTTTGTCCGTCTCAGACCGTCTGTCTCAGACCGTCTGTCTCAGACCGTCTGTCTCAGACCGTCTGTCTCAGACCGTCTGTCTCAGACCGTCTGTCTCAGACCGTCCGTCTCAGACCGTCTGTCTCAGACCGTGTGTCTCAGTCCGTCTGTCTCAGACCGTCTGTCGCAGACCGTCTGTTTCAGACCGTCTGTCGCAGACCGTCTGTTTCAGAACGTCTGTCGCAGACCGTCTGTTTCATACCGTCTGTGTCAGACCGTCTATCTCAGACCGTCTGTCTCAGACCATCTGTCTCAGGCCGTCTGTCTCAGACCGTCTGTCTCAGACCATCTGTCTCAGTCCGTCTACCTCTGCCTGTCTGTCTCAGTCCGTCAGCTTCAGTCCGTCTGTCTCATTCCGTCTGTCTCAGACCATCCGTCTCGGTGCGTCTGGCTCTGTCTGTCGGCCTCTGTCCGTCTGTCTCAGTCTGTCGTCCTCTGTCCGTCCGTCTCATACCGTCTGTCTCAGACCGTCTGTCTCGGACCGACTGTCTCAGTCCGTCTGTCTCAGACCGTCTGTCTCAGACCGTCTGTCTCAGACCGTCTGTCTCAGACCGTCTGTCTCAGACCGTCTGTCTCAGACCGTCTGTCTCAGACCGTCTGTCTCAGACCGTCTGTCTCAGACCGTCTGTCTCAGACCGTCTGTCTCAGCCCGTCTGTCTCAGACCGTCCGTCTCTGTGCTTCTGTCTCCGTCTGTCGTCCTCTGTCCGTCCGTCTCATACCGTCTGTCCAGACCGTCTGTCCCAGACAATCTGTCTCAGACCGTCTGTCCCAGACCGTCTGTCTCAGACCGTCTGTCTCAGACCGTCTGTCTCAGACCGTCTGTCTCAAACCGTCTGTCTCAGACCGTCTGTCTCAGACCGTCTGTCTCAGACCGTCTGTCTCAGACCGTCTGTCTCAGACCGTCCGTCTCAGACCGTCTGTCTCAGACCGTCTGTCGCACACCGTCTGTCGCAGACCGTCTGTCTCAGACCGTCTGTCTCAGACCGTCTGTCTCAGACCGTCTGTCTCAGACCGTGTGTCTCAGTCTGTCTGTTTCAGACCGTCTGTCGCACACCGTCTGTCGCAGACCGTTTGTTTCAGACCGTCTGTGTCAGACCGTCTATCTCAGACCGTCTGTCTCAGACCGTCTGTCTCAGACCGTCTGTCTCAGACCGTCTGTCTCAGACCGTCTGTCTCAGACCGTCTGTCTCAGACCGTCTGTCTCAGACCGTCTGTCTCAGACCGTCTGTCTCAGACCGTCGGTCTCAGACCGTGTGTCTCAGTTCGTCCGTCTCAGACCGTCTGTCGCACACCGTCTGTCGCAGACCGTTTGTTTCAGACCGTCTGTCTCAGACCGTCTGTCTCAGACCGTCTGTCTCAGACCGTCTGTCTCAGACCGTCTGTCTCAGACCGTCTGTCTCAGACCGTCTGTCTCAGACCGTCTGTCTCAGACCGTCTGTCTCAGACCGTCTGTCTCAGTCCGTCTGCCCCTGTCGGTCTGTCTCATACCGTCTGCCGCATATCGTCTGTCTCAGACCGTATGTATCAGACCGTCTGTCTCAGACCGTGTGTCTCAGTTTGTCCGTCTCAGACCGTCTGTCTCAGACCGTCTGTCTCAGACCATCTGTCTCAGACCGTCTGTCTCAGACCGTCTGTCTCAGACCGTGTGTCTCAGTCCGTCTGTCTCAGACCGTCTGTCGCAGACCGTCTATCTCAGACCGTCTGTCTCAGACCATCTGTCTCAGACCGTCTGTCTCAGACCGTCTGTCTCAGTCCGTCTGCCCCTGTCGGTCTGTCTCATACCGTCTGCCGCATATCGTCTGTCTCAGACCGTATGTATCAGACCGTCTGTCTCAGACCGTGTGTCTCAGTTTGTCCGTCTCAGACCGTCTGTGTCAGACCGTCTATCTCAGACCGTCTGTCTCAGACCATCTGTCTCAGGCCGTCTGTCTCAGACCGTCTGTCTCAGACCATCTGTCTCAGTCCGTCTACCTCTGCCTGTCTGTCTCAGTCCGTCAGCTTCAGTCCGTCTGTCTCATTCCGTCTGTCTCAGACCATCCGTCTCGGTGCGTCTGGCTCTGTCTGTCGGCCTCTGTCCGTCTGTCTCAGTCTGTCGTCCTCTGTCCGTCCGTCTCATACCGTCTGTCTCAGACCGTCTGTCTCGGACCGACTGTCTCAGTCCGTCTGTCTCAGACCGTCTGTCTCAGACCGTCTGTCTCAGACCGTCTGTCTCAGACCGTCTGTCTCAGACCGTCTGTCTCAGTCCGTCTGTCTCGGACTGTCTGTCGCACACCGTCTGTCGCACACCGTTTGTTTCAGACCGTCTGTGTCAGACCGTCTATCTCAGACCGTCTTTCTCAGACCGTCTGTCTCAGACCGTCTGTCTCAGACCGTCTGTCTCAGACCGTCTGTCTCAGACCGTCTGTCTCAGACCGTCTGTCTCAGTCCGTCTGCCCCTGTCCGTCTGTCTCATACCGTCTGCCTCATACCGTCTGTCCCAGACCGTATGTGTCAGACCGTCTGTCTCAGACCGTGTGTCTCAGTTTGTCCGTCTCAGACCGTCTGTCTCAGACCGTCTGTCTCATACCGTCTGTCTCAAACCGACTGTCTCAGACTGTCTGTCTCAGACCGTCTGTCTCAGCCCGTCTGTCTCAGACCGTCCGTCTCTGTGCTTCTGTCTCCGTCTGTCGTCCTCTGTCCGTCCGTCTCATACCGTCTGTCACAGACCGTCTGTCTCAGACCGTCTGTCTCAGACCGTCTGTCTCAGACCGTCTGTCTCAGACCGTCTGTCTCAGACCGTCTGTCTCAGCCCGTCTGTCTCAGACCGTCCGTCTCTGTGCTTCTGTCTCCGTCTGTCGTCCTCTGTCCGTCCGTCTCATACCGTCTGTCACAGACCGTCTGTCGCAGACCGTTTGTTTCAGACCGTCTGTGTCAGACCGTCTATCTCAGACCGTCTATCTCAGACCGTCTGTCTCAGACCGTCTGTCTCAGACCGTCTGTCTCAGACCGTCTGTCTCAGACCGTCTGTCTCAGACCGTCTGTCTCAGACCGTCTGTCTCAGTCCGTCTGCCCCTGTCCGTCTGTCTCATACCGTCTGCCTCATACCGTCTGTCTCAGACCGTATGTGTCAGACCGTCTGACTCAGACCGTGTGTCTCAGTTTGTCCGTCTCAGACCGTCTGTCTCAGACCGTCTGTCTCATACCGTCTGTCTCAAACCGTCTGTCTCAGACTGTCTGTCTCAGACCGTCTGTCTCAGCCCGTCTGTCTCAGACCGTCCGTCTCTGTGCTTCTGTCTCCGTCTGTCGTCCTCTGTCCGTCCGTCTCATACCGTCTGTCACAGACCGTCTGTCTCAGACCGTCTGTCTCAGCCCGTCTGTCTCAGACCGTCCGTCTCTGTGCTTCTGTCTCCGTCTGTCGTCCTCTGTCCGTCCGTCTCATACCGTCTGTCACAGACCGTCTGTCTCAGACCGTCTGTCTCAGCCCGTCTGTCTCAGACCGTCCGTCTCTGTGCTTCTGTCTCCGTCTGTCGTCCTCTGTCCGTCCGTCTCATACCGTCTGTCACAGACCGTCTGTCTCAGACCGTCTGTCTCAGACCGTCTGTCTCAGACCGTCTGTCTCAGACCGTCTGTCTCAGACCGTCTGTCTCAGCCCGTCTGTCTCAGACCGTCCGTCTCTGTGCTTCTGTCTCCGTCTGTCGTCCTCTGTCCGTCCGTCTCATACCGTCTGTCCCAGAAAATCTGTCTCAGACCGTCTGTCTCAGACCGTCTGTCTCAGACCGTCTGTCTCAGACCGTGTGTCTCAGTTTGTCCGTCTCAGACCGTCTGTCTCAGACCGTGTGTCTCAGACCGTCTGTCTCAGACCGTCTGTCTCAGACCGTCTGTCTCAGACCGTCTGTCTCAGACCGTCTGTCTCAGACCGTCTGTCTCAGACCGTCTGTCTCAGTCCGTCTGCCCCTGTCGGTCTGTCTCATACCGTCTGCCGCATATCGTCTGTCTCAGACCGTATGTGTCAGACCGTCTGTCTCAGACCGTGTGTCTCAGTTTGTCCGTCTCAGACCGTCTGTCTCAGACCGTCTGTCTCAGACCGTCTGTCTCAGACCGTCTGTCTCAGACCGTCTGTCTCAGACCGTCTGTCTCAGACCGTCCGTCTCAGACCGTCTGTCTCAGACCGTGTGTCTCAGTCCGTCTGTCTCAGACCGTCTGTCGCAGACCGTCTGTTTCAGACCGTCTGTCGCAGACCGTCTGTTTCAGAACGTCTGTCGCAGACCGTCTGTTTCATACCGTCTGTGTCAGACCGTCTATCTCAGACCGTCTGTCTCAGACCATCTGTCTCAGGCCGTCTGTCTCAGACCGTCTGTCTCAGACCATCTGTCTCAGTCCGTCTACCTCTGCCTGTCTGTCTCAGTCCGTCAGCTTCAGTCCGTCTGTCTCATTCCGTCTGTCTCAGACCATCCGTCTCGGTGCGTCTGGCTCTGTCTGTCGGCCTCTGTCCGTCTGTCTCAGTCTGTCGTCCTCTGTCCGTCCGTCTCATACCGTCTGTCTCAGACCGTCTGTCTCGGACCGACTGTCTCAGTCCGTCTGTCTCAGACCGTCTGTCTCAGACCGTCTGTCTCAGACCGTCTGTCTCAGACCGTCTGTCTCAGACCGTCTGTCTCAGACCGTCTGTCTCAGACCGTCTGTCTCAGACCGTCTGTCTCAGACCGTCTGTCTCAGCCCGTCTGTCTCAGACCGTCCGTCTCTGTGCTTCTGTCTCCGTCTGTCGTCCTCTGTCCGTCCGTCTCATACCGTCTGTCCAGACCGTCTGTCCCAGACAATCTGTCTCAGACCGTCTGTCCCAGACCGTCTGTCTCAGACCGTCTGTCTCAGACCGTCTGTCTCAGACCGTCTGTCTCAAACCGTCTGTCTCAGACCGTCTGTCTCAGACCGTGTGTCTCAGTCCGTCTGTCTCAGACCGTCTGTCGCACACCGTCTGTCGCAGACCATCTGTCTCAGACCGTCTGTCTCAGATCGTCTGTCTCAGTCCGCCTGTCTCCGGTCGTCCGTCTCATACCGTCTGTCCCAGACAGTCTGTCTCAGACCGTCTGTCTCAGACCGTCTGTACAGACCGTCTGTCTCAGACCGTCTGTCTCAGACCGTCTGTCTCAGACCGTCTGTCTCAGACCGTCTGTCTCAGACCGTCTGTCTCAGACCGTCTGTCTCAGACCGTCCGTCTCAGACCGTCTGTCTCAGACCGTCTGTCTCAGACCGTCTGTCTCAGACCGTCTGTCTCAGACCGTCTGTCTCAGACCGTCTGTCTCAGACCGTCTGTCTCAGACCGTCTGTCTCAGACCGTCGGTCTCAGACCGTGTGTCTCAGTTCGTCCGTCTCAGACCGTCTGTCGCACACCGTCTGTCGCAGACCGTTTGTTTCAGACCGTCTGTCTCAGACCGTCTGTCTCAGACCGTCTGTCTCAGACCGTGTGTCTCAGTTTGTCCGTCTCAGACCGTCTGTGTCAGACCGTCTATCTCAGACCGTCTGTCTCAGACCATCTGTCTCAGGCCGTCTGTCTCAGACCGTCTGTCTCAGACCATCTGTCTCAGTCCGTCTACCTCTGCCTGTCTGTCTCAGTCCGTCAGCTTCAGTCCGTCTGTCTCATTCCGTCTGTCTCAGACCATCCGTCTCGGTGCGTCTGGCTCTGTCTGTCGGCCTCTGTCCGTCTGTCTCAGTCTGTCGTCCTCTGTCCGTCCGTCTCATACCGTCTGTCTCAGACCGTCTGTCTCGGACCGACTGTCTCAGTCCGTCTGTCTCAGACCGTCTGTCTCAGACCGTCTGTCTCAGACCGTCTGTCTCAGACCGTCTGTCTCAGACCGTCTGTCTCAGTCCGTCTGTCTCGGACTGTCTGTCGCACACCGTCTGTCGCACACCGTTTGTTTCAGACCGTCTGTGTCAGACCGTCTATCTCAGACCGTCTTTCTCAGACCGTCTGTCTCAGACCGTCTGTCTCAGACCGTCTGTCTCAGACCGTCTGTCTCAGACCGTCTGTCTCAGACCGTCTGTCTCAGTCCGTCTGCCCCTGTCCGTCTGTCTCATACCGTCTGCCTCATACCGTCTGTCCCAGACCGTATGTGTCAGACCGTCTGTCTCAGACCGTGTGTCTCAGTTTGTCCGTCTCAGACCGTCTGTCTCAGACCGTCTGTCTCATACCGTCTGTCTCAAACCGACTGTCTCAGACTGTCTGTCTCAGACCGTCTGTCTCAGCCCGTCTGTCTCAGACCGTCCGTCTCTGTGCTTCTGTCTCCGTCTGTCGTCCTCTGTCCGTCCGTCTCATACCGTCTGTCACAGACCGTCTGTCTCAGACCGTCTGTCTCAGACCGTCTGTCTCAGACCGTCTGTCTCAGACCGTCTGTCTCAGACCGTCTGTCTCAGCCCGTCTGTCTCAGACCGTCCGTCTCTGTGCTTCTGTCTCCGTCTGTCGTCCTCTGTCCGTCCGTCTCATACCGTCTGTCACAGACCGTCTGTCGCAGACCGTTTGTTTCAGACCGTCTGTGTCAGACCGTCTATCTCAGACCGTCTATCTCAGACCGTCTGTCTCAGACCGTCTGTCTCAGACCGTCTGTCTCAGACCGTCTGTCTCAGACCGTCTGTCTCAGACCGTCTGTCTCAGACCGTCTGTCTCAGTCCGTCTGCCCCTGTCCGTCTGTCTCATACCGTCTGCCTCATACCGTCTGTCTCAGACCGTATGTGTCAGACCGTCTGACTCAGACCGTGTGTCTCAGTTTGTCCGTCTCAGACCGTCTGTCTCAGACCGTCTGTCTCATACCGTCTGTCTCAAACCGTCTGTCTCAGACTGTCTGTCTCAGACCGTCTGTCTCAGCCCGTCTGTCTCAGACCGTCCGTCTCTGTGCTTCTGTCTCCGTCTGTCGTCCTCTGTCCGTCCGTCTCATACCGTCTGTCACAGACCGTCTGTCTCAGACCGTCTGTCTCAGCCCGTCTGTCTCAGACCGTCCGTCTCTGTGCTTCTGTCTCCGTCTGTCGTCCTCTGTCCGTCCGTCTCATACCGTCTGTCACAGACCGTCTGTCTCAGACCGTCTGTCTCAGCCCGTCTGTCTCAGACCGTCCGTCTCTGTGCTTCTGTCTCCGTCTGTCGTCCTCTGTCCGTCCGTCTCATACCGTCTGTCACAGACCGTCTGTCTCAGACCGTCTGTCTCAGACCGTCTGTCTCAGACCGTCTGTCTCAGACCGTCTGTCTCAGACCGTCTGTCTCAGCCCGTCTGTCTCAGACCGTCCGTCTCTGTGCTTCTGTCTCCGTCTGTCGTCCTCTGTCCGTCCGTCTCATACCGTCTGTCCCAGAAAATCTGTCTCAGACCGTCTGTCTCAGACCGTCTGTCTCAGACCGTCTGTCTCAGACCGTGTGTCTCAGTTTGTCCGTCTCAGACCGTCTGTCTCAGACCGTGTGTCTCAGACCGTCTGTCTCAGACCGTCTGTCTCAGACCGTCTGTCTCAGACCGTCTGTCTCAGACCGTCTGTCTCAGACCGTCTGTCTCAGACCGTCTGTCTCAGACCGTCTGTCTCAGTCCGTCTGCCCCTGTCGGTCTGTCTCATACCGTCTGCCGCATATCGTCTGTCTCAGACCGTATGTGTCAGACCGTCTGTCTCAGACCGTGTGTCTCAGTTTGTCCGTCTCAGACCGTCTGTCTCAGACCGTCTGTCTCAGACCGTCTGTCTCAGACCGTCTGTCTCAGACCGTCTGTCTCAGACCGTCCGTCTCAGACCGTCTGTCTCAGACCGTGTGTCTCAGTCCGTCTGTCTCAGACCGTCTGTCGCAGACCGTCTGTTTCAGACCGTCTGTCGCAGACCGTCTGTTTCAGAACGTCTGTCGCAGACCGTCTGTTTCATACCGTCTGTGTCAGACCGTCTATCTCAGACCGTCTGTCTCAGACCATCTGTCTCAGGCCGTCTGTCTCAGACCGTCTGTCTCAGACCATCTGTCTCAGTCCGTCTACCTCTGCCTGTCTGTCTCAGTCCGTCAGCTTCAGTCCGTCTGTCTCATTCCGTCTGTCTCAGACCATCCGTCTCGGTGCGTCTGGCTCTGTCTGTCGGCCTCTGTCCGTCTGTCTCAGTCTGTCGTCCTCTGTCCGTCCGTCTCATACCGTCTGTCTCAGACCGTCTGTCTCGGACCGACTGTCTCAGTCCGTCTGTCTCAGACCGTCTGTCTCAGACCGTCTGTCTCAGACCGTCTGTCTCAGACCGTCTGTCTCAGACCGTCTGTCTCAGACCGTCTGTCTCAGACCGTCTGTCTCAGACCGTCTGTCTCAGACCGTCTGTCTCAGCCCGTCTGTCTCAGACCGTCCGTCTCTGTGCTTCTGTCTCCGTCTGTCGTCCTCTGTCCGTCCGTCTCATACCGTCTGTCCAGACCGTCTGTCCCAGACAATCTGTCTCAGACCGTCTGTCCCAGACCGTCTGTCTCAGACCGTCTGTCTCAGACCGTCTGTCTCAGACCGTCTGTCTCAAACCGTCTGTCTCAGACCGTCTGTCTCAGACCGTGTGTCTCAGTCCGTCTGTCTCAGACCGTCTGTCGCACACCGTCTGTCGCAGACCATCTGTCTCAGACCGTCTGTCTCAGATCGTCTGTCTCAGTCCGCCTGTCTCCGGTCGTCCGTCTCATACCGTCTGTCCCAGACAGTCTGTCTCAGACCGTCTGTCTCAGACCGTCTGTACAGACCGTCTGTCTCAGACCGTCTGTCTCAGACCGTCTGTCTCAGACCGTCTGTCTCAGACCGTCTGTCTCAGACCGTCTGTCTCAGACCGTCTGTCTCAGACCGTCCGTCTCAGACCGTCTGTCTCAGACCGTCTGTCGCACACCGTCTGTCGCAGACCGTCTGTCTCAGACCGTCTGTCTCAGACCGTCTGTCTCAGACCGTGTGTCTCAGTCTGTCTGTTTCAGACCGTCTGTCGCACACCGTCTGTCGCAGACCGTTTGTTTCAGACCGTCTGTGTCAGACCGTCTATCTCAGACCGTCTGTCTCAGACCGTCTGTCTCAGACCGTCTGTCTCAGACCGTCTGTCTCAGACCGTCTGTCTCAGACCGTCTGTCTCAGACCGTCTGTCTCAGACCGTCTGTCTCAGACCGTCGGTCTCAGACCGTGTGTCTCAGTTCGTCCGTCTCAGACCGTCTGTCGCACACCGTCTGTCGCAGACCGTTTGTTTCAGACCGTCTGTCTCAGACCGTCTGTCTCAGACCGTCTGTCTCAGACCGTCTGTCTCAGACCGTCTGTCTCAGACCGTCTGTCTCAGACCGTCTGTCTCAGACCGTCTGTCTCAGACCGTCTGTCTCAGACCGTCTGTCTCAGACCGTCTGTCTCAGTCCGTCTGCCCCTGTCGGTCTGTCTCATACCGTCTGCCGCATATCGTCTGTCTCAGACCGTATGTATCAGACCGTCTGTCTCAGACCGTGTGTCACAGTTTGTCCGTCTCAGACCGTCTGTCTCAGACCGTCTGTCTCAGACCGTCTGTCTCAGACCGTCTGTCTCAGACCGTCTGTCTCAGACCGTCTGTCTCAGACCGTCTGTCTCAGACCGTCTGTCTCAGACCGTGTGTCTCAGTCCGTCTGTCTCGGACTGTCTGCCGCACACCGTCTGTCGCACACCGTTTGTTTCAGACCGTCTGTGTCAGACCGTCTATCTCAGACCGTCTTTCTCAGACCGTCTGTCTCAGACCGTCTGTCTCAGACCGTCTGTCTCAGTCCGTCTGCCCCTGTCCGTCTGTCTCATACCGCCTGCCTCATACCGTCTGTCTCAGACCGTGTGTCTCAGACCGTCTGTCTCAGACCGTCTGTCTCAGACCGTCTGTCTCAGTCCGTCTGTCTCAGACCGTGTGTCTCAGTCTGTCTGTTTCAGACCGTCTGTCGCACACCGTCTGTCGCAGACCGTTTGTTTCAGACCGTCTGTGTCAGACCGTCTATCTCAGACCGTCTGTCTCAGACCGTCTGTCTCAGACCGTCTGTCTCAGACCGTCTGTCTCAGACCTTCTGTCTCCGTCTGTCGTCCTCTGTCCGTCCGTCTCATACCGTCTGTCCAGACCGTCAGTCCCAGACAATCCGTCTCAGACCGTCTGTCTCAGACCGTCTGTACAGATCGTCTGTCTCAGACCGTCTGTCTCAGACCGTCTGCCTCAGACCGTCTGTCTCAGACCGTGTGTCTCAGTCCGTCTGTCTCAGACTGTCTGTCGCACACCGTCTGTCGCACACCGTTTGTTTCAGACCGTCTGTGTCAGACCGTCTATCTCAGACCGTCTTTCTCAGACCGTCTGTCTCAGTCCGTCTGCCCCTGTCCGTCTGTCTCATACCGTCTGCCTCTTACCGTATGTGTCAGACCGTATGTGTCAGACCGTCTGTCTCAGACCGTGTGTCTCAGTTTGTCCGTCTCAGACCGTCTGTCTCAGACCGTCTGTCTCAGACCGTCTGTCTCAGACCGTCTGTCTCAGACCGTCTGTCTCAGACCGTCTGTCTCAGACCGTCTGTCTCAGACCGTCTGTCTCAGACCGTGTGTCTCAGTCCGTCTGTCTCGGACTGTCTGCCGCACACCGTCTGTCGCACACCGTTTGTTTCAGACCGTCTGTGTCAGACCGTCTATCTCAGACCGTCTTTCTCAGACCGTCTGTCTCAGACCGTCTGTCTCAGACCGTCTGTCTCAGTCCGTCTGCCCCTGTCCGTCTGTCTCATACCGCCTGCCTCATACCGTCTGTCTCAGACCGTATGTGTCAGACCGTCTGTCTGAGACCGTGTGTCTCAGTTTGTCCGTCTCAGACCGTCTGTCTCAGACCGTCTGTCTCATACCGTCTGTCTCAAACCGTCTGTCTCAGACTGTCTGTCTCAGACCGTCTGTCTCAGCCCGTCTGTCTCAGACCGTCCGTCTCTGTGCTTCTGTCTCCGTCTGTCGTCCTCTGTCCGTCCGTCTCATACCGTCTGTCACAGACCGTCTGTCTCAAACCGTCTGTCTCAGACCGTCTGTCTCAGACCGTCTGTCTCAGACCGTCTGTCTCAGCCCGTCTGTCTCAGACCGTCCGTCTCTGTGCTTCTGTCTCCGTCTGTCGTCCTCTGTCCGTCCGTCTCATACCGTCTGTCACAGACCGTCTGTCTCAGACCGTCTGTCTCAGACCGTCTGTCTCAGACCGTCTGTCTCAGACCGTCTGTCTCAGTACGTCTGTCTCGGACTGTCTGTCGCACACCGTCTGTGGCACACCGTTTGTTTCAGACCGTCTGTGTCAGACCGTCTATCTCAGACCGTCTTTCTCAGACCGTCTGTCTCAGACCGTCTGTCTCAGACCGTCTGTCTCAGACCATCTGTCTCAGACCGTCTGTCTCAGACCGTCTGTCTCAGACCGTCTGTCTCAGTCCGTCTGCCCCTGTCCGTCTGTCTCATTCCGTCTGCCTCATACCGTCTGTCTCAGACCGTATGTGTCAGACCGTATGTCTCAGACCGTGTGTCTCAGTTTGTCCGCCTCAGACCGTCTGTCTCAGACCGTCTGTCTCATACCGTCTGTCTCAAACCGACTGTCTCAGACTGTCTGTCTCAGACCGTCTGTCTCAGCTCGTCTGTCTCAGACCGTCCGTCTCAGTGCTTCTGTCTCCGTCTGTCGTCCTCTGTCCGTCCGTCTCATACCGTCTGTCACAGACCGTCTGTCACAGACCGTCTGTCTCAAACCGTCTGTCTCAGACCGTCTGTCTCAGACCGTCTGTCTCAGACCGTCTGTCTCAGCCCGTCTGTCTCAGACCGTCCGTCTCTGTGCTTCTGTCTCCGTCTGTCGTCCTCTGTCCGTCCGTCTCATACCGTCTGTCACAGACCGTCTGTCTCAGACCGTCTGTCTCAGACCGTCTGTCTCAGACCGTCTGTCTCAGACCGTCTGTCTCAGTACGTCTGTCTCGGACTGTCTGTCGCACACCGTCTGTGGCACACCGTTTGTTTCAGACCGTCTGTGTCAGACCGTCTATCTCAGACCGTCTTTCTCAGACCGTCTGTCTCAGACCGTCTGTCTCAGACCGTCTGTCTCAGACCATCTGTCTCAGACCGTCTGTCTCAGACCGTCTGTCTCAGACCGTCTGTCTCAGTCCGTCTGCCCCTGTCCGTCTGTCTCATTCCGTCTGCCTCATACCGTCTGTCTCAGACCGTATGTGTCAGACCGTATGTCTCAGACCGTGTGTCTCAGTTTGTCCGCCTCAGACCGTCTGTCTCAGACCGTCTGTCTCATACCGTCTGTCTCAAACCGACTGTCTCAGACTGTCTGTCTCAGACCGTCTGTCTCAGCTCGTCTGTCTCAGACCGTCCGTCTCAGTGCTTCTGTCTCCGTCTGTCGTCCTCTGTCCGTCCGTCTCATACCGTCTGTCACAGACCGTCTGTCTCAGACCGTCTGTCTCAGACCGTCTGTCTCAGACCGTCTGTCTCAGACCGTCTGTCTCAGACCGTCTGTCTCAGACCGTCTGTCTCAGACCGTCTGTCTCAGACCGTCTGTCTCAGACCGTCTGTCTCAGACCGTCTGTCTCAGACCGTCTGTCTCAGTCCGTCTGCCCCTGTCCGTCTGTCTCATACCGTCTGCCTCATACCGTCTGTCCCAGACCGTATGTGTCAGACCGTCTGTCTCAGACCGTGTGTCTCAGTTTGTCCGTCTCAGACCGTCTGTCTCAGACCGTCTGTCTCATACCGTCTGTCTCAAACCGACTGTCTCAGACTGTCTGTCTCAGACCGTCTGTCTCAGCCCGTCTGTCTCAGACCGTCCGTCTCTGTGCTTCTGTCTCCGTCTGTCGTCCTCTGTCCGTCCGTCTCATACCGTCTGTCACAGACCGTCTGTCGCAGACCGTTTGTTTCAGACCGTCTGTGTCAGACCGTCTATCTCAGACCGTCTATCTCAGACCGTCTGTCTCAGACCGTCTGTCTCAGACCGTCTGTCTCAGACCGTCTGTCTCAGACCGTCTGTCTCAGACCGTCTGTCTCAGACCGTCTGTCTCAGTCCGTCTGCCCCTGTCCGTCTGTCTCATACCGTCTGCCTCATACCGTCTGTCTCAGACCGTATGTGTCAGACCGTCTGACTCAGACCGTGTGTCTCAGTTTGTCCGTCTCAGACCGTCTGTCTCAGACCGTCTGTCTCATACCGTCTGTCTCAAACCGTCTGTCTCAGACTGTCTGTCTCAGACCGTCTGTCTCAGCCCGTCTGTCTCAGACCGTCCGTCTCTGTGCTTCTGTCTCCGTCTGTCGTCCTCTGTCCGTCCGTCTCATACCGTCTGTCACAGACCGTCTGTCTCAGACCGTCTGTCTCAGCCCGTCTGTCTCAGACCGTCCGTCTCTGTGCTTCTGTCTCCGTCTGTCGTCCTCTGTCCGTCCGTCTCATACCGTCTGTCACAGACCGTCTGTCTCAGACCGTCTGTCTCAGCCCGTCTGTCTCAGACCGTCCGTCTCTGTGCTTCTGTCTCCGTCTGTCGTCCTCTGTCCGTCCGTCTCATACCGTCTGTCACAGACCGTCTGTCTCAGACCGTCTGTCTCAGACCGTCTGTCTCAGACCGTCTGTCTCAGACCGTCTGTCTCAGACCGTCTGTCTCAGCCCGTCTGTCTCAGACCGTCCGTCTCTGTGCTTCTGTCTCCGTCTGTCGTCCTCTGTCCGTCCGTCTCATACCGTCTGTCCCAGAAAATCTGTCTCAGACCGTCTGTCTCAGACCGTCTGTCTCAGACCGTCTGTCTCAGACCGTGTGTCTCAGTTTGTCCGTCTCAGACCGTCTGTCTCAGACCGTGTGTCTCAGACCGTCTGTCTCAGACCGTCTGTCTCAGACCGTCTGTCTCAGACCGTCTGTCTCAGACCGTCTGTCTCAGACCGTCTGTCTCAGACCGTCTGTCTCAGACCGTCTGTCTCAGTCCGTCTGCCCCTGTCGGTCTGTCTCATACCGTCTGCCGCATATCGTCTGTCTCAGACCGTATGTGTCAGACCGTCTGTCTCAGACCGTGTGTCTCAGTTTGTCCGTCTCAGACCGTCTGTCTCAGACCGTCTGTCTCAGACCGTCTGTCTCAGACCGTCTGTCTCAGACCGTCTGTCTCAGACCGTCCGTCTCAGACCGTCTGTCTCAGACCGTGTGTCTCAGTCCGTCTGTCTCAGACCGTCTGTCGCAGACCGTCTGTTTCAGACCGTCTGTCGCAGACCGTCTGTTTCAGAACGTCTGTCGCAGACCGTCTGTTTCATACCGTCTGTGTCAGACCGTCTATCTCAGACCGTCTGTCTCAGACCATCTGTCTCAGGCCGTCTGTCTCAGACCGTCTGTCTCAGACCATCTGTCTCAGTCCGTCTACCTCTGCCTGTCTGTCTCAGTCCGTCAGCTTCAGTCCGTCTGTCTCATTCCGTCTGTCTCAGACCATCCGTCTCGGTGCGTCTGGCTCTGTCTGTCGGCCTCTGTCCGTCTGTCTCAGTCTGTCGTCCTCTGTCCGTCCGTCTCATACCGTCTGTCTCAGACCGTCTGTCTCGGACCGACTGTCTCAGTCCGTCTGTCTCAGACCGTCTGTCTCAGACCGTCTGTCTCAGACCGTCTGTCTCAGACCGTCTGTCTCAGACCGTCTGTCTCAGACCGTCTGTCTCAGACCGTCTGTCTCAGACCGTCTGTCTCAGACCGTCTGTCTCAGCCCGTCTGTCTCAGACCGTCCGTCTCTGTGCTTCTGTCTCCGTCTGTCGTCCTCTGTCCGTCCGTCTCATACCGTCTGTCCAGACCGTCTGTCCCAGACAATCTGTCTCAGACCGTCTGTCCCAGACCGTCTGTCTCAGACCGTCTGTCTCAGACCGTCTGTCTCAGACCGTCTGTCTCAAACCGTCTGTCTCAGACCGTCTGTCTCAGACCGTGTGTCTCAGTCCGTCTGTCTCAGACCGTCTGTCGCACACCGTCTGTCGCAGACCATCTGTCTCAGACCGTCTGTCTCAGATCGTCTGTCTCAGTCCGCCTGTCTCCGGTCGTCCGTCTCATACCGTCTGTCTCAGACCGTCTGTCTCAGACCGTCCGTCTCAGACCGTCTGTCTCAGACCGTCTGTCGCACACCGTCTGTCGCAGACCGTCTGTCTCAGACCGTCTGTCTCAGACCGTCTGTCTCAGACCGTCTGTCTCAGACCGTGTGTCTCAGTCTGTCTGTTTCAGACCGTCTGTCGCACACCGTCTGTCGCAGACCGTTTGTTTCAGACCGTCTGTGTCAGACCGTCTATCTCAGACCGTCTGTCTCAGACCGTCTGTCTCAGACCGTCTGTCTCAGACCGTCTGTCTCAGACCGTCTGTCTCAGACCGTCTGTCTCAGACCGTCTGTCTCAGACCGTCGGTCTCAGACCGTGTGTCTCAGTTCGTCCGTCTCAGACCGTCTGTCGCACACCGTCTGTCGCAGACCGTTTGTTTCAGACCGTCTGTCTCAGACCGTCTGTCTCAGACCGTCTGTCTCAGACCGTCTGTCTCAGACCGTCTGTCTCAGACCGTCTGTCTCAGACCGTCTGTCTCAGACCGTCTGTCTCAGACCGTCTGTCTCAGACCGTCTGTCTCAGACCGTCTGTCTCAGACCGTCTGTCTCAGTCCGTCTGCCCCTGTCGGTCTGTCTCATACCGTCTGCCGCATATCGTCTGTCTCAGACCGTATGTATCAGACCGTCTGTCTCAGACCGTGTGTCTCAGTTTGTCCGTCTCAGACCGTCTGTCTCAGACCGTCTGTCTCAGACCGTCTGTCTCAGACCGTCTGTCTCAGACCGTCTGTCTCAGACCGTCTGTCTCAGACCGTCTGTCTCAGACCGTGTGTCTCAGTCCGTCTGTCTCGGACTGTCTGCCGCACACCGTCTGTCGCACACCGTTTGTTTCAGACCGTCTGTGTCAGACCGTCTATCTCAGACCGTCTTTCTCAGACCGTCTGTCTCAGACCGTCTGTCTCAGACCGTCTGTCTCAGTCCGTCTGCCCCTGTCCGTCTGTCTCATACCGCCTGCCTCATACCGTCTGTCTCAGACCGTCTGTCTCAGACCGTCTGTCTCAGACCGTCTGTCTCAGACCGTCTGTCTCAGTCCGTCTGTCTCAGACCGTGTGTCTCAGTCTGTCTGTTTCAGACCGTCTGTCGCACACCGTCTGTCGCAGACCGTTTGTTTCAGACCGTCTGTGTCAGACCGTCTATCTCAGACCGTCTGTCTCAGACCGTCTGTCTCAGACCGTCTGTCTCAGACCGTCTGTCTCAGACCTTCTGTCTCCGTCTGTCGTCCTCTGTCCGTCCGTCTCATACCGTCTGTCCCAGACCGTCTGTCCCAGACAATCCGTCTCAGACCGTCTGTCTCAGACCGTCTGTACAGATCGTCTGTCTCAGACCGTCTGTCTCAGACCGTCTGCCTCAGACCGTCTGTCTCAGACCGTGTGTCTCAGTCCGTCTGTCTCAGACTGTCTGTCGCACACCGTCTGTCGCACACCGTTTGTTTCAGACCGTCTGTGTCAGACCGTCTATCTCAGACCGTCTTTCTCAGACCGTCTGTCTCAGTCCGTCTGCCCCTGTCCGTCTGTCTCATACCGTCTGCCTCTTACCGTATGTGTCAGACCGTATGTGTCAGACCGTCTGTCTCAGACCGTGTGTCTCAGTTTGTCCGTCTCAGACCGTCTGTCTCAGACCGTCTGTCTCAGACCGTCTGTCTCAGACCGTCTGTCTCAGACCGTCTGTCTCAGACCGTCTGTCTCAGACCGTCTGTCTCAGACCGTCTGTCTCAGACCGTGTGTCTCAGTCCGTCTGTCTCGGACTGTCTGCCGCACACCGTCTGTCGCACACCGTTTGTTTCAGACCGTCTGTGTCAGACCGTCTATCTCAGACCGTCTTTCTCAGACCGTCTGTCTCAGACCGTCTGTCTCAGACCGTCTGTCTCAGTCCGTCTGCCCCTGTCCGTCTGTCTCATACCGCCTGCCTCATACCGTCTGTCTCAGACCGTATGTGTCAGACCGTCTGTCTGAGACCGTGTGTCTCAGTTTGTCCGTCTCAGACCGTCTGTCTCAGACCGTCTGTCTCATACCGTCTGTCTCAAACCGTCTGTCTCAGACTGTCTGTCTCAGACCGTCTGTCTCAGCCCGTCTGTCTCAGACCGTCCGTCTCTGTGCTTCTGTCTCCGTCTGTCGTCCTCTGTCCGTCCGTCTCATACCGTCTGTCACAGACCGTCTGTCTCAAACCGTCTGTCTCAGACCGTCTGTCTCAGACCGTCTGTCTCAGACCGTCTGTCTCAGCCCGTCTGTCTCAGACCGTCCGTCTCTGTGCTTCTGTCTCCGTCTGTCGTCCTCTGTCGGTCCGTCTCATACCGTCTGTCACAGACCGTCTGTCTCAGACCGTCTGTCTCAGACCGTCTGTCTCAGACCGTCTGTCTCAGACCGTCTGTCTCAGTACGTCTGTCTCGGACTGTCTGTCGCACACCGTCTGTGGCACACCGTTTGTTTCAGACCGTCTGTGTCAGACCGTCTATCTCAGACCGTCTTTCTCAGACCGTCTGTCTCAGACCGTCTGTCTCAGACCGTCTGTCTCAGACCATCTGTCTCAGACCGTCTGTCTCAGACCGTCTGTCTCAGACCGTCTGTCTCAGTCCGTCTGCCCCTGTCCGTCTGTCTCATTCCGTCTGCCTCATACCGTCTGTCTCAGACCGTATGTGTCAGACCGTATGTCTCAGACCGTGTGTCTCAGTTTGTCCGCCTCAGACCGTCTGTCTCAGACCGTCTGTCTCATACCGTCTGTCTCAAACCGACTGTCTCAGACTGTCTGTCTCAGACCGTCTGTCTCAGCTCGTCTGTCTCAGACCGTCCGTCTCAGTGCTTCTGTCTCCGTCTGTCGTCCTCTGTCCGTCCGTCTCATACCGTCTGTCACAGACCGTCTGTCTCAGACCGTCTGTCTCAGACCGTCTGTCTCAGACCGTCTGTCTCAGACCGTCTGTCTCAGACCGTCTGTCACAGACCGTCTGTCTCAGACCGTCTGTCTCAGACCGTCTGTCTCAGACCGTCTGTCTCAGACCGTCTGTCTCAGACCGTCTGTCTCAGCTCGTCTGTCTCAGACCGTCCGTCTCTGTGCTTCTGTCTCCGTCTGTCGTCCTCTGTCCGTCCGTCTCATACCGTCTGTCACAGACCGTCTGTCTCAGACCGTCTGTCTCAGACCGTCTGTCTCAGACCGTCTGTCTCAGACCGTCTGTCTCAGCCCGTCTGTCTCAGACCGTCCGTCTCTGTGCTTCTGTCTCCGTCTGTCGTCCTCTGTCCGTCCGTCTCATACCGTCTGTCACAGACCGTCTGTCGCAGACCGTTTGTTTCAGACCGTCTGTCTCAGACCGTCTGTCTCAGACCGTCTGTCTCAGACCGTCTGTCTCAGACCGTCTGTCTCAGACCGTCTGTCTCAGACCGTCTGTCTCAGACCGTCTGTCTCAGACCGTCTGTCTCAGACCGTCTGTCTCAGACCGTCTGTCTCAGACCGTCTGTCTCAGACCGTCTGTCTCAGACCGTCTGTCACAGACCGTCTGTCTCAGACCGTGTGTCTCAGTCCGTCTGTCTCGGACTGTCTGCCGCACACCGTCTGTCGCACACCGTTTGTTTCAGACCGTCTGTGTCAGACCGTCTATCTCAGACCGTCTTTCTCAGACCGTCTGTCTCAGACCGTCTGTCTCAGACCGTCTGTCTCAGTCCGTCTGCCCCTGTCCGTCTGTCGCATACCGCCTGCCTCATACCGTCTATCTCAGACCGTATGTGTCAGACCGTCTGTCTCAGACCGTGTGTCTCAGTTTGTCCGTCTCAGACCGTCTGTCTCAGACCGTCTGTCTCATACCGTCTGTCTCAAACCGTCTGTCTCAGACTGTCTGTCTCAGACCGTCTGTCTCAGCCCGTCTGTCTCAGACCGTCCGTCTCTGTGCTTCTGTCTCCGTCTGTCGTCCTCTGTCCGTCCGTCTCATACCGTCTGTCACAGACCGTCTGTCTCAAACCGTCTGTCTCAGACCGTCTGTCTCAGACCGTCTGTCTCAGACCGTCTGTCTCAGACCGTCTGTCTCAGACCGTCTGTCTCAGACCGTCTGTCTCAGACCGTCTGTCTCAGCCCGTCTGTCTCAGACCGTCCGTCTCTGTGCTTCTGTCTCCGTCTGTCGTCCTCTGTCCGTCCGTCTCATACCGTCTGTCACAGACCGTCTGTCTCAGACCGTCTGTCTCAGACCGTCTGTCTCAGACCGTCTGTCTCAGACCGTCTGTCTCAGACCGTCTGTCTCAGTCCGTCTGTCTCGGACTGTCTGTCGCACACCGTCTGTCGCACACCGTTTGTTTCAGACCGTCTGTGTCAGACCGTCTATCTCAGACCGTCTTTCTCAGACCGTCTGTCTCAGACCGTCTGTCTCAGACCATCTGTCTCAGACCGTCTGTCTCAGACCGTCTGTCTCAGACCGTCTGTCTCAGACCGTCTGTCTCAGACCGTCTGTCTCAGACCGTCTGTCTCAGACCGTCTGTCTCAGACCGTCTGTCTCAGTCCGTCTGCCCCTGTCCGTCTGTCTCATACCGTCTGCCTCATACCGTCTGTCTCAGACCGTATGTGTCAGACCGTCTGTCTCAGACCGTGTGTCTCAGTTTGTCCGCCTCAGACCGTCTGTCTCAGACCGTCTGTCTCATACCGTCTGTCTCAAACCGACTGTCTCAGACTGTCTGTCTCAGACCGTCTGTCTCAGCTCGTCTGTCTCAGACCGTCTGTCTCAGACCGTCTGTCTCATACCGTCTGTCTCAAACCGACTGTCTCAGACTGTCTGTCTCAGACCGTCTGTCTCAGACCGTCTGTCTCAGACCGTCTGTCTCAGACCGTCTGTCTCAGACCGTCTGTCTCAGACCGTCTGTCTCAGACCGTCTGTTTCAGACCGTCTGTCTCAGACCGTCTGTCTCAGTCCGTCTGCCCCTGTCCGTCTGTCTCATACGGCCTGCCTCATACCGTCTGTCTCAGACCGTATGTGTCAGACCATCTGTCTCAGACCGTGTGTCTCAGTTTGTCCGTCTCAGACCGTCTGTCTCAGATCGTCTGTCTCAGACCGTCTGTCTCAGACCGTCTGTCTCAGACCGTCTGTCTCAGTCCGTCTGTCTCAGATCGTGTGTCTCAGTCCGTCTGTCTCAGACCGTCTGTCTCAGACCGTCTGTCGCAGACCGTCTGTCTCAGACCGTCTGTCTCAGATCGTCTGTCTCAGTCCGCCTGTCTCCGGTCGTCTGTCTCAGACCGTCTGTCTCAGCCCGTCTGTCTCAGACCGTCCGTCTCTGTGCTTCTGTCTCCGTCTGTCGTCCTCTGTCCGTCCGTCTCATACCGTCTGTCCCAGACAATCTGTCTCAGACCGTCTGTCTCAGACCGTCTGTCTCAGACCGTCTGTACAGACCGTCTGTCTCAGACCGTCTGTCTCAGACCGTCTGTCTCAGACCGTCTGTCTCAGACCGTGTGTCTCAGTTTGTCCGTCTCAGACCGTCTGTCTCTGACCGTCTGTCTCAGACCGTGTGTCTCAGACCGTCTGTCTCAGACCGTCTGTCTCAGACCGTCTGTCTCAGACCGTCTGTCTCAGACCGTCTGTCTCAGACCGTCTGTCTCAGACCGTCTGTCTCAGACCGTCTGTCTCAGACCGTCTGTCTCAGACCGTCTGTCTCAGACCGTCTGTCTCAGACCGTCTGTCTCAGACCGTCTGTCTCAGACCGTCTGTCTCAGTCCGTCTGCCCCTGTCGGTCTGTCTCATACCGTCTGCCGCATATCGTCTGTCTCAGACCGTATGTGTCAGACCGTCTGTCTCAGACCGTGTGTCTCAGTTTGTCCGTCTCAGACCGTCTGTCTCAGACCGTCTGTCACAGACCGTCTGTCTCAGACCGTCTGTCTCAGACCGTCCGTCTCAGACCGTCTGTCTCAGACCGTGTGTCTCAGTCCGTCTGTCTCAGACCGTCTGTCGCAGACCGTCTGTTTCAGACCGTCTGTCGCAGACCGTCTGTTTCAGAACGTCTGTCGCAGACCGTCTGTTTCAGACCGTCTGTGTCAGACCGTCTATCTCAGACCGCCTGTCTCAGACCATCTGTCTCAGACCGTATGTCTCAGACCGTCTGTGTCAGACCGTCTGTCTCAGTCCGCCTGCCTCTCTCCGTCTTTCTCATACCGTCTGTCTCAGACCGTCTGTCTCAGACCATCTGTCTCAGGCCGTCTGTCTCAGACCGTCTGTCTCAGACCATCTGTCTCAGTCCGTCTACCTCTGCCTGTCTGTCTCAGTCCGTCAGCTTCAGTCCGTCCGTCTCATACCGTCTGTCTCAGACCGTCTGTCTCAGTCCGTCTGTCTCAGATCGTGTGTCTCAGTCCGTCTGTCTCAGACCGTCTGTCTCAGACCGTCTGTCGCAGACCCTCTGTCTCAGACCGTCTGTCTCAGATCGTCTGTCTCAGTCCGCCTGTCTCCGGTCGTCTGTCTCAGACCGTCTGTCTCAGCCCGTCTGTCTCAGACCGTCCGTCTCTGTGCTTCTGTCTCCGTCTGTCGTCCTCTGTCCGTCCGTCTCATACCGTCTGTCCCAGACAATCTGTCTCAGACCGTCGATCTCAGACCGTCTGTACAGACCGTCTGTCTCAGACCGTCTGTCTCAGACCGTCCGTCTCAGACCGTCTGTCTCAGACCGTCTGTCTCATACCGTCTGTCTCAAACCGTCTGTCTCAGACTGTCTGTCTCAGACCGTCTGTCTCAGCCCGTCTGTCTCAGACCGTCCGTCTCTGTGCTTCTGTCTCCGTCTGTCGTCCTCTGTCCGTCCGTCTCATACCGTCTGTCACAGACCGTCTGTCTCAGACCGTCTGTCTCAGACCGTCTGTCTCAGACCGTCTGTCTCAGACCGTCTGTCTCAGACCGTCTGTCTCAGCCCGTCTGTCTCAGACCGTCCGTCTCTGTGCTTCTGTCTCCGTCTGTCGTCCTCTGTCCGTCCGTCTCATACCGTCTGTCACAGACCGTCTGTCGCAGACCGTTTGTTTCAGACCGTCTGTCTCAGTCCGTCTGCCCCTGTCCGTCTGTCTCATACCGTCTGCCTCATACCGTCTGTCTCAGACCGTATGTGTCAGACCGTCTGTCTCAGACCGTGTGTCTCAGACCGTCTGTCTCAGACCGTCTGTCTCAGACCGTCCGTCTCTGTGCTTCTGTCTCCGTCTGTCGTCCTCTGTCCGTCCGTCTCCATACCGTCTGTCACAGACCGTCTGTCTCAGACCGTCTGTCTCAGACCGTCTGTCTCAGACCGTCTGTCTCAGACCGTCTGTCTCAGACCGTCTGTCTCAGCCCGTCTGTCTCAGACCGTCCGTCTCTGTGCTTCTGTCTCCGTCTGTCGTCCTCTGTCCGTCCGTCTCATACCGTCTGTCACAGACCGTCTGTCGCAGACCGTTTGTTTCAGACCGTCTGTGTCAGACCGTCTATCTCAGACCGTCTGTCTCAGACCGTCTGTCTCAGACCGTCTGTCTCAGACCGTCCGTCTCATACCGTCTGTCTCAGACCGTCTGTCTCAGACCGTCTGTCTCAGACCGTCTGTCTCAGACCGTCTGTCTCAGACCGTCTGTCTCAGACCGTCTGTCTCAGACCGTCTGTCTCAGACCGTCTGTCTCAGACCGTCTGTCTCAGACCGTCTGTCTCAGACCGTCTGTCTCAGTCCGTCTGCCCCTGTCCGTCTGTCTCATACCGTCTGCCTCATACCGTCTGTCTCAGACCGTATGTGTCAGACCGTCTGTCTCAGACCGTGTGTCTCAGTTTGTCCGTCTCAGACCGTCTGTCTCAGACCGTCTGTCTCATACGGTCTGTCTCAAACCGTCTGTCTCAGACTGTCTGTCTCAGACCGTCTGTCTCAGCCCGTCTGTCTCAGACCGTCCGTCTCTGTGCTTCTGTCTCCGTCTGTCGTCCTCTGTCCGTCCGTCTCATACCGTCTGTCACAGACCGTCTGTCTCAGACCGTCTGTCTCAGACCGTCTGTCTCAGACCGTCTGTCTCAGCCCGTCTGTCTCAGACCGTCCGTCTCGGTGCTTCTGTCTCCGTCTGTCGTCCTCTGTCCGTCCGTCTCATACCGTCTGTCACAGACCGTCTGTCGCAGACCGTTTGTTTCAGGCCGTCTGTGTCAGACCGTCTATCTCAGACCGTCTGTCTCAGACCGTCTGTCTCAGACCGTCTGTCTCAGACCGTCTGTCTCAGACCGTCTGTCTCAGACCGTCTGTCTCAGACCGTCTGTCTCAGACCGTCTGTCTCAGACTGTCTGTCTCAGACCGTCTGTCTCAGTCCGTCTGCCCCTGTCCGTCTGTCTCATACCGTCTGTCTCAGACCGTATGTGTCAGACCGTCTGTCTCAGACCGTGTGTCTCAGTTTGTCCGTCTCAGACCGTCTGTCTCAGACCGTCTGTCTCAGTCCGTCTGTCTCAGATCGTGTGTCTCAGTCCGTCT
This sequence comes from Coelioxys conoideus, assembly GCA_947623535.1. Lineage (NCBI taxonomy): Eukaryota > Metazoa > Arthropoda > Insecta > Hymenoptera > Megachilidae > Coelioxys > Coelioxys conoideus. The sequence goes on along the minus strand of CANQJN010000020.1, from coordinate 2,749,104 downwards.
GTCTCAGACCGTCTGTCTCAGACCGTCTGTCGCAGACCCTCTGTCTCAGACCGTCTGTCTCAGATCGTCTGTCTCAGTCCGCCTGTCTCCGGTCGTCTGTCTCAGACCGTCTGTCTCAGCCCGTCTGTCTCAGACCGTCCGTCTCTGTGCTTCTGTCTCCGTCTGTCGTCCTCTGTCCGTCCGTCTCATACCGTCTGTCCCAGACAATCTGTCTCAGACCGTCTGTCTCAGACCGTCTGTACAGACCGTCTGTCTCAGACCGTCTGTCTCAGACCGTCTGTCTCAGACCGTCTGTCTCAGACCGTCTGTCTCAGACCGTCTGTCTCAGACCGTCTGTCTCAGACCGTCTGTCTCAGACCGTGTGTCTCAGTTTGTCCGTCTCAGGCCGTCTGTCTCTGACCGTCTGTCTCAGACCGTGTGTCTCAGACCGTCTGTCTCAGACCGTCTGTCTCAGACCGTCTGTCTCAGACCGTCTGTCTCAGACCGTCTGTCTCAGTCCGTCTGCCCCTGTCCGTCTGTCTCATACCGTCTGCCTCATACCGTCTGTCTCAGACCGTATGTGTCAGACCGTCTGTCTCAGACCGTGTGTCTCAGTTTGTCCGTCTCAGACCGTCTGTCTCAGACCGTCTGTCTCATACCGTCTGTCTCAAACCGTCTGTCTCAGACTGTCTGTCTCAGACCGTCTGTCTCAGCCCGTCTGTCTCAGACCGTCCGTCTCTGTGCTTCTGTCTCCGTCTGTCGTCCTCTGTCCGTCCGTCTCATACCGTCTGTCACAGACCGTCTGTCTCAGACCGTCTGTCACAGACCGTCTGTCTCAGACCGTCTGTCTCAGACCGTCTGTCTCAGACCGTCTGTCTCAGCCCGTCTGTCTCAGACCGTCCGTCTCTGTGCTTCTGTCTCCGTCTGTCGTCCTCTGTCCGTCCGTCTCATACCGTCTGTCACAGACCGTCTGTCGCAGACCGTTTGTTTCAGACCGTCTGTGTCAGACCGTCTATCTCAGACCGTCTGTCTCAGACCGTCTGTCTCAGACCGTCTGTCTCAGACCGTCTGTCTCAGACCGTCTGTCTCAGACCGTCTGTCTCAGACCGTCTGTCTCAGACCGTGTGTCTCAGTTTGTCCGTCTCAGACCGTCTGTCTCTGACCGTCTGTCTCAGACCGTGTGTCTCAGACCGTCTGTCTCAGACCGTCTGTCTCAGACCGTCTGTCTCAGACCGTCTGTCTCAGACCGTCTGTCTCAGACCGTCTGTCTCAGACCGTCTGTCTCAGACCGTCTGTCTCAGACCGTCTGTCTCAGACCGTCTGTCTCAGTCCGTCTGCCCCTGTCGGTCTGTCTCATACCGTCTGCCGCATATCGTCTGTCTCAGACCGTATGTGTCAGACCGTCTGTCTCAGACCGTGTGTCTCAGTTTGTCCGTCTCAGACCGTCTGTCTCAGACCGTCTGTCACAGACCGTCTGTCTCAGACCGTCTGTCTCAGTCCGTCTGTCTCAGACCGTCTGTCGCAGACCGTCTGTTTCAGACCGTCTGTCGCAGACCGTCTGTTTCAGAACGTCTGTCGCAGACCGTCTGTTTCAGACCGTCTGTGTCAGACCGTCTATCTCAGACCGCCTGTCTCAGACCATCTGTCTCAGACCGTGTGTCTCAGACCGTCTGTGTCAGACCGTCTGTCTCAGTCCGCCTGCCTCTCTCCGTCTTTCTCATACCGTCTGTCTCAGACCGTCTGTCTCAGACCATCTGTCTCAGGCCGTCTGTCTCAGACCGTCTGTCTCAGACCATCTGTCTCAGTCCGTCTACCTCTGCCTGTCTGTCTCAGTCCGTCAGCTTCAGTCCGTCCGTCTCATACCGTCTGTCTCAGACCGTCTGTCTCAGTCCGTCTGTCTCAGATCGTGTGTCTCAGTCCGTCTGTCTCAGACCGTCTGTCTCAGACCGTCTGTCGCAGACCCTCTGTCTCAGACCGTCTGTCTCAGATCGTCTGTCTCAGTCCGCCTGTCTCCGGTCGTCTGTCTCAGACCGTCTGTCTCAGCCCGTCTGTCTCAGACCGTCCGTCTCTGTGCTTCTGTCTCCGTCTGTCGTCCTCTGTCCGTCCGTCTCATACCGTCTGTCCCAGACAATCTGTCTCAGACCGTCGATCTCAGACCGTCTGTACAGACCGTCTGTCTCAGACCGTCTGTCTCAGACCGTCTGTCTCAGACCGTCTGTCTCAGACCGTCTGTCTCAGACCGTGTGTCTCAGTTTGTCCGTCTCAGACCGTCTGTCTCTGACCGTCTGTCTCAGACCGTGTGTCTCAGACCGTCTGTCTCAGACCGTCTGTCTCAGACCGTCTGTCTCAATCCGTCTCCCCCTGTCCGTCTGTCTCATACCGTCTGCCTCATACCGTCTGTCTCAGACCGTATGTGTCAGACCGTCTGTCTCAGACCGTGTGTCTCAGTTTGTCCGTCTCAGACCGTCTGTCTCAGACCGTCTGTCTCATACCGTCTGTCTCAAACCGTCTGTCTCAGACTGTCTGTCTCAGACCGTCTGTCTCAGCCCGTCTGTCTCAGACCGTCCGTCTCTGTGCTTCTGTCTCCGTCTGTCGTCCTCTGTCCGTCCGTCTCATACCGTCTGTCACAGACCGTCTGTCTCAGACCGTCTGTCTCAGACCGTCTGTCTCAGACCGTCTGTCTCAGACCGTCTGTCTCAGACCGTCTGTCTCAGCCCGTCTGTCTCAGACCGTCCGTCTCTGTGCTTCTGTCTCCGTCTGTCGTCCTCTGTCCGTCCGTCTCATACCGTCTGTCACAGACCGTCTGTCGCAGACCGTTTGTTTCAGACCGTCTGTGTCAGACCGTCTATCTCAGACCGTCTGTCTCAGACCGTCTGTCTCAGACCGTCTGTCTCAGACCGTCTGTCTCAGACCGTCTGTCTCAGACCGTCTGTCTCAGACCGTCTGTCTCAGACCGTCTGTCTCAGACCGTCTGTCTCAGACCGTCTGTCTCAGACCGTCTGTCTCAGTCCGTCTGCCCCTGTCCGTCTGTCTCATACCGTCTGCCTCATACCGTCTGTCTCAGACCGTATGTGTCAGACCGTCTGTCTCAGACCGTGTGTCTCAGTTTGTCCGTCTCAGACCGTCTGTCTCAGACCGTCTGTCTCAGTCCGTCTGTCTCAGATCGTGTGTCTCAGTCCGTCTGTCTCAGACCGTCTGTCTCAGACCGTCTGTCGCAGACCGTCTGTCTCAGACCGTCTGTCTCAGATCGTCTGTCTCAGTCCGCCTGTCTCCGGTCGTCTGTCTCAGACCGTCTGTCTCAGCCCGTCTGTCTCAGACCGTCCGTCTCTGTGCTTCTGTCTCCGTCTGTCGTCCTCTGTCCGTCCGTCTCATACCGTCTGTCCCAGACAATCTGTCTCAGACCGTCTGTCTCAGACCGTCTGTACAGACCGTCTGTCTCAGACCGTGTGTCTCAGACCGTCTGTCTCAGACCGTCTGTCTCAGACCGTCTGTCTCAGACCGTCTGTCTCAGACCGTCTGTCTCAGGCCGTCTGTCTCAGACCGTCTGTCTCAGACCGTCTGTCTCAGACCGTCTGTCTCAGACCGTCTGTCTCAGACCGTCTGTCTCAGTCCGTCTGCCCCTGTCGGTCTGTCTCATACCGTCTGCCGCATATCGTCTGTCTCAGACCGTATGTGTCAGACCGTCTGTCTCAGACCGTGTGTCTCAGTTTGTCCGTCTCAGACCGTCTGTCTCAGACCGTCTGTCTCAGACCGTCTGTCTCAGACCGTCTGTCTCAGACCGTCTGTCTCAGACCGTCTGTCTCAGACCGTCTGTCTCAGACCGTCTGTCTCAGACCGTCCGTCTCAGACCGTCTGTCTCAGACCGTGTGTCTCAGTCCGTCTGTCTCAGACCGTCTGTCGCCGACCGTCTGTTTCAGACCGTCTGTTTCAGAACGTCTGTCGCAGACCGTCTGTTTCAGACCGTCTGTGTCAGACCGTCTATCTCAGACCGCCTGTCTCAGACCATCTGTCTCAGACCGTCTGTCTCAGACCGTCTGTGTCAGACCGTCTGTCTCAGTCCGCCTGCCTCTCTCCGTCTTTCTCATACCGTCTGTCTCAGACCGTCTATCTCAGACCATCTGTCTCAGTCCGTCTACCTCTGCCTGTCTGTCTCAGTCCGTCAGCTTCAGTCCGTCTGTCTCATTCCGTCTGTCTCAGACCATCCGTCTCGGTGCGTCTGGCTCTGTCTGTCGGCCTCTGTCCGTCTGTCTCAGTCTGTCGTCCTCTGTCCGTCCGTCTCATACCGTCTGTCTCAGACCGTCTGTCTCAGACCGACTGTCTCAGTCCGTCTGTCTCAGACCGTCTGTCTCAGACCGTCTGTCTCAGACCGTCTGTCTCAGACCGTCTGTCTCAGACCGTCTGTCTCAGACCGTCTGTCTCAGACCGTCTGTCTCAGCCCGTCTGTCTCAGACCGTCAGTCTCTGTGCTTCTGTCTCCGTCTGTCGTCCTCTGTCCGTCCGTCTCATACCGTCTGTCCAGACCGTCTGTCCCAGACAATCTGTCTCAGACCGTCTGTCTCAGACCGTCTGTCTCAGACCGTCTGTCTCAGACCGTCTGTCTCAAACCGTCTGTCTCAGACCGTCTGTCTCAGACCGTGTGTCTCAGTCCGTCTGTCTCAGACCGTCTGTCGCACACCGTCTGTCGCAGACCATCTGTCTCAGACCGTCTGTCTCAGATCGTCTGTCTCAGTCCGCCTGTCTCCGGTCGTCCATCTCATACCGTCTGTCCCAGACAGTCTGTCTCAGACCGTCTGTCTCAGGCCGTCCGTCTCAGACCGTCTGTCTCAGACCGTGTGTCTCAGTCCGTCTGTCTCAGACCGTCTGTCGCAGACCGTCTGTTTCAGACCGTCTGTCGCAGACCGTCTGTTTCAGAACGTCTGTCGCAGACCGTCTGTTTCAGACCGTCTGTGTCAGACCGTCTGTCTCAGACCGTGTGTCTCAGTCCGTCTGTCTCAGACCGTCTGTCGCAGACCGTCTGTTTCAGATCGTCTGTCGCAGACCGTCTGTTTCAGAACGTCTGTCGCAGACCGTCTGTTTCAGACCGTCTGTGTCAGACCGTCTATCTCAGACCGCCTGTCTCAGACCATCTGTCTCAGACCGTGTGTCTCAGACCGTCTGTGTCAGACCGTCTGTCTCAGTCCGCCTGCCTCTCTCCGTCTTTCTCATACCGTCTGTCTCAGACCGTCTGTCTCAGACCATCTGTCTCAGGCCGTCTGTCTCAGACCGTCTGTCTCAGACCATCTGTCTCAGTCCGTCTACCTCTGCCTGTCTGTCTCAGTCCGTCAGCTTCAGTCCGTCCGTCTCATACCGTCTGTCTCAGACCGTCTGTCTCAGTCCGTCTGTCTCAGATCGTGTGTCTCAGTCCGTCTGTCTCAGACCGTCTGTCTCAGACCGTCTGTCGCAGACCCTCTGTCTCAGACCGTCTGTCTCAGATCGTCTGTCTCAGTCCGCCTGTCTCCGGTCGTCTGTCTCAGACCGTCTGTCTCAGCCCGTCTGTCTCAGACCGTCCGTCTCTGTGCTTCTGTCTCCGTCTGTCGTCCTCTGTCCGTCCGTCTCATACCGTCTGTCCCAGACAATCTGACTCAGACCGTCTGTCTCAGACCGTCTGTACAGACCGTCTGTCTCAGACCGTCTGTCTCAGACCGTCTGTCTCAGACCGTCTGTCTCAGACCGTCTGTCTCAGACCGTCTGTCTCAGACCGTCTGTCTCAGACCGTCTGTCTCAGACCGTCTGTCTCAGACCGTCTGTCTCAGACCGTGTGTCTCAGTTTGTCCGTCTCAGACCGTCTGTCTCTGACCGTCTGTCTCAGACCGTGTGTCTCAGACCGTCTGTCTCAGACCGTCTGTCTCAGACCGTCTGTCTCAGACCGTCTGTCTCAGACCGTCTGTCTCAATCCGTCTCCCCCTGTCCGTCTGTCTCATACCGTCTGCCTCATACCGTCTGTCTCAGACCGTATGTGTCAGACCGTCTGTCTCAGACCGTGTGTCTCAGTTTGTCCGTCTCAGACCGTCTGTCTCAGACCGTCTGTCTCATACCGTCTGTCTCAAACCGTCTGTCTCAGACCGTCTGTCTCAGACCGTCTGTCTCAGACCGTCCGTCTCAGACCGTCTGTCTCAGACCGTCTATCTCAGACCGCCTGTCTCAGACCATCTGTCTCAGGCCGTCTGTCTCAGACCGTCTGTCTCAGACCATCTGTCTCAGTCCGTCTACCTCTGCCTGTCTGTCTCAGTCCGTCAGCTTCAGTCCGTCTGTCTCATTCCGTCTGTCTCAGACCATCCGTCTCGGTGCGTCTGGCTCTGTCTGTCGGCCTCTGTCCGTCTGTCTCAGTCTGTCGTCCTCTGTCCGTCCGTCTCATACCGTCTGTCTCAGACCGTCTGTCTCAGACCGACTGTCTCAGTCCGTCTGTCTCAGACCGTCTGTCTCAGACCGTCTGTCTCAGACCGTCTGTCTCAGACCGTCTGTCTCAGACCGTCTGTCTCAGACCGTCTGTCTCAGACCGTCTGTCTCAGCCCGTCTGTCTCAGACCGTCAGTCTCTGTGCTTCTGTCTCCGTCTGTCGTCCTCTGTCCGTCCGTCTCATACCGTCTGTCCAGACCGTCTGTCCCAGACAATCTGTCTCAGACCGTCTGTCTCAGACCGTCTGTCTCAGACCGTCTGTCTCAGACCGTCTGTCTCAAACCGTCTGTCTCAGACCGTCTGTCTCAGACCGTGTGTCTCAGTCCGTCTGTCTCAGACCGTCTGTCGCACACCGTCTGTCGCAGACCATCTGTCTCAGACCGTCTGTCTCAGATCGTCTGTCTCAGTCCGCCTGTCTCCGGTCGTCCATCTCATACCGTCTGTCCCAGACAGTCTGTCTCAGACCGTCTGTCTCAGACCGTCCGTCTCAGACCGTCTGTCTCAGACCGTGTGTCTCAGTCCGTCTGTCTCAGACCGTCTGTCTCAGGCCGTCTGTCTCAGACCGTCTGTCTCAGACCATCTGTCTCAGTCCGTCTACCTCTGCCTGTCTGTCTCAGTCCGTCAGCTTCAGTCCGTCCGTCTCATACCGTCTGTCTCAGACCGTCTGTCTCAGTCCGTCTGTCTCAGATCGTGTGTCTCAGTCCGTCTGTCTCAGACCGTCTGTCTCAGACCGTCTGTCGCAGACCCTCTGTCTCAGACCGTCTGTCTCAGATCGTCTGTCTCAGTCCGCCTGTCTCCGGTCGTCTGTCTCAGACCGTCTGTCTCAGCCCGTCTGTCTCAGACCGTCCGTCTCTGTGCTTCTGTCTCCGTCTGTCGTCCTCTGTCCGTCCGTCTCATACCGTCTGTCCCAGACAATCTGTCTCAGACCGTCTGTCTCAGACCGTCTGTACAGACCGTCTGTCTCAGACCGTCTGTCTCAGACCGTCTGTCTCAGACCGTCTGTCTCAGACCGTCTGTCTCAGACCGTCTGTCTCAGACCGTCTGTCTCAGACCGTCTGTCTCAGACCGTGTGTCTCAGTTTGTCCGTCTCAGACCGTCTGTCTCTGACCGTCTGTCTCAGACCGTGTGTCTCAGACCGACTGTCTCAGACCGTCTGTCTCAGACCGTCTGTCTCAGACCGTCTGTCTCAGACCGTCTGTCTCAGACCGTCTGTCTCAATCCGTCTCCCCCTGTCCGTCTGTCTCATACCGTCTGCCTCATACCGTCTGTCTCAGACCGTATGTGTCAGACCGTCTGTCTCAGACCGTGTGTCTCAGTTTGTCCGTCTCAGACCGTCTGTCTCAGACCGTCTGTCTCATACCGTCTGTCTCAAACCGTCTGTCTCAGACTGTCTGTCTCAGACCGTCTGTCTCAGCCCGTCTGTCTCAGACCGTCCGTCTCTGTGCCTCTGTCTCCGTCTGTCGTCCTCTGTCCGTCCGTCTCATACCGTCTGTCACAGACCGTCTGTCTCAGACCGTCTGTCTCAGACCGTCTGTCTCAGACCGTCTGTCTCAGACCGTCTGTCTCAGCCCGTCTGTCTCAGACCGTCCGTCTCTGTGCTTCTGTCTCCGTCTGTCGTCCTCTGTCCGTCCGTCTCATACCGTCTGTCACAGACCGTCTGTCGCAGACCGTTTGTTTCAGACCGTCTGTGTCAGACCGTCTATCTCAGACCGTCTGTCTCAGACCGTCTGTCTCAGGCCGTCTGTCTCAGACCGTCTGTCTCAGACCGTCTGTCTCAGACCGTCTGTCTCAGACCGTCTGTCTCAGACCGTCTGTCTCAGACCGTCTGTCTCAGACCGTCTGTCTCAGTCCGTCTGCCCCTGTCCGTCTGTCTCATACCGTCTGCCTCATACCGTCTGTCTCAGACCGTATGTGTCAGACCGTCTGTCTCAGACCGTGTGTCTCAGTTTGTCCGTCTCAGACCGCCTGTCTCAGACCGTCTGTCTCAGTCCGTCTGTCTCAGATCGTGTGTCTCAGTCCGTCTGTCTCAGACCGTCTGTCTCAGACCGTCTGTCGCAGACCGTCTGTCTCAGACCGTCTGTCTCAGATCGTTTGTCTCAGTCCGCCTGTCTCCGGTCGTCTGTCTCAGACAGTCTGTCTCAGCCCGTCTGTCTCAGACCGTCCGTCTCTGTGCTTCTGTCTCCGTCTGTCGTCCTCTGTCCGTCCGTCTCATACCGTCTGTCCCAGACAATCTGTCTCAGACCGTCTGTCTCAGACCGTCTGTACAGACCGTCTGTCTCAGACCGTCTGTCTCAGACCGTCTGTCTCAGACCGTCTGTCTCAGACCGTCTGTCTCAGACCGTGTGTCTCAGTTTGTCCGTCTCAGACCGTCTGTCTCTGACCGTCTGTCTCAGACCGTGTGTCTCAGACCGTCTGTCTCAGACCGTCTGTCTCAGACCGTCTGTCTCAGACCGTCTGTCTCAGGCCGTCTGTCTCAGACCGTCTGTCTCAGACCGTCTGTCTCAGACCGTCTGTCTCAGACCGTCTGTCTCAGTCCGTCTGCCCCTGTCGGTCTGTCTCATACCGTCTGCCGCATATCGTCTGTCTCAGACCGTATGTGTCAGACCGTCTGTCTCAGACCGTGTGTCTCAGTTTGTCCGTCTCAGACCGTCTGTCTCAGACCGTCTGTCTCAGACCGTCTGTCTCAGACCGTCTGTCTCAGACCGTCTGTCTCAGACCGTCTGTCTCAGACCGTCTGTCTCAGACCGTCCGTCTCAGACCGTCTGTCTCAGACCGTGTGTCTCAGTCCGTCTGTCTCAGACCGTCTGTCGCAGACCGTCTGTTTCAGACCGTCTGTCGCAGACCGTCTGTTTCAGAACGTCTGTCGCAGACCGTCTGTTTCAGACCGTCTGTGTCAGACCGTCTATCTCAGACCGCCTGTCTCAGACCATCTGTCTCAGACCGTCTGTCTCAGACCGTCTGTGTCAGACCGTCTGTCTCAGTCCGCCTGCCTCTCTCCGTCTTTCTCATACCGTCTGTCTCAGACCGTCTGTCTCAGACCATCTGTCTCAGGCCGTCTGTCTCAGACCGTCTGTCTCAGACCATCTGTCTCAGTCCGTCTACCTCTGCCTGTCTGTCTCAGTCCGTCAGCTTCAGTCCGTCTGTCTCATTCCGTCTGTCTCAGACCATCCGTCTCGGTGCGTCTGGCTCTGTCTGTCGGCCTCTGTCCGTCTGTCTCAGTCTGTCGTCCTCTGTCCGTCCGTCTCATACCGTCTGTCTCAGACCGTCTGTCTCAGACCGACTGTCTCAGTCCGTCTGTCTCAGACCGTCTGTCTCAGACCGTCTGTCTCAGACCGTCTGTCTCAGACCGTCTGTCTCAGACCGTCTGTCTCAGACCGTCTGTCTCAGCCCGTCTGTCTCAGACCGTCCGTCTCTGTGCTTCTGTCTCCGTCTGTCGTCCTCTGTCCGTCCGTCTCATACCGTCTGTCCAGACCGTCTGTCCCAGACAATCTGTCTCAGACCGTCTGTCTCAGACCGTCTGTCTCAGACCGTCTGTCTCAGACCGTCTGTCTCAAACCGTCTGTCTCAGACCGTCTGTCTCAGACCGTGTGTCTCAGTCCGTCTGTCTCAGACCGTCTGTCGCACACCGTCTGTCGCAGACCATCTGTCTCAGACCGTCTGTCTCAGATCGTCTGTCTCAGTCCGCCTGTCTCCGTTCGTCCATCTCATACCGTCTGTCCCAGACAGTCTGTCTCAGACCGTCTGTCTCAGACCGCCTGTACAGACCGTCTGTCTCAGACCGTCTGTCTCAGACCGTCTGTCTCAGACCGTCTGTCTCAGACCGTCTGTCTCAGACCGTCTGTCTCAGACCGTCCGTCTCAGACCGTCTGTCTCAGACCGTCTGTCGCACACCGTCTGTCGCAGACCGTCTGTCTCAGACCGTCTGTCTCAGACCGTCTGTCTCAGACCGTCTGTCTCAGACCGTGTGTCTCAGTCTGTCTGTTTCAGACCGTCTGTCGCACACCGTCTGTCGCAGACCGTTTGTTTCAGACCGTCTGTGTCAGACCGTCTGTCTCAGACCGTCTGTCTCAGTTTGTCCGTCTCAGACCGTCTGTCTCAGACCGTCTGTCTCATACCGTCTGTCTCAAACCGTCTGTCTCAGACTGTCTGTCTCAGACCGTCTGTCTCAGCCCGTCTGTCTCAGACCGTCCGTCTCTGTGCCTCTGTCTCCGTCTGTCGTCCTCTGTCCGTCCGTCTCATACCGTCTGTCACAGACCGTCTGTCTCAGACCGTCTGTCTCAGACCGTCTGTCTCAGACCGTCTGTCTCAGACCGTCTGTCTCAGCCCGTCTGTCTCAGACCGTCCGTCTCTGTGCTTCTGTCTCCGTCTGTCGTCCTCTGTCCGTCCGTCTCATACCGTCTGTCACAGACCGTCTGTCGCAGACCGTTTGTTTCAGACCGTCTGTGTCAGACCGTCTATCTCAGACCGTCTGTCTCAGACCGTCTGTCTCAGGCCGTCTGTCTCAGACCGTCTGTCTCAGACCGTCTGTCTCAGACCGTCTGTCTCAGACCGTCTGTCTCAGACCGTCTGTCTCAGACCGTCTGTCTCAGACCGTCTGTCTCAGTCCGTCTGCCCCTGTCCGTCTGTCTCATACCGTCTGCCTCATACCGTCTGTCTCAGACCGTATGTGTCAGACCGTCTGTCTCAGACCGTGTGTCTCAGTTTGTCCGTCTCAGACCGCCTGTCTCAGACCGTCTGTCTCAGTCCGTCTGTCTCAGATCGTGTGTCTCAGTCCGTCTGTCTCAGACCGTCTGTCTCAGACCGTCTGTCGCAGACCGTCTGTCTCAGACCGTCTGTCTCAGATCGTTTGTCTCAGTCCGCCTGTCTCCGGTCGTCTGTCTCAGACAGTCTGTCTCAGCCCGTCTGTCTCAGACCGTCCGTCTCTGTGCTTCTGTCTCCGTCTGTCGTCCTCTGTCCGTCCGTCTCATACCGTCTGTCCCAGACAATCTGTCTCAGACCGTCTGTCTCAGACCGTCTGTACAGACCGTCTGTCTCAGACCGTCTGTCTCAGACCGTCTGTCTCAGACCGTCTGTCTCAGACCGTCTGTCTCAGACCGTGTGTCTCAGTTTGTCCGTCTCAGACCGTCTGTCTCTGACCGTCTGTCTCAGACCGTGTGTCTCAGACCGTCTGTCTCAGACCGTCTGTCTCAGACCGTCTGTCTCAGACCGTCTGTCTCAGGCCGTCTGTCTCAGACCGTCTGTCTCAGACCGTCTGTCTCAGACCGTCTGTCTCAGACCGTCTGTCTCAGTCCGTCTGCCCCTGTCGGTCTGTCTCATACCGTCTGCCGCATATCGTCTGTCTCAGACCGTATGTGTCAGACCGTCTGTCTCAGACCGTGTGTCTCAGTTTGTCCGTCTCAGACCGTCTGTCTCAGACCGTCTGTCTCAGACCGTCTGTCTCAGACCGTCTGTCTCAGACCGTCTGTCTCAGACCGTCTGTCTCAGACCGTCTGTCTCAGACCGTCCGTCTCAGACCGTCTGTCTCAGACCGTGTGTCTCAGTCCGTCTGTCTCAGACCGTCTGTCGCAGACCGTCTGTTTCAGACCGTCTGTCGCAGACCGTCTGTTTCAGAACGTCTGTCGCAGACCGTCTGTTTCAGACCGTCTGTGTCAGACCGTCTATCTCAGACCGCCTGTCTCAGACCATCTGTCTCAGACCGTCTGTCTCAGACCGTCTGTGTCAGACCGTCTGTCTCAGTCCGCCTGCCTCTCTCCGTCTTTCTCATACCGTCTGTCTCAGACCGTCTGTCTCAGACCATCTGTCTCAGGCCGTCTGTCTCAGACCGTCTGTCTCAGACCATCTGTCTCAGTCCGTCTACCTCTGCCTGTCTGTCTCAGTCCGTCAGCTTCAGTCCGTCTGTCTCATTCCGTCTGTCTCAGACCATCCGTCTCGGTGCGTCTGGCTCTGTCTGTCGGCCTCTGTCCGTCTGTCTCAGTCTGTCGTCCTCTGTCCGTCCGTCTCATACCGTCTGTCTCAGACCGTCTGTCTCAGACCGACTGTCTCAGTCCGTCTGTCTCAGACCGTCTGTCTCAGACCGTCTGTCTCAGACCGTCTGTCTCAGACCGTCTGTCTCAGACCGTCTGTCTCAGACCGTCTGTCTCAGCCCGTCTGTCTCAGACCGTCCGTCTCTGTGCTTCTGTCTCCGTCTGTCGTCCTCTGTCCGTCCGTCTCATACCGTCTGTCCAGACCGTCTGTCCCAGACAATCTGTCTCAGACCGTCTGTCTCAGACCGTCTGTCTCAGACCGTCTGTCTCAGACCGTCTGTCTCAAACCGTCTGTCTCAGACCGTCTGTCTCAGACCGTGTGTCTCAGTCCGTCTGTCTCAGACCGTCTGTCGCACACCGTCTGTCGCAGACCATCTGTCTCAGACCGTCTGTCTCAGATCGTCTGTCTCAGTCCGCCTGTCTCCGTTCGTCCATCTCATACCGTCTGTCCCAGACAGTCTGTCTCAGACCGTCTGTCTCAGACCGCCTGTACAGACCGTCTGTCTCAGACCGTCTGTCTCAGACCGTCTGTCTCAGACCGTCTGTCTCAGACCGTCTGTCTCAGACCGTCTGTCTCAGACCGTCCGTCTCAGACCGTCTGTCTCAGACCGTCTGTCGCACACCGTCTGTCGCAGACCGTCTGTCTCAGACCGTCTGTCTCAGACCGTCTGTCTCAGACCGTCTGTCTCAGACCGTGTGTCTCAGTCTGTCTGTTTCAGACCGTCTGTCGCACACCGTCTGTCGCAGACCGTTTGTTTCAGACCGTCTGTGTCAGACCGTCTATCTCAGACCGTCTGTCTCAGACCGTCTGTCTCAGACCGTCTGTCTCAGACCGTCTGTCTCAGACCGTCTGTCTCAGACCGTCTGTCTCAGACCGTCTGTCTCAGACCGTCTGTCTCAGACCGTCTGTCTCAGACCGTCTGTCTCAGACCGTCTGTCTCAGACCGTCGGTCTCAGACCGTAGGTCTCAGACCGTGTGTCTCAGTTCGTCCGTCTCAGACCGTCTGTCTCAGACCGTCTGTCTCAGACCGTCTGTCTCATACCGTCTGCCTCATACCGTCTGTCTCAGACCGTATGTGTCAGACCGTCTGTCTCAGACCGTGTGTCTCAGTTTGTCCGTCTCAGACCGTCTGTCTCAGACCGTCTGTCTCAGTCCGTCTGTCTCAGATCGTGTGTCTCAGTCCGTCTGTCTCAGACCGTCTGTCTCAGACCGTCTGTCGCAGACCGTCTGTCTCAGACCGTCTGTCTCAGATCGTCTGTCTCAGTCCGCCTGTCTCCGGTCGTCTGTCTCAGACCGTCTGTCTCAGCCCGTCTGTCTCAGACCGTCCGTCTCTGTGCTTCTGTCTCCGTCTGTCGTCCTCTGTTCGTCCGTCTCATACCGTCTGTCCCAGACAATCTGTCTCAGACCGTCTGTCTCAGACCGTCTGTACAGACCGTCTGTCTCAGACCGTCTGTCTCAGACCGTCTGTCTCAGACCGTCTGTATCAGACCGTGTGTCTCAGTTTGTCCGTCTCAGACCGTCTGTCTCTGACCGTCTGTCTCAGACCGTGTGTCTCAGACCGTCTGTCTCAGACCGTCTGTCTCAGACCGTCTGTCTCAGACCGTCTGTCTCAGACCGTCTGTCTCAGACCGTCTGTCTCAGACCGTCTGTCTCAGTCCGTCTGCCCCTGTCGGTCTGTCTCATATCGTCTGCCGCATATCGTCTGTCTCAGACCGTATGTGTCAGACCGTCTGTCTCAGACCGTGTGTCTCAGTTTGTCCGTCTCAGACCGTCTGTCTCAGACCGTCTGTCTCAGACCGTCTGTCTCAGACCGTCTGTCTCAGACCGTCTGTCTCAGACCGTCTGTCTCATACCGTCTGTCTCAGACCGTCTGTCTCAGACCGTCTGTCTCAGACCGTCCGTCTCAGACCGTCTGTCTCAGACCGTGTGTCTCAGTCCGTCTGTCTCAGACCGTCTGTCGCAGACCGTCTGTTTCAGACCGTCTGCCTCTCTCCGTCTTTCTCATACCGTCTGTCTCAGACCGTCTGTCTCAGACCATCTGTCTCAGGCCGTCTGTCTCAGACCGTCTGTCTCAGACCATCTGTCTCAGTCCGTCTACCTCTGCCTGTCTGTCTCAGTCCGTCAGCTTCAGTCCGTCTGTCTCATTCCGTCTGTCTCAGACCATCCGTCTCGGTGCGTCTGGCTCTGTCTGTCGGCCTCTGTCCGTCTGTCTCAGTCTGTCGTCCTCTGTCCGTCCGTCTCATACCGTCTGTCTCAGACCGTCTGTCTCAGACCGACTGTCTCAGTCCGTCTGTCTCAGACCGTCTGTCTCAGACCGTCTGTCTCAGACCGTCTGTCTCAGACCGTCTGTCTCAGACCGTCTGTCTCAGACCGTCTGTCTCAGCCCGTCTGTCTCAGACCGTCCGTCTCTGTGCTTCTGTCTCCGTCTGTCGTCCTCTGTCCGTCCGTCTCATACCGTCTGTCCAGACCGTCTGTCCCAGACAATCTGTCTCAGACCGTCTGTCTCAGACCGTCTGTCTCAGACCGTCTGTCTCAGACCGTCTGTCTCAAACCGTCTGTCTCAGACCGTCTGTCTCAGACCGTGTGTCTCAGTCCGTCTGTCTCAGACCGTCTGTCGCACACCGTCTGTCGCAGACCATCTGTCTCAGACCGTCTGTCTCAGATCGTCTGTCTCAGTCCGCCTGTCTCCGGTCGTCCATCTCATACCGTCTGTCCCAGACAGTCTGTCTCAGACCGTCTGTCTCAGACCGTCTGTACAGACCGTCTGTCTCAGACCGTCTGTCTCAGACCGTCTGTCTCAGACCGTCTGTCTCAGACCGTCTGTCTCAGACCGTCTGTCTCAGACCGTCTGTCTCAGACCGTCTGTCTCAGACCGTCTGTCTCAGACCGTCTGTCTCAGACCGTCTGTCTCAGACCGTCTGTCTCAGACCGTCCGTCTCAGACCGTCTGTCTCAGACCGTCTGTCGCACACCGTCTGTCGCAGACCGTCTGTCTCAGACCGTCTGTCTCAGACCGTCTGTCTCAGACCGTCTGTCTCAGACCGTCTGTCTCAGACCGTCTGTCTCAGACCGTCTGTCTCAGACCGTCTGTCTCAGACCGTCTGTCTCAGACCGTCTGTCTCAGACCGTGTGTCTCAGTCTGTCTGTTTCAGACCGTCTGTCGCACACCGTCTGTCGCAGACCGTTTGTTTCAGACCGTCTGTGTCAGACCGTCTATCTCAGACCGTCTGTCTCAGACCGTCTGTCTCAGACCGTCTGTCTCAGACCGTCTGTCTCAGACCGTCTGTCTCAGACCGTCTGTCTCAGACCGTCTGTCTCAGACCGTCTGTCTCAGACCGTCTGTCTCAGTCCGCCTGCCTCTCTCCGTCTTTCTCATACCGTCTGTCTCAGACCGTCTGTCTCAGACCATCTGTCTCAGGCCGTCTGTCTCAGACCGTCTGTCTCAGACCATCTGTCTCAGTCCGTCTACCTCTGCCTGTCTGTCTCAGTCCGTCAGCTTCAGTCCGTCTGTCTCATTCCGTCTGTCTCAGACCATCCGTCTCGGTGCGTCTGGCTCTGTCTGTCGGCCTCTGTCCGTCTGTCTCAGTCTGTCGTCCTCTGTCCGTCCGTCTCATACCGTCTGTCTCAGACCGTCTGTCTCAGACCGACTGTCTCAGTCCGTCTGTCTCAGACCGTCTGTCTCAGACCGTCTGTCTCAGACCGTCTGTCTCAGACCGTCTGTCTCAGACCGTCTGTCTCAGACCGTCTGTCTCAGCCCGTCTGTCTCAGACCGTCCGTCTCTGTGCTTCTGTCTCCGTCTGTCGTCCTCTGTCCGTCCGTCTCATACCGTCTGTCCAGACCGTCTGTCCCAGACAATCTGTCTCAGACCGTCTGTCTCAGACCGTCTGTCTCAGACCGTCTGTCTCAGACCGTCTGTCTCAGACCGTCTGTCTCAAACCGTCTGTCTCAGACCGTCTGTCTCAGACCGTGTGTCTCAGTCCGTCTGTCTCAGACCGTCTGTCGCACACCGTCTGTCGCAGACCATCTGTCTCAGACCGTCTGTCTCAGATCGTCTGTCTCAGTCCGCCTGTCTCCGTTCGTCCATCTCATACCGTCTGTCCCAGACAGTCTGTCTCAGACCGTCTGTCTCAGACCGCCTGTACAGACCGTCTGTCTCAGACCGTCTGTCTCAGACCGTCTGTCTCAGACCGTCTGTCTCAGACCGTCTGTCTCAGACCGTCTGTCTCAGACCGTCTGTCTCAGACCGTCCGTCTCAGACCGTCTGTCTCAGACCGTCTGTCGCACACCGTCTGTCGCAGACCGTCTGTCTCAGACCGTCTGTCTCAGACCGTCTGTCTCAGACCGTCTGTCTCAGACCGTGTGTCTCAGTCTGTCTGTTTCAGACCGTCTGTCGCACACCGTCTGTCGCAGACCGTTTGTTTCAGACCGTCTGTGTCAGACCGTCTATCTCAGACCGTCTGTCTCAGACCGTCTGTCTCAGACCGTCTGTCTCAGACCGTCTGTCTCAGACCGTCTGTCTCAGACCGTCTGTCTCAGACCGTCTGTCTCAGACCGTCTGTCTCAGACCGTCTGTCTCAGACCGTCTGTCTCAGACCGTCTGTCTCAGACCGTCTGTCTCAGACCGTCGGTCTCAGACCGTAGGTCTCAGACCGTGTGTCTCAGTTCGTCCGTCTCAGACCGTCTGTCTCAGACCGTCTGTCTCAGACCGTCTGTCTCATACCGTCTGCCTCATACCGTCTGTCTCAGACCGTATGTGTCAGACCGTCTGTCTCAGACCGTGTGTCTCAGTTTGTCCGTCTCAGACCGTCTGTCTCAGACCGTCTGTCTCAGTCCGTCTGTCTCAGATCGTGTGTCTCAGTCCGTCTGTCTCAGACCGTCTGTCTCAGACCGTCTGTCGCAGACCGTCTGTCTCAGACCGTCTGTCTCAGATCGTCTGTCTCAGTCCGCCTGTCTCCGGTCGTCTGTCTCAGACCGTCTGTCTCAGCCCGTCTGTCTCAGACCGTCCGTCTCTGTGCTTCTGTCTCCGTCTGTCGTCCTCTGTTCGTCCGTCTCATACCGTCTGTCCCAGACAATCTGTCTCAGACCGTCTGTCTCAGACCGTTTGTACAGACCGTCTGTCTCAGACCGTCTGTCTCAGACCGTCTGTCTCAGACCGTCTGTATCAGACCGTGTGTCTCAGTTTGTCCGTCTCAGACCGTCTGTCTCTGACCGTCTGTCTCAGACCGTGTGTCTCAGACCGTCTGTCTCAGACCGTCTGTCTCAGACCGTCTGTCTCAGACCGTCTGTCTCAGACCGTCTGTCTCAGACCGTCTGTCTCAGTCCGTCTGCCCCTGTCGGTCTGTCTCATACCGTCTGCCGCATATCGTCTGTCTCAGACCGTATGTGTCAGACCGTCTGTCTCAGACCGTGTGTCTCAGTTTGTCCGTCTCAGACCGTCTGTCTCAGACCGTCTGTCTCAGACCGTCTGTCTCAGACCGTCTGTCTCAGACCGTCTGTCTCAGACCGTCTGTCTCATACCGTCTGTCTCAGACCGTCTGTCTCAGACCGTCTGTCTCAGACCGTCCGTCTCAGACCGTCTGTCTCAGACCGTGTGTCTCAGTCCGTCTGTCTCAGACCGTCTGTCGCAGACCGTCTGTTTCAGACCGTCTGCCTCTCTCCGTCTTTCTCATACCGTCTGTCTCAGACCGTCTGTCTCAGACCATCTGTCTCAGGCCGTCTGTCTCAGACCGTCTGTCTCAGACCATCTGTCTCAGTCCGTCTACCTCTGCCTGTCTGTCTCAGTCCGTCAGCTTCAGTCCGTCTGTCTCATTCCGTCTGTCTCAGACCATCCGTCTCGGTGCGTCTGGCTCTGTCTGTCGGCCTCTGTCCGTCTGTCTCAGTCTGTCGTCCTCTGTCCGTCCGTCTCATACCGTCTGTCTCAGACCGTCTGTCTCAGACCGACTGTCTCAGTCCGTCTGTCTCAGACCGTCTGTCTCAGACCGTCTGTCTCAGACCGTCTGTCTCAGACCGTCTGTCTCAGACCGTCTGTCTCAGACCGTCTGTCTCAGCCCGTCTGTCTCAGACCGTCCGTCTCTGTGCTTCTGTCTCCGTCTGTCGTCCTCTGTCCGTCCGTCTGTCTCAGACCGTCTGTCTCAGCCCGTCTGTCTCAGACCGTCCGTCTCTGTGCTTCTGTCTCCGTCTGTCGTCCTCTGTCCGTCCGTCTCATACCGTCTGCCCAGACCGTCTGTCCCAGACAATCTGTCTCAGACCGTCTGTCTCAGACCGTCTGTCTCAGACCGTCTGTCTCAGACCGTCTGTCTCAAACCGTCTGTCTCAGACCGTCTGTCTCAGACCGTGTGTCTCAGTCCGTCTGTCTCAGACCGTCTGTCGCACACCGTCTGTCGCAGACCATCTGTCTCAGACCGTCTGTCTCAGATCGTCTGTCTCAGTCCGCCTGTCTCCGGTCGTCCATCTCATACCGTCTGTCCCAGACAGTCTGTCTCAGACCGTCTGTCTCAGACCGTCTGTCTCAGACCGTCTGTCTCAGACCGTCTGTCTCAGACCGTCTGTCTCAGACCGTCTGTCTCAGTCCGTCTGCCCCTGTCGGTCTGTCTCATACCGTCTGCCGCATATCGTCTGTCTCAGACCGTATGTGTCAGACCGTCTGTCTCAGACCGTGTGTCTCAGTTTGTCCGTCTCAGACCGTCTGTCTCAGACCGTCTGTCTCAGACCGTCTGTCTCAGACCGTCTGTCTCAGACCGTCTGTCTCAGACCGTCTGTCTCATACCGTCTGTCTCAGACCGTCTGTCTCAGACCGTCTGTCTCAGACCGTCCGTCTCAGACCGTCTGTCTCAGACCGTGTGTCTCAGTCCGTCTGTCTCAGACCGTCTGTCGCAGACCGTCTGTTTCAGACCGTCTGCCTCTCTCCGTCTTTCTCATACCGTCTGTCTCAGACCGTCTGTCTCAGACCATCTGTCTCAGGCCGTCTGTCTCAGACCGTCTGTCTCAGACCATCTGTCTCAGTCCGTCTACCTCTGCCTGTCTGTCTCAGTCCGTCAGCTTCAGTCCGTCTGTCTCATTCCGTCTGTCTCAGACCATCCGTCTCGGTGCGTCTGGCTCTGTCTGTCGGCCTCTGTCCGTCTGTCTCAGTCTGTCGTCCTCTGTCCGTCCGTCTCATACCGTCTGTCTCAGACCGTCTGTCTCAGACCGACTGTCTCAGTCCGTCTGTCTCAGACCGTCTGTCTCAGACCGTCTGTCTCAGACCGTCTGTCTCAGACCGTCTGTCTCAGACCGTCTGTCTCAGACCGTCTGTCTCAGCCCGTCTGTCTCAGACCGTCCGTCTCTGTGCTTCTGTCTCCGTCTGTCGTCCTCTGTCCGTCCGTCTGTCTCAGACCGTCTGTCTCAGCCCGTCTGTCTCAGACCGTCCGTCTCTGTGCTTCTGTCTCCGTCTGTCGTCCTCTGTCCGTCCGTCTCATACCGTCTGCCCAGACCGTCTGTCCCAGACAATCTGTCTCAGACCGTCTGTCTCAGACCGTCTGTCTCAGACCGTCTGTCTCAGACCGTCTGTCTCAAACCGTCTGTCTCAGACCGTCTGTCTCAGACCGTGTGTCTCAGTCCGTCTGTCTCAGACCGTCTGTCGCACACCGTCTGTCGCAGACCATCTGTCTCAGACCGTCTGTCTCAGATCGTCTGTCTCAGTCCGCCTGTCTCCGGTCGTCCATCTCATACCGTCTGTCCCAGACAGTCTGTCTCAGACCGTCTGTCTCAGACCGTCTGTACAGACCGTCTGTCTCAGACCGTCTGTCTCAGACCGTCTGTCTCAGACCGTCTGTCTCAGACCGTCTGTCTCAGACCGTCTGTCTCAGACCGTCTGTCTCAGACCGTCTGTCTCAGACCGTCTGTCTCAGACCGTCTGTCTCAGACCGTCTGTCTCAGACCGTCCGTCTCAGACCGTCTGTCTCAGACCGTCTGTCGCACACCGTCTGTCGCAGACCGTCTGTCTCAGACCGTCTGTCTCAGACCGTCTGTCTCAGACCGTCTGTCTCAGACCGTCTGTCTCAGACCGTCTGTCTCAGACCGTCTGTCTCAGACCGTCTGTCTCAGACCGTGTGTCTCAGTCTGTCTGTTTCAGACCGTCTGTCGCACACCGTCTGTCGCAGACCGTTTGTTTCAGACCGTCTGTGTCAGACCGTCTATCTCAGACCGTCTGTCTCAGACCGTCTGTCTCAGACCGTCTGTCTCAGACCGTCTGTCTCAGACCGTCTGTCTCAGACCGTCTGTCTCAGACCGTCTGTCTCAGACCGTCTGTCTCAGTCCGCCTGCCTCTCTCCGTCTTTCTCATACCGTCTGTCTCAGACCGTCTGTCTCAGACCATCTGTCTCAGGCCGTCTGTCTCAGACCGTCTGTCTCAGACCATCTGTCTCAGTCCGTCTACCTCTGCCTGTCTGTCTCAGTCCGTCAGCTTCAGTCCGTCTGTCTCATTCCGTCTGTCTCAGACCATCCGTCTCGGTGCGTCTGGCTCTGTCTGTCGGCCTCTGTCCGTCTGTCTCAGTCTGTCGTCCTCTGTCCGTCCGTCTCATACCGTCTGTCTCAGACCGTCTGTCTCAGACCGACTGTCTCAGTCCGTCTGTCTCAGACCGTCTGTCTCAGACCGTCTGTCTCAGACCGTCTGTCTCAGACCGTCTGTCTCAGACCGTCTGTCTCAGACCGTCTGTCTCAGCCCGTCTGTCTCAGACCGTCCGTCTCTGTGCTTCTGTCTCCGTCTGTCGTCCTCTGTCCGTCCGTCTCATACCGTCTGTCCAGACCGTCTGTCCCAGACAATCTGTCTCAGACCGTCTGTCTCAGACCGTCTGTCTCAGACCGTCTGTCTCAGACCGTCTGTCTCAAACCGTCTGTCTCAGACCGTCTGTCTCAGACCGTGTGTCTCAGTCCGTCTGTCTCAGACCGTCTGTCGCACACCGTCTGTCGCAGACCATCTGTCTCGGACCGTCTGTCTCAGATCGTCTGTCTCAGTCCGCCTGTCTCCGGTCGTCCATCTCATACCGTCTGTCCCAGACAGTCTGTCTCAGACCGTCTGTCTCAGACCGTCTGTACAGACCGTCTGTCTCAGACCGTCTGTCTCAGACCGTCTGTCTCAGACCGTCTGTCTCAGACCGTCTGTCTCAGACCGTCCGTCTCAGACCGTCTGTCTCAGACCGTCTGTCGCACACCGTCTGTCGCAGACCGTCTGTCTCAGACCGTCTGTCTCAGACCGTCTGTCTCAGACCGTCTGTCTCAGACCGTCTGTCTCAGACCGTGTGTCTCAGTCTGTCTGTTTCAGACCGTCTGTCGCACACCGTCTGTCGCAGACCGTTTGTTTCAGACCGTCTGTGTCAGACCGTCTATCTCAGACCGTCTGTCTCAGACCGTCTGTCTCAGACCGTCTGTCTCAGACCGTCTGTCTCAGACCGTCTGTCTCAGACCGTCTGTCTCAGACCGTCTGTCTCAGACCGTCTGTCTCAGACCGTCTGTCTCAGACCGTCTGTCTCAGACCGTCTGTCTCAGACCGTCTGTCTCAGACCGTCTGTCTCAGACCGTCGGTCTCAGACCGTAGGTCTCAGACCGTGTGTCTCAGTTCGTCCGTCTCAGACCGTCTGTCTCAGACCGTCTGTCTCAGACCGTCTGTCTCAGACCGTCTGTCTCATACCGTCTGCCTCATACCGTCTGTCTCAGACCGTATGTGTCAGACCGTCTGTCTCAGACCGTGCGTCTCAGTTTGTCCGTCTCAGACCGTCTGTCTCAGACCGTCTGTCTCAGTCCGTCTGTCTCAGATCGTGTGTCTCAGTCCGTCTGTCTCAGACCGTCTGTCTCAGACCGTCTGTCTCAGACCGTCTGTCTCAGACCGTCCGTCTCAGACCGTCTGTCTCAGACCGTCTGTCGCACACCGTCTGTCGCAGACCGTCTGTCTCAGACCGTCTGTCTCAGACCGTCTGTCTCAGACCGTCTGTCTCAGACCGTCTGTCTCAGACCGTGTGTCTCAGTCTGTCTGTTTCAGACCGTCTGTCGCACACCGTCTGTCGCAGACCGTTTGTTTCAGACCGTCTGTGTCAGACCGTCTATCTCAGACCGTCTGTCTCAGACCGTCTGTCTCAGACCGTCTGTCTCAGACCGTCTGTCTCAGACCGTCTGTCTCAGACCGTCTGTCTCAGACCGTCTGTCTCAGACCGTCTGTCTCAGACCGTCTGTCTCAGACCGTCTGTCTCAGACCGTCTGTCTCAGACCGTCTGTCTCAGACCGTCGGTCTCAGACCGTAGGTCTCAGACCGTGTGTCTCAGTTCGTCCGTCTCAGACCGTCTGTCTCAGACCGTCTGTCTCAGACCGTCTGTCTCAGACCGTCTGTCTCATACCGTCTGCCTCATACCGTCTGTCTCAGACCGTATGTGTCAGACCGTCTGTCTCAGACCGTGCGTCTCAGTTTGTCCGTCTCAGACCGTCTGTCTCAGACCGTCTGTCTCAGTCCGTCTGTCTCAGATCGTGTGTCTCAGTCCGTCTGTCTCAGACCGTCTGTCTCAGACCGTCTGTCTCAGACCGTGTGTCTCAGTTTGTCCGTCTCAAACCGTCTGTCTCTGACCGTCTGTCTCAGACCGTGTGTCTCAGACCGTCTGTCTCAGACCGTCTGTCTCAGACCGTCTGTCTCAGACCGTCTGTCTCAGACCGTCTGTCTCAGACCGTCTGTCTCAGTCCGTCTGCCCCTGTCGGTCTGTCTCATACCGTCTGCCGCATATCGTCTGTCTCAGACCGTATGTGTCAGACCGTCTGTCTCAGACCGTGTGTCTCAGTTTGTCCGTCTCAGACCGTCTGTCTCAGACCGTCTGTCTCAGACCGTCTGTCTCAGACCGTCTGTCTCAGACCGTCTGTCTCAGACCGTCTGTCTCAGACCGTCTGTCTCAGACCGTCTGTCTCAGACCGTCCGTCTCAGACCGTCTGTCTCAGACCGTGTGTCTCAGTCCGTCTGTCTCAGACCGTCTGTCGCAGACCGTCTGTTTCAGACCGTCTGCCTCTCTCCGTCTTTCTCATACCGTCTGTCTCAGACCGTCTGTCTCAGACCATCTGTCTCAGGCCGTCTGTCTCAGACCGTCTGTCTCAGACCATCTGTCTCAGTCCGTCTACCTCTGCCTGTCTGTCTCAGTCCGTCAGCTTCAGTCCGTCCGTCTCATTCCGTCTGTCTCAGACCATCCGTCTCGGTGCGTCTGGCTCTGTCTGTCGGCCTCTGTCCGTCTGTCTCAGTCTGTCGTCCTCTGTCCGTCCGTCTCATACCGTCTGTCTCAGACCGTCTGTCCCAGACAATCTGTCTCAGACCGTCTGTCTCAGACCGTCTGTCTCAGACCGTCTGTCTCAGACCGTCTGTCTCAAACCGTCTGTCTCAGACCGTCTGTCTCAGACCGTGTGTCTCAGTCCGTCTGTCTCAGACCGTCTGTCGCACACCGTCTGTCGCAGACCATCTGTCTCAGACCGTCTGTCTCAGATCGTCTGTCTCAGTCCGCCTGTCTCCGGTCGTCCATCTCATACCGTCTGTCCCAGACAGTCTGTCTCAGACCGTCTGTCTCAGACCGTCTGTACAGACCGTCTGTCTCAGACCGTCTGTCTCAGACCGTCTGTCTCAGACCGTCTGTCTCAGACCGTCTGTCTCAGACCGTCTGTCTCAGACCGTCTGTCTCAGACCGTCTGTCTCAGACCGTCTGTCTCAGACCGTCTGTCTCAGACCGTCTGTCTCAGACCGTCCGTCTCAGACCGTCTGTCTCAGACCGTCTGTCGCACACCGTCTGTCGCAGACCGTCTGTCTCAGACCGTCTGTCTCAGACCGTCTGTCTCAGACCGTCTGTCTCAGACCGTCTGTCTCAGACCGTCTGTCTCAGACCGTCTGTCTCAGACCGTCTGTCTCAGACCGTCTGTCTCAGACCGTCTGTCTCAGACCGTCTGTCTCAGACCGTCTGTCTCAGACCGTCTGTCTCAGACCGTGTGTCTCAGTCTGTCTGTTTCAGACCGTCTGTCGCACACCGTCTGTCGCAGACCGTTTGTTTCAGACCGTCTGTGTCAGACCGTCTATCTCAGACCGTCTGTCTCAGACCGTCTGTCTCAGACCGTCTGTCTCAGACCGTCTGTCTCAGACCGTCTGTCTCAGACCGTCTGTCTCAGACCGTCTGTCTCAGACCGTCTGTCTCAGACCGTCTGTCTCAGACCGTCTGTTTCAGACCGTCTGTCTCAGACCGTCTGTCTCAGACCGTCTGTCTCAGACCGTCGGTCTCAGACCGTCGGTCTCAGACCGTGTGTCTCAGTTTGTCCGTCTCAGACCGTCTGTCTCAGACCGTCTGTCTCAGACCGTCTGTCTCAGACCGTCTGTCTCAGACCGTCTGTCTCAGACCGTCTGTCTCAGACCGTCTGTCTCAGACCGTCTGTCTCAGACCGTCTGTCTCAGACCGTCTGTCTCAGACCGTCTGTCTCAGACCGTCTGTCTCAGACCGTCTGTCGCAGACCGTCTGTCTCAGACCGTCTGTCTCAGATCGTCTGTCTCAGTCCGCCTGTCTCCGGTCGTCTGTCTCAGACCGTCTGTCTCAGCCCGTCTGTCTCAGACCGTCCGTCTCTGTGCTTCTGTCTCCGTCTGTCGTCCTCTGTCCGTCCGTCTCATACCGTCTGTCCCAGACAATCTGTCTCAGACCGTCTGTCTCAGACCGTCTGTACAGACCGTCTGTCTCAGACCGTCTGTCTCAGACCGTCTGTCTCAGACCGTCTGTCTCAGACCGTCTGTCTCAGACCGTCTGTCTCAGACCGTCTGTCTCAGACCGTCTGTCTCAGACCGTCTGTCTCAGACCGTCTGTCTCAGACCGTCTGTCTCAGACCGTCTGTCTCAGACCGTCTGTCTCAGACCGTCTGTCTCAGACCGTCTGTCTCAGACCGTCTGTCTCAGACCGTCTGTCTCAGACCGTCTGTCTCAGACCGTGTGTCTCAGTTTGTCCGTCTCAGACCGTCTGTCTCTGACCGTCTGTCTCAGACCGTGTGTCTCAGACCGTCTGTCTCAGACCGTCTGTCTCAGACCGTCTGTCTCAGACCGTCTGTCTCAGACCGTCTGTCTCAGTCCGTCTGCCCCTGTCGGTCTGTCTCATACCGTCTGCCGCATATCGTCTGTCTCAGACCGTATGTGTCAGACCGTCTGTCTCAGACCGTGTGTCTCAGTTTGTCCGTCTCAGACCGTCTGTCTCAGCCCGTCTGTCTCAGACCGTCCGTCTCTGTGCTTCTGTCTCCGTCTGTCGTCCTCTGTCCGTCCGTCTCATACCGTCTGTCCAGACCGTCTGTCCCAGACAATCTGTCTCAGACCGTCTGTCTCAGACCGTCTGTCTCAGACCGTCTGTCTCAGACCGTCTGTCTCAAACCGTCTGTCTCAGACCGTCTGTCTCAGACCGTGTGTCTCAGTCCGTCTGTCTCAGACCGTCTGTCGCACACCGTCTGTCGCAGACCATCTGTCTCAGACCGTCTGTCTCAGATCGTCTGTCTCAGTCCGCCTGTCTCCGGTCGTCCATCTCATACCGTCTGTCCCAGACAGTCTGTCTCAGACCGTCTGTCTCAGACCGTCTGTACAGACCGTCTGTCTCAGACCGTCTGTCTCAGACCGTCTGTCTCAGACCGTCTGTCTCAGACCGTCTGTCTCAGACCGGCTGTCTCAGACCGTCTGTCTCAGACCGTCTGTCTCAGACCGTCTGTCTCAGACCGTCTGTCTCAGACCGTCCGTCTCAGACCGTCTGTCTCAGACCGTCTGTCGCACACCGTCTGTCGCAGACCGTCTGTCTCAGACCGTCTGTCTCAGACCGTCTGTCTCAGACCGTCTGTCTCAGACCGTCTGTCTCAGACCGTCTGTCTCAGACCGTCTGTCTCAGACCGTCTGTCTCAGACCGTCTGTCTCAGACCGTCTGTCTCAGACCGTCTGTCTCAGACCGTCTGTCTCAGACCGTGTGTCTCAGTCTGTCTGTTTCAGACCGTCTGTCGCACACCGTCTGTCGCAGACCGTTTGTTTCAGACCGTCTGTGTCAGACCGTCTATCTCAGACCGTCTGTCTCAGACCGTCTGTCTCAGACCGTCTGTCTCAGACCGTCTGTCTCAGACCGTCTGTCTCAGACCGTCTGTCTCAGACCGTCTGTCTCAGACCGTCTGTCTCAGACCGTCTGTCTCAGACCGTCTGTCTCAGACCGTCTGTTTCAGACCGTCTGTCTCAGACCGTCTGTCTCAGACCGTCTGTCTCAGACCGTCGGTCTCAGACCGTCGGTCTCAGACCGTGTGTCTCAGTTTGTCCGTCTCAGACCGTCTGTCTCAGACCGTCTGTCTCAGACCGTCTGTCTCAGACCGTCTGTCTCAGACCGTCTGTCTCAGACCGTCTGTCTCAGACCGTCTGTCTCAGACCGTCTGTCTCAGACCGTCTGTCTCAGACCGTCTGTCTCAGACCGTCTGTCTCAGACCGTCTGTCTCAGACCGTCTGTCTCAGACCGTCTGTCGCAGACCGTCTGTCTCAGACCGTCTGTCTCAGACCGTCTGTACAGACCGTCTGTCTCAGACCGTCTGTCTCAGACCGTCTGTCTCAGACCGTCTGTCTCAGACCGTCTGTCTCAGACCGTCTGTCTCAGACCGTCTGTCTCAGACCGTCTGTCTCAGACCGTCTGTCTCAGACCGTCTGTCTCAGACCGTCTGTCTCAGACCGTCTGTCTCAGACCGTCTGTCTCAGACCGTCTGTCTCAGACCGTCTGTCTCAGACCGTCTGTCTCAGACCGTCTGTCTCAGACCGTCTGTCTCAGACCGTCTGTCTCAGACCGTGTGTCTCAGTTTGTCCGTCTCAGACCGTCTGTCTCTGACCGTCTGTCTCAGACCGTGTGTCTCAGACCGTCTGTCTCAGACCGTCTGTCTCAGACCGTCTGTCTCAGACCGTCTGTCTCAGACCGTCTGTCTCAGTCCGTCTGCCCCTGTCGGTCTGTCTCATACCGTCTGCCGCATATCGTCTGTCTCAGACCGTATGTGTCAGACCGTCTGTCTCAGACCGTGTGTCTCAGTTTGTCCGTCTCAGACCGTCTGTCTCAGCCCGTCTGTCTCAGACCGTCCGTCTCTGTGCTTCTGTCTCCGTCTGTCGTCCTCTGTCCGTCCGTCTCATACCGTCTGTCCAGACCGTCTGTCCCAGACAATCTGTCTCAGACCGTCTGTCTCAGACCGTCTGTCTCAGACCGTCTGTCTCAGACCGTCTGTCTCAAACCGTCTGTCTCAGACCGTCTGTCTCAGACCGTGTGTCTCAGTCCGTCTGTCTCAGACCGTCTGTCGCACACCGTCTGTCGCAGACCATCTGTCTCAGACCGTCTGTCTCAGATCGTCTGTCTCAGTCCGCCTGTCTCCGGTCGTCCATCTCATACCGTCTGTCCCAGACAGTCTGTCTCAGACCGTCTGTCTCAGACCGTCTGTACAGACCGTCTGTCTCAGACCGTCTGTCTCAGACCGTCTGTCTCAGACCGTCTGTCTCAGACCGTCTGTCTCAGACCGTCTGTCTCAGACCGTCTGTCTCAGACCGTCTGTCTCAGACCGTCTGTCTCAGACCGTCCGTCTCAGACCGTCTGTCTCAGACCGTCTGTCGCACACCGTCTGTCGCAGACCGTCTGTCTCAGACCGTCTGTCTCAGACCGTCTGTCTCAGACCGTCTGTCTCAGACCGTCTGTCTCAGACCGTCTGTCTCAGACCGTCTGTCTCAGACCGTCTGTCTCAGACCGTCTGTCTCAGACCGTCTGTCTCAGACCGTCTGTCTCAGACCGTCTGTCTCAGACCGTGTGTCTCAGTCTGTCTGTTTCAGACCGTCTGTCGCACACCGTCTGTCGCAGACCGTTTGTTTCAGACCGTCTGTGTCAGACCGTCTATCTCAGACCGTCTGTCTCAGACCGTCTGTCTCAGACCGTCTGTCTCAGACCGTCTGTCTCAGACCGTCTGTCTCAGACCGTCTGTCTCAGACCGTCTGTCTCAGACCGTCTGTCTCAGACCGTCTGTCTCAGACCGTCTGTCTCAGACCGTCTGTCTCAGACCGTCTGTTTCAGACCGTCTGTCTCAGACCGTCTGTCTCAGACCGTCTGTCTCAGACCGTCGGTCTCAGACCGTCGGTCTCAGACCGTGTGTCTCAGTTTGTCCGTCTCAGACCGTCTGTCTCAGACCGTCTGTCTCAGACCGTCTGTCTCAGACCGTCTGTCTCAGACCGTCTGTCTCAGACCGTCTGTCTCAGACCGTCTGTCTCAGACCGTCTGTCTCAGACCGTCTGTCTCAGACCGTCTGTCTCAGACCGTCTGTCTCAGACCGTCTGTCTCAGACCGTCTGTCTCAGACCGTCTGTCTCAGACCGTCTGTCGCAGACCGTCTGTCTCAGACCGTCTGTCTCAGATCGTCTGTCTCAGTCCGCCTGTCTCCGGTCGTCTGTCTCAGACCGTCTGTCTCAGCCCGTCTGTCTCAGACCGTCCGTCTCTGTGCTTCTGTCTCCGTCTGTCGTCCTCTGTCCGTCCGTCTCATACCGTCTGTCCCAGACAATCTGTCTCAGACCGTCTGTCTCAGACCGTCTGTACAGACCGTCTGTCTCAGACCGTCTGTCTCAGACCGTCTGTCTCAGACCGTCTGTCTCAGACCGTCTGTCTCAGACCGTCTGTCTCAGACCGTCTGTCTCAGACCGTCTGTCTCAGACCGTCTGTCTCAGACCGTCTGTCTCAGACCGTCTGTCTCAGACCGTCTGTCTCAGACCGTCTGTCTCAGACCGTCTGTCTCAGACCGTCTGTCTCAGACCGTGTGTCTCAGTTTGTCCGTCTCAGACCGTCTGTCTCTGACCGTCTGTCTCAGACCGTGTGTCTCAGACCGTCTGTCTCAGACCGTCTGTCTCAGACCGTCTGTCTCAGACCGTCTGTCTCAGACCGTCTGTCTCAGACCGTCTGTCTCAGTCCGTCTGCCCCTGTCGGTCTGTCTCATACCGTCTGCCGCATATCGTCTGTCTCAGACCGTATGTGTCAGACCGTCTGTCTCATACCGTGTGTCTCAGTTTGTCCGTCTCAGACCGTCTGTCTCAGACCGTCTGTCTCAGGGCGTCTGTCTCGGACCGTCTGACTCAGACCGTCTGTCTCAGACCGTCTGTCTCAGACCGTCTGTCTCAGACCGTCTGTCGTAGACCGTCTGTCTCAGACCGTCTGTCTCAGATCGTCTGTCTCAGTCCGCCTGTCTCCGGTCGTCTGTCTCAGACCGTCTGTCTCAGCCCGTCTGTCTCAGACCGTCCGTCTCTGTGCTTCTGTCTCCGTCTGTCGTCCTCTGTCCGTCCGTCTCATACCGTCTGTCCCAGACAATCTGTCTCAGACCGTCTGTCTCAGACCGTCTGTACAGACCGTCTGTCTCAGACCGTCTGTCTCAGACCGTCTGTCTCAGACCGTCTGTCTCAGACCGTGTGTCTCAGTTTGTCCGTCTCAGACCGTCTGTCTCTGACCGTCTGTCTCAGACCGTGTGTCTCAGACCCTCTGTCTCAGACCGTCTGTCTCAGACCGTCTGTCTCAGACCGTCTGTCTCAGACCGTCTGTCTCAGACCGTCTGTCTCAGACCGTCTGTCTCAGACCGTCTGTCTCAGACCGTCTGTCTCAGACCGTCTGTCTCAGTCCGTCTGCCCCTGTCGGTCTGTCTCATACCGTCTGCCGCATATCGTCTGTCTCAGACCGTATGTGTCAGACCGTCTGTACAGACCGTCTGTCTCAGACCGTCTGTCTCAGACCGTCTGTCTCAGACCGTCTGTCTCAGACCGTCTGTCTCAGACCGTGTGTCTCAGTTTGTCCGTCTCAGACCGTCTGTCTCTGACCGTCTGTCTCAGACCGTGTGTCTCAGACCGTCTGTCTCAGACCGTCTGTCTCAGACCGTCTGTCTCAGACCGTCTGTCTCAGACCGTCTGTCTCAGACCGTCTGTCTCAGACCGTCTGTCTCAGACCGTCTGTCTCAGACCGTCTGTCTCAGACCGTCTGTCTCAGTCCGTCTGCCCCTGTCGGTCTGTCTCATACCGTCTGCCGCATATCGTCTGTCTCAGACCGTATGTGTCAGACCGTCTGTCTCAGACCGTGTGTCTCAGTTTGTCCGTCTCAGACCGTCTGTCTCAGACCGTCTGTCTCAGACCGTCTGTCTCAGACCGTCTGTCTCAGACCGTCTGTCTCAGACCGTCTGTCTCAGACCGTCTGTCTCAGACCGTCTGTCTCAGTCCGTCTGCCTCTGTCCGTCTGTCTCATACCGTCTGCCTCATACCGTGTGTCTCAGACCGTATGTGTCAGACCGTCTGTCTCAGACCGTGTGTCTCAGTTTGTCCGTCTCAGACCGTGTGTCTCAGTTTGTCCGTCTCAGACCGTCTGTCTCAGACCGTCTGTCTCAGTCCGTCTGTCTCAGATCGTGTGTCTCAGTCCGTCTGTCTCAGACCGTCTGTCTCAGACCGTCTGTCGCAGACCGTCTGTCTCAGACCGTCTGTCTCAGATCGTCTGTCTCAGTCCGCCTGTCTCCGGTCGTCCATCTCATACCGTCTGTCCCAGACAGTCTGTCTCAGACCGTCTGTCTCAGACCGTCTGTACAGACCGTCTGTCTCAGACCGTCTGTCTCAGACCGTCTGTCTCAGACCGACTGTCTCAGACCGTCTGTCTCAGACCGTCTGTCTCAGACCGTCTGTCTCAGACCGTCTGTCTCAGACCGTGTGTCTCAGTCTGTCTGTTTCAGACCGTCTGTCGCACACCGTCTGTCGCAGACCGTTTGTTTCAGACCGTCTGTGTCAGACCGTCTATCTCAGACCGTCTGTCTCAGACCGTATGTGTCAGACCGTCTGTCTCAGACCGTGTGTCTCAGTTTGTCCGTCTCAGACCGTGTGTCTCAGTTTGTCCGTCTCAGACCGTCTGTCTCAGACCGTCTGTCTCAGTCCGTCTGTCTCAGATCGTGTGTCTCAGTCCGTCTGTCTCAGACCGTCTGTCTCAGACCGTCTGTCTCAGTCCGTCTGCCCCTGTCGGTCTGTCTCATACCGTCTGCCGCATATCGTCTGTCTCAGACCGTATGTGTCAGACCGTCTGTCTCAGACCGTGTGTCTCAGTTTGTCCGTCTCAGACCGTCTGTCTCAGACCGTCTGTCTCAGACCGTCTGTCTCAGACCGTCTGTCTCAGACCGTCTGTCTCAGACCGTCTGTCTCAGACCGTCTGTCTCAGACCGTCTGTCTCAGACCGTCTGTCTCAGACCGTCTGTCTCAGACCGTCTGTCTCAGACCGTCTGTCTCAGACCGTCTGTCTCAGACCGTCTGTCTCAGACCGTCTGTCTCAGACCGTCTGTCTCAGACCGTCTGTCTCAGACCGTCTGTCTCAGACCGTGTGTCTCAGTTTGTCCGTCTCAGACCGTCTGTCTCTGACCGTCTGTCTCAGACCGTGTGTCTCAGACCGTCTGTCTCAGACCGTCTGTCTCAGACCGTCTGTCTCAGACCGTCTGTCTCAGACCGTCTGTCTCAGACCGTCTGTCTCAGACCGTCTGTCTCAGTCCGTCTGCCCCTGTCGGTCTGTCTCATACCGTCTGCCGCATATCGTCTGTCTCAGACCGTATGTGTCAGACCGTCTGTCTCAGACCGTGTGTCTCAGTTTGTCCGTCTCAGACCGTCTGTCTCAGACCGTCTGTCTCAGACCGTCTGTCTCGGACCGTCTGACTCAGACCGTCTGTCTCAGACCGTCTGTCTCAGACCGTCTGTCTCAGACCGTCTGTCGTAGACCGTCTGTCTCAGACCGTCTGTCTCAGATCGTCTGTCTCAGTCCGCCTGTCTCCGGTCGTCTGTCTCAGACCGTCTGTCTCAGCCCGTCTGTCTCAGACCGTCCGTCTCTGTGCTTCTGTCTCCGTCTGTCGTCCTCTGTCCGTCCGTCTCATACCGTCTGTCCCAGACAATCTGTCTCAGACCGTCTGTCTCAGACCGTCTGTACAGACCGTCTGTCTCAGACCGTCTGTCTCAGACCGTCTGTCTCAGACCGTCTGTCTCAGACCGTGTGTCTCAGTTTGTCCGTCTCAGACCGTCTGTCTCTGACCGTCTGTCTCAGACCGTGTGTCTCAGACCCTCTGTCTCAGACCGTCTGTCTCAGACCGTCTGTCTCAGACCGTCTGTCTCAGACCGTCTGTCTCAGACCGTCTGTCTCAGACCGTCTGTCTCAGACCGTCTGTCTCAGACCGTCTGTCTCAGACCGTCTGTCTCAGTCCGTCTGCCCCTGTCGGTCTGTCTCATACCGTCTGCCGCATATCGTCTGTCTCAGACCGTATGTGTCAGACCGTCTGTACAGACCGTCTGTCTCAGACCGTCTGTCTCAGACCGTCTGTCTCAGACCGTCTGTCTCAGACCGTCTGTCTCAGACCGTCTGTCTCAGACCGTGTGTCTCAGTTTGTCCGTCTCAGACCGTCTGTCTCTGACCGTCTGTCTCAGACCGTGTGTCTCAGACCGTCTGTCTCAGACCGTCTGTCTCAGACCGTCTGTCTCAGACCGTCTGTCTCAGACCGTCTGTCTCAGACCGTCTGTCTCAGACCGTCTGTCTCAGACCGTCTGTCTCAGACCGTCTGTCTCAGACCGTCTGTCTCAGACCGTCTGTCTCAGTCCGTCTGCCCCTGTCGGTCTGTCTCATACCGTCTGCCGCATATCGTCTGTCTCAGACCGTATGTGTCAGACCGTCTGTCTCAGACCGTGTGTCTCAGTTTGTCCGTCTCAGACCGTCTGTCTCAGACCGTCTGTCTCAGACCGTCTGTCTCAGACCGTCTGTCTCAGACCGTCTGTCTCAGACCGTCTGTCTCAGACCGTCTGTCTCAGTCCGTCTGCCTCTGTCCGTCTGTCTCATACCGTCTGCCTCATACCGTGTGTCTCAGACCGTATGTGTCAGACCGTCTGTCTCAGACCGTGTGTCTCAGTTTGTCCGTCTCAGACCGTGTGTCTCAGTTTGTCCGTCTCAGACCGTCTGTCTCAGACCGTCTGTCTCAGTCCGTCTGTCTCAGATCGTGTGTCTCAGTCCGTCTGTCTCAGACCGTCTGTCTCAGACCGTCTGTCGCAGACCGTCTGTCTCAGACCGTCTGTCTCAGATCGTCTGTCTCAGTCCGCCTGTCTCCGGTCGTCCATCTCATACCGTCTGTCCCAGACAGTCTGTCTCAGACCGTCTGTCTCAGACCGTCTGTACAGACCGTCTGTCTCAGACCGTCTGTCTCAGACCGTCTGTCTCAGACCGACTGTCTCAGACCGTCTGTCTCAGACCGTCTGTCTCAGACCGTCTGTCTCAGACCGTCTGTCTCAGACCGTGTGTCTCAGTCTGTCTGTTTCAGACCGTCTGTCGCACACCGTCTGTCGCAGACCGTTTGTTTCAGACCGTCTGTGTCAGACCGTCTATCTCAGACCGTCTGTCTCAGACCGTATGTGTCAGACCGTCTGTCTCAGACCGTGTGTCTCAGTTTGTCCGTCTCAGACCGTGTGTCTCAGTTTGTCCGTCTCAGACCGTCTGTCTCAGACCGTCTGTCTCAGTCCGTCTGTCTCAGATCGTGTGTCTCAGTCCGTCTGTCTCAGACCGTCTGTCTCAGACCGTCTGTCGCAGACCGTCTGTCTCAGACCGTCTGTCTCAGATCGTCTGTCTCAGTCCGCCTGTCTCCGGTCGTCTGTCTCAGACCGTCTGTCTCAGCCCGTCTGTCTCAGACCGTCCGTCTCTGTGCTTCTGTCTCCGTCTGTCGTCCTCTGTCCGTCCGTCTCTTACCGTCTGTCCCAGACAATCTGTCTCAGACCGTCTGTCTCAGACCGTCTGTACAGACCGTCTGTCTCAGACCGTCTGTCTCAGACCGTCTGTCTCAGACCGTCTGTCTCAGACCGTCTGTCTCAGACCGTCTGTCTCAGACCGTCTGTCTCAGACCGTCTGTCTCAGACCGTCTGTCTCAGACCGTCTGTCTCAGACCGTCTGTCTACGACCGTCTGTCTCAGACCGTGTGTCTCAGTTTGTCCGTCTCAGACCGTCTGTCTCTGACCGTCTGTCTCAGACCGTGTGTCTCAGACCGTCTGTCTCAGACCGTCTGTCTCAGACCGTCTGTCTCAGACCGTCTGTCTCAGACCGTCTGTCTCAGTCCGTCTGCCCCTGTCGGTCTGTCTCATACCGTCTGCCGCATATCGTCTGTCTCAGACCGTATGTGTCAGACCGTCTGTCTCAGACCGTGTGTCTCAGTTTGTCCGTCTCAGACCGTCTGTCTCAGACCGTCTGTCTCAGACCGTCTGTCTCAGACCGTCTGTCTCAGACCGTCTGTCTCAGACCGTCTGTCTCAGACCGTGTGTCTCAGTTTGTCCGTCTCAGACCGTCTGTCTCTGACCGTCTGTCTCAGACCGTGTGTCTCAGACCGTCTGTCTCAGACCGTCTGTCTCAGACCGTCTGTCTCAGACCGTCTGTCTCAGTCCGTCTGCCCCTGTCGGTCTGTCTCATACCGTCTGCCGCATATCGTCTGTCTCAGACCGTATGTGTCAGACCGTCTGTCTCAGACCGTGTGTCTCAGTTTGTCCGTCTCAGACCGTCTGTCTCAGACCGTCTGTACAGACCGTCTGTCTCAGACCGTCTGTCTCAGACCGTCTGTCTCAGACCGTCTGTCTCAGACCGTCTGTCTCAGACCGTCTGTCTCAGACCGTCTGTCTCAGACCGTCCGTCTCAGACCGTCTGTCTCAGACCGTCTGTCGCACACCGTCTGTCGCAGACCGTCTGTCTCAGACCGTCTGTCTCAGACCGTCTGTCTCAGACCGTCTGTCTCAGACCGTCTGTCTCAGACCGTCTGTCTCAGACCGTCTGTCTCAGACCGTGTGTCTCAGTCTGTCTGTTTCAGACCGTCTGTCGCACACCATCTGTCGCAGACCGTTTGTTTCAGACCGGCTGTGTCAGACCGTCTATCTCAGACCGTCTGTCTCAGACCGTCTGTCTCAGACCGTCTGTCTCAGACCGTCTGTCTCAGACCGTCTGTCTCAGACCGTCTGTCTCAGACCGTCTGTCTCAGACCGTCTGTCTCAGACCGTCTGTCTCAGACCGTCTGTCTCAGACCGTCGGTCTCAGACCGTGTGTCTCAGTTCGTCCGTCTCAGACCGTCTGTCTCAGACCGTCTGTCTCAGACCGTCTGTCTCAGACCGTCTGTCTCAGACCGTGTGTCTCAGTCCGTCTGTCGCACACCGTCTGTCGCAGACCGTCTGTCTCAGACCGTCTGTCTCAGATCGTCTGTCTCAGTCCGCCTGTCTCCGGTCGTCTGTCTCAGACCGTCTGTCTCAGCCCGTCTGGCTCAGACCGTCTGTCTCAGACCGTCTGTCTCAGACCGTCTGTCTCAGACCGTCTGTCGCAGACCGTCTGTTTCAGACCGTCTGTCGCAGACCGTCTGTTTCAGAACGTCTGTCGCAGACCGTCTGTTTCAGACCGTCTGTGTCAGACCGTCTATCTCAGACCGCCTGTCTCAGACCATCTGTCTCAGACCGTCTGTCTCAGACCGTCTGTGTCAGACCGTCTGTCTCAGTCCGCCTGCCTCTCTCCGTCTTTCTCATACCGTCTGTCTCAGACCGTCTGTCTCAGACCATCTGTCTCAGGCCGTCTGTCTCAGACCGTCTGTCTCAGACCATCTGTCTCAGTCCGTCTACCTCTGCCTGTCTGTCTCAGTCCGTCAGCTTCAGTCCGTCTGTCTCATTCCGTCTGTCTCAGACCATCCGTCTCCGTGCGTCTGGCTCTGTCTGTCGGCCTCTGTCCGTCTGTCTCAGTCTGTCGTCCTCTGTCCGTCCGTCTCATACCGTCTGTCTCAGACCGTCTGTCTCAGACCGACTGTCTCAGTCCGTCTGTCTCAGACCGTCTGTCTCAGACCGTCTGTCTCAGACCGTCTGTCTCAGACCGTCTGTCTCAGACCGTCTGTCTCAGACCGTCTGTCTCAGACCGTCTGTCTCAGACCGTCTGTCTCAGCCCGTCTGTCTCAGACCGTCCGTCTCTGTGCTTCTGTCTCCGTCTGTCGTCCTCTGTCCGTCCGTCTCATACCGTCTGTCCAGACCGTCTGTCCCAGACAATCTGTCTCAGACCGTCTGTCTCAGACCGTGTGTCTCAGTCCGTCTGTCTCAGACTGTCTGTCGCACACCGTCTGTCGCACACCGTTTGTTTCAGACCGTCTGTGTCAGACCGTCTATCTCAGACCGTCTTTCTCAGACCGTCTGTCTCAGACCGTCTGTCTCAGACCGTCTGTCTCAGACCGTCGGTCTCAGACCGTCTGTCTCAGACCGTCTGTCTCAGTCCGTCTGCCCCTGTCCGTCTGTCTCAGACCGCCTGTCTCAGACCATCTGTCTCAGACCGTCTGTCTCAGACCGTCTGTGTCAGACCGTCTGTCTCAGACCGTCTGTCTCAGACCGTCTGTCTCAGACCGTCTGTCTCAGACCGTCTGTCTCAGACCGTCTGTCTCAGACCGTCTGTCTCAGTCCGTCTGCCCCTGTCGGTCTGTCTCATACCGTCTGCCGCATATCGTCTGTCTCAGACCGTATGTGTCAGACCGTCTGTACAGACCGTCTGTCTCAGACCGTCTGTCTCAGACCGTCTGTCTCAGACCGTCTGTCTCAGACCGTCTGTCTCAGACCGTGTGTCTCAGTTTGTCCGTCTCAGACCGTCTGTCTCTGACCGTCTGTCTCAGACCGTGTGTCTCAGACCGTCTGTCTCAGACCGTCTGTCTCAGACCGTCTGTCTCAGACCGTCTGTCTCAGACCGTCTGTCTCAGACCGTCTGTCTCAGACCGTCTGTCTCAGACCGTCTGTCTCAGACCGTCTGTCTCAGACCGTCTGTCTCAGACCGTCTGTCTCAGTCCGTCTGCCCCTGTCGGTCTGTCTCATACCGTCTGCCGCATATCGTCTGTCTCAGACCGTATGTGTCAGACCGTCTGTCTCAGACCGTGTGTCTCAGTTTGTCCGTCTCAGACCGTCTGTCTCAGACCGTCTGTCTCAGACCGTCTGTCTCAGACCGTCTGTCTCAGACCGTCTGTCTCAGACCGTCTGTCTCAGACCGTCTGTCTCAGTCCGTCTGCCTCTGTCCGTCTGTCTCATACCGTCTGCCTCATACCGTGTGTCTCAGACCGTATGTGTCAGACCGTCTGTCTCAGACCGTGTGTCTCAGTTTGTCCGTCTCAGACCGTGTGTCTCAGTTTGTCCGTCTCAGACCGTCTGTCTCAGACCGTCTGTCTCAGTCCGTCTGTCTCAGATCGTGTGTCTCAGTCCGTCTGTCTCAGACCGTCTGTCTCAGACCGTCTGTCGCAGACCGTCTGTCTCAGACCGTCTGTCTCAGATCGTCTGTCTCAGACCGTCTGTCTCAGACCGTCTGTCTCAGACCGTCTGTCTCAGACCGTCTGTCTCAGACCGTCTGTCTCAGACCGTCTGTCTCAGACCGTCTGTCTCAGACCGTCTGTCTCAGTCCGTCTGCCCCTGTCGGTCTGTCTCATACCGTCTGCCGCATATCGTCTGTCTCAGACCGTATGTGTCAGACCGTCTGTCTCAGACCGTGTGTCTCAGTTTGTCCGTCTCAGACCGTGTGTCTCAGTTTGTCCGTCTCAGACCGTCTGTCTCAGACCGTCTGTCTCAGTCCGCCTGTCTCCGGTCGTCCATCTCATACCGTCTGTCCCAGACAGTCTGTCTCAGACCGTCTGTCTCAGACCGTCTGTACAGACCGTCTGTCTCAGACCGTCTGTCTCAGACCGTCTGTCTCAGACCGTCTGTCTCAGACCGACTGTCTCAGACCGTCTGTCTCAGACCGTCTGTCTCAGACCGTCTGTCTCAGACCGTCTGTCTCAGACCGTCTGTCTCAGACCGTGTGTCTCAGTCTGTCTGTTTCAGACCGTCTGTCGCACACCGTCTGTCGCAGACCGTTTGTTTCAGACCGTCTGTGTCAGACCGTCTATCTCAGACCGTCTGTCTCAGACCGTATGTGTCAGACCGTCTGTCTCAGACCGTGTGTCTCAGTTTGTCCGTCTCAGACCGTGTGTCTCAGTTTGTCCGTCTCAGACCGTCTGTCTCAGACCGTCTGTCTCAGTCCGTCTGTCTCAGATCGTGTGTCTCAGTCCGTCTGTCTCAGACCGTCTGTCTCAGACCGTCTGTCGCAGACCGTCTGTCTCAGACCGTCTGTCTCAGATCGTCTGTCTCAGTCCGCCTGTCTCCGGTCGTCTGTCTCAGACCGTCTGTCTCAGCCCGTCTGTCTCAGACCGTCCGTCTCTGTGCTTCTGTCTCCGTCTGTCGTCCTCTGTCCGTCCGTCTCTTACCGTCTGTCCCAGACAATCTGTCTCAGACCGTCTGTCTCAGACCGTCTGTACAGACCGTCTGTCTCAGACCGTCTGTCTCAGACCGTCTGTCTCAGACCGTCTGTCTCAGACCGTCTGTCTCAGACCGTCTGTCTCAGACCGTCTGTCTCAGACCGTCTGTCTCAGACCGTCTGTCTCAGACCGTCTGTCTACGACCGTCTGTCTCAGACCGTGTGTCTCAGTTTGTCCGTCTCAGACCGTCTGTCTCTGACCGTCTGTCTCAGACCGTGTGTCTCAGACCGTCTGTCTCAGACCGTCTGTCTCAGACCGTCTGTCTCAGTCCGTCTGCCCCTGTCGGTCTGTCTCATACCGTCTGCCGCATATCGTCTGTCTCAGACCGTATGTGTCAGACCGTCTGTCTCAGACCGTGTGTCTCAGTTTGTCCGTCTCAGACCGTCTGTCTCAGACCGTCTGTCTCAGACCGTCTGTCTCAGACCGTCTGTCTCAGACCGTCTGTCTCAGACCGTCTGTCTCAGACCGTGTGTCTCAGTTTGTCCGTCTCAGACCGTCTGTCTCTGACCGTCTGTCTCAGACCGTGTGTCTCAGACCGTCTGTCTCAGACCGTCTGTCTCAGACCGTCTGTCTCAGACCGTCTGTCTCAGTCCGTCTGCCCCTGTCGGTCTGTCTCATACCGTCTGCCGCATATCGTCTGTCTCAGACCGTATGTGTCAGACCGTCTGTCTCAGACCGTGTGTCTCAGTTTGTCCGTCTCAGACCGTCTGTCTCAGACCGTCTGTACAGACCGTCTGTCTCAGACCGTCTGTCTCAGACCGTCTGTCTCAGACCGTCTGTCTCAGACCGTCTGTCTCAGACCGTCTGTCTCAGACCGTCTGTCTCAGACCGTCTGTCTCAGACCGTCCGTCTCAGACCGTCTGTCTCAGACCGTCTGTCGCACACCGTCTGTCGCAGACCGTCTGTCTCAGACCGTCTGTCTCAGACCGTCTGTCTCAGACCGTCTGTCTCAGACCGTCTGTCTCAGACCGTCTGTCTCAGACCGTGTGTCTCAGTCTGTCTGTTTCAGACCGTCTGTCGCACACCATCTGTCGCAGACCGTTTGTTTCAGACCGTCTGTGTCAGACCGTCTATCTCAGACCGTCTGTCTCAGACCGTCTGTCTCAGACCGTCTGTCTCAGACCGTCTGTCTCAGACCGTCTGTCTCAGACCGTCTGTCTCAGACCGTCTGTCTCAGACCGTCTGTCTCAGACCGTCTGTCTCAGACCGTCTGTCTCAGACCGTCGGTCTCAGACCGTGTGTCTCAGTTCGTCCGTCTCAGACCGTCTGTCTCAGACCGTCTGTCTCAGACCGTCTGTCTCAGACCGTCTGTCTCAGACCGTGTGTCTCAGTCCGTCTGTCGCACACCGTCTGTCGCAGACCGTCTGTCTCAGACCGTCTGTCTCAGATCGTCTGTCTCAGTCCGCCTGTCTCCGGTCGTCTGTCTCAGGCCGTCTGTCTCAGCCCGTCTGGCTCAGACCGTCTGTCTCAGACCGTCTGTCTCAGACCGTCTGTCTCAGACCGTCTGTCGCAGACCGTCTGTTTCAGACCGTCTGTCGCAGACCGTCTGTTTCAGAACGTCTGTCGCAGACCGTCTGTTTCAGACCGTCTGTGTCAGACCGTCTATCTCAGACCGCCTGTCTCAGACCATCTGTCTCAGACCGTCTGTCTCAGACCGTCTGTGTCAGACCGTCTGTCTCAGTCCGCCTGCCTCTCTCCGTCTTTCTCATACCGTCTGTCTCAGA
The DNA here is from genome assembly GCA_947623535.1 of Coelioxys conoideus. Classification (NCBI taxonomy): domain Eukaryota; kingdom Metazoa; phylum Arthropoda; class Insecta; order Hymenoptera; family Megachilidae; genus Coelioxys; species Coelioxys conoideus. The sequence goes on along the minus strand of CANQJN010000020.1, from coordinate 2,708,603 downwards.
CCGTCTGTCTCAGACCATCTGTCTCAGGCCGTCTGTCTCAGACCGTCTGTCTCAGACCATCTGTCTCAGTCCGTCTACCTCTGCCTGTCTGTCTCAGTCCGTCAGCTTCAGTCCGTCTGTCTCATTCCGTCTGTCTCAGACCATCCGTCTCCGTGCGTCTGGCTCTGTCTGTCGGCCTCTGTCCGTCTGTCTCAGTCTGTCGTCCTCTGTCCGTCCGTCTCATACCGTCTGTCTCAGACCGTCTGTCTCAGACCGACTGTCTCAGTCCGTCTGTCTCAGACCGTCTGTCTCAGACCGTCTGTCTCAGACCGTCTGTCTCAGACCGTCTGTCTCAGACCGTCTGTCTCAGACCGTCTGTCTCAGACCGTCTGTCTCAGACCGTCTGTCTCAGCCCGTCTGTCTCAGACCGTCCGTCTCTGTGCTTCTGTCTCCGTCTGTCGTCCTCTGTCCGTCCGTCTCATACCGTCTGTCCAGACCGTCTGTCCCAGACAATCTGTCTCAGACCGTCTGTCTCAGACCGTGTGTCTCAGTCCGTCTGTCTCAGACTGTCTGTCGCACACCGTCTGTCGCACACCGTTTGTTTCAGACCGTCTGTGTCAGACCGTCTATCTCAGACCGTCTTTCTCAGACCGTCTGTCTCAGACCGTCTGTCTCAGACCGTCTGTCTCAGACCGTCGGTCTCAGACCGTCTGTCTCAGACCGTCTGTCTCAGTCCGTCTGCCCCTGTCCGTCTGTCTCAGACCGCCTGTCTCAGACCATCTGTCTCAGACCGTCTGTCTCAGACCGTCTGTGTCAGACCGTCTGTCTCAGTCCGCCTGCCTCTCTCCGTCTTTCTCATACCGTCTGTCTCAGACCGTCTGTCTCAGACCATCTGTCTCAGGCCGTCTGTCTCAGACCGTCTGTCTCAGACCATCTGTCTCAGTCCGTCTACCTCTGCCTGTCTGTCTCAGTCCGTCAGCTTCAGTCCGTCTGTCTCATTCCGTCTGTCTCAGACCATCCGTCTCCGTGCGTCTGGCTCTGTCTGTCTGCCTCTGTCCGTCTGTCTCAGTCTGTCGTCCTCTGTCCGTCCGTCTCATACCGTCTGTCTCAGACCGTCTGTCTCAGACCGACTGTCTCAGTCCGTCTGTCTCAGACCGTCTGTCTCAGACCGTCTGTCTCAGACCGTCTGTCTCAGACCGTCTGTCTCAGACCGTCTGTCTCAGACCGTCTGTCTCAGACCGTCTGTCTCAGCCCGTCTGTCTCAGACCGTCCGTCTCTGTGCTTCGGTCTCCGTCTGTCGTCCTCTGTCCGTCCGTCTCATACCGTCTGTCCAGACCGTCTGTCCCAGACAATCTGTCTCAGACCGTCTGTCTCAGACCGTGTGTCTCAGTCCGTCTGTCTCAGACTGTCTGTCGCACACCGTCTGTCGCACACCGTTTGTTTCAGACCGTCTGTGTCAGACCGTCTATCTCAGACCGTCTTTCTCAGACCGTCTGTCTCAGACCGTCTGTCTCAGACCGTCTGTCTCAGACCGTCGGTCTCAGACCGTCTGTCTCAGACCGTCTGTCTCAGTCCGTCTGCCCCTGTCCGTCTGTCTCATACCGTCTGCCTCATACCGTCTGTCTCAGACCGTCTGTCTCTGACCGTCTGTCTCAGACCGTGTGTCTCAGACCGTGTGTCTCAGTTTGTCCGTCTCAGACCGTCTGTCTCAGACCGTCTGTCTCAGACCGTCTGTCTCAGACCGTCTGTCTCAGACCGTCTGTCTCAGACCGTCTGTCTCAGACCGTCTGTCTCAGACCGTCGGTCTCAGACCGTCTGTCTCAGACCGTCTGTCTCAGTCCGTCTGCCCCTGTCCGTCTGTCTCATACCGTCTGCCTCATACCGTCTGTCTCAGACCGTCTGTCTCTGACCGTCTGTCTCAGACCGTGTGTCTCAGACCGTGTGTCTCAGTTTGTCCGTCTCAGACCGTCTGTCTCAGACCGTCTGTCTCAGACCGTCTGTCTCAGACCGTCTGTCTCAGACCGTCTGTCTCAGACCGTCTGTCTCAGACCGTCTGTCTCAGACCGTCTGTCTCAGTCCGTCTGCCCCTGTCCGTCTGTCTCATACCGTCTGCCTCATACCGTCTGTCTCAGACCGTATGTGTCAGACCGTCTGTCTCAGACCGTGTGTCTCAGTTTGTCCGTCTCAGACCGTGTGTCTCAGTTTGTCCGTCTCAGACCGTCTGTCTCAGACCGTCTGTCTCAGTCCGTCTGTCTCAGATCGTGTGTCTCAGTCCGTCTGTCTCAGACCGTCTGTCTCACACCGTCTGTCGCAGACCGTCTGTCTCAGACCGTCTGTCTCAGATCGTCTGTCTCAGTCCGCCTGTCTCCGGTCGTCCATCTCATACCGTCTGTCCCAGACAGTCTGTCTCAGACCGTCTGTCTCAGACCGTCTGTACAGACCGTCTGTCTCAGACCGTCTGTCTCAGACCGTCTGTCTCAGACCGTCTGTCTCAGACCGTCTGTCTCAGACCGTCTGTCTCAGACCGTCTGTCTCAGACCGTCTGTCTCAGACCGTCCGTCTCAGACCGTCTGTCTCAGACCGTCTTTCGCACACCGTCTGTCGCAGACCGTCTGTCTCAGACCGTCTGTCTCAGACCGTCTGTCTCAGACCGTCTGTCTCAGACCGTCTGTCTCAGACCGTCTGTCTCAGACCGTCTGTCTCAGACCGTCTGTCTCAGACCGTCTGTCTCAGACCGTGTGTCTCAGTCTGTCTGTTTCAGACCGTCTGTCGCACACCGTCTGTCGCAGACCGTTTGTTTCAGACCGTCTGTGTCAGACCGTCTATCTCAGACCGTCTGTCTCAGACCGTATGTGTCAGACCGTCTGTCTCAGACCGTCTGTCTCAGACCGTCTGTCTCAGACCGTCTGTCTCAGACCGTCTGTCTCAGTCCGTCTGCCCCTGTCGGTCTGTCTCATACCGTCTGCCGCATATCGTCTGTCTCAGACCGTATGTGTCAGACCGTCTGTCTCAGACCGTGTGTCTCAGTTTGTCCGTCTCAGACCGTCTGTCTCAGACCGTCTGTCTCAGACCGTCTGTCTCAGACCGTCTGTCTCAGACCGTCTGTCTCAGACCGTCTGTCTCAGACCGTCTGTCTCAGACCGTGTGTCTCAGTTTGTCCGTCTCAGACCGTCTGTCTCTGACCGTCTGTCTCAGACCGTGTGTCTCAGACCGTCTGTCTCAGACCGTCTGTCTCAGACCGTCTGTCTCAGACCGTCTGTCTCAGTCCGTCTGCCCCTGTCGGTCTGTCTCATACCGTCTGCCGCATATCGTCTGTCTCAGACCGTATGTGTCAGACCGTCTGTCTCAGACCGTGTGTCTCAGTTTGTCCGTCTCAGACCGTCTGTCTCAGACCGTCTGTCTCAGACCGTCTGTCTCAGACCGTCTGTCTCAGACCGTCTGTCTCAGACCGTCTGTCTCAGACCGTCTGTCTCAGACCGTCTGTCTCAGACCGTCTGTCTCAGACCGTCTGTCTCAGACCGTCTGTCTCAGACCGTCTGTCTCAGACCGTCTGTCTCAGACCGTCCGTCTCAGACCGTCTGTCTCAGACCGTCTGTCGCACACCGTCTGTCGCAGACCGTCTGTCTCAGACCGTCTGTCTCAGACCGTCTGTCTCAGACCGTCTGTCTCAGACCGTCTGTCTCAGACCGTCTGTCTCAGACCGTCTGTCTCAGACCGTGTGTCTCAGTCTGTCTGTTTCAGACCGTCTGTCGCACACCATCTGTCGCAGACCGTTTGTTTCAGACCGTCTGTGTCAGACCGTCTATCTCAGACCGTCTGTCTCAGACCGTCTGTCTCAGACCGTCTGTCTCAGACCGTCTGTCTCAGACCGTCTGTCTCAGACCGTCTGTCTCAGACCGTCTGTCTCAGACCGTCTGTCTCAGACCGTCGGTCTCAGACCGTGTGTCTCAGTTCGTCCGTCTCAGACCGTCTGTCTCAGACCGTCTGTCTCAGACCGTCTGTCTCAGACCGTCTGTCTCAGACCGTGTGTCTCAGTCCGTCTGTCGCACACCGTCTGTCGCAGACCGTCTGTCTCAGACCGTCTGTCTCAGATCGTCTGTCTCAGTCCGCCTGTCTCCGGTCGTCTGTCTCAGACCGTCTGTCTCAGCCCGTCTGGCTCAGACCGTCTGTCTCAGACCGTCTGTCTCAGACCGTCTGTCTCAGACCGTCTGTCGCAGACCGTCTGTTTCAGACCGTCTGTCGCAGACCGTCTGTTTCAGAACGTCTGTCGCAGACCGTCTGTTTCAGACCGTCTGTGTCAGACCGTCTATCTCAGACCGCCTGTCTCAGACCATCTGTCTCAGACCGTCTGTCTCAGACCGTCTGTGTCAGACCGTCTGTCTCAGTCCGCCTGCCTCTCTCCGTCTTTCTCATACCGTCTGTCTCAGACCGTCTGTCTCAGACCATCTGTCTCAGGCCGTCTGTCTCAGACCGTCTGTCTCAGACCATCTGTCTCAGTCCGTCTACCTCTGCCTGTCTGTCTCAGTCCGTCAGCTTCAGTCCGTCTGTCTCATTCCGTCTGTCTCAGACCATCCGTCTCCGTGCGTCTGGCTCTGTCTGTCGGCCTCTGTCCGTCTGTCTCAGTCTGTCGTCCTCTGTCCGTCCGTCTCATACCGTCTGTCTCAGACCGTCTGTCTCAGACCGACTGTCTCAGTCCGTCTGTCTCAGGCCGTCTGTCTCAGACCGTCTGTCTCAGACCGTCTGTCTCAGACCGTCTGTCTCAGACCGTCTGTCTCAGCCCGTCTGTCTCAGACCGTCCGTCTCTGTGCTTCTGTCTCCGTCTGTCGTCCTCTGTCCGTCCGTCTCATACCGTCTGTCCAGACCGTCTGTCCCAGACACTCTGTCTCAGACCGTCTGTCTCAGACCGTGTGTCTCAGTCCGTCTGTCTCAGACTGTCTGTCGCACACCGTCTGTCGCACACCGTTTGTTTCAGACCGTCTGTGTCAGACCGTCTATCTCAGACCGTCTTTCTCAGACCGTCTGTCTCAGACCGTCTGTCTCAGACCGTCTGTCTCAGACCGTCGGTCTCAGACCGTCTGTCTCAGACCGTCTGTCTCAGTCCGTCTGCCCCTGTCCGTCTGTCTCAGACCGCCTGTCTCAGACCATCTGTCTCAGACCGTCTGTCTCAGACCGTCTGTGTCAGACCGTCTGTCTCAGTCCGCCTGCCTCTCTCCGTCTTTCTCATACCGTCTGTCTAAGACCGTCTGTCTCAGACCATCTGTCTCAGGCCGTCTGTCTCAGACCGTCTGTCTCAGACCATCTGTCTCAGTCCGTCTACCTCTGCCTGTCTGTCTCAGTCCGTCAGCTTCAGTCCGTCTGTCTCATTCCGTCTGTCTCAGACCATCCGTCTCCGTGCGTCTGGCTCTGTCTGTCGGCCTCTGTCCGTCTGTCTCAGTCTGTCGTCCTCTGTCCGTCCGTCTCATACCGTCTGTCTCAGACCGTCTGTCTCAGACCGACTGTCTCAGTCCGTCTGTCTCAGACCGTCTGTCTCAGACCGTGTGTCTCAGTCTGTCTGTTTCAGACCGTCTGTCGCACACCATCTGTCGCAGACCGTTTGTTTCAGACCGTCTGTGTCAGACCGTCTATCTCAGACCGTCCGTCTCAGACCGTCTGTCTCAGACCGTCTGTCTCAGACCGTCTGTCTCAGACCGTCTGTCTCAGACCGTCTGTCTCAGACCGTCTGTCTCAGACCGTCGGTCTCAGACCGTGTGTCTCAGTTCGTCCGTCTCAGACCGTCTGTCTCAGACCGTCTGTCTCAGACCGTCTGTCTCAGACCGTCTGTCTCAGACCGTGTGTCTCAGTCCGTCTGTCGCACACCGTCTGTCGCAGACCGTCTGTCTCAGACCGTCTGTCTCAGATCGTCTGTCTCAGTCCGCCTGTCTCCGGTCGTCTGTCTCAGACCGTCTGTCTCAGCCCGTCTGGCTCAGACCGTCTGTCTCAGACCGTCTGTCTCAGACCGTCTGTCTCAGACCGTCTGTCGCAGACCGTCTGTTTCAGACCGTCTGTCGCAGACCGTCTGTTTCAGAACGTCTGTCGCAGACCGTCTGTTTCAGACCGTCTGTGTCAGACCGTCTATCTCAGACCGCCTGTCTCAGACCATCTGTCTCAGACCGTCTGTCTCAGACCGTCTGTGTCAGACCGTCTGTCTCAGTCCGCCTGCCTCTCTCCGTCTTTCTCATACCGTCTGTCTCAGACCGTCTGTCTCAGACCATCTGTCTCAGGCCGTCTGTCTCAGACCGTCTGTCTCAGACCATCTGTCTCAGTCCGTCTACCTCTGCCTGTCTGTCTCAGTCCGTCAGCTTCAGTCCGTCTGTCTCATTCCGTCTGTCTCAGACCATCCGTCTCCGTGCGTCTGGCTCTGTCTGTCGGCCTCTGTCCGTCTGTCTCAGTCTGTCGTCCTCTGTCCGTCCGTCTCATACCGTCTGTCTCAGACCGTCTGTCTCAGACCGACTGTCTCAGTCCGTCTGTCTCAGGCCGTCTGTCTCAGACCGTCTGTCTCAGACCGTCTGTCTCAGACCGTCTGTCTCAGACCGTCTGTCTCAGACCGTCTGTCTCAGCCCGTCTGTCTCAGACCGTCCGTCTCTGTGCTTCTGTCTCCGTCTGTCGTCCTCTGTCCGTCCGTCTCATACCGTCTGTCCAGACCGTCTGTCCCAGACAATCTGTCTCAGACCGTCTGTCTCAGACCGTGTGTCTCAGTCCGTCTGTCTCAGACTGTCTGTCGCACACCGTCTGTCGCACACCGTTTGTTTCAGACCGTCTGTGTCAGACCGTCTATCTCAGACCGTCTTTCTCAGACCGTCTGTCTCAGACCGTCTGTCTCAGACCGTCTGTCTCAGACCGTCGGTCTCAGACCGTCTGTCTCAGACCGTCTGTCTCAGTCCGTCTGCCCCTGTCCGTCTGTCTCAGACCGCCTGTCTCA